>CM066324.1:26723071-28009262 GCA_033807775.1 Saussurea involucrata
GAAATGTCCAAGAATTTATTTGTTTCAAAAAATTGTCCAGTAACTTCATCACTCCAAACCATCCATTGAGTTTTTTTGAACTTTTATCTAAAATTATAACTAATTTGATTAACGTTTTATTACATGATATTAAATATAAAAAGGTAAAAAATGGGTATTTTTACCAATTATTTTGAAAAACAAAATATCACGAGTTTAGTTTATAAAGAAACAAAAAATAAGGTATTATTAAGTCTGGTTTTCAAGATTGAAAGACCATGGTTTTGCATTTCTACCCAATGATTCTCTTTGAAAAGTTACAATATATACCTATATTAATAAAAAGAAAAATATTAGAGAACATGTATATATCTAAAAGCTAATAGCAATTTGATAGAAAATAAACATATATTCCAAAAGATCCATACACCCCTCTTTCTCTCTATCATTTTAATTCTCATAATTCCCAAGAGAAAAATAAGCAATTTTCAAGCTTCCTTCTTGAAATTAGTTAGAGATCTAACGTTTCCCCTTCTTCCAAGCTTCTTCCCTATTTACCTTTCATCTTTCACCTTTCACCTTTCACCTTTTTACCACTTTTCTTTTAAGATTAAACTCAAAAGTCAAAACGCCTACAAGACTTTACCATCTTCAACACCACCATGAAAGCTCAAACAACAAAAAGGTATTAGGGAAGCACAAGTCATCAGATCGATCAAGATACTTAAAAAGACTTTACTACACAATGGAATCAAAAGAGGGAAGGGTAAAGGTTGCAGACCATGGTAAGCAATCACATGTATTTTTCATTTTGGTAAACAGCCTCACCTCTTATCTGGGTAAGAGACTCCTACTAATAAGAGGTATTGAAAAGATAGTAAACAGTCCCTTAATCTATTTTTAGACTGCAAAGGAAAATCTGCAGTCACACTTGGATTGTCAGCTCTGAAAGCCATTAAAGTTGGTTCTCAGCCAACTCTTTGTATGAGAATAAACAGGTGTTAATTCATGCAAGATATTTGAAACTCCTTTGTCTTCGGTAAGATTTATGTTCTACGTTTCTAAGATGTTCTATTGAAATTCCTGTTGCTTTTTCATTAACACATAACTGGTGGGTATTGCATTTGTGAAAATGAACAGGTTCGTTCATGCAACAAAAAGGAAGGGTCACAAAAATAATCAATCAAATAAATAATATGAAACACATTCGTTCATAGAAAAAGCAAAAAAGAAACAAAACATGTAACATACCCAGAATTGATTTGAAGAATTGAGATAGAAAAACCGTTCCTTAGATGTCTCTGTATGGAGAAAAAAGGTGGAAGAACAAAATCCATGGAAAGAATATTTATTTTCTATTTTGCTTTCTCTAAAATGGAGAAACAGAAGAAAATTTCAAGAATAGAGAAAACTTTACATTTTGCTTCCTCTTGGTGTAAGTTTCTTTCAAGTAAATGTCTTTCACTGCACCTGATTAACTATTGTTACCATTGTGGGAAGATGGCTTCAATCCTTGAAGTAGATGATTGCAAGGCTCACACACTTTCATTTAAGTTTCTTCCCTCTTACTATATTGATTACACATCAAGAAAAACACAAGACAACAAGAAAGAGAGCTAAAAGTTAGAAACTGAAAATTCAGAAAATGGAGAAATAGAAACAGCAGTTGGCCTTACCTTTCGAGAAGAACAGCAAACTCCAACCTCACTATATTTTGTCGAACGGTTCTTGTGAGTTTTGGGAGGTGTTATTGATTTAGGTTTGTGTAGAATGGAGAAGACCAAACTATTTAAGCTGAAGTTATAAAAGAAATCGGTATATACATACATATGTGACAAAAGAAAATTGAGACATGAAATTAGAGAGAAAAAAAGTATCATTGCTGAAAGAAACTCTGAATCTTTCCGATATGGTTGTGGATAATAGGTTAAAAATGTTGGGAAGAAAAAATTGATAAATAAAGGAACTCTTTCCAAGGGCAGCCAAAAGATGAAAGGGAAGAAGCTTGACTAAGAATTGGAGCTCAATATAGAATGAAGACTTTTCTTTATACAGAAAGAGAGCTTAAAAACTTCCTTTTATTCTTCAAGTTTCTGCCAAGGTGAGTTTATGCATCAAGAACATGTACATTGAGCTTAAAGAGTAGTAATTAAGAGATTTTTCAATTGGGTGCTTGAAATTGTTGTACATCATGCTTTAAAAGTTGTAATTAAGAGTTTTGATCAAAACCAATATTAAGGTAGTAATAGATATATATTACGTATTTAGCTATTACCACCATGACAATGAAATTGATTTTTTCTTATGAATAAATTGGTAAGTTTTTTTATTTAGTTAACATAAATAATTTTTGTATTCATTTCCAATCATAGGTGGTTTGTTACAAATCATAAACACAAAAAACCTTTACTAATCTGATAAACACAACAAACACTACTAAACAAACCGAGATTTCCGGCGGATTCTCCGTCGGAAAATTTTCGGCGGATTTCCGACGGATTTCCGGCGAAAATAAAAAAAGTCAAAATCCGTTGACTTCTGCCGAAAATTCCAAACAAAATATATTTGTAATTTTTTTTTAAAATCTCGACATTTTTTCGGCGGAATATAATTCATTATTTTTTAAATTCGGGTCCGTCGGAATTCCGCCGGAAATTTTTTAATTAGTTAAAAATTATTTTATTTTCCGCCGGAAAATGTTTTTAAAAAATTAATTTTTAAAATCTGCCGAAAATCCGTCGGAAATTTAAACTACATAAATTTAAAAGGAAATTTTTTTTTATAATCCGCCGAAAATTTGCTGGAAATTTAATTAAAATTTAATTTTTTAAAATCCGTCGAAAATTTAAATTACATAAATTTATACGGAAATAAATCATATAAATTTAAAAAAAAATTAATTTTTTTAATATCCGCCGAAAATATAATAATTTTTTAATTATATAAATATTAAAGAAAAATAAAAAGGAGACAAGATGAGAAAAGGGAGGAAAAGAAAAAGAAAGAATTGGCCAAGTACGGGGCCCGATGCCCAAACATTGAAGTTGAAACCTCCCACTCCAGGAACCACCACCGATCTAGGTCTATCTCCTCAAGAAATTGAGGAGGCTAGACTTGCTCAAAAGGCCCTGGATGATTCTAAGGCATTGTCTCTAAAAGTGGCCAAAGAGGAAGCAATAAAGGCAAAATCCACCGATCCCATTCTAGCCCAAAAATCTGAGCTCGGTACAATAGAAGAAGAAAAAGAAAAAGAGATTAGATGGTACAAAAAGACCATGCACTACCGAACCAACAGGACCCCGATCATAGG
Organism: Saussurea involucrata; assembly: GCA_033807775.1. Classification (NCBI taxonomy): domain Eukaryota; kingdom Viridiplantae; phylum Streptophyta; class Magnoliopsida; order Asterales; family Asteraceae; genus Saussurea; species Saussurea involucrata. The sequence goes on from CM066324.1 coordinate 26,726,361, forward strand.
TGTCAAGATAGCCACTTCAAAGCAAAACCCCTCCGACATCAGGCTGATCATTGAAAGGGAAGATGGACTATCAAGGAGCATTATAGATTACAACCTTCGGAAATTCGGTCTCTCTGAATGGTTCAAAATCTCTAGGCTATTGGTAAATTGCACTAATCCCAAGAAAGACATATTCATTAAGTTCATCGATGGGTTAATGGACAAGATGATAATGATAAAGAAGAAAAACAACATCGTGCTCTCCACCGACGAACGAGCCTCTCTTCAATCTTTGAAAGAAGATGTTCGACTCCCAATGACCAAAACCAAATCGGTGAAAGACACGATATTCAAAGAAATGGCTTCGAAGGGAAAACCCCCTATGTGGAAAATCTCAACCTGTCCATCCCAACCTCAATCACTTATCCCTCTACCACCTTGTGCATCGCACCAATTCCAGGCCTATTCTTCAATGATGCTCTCGGTCACCGACGATTTTTCAGATTTGCTCAAATCCATCTCGCCGACATCAATTTTCTTCATGGCATATCCAACCTTATGCCACATATCCCCGAAGCTCAGAATCACTACAAGAGCATCACCGATGAAATCAAACGCCGCCTTCATAGACCAAAGAAATAATCTAAGTGTTTATTTCTCTTTATAAATACTTGTATTTTTCCTTTTCTCGAATGTATGAAAACTTTACTTGAATACAAGTATTTTTCATCTATTTGAATTTCTGTGTTGCACATATTTATTTTTCCTTACTTGTAAATATTATTTATATTGTACAAACTCATACAAAGAAAAATAGATCAAAAAACCAAAGGGCCTTTGGCTTAGCGGTATCAGATCCTTTGGCCTCCTAGGAGGTCGTGGGTTCAATCCTCACCAAAGGTGAGGAGGGTGTGTGAGCTTATTTGTTACATTTGCCGTTTATATTTATATACTCCAAAAAAATATAGATCAAAAAGAACAAAAAGAATGGTCTATGTGAAAAAAACCCAAAAAGAGTAAAAAGGGTCAAAATGCAATTTATTCTTACATACTCTTTAATATTCTAAGTATAGAGCTCAAATTCAAATAGGGGGAGATTGTTGGTCACCAATGATTTGAAATTGACTCACCAATGTCTCTCCTAGATCTTACTTAGAATATTTTAGAATGGTTCTTTAAGATGACTTGTACAAGATAGCAATTGTTCGGTGAAGTCGAAGATCAACCGAAACCAAGCTTGAAGATATTCTCGTTGTGGAAATAAGAATAGCCTTCTCAATAATCAACAAGTCATCGTCCACCAATGGCCCTCAAACATCGGTGGACATCTCCCTCCGACCATCCATTGATCGGCCAACTCAAGATCCACGGATGGTTGTGTCACACATCGGTGGACATCCTTCACCGATCCTTCTGATGATCGGACAAATATAAGTCCCACCGATGTGACCTTTAAATCGATGGGATCTCAAGTATCTTCACAGATGTTCTCAATTGGAACTTCCAAGGCACTCATATCGGTGGAACACTATCAGTGGAAGTGCATTGGAAAACACATCAAGAAAATCTTCTATTTTTGGAAAATATCTAGTGGTAGGTAAAAGTGACCTTTTGGCACTTTATCCACTTTTAGATAATGTCTCAATCAGTGTGGGTATTCTTCCTAGTTCCAAGGAAAAGGTGATAAGGACACATCAACTTTTTAGAGATCAACACCTTCTAGCCAATCTCCTGATGACAAGTGTCCTAAGCATTTAATGCTCATCACACTATAAAAGGAGGAAGAAGCTCCCATGCAAACTACGCTCACTGGAAGTTTTTCTCAGTGCAAGAATTCTCCATTTGCTCAAGAACTTTATAGCTTTGTTCTAAGTGTTCTAAGTAGTTTTGTTTTAGTATACTTTGTGAAAGATTGTTAGAATAGTTTATCTGTTCTTTTCCGCAACAGTCTTTAGATTCTATGTGTAATTCTTGTTGAAAGTTTTTCAATAATAGAATTAAAATTGTGATGAATTATATTTTTAATTTTTTTTAAAAAATCTCGACATTTTTTCGGCCGATTTTCAGTGGAATATAATTAATTATTTTTTAAATTCGGGTCCGTCGGAAATCCGCCGGGAATTTTTTAATTAGTTAAAAATTAATTAAGAAATTAAAAATTATTTTATTTTCCGCCGGAAAATGTTTTTAAAATTAAAAAATTAATTTTTAAAATCCGCCGAAAATCGTATTGGGCTTTAATTGATCATTTTGCGCTTCAATGGACCGTTATGGGCTTTAATGGAACATTATGGGCTTTAATGGAACGGTTTGAGCTTTAATGGACCGTATTGGGCCTTTATGGATCGTATTGTGCTTTAATGCACTGTATTGGGCTTTAATTGATCATTTTGCGCTTCAATGGACCGTTATGAGCTTTAATGGAACCATTATGGGCTTTAATGAAATGGATTGGGCTTTAATGGACCGTATTGGGCCATTATGGATCGCATTGTGCTTTAATGCACCGTATTGGGCTTTAACTGATCATTTTGCGCTTCAATGGACCGTTATGGGCTTTAATGGAACGTATTGGGCTTTAATGGACCTTATCGGGCTTTTATGGACTGAATCGGGGTTTAATGCACTTTTTGGGCTTCAATGGACCGTATCGGGTTTTAATGCACTTTTTAGGCTTCAATGGATCATTTCGGGCTTTAATATACCATTTCGAGCTTTAATTGACCGTTTTCGGCTTTAATGGATCGTTTTTGGCTTTAATGGACCATTTCGGGCTTTAACGTATAATAATAATATTAATAATCTTTTATAGAGATAGAATGATTATTTGAATTTTTTTTCAGATAGAAGTCTATTAACTTCTTTCATAGAATAATATTGAGAATTAGGCCTAGGATGAGCAGAAGAAGACCCACGGTTTGAGTCTTCTAGGCTTTCAAGAATTTCTGCACAAAGATTTGGATCTTTTATTTTTTTAAGATTTTTAAGACACTATCATTTGATAAAACATTGATATTTATATCTTGAAATTGAGAAGCAAGTTTATAAAACTCATCTCCTTTTTAGAATTTAGAATCTAAATTAATATTAAATAAATAAATAAATAATATTAATAATAAATAAATAAATAATATTAATATTTATTAATAATATATTAATAACAATAATAAATAAAATGTCATTTTCCGGTGGATTTTCGGCAGATTAGGCCGTCAGAAACAAAATTCAATTTTTTTTAAAAATGGCGGAGAGATTTGTAGTGAGGTTTCTTTGTAAGTTTGAGTGTGAGTGTGATTGTAGTGAGCTTTCCTTTGTAATTGTTTTTTAAATATTTTTAAATCTATTCAAATAAGTTTTGTTTATGAGTTTGTACATGGTATCAGAGCACATGGTGCGATCTTCGTTGGTATCTACTCACTGATCTTCCTCTGGTATGGTCACACACTTCTCTTATGATTTTTTTCTTCACTTTTAAAATCTGAATCTCTTAGATGTTGACCTAGTGGTCATCGTCTACAAGGTTTGGAAATGAGTTTCTGAAAAACTCTTCAGATCATGTTTAGGGTTTAGGGTTTAGGGTTATTCAGATCTATTTTTTGTTGTTGTTCAAAACTCTTCAGATCGTGTTTTCTTTCATATATTCAAATCTGATTTTGTAGTTCAAATATTTTTTTGAAAATATCTTTTTAGATCTGTGAGTATTTCTCTAACGTGTTGTCTATTACTTTGTTCAAATAGATCTGATGTTTTGGTTTTCTTTCACTAATGTGTATTCTTCTGATTTGAATCTGTCTTGTGTTTTTCGTACTCACTTTGAATAGTTTGTGCATATTCGAGGAAGGTTGGATCATGACTTGTTAGTCTTGGTTCACTCTCCTCAGGTTGAGTATTATATAGATCTGGACTTATTAGTCCCGATCTGTACTTGCTCCTTTTTTTACTTGTTCTTGCATGCATGATTAATTCATGTATGTTGTTTTTGCTTATAAGTTTAGATCTGAGTCTGTATATCTTGTTTTGTAGCTATTTTTCAGATCTGTTGTGTGTAACGTCCCAGATTTCATAGCAGGCACCCAACCAAAAATAAGCATTCGAATTACATAAAACCTTGTCTTTACATCATCAATAATTCATACTAAACAAAATTGACAGCGGAAGTCTCTAAATCCACAGCCGAGAGCTATTCTATAGTCATCATAGCCAAAACTTGAAGTTACTCTAAGCTTCAAGTACTTCTTATCGCCTCCTAGTTCTTACTGGAAGAACCCTTAACATGCTTACCTGAAAATGGTTTAGTTTTGAAAGCGAGGGTTAGACCAAAAGGTCTAGTGAATTCCCTCCGTAAAAGAACATGTATAAACAATATGAAATCCTTTCGTTAAAATGCATCATAAATCATCACATATGATACTGCACTGTGTAATGGATCCCTTAACCATTCGCGATCGGGCCCCCAGCAGACTCCCCTTTCGCCCTCTCGTATCGGGGCCCCAGCAGACTCCCCGATACCCGCCTAGAAGGAAACGAATTCCAACCTAGCGTCTCGTCAAACATATCCAAGGGATCATTAGATCCCGAGGCTCATTGATCCCACAGTACAGACCGACATCACATAGCATGCACGTACGTTTCATAAAAGCATTTGACTCTTTATAAATCATGCGCATCATTTCAACATATCAAACATTCCTTTTCCTTCCATGCATATCATTTCATAAATATTTCATGCTCGTTAAAACCATAATCAGTAAAAGAATCATTTAACATTTGCGTCGTAAAAGAGGTTTAGGGAACTCACCTGGTACGTTCGTTTGCTTTTCCCTACTCCGCTCTTTACTTCAAAATGTCTACCTGAACGAGGGACAGATTCCTAAGCTGACTAAAACTATCCGGACACTTCTTACTTTCTACTCTACTCTTTTCCGGACAGGTTACCGGATAACCTCACTTTTTCGGATACCGCTAAGTACCCGGACAACAACCCTTATCCGGACGACTAACTTATCCGGACGACTAACTTATCCGGACGACTAACTTATCCGGACGACTAACTTATCCGGACGGCACAAACTTTCCGGACAACACTATGTCCGGACACCTTCTACAACTCGGCTAAGAAGTTTCCCGGACACTCACCCGGACACCTTCATACTTGGAGGTTTCCGGACGAGTGCTGGAATAACTTTATGGGCTGAAATCTTGTTAAACACCCCGAAAACAGCAAGATAACGCGATAGATAGCTACCCTAATGTTCTTTAACCAATTCTCCACAAACTTTACCAATTAAACGCGATTGAAGGTGAACAAATCTACTCTAAGGGTCTTAACATTAACTTTAGCCATAAAACCAAACAAAGGTCCAACAATCAGCAGATTAACTTAATAAGGATTGTAGATTCGAATTTACCTGACAGTTTCCTTGAAGAAATCGAATCCCCAACACACTCTTTCTTCTAAATTGCTACTTGGGAACCTTCTCCTTCCCTTTGATCTTGAGCTCCAAGAAAACTTCCTCTTTCTCTCTAGTATCAATTCTCAGCCGCCAAACAACAACAACAATCAGGGATTAGAAGGTTCACCTAGGGTTTTGTGCCTTTATATACTCCGCCCTTAAATACCAATTAGCCCCTCAATTTCTTCTTTTATTTAAAACTCAATCCAACACTTAAAACATTTCGAATAAGGTCCGGGTCGTTACAACACTCCCCCCTTAAAAGAATTCCGTCCCCGGAATTCCTCATTGGAAAAGATGCGGGTATCTTGCCCACATCAAAACCGACACTTCCCAAAGCAAAGCTATATCTGACTCAGTCAACCATCTCATCAGACTCGAAACATGGAACCTTGGGTGCATTTCCTTCAGTTCTTACGGTACTCTAACTCGTAGGCTACTGTTCCTACTCGGTCGATCTTGACTACAGAAGATTTACTAAGGCTTCTCATGCATCAACACTTCCTTTAAGGAGGAACTTGGCTAAATCCCCTGCCACAACACGAGATTCATTTACTAAGAGACGGACACACACTTGACCGCTTGACACAAATCCAAACCTGAACGTCCCGACAACTCACAACCCAGAGTTCCTTCATCGAATTACAAGCAATCCTAGATTACTTCTCCTAATCAACAATCGACTATGCGGAAAACATTTCCCTTTCTCGGACCACCACGACCACAACTCGTCAACCATTTCTTACATCCTCACCACTTCATCACTCCATCCTTGTACGTAACCCAGGGTAGGAACCTTCAAACCTAACGTTGAAGTGTTCACCTACTAGAATTAAACTTATCCTGAAACACATCAAATCCTCGTTGATTACCACGTTCGTTCGGTCATAAAACATAACTCCGATTACCCTAACCCAACTGGGAGGAATAACCATGGTCACACCATGCTATTCTCACTAGCTTAAACACTATACGACCAAATTGTCTCATCCACTTCTCCCCTGCACAAAATCTTACACAATTTCCTTCCTCAATATTCTTTCCAATGGTTCGCACACTATCAAAGACAATCTACAGAATACTGTCAAGTGTACTACTTCCAATTTACTCACTTGTTCCGACATACTATCTACACCTTCCCCACGTTAGCGTGGAGCACTGCTCACCACACATTACTTGCCCCTCTCTCCCGACCTTTCCACATGTTGCTACCGCTTTCTCATTACTTACATAACCAAACAGTTGCACCAAGATCTTATCTTAAGGCATTCAACCAAGCTGTCTTGAAACAAGACCAGCGTTCGACGTCACTACACATTACTTAATCTCCAACTTTTACCTTCTCAGACATTTCTCTCACACATAAGCAACAATTCACATTCTTTAAGGATTTCACATCAATCCCACCACATTCTGACTAACACAACCCTCATCCTCTTTAACTTCCAATGACCCCGAAGTGTTCCTTAGTGACGTCCCCTATTCACTCTAATAATCCACCCTTTTAGATTCCCTATTACAAACGGATCTATTAATTCAAAAACACCCCGAAACTCGGGTTCCACAACTCTTTCGACTAACCACTATGATCATAAAATCAGACATATATATATACACCGTCATCCCGGCTTTCTTACTTAGATTTACCTTAAATAATTCTTTAACAATCAGTGTGTTAGTCTCAATAACACTTCCCAAAAAATGGTAACACATCCTGTAATAACAAATGAACGTCATTCCTTAACAAATCTATAAAATTTAAATCAACCAACCAAAGGCTTATACCTCTATCATGACATTTCGAATCAACTAACGATCATACTACTATTCCGACCCACAAGCATCATCACGTCATCCCTTAAACATAACCAAAATTTCCAACTATTTTATTCTAGGATCATTCCCTCACGCATAAGGAACAATTTTCATTCTTTAACGATGTCTCCTCTACTATACTACAGCTTGACTAATCTATCCATCATCTTCTTTAAACTTACTTCTGCCCTCAAGGATATACTTAACAACATACGTAACCACAAAGCTTGGTCTCACAAATGGGCAATCACCCAATTCTACCCCAACATTCCATTCCGATAACAGTCAAAATACACACCTACTTACAACCCACATACTTCAACAACTGGGATTGCAAAACGTACACTCTCTCCAAAATCCCAAAAGGACTTCCTTCTAATCCTTCATCTTTCTAGCGCCGCCTTACTACATCACCGGCTGACACAGATATCTTGGCAATCGACGCTACTATTCATTCGTATATTCACCACTCCTATTAACACACTACCGACCAAGTCTCTCATGGTCATTCGTACACAATTCACACTTTCCTTCATATTCTCCCGTATACTACAATCGAGTTTGTCTCGCTACTTAGTTCTCTCCCAACTTGTTGAACTATGACTCACGAGTTCACACTTAGCTCAAACACGAACATCCTAACTAGCTCTTTTATGACCCGAGTCCTTTCTTAGACACGACACCTTTTCTTACAGACTGGTATAGTCTACACTCACTTCGCTTGTGTTACACACTTTGTCCTTCTACGGACCCTCCTCGCCTCGTAAATAGAACGCCTACTCAACAACAACAGTCTCTTACTAATTTAACACCTCTACAAGATATTCTATCAACTTACACTCATCTGGTTCGAGTCTTCGGCCTCGACCAACATACACCGTTGCCGACTTCAACAATAGAAGGCAACTCTTAACTACTTCCTTAACCTATCCTTTAACATGCGTTCCTTACGTGACCTATTCCTCCCTACACATCATAGTTAACTTTATAATCCGTCGCCCCCATTTCGAAACTTACTCATGTAACATCAATATTACAAGCTCCCTTCGAATCTCATGACCCACATCGTGGACCTTTCATTCCTGCCTCACAGCACTACTCATAAAGAGTTGCTAAAAACCCAAAACCTTGATGACTCCTAGTCCTTCCTCCGGGCACCATCGCCCCTCGGCAACTGTGTTCTCAGTCATCGAGCAAAGGTACAGACCCTCATACACCTGGCACTAAATCCATTCCCGACTCTTCCAAGGTCCAACTCTCCTCTTAAACACATATACCAAAGCTACATACGTTCTCCCCTGACTTGACCAACGCCTCTCCGCTCTCAGAGTTCTTCCTTAGCTTAAGACGTAATACTCTACGACCTAGTGGGTTCATAGCCTTCATGCATGACAATACAGTAAATAAATCTTTTCGCACATTTCATCATTTTAAATAAAGAACGTTTGGAAAGCACTTGGGTACACATGACCCCATCACTCTTATAACTACAACGCCCTGCACAACGATTCGAGAGTCGTTTGCATACATCTTTCCGTGAACCTTAATCTTACTCAATTCCGAACGATGTTATCATGGCAGTAATACGTTGAATGAAAATCCTTTCATACGACACAATTTCGAAATAAATTACTGACACCAAGTAAACCAGTCGGTTCTCACACTCTTTTATATGATATCAATCGGTTAAAATTCATTTGATTGTAAAAGTTTTGCTGGCACACGTCTTCTCCACCTTTTATAATGATTTAACTAATCATGAAAAGTGTGAAATACTTTGCAATCGTTAGGCTCAAAATTTCATCGTGCAATGTGAATGAAATCACCTTTTCTTTAAACCTACGCTTGCACATTCTGACTCCTTTTCGATCAAAATTGATATTTACACATTTAATTTAAATCGTGAAAATTTTCATGTTATATTTAAGAAAGCTATGCATGAAACTCTTCTTGCAATTGAAGGCTACTCACCCTAGCAAGGTCAACCGCTTCACCCACGCAACTTATCCTTGACACTCTTCCTTCGACCAAGGGTCGCCCTCTCGATCAAGCACTAACTTGATGTACATGCGTTCCACATCTCACTTACTCAACCATGTCACACTATTTTCGCTTTGATCGACTGTCTCACCTTCTACTTATACATGCTTTCAATTCACTATAAGTACCCTATTCCATTTATCCTGCCAATGAAAAGCTAGACTAAAAAGTCAGGGCTCCATTGATACTTTCAAGGTTTTGACACTATTCGATCTTACCCTCCCAACTGATCTATCCCATGGTTTCCATAACTAGGACTCTCCCGAAACTAGAGTCTTACTCAAACTCAAACATTCATCCTCTCCGAATCCACGAAGAGCTACCTCTAGATGACTCATAACATTCTTTACAACGTTTCTTCTCTACGATGTCTAGATACATCACATCATAATGACTCTTACATGACACTTCCCAAACAATGGAGTTCGGTCTATCCCTCAGGGATCTTGCTGACCTATTCCTCAACGCTCTCCCAGCCATAGCGCTAAACTGAAAGAAACCGATAGTTAATCCTTACTAGACGTGACACGACAAATTTGCTATAAGTAAGGTATTGTAAGCACGCACATGTACCTGTAAGTTCGTAATTACACTGGCCAGATGTAATCCCAAACTTACCTTACACGTTTGTCCTTGGCACCTTATTCCTAAGCGCATTTATAGTGATTGTTCCTAGAGGCAATCCAATGTCCCGGCTGTGTTCCTCATCTTACAATTTAAGTTTAGGCCCAAATGGTCACCTAAATCCCTTAAACTAAGGCTCTGATACCATTTGTAACGTCCCAGATTTCATAGCAGGCACCCAACCAAAAATAAGCATTTGAATTACATAAAACCTTGTCTTTACATCATCAATAATTCATACTAAACAAAATTGACAGCGGAAGTCTCTAAATCCACAGCCGAGAGCTATTCTATAGTCATCATAGCCAAAACTTGAAGTTACTCTAAGCTTCAAGTACTTCTTATCGCCTCCTAGTTCTTACTGGAAGAACCCTTAACATGCTTACCTGAAAATGGTTTAGTTTTGAAAGCGAGGGTTAGACCAAAAGGTCTAGTGAATTCCCTCCGTAAAAGAACATGTATAAACAATATGAAATCCTTTCGTTAAAATGCATCATAAATCATCACATATGGTACTGCACTGTGTAATGGATCCCTTAACCATTCGCGATCGGGGCCCCAGCAGACTCCCCTTTCGCCCTCTCGTATCGGGGCCCCAGCAGACTCCCCAATACCCACCTAGGAGGAAACGAATTCCAACCTACCGTCTCGTCAAACATATCCAAGGGATCATTAGATCCCGAGGCTCATTGATCCCACAGTACAGACCGACATCACATAGCATGCACGTACGTTTCATAAAAGCAGTTGACTCTTTATAAATCATGCGCATCATTTCAACATATCAAACATTCCTTTTCCTTCCATGCATATCATTTCATAAATATTTCATGCTCGTTAAAACCATAATCAGTAAAAGAATCATTTAACATTTGCGTCGTAAAAGAGGTTTAGGGAACTCACCTGGTACGTTCGTTTGCTTTTCCCTACTCCGCTCTTTACTTCAAAATGTCTACCTGAACGAGGGACAGATTCATAAGCTGACTAAAACTATCCGGACACTTCTTACTTGCTACTCTACTCTTTTCCGGACAGGTTACCGGATAATCTCACTTTTTCGGATACCGCTAAGTACCCGGACAACAACCCTTATCCGGACGACTAACTTATCCGGACGACTAACTTATCCGGACGGCTAACTTATCCGGACGACTAACTTATCCGGACGGCACAAACTTTCCGGACAACACTATATCCGGACACCTTCTACAACTCGGCTAAGAAGTTTCCCGGACACTCACCCGGACACCTTCATACTTGGAGGTTTCCGGACGAGTGCTGGAAGAACTTTATGGGCTGAAATCTTGTTAAACACCCCGAAAACAGCAAGATAACGCGATAGATAGCTACCCTAATGTTCTTTAACCAATTCTCCACAAACTTTACCAATTAAACGCGATTGAAGGTGAACAAATCTACTCTAAGGGTCTTAACATTAACTTTAGCCATAAAACCATACAAAGGTCCAACAATCAGCAGATTAACTTAATAAGGATTGTAGATTCGAATTTACCTGACAATTTCCTTGAAGAAATCGAATCCCCAACACACTCTTTCTTCTAAATTGCTACTTGGGAACCTTCTCCTTCCCTTTGATCTTGAGCTCCAAGAAAACTTCCTCTTTCTCTCTAGTATCAATTCTCAGCCGCCAAACAACAACAACAATCAGGGATTAGAAGGTTCACCTAGGGTTTTGTGCCTTTATATACTCCACCCTTAAATACCAATTAGCCCCTCAACTTCTTCTTTTATTTAAAACTCAATCCAACACTTAAAACATTTCGAATAAGGTCCGGGTCGTTACATTGTGAATATTAAATTTGTTGCTTATAAGTACAAATCTGAGTCTGTAGATCTTGTTTTGTAGCTATTTTTCAGATCTGTTGTGAATATTAAATTTGTTGTAACATGAGATCTGATCTGAGTATATAGTTATTGTCTCATGTTCTTTGTGTTTTTGTCTCTTGTTGTTTACTGTCCTTTTCTTGTAAGGATTGTGTGTTGTGGTCCCTGAGATCTTCTTATGACTCTTTGTATTCGTCACTCTGCTAGCTCAAGGTTCGTGATTCACGTACAGATCTCAGGATCTGTTCTAGCAATCATTATTTGATCTAACCTTTGTAGATCTTGATGAAACTAGAGTTTTGAGGCAGTGGTAAGACTATTTGCACTAGTTCTTCAGATTTAAATCCGACCAGTGCGTTTATCTCTTCCCTGTCTTCCTCATCTACTGTGTTCATGTTTGTTCCTAGTTTTTTTCTTATTATATCATCTCTGTTTACAGAGGTATTTTCCGCTGCATTGTTCTTGGAATCTCACTGTAAGTATCTCTAGACTCTTGCTTTTGTGTGTTTCTCTTCTCATCCTCCATTCTGTAGGACACCTTTGTGTTTGGCTTGACCTACCACTCTAGTGGCAAGGAATCCTGTCATCTATCACTTAGGTGCTTCCTTGTGTGTTTTTTAAGTTTTTTACGATGACTGGTACAGAAGATCCTAAAAGTCCATAAACGTAATCTTTAATTGCAAAGCTGGATTTTGGGGATCCTTTGTATCTTCATCCCAGTGACACCTCTGGTGTGTCCATACTGAATATGAAACTGACTGGTACTGAGAACTATAAGGTATAGTCGTGTGCAATGATTCTTGCCTTAGAAACTAAGAATAAAGTTGGTTTTATTGATGGTACTGTTTCTCGTTCCACTGATAATAATGTGCTTGGTAAACAGTGGGACATATGTAATTCTGTTGTTTTGTCTTGGATTCTTGGTTCTATCTCTGAAGACTTGTTTGTTAGTCAAGTGTTTTCTAGGATTGCTTCTGAGGTTTGGGATGAATTAAAGGAAACTTATGATAAAGTCGATGGTTCTGTCACGTTTAATCTTCATCAAAAAATTAACTCATTAACTCAAAATGGAACCTCTATTTCTGATTACTATCATAAGTTGAACGCATTATGGAAACAATTTGATGTTATGGTCAAACTTCATGCTTGTTCTTGTAATGCTTCTATTGAATTCTCTAAGCATAATCAACTTATAAAACTCATGCAGGTTTTAATGGGCTTAGATGATAGTTACATGCAAATTAGGAGTAATATCTTGACCTCCGATCCTATGCCGTCGGTCAAAACTGCTTTTTCCTTAATCTCTCGAGAAGAGTCACATCGTGGTGTGACTCGTTCTCCTTCTGGATCAAAAATCCAAAACACAGCTTTCTTTAGTAAACCTGTTAATAATAAACAAAAATCTGGAAAACCTCCCTTGCTTTGTAAACATTGTGGTGTGACTGGTCACACCATAGAAAGGTGTTTCAAACTGATAGGTTTTCCTAAGGACTTTCAATTTACTAAAGGCAAGCCTAATCAGTCTTTTAAAACCCCCTCCAGCAATTCTTGCACTGCAGAGGGGTCTGTTAATCACTCCAACTCTACTAACTCTCTTACTGAAGACCAACTCAACAAGTTGTTAGCTTTCCTTGATCAAAAACAAAACGAAGGATTGGCTGTTAATATGGCAGGTAAATTCTATGCTAACATGGTTAATAATTCTAGAAATACTCATTCTGGTTGGATTATTGACTCTGCAACATATGACGTCCTCCATGGCTCATCTTGAAAATGTGATTGATATTTCTGATTTGGACCTAAGAGTTACTCAACCCAATGGGAATGAGGCTAAGATTAATAAAATTGGAAATTATCGTCTCAACAACAATGTTGTATTACTTGATGTTCTTGTCATTCCTGACTTTCATGTTAATTTTATTTCTGTTCATAAAATTGCTAGGGACGGTAAAATTTTCGTTGGGTTTGATGAATTTAGATGTTATTTACTTCAAGGTTTACTTCCAACGAAACTTGTGGGACCGGTAGTGAATTTGGAGGACTGTATTTTTTTGATCAATTTTCTAAGGGTGAGAATTTTAATTCTAAGGTGCTAGATAGTAAATCTAATACTACAAATATGTCTATTGTATGCTATGTTTCACGTCAACTATGGCATAGTAGACTAGGTCATCCTGCAGATCAAGCACTTGCGTGTTTAAAGGAAAAATTAGATCTTGGAAATGATTCTTACTCTCCTCCTTGTGACATATGTCACATGGCCAAACAGACTAGAGATAAGTTTAATTTGAGTAATCATTCTACAACTAGTTTGGGTGAATTAATATATCTATATTTGTGGGGGCCTTATAAGGTTCCTAGTAAAGAAGGATACAAATATTTTTTGACTATTGTGGATGATTTTACTAGATCTGTGTGGGTTTATCTGTTGAGAAGCAAGGATGAGGTGTTTGATAATATTGTTGTGTTTCACAGTTTGTTGATTACCCAGTTTGGCAAACATGTGAAAATTGTCAGGAGCGATAATGGTACTGAGTTTGTAAATCAAAAATTGGGTGAGTTTTTTAAAACAAAAGGAATAATACATCAAACCACTTGCGTCTATACACCTCAACAAAATGGGGTGGTAGAACGCAAGCATAGGCATCTTTTAAACGTTGCTAGAGCTTTAATGTTTCAAGGAAATATTCCGTTGAACATGTGGAATGAGTGCATTTTAACTTCTACATATCTAATAAATAGAACTCTTTCTTCAGTTTTAAACGGAAAATGTCCTTATGAACTTGTTTTTGGGTTTTCCCCAATTCTGCATCATTTGAGGAATTTTGGTTGTTTATGCTTTCCAGTTAAGCCTAATGTATCTGATAAGTTTGCATCTCGGTCTGAAAAATGTGTTTTCTTGGGATATTCTAACTCCCAGAAAGGATATAGGCTTTATAGTTTAACTACAAAGCAAATCTTGGTTTCAAGAGATGTTAAGTTTTACGAAACCATTTTTCCCTTTAAAATGCAAGTTAACAACCAAAATTCTGACTCTAGTAACATTGATTCATTAAATTTCTTTGATTCTGTTGTTCATACTAATGATTTCTCCCCTTTCTTACCCAATGATGATTTAAGGGATAACTCACATAATGACGCTGGAAAAACTGTTACTGATAATTTAGGTAGTAACCCTGATCATTCTAGTAGTCAATCTAAGGCTCCAAATTCTACTGTTGAACATGAAAATGAATTTGGTAGCACAATTGGGTTAAATAATCTAGAAAGAACTGCCGGACATGAAAGTCCTGGTGGTTCACATACGGCTGCTAATGATCAGTTGGATGCTAGTCAAAATATTGACGATGGTCATTTGAGTTTCCCTACTGAGGGTGGTCTAATTGAACCTTCATCTTCTATTAGGAAGTCTAATCGTGTGTCAAACTTACCTAGAAAGTTTACTGACTATATAATAGAAGGTAAGGTAAAATATAGACTTGAAAAGGTAGTAAACTATTCTTTTTTAAGTCCAAACAATTTATGTTTTGTCACTACTCTTAATAAATCTGTTGAGCCAAATAACTTTTTTGAGGCAAGCAAAGATCAGAATTGGATTAGTGCATTGAACGATGAAATGGAAGCCTTGTATCGTAATAACACTTGGGTTTTAACTAGTCTTCCTGAAGGTAGAAAACCTATAGGGTGTCGATGGATATATAAGATAAAGTACAAATCCACATGTGAGATTGAGCGATACAAAGCTAGGTTGGTGGCCAAGGGATATTCTCAACGTGAGGGTCTTGATTATGAGGAAACTTTTTTCTCCTGTTGTTAAAATGGTCACAGTTAGGTGTGTCATTGAATTAGCCGTTCAAAATAATTGGCCATTGTATTAATTGGATGTTAACAATGCTTTTTTGTATGAAGAATTAGATGAAGAAGTTTACATGAGTCTTCCACCTGGATATTTTTCTGCAAATGACAAAAGAGTGTGTAAACTTACTAAGTCCTTGCATGGTTTAAAACAAGCTCCTAGGCAGTGGTATGCCAAGTTATCTACTTGTTTGCATGATCATGGTTTCATACAAAGTACTAGTGATTATTCTTTATTCACTAAGATCAATAGTTCTGTTTATTTGGTCTTACTTGTTTATGTGGATGATATAGTTTTAACAGGAAATTCTATTTCTGAAATTAATAAAGTAAAATGTCATCTTCAATCTAATTTTAAAATCAAAGATTTAGGTGAACTAAAATTTTCTTAGGAATAGAAATATTGAAAACTGATAAGGGTATTTGTATGTCACAACGTAAGTACTGTCTTGAGTTACTTAGTGATTTTGGTTATTTAGGTTGTAAACCAATAAGTACTCCTATGGATATGAATCTGATTGTCACAGATTCAAGTGGTTCTGAGTCAAAAGATCCTCCTTTGACTAATTTCACTGAGTATCAAAGACTTATAGGACGGTTGATTTACTTATTGGCAACTCGTCCTGATATTGCATTTGTTGTTCATTGTTTAAGTCAATTTATGCATTCACCTAGACAGTCTCATCTTAAATTGGCTTTGCGTGTTATGAGGTATTTGAAACTTTCTCCAGGGAAAGGTGTTAATTTTTCATATTCCTTTGAGTTTAAAGTTTGTGCATATGTTGACGCTGATTAGGGTAAGTGTCTTACTACTAGGCGTTCAGTTACTGGTTACTGTTTATATTTAGGAATATGTATGGTCTCATGGAAGAGCAAGAAGCAGTCAACTGTTTCTCGTTCTTCTGTTGAGTCAGAATATAGGGCAATGGCTTCTGCCTTATGTGAGATAATCTGGGTTTTAAATATATTGACAGATTTAAAACTAGACAATCTTCTTCATGTTGATTTAAATTGTGATTAATAAATCTGCAATACAAATCGCTAATAACCCAGTATTTCACGAAAGAACCAAACATATAGAAATTGATATACACCACGTAAAAAATAAAGTGACTGCTGGAATGATTAAAATTGTTAAAATTCCATCTTTGGAAAATCCAGCTGATATTTTTACCAAATCACTTGGTGTAAGTCAACATAATTATTTGTGTTCTAAGTTAAATATGTTAGATCTTTTTCAATGCCAAGATTGAGGGCGGGTGTTAAAAATATAAGTCAAATATTACTAATCTTGTCATTTAGATTCTAACATAAATTATTTTGTATGTATCTGTATTGTATGAGGACTGGTTTTGACAATGTTGATAAGTTGAGGACTGGGCTTCAAGGCTTGAGGACGAAAAGGGTAGCGGAGCAATTATCATTGCTTCAGGGACATATTTGCAAAGGACTAGATTGCAATTTCGATTTCATATATAATGTATATTTTTCTCATTTTGTCATTAGAAGTGATATTACAATTAGGGGTTTTCTCTCAACTTTTAGAGCTTTTCTTTTCAGTCGAATTAGGGTTTCTTAACAGATGATTACCTTCAACTCTCTTGAAGGTAATCTGAGTGTGAGAAATTTGTAGTGAGGTTTCTTTGTAAGTGTGAGTGTGAGTGTAGTGAGCTTTCCTTTGTAATTGTTTTTTACATATTTTCAAATCTATTCAAATAAGTTTTGTTTATGAGTTTGTACAAATGGACATGTAGGTTGATTAACATCTTAATTGAGATAAAAGAGTGTATATATTTGATTTGGTTTATTGGTTGTTTACAGGACAAGACTCCAAGAAAAGGTGCTATAATCAAGAAGAAAATCAATGATGATGTTGACAGGTTATATAACTAAACAGAAAAGAATTCTTGTTGCTTTCTTGTGTTCAATATTTATTTCTTGTCTTTCAATTTTATTGCCCTTTGACAAATCCCACATTTCAAGATTACATTTTTATGTGCACTTTTAGTGTTATGATAATGTTGTACTCGTATTCGTAGTGTAAATAATTCACCAAGTCATTGTAATGATCCTGCTTGAGTCTATGTATATTGCTCTATCGATCTTATTTACCTTGATATGGGCCTTGAACACCATAGTGTCGAGCTTATTTAGTTATAGGATTCGTTTACTTTTGCTACATAATGAAGTTAGTTTGTTACCTATTGTTGTGGTCCTTGGGTCATATTAGTAAATAATACCCACATTCACAACTTTGTTTCTCCTTACATCTTAACACACACACACACACACACAGTGGCGGAGCCACGTGATGACCAGAAGTGGCCAAGGTGCCTCCTCAATTATCTAAAAAGTTTACTACATGCATGAATTAATATGAGCAATAGTTAAGAAAGAAAGAAAAAAGCCCATAAATTTAGGTAGTGAGCTGTGGCTCTCTCTAAATCCTCTAATCCAAGTCGGTGAAACTAAGGGCATCTCCAATGGGTCTCACCATATTTTACACCAAATTTTAAAAATAGTGTAAAAAGTAGTCAACCAAAAACCGAATCAGTTTGGTTATTTAAAAAGGTGCAACTGTAACGGGTAATCGACCAAAAACCAAAAAAATCTCCCGAAATCGATAGAAAAACCTTAAAAAAATCCCTTGAAATCAATAGAAAAACCTTAAAAAACCCTCGAAATCAAGAAAAAAAGCTTTAAAAATCCTATGGAACGGTGGAATTAGACTAAACAACATCGGGCGATATCGAAAAAAAAAATTATGTTCGTCAAAGAGAATTCTTTTCAAAAGAAAAAAAAAGTTCAAGCTCTGTTGGTGCTCCCCCTTTATAAATTTCTGGCTTCGCCCCTGCGCTCGCACGCACACACACACACACACACACATATATATATATATATATATATATATATATATATATATATATATATATTTAATGATCTAGCATTTGGTTCATTGAATGTAAATCACTTGGTGAATGCAGGGTTACGAGTTTGTTAATGATCTATCATTTTGTTCATTGAATATATATTTGTTTATAAATTAATAAAAATATTATTTTTCGACGAAATATTTTCAGCAGATTTCAGGCGGAATATTCCACCGAAAATATTTTTAATTATATTTATTTTTTATATTTAAATGTTTAATTATATAATCCGTCGAAAATCCGCCGGAAATTCTGTATATTTTTTAAAACATTTGATTTTTTATATTAATTAGAAGTTTGCCTAAATAACAATTAATATTTATAAATTACTAAACAACACAATATCCAAAATGAGATACAAATCTAAATGTAGTTTACATTAATATGTACTAATCAATATTTGTGTACCATCACTATCTCATGGAGTGATTTGAATAGTTGACTACTAGTCTTAGCATTGAATATAATAAACCATGGTGGAGGCAAATGTTGCTTCTTCAACAGTTTCTCATGTCTCGTATCTTCATATCTTTGGTATTTCTCGTCTCGTGTATCTCTTTCGATTAGATAACCTAAACCTACCATAAATAAGGTAAACAACAATTTATAATTATCACCGACGATTTTTTAACCAACAATTCGACACCATTAAGTAATTATGAAATTTAAACAAACATAATGAAAACAGAGAATTTACATATGGTTTAACAAAAGAACCAATAACTCACTGTTGTATTTGAAGAATCTTTATGAGACAGGGAGCTTTGAAGCATGCCACCAAATGCACCATTTCCACCGGCCAATACCACAACTAAATATTCACAAGCAGATGTCATAACAAAGAAGAGTTTTATCAAAAGGGTATAAGCCAGTTTCTATATCATTAAGCCACTACCAACAGCCATATATAACTAACTGAATAAGTTATGAGTCATATTAATCTCATTTAGCTACTAACAAACAAGCCATGAGTATTTCTAGACTTGTTGAAAGCATTGGACAATTGAATTAACAAACTAATTACTCTGCACTCACCAAGTGATTTACATTCAATGAACAAAATGATAGATCATTAAATATATATATATATATATATATATGTGTGTGTGTGTGTGTATGTGTGTGTGTGTGTGTGTGTTAAGATGTAAGGAGAAACAAACTTGTTGTGAATGTGGGTATTATTGTAACAACCCAAAATCCTAGTGAGTCTTGGAGTTTGGTGGTCAAAATAAAAGAAACGAAAGTTAAGTTAAGGGACCATTTCTGTCATTTGATGAAGGTATATAAGTGCACAAACTTCTAGGGCAAACTCCATTCTCTAAAATCAGTATTTTGGTGTGAGGTTGGCGACTAAGAGAGAAAAGGGAGAAGAAAGAGGTTTTTGGAAAGAAATCAAGAGAGTGAAGAATCATAGAGGAATCAAAGAAGAAATCAGTAAGGTAACTCTTATTCCTTGTTAATTCTTGTGTTCGATCTCTACTGGTTTAGATTCTTGAGATTTATTGTGGTGATTCATTGAGTTTTCACCTCTTTTCCTTCAAAATGGGTTTTAAGGGTTTTTGTCTTGTTAAACCGAATTAGAAGTTTATAAATGGATTAAGTTAGTATTTGAGGTTGGTGGATGAACCCTTGTATGTATCTAATCGACTTAATGGCAAAAATCGGAGTATAAAGCAGTTTTAGACTTGTTAAGTTCGAACAGCCGTGTTTTCCGGACACCAGTGTTCGGTGGTGTCCACCGAATTTAAAAAATAATTAATTATATTCCGCCGAAAATCCGCCGAAAAAATGTCGAAATTTGAATATATATATATATATATATGTTTGGAATTTTCGGCGGATTTTCGGCGGAAATCAACGGATTTTGACTTTTTTAATTTTCGCCGGAAATCCGCCTGAAATTTGCCGGCGGAAAATCCGCCGGAAATCTCGGTTTGTTTAGTTATAAATTGGAATCATTTTCAGGTATTTAAAACAAAACTTAATACGTTAGATGCAATTTCTTGAGTTTTTTTTTACATAAAATGTTACATATACTAGTCTATGAACACGATTTTCACATCAATAAAGTTTAAAAAAATATCTTTCAAAAACAACATACAGAAAATACGAGATATTATGCATGCAACTTACGTTAATGAGTACATTTATAACCAATTAAATTGAAATCTAAGTCGAAAATTAAGATTGAGAGATGATAATATATACAATACTATTGGTGAGGAGTTGCATGCAAAAGGGAAGTTCGTGCTTAAAAGCATCGATATTGAGTCTTACTTCTTCAAGACGTGAGAGGAACTCTTCGATCTTGTGTGCCATCTTTTAACGAACAATGGAACCTTAATGGAAAGAGTTTGTGAACATAAGGAGGATCAAGAGGGGCGGTCGTCTTCTTTTAAGGGGTGAGGTCTAGGGAAGTGGTATTTGTAGAGAGATGAGAACGAGTAAGAAGTTTTTCGTGTTTATGATTTGCAACAAACCACTTATATTTGGAAATAAAAACAAAATTAATTTATGTTAATTAAAAATACATGTTTATGATTTGTAAACAAACCACTTATATTTGGAAATAAAAACAAAATTAATTTATGTTAATTAAAAACACATGTTTATGATTTGTAAACAAACCACTTATCTTTGGAAATAAAAACCATTTATCCTTTTTTTAAGTTTCGTCTTCTCGAAACAATGTTTTTTAAAGTTAAACGATAAACATAATTATAACAGAAATAAAAAATTAGGAAAGCTAAAAATAGAAGTTTCTGTAACAACCCAAATTCTTGTGGATTTTAGAGTTTGGTGGTCAAAGTGAAATAAAAGAAAGAATTTTTGAGGGGCTGATTTGTCAATTGGTGAAAGAGGTGTAGGGCACAAATCCCTAGGGCAACCCTCAATATCACAAATCAGTATTGTGGTCTTGGTGTTGGCGGCTAAGGAAGAAGGAAAGAGAGAAAGAAGAGTTTGAGGAGAAATCAAGAGAAAAGAGGACTCAAGCTAGAATCTGCAAGGTAATGCATCCTAATTCATTCTTCTGATTAGGGAAATGCTTCTCCTTCTCTTTGTTATGAATCCTTAAGGCTGATGTTGATGATTACTTGAGTTTTCACCATATTTCCTTGAAAATGAGTTTTTATGGGTTTTGTCTAAATGAACCGATTTAGAGGGTTATAGATGGATTAAGTGGGTGTTTAGGGTTGGTGGACGAACCCTCAAGTTTATCTAATCAATTAATGGCAGAAAATGGGCTTAATGATCACTTTTAGAGCTTTTTGGTTGAACAACCGTAGTGTCCGGAAAAGTGTCAGTTCTTCGTGCTTCGGTGGTGTCCGGATAAATATGCTAGTTCCAAGGTAGGATTTTATGTGAGTGTCCAGGTATTTTTGAGTATCCGGGTGGCTAAGGTCTCCGGATAGGTTTAGTGTCCGGGTAGTTTGCCCGGATAGGTCTAGTGTCCGGATTCGTATCCGGAAAGGTGTATCCGGACAATAGTCGTATCCGGAAAGATGTATCCGGACAATAGCTGTATCCAGAAAGGTGTATCCGGATAGTAGAGGTATCCGGAAAATAGCTGTGTTCGGATTGTCTTATAAGTAACAGGCTTATTATTACTGATCGGGCTTCAGGTTGCATATTTTAATGCGGGTCACTTCCCCTGGTTCAAATGCTAGGATGTTACGGCTTTTTAGGGCCTTCACTCCTAGCTTGGAACCGTGACCCCAGTAAAATATACCCCGATCGTGCTCCTCCCCGAGAAGCACTCTCTCTTCCTGGCCCGACCGGACAGATTAGATCTTTCCTTTCGAGCTTGGAACTCCGGACAGAAGGGTGAAATGTTTATCTGATGTGAATCTATTGCCTTAGGTGTTCGTTTGGGTTAGCTTGGAAGTATTTAAGAAGTGCGTTGTACGTCAAGCAAGGTGAGTTCCCTAAACACTTTACGCCTTAAAGTGTTAAATGATTTTGACTGATTATGGTTTCATTTACGAGCATGAAATGTTTATAACCGTTACGCATGTTTTCCATGAAATACCTATTTTACTTGAGAAAATGTATTGTACTTGATGAACTGAGAATGACGATTTACTAAGGTTTTAAAGGTGCATGTTTTACGAAATGAATGACGTGCTATGTGGAGTCGGTCTACACTGTAGGATCAGAGATAGATCCTCGGGGTCTGATGACCCCTTGGATGTTTATGACAGACTGGTAGGTTGGAATTCGTTTCCTCCTATTTCGAGTAGAAAGGGGGGTCTGCGTAAGCTCCGGGAAGGGGAGTTTGCGTAGGCTCCGGTTGAGGGCGAGAGGGTAGCCCATTGGGCCCCAATCGCGGAATGTTTATGTCATCCTATATACAGTGTAGTACCATGCCTGGTGTTATGTTAAGATTTACGATGATATTCTTATAAATGATTTTATACTGTGTACATGTTGTTTTCGGAGGGAATTCACTAGACCTTTTGGTCTAACGCTCGCTTTTCAAAACTAAACCATTTTCAGGTAAGCGTGCTATGGGTTCTTCAAGTAAGAACTAGGTGGCGATAAGAAAGGACTTGGAGCTTAGGGCGTCTCCAAGATTTTGCCTACGATAATTATAGAATAGTTCTCGGCTGTGGATTTTAAAGACTTTCGCTGTCAATTTTGCTTAGTATGAATTATTGATCATGTAAAGACAAGGTTTTAGGTAATTCGAAAGCTTATTTATGGTTGTTGCATGTTATGAAATTTGGGACGTTACAAATGGTATCAGAGCCTTAGTTTAAGGGATTTAGGTGACCAATAGGGCCTAAACTTAAACTGTAAGATGAGAAACACAACCGAGACATAGGATTGCCTCTAGGAACGATCACTATAAATGCGCTAGGAAATAAGGTGCCAAGGACAAACGTGTAAGGTAAGTTTGGGACTACACCTGGCCAGTGTAATTACGAACTTACAGGTACACATGCGTGCTTAAACTTACCTTATATAGCAAAATTGTTGTGTCATATCTAGCAAAGGTTAATTGTTGTTTTCTTTCAGCTTTAGTGAAATGGCTGGGAGAACTTTGAGGAGTAGGTCGGCACCTGCTGTGCCAAGGAATCAAGATGAAGAGGTACTAGAGAATGGACCAGTGGAACCGGAGAGGGCAGCTGTTACCCGTGGAAGGGGAAGAGGTAGGGGTCGTGGAAGAGGTCGGGGAAGAACACCCCGTCGGGCCGCCACCCAAGTGGCCGGGGATGGAGGAAACCCGAACCTGAGAATGACTCGTGCAACTAGAAGAACGAGGAGTGTGGAAGCCCCTGTTCATCAAGAAGACTCTCTTCAGGAGAGTTCAACTTCTTCAAGGAGGGTAACTCAGCCAAGGGGACGGGGTCGAGGCCGCAGATCTACTTTTGTCACTCGAGAGAACCTAGCTGCTGAATTGGGTAAGATTCAAGAGACCTTGCAGCCTCTCCTCACTAAGCAGAATGAGTCAGCTTCGGGAAGCAAAGAAGCAAGTGAGAACCGAGAAAGCGTGGAACTGTCTAGTCCACTAGTGACCGGTACTGGGAGTCACTTGAATTCAAACCCTCAAGTGATGAATGAGTTAGCAGCTAAGGGATGCAATTTCAAGGCCTTTGCCTCATGCAAGCCCCCTACTTTTAAGGGCGAGTATGACCCTATCTTGGCACTGAAATGGGTGAAGGAAATGGAACTGGTCTTCGATACATGCAAGTGTGCTGATGGGGACAGAGTAATGTTTGCTTTGTCCATGTTGAAATCTGATGCAGTTTACTGGTGGGAGGCTGAGACTGGGGGGAAAGGGTTCGGCAATGGCTAAGGGGATGTTGTGGGAAGCATTTGTAGACAGGTTCAAGGCTCAGTTCTGCCCGCTCGCGGCAGTAAAAAGATTGGAAGAAGAATTATTGGGGTTGGATCAGGGAGCTATGACAGTGCGAGAGTATACTACAAAGTTTATTGAGAAGTCTCGCTTTGCTGATTTGTATGTGCCGACGGAAGAGCGTCGGGTAGAACGATTCATCCATGGGTTGAAGAGCAGTGTTCGGGAATTGGTTCTGACTAGAAACCCCACTACTTTTCAGGTGGCCATCAATACGGCCGAGCTGATTGAGAAAGAAAAGAACCGTCAAACGACTGAAGTGGGGAGAAGCGCAAATGCGATGGTCCGGGTAATGACCCAAGAAGAAGGAAAATGTTCCGACCAGGCAACCGTGCTAGCAAGGATGTCACTGGGCAAAAGTGTTCGAAGTGTAACAAGGTGCACAGGGGGGAATGCATGGCAGGTTCAAACTCATGCTACCGGTGCGGCTTGCCCGGTCATTTGTCAAGGGATTGCCCGGGGATTGGAAAACTTGTTACCAATGTGGGGCTACTAGCCACATGCGTAATGATTGTCCTCAGCTGAAGAAAGGGGGACCAGCCCAGTTTGGGGAACGACAAGAGAACGGAAGAAATGACAAGGGGGCAGAACTGGCGCGTTCGAAGGGACGTGCGTTCCGCATAACTGCGGAGGAGGCGGAAGAAACTCATGATGTTGTGGCAGGTACATTCCCAGTGAACTCTCTGTGTGCCAAGGTGTTATTTGATTCAGGAGCGAATCGCTCTTTTGTGTCACATGCTTTTATGAAATGTTTGGGGGTAAGGCCTAGGCGTTTGGAGAGAGCACTAGAGGTGGAAACCGCCAATGATAGATGGGTATACGTTAAGGAGGTGGTGGAGGATTGTGTCATAGATATAGAAGGGAGGTTGGTGTCAATGAAATTATATCCCATGGCAATGGGGGAGTTTGACATAGTGTTGGGAATGGACTGGTTAGCAGCGAACGAAGTGACTATCGTTTGTAACAAGAAACTGGTCAGGATTCGGTTACCTGATGGGGATTCCGTAGTGATCTATGGGAATCGCCGTGATAGAAAAACTAGCCTTATCTCGATGATCAGGGCTACTAAGTGTTTGAGGAAGGGGTGTCAAGGGTTCTTGGCGTACGTGATGGACGCCAAGAAAGAGAAGCGTGGGTTGGGTGATGTGCGTGTAGTAAATGGGTTCCCGGAAGTATTTCCGGATGATTTGACAAGTTTACCACCGGATCGCCAGATCGAGTTCAAAATTGATCTGATGCCGGGATCTGCACCGATTGCCCGCGCACCGTATAGATTGGCGCCGTCCGAAATGAAGGAAATGATGACTCAATTGCAGTAGTTATTAGACAAGGGGTTCGTTAGACCGAGTACATCTCCGTGGGGAGCACCTGTGCTCTTCGTGAAGAAGAAGGACGATACTATGCGAATGTGCATAGACTACCGAGAACTCAACAAGGTCACGATCAAGAATAAGTATCCGATCCCGAGAGTCGAAGACCTGTTTGATCAGTTACAAGGAGCCAGTTACTTCTCCAAGATTGATCTGAGGTCAGGATATCATCAACTCAAGGTAAGGGAGGAGGATGTGCCGAAGACTGCATTTCGGACCAGGTATGGACACTACCATTTCCTGGTGATGCCGTTCGGGCTAACCAACGCCCCGGCAGTATTCATGGACTTAATGAATAGGGTATGCCAACCTTATTTGGATCAGTTCGTGATAGTGTTCATAGATGACATCCTGATATTTTCAAGATCGAAAGGGGAGCACGAAAGCCACCTTCGTACAATTCTCGCGCTATTGAAGCAAGAGAAGTTGTATGCAAAGTTTTCCAAGTGCGAGTTTTGGATGAGGGAGGTGCAGTTCCTCGGGCACGTGGTGTCTGAGAAGGGGATTATGGTTGACCCGGCTAAGATTGAAGCCATCCGAGACTGGGAGCAACCTAAGAATCCGTCAGAAGTTCGAAGTTTCCTCGGGCTGGCGAGGTACTACCGGAAGTTCATCAAAGACTTTTCGCGTATTGCCACGCCACTGACCTCTTTAACGAAGAAGAATGCCAAGTTCATTTGGTCGGAGAATCAAGAGGAAGCATTTCAAAGGCTTAAGGATATGTTGAGCAGCGCTCCGGTGTTGTCACTACCAGATGGTTCGGACGATTTTGTGGTTTTCAATTATGCCTCGAAGCTTGGTTTGGGTTGCGTACTCATGCAACGAGGTAAGGTGATCGCTTATGCCTCGCGGCAGTTAAAGGATCACGAGGCTCGTTATCCTACGCATGATTTAGAATTGGCGGCAGTGGTTTTTGCCCTGAAGATTTGGCGACATTACCTGTATGGGACGAAGTTCCAGATCTTCACGGACCACAATAGTTTATGTCATCTCTTTGATCAAAATGAGTTGAATATGCGCCAAAGGAGATGGATTGAATTGTTGACCGACTACGACTGTAAGATCGAATACCATTCGGGGAAGGCAAACGTGGTGGCAGACGCTTTGAGCCGTAAGGAATGAAGTGAAACCTCCAAGATTGTGGCTATGAGGCCCGAGGTCACATTCAATCTGCTAGCTGAAATAAAGAAATGTCAGGTTGAAGCGCTCGAAACTGAAAATCTTAAGAAGGAGAGAATAGTAGGGCAAGCGTCCATGTTAGTGGAAGATGGTCGAGGGGTGAAATGTCTGAATGGGAGAATCTGGGTTCCGAAACTCGGAGAGCTCCGAAAGCTGATTCTCGAAGAAGCTCACAAATCAAAGTACACGATTCACCCCGGGACTAATAAGATGTACGGAGATCTACGTTGAGACTATTGGTGGACGGGAATGAAAAAGGACATAGCTCATTTTGCAGAGGTCTGTATGACTTGTTAACGAGTGAAGATTGAGCATCAACGACCGTATGGGAAGCTCCAGTCGTTAGAAATTCCTATGTGGAAGTGGGACCAAATTACGATGGACTTCGTAACCCACTTGCCTAAGACTCCAAAGGGTTTTGACGCTATATGGGTGATTGTGGATCGTCTCACAAAGTCGGCACACTTCTTACCTATACGAGAGTCTTACTCGTTGGAGCGGTTAGCAAAGTTGTACATCGACGAGATCGTGACCCGTCATGGTGTGCCCTTGTCGATTGTATCTGACCGAGATAGCAGGTTTACCTCCACGTTTTGGAGGAGCTTCCAGAGAGAAATGGGATCGCAGATCAAGATGAGTACCGCGTATCATCCTCAGACCGACGGTCAGAGTGAGAGGACGATCCAAACGTTGGAAGACATGTTAAGAGCTTGTGATTTAGATTTCCAAGGCTCTTAGGAAAGGCATCTACCTTTGATCGAGTTCGCTTACAATAACAGCTATCACTCGAGCATCAAGCCAGCGCCGTTTGAGGCACTCTATGGTAGGAAATGTCGAACTCCGTTATGTTGGAACGAAGTCGGGGAAAGGCAGTTAGCCAGGCCAGAGTTAGTGCAACTGACTTCAGACAAGATAGCTAGGGTGCGGGAAAGGCTGAAGGTCGCTCGCGACCGACAGAAGAGTTACGCGGATAAGAGACGGAAAGACATAGAATTTCAAGTCGGAGATCGTGTCTTATTAAAGGTGTCTCCTTGGAAGGGAGTGGTACGATTTGGAAAACGGGGGAAGCTAAGCCCACGTTACATCGGACCGTTCGAGATTACGGAACGGGTTGGAGAAGTGGCGTACAGGTTGGATCTACCGGAAGAATTGCGAGGTATTCACAATGCGTTTCTCGTGTCCAACTTGAGAAAATGTCTAGCCGCCGTAACAAAAGCGGTCCCGTTAAATGACATTAAGGTGGACGAGAAGTTAAATTTTGTAGAGGAACCCGAAGCAATCACGGATGTTAAGGTAAGGAAGTCACGGAACATGGAGACTAAGCTGGTTAAGGTACAGTGGCGACACCACAAGGGTCCGGAGGCGACCTGGGAATTGGAGTCGGAGATGAAAGAAAGATACCCGCACCTATTCCAATGAGGAATTCCGGGGACGAAATTCTTATAAGGAGGGAGTGTTGTAACAACCCAAATTCTTGTGGATTTTAGAGTTTGGTGGTCAAAGTGAAATAAAAGAAAGTATTCTTGAGGGGCTGATTTGTCAATTGGTGAAAGAGGTGTAGGGCACAAATCCCTAGGGCAACCCTCAATATCACAAATCAGTATTGTGGTCTTGGTGTTGGCGGCTAAGGAAGAAGGAAAGAGAGAAAAAAGAGTTTGAGGAGAAATCAAGAGAAAAGAGGAGTCAAGCTAGAATCTGCAAGGTAATGCATCCTAATTCATTCTTCTGATTAGGGAAATGCTTCTCCTTCTCTTTGTTATGAATCCTTAAGGCTGATGTTGATGATTACTTGAGTTTTCACCATATTTCCTTGAAAATGAGTTTTTATGGGTTTTGTCTAAATGAACCGATTTAGAGGGTTATAGATGGATTAAGTGGGTGTTTAGGGTTGGTGGACGAACCCTCAAGTTTATCTAATCAATTAATGGCAGAAAATGGGCTTAATGATCACTTTTAGAGCTTTTTGGTCGAACAGTCGTAGTGTCCGGAAAAGTGTCAGTTCTTCGTGCTTCGGTGGTGTCCGGATAAATATGCTAGTTCCCGGGTAGATTTTTATGTGAGTGTCTGGGTATTTTTGAGTATCCGGGTGGCTGAGGTCTCCGGATAGGTTTAGTGTCCGGGTAGTTTGCCTGGATAGGTCTAGTGTCCGGATTCGTATCCGGAAAGGTGTATCCGGACAATAGTCGTATCCGGAAAGATGTATCCGGACAATAGCTGTATCCGGAAAGGTGTATCCGGACAGTAGAGGTATCCGGAAAATAGCTGTGTTCGGATTGAGTTCTCCGGACAGAAGGGTGAAACGTTTATCTGATGTGAATCTATTGCCTTAGGTGTTCGTTTGGGTTAGCTTGGAAGTATTTAAGAAGTGCGTTGTACGTCAAGCAAGGTGAGTTCCCTAAACCCTTTACGACTTAAAGTGTTAAATGATTTTGACTGATTATGGTTTCATTTACTAGCATGAAATGTTTATAACCTTTCGCATGTTTTCCATGAAATACCTATTTTACTTGAGAAAATGTATTGTACTTGATGAACTGAGAATGACGATTTACTAAGGTTTTAATGGTGCATGTTTTACGAAATGATTGACGTGCTATGTGGAGTCGGTCTACACTGTAGGATCAGAGATAGAACCTCGGGGTCTGATGATCCCTTGGATGTTTATGACAGACTAGTAGGTTGGAATTCGTTTCCTCCTATTTCGAGTAGAAAGGGGGTCTGCGTAAGCTCCGGGAAGGGGAGTTTGCGTAGGCTCCGGTTGAGGGCGAGATGGTAGCCCATTGGTCCCCAATCGCGGAATGTTTATGTGATCCTATATACAGTGTAGTACCATGCCTGCTGTTATGTTAAGGTTTACGATGATATTCTTATAAACGATTTTATACTGTGTACATGTTGTTTTCGGAGGGAATTCACTAGACCTTTTGGTCTAACGCTCGCTTTTCAAAACTAAACCATTTTCAGGTAAGCGTGCTATGGGTTCTTCAAGTAAGAACTAGGTGGCGATAAGGAAAACTATATATATATATATATATTATAATTATATATTTAGCTATTACCATCATGACAATGAAATTGATTTTTTATTATGAATAAATTGGTAAGTTTTTTATATTTAGTTAACATAAATATTTTTTGTATTTATTTTCAATCATAGGTGGTTTGTTACAAATCATAAACACAACAAACCTTTACTCATCTGATAAACACAACAAACTCGACTATGATTTTTTTTTGTTATAAATGAGCAAGTAAGTAGATCAGTTTCTTATCAATGGTTTCCCATATCATAACCATTTTCGGCGGATATTAAAAAAATTATTTTTTTTTAAATTTATATGATTTATTTTCGGCGGATTTTAAGAAATTAATTTTTAATTATATTTTCGACGGATTATAAAAAAATTTAATTTCTTTTTAAATTTTTGTAATTTGAATTTTCGACGGATTTTAGCGGGATTTTAAAAAATTAATTTTTAATTAAATTTCCGGCGGATTTTCGGCGGATTTTAAAAATTAATTTTTTAATTTTTAAAAATATTTTCCGGCTGATTTTCGGCGGAAAATAAAATAATTTTTAATTTTCTTAATTAATTTTTAACTAATTAAAAACTTTCCGGCGGATATCCGACGTACCCGAATTTAAAAAATAATTAATTATATTCCGCCGAAAATCCGCCGAAAAAATGTCGAGATTTGAAAATATATATATATATATATATATATATTTGGAATTTTCGACGGAAATCAACGGATTTTGACTTTTTTTAATTTTCGCCGGAAATCCGTCGGAAATCCGCCGAAAATCCGCCGAAAAATTTACGGCGGAAAATCCGCCGGAAATCTCGGTTTGTTTAGTTATAAATTGGAATCATTTTCAGGTATTTAAAACAAAACTTAATAAGTTAGATGCAATTTCTTGAGTTTTTTTACATAAAATGTTACATATACTAGTCTATGAACACGGTTTTCGCATCAATAAAGTTTTAAAAAAATATCTTTCAAAAACAATATACAGAAAATACGAGTTATTATGCATGCAACTTACGTTAATGAGTACATTTATAACCAATTAAATTGAAATCTAAGTCGAAAATTAAGATTGAGTGATGATAATATATACAATACTATTGGTGAGGAGTTGCATGCAAAAGGGAAGTTCGTGCTTAAAAGCATCGATATTGAGTCTTACTTCTTCAAGACGTGAGAGGAACTCTTCGATCTTGTGTGCCATCTTTTAACGAGCAATGGAACCTTAATGGAAAGAGTTTGTGAACATAAGGAGGATCAAGAGGGGCGGTCGTCTTCTTTTAAGGGGTGAGGTCTAGGAAAGTGGTATTTGTATAGAGATGAGACGACTAAGAAGTTTGTCGTGTTTATGATTTGCAACAAACCACTTATATTTGGAAATAAAAACAAAATTAATTTATGTTAATTAAAAACACATGTTTATGATTTGTAAACAAACCACTTATATTTGGAAATAAAAACAAAATTAATTTATGTTAATTAAAAACACATGTTTATGATTTGTAAACAAACCACTTATCTTTGGAAATAAAAACCATTTATCCTTTTTTTAAGTTTCGTCTTCTCGAAACAATGTTTTTTAAAGTTAAACGATAAACATAATTATAACAGAAATAACAAATTAGGAAAGCTAAAAATAGAAGTTTCTAATGTTCATCTTCTTGGAGAAGAAGCACTAAAAACACATGTATCTTTTGTCGAATTTTGATTTGGATTGAAATTGTATTGATTTCGGTTTTTTGTTTAATAACTATATCAATTTTCATCTTCTTCATGAATATGTTAAAAAATTTATTGAAACGTTAGAGAAGAATTGACTAAAATGAACAAAACCATTTTGCAAGACGCTAACTAATTATCTGTGAAAAAAATCCTTAAAAACCAAAGTTTATTATCGATTAAACTAACTCACATGATTAGGAAAACTATCTATACTACATATATAAGCATTTACATCAAATGTCTTAAAGACAACCATTAAAGCATATAGTACAACACTTTAAAGCTTCAAAATCAAAAAACTCTTAATAACAACATCTGATGCATTATGTACAAACACTCAAAGCAGATAATGTCACTACTAGATAAATGGCCTTTCTTTATCGTGTCCAGTAAGCCATAGATACAAACACCATCCATAAGCCCATACCTTCTTCACCACAACCATACCCATAACCATGTCTTCTAGCTATTCACGTCACATGCCATACCCAATACCATTTCTTGAAGCTATTCACGTCAGATACCATACCTATGTACTTCTTCTTCATTCTTTCTTCACGCCATGTTGCATATATATCAATGGCATAGGATCAGAGTTCTCCATCTGGTAACCAGTTCTCTCTCTCTCTCTCTCTCTCTCTCTCTCTCTCTCTCTCTCTCTCTCTCTCTCAAACGCATCATCATTTCTCCTTCTCCTGTCCGGTTTTGAGTTGAGGTAAAAACCCTAATTCTTGATTTTGATTTTGTTTTTTATTTAGGTTCACAATTTGGGTTCAGTTATTTGGCTTGGATTTGGCGTTATCTATGGATCCTTTAATGGTTTGAAAGATGTGTAAAATTCTGCCATCTCTCTGTTCATTCTCTGTACGAAAGCTGTAAATTTCCCGGCGGTTCCCGGCAGTTTCCCCCTCCATATGTCTTCTTTACACGCTAATAACGTCTGTACTTTACAAGAGTTTGATTTTGAGCTTTTCTATGCTGTAATGAATTTGTTTGTTGAATAAGTTATTGTTTTAGGGTTCTTCCCAAATTGAGGTTGTTTTCAGAAGTCTACTGCTTTTCATTCAGTTTAGTTCTCTCTCTTTCTCTCTCTCTCTCTCTCTCTCAAACGCATCATCATTTCTCCTTCTCCTGTCCGGTTTTGAGTTGAGGTAAAAACCCTAATTCTTGATTTTGATTTTGTTTTTTATTTAGGTTCACAATTTGGGTTCAGTTATTTGGCTTGGATTTGGCGTTATCTATGGATTCTTTAATGGTTTGAAAGATGTGTAAAATTCTGCCATCTCTCTGTTCATTCTCTGTACGAAAGCTGTAAATTTCCCGGCGGTTTCCGGCAGTTTCCCCCTCCATATGTCTTCTTTACACGCTAATAACGTCTGTACTTTACAAGAGTTTGATTTTGAGCTTTTCTATGCTGTAATGAATTTGTTTGTTGAATAAGTTATTGTTTTAGGGTTCTTCCCAAATTGAGGTTGTTTTCAGAAGTCTACTGCTTTTCATTCAGTTTGATTTCGCTTCAGATGAATTGCAACAAAATTTGTGCATTTTCATACACCCTTTTTGGTGTTTGTTTGTGGGTATTCCTGGAATTTTGCTAATTTCGATTGTTGATGGTGGGGTTTTTCATGCGTTTTGTAGGTCGTATATGACTTGCTCAAATTGACTAGGTGAGTGGACGTTTGGGGTGTTGACAAAGCATGGTCTGATGGAAAAGGAACTAATGCATTGCTAAATCCGACGATCCTGCCACTTCTCTCAAGGTTTCCCCGTACTCTTTCGTCTCTCCCTCACTGCTGCCACGATTGCTTTCGGTAAGTTTCCTTAATTAACCTAGAATTTATTGTTGAATTCTACTTCCGAACTTCAAGCCTGAGTAAATAGTTGAATTACGAGTGTTGTTATCTTTTGTGTATGTGCACTTCGATTATTGAAATTATATGTGATACGGATCTTTGAATCAATTTTGGAATGGTGTTTCCCCGATTAGAGTGTTTGGGCCTTCGGTAAATAAATCCCACCGTTCAATTAGAAAAGAGCCACAGCTCAACTTTGGAAACTAGACTACTTAACCTAAGTTTAATAATAAAGTTTTCGCTAATGACATTAGACTTCATAAAAAGTACTACAAAATAAAAGTCTTTCTGGTCTGTTTATTTTTTCAAGATTGTGATCCAGCGACAATAGGTTTGATGTCAATTGTCAAAAGATCAAAATGTAACTCCAAACTTAGCGGCCGTTTACCAAACACTTACCTTGGTAAGCACTTACCGGTCAAATTAATACTATCACTTACTTACCGGGTAAGATTATCGTCCACCAAAACGCTATTGTATGCAACAGTTTTCCCGGTTAGCGCTAACCGTGGTAAGAGTCTTCATCGTCACTTATAGGGTACGACTCTCAGTCCTTGCTTTGGCTCTTTCCGGGTTAGATTCTTGGTCATTGTCATATTCATCCGTAAGGTAATGTGACTTGGTAAACGCTTACTCGGGTAAGCGTTTGGTAAACGGACCCTTATACTACTTTTCCATGTGATTCAGTTTCGAAACATCCTCTTTATCTTTTTTATACTTAAAAGTTGGATCGAACTGGGTGGGGTTTGGCCATCTCTCCTCCCAAACACACGCACTAAAACATACTTTGTTTTAGTCTATATTAAATTGATTTATAATTTCTAGCTTGTTCATCAGTGGCATTTGAGGCCTTGATGTTTATCCATGGTTAAGTTCACTGGTCTTTATTTGTTTAAATGAACTTGGAGGATTTCAAAACTTAGTTTCTATTCCCGAAGAGTGATAATAATCCTTATATCATTTATTAATCCTTTTTTCCTATAAAATTCAAATGACTTCACTATTTTTTAGCTCATTCTAAAAGAGATAAATAGTTATATGCTTTTAGATTATTAGTATTCACTATTGGGACTGCCAGAAGATAGCATTGTGAGGACAAGAGTTAAGCGTCAAGTTCACACTGGGAGTGCACGTACACTTGAACAACTTTGTTTCAAAAATGGTGGAATATAAATCAAGCTTGGCCAACATATAGGTCAACTATCTTCTCATGGATACCCATGATAGATATCAAAAATTTAGTTTGTTATTTGAAGATTGGGTTTGTATAACATGTAATGCATAAAGCATATATCTATGGTTGAGCTGAATGGGATTTTATGGTTTAGGAATATTTGGTACCTCAAGAGTACATTCATACATTGAGGGAGTCGATGTTGAATACGATCAAGTGTGTCAAGTTGTCAAGAAAGAGCTTGGTGGGGCACCTGAAGAAGTATGTATATTTACTTTATTATTTCCCAAGGATATCTTATTTTTTTTTTGATTATATGTTTGTTCAGAAACTAATGGAAAACGACGATTTCTACAGAACAAGATTGCAATATGATGTGTTACATGCTCTAGGGAGGGACTATGTTATTTCCTCAGTAAAGGCAGTAAGTTTGAAAGTGGACTTTATGCATCTCTATCGGCTGATTTGTGTATTTTAAATTTTGCCTATGTTATAGTCTCATAAAAACAGAAATTTTCAACGTTTCAACTATTATAAACTACACAGCCATGAAAAAGAGGAGACATGCTTCTTTTTTCTGTTTGCTCTAATAACTGAAATGCTCAGAGACTAGACCCATATCATGTTCACATGCCATCGTCAAACCACGTTATAATCTTGATATTTAATTAGTTGTATATTTGATAACATGCTATCGTCTAGAAAATGCATCTTTAGAGATTCAACTATATTCTTCTGAAACAACAATAATAGTGCCAATGGTCCGAAGTTCTTTATTTTGCTCTTTTCATAAAGGAGATGATTTTACTTGCTATTGAGAGACAGCATGACCAGGTTTCATGTTTTCTTATTATAAGTTTACATGTAGCCATGTAGGCTTTCTGCACTTGGCTCTGACACCCTGTATAAATATGTAGAACCCCCAAATTACTTTCCAAAAGTGCCCTTAAAGACAGATGGAGGTTCCAACATATATAAGAGAAGAAATGGTTTTAGTCTAGCCAATGTAGGACTCCAACAGAATTTTCACATTGCCATTTTGTATGCTTCTATCATACAGTGTTAAAACTTGTTTGAACCCGAATCTTTTGAAGCTGCAAGTCTTAAATATTTTCCGATACTTAGGATCCTTTAATTGGTTCATGAGTAATGGGCACAATTTACTTTGTTAATAGACACACACTTCAGTTATGCAACTTTTATGTTTCAATATCTCTTGTCACTTTAACGCAGCTGCATAATGATGTCTGAAACTGCTCTTACGTTGAACATATTTATGAAAATGTCGGAGGAAAACAAAGAAAAACCCGATCATTTCTTTGGATGAACCAACTGTGAACGGAACTGAGGTTGAACATCCTGGCGCAGTTGTGGTGGCTGCAAAAGTCAAATACATTGAATCCGAGAAACTGGATGATGTAGCAGTAGAAGACACGCTGATAAGAGTCTTATGGTAGATATCCTTCTATTATATCACGTGCCGGGCAATTATCTACTAAGGGACCATTAGTTGGGATCATGCAACATCACGGTGCTAATGGGGGCTGTTTTGTGGGTAAAAACATCACCTAAAGGGGGCTGTTTTGTGGGTAAAAAACAGCAGCTAAAGGGGGCTGTTTTGTGGGTAATTACGACAGCTAAAATGGGCTGTTTTGTGGCTTAAAAAAATCAGCAGCAATAGGATGTTTTGATGCCGTTTCTAGACTGTTTTGGGCCATGTTTAGATGGAAACTACATGTTTGGATGCAATTGTAAAGAGGATACATTTGCAGGCTCTGTACTTTTCAATTGTAAAGAGGATACATTGTGAAGGATTGTCAAGCTTCTACAAAGGAATGAGCACCAAAATAGTATAGTGTATGTTTGCAGGCTTTGTACTTTTCATGATTAAGGAGAAAGTTGTTAACTTCTACACGTGTGCTTTGTATTAATTTTCCGTTGTCTATTTATAATTGCATCTTGTGCCGGGTAAGAATCGTGATCTTCTCATCGTATTTGGTGAGCCTATCATATGAAAATCATAACACTCTTTTACCGGTTAAAATTCTCGGCCTTTGTCATGCTTTTCATGAGGTACAGTCCAATCTTTGCCACTGTAAGGTAGTTGAATAGTTCAACATTTTGGCATTTTGTATATAAAATAATGTAATAAACCCGGAGTTAGGGAATGTCCGATTGTGGCTTAATGGTAAGACTCTCCATTGATCCTATTCATCACTCTTACCGAGTAGGATTCATGACCCTTGCCAACTTCATCCGGTAAAGTAAATGACCCGGGTAAGCGTTTAGTAAACGAACCCTAGGTGTAATTCATATCATCGTTAAAATCTCCTATAACAAAACTACTAAAGCTTTAAAATCGTTTATATTTACGGCTCACGCCGCATTGCGCGGGTACACTGCTAGTATATATATATATATATATATATATATATTATAATTATATATTTAGCTATTACCACCATGACGATGAAATTGATTTTTTATTATGAATAAATTGGTAAGTTTTTTATATTAAGTAAACATAAATAATTTTTGTATTTATTTTCAATCATAGGTGGTTTGTTACAAATCATAAACACAACAAACCTTTACTCATCTGATAAACACAACAAACTCGACTATGATTTTTTTGTTATAAATGAGCAAGTAAGTAGAGGAGTTTCTTATCAATGGTTTCCCATATCTTAACCATTTTCGGTGGATATTTAAAAAAATTAATTTTTTTTAAATTTATATGATTTATTTTTGGCGGATTTTAAAAAATTAATTTTTAATTATATTTTCGACGGATTATAAAAAAATTTAATTTCTTTTTAAATTTATGTAATTTGAATTTTCGACTGATTTTCGCGGGATTTTAAAAAATTAATTTTTAATTAAATTTCCGGCGGATTTTCGGCGGTTTATAAAAAAATTTAATTTCCTTTTAAATTTATGTAATTTAAATTTCCGATGGATTTTCGGCGGATTTTAAAAATTATTTTTTTTATTTTTAAAATTATTTTCCGGCTGATTTTCGGCGGAAAATAAAATAATTTTTAATTTTCTTAATTAATTTTTAACTAATTAAAAACTTTCCGGCGGATTTCCGACGTACCCGAATTTAAAAAATAATTAATTATATTCCGCCGAAAATCCGCCGAAAAAATGTCGAGATTTGAATATATATATATATATATATATATATATATTTGGAATTTTCGGCGGATTTTCGGCAGAAATAAAGGATTTTGACTTTTTTAATTTTCGCCGGAAATCCGGCGGAAAATCCGCCGGAAATCTCGGTTTGTTTAGTTCAAAATTGGAATCATTTTCAGGTATTTAAAACAAAACTTAATAAGTTAGATGCAATTTCTTGAGTTTTTTTTTACATAAAATGTTACATATATTAGTCTATGAACACGGTTTTCGCATCAATAAAGTTTAAAAAAAATTACTTTCAAAAACAATATACAGAAAATACGAGTTATTATGCATGCAACTTAAGTTAATGAGTACATTTATAACCAATTAAATTGAAATCTAAGTCGAAAATTAAGATTGAGAGATGATAATATATACAATACCATTGGTGAGGAGTTGCATGCAAATGGGAAGTTCGTGCTTAAAAGCATCGATCTTGAGTCTTACTTCTTCAAGATGTGAGAGGAACTCTTCGATCTTGTGTGCCATCTTTTAACGAGCAATGGAACCTTAATGGAAAGTGTTTGTGAACATAAGGAGGATCAAGAGGGGGGTCGTCTTCTTTTAAGGGGTGAGGTCTAGGGAAGTGGTATTTGTAGAGAGATGAGACGAGTAAGGCGTTTGTCGTGTTTATGATTTGCAACAAACCACTTATATTTGGAAATAAAAAAATTAATTGATGTTAATTAAAAACACATGTTTATGATTTGTAAACAAACCACTTATATTTGGAAATAAAAACAAAATTAATTTATGTTAATTAAAAACACATGTTTATGATTTGTAAACAAACCACTTATCTTTGGGAATAAAAACCATTTATCCTTTTTTAAGTTTCGTCTTCTCGAAACAATGTTTTTTAAAGTTAAACGATAAACATAATTATAACAGAAATAAAAAATTAGGAAAGCTAAAAATAAAAGTTTCTAATGTTCATCTTCTTGGAGAAGAAGCACTAAAAACACATGTTTCTTTTGTCGAATTTTGATTTGGATTGAAATTGTATTTTTTTTATTTGATTTCAGTTTTTTGTTTAATAATGTAACAACCAGGTTTTCATAGAAAATGTGAGAGTTTGGTGTCCTTTATGCAAAGTAATGAAAGTTAAGTTAAGGGACCATTTCTGTCATTTGATGAAGGTATATAAGTGCACAAACTTTTAGGGCAGCCTCCATTCTCTAAAATCAGTATTTTGGTGTGAGGTTGGCGACTAAGAGAGAAAAGGCAGAAGAAAGAGGTTTTTGGAAAGAAATCAAGAGAGTGAAGAATCATAGAGGAATCAAAGAAGAAATCAGTAAGGTAACTCTTATTCCTTGTTAATTCTTGTGTTCGATCTCTACTGGTGTGGATTCTTGAGATTTATTGTGGTGATTCATTGAGTTTTCACCTCTTTTCCTTCAAAATGGGTTTTAAGGGTTTTTGTCTTGTTAAACTGATTTAGGAGTTTATAAGTGGATTAAGTGAGTATTTTAGGTTGATGGATGAACCCTTGTATATATCTAATCGACTTAATGGCAAAAATCGGAGTATAAATCAGTTTTAGACTTGTTAAGTTCGAACAACCGTGTTTTCCAGACACCAGTGTTCGGTGGTGTCCGGATATGTTGCAAGTGTCCGGGTAAGTGCCCCGTGAGGGTGTCCGGGTGTTTCTTAGTATCCGGGTAGCTGAAGTCTCCGGATAAGCTTAGTGTCCGGGTAGTTTTGCCCGGATAAGTCTAGCGTCCGGACTGTTGTGTCCGGAAAACTGTTGTGTCCGGAAAAGTGTTGTGTCCGGAAAAGTGCTGTGTCCGGGAAGGGGTATCCGGACAGTAGGGCTGAGCTATTTATCTGATGTGGATCTATTGCCTTAGGTGTTCTGTAGGCGTAGCTTGAAGGTGTTTAGGAAGTGCATTGTACGTCAATCAAGGTGAGTTCCCTAAACCCTTTTTACGGCTTAAAATATTAAACGTTTTCTTTACTGATTATGGTTCTTAAAGCGCATGAAATGTTTACAACTGAAATGCATGTTTCTTACGCACATACTTTTATGTCGAATGAAAGCTTGATATGATGAAATGAGATAGCAGGACTTTTAAAGATTATATTTTCATGCCTATGAAATGTATATGCATGTTATGTGATGTCGGTCTGCACTGTGGAACCAGAGAGCCTCGAGGTCCGATGATCCCTTGGATGCGTATGACGAGACGGTAGGTTGGAATTTGTTTCCCTCCTAATCGGGTATTGGGGAGTCTTCCTGGGCCCCGATACGAGAGGGCGAAAGGGGAGTCTGCTTGGGCCCCGATCGTGGATGTTTATGTGATTCCCTATACAGTGCAGTACCATATGTGTGATAGTTCATGAATTATTCTAAAATGATTTCTGGTGGTTCATACATGTTGTTTTACGGAGGGAATTCACTAGACCTTTTGGTCTAACCCTCGCATTTTCAAAACTAAACCATTTTCAGGTAAGTGTGATATGGGTACTTCAAGTAAGAACTAGGAGGCGATAAGAAGGACTTGGAGATTAGAGCGACTCCAAGACTTAGACTAATGACATAGTTAGATCTCGGTTGTGGATTTTGTAGACTTCCGCTGTCATTTTGTTAAGCTTATTTATGATGTATTGAACAAGTTAAATTTTGTAATGTAAAACGCTCAGTTTCTATGATTTAATGCATGATCGAGTTTTTGGGTCGTTACAAATGGTATCAGATCCTTAGTTTAAGGGATTTAGGTGACCAGTCGGGCCTAAACTTAAACTTTAAGATGAGGAACACAGCAGAGACATATGATTGCCTCTAGGAACGATCACTATAAATGCGCTTAAGAATAAGGTGCCAAGGACAAACGTGTAAGGTAAGTTTGGAATTACACCTGGCCAGTGTAATTATGAACTTACAGGTACATGGGCATGCTTAAATTACCTTTTATAGCAATTTTGTTGTGTTGTGTCTAGCAAAGGTTAAATTGATGTTCTCTTTCAGTATTAGCGAAATAGCTGGGAGAACTTTGAGGAGTAGGTCAATACCTGCTGTACCAAGAAATCAGGGTGAGGAGGTCCTAGCGAATGGACTGGTGAAACCTTCAAGGGCGACCGAGACCCCCTTGT
This sequence comes from Saussurea involucrata, assembly GCA_033807775.1. Lineage (NCBI taxonomy): Eukaryota > Viridiplantae > Streptophyta > Magnoliopsida > Asterales > Asteraceae > Saussurea > Saussurea involucrata. The sequence goes on from CM066324.1 coordinate 26,767,369, forward strand.
TGGGGAGGTTTCATGAGTAGTCACTTATGATGTGATGTATGTATACATCGTAGAGAAGAAGTGTTGTATAGAATGCTATGAGTCGTCTAGAGGTAACTCTTTGTGGATTCGGAAAGGATGAATGTTTGAGTTTAATTAAGACTCCTGTTTCGTGAGAGTTCCAGTTGTAGAAATCGTGAAGTAGATCAGTTGGGATGTTAAGGGAAGACAGTGTCGAAATCTTGAAAATGTCAATGGAGCTCTGACTTCTTAGTCGAGCTTTTCAATGGCAGCGTAAATGAAATAAGATACCTATAGTGAAGTGAAAGCATGTAGAAATAGAAAGTGAGATGCAGAACGCACGTACAGCAAGTTATTGCGTGGCCGAGAGGGCGACCATTGGTCGAAGGTAGAGTGTCAAGGATAAGCTGTGTGAGTGTAACGGTCGACCTTGTTTCAGTGAGTAGCCTTCAATTGCATGTAGAGTCTCATGCATGGTGTCCTTTTATGTAACATGAAATTTTCACGATGTAAAGTAAATATGTAAATGTCGAATTTGATCGAAAATGAATCAGCCTGTACGAGCCATGTTTAAAGAAAAAGAGATTTCAGTTTCGTCGCACATTTAAATTTTGGAGCTTAATGATTTGTAAAATATCCCACTCTTTTCATGATAAGTCAAATTTGTTGCAAGAGGTCAAGAAAACGTTTACCTGCAAATCTTTTATAACCAAAATGCTTATTGACCTATTGACATCCTACAAATGAGTGTGAGAACCGACTGGTTTACTTTGTGTCGGTAATTCTTTCAGAATCGTGTCATATGAAAAGATTTTCATGCATATTATTATTTCCGTAATACATCGTTCGGTTTGAGCAAGATTGAGGTTCACGGGAAGATGCATGCAAACGATTCTCGAATCGTTGTGCAGGGCATTGAAGTCACAAGAGTGATGGGGCCATGGGTACCCAAGCTATTTCCAAATGTTGTTTATTTAAAATGATAAATGTACGAAATGATTTATTTACCACGTTGTCATGCATGAAGGCTATGAACTCACTAGGTCATAGAGTATTACATTTTAAGCTAAGGGAGAACTCCAAGAGTGGAGAGGGATTGGTCAAATCGGGGGAGGACGTTTGTAGTGTTGATATATGGGTTCAAGAAGAGATTTGGGCGGTGGAAGAGTCAGAAGTGCATTATAGTGTCGGTTGTATAAGGGTCTGCACCCTTGTTCGGTAACTGGAAGTACGTTTGACAAGGGACGGTTGTGTCCGGAGGAAGGACTTGAAGCCTTCAAGGTGTTAGTTTTAGCAACTCGTTATGAGTAGTAGAGTGAGGAAGAATGAAATGTCCATGGCGTGGAGATATGTTTCGAGGTGAGCCTAACGTTGATGTTACATGAGTAGGTTTCGAAAGGAGGGAGACAGAACATGAAGTTGATTATGATATGTTGGAAGGATTGAGTTCCGTAAGGGACCCATGTTAAAGAATAAGTTAAGAAATTAGTTACAGGTTGTCTGTTGTTGTAGAAGTCGACAATTGTGTAAGATGGTCGAGGCCGAAGACTTGAACCAGAAGGTTGAAAGTGGTTAGAGAACCTTGTAGGGGTGTTGAGAGGATGAGAGGCTATTGTTTTGAATAAGCGTTCTGTCCACAAAGCATGGAGGGTTCGTAGAAGGGTAAGGTATGTAGCGCGAACGAAGCAAGTGTTTAGATTTTATTGTTCAGTAAGGGACTGTGCCCTGCTTATGTAAGGGTTCGGATTGTAAAGAGCTATCAAGAACGTGGTGCTTGAGCTAAATGGGAACTCGTGAGTTGTAGTTCAACTAGAGTTGAGAAAGGACAAGGTAGCGAGATAGATTCGATTGGGTATGCGGAAGAATATGAAGGAAAGTTGAGTTGGGTACGATTGACCATGAGAGTTTTGGTCTGCAGTGTGTTGTTATGGGTGGAGAGCGTATGTATGTGTAGTGACAGAAATTGCCAGGGTAAATGTGGCAGTCAGTGTGGTAGTAAAGTAATGTTTAAAAGAGAAGCATTAGATGGAGGCTTTTCGAGGATTTTGAATGAGGGGTACGGTTTACTAATCAAGTTGTTGAAGCACGAGGTCTGTAAGTTGGCTTGATGATATAGCTAGTATCGAAATAGAATGTCGGAGAGGAAGTGGGTGGTTACCCAGATGAGAAACCAAGTGTTTTTGTTGAGAGAGTCGCTAAGTAAGTGTATTTCGGAATCATTGGAAGTTTAAAGAAGATGATGGTTGAGTTAGTCGAAAATGTGTTATAGTAGATGCTAAATCCTTACATAGCGGGAATTGTTTCTTGTGCGAAGGAATGATCCGAGGAGTAAATAGTTGGAGATCAAAGAAGGTGTAGTAACATCGATCACTAGTGTCATTTCGGGATGTTTTGGGTGGATGCCTGAGTTAAAAAAAATTGATGCAACCGTTTGGTTATGGATAGTAATGAGAACATGTTGTCAGCAGGTTGAAGGGTCGGAAGAGAGGGGAAAGTAATGTTGGTGGACAGTGCTCCACGCTAGCGTGAGGAGGTGATTATCGTATGTCGGATTAAGTGAGTAGGCTGAAAGTAGTAAGCTTGACAGTAACACCAAAAAAGTGGAGTACTGTGTGGGTTGTTGTCAGTAAGAGTGTGCAAACTTCTAGAAAGAGTTTTGGAGGAAGGGGATTTGTGCATGTTTTGTGCAGGAACGAAGTGGTTAAGGCAGTTGAATGAGTTGAGTTAGTGACGTAGTAAGAAATGTTCAGATGAGTTGGCCGTTCAGTGATAAGCTATTGAGAATAAGTATGGCGTGACCATGGTTACTCCTACTAGTTGGGTAAGGGTAACCGAAGTTATGATAGTTACGATTGAAGACTTGTGGCAAGTAGTGAGAAATTGATGTGTTTTCAGGATAAGTTAAATTCGGATAAGTGAATACTCCAATGAGGGAGCATGAAGGTTTCCTGTTGTAGTTACGTAAGAGTATGAGTGATAAAGTGGTGAGAACATATGAAATAGCCGATGAGTGGTAGGCGTTTGTCCCAAAGACAAGTATGGTGGAGGGTGTTTCGACTCGAAGTTTTGAAGAATGGATAGATAGTGTACGAACTTGAAAGTGCGAATCGCAACACCTAAGTAGGGGGACGGTCTGATGACGGAGGTATTGGTTCAACTTGGTGTGGTTTAGTTTGATTTGGTTTAGTGGAGTTGGACGCTGGAAATGGGGTACGGCGAAGAAAAGAGGATCGGGTCACGTTCCAGTAAGTCAGTTGTAGTGGTACTCCGACGGGAAGAATCGGTTTATAGAATGAGTATGTTGTATGGATATGTGGGTTACGCGAGGTGTTTCATGCCTCTATTATGAGAGTGTGGGTTGAAGGCCGGTGTGATTGTGTCATTACAAGTTGTGTGAGTAGACAAAACTAAGGGTTGTAGGAGAACCCGAAGTCATTCCGGATTGGAACGTGAGGAAATCACGAAACAAGGAGACTAGACTGGTAAAGGTACAATGACTACGGCACAAAAGTCCAGAGGCTTCGTGGGATTTGGAATCGGAGATGAAAGCAAGATACCCGCACCTCTTCTAATAAGGAATTCCGGGGACGGAATTCTTTTAAGGGGGGAGTGTTGTAACAACCAGGTTTTCATAGAAAATGTGAGAGTTTGGTGTCCTTTATGCAAAGTAATAAAAGTTAAGTTAAGGGACCATTTCTGTCATTTGATGAAGGTATATAAGTGCACAAACTTTTAGGGCAACCTCCATTCTCTAAAATCAGTATTTTGGTGTGAGGTTGGCGACTAAGAGAGAAAAGGGAGAAGAAAGAGGTTTTTGGAAAGAAATCAAGAGAGTGAAGAATCATAGAGGAATCAAAGAAGAAATCAGTAAGGTAACTTTTATTCCTTGTTAATTCTTGTGTTCGATCTCTACTGGTGTGGATTCTTGAGATTTATTGTGGTGATTCATTGAGTTTTCACCTCTTTTCCTTCAAAATGGGTTTTAAGGGTTTTTGTCTTGTTAAACTGATTTAGAAGTTTATAAGTGGATTAAGTGAGTATTTGAGGTTGATGGATGAACCCTTGTATATATCTAATCGACTTAATGGAAAAAATCGGAGTATAAATCAGTTTTAGACTTGTTAAGTTCGAACAGCCGTGTTTTCCGGACACCAGTGTTCGGTGGTGTCCGGATATGTTGCAAGTGTCCAGGTAAGTGCCCCGTGAGGGTGTCCGGGTGTTTCTTAGTATCCGGGTAGCTGAAGTCTCCGGATAAGCTTAGTGTCCGGGTAGTTTTGCCCGGATAAGTCTAGCGTCTTGACTGTTGTGTCCGGAAAACTGTTGTGTCCGGAAAAGTGTTGTGTCCGGAAAAGTGCTGTGTCCGGGAAGGGGTATCCGGACAGTAGGGCTGAGCTATTTATCTGATGTGGATCTATTGCCTTAGGTGTTCTGTAGGCGTAGCTTGAAGGTGTTTAGGAAGTGCATTGTACGTCAATCAAGGTGAGTTCCTTAAACCCTTTTTACGGCTTAAAATATTAAACGTTTTCTTTTCTGATTATGGTTCTTAAAGCGCATGAAATGTTTACAACTGAAATGCATGTTTCTTACGCACATACTTTTATGTCGAATGAAAGCTTGATATGATGAAATGAGATAGCAGGACTTTTAAAGATTATATTTTCATGCCTATGAAATGTATATGCATGTTATGTGATGTCGGTCTGCACTGTGGAATCAGAGAGCCTTGGGATCCGATGATCCCTTGGATGCGTATGACGAGACGGTAGGTTGGAATTTGTTTCCCTCTTAATCGGGTATCGGGGAGTCTTCCTGGGCCCCGATACGAGAGGGCGAAAGGGGAGTCTGCTTGGGCCCCGATCGCGGATGTTTATGTGATTCCCTATACAGTGCAGTACCATATGTGTGATATGGGTTCTTCAAGTAAGAACTAGGAGGCGATAAGAAGGACTTGGATATTAGAGCGACTCCAAGACTTAGACTAATGACATAGTTAGAGCTCGGCTGTGGATTTTGTAGACTTCCGCTGTCATTTTGTTAAGCTCATTTATTGATGTATTGAACAAGTTAAATTTTGTAATGTAAAACGCTCAGTTTCTATGATTTAATGCATGATCGAGTTTTTGGGACGTTACAAATAATTATATCAATTTTTCATCTTCTTCATGAATATATTAAAAAATTATTGAAACGTTACAGAAGAATTGACTAAAATGAACAAAACCATTTTGCAAGACACTAACTAATTATCTATGAAAAAAATCCTTAAAAACCAAAGTTTATTATCGATTAAACAAATCTCTTCACACCCCTCTAGTCCTTTGCTTATGCATTACTCGGGAAGGATTGCCCTATCCCTTTACTCACATGATTAGGAAAACTATATATATATATATATTATAATTGCGTATTTAGCAATTACCACCATGAGTCCATGACAATGAAATTGATTTTTTATTATGAATAAATTGGTAAGTTTTTTATATTTAGTTAACATAAATAATTTTTGTATTTATTTTCAATCATAGGTGGTTTGTTATAAATCACAAACACAACAAACCTTTACTCATCTGATAAACACAACAAACTCGACTATGATTCTTTTGTTATAAATGAGCAAGCAAGTAGATCAGTTTCTTATCAATGGTTTCCCATATCATAACAATTTTCGGCGGATATTAAAAAAATTATTTTTTTTAAATTTATATGATTTATTTTCGGCTGATTTTCGGCGGATTTTAAAAAAATAAATTTTAATTATATTTTCGATGGATTTTCGGTGGATTAAAAAAATTTTAATTTCCTTTTAAATTTATGTAATTTAAATTTTCGACGGATTTACGGCGGATTTTAAAAAATTAATTTTTAATTAAATTTCCGGCGGATTTTCGGTGGATTATAAAAAATTTTAATTTCCTTTTAAATTTATGTAATTTAAATTTTCGGCGGATTTTAAAAATAATTTTTTTAATTTTTTAAAAATATTTTCCGGCGGATTTTCGGGGGAAAATAAAATAATTTTTAGTTTCTTTATTAATTTTTAACTAATTAAAAACTTTCTGGTGGATTTCCGAAATATATATATATATTTTTTTGGAATTTTCGGCGGATTTTCTGCGAAAATCAACGGATTTTGACTTTTTTAATTTTCGCCGGAAATCCGTCGGTAATCCGCCGAAAATTTTCCAGCCAAAAATCCGCCGGAAATCTCGGTTTGTTTAGTTAAAAATTGGAATCATTTTCAGGTATTTAAAATAAAACTTAATAAGTTAGATGCAATTTCTTATGTTTTTTTTTAAAATAAAATGTTACATAGACTAATCTATGAACACGGTTTTCGCATCAATAAAGTTTAAAAAAATATCTTTCAAAAACAATATACAGAAAATACGAGTTATTATGCATGCAACTTACGTTAATGAGTACATTTATAACCAATTAAATTGAAATCTAAGTCGAAAATTAAGATTGAGAGATGATAATATATACAATACTATTGGTGAGGAGTTGCATGCAAAAGGGAAGTTCGTGCTTAAAAGCATCGATATTAAGTCTTACTTCTTCAAGACGTGAGAGGAACTCTTCGATCTTGTGTGCCATCTTTTAACGAACAATGGAACCTTAATGGAAAGAGTTTGTGAACATAAGGAGGATCAAGAGGGGTGGTCGTCTTCTTTTAAGGGGTGAGGTCTAGGGAAGTGGTATTTTGTAACATCCCTAAAAGTACAATAGAACAAACATGACATTTAAGCATAAAATTTACAATTCTGGGTCCCAATATATCATTACATTCATTTATAACTAAGGTTGGCGGAAACAACCTATACACAACTGAGAATATTCTTTCTTCTACGGGTGGCACATGCACTGCCTATAGCTGCATCTGTACTCAGTCTTGCTCTTGCTCACTAACCTGAGCCTTCTCCTACTTGCTTGCCTGAAAATGGTTTAGTTTTGAGAGTGAGGGTTAGACCAAAATGTCTAGTGAATTCCTTCCGAAAACAACTTGTAAACATTTATCACAGTATAAAATCATTTCATTGAAAATACATTCACATCTTTCTCATAAACATCATTCAAGGTTCAACACAGGGTTCAGGGATCGCATAAGCTACTCCGATCGGGGCCTAACGGACAACCTCTCGTCTACGCCGGAATCCAAATGGACTCCCCGTTCCTTCATGTGGGAGAAAACAAATTCCAACCCACAAGCTAACCTCCATATGCCCAAGGGATCGAAGATCCCAAGGTACCCTGACCCCACTGTGCAACCGACTCCACATAGCATACACGTACATTGAAATCATATTCATGAAAACTTTAAACTTCATATCATTTGCAAATAAACATGCAAATCATGGAAACATGCATAACTTTATAAATCATTTCATGCTTGAAATTGAACCATATTCAGTAAAACATAGTACGTCATAAAAAGGGGGTTGAGAGAACTCACCTAATAGCAATTCTCTTTCTATTCTCGTGCCTTGTTTCGCCCGTACACCTAATTAATAAATTATAGGCTAATTAGATGTAACTCAATTTTTAAATTCTAAGTATCCCTCTTAACCCGATCTTGCAACAATTTTTCAAAACTATTATCTTCATTCTAGGCCTTACTATAGTTTAGATTTTAAAACATTTAACCCATAAGTAAGCCAAGCCCAAATTACTTAAATAATTAGGCTACCAATTACATACTAGACCCTTATTATAATTATAGACTTCAATAATAAACTAAGCCTAAAAGAAGGAATTAATCTTCCGGATCTTAAATAAGTATCGGGTCTCGTACTACGTTAAATATCGAACTTTGCTCCAATATAAGAAGAAATATGGATCACTAAAACATTTAAACTCTAAATAAAATTATAGGTGCTGGCCCATAATAAAATGGGGTTTGGTCCATGAAACATCTTCTAAGACGTCTCGGCCCACACTAGTCGAACTAAATCCCAAACCTCATATAAACATGAATTTAGAGAAATCATACTTCAAGACTTGAAGAAATCGAACTTTAGAATTCAGATTAATACCTGATGAAACGGAAACTGCTGCCAACTCGGCCATCACCGCCGACGACCACCACCGGCAGCCAACCGCCGGCGACCACCAGCAGCAGCAAACCGTCGGCGACCACTAGCAGCAGCAAACCGTCGGCGACCACCAGCAGCAGCAAACCGCCGGCGACCACCAGCAGCAGCAACCGCCGGCGACCACCACCTTTTTCTCGCTGCTCCTTTCTCTCTCGTCGTCTATCTCTCTCTCTCGCAACCTCTATCTCTCTCACAGTCTCCTCTCGCTGCTCTCTCCCTCTCACGAAGCTCTCTCTTTCTCTCTCACGTAGCTCTCTCTCCCTCTCGCTGCTCTCTCTCCCGCAGTCTCTCTCTGTCGTTGTTCTCTTTCTCTCGTCGGCTGTTCCACGGCGCACACACCGGACACACCTACACATTCACGAGACCATTTCTTTCTCTCCTCTTTCCCCCTCACGAAGAACACACAGGTCTCTCATGGTAGTTTCTTTCCTTTCTTCTTTTCTGTCTTCCCTCTCGATGTACAGCCGCAACACACAAACCCTAAGACCAAAAATGCTTTCTTAACTTTCAGCCCAAAAGTGGCGTACAACAAAATGAATTAATTTCCAAATTTCAGCTTTTTACCCTCTACTATGTTGCAATAAACCATTACAACCCCTAACTTCTATTTAGATCATTTTACTTAATTTGGGTTATTACAATCTCCCCTCCTTAATGGAATTCCGTCCCGGAATTCACTCTAATACTAACCGAAGCAATTGATTATCACAACTTAAATTTCAACTCTCGGAATAAATCTTTCTAACAACATAACAATAACCACATACTTTCACACCTTTGTTGCGCGACGTTGATTAACTCACAACTTCTGATTATAACCGGAAAACACTATCATCTTATATTTCATCTTCCCCTCGGATCTGTTACTGCAGGAACCCCACGAAATTCAAGTTCTATGATTCTTTCGATTAACCACAACGACCATAAAATCAGGTAGATATATATAAAGTCATCCCGGCTTTCTTACTTAGATTTACCTTAAATAGTTCCCTACCGATCAGTGTGTTAATCTCACTAACACTTTCCCACGACTTCTCGTAATTCATCTTATAAATCATGATACGCGAACAAAGGTGGTAAGAACCTAAAGGCTTACCATTCCCTAATTATCCTGATCTGATTCACGACCACTAACAGTTTCAGAACTCAACTGCCTTTCTCGGCTAGTGCAATATAACTACTGACCCTTACCGCAAAAAAAACAACACAATTCCTTCTCTTTATCACTAGCAACTTTAACTTGACCAACTCATTTCAATTATAATTATCAACTTATTTCAAGAGATGATCTCCAATTGAGATGCAATTCATCACTTTCTATCCACCATAAATTATCATATGTAATAACTTAGCATCAACATCTCGTTAGGCTGGTATTCACAAAATCCATCCGTCAAAACTGGTTTCTTAACTAACAACTTCACTGATTAACCCAACAATTCACAATTTTCAAAATAATTTGAAGATTACTTATTCCATCACTATCAACAACTTCTCACCTTAACATATTGATTCTCCCTTATCAATTCTTAGTAAGAATCTCTGTAGAATTGCAACACATCTTGTAATAACAAATAAATGTCATTACTTAACAAATCCATAACATTTTAATCAACCAATCAAAGGCTTATACATCCATCATGACGTTTCAAATCAGCTAATGATTATACTACCTTTCCGACCCATATTCATCATCATGTCATTCTTTAAACATAACCAAATTTCCAACTGATTCCTTCTAGGATCATTCCCTCACACATAAGAAACAATTCATGCTCTTTAGAGATTTAGCACTTACTATAACACAATTTGACTAACGCACTCTTCATCTTTCTTTAAACTTCCAATGATCTCAACATATACCTACTTAGCGACTTTTACAACCAAAACACTTGGTTTCTCCTTTGGGTAATCTCCCACCACTACTCCGTCCTTTCACTCCGATCCTAATCACACCACACAGTCAACTTACCTTCTATGAGCTCCAACAATCTGGTTAATAGATCGAACATCTCATCCGAAAATCCCAAAAGCCTCTATATGATGCTTTCTTTCTCTCTAACATCACCTCACTACGATACTAGCGGGTACATTTAGCTTGGCAATTAATGCCATTACATAACTGTACATCCCTCACTCATAACATCGCACTGCAAACCAAATCCCTCATGGTCATTCATACACAACCACACTTTCCTTCATATTATCCCGTATACTACAATCGAGTCTATCTCACTACGTAGTCATTTCCCAACTTGTTGAACTATAACTCACGAGTTCTCAATTAACTCACACACAAACATTCTAGCTCTTCACGATCCGAGCCCTTACAAAACAGGGCACGGCTCCTCACCGATCGATAAGATCTACACCCTCGCTTCACTTGTGCTACATACCTCATCATTCTACGAATCCCTCCATACCTCATAAATAGAACGCTTATTCAAAATGACCACTTCCCATCCTATTAACACTCCTACAAGGTGTTCTATTAATTTACAACCTTCTGGTTCAAGTCTTCGACCTCGGCCATCTTACACCGCTATCGACTTTTACAATAACAGACAAGCTGTAACTACTTTCTTAACTTATTCTTAAACATGGGTTCCCTTACGAAACCTAATCCTACCAACATATCATAGTCACTTCGTAATACGTCTGTCTTTTAAAACTTACTACTGTAACATCAATATTACAAGTTCACTCAAAATTATACCCACCACCGTGGACATTTCGTTTCTACCTCTCAACACTACTCATAGCGGGTTGCAAATATCAACACCTTGAAGACTTCAAGTCCTCCCTCCGGACACAACCGTCCCTTGACAACCGTACTTCCAGTTACCGAACAAGGGTGCAAACCCTCATACAATCGATACTATAATCCACTACTGACCGAACACATATCCCGATACTACAACGTCCTCTCTTGGTTTGACCAACAACTCTCCACTTTCAGAGTTCTTTCTTCGTTTTAAAAATGCAACATCCTACGACCTAGTGAGTTCATAGCCTCCATGCATGACAACGCAATAGATAAGTCATTTCGTACATTTCATCATTTTCAATAAACAACACTTGAAAACATATTCGGTACACATGCCCCCATCACTCTTAAAAATTCAATGCTCTGCACCACGATCTCGAAAATCGTTCGCATGCAACTTTCCATAAACTTAATCTTACTCCACCAAAATATGTCGTTACGACAGAAATATATTGAGTGAAAATCTTTTCATACGACCGCATTCTGAAAGAAAATACCGACACGAAGTAAACTAGTCGGTTTTCATACTCATAAATAACTTCAACATACCAATACTCACTTTGGTTATAAAAGTTTTGCATTCAGTTGTTTTCTCGACTTTTGCAATAATTTAACTCGTCATGAAAAAAAGTGAAATACTTTACAAATCATAAAACTCGAAACTTCATTGTGCCATGTGAATGAAATCACCTTTTTCTTTAAACATACGCGTGCACATTCTGACTCATTTTCGATCAAAATTTATCATTACACATTTAACTTCAATCGTGAAAATTTCATGTTACATAAAAGGACACCATGCATGAGACTCTACTTGCATTTGAAGGCTACTCACTCTAACAAGGTCAAATGCTTTACTCGCTTAGCTTATCCTTGACACTCTACCTACGACCAACGGTCGCCCTCTCGGTCATGCAACAATTTGCTGAACACGCTTTCCCCATCTCACTTACTCAACCCTTTCATACTATTTCGTTTTAAGCAACTATCTCACCTTCTACCTCTACACGTTTTCAATCAGACACTGAAAAGCTCGACTAAAAAGCCAGGACTCTAATCCTCTACTCGCTCTTTGAATTGACACCTTCAAGATCTCAACATTGTTCTTCTTACCATCCCAACAGATCTCTCTCACAATTTCAACAACTGGGACTCACCAGAACCGTGAGTCTTACGAGCAATTTCTCATCCTCTTCGAATCCACGAAGATTTACCTCTAGCCGTCTCATAACATTCCGAACAACATTCCGACTCTATGAAGTATACCCACATCACATTATAAATGCTCTCTCACGATGCTTTCCAAACTATGGGTCTCACTCTACCCCTAGGGACCATGCTAACCTTCTGGATTGCTAGAACACGACACACGACTAGCTTCAGACTACCACTTTGGAATAATAAGGCTGGTTAAGCACATACATGTACCTGTAAATTCACAATTACACTGGCTAGGTGTAATCCCAAACTTACCTTACATGACCGTCCTCGGTACCCTATTACTCCTATTTCCACTATAGTGTCCTCCTAACGTATTTCCTGATTCTCAGTTGTGATTTCTACTCCCAAAGTTTAAGTTTAGGCCCGTCCGGTCACCTAAATCCCTTAAACTATGGCTCTGATACCATTTGTAACATCCCTAAAAGTACAATAGAACAAACATGGCATTTAAGCATAAAATTTACAATTCTGGGTCCCAATATATCATTACATTCATTTATAACTAAGGTTGGCGGAAACAACCTATACACAACTGAGAATATTCTATCTTCTATGGGTGACACATGCACTGCCTATAGGTGTATCTGTACTCAGTCTTGCTCTTGCTCACTAACCTGAGCCTTCTCCTACTTGCTTGCCTGAAAATGGTTTAGTTTTGAAAGTGAGGGTTAGACCAAAAGGTCTAGTGAATTCCCTCCGAAAACAACTTGTAAACATTTATCACAGTATAAAATCATTTCATTGAAAATACATTCACATCTTTCTCATAAACATCATTCAAGGTTCAACACAGGGTTCAGGGATCGCATAAGCTACTCCGATCGGGGCCTAACGGACACCCTCTCGTCTACGCCGGAATCCAAATGGACTCCCCGTTCCTTCATGTGGGAGAAAACAAATTCCAACCCACAAGCTAACCTCCATATGCCCAAGGGATCGGAGATCCCAAGGTACCCTGACCCCACTGTGCAACCGACTCAACATAGCATACACGTACATTGAAATCATATTCATGAAAACTTTAAACTTCATATCATTTGCAAATAAACATGCAATTCATGGAAACATGCATAACTTTATAAATCATTTCATGCTTGAAATTGAACCATATTCAGTAAAACATAGTACGTCATAAAAAGGGGGTTGAGAGAACTCACCTGATAGCAATTCTCTTTCTATTCTCGTGCCTTGTTTCGCCCGTACACCTAATTAATAATTTATAGGCTAATTATATGTAACTCAATTTTTAAAGTCTAAGTATCCCTCTTAACCCGATCTTGCAACAATTTCTCAAAACTATTATCTTCATTCTAGGCCTTACTATAGTTTAGATTTTAAAACATTTAACCCATAAGTAAGCCCAAGCCCAAATTACTTAAATAATTAGGCTACCAATTACATACTAGGCCCTTATTATAATTATAGACTTCAATAATAAACTAAGCCCAAAAGAAGGAATTAATCTTCCGGATCTTAAATAAGTATTGGGTCTCGTACTACGTTAAATATCGAACTTTGCTCCAATATAAGAAGAAATATGGATCACTAAAACATTTAAACTCTAAATAAAATTATAGGTGCCGGCCCATAATAAAATGGAGTTTGGTCCATGAAACATCTTCTAAGACGTCTCGGCCCACACTAGTCGATCTTCCGGTCCATTGACTAGCCCACATGGATGCCTGATCGACTACAAATCTCACGACTCAATTACACCTTTTGGTTTACTTTATTAATAACGATATCGGGTCCTTAAATACAACACACCGGTTCCTATTTTATTGAAACACAAATTACGGAATTCTCCCAAAACATGACGAGATTATGATAAATAATAATACCTCATCTTAAACCATTCCTAGTCATTTTCTTAGCCTCATACCAACAGATAACATAATTCAACCCAAAGATTACCAATGATTCTAGACCTTAAACTTCAGAACAGCTTAACTAAATCCCAAACCTCATATAAACATGAATTTAGAGAAATCATACTTCAAGACTTGAAGAAATCAAACTTTAGAATTCAGATTAATACCTGACGAAACGGAAACTGCTGCCAACTCGGCCATCCCGCCGACGACCACCACCGGCAGCCAACCGCCGGCGACCACCACCAGCAGCAAACCGTCGGCGACCACCAGCAGCAGCAAACCGCCGACGACCACCAGCAGCAGCAAACCGCCGGCGACCACCAGCAGCAGCAACCGCCGGCGACCACCACCTTTTTCTCGCTGCTCCTTTCTCTCTCGTCGTCTATCTCTCTCTCGCAACCTCTATCTCTCTCACAGTCTCCTCTCGCTGCTCTCTCCCTCTCACGAAGCTCTCTCTTTCTCTCTCACGCAACTCTCTCTCCCTCTCGCTGCTCTCTCTCCCGCAGTCTCTCTCTCTCTGTCGTCGTTCTCTTTCTCTCGCCGGCTGTTCCACGGCGCACACACACCGGACACACCCACACATTCACGAGACCATTTCTTTCTCTCCTCTTTCCCCCTCACGAAGAACACACAGGTCTCTCATGGTAGTTTCTTTCCTTTCTTTCTTTCTGTCTTCCCTCTCGATGTACAGCCGCAACACAGAAACCCTAAGACCAAAAATGGTTTCTTAACTTTCAGCCCAAAAGTGGCGTACAACAAAATGAATTAATTTCCAAATTTCAGCTTTTTACCCTCTACTATGTTGCAATAAACCGTTACAACCCCTAACTTCTATTTAGATCATTTTACTTAATTTGGGTTATTACATATTTGTAGAGAGATGAGACGAGTAAGAAGTTTGCCGTGTTTATGATTTGCAACAAACCACTTATATTTGCAAATAAAAACAAAATTAATTTATGTTAATTAAAAACACATGTTTATGATTTGTAAACAAACCACTTATATTTGGAAATAAAAACAAAATTAATTTATGTTAATTAAAAACACATGTTTATGATTTGTAAACTAACCACTTATCTTTGGAAAAAAAACCATTTATCCTTTTTTTAAGTTTTGTCTTCTCGAAACAATGTTTTTTAAAGTTAAACGATAAACATAATTATAACAGAAATAAAAAATTAGGAAAGCTAAAAATAGAAGTTTCTAATGTTCATCTTCTTGGAGAAGAAGCACTAAAAACACATGTATCTTTTGTAAAATTTTGATTTGGATTGAAATTGTATTTTTTTTATTTGATTTCAGTTTTTTGTTTAATAACTATATCAATTTTTCATCTTCTTCATGAATATGTTAAAATTTTTATTAAAACGTTAGAGAAGAATTGACTAAAATGAACAAAACCATTTTGTAAGATGCTAACTAATTATCTATGAAAAAAATCCTTAAAAAACAAAGTTTATTATCGATTAAACTAACTCACATGATTAGGAAAACTATATATATATATATATATATTATAATTATATATTTAGCTATTACCACCATGACAATGAAATTGATTTTTTATTATGAATAAATTGGTAAGTTTTTTATATTTAGTTAACATAAATAATTTTTGTATTTATTTTCAATCATAGGTGGTTTGTTACAAATCATAAACATAACAAACCTTTACTCATCTGATAAACACAACAAACTCGACCATGATTCTTTTGTTATAAATGAGCAAGTAAGTAGATCAGTTTCTTATCAATGGTTTCCCATATCATAATCATTTTCGGCGGATATTAAAAAAATTAATTTTTTTTTTAAATTTATATGATTTATTTTCGGCGGATTTTAAAAAATTATATTTTAATTATATTTTCGACGGATTATAAAAAAATTTAATTTCCTTTTAAATTTATGTAATTTGAATTTTCGACGGATTTTCGCGGGATTTTAAAAAATTAATTTTTAATTAAATTTCCGGCGGATTATAAAAAAATTTAATTTTCTTTTAAATTTATGTGATTTAAATTTCCGATGGATTTTCGTCGGATTTTAAAAATTAATTTTTTTAGTTTTTAAAAATATTTTCCGGCTGATTTTCGGCGGAAAATAAAATAATTTTTAATTTTCTTAATTAATTTTCAACTAATTAAAAACTTTTCGGCGGATTTTCGACATACCCGAATTTAAAAAATAATTAATTATATTCCGCCGAAAATCCGCCGAAAAAATGTCGAGATTTGAAAATATATATATATATATATATATATATATATTTGGAATTTTCGGCGGAAATCAACGGATTTCGACTTTTTTAATTTTCGCCGGAAATCCGTCGGAAATCCGCCGGAAATCTCGGTTTGTTTAGTTATAAATTGGAATAATTTTCAGGTAATTAAAACAAAACTTAATAAGTTAGATGCAATTTCTTGAGTTTTTTTTACATAAAATGTTACATATATTAGTCTATGAACACGGTTTTCGCATCAATAAAGTTTTAAAAAAATATCTTTCAAAAACAATATACAGAAAATACGAGTTATTATGCATGCAACTTACGTTAACGAGTACATTTATAACCAATTAAATTGAAATCTAAGTCGAAAATTAAGATTGAGAGATGATAATATATACAATACTATTGGTGAGGAGTTGCATGCAAAAGGGAAGTTCGTGCTTAAAAGAATCGGTATTGAGTCTAACTTCTTCAAGACGTGAGAGGAACTCTTCGATCTTGTGTGCCATCGTTTAACGAACAATGGAACCTTAATTGAAAGAGTTTGTGAACATAAGGAGGATCAAGAGGAGCGGTCGTCTTCTTTTAAGGGGTGAGGTCTAGGGAAGTGGTATTTGTAGAGAGATGAGTCGAGTAAGAAGTTTGTCGTGTTTATGATTTGCAACAAACCACTTATATTTGGAAATAAAAACAAAATTAATTTATGTTAATTAAAAACACATGTTTATGATTTGTAAACAAACCACTTATATTTGGAAATAAAAACAAAATTAATTTATGTTAATTAAAAACACATGTTTATGATTTGTAAACAAACCACTTATCTTTGGAAATAAAAACCATTTATCCTTTTTTTATGTTTCGTCTTCTCGAAACAATGTTTTTTAAAGTTAAACGATAAACATAATTATAAAAGAAATAAAAAATTAGGAAAGCTAAAAATAGAAGTTTCTAATGTTCGTCTTCTTGGAGAAGAAGCACTAAAAACACATGTATCTTTTGTCGAATTTTGATTTGGATTGAAATTGTATTTTTTTTTATTTGATTTCAGTTTTTTGTTTAATAACTATATCAATTTTTCATCTTCTTCATGAATATGTTAAAAAATTTATTGAAACGTTAGAGAAGAATTGACTAAAATGAACAAAACCATTTTGCAAAACGCTAACTAATTATCTATGAAAAAAATCCTTAAAAACCAAAGTTTATTATCGATTAAACTAACTCACATGATTAGGAAAACTATATATATATATATATATATTATAATTATATATTTAGCTATTACCACCATGACAATGAAATTGATTTTTTATTATGAATAAATTGGTAAGTTTTTTATATTTAGTTAACATAAATAATTTTTGTATTTATTTTCAATCATAGGTGGTTTGTTACAAATCATAAACACAACAAACCTTTACTCATCTGATAAACACAACAAACTCGACTATGATTCTTTTGTTATAAATGAGCAAGTAAGTAGATCAGTTTCTTATCAATGGTTTCCCATATCATAACCATTTTCGAAAGATATTAAAAAAATTAATTTTTTTAAATTTATATGATTTATTTTCGGCGGATTTTAAAAATTTAATTTTTAATTATATTTTCGACGGATTATAAAAAAATTTAATTTCCTTTTAAATTTATGTAATTTGAATTTTCGACGGATTTTCGCGGTATTTTAAAAAATTAATTTTTAATTAAATTTCCGGCGGATTATAAAAAAATTTAATTTCCTTTTAAATTTATGTAATTTAAATTTCCGATGGATTTTCGGCGGATTTTAAAAATTAATTTTTTAATTTTTAAAAATATTTTCCGGCTGATTTCCTGCGGAAAATAAAATAATTTTTAATTTTCTTAATTATTTTTTAACTAATTAAAAACTTTCCGGCGGATTTCCGACGTACCCGAATTTAAAAAATAATTAATTATATTCCTCCGAAAATCCGCCGAAAAAATGTCGAGATTTGAAAATATATATATATATATATATATGGAATTTTCGGCGGAAATCAACGGATTTCGACTTTTTTAATTTTCGCCGGAAATTCGTCGGAAATCCGCCGGAAATCTCGGTGTGTTTAGTTATAAATTGGAATCATTTTCAGGTATTTAAAACAAAACTTAATAAGTTAGATGCAACTTCTTGAGTTTTTTTTTACATAAAATGTTACATATATTAGTCTATGAACACGGTTTTCGCATCAATAAAGTTTTAAAAAAATATCTTTCAAAAACAATATACAGAAAATACGAGTTATTATGCATGCAACTTACGTTAACGAGTACATTTATAACCAATTAAATTGAAATCTAAGTCGAAAATTAAGATTGAGAGATGATAATATATACAATACTATTGGTGAGGAGTTGCATGCAAAAGGGAAGTTCGTGCTTAAAAGCATCGGTATTGAGTCTAACTTCTTCAAGACGTGAGAGGATGTAACATCCCAAAAATTCGGAATACCTTAATATATTAAAAATAGAATCCCAAAGATCAAACACTTACATCGCAACGGAAACAAATATAATTTTTGACCAATATAATCTTGCTCTAGCTATGTTTTAGTGCCTTGAACTGCACATATTCTTCTCGAGTCAATCCTCATATATATCTTTATTCCACTTTTCTTTCCAATATAGTAATCACCTGGGTTGCAACAATTTTAAAAGAGTTTGGGTGAGCCTAAGGCCCAGTGAATACACGGTTTTTATGCATGAACAATATCATTAAATAAATTTCACAAAGCGTCGTTAATATATCATGCATACAGTTTAAAATCACATAATTCACAAAGCTAACGGCATAATGGGAGGTGTCTAATTCACACAGCTTTACCTGGCGAACTCACACAGCATGTTCGCACTTGCGGCTTAGACAAGCTCACACAGCATGCTCGTCTTATTAGACACGACCTTACACCGTAGTACACACTCATTGCCACATGCAATTCTTACACATGTCATAAAAATATGTCACGTCTAATGCATAAACGGCATATCAAAATATCGAGAAACTTTAGGAAAG
This sequence comes from Saussurea involucrata, assembly GCA_033807775.1. Lineage (NCBI taxonomy): Eukaryota > Viridiplantae > Streptophyta > Magnoliopsida > Asterales > Asteraceae > Saussurea > Saussurea involucrata. Next base: position 26,786,591 of record CM066324.1, read on the forward strand.
TTTGTAAATAATTATAAGTAAAAATATGCAACCATTTCTTGAAAAGTCACGTATAACTCACCTTACGGTCATTAATCCAAAACGTTCCTTGATATGCCTCATGCCCTCCCTACAAATCCACGACCATATTTTTAACTCTAAAACAAACTATAATATACGCCGTTCAGAGTTGTTTGATTGAGTTCCCACGACGAGGTTAAAATAAAATGTAATCTCGATCACAATTAGAAGCTTCCCTACACGCATATGCTATGTATATACTTTCTTAAAGCTTTTTAGAGCTAGACATTATTATTATTATTATTATTATTATTATTATTATTATTATTATTATTATTATTATTATTATTATTATTATTATTATTATTATTATTATGTATAATAATAATAAATAACAATAATGATAATATACTCATATACATGAAGAAAACCACCATGCATAACACATTTGGTTTCTTTCCTTACTGCCCTCCTTTTTTGCAACGCCATGCAACCTTCTTTTCTTTGGACTCTCACCACAAACTTCCTCTTAATTTGATTCAAACATAACGTTCGATAACCCTCTTCATTTCTTTTATCTTTCTTTCCCAAGTCATAGAGTTTATGGAACCCATGGTAGTTGATCACCTAGACACCGACATGTTCGGTTAAGAGGTTCTAAATTTCTCAACGATGGTGATTATTAGTGTTGATTCGCTCTCCCCGACCCAACAACGGCAACCCCGGATCCAGAATTTAGTCAAGACTTAATTAAAAGGGTTTTAGGTGGGTTTTCTCTACCAAAAATCCATCGTTATGACGACCAAGAAATCTTACTCAACCTATCATTTTCCAGCCTTTTATTGAGACATTTCATACTAAACAGTAACATCGATTAGCCTCAATACGGTTGTTCGCGACGTGATTAAACACTCTTTCACCACCATGAGTGACGGTTAGAGAACAAACCCACGGAGGTTATCTAACACCGCCTACGGGAACTCACCAAATAACTCGATACGATGATATATATATATATCCATCCATACGAACACAAGTGATTAAGCATAAATGACTTACAGCTTCGTTAACTAGCGCACCAAATCTTCACTTTTGCTCACTTGACTTTCTCTATGCACACCATATTTTTGCTCATCGTCCTTTCCACTTTAGAAAACCTCCATCATTATTTATAAATTTCTTGAAACCGTTCAAATGGAAATGAAAAGATAAGTCGTGCATTTACAAAGAAGGTTTCCAAACCCATGGTTTTCCAAGTGCTAGTTTAAGGAATTGGCACATCAAAATCCTCTTCTTTCTTGCCTTGACACAAAGGGTCCCTCGCATATAATTCTTTTTTTTCCGGTTATTACAGAGGAACTCTTCGATCTTGTGTGCCATCTTTTAACGAACAATGGAACCTTAATTGAAAGAGTTTGTGAACATAAGGAGGATCAAGAGAAGCGGTCGTCTTCTTTTAAGGGGTGAGGTCTAGGGAAGTGGTATTTGTAGAGAGATGAGTCGAGTAAGAAGTTTGTCGTGTTTATGATTTGCAACAAACCACTTATATTTGGAAATAAAAACAAAATTAATTTATGTTAATTAAAAACACATGTTTATGATTTGTAAACAAACCACTTATATTTGGAAATAAAAACAAAATTAATTTATGTTAATTAAAAACACATGTTTATGATTTGTAAACAAACCACTTATATTTGGAAATAAAAACAAAATTAATTTATGTTAATTAAAAACACATGTTTATGATTTGTAAACAAACCACTTATCTTTGGGAATAAAAACCATTTATGCTGTTTTTAAGTTTCGTCTTCTCGAAACAATGTTTTTTAAAGTTAAACGATAAACATAATTATAACAGAAAAAAAAATTAGGAAAGCTAAAATAAAAGTTTCTAATGTCCATCTTCTTGGAGAAAAAGCACTAAAAACACATGTTTCTTTTGTCGAATTTTGATTTGGATTGAAATTGTATTTTTTTATTTGATTTCAGTTTTTTGTTTAATAATTATATCAATTTTTTATCTTCTTCATGAATATATTAAAAAATTATTGAAACGTTACAGAAGAATTGACTAAAATGAACAAAACCATTTTGCAAGACACTAACTAATTATCTATGAAAAAAATCCTTAAAAACCAAAGTTTATTATCGATTAAACAAATCTCTTCACACCCCTCTAGTCCTGATCTTGCTTATGCATTACTTGGGAAGGATTGCCCTATCCCTTTACTCACATGATTAGGAAAACTATATATATATATATTATAATTACGTATTTAGCTATTACCACCATGAGTCCATGACAATGAAATTGATTTTTTATTATGAATAAATTGGTAAGTTTTTTATATTTAGTTAACATAAATAATTTTTGTATTTATTGCCAATCATAGGTGGTTTGTTACAAATCATAAACACAACAACCCTTTACTCATCTAATAAACACAACAAACTCGACTATGATTCTTTTGTTATAAATGAGCAAGCAAGTAGATCAGTTTCTTATCAATGGTTTCCCATATCATAACCATTTTCGGCGGATATATATTTTTTATAATTTATATGATTTATTTTCGGCTGATTTTCGGCGGATTTTAAAAAATTATATTTTAATTATATTTTCGATGGCTTTTCGGCGGATTAAAATTTTTTTATTTCCTTTTAAATTTATGTAATTTAAATTTTCGACGGATTTACGGCGAATTTTTAAAAATTAATTTTTAATTAAATTTCCGGCGGATTTTCGCGGATTATAAAAAAATTTAATTTCCTTTTAAATTTATGTAATTTAAATTTCCGACGGATTTTCGGCGGATTTTAAAAATAATTTTTTTAATTTTTTAAAAATATTTTCCGGCGGATTTTCGGTGGAAAATAAAATAATTTTTAATTTCTTTATTAATTTAATTAAAAACTTTCCGGCGGATTTCCGAAATATATATATATATTTTTGGAATTTCCGGCGAATTTTCGGCGAAAATCAACGGATTTTGACTTTTTTAATTTTCGCCGGAAATCCGCCGAAAATTTTCTTGCGGAAAATCCGCCGGAAATCTCGGTTTGTTTAGTTATAAATTGGAATCATTTTCAGGTATTTAAAACAAAACTTAATATGTTAGATGCAATTTCTTGAGTTTTTTTTACACAAAATGTTACATATACTAGTCTATGAACACAGTTTTCGCATCAATAAAGTTTTAAAAAAATATATTTCAAAAACAACATACAGAAAATACGAGTTATTATGCATGCAACTTACGTTAATGAGTACATTTATAACCAATTAAATTGAAATCTAAGTCGAAAATTAAGATTGAGAGATAATAATATATACAATACCATTGGTGAGGAGTTGCATGTAAATGGGAAGTTCGTGCTTAAAAGCATCGATCTTGAGTCTTACTTCTTCAAGACGTGAGAGGAACTCCTCGATCTTGTGTGCCATCTTTTAGGTAGCGTTAGGTACGCAGACTGGATGGGACGGGACGGAACTGGACGGGACTGGACTGGATGGAACGGGACTGGACTGGAGGAGATAATTTTAATATAGGTTACGTTGGAAAAAAGGGGTATTTTAGTAATCTTATGTTTTAGTCGCATGTTGTTCCACCTATTTTGGTGAAACAAAAAATCTTAAGTTTTGTCCCATGAAAACTTGTTTTTTCCCATGTTGTCCCATCTGATTTTTGTCCCATACGACAGATCAGGTAAGACGTGAACTATTACCTGTGACCTCTTCTTCTTCTCCTCCCTCCTCAGCAGGAACCTCAGTTCCCCCAAGCATGATGACCTCGTCGTCTGAACCTTCGTCCATAAGGCTGCGCTGGACGAAGAAAGACCTATCCTCCAGAGTATAGGTCCGAAACTTTTCGATCTTCACCGCAGACTCGGGAAGATCAGCGTTAGAAAACTTGATGGATGGAAACATGAAACAAAAGCAGATGTCAAGTAAAAAACATACGACCAAAAGTGAAAACACACGACAAAGCAAGAAATAAATACTTATTGTTTGTATTCCATCCGACAACGACCCATGTCGTGTCTTCCGCCAAGAGCTTAAGCGACTGAGTCTTGCCAAAGACGCACCTCGCCTTCCATCCACGGTCGTTCACCTGGGTATTTAGCACAAGTACCTGAGTCCCCCTGTGCTTCGAAAAGAGGTTGTACCGGTGGTAGTTACCCACCTTGACCAAATAGGCTACCAGTAAATCTTCCACCGTGAAAGGCGTCGCCCAATCAGCGGTAACCCGGTCGATGACATGGATGATCCGCCAGAACCGCGACATCATCTGTGCAGGTGAAAGAGAGAACATGCTCAAAAACACCCTGACCAAGGGAGAGAATGGCCATTTAAAACCCACTTTAAATGGGTACTCGTACAGGACAAAATGCCCATTCGGACAGTCCGTCGGCCGCAACTGGTCCGACAAGTATATCTGCAAGGCGTCAGGGACGCCGGACAATGTCCTGAACGCATTTAAGCTTTCCTGGCTGACGATGGAACTCGCAGGATCAGACACCATTGTAAAAACTGCTGAAGTTATGAAAAAGAGGTTTACTCGCTCGATTTATAGCACACACGAAAGGAAATAACTGAATCTCTCTAAAATCTTCCTCGAAAAATACAGAAGGCATAAAAAAGGAAGTGATCTCCAGGATCACGCTATTTATAGAAATGGTATGTTTGAACGGTCCAATGGATGGTCGACAGCTGTCCACCTCGCGTACCACCCTTCGATGGACGACACCTGTCTTGCAACGGCTCCACGCCTCGCCATGACATCACCAACCGCTTCGCCTCCCTCGGTTCAAATCGAACCAGGACGGTTGGGATTCGACCAGACCCTCTCCTCATGCGACACGTGTCATGTTTCTTCATCTTATTTAAAGTTTGAACTTCACGCCAGAATTCAAATTTTAGGGGCAAACTGTTTGGGTAAAAATCCACACCTCACGACCGACAGTAAAAAATACATATGACATTTATGTAAGACCATTCTTGTATTAAGATAAGGTCTTGCAAGTTATTTACAATCATATATATATCGTCGTACATTTCTATAGTGGTCGTAAGTTTCATACGACCGACGTCCATAGCTTAAGACGTTCGTACGACCATACTAACCGTTAACAATCAACAACCGTTTTCTATGTTCAATTAATGCAAGTCCAAAAGCAATCAAGATACAACGGCCAGTAACGGACAAGCTCTTACTGACAATAAAGGCCCGACAACGGTTACATACAAGTCATCAAGACACATTCAATGCTACCACAAGCTATATAAAGGACTGCATCACACTTCAAACGGACATCAGATCACATCACACCAGAACATTCAACAATCAAACATCATTCAAGCATTTGAACTAATATCGCTTACGCAAGTTTTGCACGACAAGCAATTCATTTTGCACGACACAAGGCTTTTATGCACGACGCACGACTTTAGCTTACGATTAAGTCTATTTTTGTACTTATTGTAATCTATTGTACCCACAAACGCTTGTTTCCAAAGGATATCACCCCTGTTTGGCGAACATAGTGCACTGTCGACTTCTCCCAAGTCGGCCGCGTTTTTTTCTCTCGTTGGGGTTTTCCGCGTCACCAATTCTCTTGTCTTTTATATTTTTACTTGCGATTGTGTTAATTGTCTTGAGATCCTTTTCTTTAGTTGTTAAAAGCTCCACATCAACCTTAAGTTATCATTTGGGTGATTTTTGGCATTAACATTTTGGCGCCCACTGTGGGGCCCCATCTAGAGAAAATGTCAAGCCAAGCATACATCGCTCTAACAATCTTGTGAAGTTTTATTTTCCAGGAAAATGGCAGCTCAACAAGATCCTATGGCACAACTACACACAGAGCTGAACGCTGCATGCAGTCAAATTCTATTATTGAATGAGTAGAATCAAAAAGCAGTCGCAAAAATTGCTTCCCTAAGGAACCCAACAATTGGCAATTCATTTGGACCACAAAATGGTCCCCGACCTTCTTTTGGTGCACCTTTCATAATGCCACAATTTCAGGCAGGTCCAAGGCCGTTCTTCAACAATCCTCCCCCGGGGCAATTTCCTCCGCAACATTTGAGGCCGCCACCATTGTATAATGGAGTCGTGCCTTATCACGTCCCCTTCAACGGAGAAGCTAACGGTTCGTCTCACGGGAATGGTTTTCACACGATAACTGGTATGGACTCAGGAGTCAATCCTCCGACGGGCACATTCTCCAATCCAGACGACCCCGTCGCCCGACGAATGAGGCTATTGGAAGATCAAAACAAGAAGATGTTGTCGCTACTTTCAAAGTTGCCTGGTGCTGTCGTCCTTGTCGACGTCGAGCCCCTCACAAGGTTCCAAGCTTCGCCTTTCGTCGATGAAATAGCGAACGTCGGCGTCCCAAAGAAATACAATATTCCTGCTTTTATGCCCAAGTATTCATGAATAACCGATACAACGGAGCACATCGCCCAATATAAACAATTGATGTGGACAGCGTCAATCCCGCATCAATACCAAGAAGTTTGCATGTGCAAAAGCTTTGGCGCGACTCTTACAGGTGCTGCTCTCCAGTGGTTGATCAATCTCAAACCCAAGTCCATCCGCAATTCGCAGAGTTGGTCAACCAGTTTTCATAACAGTTCGCCAGTAGTCGCAAGATGGAGAACCAGACCATCGACCTGTATTACGTCACCCAAAAATCTGGAAAGTCTATCTGCAGCTACTTCAATCGTTTCAATGCAGAAATGATCAGTATCTGGAACTGCGATGTCAAGAATACCATTGAAGCCTAGAAACGAGGACTCGACGATAACACTTTTGGGTTATACGTCGATCTTACAAAATATCCACCTGAAAACTTTGAAGACGTCCGAGCCAGAACACTGGCTTACATGAGTGTGGAAGACGACATGACCTTTCATCGTAAGCATTCCACTGACAAGAAGTCACTCGGGATCAAGAAACCAGATTTTAAGTCCAAGACGAGTGTCAAGACAGATCCTACGCGCCAGATATCGAACGTCCGATTCGATAAGAAAAAGAGCAATCATGCACCTAGATTTCCCAGTATCCTAAGATCTATTCTTACTGGTTCAAGGGTACGTCGAAAGATTTGGTCGAAGCTCTCAGGAACATCCAGTCGTCTATACGATGGTTAAAGAAAATCGATACAGACGACGACAAGAAAGACAAGACCAAGTGGTGCGACTTCCACAGTGACAACGGTCATACGACAGATAACTGCCTTGCATTAAAGAAGGAGTTAGCCTGGATCGTCCCCAAGGGTCATCTCCAAGGCTTGATCAATAAGGAATCTACGCCAGATAACAATACAAGACTAGCATCCCCAGTTCATGCAAAAGTCGTTAACTGCGTAACTGGCGGATCAGACGTCTGCGGCTTAACATATTCGGTAGCCAAGCGGCACGCCAGTCAAACATCAGGATAATATCCCATCCCTCGGTCGTCTCGACCGAAGAAGGAGTCAGAATTGGAGGCGATGCCAATAACGTTCGATTAGGACGACCTCAAAGACTGCTGGCAGAAACATCACGGCGGGTTAATCATCCAACTTACTATTGGCAACTGCTCGACCAAAAGAGTCGTAGTCGACGTAGGCAGTTCGGCTAACATCATTTTCCTGAGCACGATTAAAGCTATGGGTGTCGATAAGTCAGAGATCACACGTCGGTCGACGACTCTGATAGGATTCAATGGTGACTCCACTAACAGTTTGGGAGAAATCATCCACCCTGTATCCACTAAAGGGATCAACAAGCAAACGAAGTTTAATGCTATCAACTATTCGTCAGCTTACAACGTTATTCTAGGTCGACCCTGGATCCACGACATGAAAGCGGTCCCCTCGAACTATCACCAGACGATAAAATTCCCGACGCCGTGGGGAGTACAGAAAATCAAAAGTAAATAGAAGACCGCACGTGATTGCTACAAGGCGACATTGAAACCTCAGAAAAGAGACATCTAGCAATTACAGGTCCAGGACGTTCCTGAATCCTCGGATGATTATCGCCTAGAAGAAGTCATCTTGGACCAGGACTGTTAATGCCAAAAATCGCACTAAACTGTCTTATTCCGAAAATTGTATAAAAATACGATTTAAGGTTTGATTTCGGACCTTATCAACTAAAGATTGTACCATAGAAATAAACAAGAAAAATAATGAAGAAAATGTAGACGAAACAAGAGATTTTGGTGACGCGGAAAACCCCAAAACGAGGGAAAAAACCGCGGTCGACTGTTTTAGAGCCGACGGTGCACTATAATCGCCAATCAGGGGCGATAATCCTTTTGTAACAAGTGATAAGTGTACAACAGATTACAATAAGAGATAAAATGTACTCAAACGTGTGTAAAAGTCGTGTGTCGTGTGTAAAATGTGCGAAATGAGTCGTCGTCATGTGGTTCGAAATGCCGTCATCGGGTGGTTCGACCTACCGTCGTGTGGAACTTTGCGTAAGTGAGATGTAATACCCCGGGTAAGTTCGTTAGTTAAACCCTCTTTCCGTTAAATTTTGGTTAACTTTAAAAATGAATGTTTATGGTAAGTTAGGTGAATTTATAAGTTTAGGGGTGTTTGGGTCATTATTGAATAGTTTAAGCCTTAATTGTAAATTGAGTCAAAATATAAATATCCTTTAGGATTTCAGATATTTCATACAACAGAAAAATATCAGTTTAAGTGTGTGTGTGTGTTTTGAAAAGAGAAGAAGAAGAAAGAAGGGTCTTGTAGCTAGGGATTCAATTTGGGTTGCATAGAAGTGATTTTGAGGTATGTTCCCTTACATTTTATGTTTGTAATTGCTAGTAGATAGTTTCTATCGGAGTAGAATCACCGATTTCATGCCTGGTAGTAAATTCTGTCGATTCTGGGTAGAAAATGAGCAATCCGACAGAGGTTTCCGAACACAATATGAATGTGTCCGGTAGTTTTGTTGAATGTGTCCGGTAGTCTTTTTGATAGTGTCCAGTAGTTTCTGCTTGCTGGTGCCCGGACGATTCAAGTAACCGGTAAGTTCCTTTTTCTATGGTTTCCGGATGAATTAGATACCGGATGGCATCCGGATTACCTTGGTGTCCGGATGATGTTCGGATTGTTGATGCTGTCCGGGAAGTTGGGTTGTCCGGATTACTAGTGTTGTCCGGAAAGTCATGTTGTCCGGACAGTTTTGTAGTACCCGGAAACTTGAGCAGTTTGGTCATTTTTTTGATATTTTAGATGCTTTTGGGTATTCGGTGGCTTTATATTTTGTCGACTCTTGAATAGGATATGAATGAGGACTGGATATAAGTTCGGGTTTGGGGGAAACAATTGAGGATAAGAGTTAGATAGGTTTATCTAGATTTCTTAGCTCTAATAAGTATTATGTTCCATATGGTAAAGGGATATTTGTATCTTATTGTTTCAGATTCTGTGAATTTGGAGTGAAAGTTGAATCTGTTGGGAAAAGCTTGAAAGTGTTTTAATAAGCAATCAGGTGAGTTTTACTTTAAAATGTTTTCAAACTGGAATACATATATGTGGATTGAGTATGTGATAAGTAGTGTGATTATGTGCATATGTAAGAAGTATGATATATTGACATATATATTATATTTGTACGAGTATTACATTACACGATGCACGTTGGCCGGGCTTAGGACCGGTGGAGTTGGCTGTATAGAGGGACAGCGGTGTTGGCTGTATTTAGTACAACGGAGTAAATTTATTAGTTGGCTCGCAACCATCTAATATGGCCATGGAAATGAGACAGGAAAGTATACAACGCATGAGTCATAATTGGTATTCATATTTGGGTTATGTATATGATGTTTGTGCAAATGGTTTTAAATTGACAGGGATTTTCTCACTTAGACCACTAGGTCTAACCCTCATTTTGTTTTAAAAATATGTATTCCAGGTCGGGGATCAAGTAAAAGCAAGTAAGAAGGATAATCGGTGAATAGCTTTTGGGAAGACTTATGTTATGAAGATTAAGAAGTATTTTGTACAAATGACTTTATTGTTAGTCATTATGTAGACTAATTAGCAAAAAGTTTGTAATGAAATATGTATTATGGTTGTAAAGACTAAGGGACCATACTTGTTTATAATGTATCTTTCTTTATGTAACGATGTTATGCAATATATGTTATTTGACGCATGTTTGAGAATCGGGTCGTTACAGATGGCATCAGAGCCCTAGTTTAAGGGATTTAGATATTCGGATCAATACCTAGACTTAAACTGCATGTGAAGTAGGATGTCCCTATTATTTTAGAAACCTTGGGATGTTAAGTATAAAAGGTAGAAGGAACATCATGTAAGGTAATTTCAAATTACATTTGGCTAGTGTAATCATGAACTTACAGGTACATGTTTGAACTGGAAAACCTTATTATACGGGGTATGTGCTTATGTGTATATTAACCTTGTTGAAATCAACAGAATGGCCAGTGGTACTCGACGTACGAATAGAGAGGGGGAAGGAAATCCTAATAGAACGAATCCAACAGTCGGGACAAGGGGAAGAGGGGGAGAACGAGGCAGGGGCAGAACTGAGGGCAGAGTTCAGCCGCGAGGTACTGAATTTGTTATGAGAAACGATTTGACGGCTGAAATGGGAAGACTGCAAGCAAGTATACAAGCTATGTTCGATCAAACTCGTCATAATGAAACTGAAATACCAGATCCTAATCTGGAAGACGAGATGCCCATTACACCTACTGTCATACCAGTGCCAAGAAAGTGTGACTATAAGATGTTTCTAAGTTGCAAACCTCCAACTTATGCAGGGGAAAGGGATCCAGTGAAGGCCATGAGGTGGCTAAAAGAGATAGAGGCTATCTTCAAGACCAGCAAGTGTGTAGAAGAAGATAGAGTGCTATATGGAACCACGATGTTGAAAGCAGATGCTCTCTATTGGTGGGAGGCTCCTATTACCTCTAAAGGATCTGATGTGTACTCTACTTTTAATTGGGAAGAATTCACAACAGCTTTCAAAAGACAGTTTTGTCCTCAAGCAGCAGTTAGACAACTGGAAGAGGAATTTATGAATCTGCAACATGGTAGTTTATCGGTTAGGGATTATACTGCTCATTTCCTGGAGATGTCTCGTTTCGTAGAGTACTATGTTGCCACGGAGGCACTGAAGATGGAAAGGTTTATCTTCGGGTTAAATTCAGAAATTAGAAAGCTAGTAATCGCAAAAGGACCCGATACCTTCTCAGCCGCAGTAGATGCCGCGGAAAATGTGGAAGGGATAATAGGAGAGACGTTAGTGATAAGAGTGCTGGGAAGAGAAAATGGGAAGGACCACAGTATGATCCAAAGAAGTCCAGATTTCAGAGATTTGATAGTCGTACACCTTTCAGACCAGCTGAAAGACCTTGTCCAAAATGCAACCGTATTCATCAAGGAAACTGTCAAGTTGATCCTCGAGTGTGTTACAAGTATGGAAAGACCGGTCATATTGCTAAAGACTGTAGAGTAACTCGATTCTATTTCTCATGCAACGTTCCTGATCACATTCAATCTGATTGTCTACGGGGGAGAATACAACAGGGTGGTACTTCAGTGAGACCATCGGGTGTAAGACTGGTAGTACCAAGGCCAGAGTTACCAAGAGCTAAGAGTCGTGCCTTTCAGATGACCGCGCAAGAAGCGGAGGAAACTCCTGATGTGGTTACAGGTACATTTTTGATAAACTCTACCCGTGCTAAAGTGTTATTTGACTCCGGTGCAAACCGATCGTTTGTGTCTCCTTCTTTTGCTGCTGTTATGCATTTAAAGCCTAAATTGTTAGATCATGCTTTAATGGTAGATACTGCAAATGACAACCAGGTATCAGTTAAAGAGGTATTTGATAGTTGTGTGATAAATATAGATGGGTGTGGAGTACCTATCCAGTTGTTTCCTATAGCTCTAATTGAATTTGATGTGGTAGTTAATGGATTGGTTAGCCGAAAATCAGGCTAGTTTGTGATAAGAAGTTGATTAATGTTGTTTTACCTGAGAAGGGACCGGTAGTAATTTATGGTGACCGTAGAAATCATTAGTCATGCCTTATATGTATGTTAAAAGCTCGTAAGTGTATCAGTAAAGGCTGCCCGAGTTACTTAGCTTATGTGTTAGATACTAAGAATTAATGCCAAAAATCGCACAAAAGTACAACTTAAGGTCGATGTGGACATTTAACAACTAAAGAAACGTATATCAAGCCAAATAACACAATAGCGAGGAAAAAGTAAATAAGACGAGAGATTTGGTGACGCGGAAAACCCCAAAACGAGGGAAAAAACCGCGGTCGACTTTGTGAGAGTCGACAGTGCACTATGGTTCGCCAAACAGGGGCGAAAGTCCTTTTGTGACAGATGATATGTGTATAATAGGTTACAAATGAAGTAAAAATACACTTAGTCGTGTGTAAAAACTGTGCGTCGTGTGTTTAAACGTGCGAAACAAGCTGCTGTCATGCGATTTTGAATTGTTGTCGTGCGGTTTGAACTGTTGTCGTGCGGTACTTGCGTCAGCGACGTGTGCTCGAATGTGAGAGAGAAAATGTAGAAGTAGATGTGAATGCAACTGTTTAGCTAGATGAATTCGTTTTTTTGCTCCAGGTTGGAACATGCCTTTATATAGGTTTTGCCGGTCATTATTGTGCTTTATTGGTTGGTCACGTAACCGCTGCCGACATTAAATGCGCTTTGATGATTGGCTTTGTAACCGCTGTCGAGTCTTTAATGTCATTAAGAGCTCGACCGTTATTGTCCGTTGTACCATAATGGCTTGTAGACCTGAATTAATGAACAAAAGAAACGGCTGTCGACCATTGATAGTTAGTGTAATCGTAAGACCGTCTTAAGTCGGTCTTATGGAGCATACGACCGTCGCCGACATACAAGACCATGTATATGACTGTAAACGTCTTGTAAGACCTTATTTTAATATAAGAATAGTCTTATGACAATGTCGTAAGACCAGGTCGCAGGACCAGGATGATATAAGAACGACGACAGGAGACTATTGACGTAAGACCGACGGGTCGTAACTGGCGACATAAGACTGGCGACATAAGATTAGTGACGTAAGACTAATAACGTAAGACTAGTAGCATAAGACTAGTGACGTAAGGCTAGTGACGTTTGACTTGCGACATGTAACACGCGACACTTGTGACATGCGATGCGTGTCGAGCGATCATGAGATGTAAAGTCACTATCCTGAGTGACTATTGACACATGATGTCATTTAATAACCAACTATCGTATGTCGGGGATATGGCAATAATGGGTATTACCCTTGTCGGTCGGGGGTATGACTTTTGTAGATATTAGGGTAATCAAGGTCCACGGGTCATGTCGAGGGAATTTCCCAAGTCGGTCGAGGGTGTGATTTTTTACCCAAACAGTTAGCCCCCCGAGATCTGAATTTCAAAGCCATTTGAGTTTCAGATCTCGCACCAAAGTAAAATGATGATCCGTGTCATTTCTACTAATTGGATCATTAGAAGAAAACCGACTTGGTCAGCTAAAATCGTGAGACCGGTCGATAGTGTTAAGTAAGTTGCGATGATCGAAAGATGATCTTTAATGCGCGAGGTACTTGTGGCATTCATCCACTAATGTGAAGGATGAAAATTTTTAACGACGATCGTAAGACGACCTTAAAATATAAGGAACTGACGATGATCGTAAGACGATATTTATCAAAATGAGACGTATGGGACAGGAGACAATCGTAAGACGATTGGGCCGAAATAATGCTTGGCGGCGATCATAAGATGATCGAACCAAGATAAAATTTAAGAATCTTGTGATACAGTCGTTAAAGACTTATGTTCTGGCATTCCGAGCCGATACGGTCGTTATAGACTTTTGATCTGGCGTTTAGAGCCGATAGGGTCGTTAGAGACCTATGATCTGGCATTTACAGCCGATACGGTCGTTAGAGACCTATGATCTGGCGTTTACAGCCGATACGGTCGTTAGAGACCTAAGATCTGGCATTTACAGCCGATACGGTCGTTGGAGACCTTTGATCTGGCGTTCCGAGCCGATACGGTCGTTAGAGACCTATGTTACTGTTTGGGCAAAAAATCACCAGCCTCGACCACGACCACGATGCTTAAAACATTTGACACAATTCTTTTACAGCCAAGTCAAAACATAAACATTTTTGTCCTTTGACCAAATTTATGGTCACATGTATCCCTCGACCTCGACCATCGTAGCCCTCGACTGTCGTATGGAAACATACGACCTCGACCCAACTAATATTTGTTTTTCCGTTATGATCTCATCATTTAAATGCAGGTCAACAATATTAATGGCCAACGGTTGAAACCAACAGAGCAATTAACAGCATTTAAAACAACATTCAACTCGACGTCCATTACGACAGTTACCCAAGGCGTTTTAAACATTAATTAATGCATCCGAAGACTATAAAAGCAAAGGCTCAAGCATCATTGGGGGGATGGGGCTATCAACTGAGAACTATCATCGAAAACTATCTCTAAAGAACATCCGTAGTGAAGAACTCTCTCTCAAAGAAATAGCTCTCGACGCACAACATTCGCACACGGCATCCAGTTTCTACACACGACGCACACTGTTTTTTCATTCGAAACACTTGTTACTTTACATTTCGAAGTCTTTCTTTCATTTGTATTGTAATCCCTGTACGATCGATACCAGAAATACAAGGACATCGCCCCTATTTGGCGATCATAGTGCAGCGACGACATCCATTGTCGTCCGCGGGTTTTTTCCTCGTTGAGGTTTTTCCCGCGTCATCAAATCTCTGTCTTATTTACGTTTTTCTCCTTTGTCGTACGCTTTGTCGAAAGATTCTTTTCTTTAGTTGTTAAATTCCACAATCAACCTTAAGTTATCCTTTTGGACGATTTTTGGCATTAACAGTTTGGCGCCATCCGTGGGACCCCATCTAGAGAAAATCTTTTCGACAAACGTGCGTATTGTTAATGCCAAAAATCGCACCAAAGGGAAAACTTAAGGTCGATGTGGACTTTAACAACTAAAGAAAGGAATCATTCGACAAAGGCGTGCGACAAAGATAAAAATGTAAATGAAACAGAGGATTTGATGATGCAGGAAAAACCTCAACGAGGAAAAAACCTGCGGACGACAGTGGATGTCGTCGCTGCACTATGGTCGCCAATCAGGGGCGATGTCCTTGGTGTTCCGGGTGTCGATCGTACAGAGATTACAATACAAATGAAGGGAAAGACTTTGAAATGTAAAGTACAAGTGTTTGAAATGTAAAAACAGTGTGCGTCGTGTGTGAAAACAATGTGTAAGCTGTTGGTCGAGAGTGAGAGTTGGGCGTCGGGAGCGATTCTTCGAGTGAGAGTTCTTTGCTTTTAGTGTTCTTTTGAGCTGAGATGCTTATCTTCTATTGTTCGATGTTCGGTCCCTGGAACTGAAGTTTAACTTGATCTTTTATAACCTTCGGGTGCTTTGATTAGCTCATTGATTGCTTTGATAACAGCTATAACGGTCGCCAGTTGTAACTCTTCATAATTGCTCTTCGCCGGTTATGACCGTTGCCCATTAATGACTTTGACTCCTGTATTAATCATTGAACAAACGTAACAGTCGTATATTGAGTTAGTCAAGGTCGTACGATCTTGTGCGACGGTCGTGCGGAACGGGCGACGTCGAGGTCGAGTGTAGTGAGGAACTCTCGACTTATCTTTTAGGAGGGACGACGGAAGTTTTTTGAGTCTTTGTCGGGGCCTTATCTTAATACAAGATATAGTTCATAACATGTGTCTTACCTTTTCTGGTCGTGGTCGAGACCTGTGAAATTTTGGCCAAACAGTTTGCCCTTAAAATTTGAAAGTAGGATGGCAAATTCGAATTTTAAAATTTGTCAGTCGGACGCATAAGATTATGACACGTGTCGAAAGTTACCTTGGTTGTTTGTAGAACTGAATCGGTTCAATTCTAACTGAACGACAAGTCGAAGAGAAAACGAGGTCGTAACGTCATACTGACGCACGATTGTGCTTACCAGCTATCTTTGACAGGTGTCGACGATCCATGTGGTCATACGAAGGGACGAGGGCACGCGATGATCATCAAAGGACTCGTCCTGACATGATCGACTACATAAATAAAGATTACGATGGATCTTTTCTTGTTTACGACTTCAGAGGGTTTTGACCAAAGATTTCTTTAGGGGTTTTCTTGTCGATTTTCGTTCGATTATTTCTAAATCTGCAAGAATCTTTGACCTAATTAGGATATTCTGAGATCATATAAGATACGACCCTCGAGTTTGCGTATGCGTCACAAGTCTATTGCTAGAAAGCCTAGAAAAACTGGGATATCTGGGCCTTTCAGAAGTGCAAATCAATTTAACGGGGTTAGCAATGTCGACAGAGCCTAGAAGCACCATTAAAAGCGAAGAAGATCTCGAAGACTTTAGAAGTCTAGCGAGGATTGCCATGGGGATCACCGTAAGCAAGGCTGGCAAGGTTCGACCGGAAATGTGCCCCGAGGGGTACGTCGTTATATACGAATACCCGTTCAAGATAGGCTTTCATTGGCCATATTCGCCTCTGGTCAAAGAGTTCATGTGTGAATTCGATCTTTCACCGGGGCAACCGATGCCCCAGTTCTGGCGAGTTATCATGATCATCGAACGACTTACCTCCAACTGGAATCCGCCGATGAATGTGAGGGACCTACTGACGGCGTATAAGGTACCGTCGCTATAGTTTGTTTTCAAGGCACAAGGGTGATCGTACCTTGGTTTTAAATACTGCGGTCAACGACCGTAGGTGGAAGAAGAGGTATGTATTCGTGCGGGTGTCGACGCTGGACACTGATAGTGACTGGATTAGGGAGGGTTGGAATATGACAGGTGAGCCTTTGATTGTATGTTTTTATGTTATTATGTTGCTCGGTTGTTCTTTCGACTGATCTTCTTTTTTATGTGTAGATATTGATTTCGACAAGGTAGAGCCAGACGATGCTTCCCGGGCTAAGGTCGAAAAGTTCCTGGAGTTTAGTACTGAATACCGTTCGTACGTCATGCGTCATTTGGTAGACGAGGATGACCGTTTTCTTGAACGACAGAGTGAGGATGGGTCGAGAGGAGAAAGAAGAAGATGAGAGATAGGATTCTGAGGCGACCGAGGAGGGAGAGGAGGATGAAATAGAGATAACTGGTAAGTATCTCTTTGCTTCTGCTCGTCCTAATCTATCTTTGTTCTCAATCATCTAATTCTTTCTTTTACCATACAGGAGAATCTTGGGTGAAGTTGACGCCTGCAGCCGTCGAGAAAATGGCTCAAGTCGAGCTAACTCGCAAGGCGAGTGTAGACAAGGGGAAGGATACCTTGACAGCTGGGTCGGGGGTCTTAAAGAGAAAACAAGTCCCGACATCTGGGTCGGGTCTCCCCAAGAGGATGAGGATGTCCGTTTTGAGTGAACCATCGTCAAGGACAGGTGGTTCGTCGAAAGGCGTCCTACCTGAGAGGGCGAAGGTATCGACCGTATCTATTGAGAGGGTTTCTGACATGAGGTCCGTTGATACGGCGCAACCGGCGACGATGTCTCCTCATGCCGATTCAGGCCCTTCCTCCGCCGACAAGGGCAAGGGCGCGCATACGGGCTTTGAAACGACGGTGAACTTTACGTTGCCGTCGGATTTTTTGGATGATAATGTCCTAGACGGGACGAAACTGTTCCCTTACTTGGGAAAGTATCAGCTCTCTTCTTTCAGAAAGTGTTTTGACGGAGTTTCTCTCGAGGATACTGGTTGGGCAAAAAATCACGACGTACGACCGCGACCAAAACAAGTAAGTCGTACGTCCCTCATGACGCTCGACCATAGTGTCGCCCGTCCCGCACGACCATCGCGTAACATCATTATAACCTCGACCTATACTAACGTTAACCATGTCTGTTACGTTGTGTTAAGTGTTTAACGCAGGAGTCAAAGCCATTAAAGAAGCAACAGCTATATCCGATGCAAGCCATTGTCCGACGCAAGCCGTTACCTGAGGATAGCCGTAACGGACGAAGGCCATTATGAACATTCACACCGGCAGCCGTTACAGACTGTTGCGACCATTATAGTTGTTAATGAAGCAATCAATGAGCTAATCAAAGCTCCCAAAGACTATAAATATCAAGCACAATCAACATTTCAAGGGAGACATCTAGCAGCCAATATTCGAAGCTAAATTCGAGAAATACGTACTGAAAGCTATCATCTGAGACCAAGTTCAAGAACCCTATAGCGAACTCAAGAATAACAGAAGCAAAATAGCTCTCTCTTGAAGAATCACTCTCGACGCACGACAACAGCCCTCGACCAGCAGTTTACACTTTGTATTCACACACGACAAACACCTGTTTTACATTTCAAACACTTGTACTTTACATTTCGAAGCATTTCCTTCATTTGTATTGTAACCATCGTACGACCGACACCAGTACCAAGGACATCGCCCCTGATTGGCGACCATAGTGCAGTGACGACACCCCCTGTCGTCCACAGGTTTTTTCCTCGCTTTGAGGTTTTTCCTGCGTCATCAAATCCCTTGTCTTCTTTATTTTTATCCTCATCGCACGTCTCGTCGAAAGATCCTTTCTTTAGTTGTTTAAGTCCACACCGACCTTAAGTTGTTCCTTTGGTGCGATTTTTGGCATTAACAGTTTGGCGCCATCCGTGGGACTACATCTAGAGAAAATCCTCGACGAACGTGCATTCTACTAATAGTTTCTTGGAGTTTTTTCTATTTTCTGTTGCAGGAAAATGGTAGCCCCTGGAAATCCACAGCATGTTGAAGAGATCGCGCGGCTAAGGAATCAACTCAATGCAATGGCAGAGCAAAATCGCAGAGCAGCTGAAGAGATCGCGCGGCTAAGGAATCCTTTTGGACCCCAGAATGGTCCTAGACCATTCGTCCAGAATCCAGGTTCGGTACCAGATCGGTCCGCGCAGAATCAGCATCCAGGTCCGTCCGCGCAGAATCAGCATCCAGGTCCATTCATGCAGAACCAGCAGCCGGGTCCGTTCATTCCTAATCCGCAGTCTGGGCAGTTTCCTCCTCAGCACATTCGACCACCACCCTTGAACAATGGATCACAACCATTGCAAGGTGGTGCCCAGCCGTTCCAAAGCGGATCGCAACCTTTCCAGCAATGATCGCAATCTTTCCAGCAGAGATCGCAGCCATTTCAGGCACAGCATGGACCACAATCGTTTTAGAATGGACCGCAACAATTCCACTATGGGTCGCAGCCATATTTTGTTCCATTCAACGGGGAAACCAATGGTTCGTCGCATGGTAATGGCACTAGTCCAGGGACCAATCCCTCGACAGGGGCAAATCCTGATCTTAACGATCCCGTCGCCCAGCGTTTGAAGATGTTAGAAGATCATAATGAGCGCGTTCTGTCCTTGCTCACCAAGTTGCCTGTGGCAGCCGTGCCTATCGACGTCGAGCCTCGCTCGGGGTATCAGGCGTCGCCCTTCATTGACAAGATCGCCACCGTCGAGGTCCCAAAGAAGTATAACATTCCTGCCTTCACTCCCAAATATTCGGGTGTGACCGATCCAACCGAGCATGTTGTGCAGTATAAGCAGCTCATGTGGACGATCTCGATCCCACACATGTACCAGGAAATATGCATGTGTAAGAGTTTCGGGGCGACTCTCACTGGTCCAGCTCTCCAGTGGTTGATCAATCTCAAACCCAAATCTATCGGGTCGTTCGCCGAATTGGTCAACCAATTCTCCCGGCAATTCGCCAGCAGTCGTAAGATGGAAAAGCAGACTAGTGATCTGTACTATGTCGTGCAGAAGACCAACGAGTCTATTCGAAGTTATTTCAATAGATTCAATGCTGAAATGATCAGTATCCGCAATTGTGATATCAAAACGGCGATCGAAGCTTATAAGCGTGGTCTAGACGATAGTTCAGGTTTGTATATCGATCTAACCAAGTATCCCCCAGAGACATTCGAAGACGTCCGAGCTCGAACCTTAGCATATATGAGGGTCGAAGACGATGCAACCTTTCGTCGCAAACACATTGACAACAAGAAGTCGCTTGGTGTCAAGAAGCCAGAGTTCAAGTCGAAAGCTGTTTCCAGAATAGAGCCCGCACGCCAAATTTCAAATGTTCGTTTCAAGACGAAAGCAGAGGCCAAGACCACGACTAAGTTTACTCAGTATCCCAAGATATCCTCTTACAGATTCAAAGGATCTGCAAAGGACTTAGTCGAAGCTTTGAAGACCACCCAAGCAACCATCCGGTGGCCGAAGAAGTCTGACTTGGACGATGCTAGGAAGGATAAATCAAAGTGGTGCGACTTCCAAGTCGATCATGGTCATGCGACAGATGATTGTATCGCACTCAAGAAGGAATTGGCATATCATGTTCCACAAGGTAATCTCAAAGATATTATTGATAATGTTAGCAGCCGTTGACCGTCGACTCCCGAGCATGCAATGGTTATCAATTAAAATCTCCTACGCCATTGGGAACCCTGAAGATCGAGAATGAATCGAAACTTCGCTATGATGCCCTGTCGTACGACGATATGACCAATCACAGACAGTATTTCACAGGATCGCCGTGTCGTTCTGTCGTTTAAAACCAATCTTTTCATGCCAAAAAGAATAAGGTAATAAACGACAAGGGGCAAATAGGGAGAGTCTGAAAAGGTATGTTCCCTAACTCTTTTTCATATGATTTCATACGATTTTTTCTCACAAAAACGACTACTGACTTAAGCATCAGAGGGTCGTTGGCTTGCTAACGACCAACCCTCGACATCATTTTTTCGCAGAATCGCACGATAGTAGTCATTAAGTCTACTATATGACTTTAAATTCGCAGGATCGCACGATATACACGATCAGGCCTTTGACTTGATCATCCCTCCACAGGGGCATACGATACAAACTCGTTATACGATCTAACCTTATGATCGCAAAGTTTAAACAAACTTTATCTTTAAAGTTTCTTTATCTCTAAAGTTTCCTTGTCTTTAAAGTTTCTTAACTTATTCCATACCCTGAATGGATGCTTTGATCGCACGTTCTTATATTAGCTTTATGCCGTGGTCGCATGATTTCATACACTCCTTATGTGCAATTTCATAATTGAGATGATTTGAGTAGAGTATAAAGTTCAAACGAAACAAAAGTGCATTCATTAAATAAAATCGTCAAGAACATACTCGACTACCAACAGTCGAGTAAAAGAAACAGGGAAAGTAAAATTCTTAAAACTACAGGGGACCATCCGACACATCCTTCCCCGAAGTCACTTCTTGGAGACCCTCATCTGCCACCTCCTCCTCGATATCCTTCTCATCATCCGAGTCGAGATCCCTCTCGGTCCCGACGCCATTCAAGTACACGTCCAACTCTTCCTTTGCTAAAGCAAGAGGATCCTTCCCCAGCAGATGTCGTCGCATGATCGCCGCTCGCGTAGTCAATCGAGCTATGGCAAAGACAGACTTACCCTCGTCCTTTGCATCCTGCACTTCTTTCTCCAGACTCTCCACCTTGGACTTATAATCCTCAGCTTCTTTCGAAACAGCAACCAATGATTCCTTAACCTTTTCCATCTCCTCCTTTTGCTCGGCAGTCATAGACAAAGATTGCGTCAAACGATGACTGAGATCTTCCTTGGCATGGTGGACAACCTTCAAATGGTTTAAGGCCTCGGCAAGCCGCTTCGAAAAATCCTCAACACGACTTGCAGAGACGCTAGCTCTATCCGACGCCGCCTTTTCTCTTTCACGAGACGCAGACAAGATATCTTTCACCTTCGCTGTTCCACTTCGCAAAGACAAAGACGCCTGTAGTGCCTGTGAAATCATACATTGACAAATAAAGCAACGACAACGACAATGAAATCTGGGCCCAGACAAACCAAGTCTTGAAAGAAAGACTTACCATGAATGCCAAGCCGGCTACATGGGCACCCGTCTCCTCGATAGGAAACCCCTCAAAACGCTCCCTGAAAGATGGAAGCAGGAATTTATCCAGGTGAGGGAACAGGTTCGTCCCGTCTAGGACATCACCTGACATAAAGTCCGACGGAAACGTAAAGGTGACCGTCGTGACCTTCTCCCCTCCCGTCGAGTGTTCCTTGCCCTTGTCGGCTGACAAAGGATTCGACGCGGCAGACTGGGATTCCACCGTTCTCGCCGGAAGCGCAAAATTAATGGGTGTCACGACAATCACCTTCTTAGGTGATCCGACCCCTACTTTCTCAGGGGAAGCGACTCTCGATGAGTCATTAACCCCTGCAGACGACTCCCTCGGAGTCATCGTCCTCGTCTTCTTCGGAATTTTAGGGTCAGCAGACAGGGCAACAGCCATGGCTTTTAGCCTCTTCTCTCTACCCTGACGAGCACGCTCCAGCTCAGCCGCTCTCTTAGCAGAAACATTCAACACTTTAGACTCTCCTGGAAAAAAGAAATGTCATGAAGCACGCAAAGGAAAAAGACTCGAGGTAACATAGGACGAAAAGAAAAGCAAAACTTACCCGTCATCCTTCTCCTTCCTCTCGACTTCTCTTCCTCCTCTCCTCTTCCTTTCTCCTCACACTTCTCCCCTTGGTTCTCTCCTGAAGATTCTAAATCGTTGTCATCCGCCGAGTGTCGCACGACGAAAGACCTTTCGGTGACGCTAAGTTCTAAAAATGAATTGATCTTCGCTTGAGAATGATCGTCCGGCTTCACGACCTCGAATTTTATGGTTGTCAACATACAAAAAAACAAGACAAAAATCATGCGTAAAGCATCTACAGGGCACGCTAAAT
Source organism: Saussurea involucrata (assembly GCA_033807775.1). Lineage (NCBI taxonomy): Eukaryota > Viridiplantae > Streptophyta > Magnoliopsida > Asterales > Asteraceae > Saussurea > Saussurea involucrata. The sequence goes on from CM066324.1 coordinate 26,809,419, forward strand.
GAAATGACGAGGCTCACCTGATGTATTCCAGCCCGTCCTAATCCATTCACTCTCGGAGTCAAGAGACAACTTACGCACGAATACATATCGGGTGTTCCACCCACGATCGTTCACACCCGTCCCTGAGACTAAAACACGATCACCTTTAAACCTAGAATGTAAGCTACAGCGATGACATCCGTCCATCTTGGCCTGATAAGCCGAAAGGAGGTCATGTACATTCATGGGAGAATCCCATTTCTTAGTAGCACGTTCGAGCACTCGTACAACTCGCCAGAACTGGGGCATCAACCGACTCGGTGCTAAATCAAACTCTAACATAAACGCCTTGGTTAGAGGAGAGAAAGGCCATTCAAAACCTATCTTAAAAGGGTATTCATATATTACGATGTACCCCTCGGGACACACATTTGATCGGATCTGACCTGGACGGATCAATTCGACCCACGCAGGAATTTTTGCTAACCTTCTAAAGTCATGAAGGTCTGACGACTCTCGAATAACACTCTCAGGATCCCTCGACATTTCTAAACACCAAATTTACAGGAATCAAAGATATCGTACCTTACTTATAGGCGCGCTAGACCTCGGGGAACCTACTCACATCAAAGGATTTAACAAGTTTGGAAAGGATCCGACGAAGAATGGCAAGGCGATCACGGCACAAACCTTTCAAAGACAAAACGAAGAAGGATTCGTCGTATCTTTTACTTATATGAACAAACCATATTCCTAGATGATCAACACGCGTCCCCGTCCTTTCACATGCCCACCCGGATCTTCGACACCTGTCCTCGACAGCTGGTAAGCACCATCGTGCGTCAGTATGACGTCACAACTTTTCAACTTCTCGTCCGGTTAAAGGCGAACCGGTCCAGTTCCACGACAACCAGGTAAGTCCCTCAACCCAGGTCACAAGTCTAAGCGTTCGACAAGCAAAATTTAAAACTTAAATTTGACATTCAATTTTCAAATTTTGGGGGCAAACTGTTTGGGCAAAAAATCACGCCGTACGACCGCGACCAAAACAAGTAAGTCGTACGTCCCTCATGACGCTCGACCATAGTATTGCCCGTCCCGCACGACCATCGCGTAACATCATTATAACCTCGACCTATACTAACGTTAACCATGTCTGTTACGTTTTGTTAAGTGTTTAATGCAGGAGTCAAAGCCATTAAAGAAGCAACAGCTATATCCGATGCAAGCCGTTGTCCGACGCAAGCCGTTACCTGAGGATAGCCGTAACGGACGAAGGCCATTATGAACGTTCACACCGGCAGCCGTTACAGACCGTTGCGACCATTATAGTTGTTAATGAAGCAATCAATGAGCTAATCAAAGCTCTCAAAGACTATAAATATCAATCACAATCAACATTTCAAGGGAGACATCTAGCAGCCAATATTCGAAGCTAAATTCGAGAAATACGTACTGAAAGCTATCATCTGAGACCAAGTTCAAGAACCCTACAGCGAACTCAAGAATAACAGAAGCAAAAGAGCTCTCTCTTGAAGAATCACTCTCGACGCACGACAACAGCCCTCGACCAGCAGTTTACACTTTGTATTCACACACGACAAACAACTATTTTACATTTCAAACACTTGTACTTTACATTTCGAAGAATTTCCTTCATTTGTATTGTAACCATCGTACGACCGACACCAGTACCAAGGACATCGCCCCTAATTGGCGACCATAGTGCAGCGACGACACCCCCTGTCGTCCGCAGGTTTTTTCCTCGCTTTGAGGTTTTTCCTGCGTCATCAAATCCCTTGTCTTCTTTATTTTTATCCTAGTCGCACGTCTCGTCGAAAGATCCTTTCTTTAGTTGTTTAAGTCCACATCGACCTTAAGTTGTTCCTTTGGTGCGATTTTTGGCATTAACAGATACTGAGGCCCATGTTGCTGGACTAGCGTTCATGGTAAGTCTATCTTTCAAGACTTTTGTTTATCTGTTGTCGACGTCGTATTCTTTGCTAATATGTTTTCATATGTCTTCAGATGTTTCAGTCGTCTTTGGCGTTGTACGCTAAATCGACAAAGGTAGAAGGTTTAGTGGCTTCTGCCATTGAGAAAGAAGATGCGGCGTTAGAAAGGGAAAGGTCCACTTTAAAACGCGAAGAGGAGGCATCGGTGAAACTCGACGATGTCTTGAACGAGCTGGAGTCTCTTGACCATGCAAGGGATGATATGAACTCGGGTCTAAAGGAGTCTCTGTTTGTGATGCACAATCAAAGGGAGAAACTGGATGGGATGAAGGAATCCCTGGTTATGAAGGGGAAAGAAGTTGAGGATTCTCAATCTAAAGCCGTGGATTTAGAGAAGGAGTTAGAGAAGTCGAAGGATGAGAATAAGTCCATCTTCTCCTTCGCTCGACTCACTGCTCGAGCGGCTATCATGCAAAATCACTTGCTAGGCAAGAATCCTGTGGCCTCAGCGTCGGACGAGTTGGATATGTTCTTCAAGGAGGTCGGGACCGAGAGAGAGCTCGACTCGGATGATGAGAAGGAGGTCGAGGAGGAGGAGGGTTTCCAGGGCGACGTGTCGGGCAAAGATGCGACCGACGTCCCTCCCCAACCTTAGAAAGATATCTTCGTTTATTTATGTTTCTTTGTTGCTCGATCGTTGGTGGTCGAGCTTTTTGTAAATGACAGTTTATTCGATGAATGGAACTTGGGCTTCTTTTGAACTTGCGCTTTATAAAATATCACATCGACTGTCAAATTCATAAAAAATATACGAGGAATCATGCGACTTAGACATCTATTGTAACACAATAACTGGAACGTAAGCCAATAGACTTTTAAATCGTGTATATAAATATAAGCACATGCGACTGAAGCATACATTTGGAGTATGAAAATTTTTTCTAAGTCAAGAAACTTAGATCATGAGATTGCTAGACCTCGCGATTGTACGACTAAGTCGTGCGATTAATTCGAATCGTGTGCCCCTGTAGAAGGATGATCAAGCCATAGACCTGATCGTTTATGTCGTGCGACCATGCGAAACTAGAGTCGTTTGATTATTGTCGTGCGATTCTGCGGAATAAACAATGTCAGAGGTTGGTCGTTGGCTAACAAACGCCCCTCCGATGCTTAAGTCAATAACCGTCGTTGTTAAAAAATCATATGAAAAAATAGAAAAGGGTTTAGAAGACGTACCTTTTCTGACGCGTCATGCCCAACTACGTGGGACGTCTTGATTATTGCTACCATCTTGCCCCCTTGTGGAGATTTTAAGACGATACACTAAATGTCGTCGTGAATCGCCACAATAGAATGTCTATTTTCGCGGCTTCAGGGTGATTTTATAGCAATCACGAGCGACTTTCGGCTCACTTTTTATCTCCTGGATTCCCCACGGCGTAGGGAACTTCAGAGTCTGATGATACGTCAAGGGAACGACCTTCATCTCATAGATCCATGGTCGGCCTAAGATGATGTTATAGGCCGACGCATAGTCGATGACGTTGAACTTGGTCTGCTTGTTGATTCCTTCGGCGTAGACTGGCAAGATGATATCTCCATAGGTGCTCGTTGCTTCTCCATTGAAACCGACCAAAGTTGTCGAACGCCGGGTGATTTCCGAATGATCGATTCCCATGGCCTTGATGGTGTCAAGGAAGATGACGTTCGCTGAACTGCCCCCATCGATCAAGACTCGTCGGGTTAAACAATTACCAACCGTGAGTTGAATGATCAACCCGTCATGATGTTTCTGGTACGAGTCACCGAGGTCGTCTTGGTCGAATACGATCTTCATAGGTTGTAACTCCAAATCTCCTTTAGGCCTTGATGAATGCGGAATAGGCCGATCGTCAGGTGCTTGACTGGCGTGATGTTTGGCCGCGGAGTACGTCAGACCACATACATCGGAACCACCGGTGATACAATTTACGACTTTCGCATGCTCGGGGGTTGACGGTTGATGGTCGCTAGTTGGAGTAACGACGTCATCGATGATATCTTTGAGATTTCCTTTCGAGACATGATACGCTAGTTCCTTTTTGAGAGCTATGCAATCATCTATTGCGTGACCATGGTCGACATGAAAGTCACAGCATTTAGATTTGTCTTTCTTAGCGTCGTCCTGATCGGACTTCTTTGGCCATCGAATAGTCGCTTGGGCGGTTTTCAGAGCTTCGACCAAATCTTTAGTGGATCCTTTGAATCCATAAGAGGATATCTTGGGGTACTGAGAAAACTTGGTCGCGGTCTTAGCCTCTGCTTTCGTCTTGAATCGGACGTTCAAGATCTGGCGCGCGGGCTCTATTTTGGAAATAGCTTTTGTCTTGAACTCTGGCTTCCTTACACCTAACGACCTCTTGTCGTCGGTATGCTTGCGACGAAAGGCAGCGTCGTCCTCTACTCTCATATACGCTAGGGTTCGAGCTCGGACGTCTTCGAAATTCTTCGGAGGATACTAGGTCAGGTCAGTGTATAAACCTGAGCTGTCGTCCAGACCACGCTTATAAGTTTCAATTGCAGTCTTGACGTCACAATTGCGAATGCTGATCATCTCCGCATTGAATCGATTGAAATAACTGCGGATAGACTCACTGGTCTTCTGCACGAGGTAATACAGGTCACTGGTCTGCTTCTCCATCTTGCGACTGCTGGCGAATTGCTGGGAGAATTGGTTTACCAATTCAGCGAACGACCCGATGGACTTGGGTTTGAGATGGATCAACCATTGGAGAGCAGGACCGGTGAGAGTCGCACCGAAGCTTTTGCACATACAGACCTCCTGATACATGTGTGGGATCGAGATCATCCACATGAGCTGCTTATACTGCGCGACGTACTCTGTTGGATCGGTCACTCCCGAATACTTGGGCGTGAAGGCGGGGACGTTGTATTTCTTTGGGACCTCAACGGTCGCGATCTCATCGACGAAGGGCGACGCCTGATATCCTGATCGAGGCTCGACGTCGACGGGCACGGCTGCCCCAGGTAGCTTGGCGAGCAAAGATAGGACACGCTCGTTCTGATCTTCTAGCATTTTCAATCGCTGGGTGACGGGGTCATTGGGGTCGAGATTTGCCCCTGCTTGCAGATTGATTCCTGAACTGGTGCCATTTCCATGCGACGAGCCATTGGCGTCCTCGTTGAAAGGAACAAAATACAGTTGCGACCCATTCTGAAACGGCTGCGACCCATTCTAAAATGGTTGAGACCCATTCTAAAATGGTTGCGATCCATTCTGAAACGGCTGCGACCCATTCTAAAATGGATGCGATCCATTCTGCATGGGTGGTGGCCTTATATGTTGAGGAGGAACCGTCCCGAACTGGGGATTTGGATTGAACGATCCCGGCTGCTGGTTCTGCATGAACGGACCTGGATGCTGATTCTGAGCGAACGGAGCTGATCCTGGACCTGGGTTATGCGCGAATGGTCGAGGACCATTCTGACCGAACGATCCTTGGCCTGTATTCTGAGCGAATGGCCTAGGACCATTCTGAGGTCCAGAGGGATTCCTTAACCGTGCGATCTCCTCAGCTGCTCTACTGCTTTGCTCCGCCATGGCGTTGATTTGATTTCGAGCGACGTCAAGCTCTCGGTACATCTGGGCAATGACATGCTGCTGATCTCCAGGGACTGCCACTTTCCTGAAACAGAAAACGAAGAAAACTCCAAGAAACCGTTAGTAAGACGCACGTTTGTCGAAGATTTTCTCTAGATGGGGTCCCACGGATGGCGCCAAACTGTTAATGCCAAAAATCGCACCAAAGGGACAACTTAAAGTCGATATGGACTTTAACAACTAAAGAAAGGAATCATTCGACAAAGGCGTGCGACAAAGATAAAAATGTAAATGAGATAAAGGATTTGATGACGCAGGAAAAACCTCAACGTGGAAAAAACCTGCGGACGACAATGGATGTCGTCACTGCACTATGGTCGCCAATCAAGGGCGATGTCCTTGGTGTTCCGGGTGTCGATCGTACAGAGATTACAATACAAATGAAGGGAAAGACTTCGAAATGTAAAGTACAAGTGTTTGAAATGTAAAAACAGTGTGCGTCGTGTGTGAAAACAATGTGTAAGCTGTTGGTCGAGAGTGAGAGTTGTGCGTCGGGAGCGATTCTTCGAGTGAGTGTTCTTTGCTTGTAGTGTTCTTTTGAACTGGGATGCTTATCTTCTATTGTTCGATGTTCGGTCCCTAGAACTGAAGTTTAACTTGATCTTTTATAACCTTCGGGTGCTTTGATTAGCTCATTGATTGCTTTGATAATAGCTATAACGGTCGCCAGTTGTAACTCTTCATAATTGCTCTTCGCCGGTTATGACCGTTGCCCATTAATGACTTTGACTCCTGCATTAATCATTGAACAAACATAACAGTCGTATATTGAGTTAGTCAAGGTCGTACGGTCTTGTGCGACGGTCGTGCGGAACGGGCGACGTCGAGGTCGAGTGTCGTGAGGAACTCTCGACTTATCTTTTAGGAGGGACGACGGAGGTTTTTTGAGTCTTTGTCGGGGCCTTATCTTAATACAAGATATAGTTCATAACATGTGTCTTACCTTTTCTGGTCGTGGTCGAGACCTGTGAAATTTTTCCCAAACACGTATTACTAACAGTTTCTTGGAGTTTCCTCCTTCGTTTGTTTTAGGAAAATGGCAGTCCCTGGAAATCAAGAGCATGTCGTTGCCCTTATGTATCAAGAGCTAGAAGTTGCTCAGAATCAAATCAATTCCATGGCTGAGCAAAGCCGCAGAGCTTCTGAGGAAATCGCGCGACTGAGAAATCCCTTCGGACCTCAGAATGGTCCTAGACCATTTGTGCAGAACCCAGGTCAAGGACAGAATGGTCCTGGACCATTCGTCCATAATCCTGTTCCAGGAACAGGTTCATTCGTGCAGAAACAGCGACCAGGGCCGTTCAACCCCCAGTTCGGGACAGTTCTTCCTCAGCATATAAGGCCACCACCCATGCCGAATGGATCGCAACCATTTAATAATGGGTCGCAGCCGTTTCAGAATGGATCACAACCATATTTTGTCCCTTTCAACGGGGACACCAATGGATCGTCGCATGGCAATGGCACCAGTTCAGGAGTCAATCCGCAGACAGGTATGCATCCTGATCCTAATGATCCCGTCGCCCAGCGACTGAAGATGCTAGAAGATCAGAACGAGCATGTCCTATCTTTGCTCGCTAAACTGCCTGGGGCAGCTGTGCCCGTCGACGTCGAGCCTCGATCAGGATTTCAGGTGTCACCTTTCATTGATGAGATCACGACCATCGAGGTCCCGAAGAAATACATTGTTCCCACCTTCACACCCAAGTATTCAGGTGTGAGCGATCCAACCGAGCACGTCGCGCAGTATAAGCAGCTCATGTGGACGATCTCAATCCCACATATGTATCAGGAGGTCTGTATATGCAAGAGCTTTGGCGCGACTCTCACTGGTCCTGCCCTCCAATGGTTGATCAATCTCAAACCCAAGTCCATCGGGTCGTTCGCCGAGTTGGTCAACCAATTCTCTCAGCAATTCGCCAGCAGTCGCAAGATGGAGAAGCAAACCAGTGATATGTATTATGTCGTTCAGAAGACCAATGAGTCTATTCGAAGTTATTTCAATAGATTCAATGCGGAGATGATCAGTGTTCGCAATTGTGACGTCAAGACCGCAATCGAAGCTTATAAGCGTGGTTTGGACGACAGTTCGGGCTTATACACTGATTTGACCAAGTATCCTCCAGAAAATTTCAAAGACGTCCGAGCTCGAACCCTAGCGTATATGAGGGTAGAAGATGACGCTGCATTTCGTCGCAAGCATACCGACGACAAGAGGTCGTTGGGTGTAAAGAAGCAAGAGTTTAAAGCAAAAGCAATTTCTAAGGTAGAGCCCGCGCGCCAGATTTCTAATGTCCGATTCAAGACAAAAGCAGAGGCTAAGACCACAAGCAAGTTCCCTCAGTACCCTAAGATATTCTCTTATGGATTCAAAGGGTCCACCAAAGATTTTGTCGAAGCTCTGAAGACCACTCAAGCGACCATCCGATGGCCAAAGAAATCCGATCAGGACGACGCTAAGAAAGATAAGTCAAAATGGTGCGACTTTCATGTCGACCATGGTCACGCGACAAATGATTGCATAGCTCTCAAAGAGGAACTAGCATATCATGACCCGAAGGGTAATCTTAAAGATATTATCGATGATGTCGTTACTTCAGCTAGCGATCATCGATCTCCGACCCCAGAGCCCGCAAAGGTCATCAATTGCATCACTGGTGGTTCCGACGTGTGTGGTCTGACGTATTTCGCGGTCAAACGTCACGCCAGTCAAGCACCCGACGATCGGCCTATCCGACGTTCATCGAGACCCCGAGGAGATCTGGAGTTAGAGGCTATGAAGATTGTTTTCGATCAAAATGACCTCGGTGACTCGTACCAGAAGCATCATAATGGGTTGATCATTCAACTCACGATCCGTAATTGCTTAACCCGGCGAGTCTTGATCGATGGGGGCAGTTCAGCGAACGTCATTTTCCTTGACACCAATAAGGCCATGGGAATCGATCGTTCGGAAATCACCCGATGATCAACGACTTTGGTCGGTTTCAATGGAGAAGCGACGAGCACCTATGGAAATATCATCTTGCCAGTCTACGCCGGAGGAATCAACAAGCAGACCAAGTTCAGAGTCATCGATTGTGCGTCAACCTATAACATCATCTTAGGTCGACCATGGATCCATGAAATGAAATCCATCCCTTCGACATATCATCAGACCCTGAAGTTCCCTACGCCATGGGGAATCCAAGAAATCAAAAATGAGTCGAAAGTCGCCCGTGATTGCTATAAGACCACTCTGAAGCCGCAAAAGTAGACCGTCTAACAAAGGTCTCGACAGGTTCGTCCTTCTATACTTAAAGAAAAAACCTATGCCTTCTCTACAGGAATAAAACGACTATCTTGCCTTGTCGCACGAAAACACAGTCGACATAAACTCAAACGTTATTTCTCGGCGTCGATCCGCCATTTATAATCTATTCTTCCTGGAAGAAATAAAATAATAAATGACGGGGGGCAAATAGACATAGAGTATAGAAAGGTGCATATTCTAAATCCTATTTTTTCTCATACGATCTCTCATCGCGAACGATTACTGACTTAAGCATCGGAGGGTCGTTGGTTAGCCAACGACCAACCTCTAACATTGTTTTAGCACAGATCGCATGACATAAGCTGCTAAAAGTGTACTACATGACTTTAATCTCGCAAGGTCGCATGACGTAAGTGCTCATGCATATATCTTGGATATTCTATCACAGGGGCATTCGACTCTAATTTTGCAGCATCGCACGACGAAAACGATAAGGTCTAGAACTTGACCATGTTTATACAAGACATGCGATTCGCAGTTCATCGCACGACTTAATCGTACGATCGCAAAGACTACTGATCTTATGATTTAAGTTTCTTGACTTAGTTGAATTTCATACCCTGAATGTATGCCTTGATCGCATGTGCTAATGTTTGTATACACGATTTAAAAGTCCTATGTCTTACATTCTAAAGTTGTTATGTTACGATGGATGCCTAAGTCGCACGATTCCCTGTTATTCCACACTTGACAAATTTCACAGATGATATTTTACCCGCGACATGCGTAAATCGACATCGTACATAAGTTCGATGAAAAATCAAAATTTCATTCATAAACGAACGATTACATCTAGAAGTGACTCGACCACCAACGGTCGAGCATTCTCAGAAACAAACAAAAATTCTCTAAGAATTAGGCGGAGCGTCAGCAACATCCTTTCCCGAAGCTTCCCCCTGGAGGCCCTCGTCCGGAACCTCTTCTTCCTCAGCCTTCTTCTCATCGTCGGAGTCGAGATCCCTGTCGGTCCCGACCTTGGCTAAGAAGAATGCTAACTCCTCAGTCGCAGACGCAAGGGGGTTCTTCCCCGACAAATGCTGCCGCATGATCGCCGCTCGAGCTGTTAGACGAGCAAGGGCAAAGGTAGATGCAACCTCATCTTTAAGCTCCCTCACCTCCTTCTCCAGGACCACCACCTTGGATTTGGACTCCTCGACCTCTTTCTCCTTCATGACCAAGGACGCTTGCATCCTGTTCAGCTCCTCTCTATGATTTGCAATCACAGAGAAGGACTCCTTCAGACGAGAATTCACGTCGTCCCTCGCATGCCTGACGGCTTCTAGCTGCTCCAGGGCATCGTCAAGTTTTACTGAAATTTCTTCGACGCGTGCTAGGGCAGACTTCTCCCTCACCAGCACCACATTCTCCCTCTTAGTGGTAGAAGCCACAAGACCCTCCATCTTCACCGTCTCGGCTTGCAGGGCCAGCGAAGACTGAAATGTCTGGAATATGTGTGAAACACGTTAGACAACGACAACGACAACGACAACGACAACGACAACGACAACGACAACGACAAAGACAACGATAACAATGAAAAGCGAAGTCTTGAAAGATAGACCTACCATGAACGCTAAGCCGGCTACATAAGATGCCGCGGCCTCCATAGAAACCCCATTAAAACGCTCCTTGAAGGCAGGGAGCTAGAACTTGTCCAAATGGGGGAACAAGCTCGTCTCGTCTAGGACATTATCCACCATGAAATCCGCCGGCAAGGTGAAATTCACCGTCGTTTCCTCTCCCGTCCACACGCCCTTGCCCTTGTCGGCCGATGCAGGGCCCGACGCAGCAGTAGGAGACCCCGTCAATTTTGCCGGATGCGCCGTATCGACGGGTGTCATCTCGACCACATCAGGGATCTTTTCGACAGATGCGGTCGACACCTTCGCCTTCTCAAGCGAAACGACTCTCGATAAGCCGCCCGTCTTCAAAGACGGTTCCCTCCTGATAGATGTCCTCGTCCTCTTGAGAACTCCCGACCCAGTTGTTGGAGCCTCTTTTCTCTTAAGGACCCCCGACCCAGCTGTCGGGGCTTCTTTCCTTCTTTCTCTCGCCTAGAAAGCCAGCTCGGCCTGAGCCGCCCTCTTAGCCATCGCAGACGAGTAAGCAACTGAAACGAGGGGAGAAGCATGTCGGACAAAGTAAGGTACACTTACCAGTCTTCTCTACCTCTGTCCCCCCTGCCTTATTCTCCTTAGTTTTCTCGGTATCCTCAGACTTATCCTTTTCTTCTGCTCTCTCCCTTTCTTCCCTCTCTCTCTCCCCCTCCGAATCACCTGTACACGATCACTCAAGAAAATTTCATCATCATTAGCTTCATCTATCAATTGACGTGTGATGAACGATCGGTCCTCGACGCTAATCTCCAAGAACTTTTCGATCTTGGCCTCGGTATCCTCGTTGGGCTCCACACTGTCAAAATTGATATCTGAAAGCACAGGGAAAGAAAGTTAGTCGGAAGGCAAAAACGATAGATAATAAAACGCTCGACAATAGTTGAAACTTACCAGCCATGTTCCTTCCAGATCTGATCCAACCACTATCAGTATCCAGCGTCGCTACCTGCACAAAGACGTACCTGGTCTTCCACTTACGATCATTAACCGCAGTGTTTTGAACCAAAGTACGATCCCCCTTGTATCTCGAGAAAAGGCTGTAACGACGATACTGATCCTTCTTGACCTGGTAAGTGGTCAAGAGATATTTTGTATTCATCGGTGACTCCCAGTGTGAAGTAAGTCGCTCGATGACTAGAACAACTCTCCAGAATTGAGGCATCAATTGTCCGGGAGCGAGGTCAAACTCACACAAAAAAGACTTCGCCAGAGAAGAATAGGGCCACTCGAAACCTATTTTAAAGGGATACTCATATATCACGACATATCCCTCGGGACACATCTCCGATCGAATGCTACCAGCCTTGCTCATAGAGACCCCAGCGGGGATTTTTGCTAAGAGTCTAAAGTCATCTATAGCCTCCTGATCCTGGATAGTACTCTTGGGTTCCGTCGACATCGCTAATCCAGTCAACCAGACCTGTCGCTCTGAAAATCCCCAAATATCCCAATTTTTCCTAGGTTTCCTAGCTATTGACTTGCGACGCATACAAAGACTAGAGAATCGTACCTTATATAGGCGCTATGAATCTGTGAAAACTCTAAACTCTTGCAGGTTTGGAAGCGAATCACTAAGGAGAAATAAGGAAATCTCTCTCGGATCTCTCTGAAATCGTGAAAAGGAAAGATCCGTCAAAGGTCGCCATTTATGTGAAAGATCGTGTCAGATCGAACCTCTCGATGATCGACACGTGCCCTCGCCCTTTCGTATAACCACGCGGATCATCGACACCTGGCGAGTACAGCTGTTATGCACGATCGCACGTCAGCATGACGTCACGTCCTTATCACCTTTTCGACTCCTTCCTTTGTTGAAATCAAACCGATTCAGTTCCAAGACAACTAAAAACACATGTCACGACCCTGCGCTCTCGACTAGCAAAAGTTAAAAAAAAACTCGAGTTTGCCGCTTTATTTTCCAAATTTTGGGGGCAAACTGTTTGGGCAAAAAATCACCAGCCTCGACCACGACCACGATGCTTAAAACATTTGACATAATTCTTTTACAGCCAAGTTAAAACATAAACATTTTTGTCCTTTGACCAAATTTATGGTCACAGGTATCCCTCGACCTCGACCGTCGTAGCCCTCGACTGTCGTATGGAAACATACGACCTCGATCGTCGTAGCCCTCGACTGTCGTATGGAAACATACGACCTCGGCCCAGCTAATATTTGTTTTTCCGTTATGATCTCATCATTTAAATGCAGGTCAGCAATATTAATGGCCAACGGTTGAAACCGACAGAGCAATTAACAGCATTTAAAACAACATTCAACTCGACGTCCGTTACGACAGTTACCCAAGGCGTTTTAAACATTAATTAATGCATCCGAAGACTATAAAAGCAAAGGCTCAAGCATCATTCGGGGGATGGGGCTATCAACTGAGAATATCATCGAAAACCATCTCTAAAGAACATCCGAAGTGAAGAACTCTCTCTCAAAGAAATAGCTCTCGACGCATAACATTCGCACACGTCATCCAGTTCCTACACACGACGCACACTGTTTTTTCATTCGAAACACTTGTTACTTTACATTTCGAAGTCTTTCTTTCATTTGTATTGTAATCCCTGTACGATCGATACCAGCCGCGTGCGGGGAACGTGCACGCCGTGCGGGGAAAACCAAGTCGCGTGCAGGGAACGTGCACGTCGTGTTGGGAAACCAACTCGCGTGCGGGGAAATCCAAGTCGTGTGTGGGCAAACGTGCATGTCGTGCGGGGAAACCAAGTCGCGTGCGGGGAAATCCAAGCCGCGTGCGGGCAAACGTGCATGCCGTGCGGGGAAAACAAGTCGCGTGCGGGCAAACGTGCATGCCGTGCGGGGAACTTTCACGCCGTGTGGGCCAACTTGCACGCCGTGCGGGCATCGTGCGCGCCGTGCAGGCAAACGTGCACGCCGTGCGGGGAACTTGCACGCTGTGCGGGCAACGTGCGCGCCGTGCGGGGAAACCAAGTCGCATGCGGGCAAACGTGCACGCCGTGCGGGGAACTTGCACGCCGTGCGGGGAACTTACGCGCCGTGCGGGCCAACTTGCACGCCGTGCGGGGAAACCAAGTTGTGTGTGGGCCAACGTGCACGCCGTGCGGGCCAACGTGCACGCCGTGCGGGGAACTTGCACGCCGTGTGGGCAAAGTTGCACGCCGTGCTGGCCAACTTGCACGCTGTGCGGGGAAACCAAGTCGTGTGCGGGCCAACGTGCACGCCGTGCGGGGAACTTGCACGCCGTGCGGGCAAAGTTGCACGCCGTGCGGGCAAAGCTGCGCGCCGTGCGGGCCAACTTGCATGTCGTGCGGGGAAACCAAGTCGTGTGCGGGCAAACGTGCACGCCGTGCGGGCCAACGTGCACGCCGTGCGGGGAACTTGCACGCCGTGCGTGGAACTTGCATGCCGTGCGGGCAAAGTTGCATGCCGTGCGGGGAACTGGCACGGCGTGCACGTTCCCCACAGCGACGACATCCATTGTCGTCCACGGGTTTTTTCCTCGTTGAGGTTTTTCCCGCGTCATCAAATCTCTGTCTTATTTACGTTTTTCTCCTTTGTCGTACGCTTTGTCGAAAGATTCTTTTCTTTAGTTGTTAAATTCCACAATCAACCTTAAGTTATCCTTTTGGACGATTTTTGGCATTAACAGTTACGTTGTGTAAGTTTTGCTTTAGCGAAAATCGGTAAAAAAATTTACCTTTCTATTGAACCTGAGTATTATGTCGACTCATACATCTCATGGACAAATGTAATGTCAACTGTAAAAATTCATTAAGTACAAAAATGAACAAGAAGTCGTGCGACTTGGGCATCCATTGTAATACAACGATTAGAACGTAAGTCATAAGACTTTTTGAATCGTATAAGCAAACATAAGCGCATGCGATCAAAGTGTCCATTCAGAACATGAAATTTTTCTAAGTTAAAGAACTTAGCTTGTGGGGTCGCTAGACCTTACGATCATGTGATTTGATCATACGATGGACTTGAATCATGTGTTCTTGTAGTTATACAATCGAGTCATCTAATAAAACTGATTGTTTATACCGTACGATTTTACTGAAGTCGTATGATAGACTTAGTAACTTGTGTCGTGCGATCCTGCGATAAAGCAATGTCAGAAGTTGGTCGTTGGCTAGCCAACGACCCTCCGATGCTTAAGTCAGTAATCGTCGTGATGAATAAAAAATCGTATGAAAGAAGGAAAAGGATTTAGAAGAAATACCTTTTCAGATGCGTTGCATTCCAGCTGCATGGGATATTTCGACCGTCGAGGGTTTGGAGCCGATAGGCACCTTTACCCACGACTTCTGAGATACGATAAGGACCTTCCCACTTGGTGGAAAGTTTACCTGCATTAAGCTCTTGAGTGCTTTGGAACATTCATCGGAGGACGTAATCGCCTTCTTGAAAGACTCTTGCTTGTGATTATACGGTTAATCTTGCGACTTGCCTTTATTGGCAATCATGAGATTAAAATATTCATGTCGTACTTATTGGCGACTTTTGCGTTTTGACATGCATCTTACCATGACTGGTGATTGTGAGATTCAATGTACAAGTAATCTTTATTGACGACATATGTCATGACTAGCGATCGTGCGAGTCGCTTTTATTGGCGACCAACAATTTTTACCTGCGTTTGTCGTGACAGACGATCATAAGAAAATGTGAGTCATATTTTACTGAGAACTATAAATTGCGACATGCGTTTGCCTTGACTGGCGATTGTAAGATTTAAAATATAAGTCGTCTCTTATCGACGATTACAAATTGCAACCTGCGTTTGCCTTGACTAGCGATTGTCAGAAAAAATGTAAGTCGTCTTTTACCGACGATTATATATTATAGACCTGCGTTTTTAAGTCGTAGAGACTTTGGTTCCTCACGATGTAAATCATAAGACCTGTATTCATATGATCTTGCGAGCCTGTAATGTAAAATCGGGGGTGGTCGTTGGTTTTGACCAATGATCTTTTGATGCTTGAATCAACGATCATATATTAGATCAAAAAAAAATTAAACGAGGAGAATATACTTAGAGTATATATATATATAGAGTTGTTCTAAGTGGGACGTCACAGTTACCGTAACATGGAGTCGATAAGCGCCTTTTCCGAGGACTTTTGAAATCAAATGTGGTATTTTTCAGTTTGTGAAGGGTGTTCCGAGCCCCTGAGTCCCTTGGATGATGCGATACATGCGATACTTTTGACGGAGAATTTTTTTATCAGGGCTTGAATCTGGTTTCGAGCCGCATTCAATTCCGATTGAAGTTGAATCAGGGGATCTTGATAGTTTGACATGTACCTGAAAGACTTTACAAGATCGTTAGAGCGGTGTGTGTGTTGGCTCGAGATTTTCTCTAGATGGGGTCCCACGGATGGCGCCAAACTGTTAATGCCAAAAATCACACAAAAGTACAACTTAAGGTCGATGTGGACATTTAACAACTAAAGAAACGTATCTCAAGCCAAATAACACAATTACGAGGAAAAAGTAAATAGGACGAGAGATTTGGTGACGCGGAAAACCCCGAAACGAGTGAAAAAACCGCGGTCGACTTCGTGAGAGTCGACAGTGCACTATGGTTCGCCAAACAGGGGCGAAAGTCCTTTTGTGACAGATGATATGTGTACAATAGGTTACAAATGAAGTAAAAATACACTTAGTCGTGTGTAAAAAGTGTGCGTCGTGTGTTTAAACGTGCGAAACAAGCTGCTGTCGTGCGATTTTGAACTGTTGTCGTGCGGTTTGAACTGTTGTCGTGCGGTACTTGCATCAGCGACGTGTGCTCGAATGCGAGAGAGAAAATGTAGAAGTAGATGAGAATGCAGTTGTATAGCTAGATGAATTCGTTTTTTTGCTCGAGGTTGGAACATGCCTTTATATAGGTTTCGTCGGTCATTATTGTGCTTTAATGGTTGGTGTTAAACACTAAGGATCAATCAAGATAGAGTAGATGTGAATTTGTCATCTCATTGATCAAGAACACTGTATACAAGATATGAGTTCAGCACTTTCTCTCTCTAAGATCTGAATGTGAATTATGAGAATGTTTCTAAGAGTCTCTTTCTAAACTAACACACAACTAAACCTATTTATACTAAACACATAACAAGGTGTAAACAACACAATACAACTCAATACATTGACTTTGACTTTGACCTTTCTATATTTAAACCTTGAAGACATATTGCACTAACAATCTCCCCCTTGGATTCAAGGTTTAAACAAATGTGATCAGCAAGCTTTAGCTTTCTTGAATCTTCGGTCTTCATCAAAGCTTGTCAAAGTCAAAACGTCATCCAATCTTCAAACGGCAAATAACGAACTTCTTTCTTCGAACAGGAGAATATGAATCTTCACACAAAGCTTTTTAAATACAAGAAGCACAAGTTCAAGAAAAATAGATCACAGAATGGATCAATCGATTTTCCTCAAACTCTTGAAGAATTCTCCCCATTTCCATTGACTTGAGAATTTCATTCTTCAGTGTCGATCTTCATAAACGCGCGAGTTCAAAAGAAAGAGATCACTGAAATGATCAATCGATTTCTTAAAAACTCTTGAAGAATAAAACTCCCCCTATCATTTCTTGAAACGACGTTTTCTTTCTACAAATCTCCCCATTGACATTAAAACGAATCTTTGATTTTAAACTTTCTTTGACATGAAATTGATGTAGACATTCTCCCCCTTTTTCGATGAAAGTGAGCATCACGAGCATCGAAAATCTTTTCAATTTCAGTCACGGACAATCTCCCTCTTCAAAAACATTTCTTCCCCTTGAAAAACACGAACAATCTCCCCATAAACGAAAGATCTTGCTCCCCCTAAAAATAAGAATTGTAGAGCAAGATGATTTTCTCCCCCTGAAAATTTGCATAAAAATCATATAAGCGCACATTTTAACAAACTTATATAAAGAAAATAGAATTCATTGAACAACATTTTATAACTACTAACATTTAATCACTTGAACACCAAACAAAAAAAATCAACTTAATGAAATGTAACAGATATTTCCATCAAGTGAAATCAAATGCATGCGTTTGGATTCAAAAACAAGACATCATCGCATATCGAGTTACAAAAGTTCAATTTCAACTCCTTTATAAAATCTATTTGGTGGACTAGCATGCGAAATATGATTAGCAACAAGCAAATGCACCTCTAAAACCTATAAGAATACTTTGCTCTTACTCACACTATTTGTCCAAAAACAGGATTTTCACAAATTCACAGGTTTATCGCGACTTTGCATTTTCCCCAAGTTTCAATAGATGTGTGCTCTTAGGCATCTTTTCATATTGTGCACATTGGCAACTTTTATTATGTGCTCATTGGCATCTTTTATAATCAAACGGTTTATTAAGACTAAGATACACCGTAAACGTAACTTTCTAACTGGTCCTATAGCAGGATTTGGGTCAGCCGATCCCAGACCAGTTGGCCTTAGGGGCTAGGTGACAAGCACCCCTTGGAACTTACTTTCCCCAACCAGAAAGGCTACATCGATATACCTTAATCCCATCTGTACCAGTAGAACATGGCTTTCTACCTGGTTCTATAGCAGGATTTGGGTCAGCCAATCCCAGATCAGTTGATCTTAGGGGCTAGGTAACGAGTACCCCTTGGGACTTAATCTCCCAAACCAGATAGGCCACAGGCACAGACTATCAAACTGAATGATTTTATTATTATATATATATATATATAATAATTTTTTTAGTATTATTATAGCATCTCAATCACTTGGTTCAAAAACGTAGTGCTTCCCCCATATTTTCGTTTCCATTCATGATTAAGACGAATAGGCTTTGTGAGCATTGTATTCTGTATAAGTCTAGATTTACACAATTTTTGCACTTATATCAAAATCTCAAACATGTTTCGCTGACCTTTCGACTTATTTCAGAAGCGAAAGTAGAAACAAATATAACTCTGACGATACAAAAATGCTCGTAAAATCATCCTTAACACAAATTTTATTCATTGAATGAAAAATTGAAGAATTTTAAATTTGTGAAGGTTCAAACTTTCAACGTTAGTAGACATAAAATATAACACAATGTTACCTTTAAGCACATGTCCTAAAAATAGAAAGATATGACAGTGAAAGGATATCACCTGATAAGTACGAGTTCTAAACTGATATGTTTAGAAGTCATAGCCTTTGAAGTACGGGCCCTGAATTGATGTATTCAGAAGCCATTACCGTTGAAGTGCGGGTTTTGAACTGATGTGTTCAAAAGCCATTGTCTTTTATCTTTCTCCCCCTACAAAATACCAAAAGATTTGTCATTAATCACATGTATATAAAAAAATAATAAACTCCCTGAAAATATGTGATGTTCAATATCTTCTTGAATGCACAAGTACTTCATCTTCCGAGAGTTCAACACTTGTCTCTAAATCTGCAAAACAATTTACGTAGATTTAGGTACCCAACGAGTCTTGGGTCCTGACACGTTAAGCGGAGCTCTATAAGAAGGAAAATGGTAAGTACCCTACCAATATTGAACATAATTATTATTAACAAAATCATTATTTCCGCAATAATAATTAACAAAAGAATTAACTTTCGTTGTAAAATTCTTATTTGGAAATGATGATTTTGGTACATCTTTTCCAGGAAATTTACCTTTTACCTTCCATTGCATGTTGACTCTTTTGTAGGAAGGAAGATCAGCATAGTATTTGGAAGACATATCCACAGAATGCTCGTAGAAAATGTTAGAAGGACGCATCGGACATTCTGAAAAACACTCAGAGTTGTTGAACAACCTCACTTTGTCTTTTAAGGCATTTCGTTCCTTTGTCATCAACTCGAGGTTCTTCCGAATATCACAATTCACCCTCTTTTCGTTCATGATATCTGTAGATAAACCCGCCAAGTTCTTCGTGAGTTTCTGAATTTCTTGCTGAAATATCTTCCGTTCTACAGAAAAATCATCCTTTACGCTCCTTGCTTGAAACTCAGCTTTCTTTCTCTTTTCTAACTCACTTTTTTCCAAATCCAACTCCTCTTGCAGTTCAGAAATTTTCTCTGAAAGCTTCCCATTCTTCACTTCAAACTCTTTCCTTTTAACCTCAAACTCGGCTCTTTCCTTCTCCACCTTTTGCTTCTCTAAAAATAATACTTTCTGAAAATCTGAGTTCTGCTTGGAAAGTCTTTGGAATTGGAGTTCAAAAGCTTTGTTATCTTCACAAGCTTTAGTCTTCATCTTCAATTCCTTTTCAAGATCCGAAATTCTTAGAGCTAGACCCTCTCTTTCTTTCTTATGTTCTTCTCTTTCATCCTTTATTAATATTTCTAAATCTGATAGTCTCTTTGTAAGCTCAGTGATCTTCTCAGAATCTTCTATCACATCCTTCATGTCTTCCTTTTTCTCTAAATCAACTTTCTTTTCTTCCGCTTTTGACGGTTCCTCTATGTGAATTTCTGATGTTGTCTGATTTGTATCCTCCTTATCAGCATTCTTCACTTTCTTTACCCTGAAATCAACATACGATCCATGCATTAGCTTCGTTAATTCCTTCCACAACAACATAGGATTATTTTTGAAAGCATTTAATCGAGCACAAGTATATTGTGGAAGTTTGGAAATAACAAGGATCAAATATAATGTTGCATTTTTATCATCTCTCTTCCGATATATCTCTTCTTCAGTAAAATCTTCTTCCCGTTTATAAAGGATCAACGGGCCTTCGGTGAAAGATTTTATCATTAAATCTCCATTTTCTCTTCTCGAAATGAAATCCATGAAGTCGACCGTCCATTTCACAAAATCCGAATCCTTGTTAAGCATCGGAGGACGATTACCTGAAACTTGAAAATTCATCTTGAAAAAAATTATATAAAACTTTTTCTTGAAAAACTCTTAAAATGTATGAAATACACTATAGAAAAAATTTCAGTATAAAAAATGTTCTCAAAATACTTTTTTTTAACTCCAGAAAATAACCAAGTCAGAAAGTCGGGTCAGATGAACAGTAAAAAAAATGACCAAGTGTCAGTTTTCGCAAGCAACAGTTGCGAAAACCACCAGTGTGCTTAAGCTGAAGAAACAAAAAGCCAATGTTTTTGCAAGCAACAGTTGCGAATAGTAGTCTTAGAAAATCTTGAAGATGTATGCGCGACGGAGGGATACGCAAAGTTACTGTTTGTGTGTCTTTGGGTTGCGAACAGTTACTGTTTGCGTGACTTTGGGTTGCTAAAAGTAACACTTAGATTCTGATGATCTTCAACAAATGATGAACTTGCGAAAACCACGATGAATCTTGCGAAAAGTACGATGAATCTTGCGAAATGTTCACAAAAATCTCAAAAACGTCTGAAATCTGAAAAATCTCTGCAAGAAACTTCACAGATAAGCTCGAAATAACAGTCTGAATGTACTTTCTTCACACAGCAATCACTGAAAACGTCTGAAAAGCAATCCTTGTAGATCGAACAGAGTCTCGAGTTCGAACCCAAAAATCTCACAGATCTTCAAAATTGAACCTCAAATCAATGAAATTGGCCTTCGAAACCTACTTTAATCTTGTTCCAAATCAGATGACGAATCTACTGATCACAAACTTGAAGCAATTCGATCACAAACACAAAATTTTTGAAAAAAATCTCAAGAAAACGAGATTTCTTGAAAAATTCAGGAAATCAATCAAATTTTCTTGATAATCTTCACAAAAATTTGTATATGATCACAGAAATACAATCTGAATCTAAGATCCTGCTCTGATACCAATTGTTAAACCCTAAAGATCTAATCAAGATAGAGAAGATGTGAATTTGTCATCTCATTGATCAAGAACACTGTATACAAGATATGAGTTCAGAACTTTCTCTCTCTAAGATCTGAATGTGAATTATGAGAATGTTTCTAAGAGTCTCTTACAAAACTAACACACAACTAAACCTATTTATACTAAACACATAACAAGGTGTAAACAACACAATACAACTCAATACATTGACTTTGACTTTGACCTTTCTATATTTAAACCTTGAAGACATATTGCACTAACAGTTGGTCTCGTAACCGCTGCCGACATTAAATGCGCTTTGATGATTGGATTTGTAACCGCTGTCGAGTCTTTAATGTCATTAAGAGCTCGACCGTTATTGTCCTTTGTACCATAATGGCTTGTAGACCTGCATTAATGAACAAAAGAAACGGTTGTTGATCATTGATAGTTAGTGTAATCGTAAGACTATCTTAAGTCGGTCTTATGGAGCATACGACCGTCGCCGACATACAAGACCATGCATATGACTGTAAACGTCTTGTAAGACCTTATTTTAATATAAGAATAGTCTTATGACAATGACGTAAGACTAGGTCGCATGACCAGGATGATATAAGAACGACGACAGGAGACTGTTGACGTAAGACCGACGGGTCGTAACTGGCGACATAAGATTAGTGACGTAAGACTAATAGCGCAAGACTAATAACGTAAGACTAGTAGCATAAGACTAGTGACGTAAGGCTAGTGACGTTTGACTTGCGACATGTAACATGCGACACGTGTGACATGCGATGCATGTCGAGCGATCATGAGATGTAAAGTCACTATCCTGAGTGACTATTGACATCGGATGTCGTTTAATAACCAACTATCGTATGTCGAGGATATGGCAATAATGTGTATTACCCTTGTTGGTCGGGGATATGACTTTTGTAGATATTAGGGTAATCAAGGTCCACGGGTCATGTCGAGGGAATTTCCCAAGTCGGTCGAGGGTGTGATTTTTTACCCAAACACTAAGCTATAGAAGAATAAATTGGTAGATATTCCGGTTGTTTGTGAATTTTCGGAAGTTTTCCCTGAAGACTTGAATAGTCTTCCGCCCGTTAGACAAGTAGAGTTTGGCATAGATCTGATTCTTGGAGCTGCTCCTGTTGCCCGTGCACCGTATCGTTTTGCACCTCCAGAGATGAAAGAAATGATGATGCAGCTGCAAGATCTTTCTGATAAGGGCTTCATCAGACCCAGTACTTCACCGTGGGGAGCACCAATGCTGTTTGTGAAAAAGAAAGACGGGTCGATGAGAATGTGTATTGATTATCGGGAACTGAATAAGCGCACGATCAAGAACAAGTATCTACTTCCGAGAATTGATGACCTCTTTAATCAATTAGTTGGAGCTTGTTATTTCTCCAAAATTGATCTAAGATCTGGTTATCACCAACTGAAGGTTAAAGAAGAAGACGTTCTGAAGACTGCTTTCCGCACAAGGTATGGTCATTACGAATTCTTAGTGATTCCCTTCGGCCTGACGAATGCCCCAGCTGCCTTTATGGATTTAATGAATCGGGTATGTAAGCCATATCTCGATAAATTTGTTATCGTGTTTATCGATGATATCCTTATCTACTCCCGATCCAAAGAAGAGCACGCACAACATCTTCGTTTGATTCTGGAATTGTTGAAAAACGAACAGTTGTATGCTAAATTTTCAAAATGTGAATTCTGGCTACGGGAAGTTCAATTTCTTGGGCATGTAGTTTCCGAGAAAGGCATTCAAGTTGATCCGATGAAAGTAGAAGTGTTTGGGCAAAATTTCACCAGTCTCGACCATGACCAAGGTAAGTAAAAGCACTCACTTCTGTTACTTCTGATAAGGTAAAATCATAGCACTTTATCCCCCGGCTAAAGTTAAGATCAAAAGTTATTTACCTCACGACACTCGACCACGACGTCGTATGTTTCGCACGATCGTCGCATAGAACCATGCGACCTCTACCAACTAACGCGCTATACGACTGTTACGTTTGTTCAATGTTTAGTACAGGAGTTAACATCATTAATGGACAACGGCTATAACCGACAGAGTCAATTCTAGCATTGAAGACAGCAGCCGTTACGACAATTACATGACACATTCAAGACATCAATTGAAACATCCGAAACCTATAAATTCCAAGCTCAATCCTCAGTTCAACAGAGATAAAAAAACACATAAAAACATCGAAGGACATCGAAACACATCGGAAAACAGACACAAGCACTCGAACTCGAGAGAACACTTGGAGCACAGAAATCGCTCTCAGAAGAATCGCTCTCGACGCACGACATCAACACACGACACACAGTTTAAACACACGACGCACATTGTTTTTACATTCAAAACACTTGTTACTTTACATTTCGAAGTCTTTCTTTCATTTGTATTGTAATCTCTGTACAATCGACACCAGAAACACAAGGACATCACCCCTGTTTGGCGACCATAGTGCAGCGACGACTTCCACAGTCGTCCGCGGGTTTTTTCCTCATTGAGGTTTTTCCCGCGTCATCAAATTCTCTGTCTCGTTTACATTTTCTTCTTTGTCGCATGCTTTGTCAAAAGATTCTTTTCTTTAGTTGTTAAAGTCCACATCGACCTTAATTTGTACTTTGGTGCGATTGTTGGCATTAACAGTTTGGCGCCATCCGTGGGACGTCATCTAGAGAAAATCTTCGACAAATGTGCGTCCTACTAATGGTTTCTCGTAGTCTCCTCTGTCTTCTGTTTCAGGAAAATGGCAGCTCCTAGAAATCAAGAGCACGTCATTGCCCAGATGTATCAGGAATTGGAGGTCGCATGGAATCAAATCAATGCTATGGCCGAGCAGAGTTGCAGAGCAGCCGAGGAGATCGTACGGCTGAGAAATCCCTCTGGTCCTTGTTTGGGCAAAAAATCACGTCGTACGACCGCGACCAAAGCAGGTAAAGACGCACGTTATAATCCAAATCTTGTATTAAAATAAGGTCTCGACAAGAACCCAGAAGACATCCGTCGTCTCCAGTAAAAGGTAAGTCGTACGTCCCTCATGACGCTCGACCATAACGTCGCCCGACGTATCCCGCACGACCATCGCGTAAGATCGTTATACCTTCGAC
This sequence comes from Saussurea involucrata, assembly GCA_033807775.1. Classification (NCBI taxonomy): domain Eukaryota; kingdom Viridiplantae; phylum Streptophyta; class Magnoliopsida; order Asterales; family Asteraceae; genus Saussurea; species Saussurea involucrata. Next base: position 26,833,830 of record CM066324.1, read on the forward strand.
CAAAGCTAACGTTAACATTGACTGTTACGTTTGTTAAGTGTTTAATGCAGGAGTCAAAGCCATTAAAGTGCAACGGATATAACCGACGCAACCATCAACGATCGATAACCGTAACGGACGAATAACATTATGGATAATCACTCCGGCGACCGTTTCCAGCCGTTGTATCCGTTGATCAAAGCATTAATGGAGCTAGTTAATGGCGCGAAGACTATAAATATCAAGCGAATACCACCGAACAGCGGAGAAAAACATCCAAGCTAATAGCCAAGAACACTCGAAGAAAAGCTCAAGACATCGCTCTCGACGTACACCAACAGCTTTTGACCAACAGTTGTTTACACTTTGTATCTACACACGACAAACACTTGTTTTACATTTCAAACACTTGTACTTTACATTTCGAAGTGTTTCCTTCATTTGTATTGTAACCATCGTACGACCGACGCCAGTACCAAGGACATCGCCCCTGATTGGCGACCATAGTGCAGCGACGACATCCCCTGTCGTCCGCAGGTTTTTTCCTCGTTTGAGGTTTTTCCTGCGTCATCAAATCCCTTGTCTCATTTATTTTATTCCTCGTCGCACGTCTCGTCGAAAGATCCTTTCTTTAGTTGATTAAGTCCACATCGACCTTAAGTTGTCCCTTTGGTGCGATTTTTGGCATTAACAGTCCTCAACATGGTCCTAGGCCGTTCGTTCAGAATCCAGGCCAAGGATCGTTCGATCAAAATGGTCCTAGACCATTTGCGCATAATCCGGGTCCAAGATCAGGTCCGTTCGCTCAGAATTAGCATCCAGGTCCGTTCATGCAGAACCAGCAGCCGGGGCCGTTCAACCCAAACCCCGAGTTCGGGACAGTTTCTCCTCAGCATATAAGGCCACCACCCATGCAGAATGGGTCGCAGCCATTTCAGAATGGGTCGCAGCCATTTCAGAATGGGTCGCAGCCATTTCAGAATGGGTCACAACCATTTCAAAATGGATCACAGCCATATTTTGTCCCTCTCAACGGGGACGCCAATTGCTCGTCGTATGGCAATGGCATCAGTTCAGGAGTCAATCTGCAGACAGGTATGCATCCTGATCCTAATGATCCCGTCGCCCAGCGACTGAAGATGCTAGAAGATCAGAACGAGCGTGTCCTATCTTTGCTCGCAAAACTGTCTGGGGCAGCTGTGCCCGTCGACGTCGAGCCTCGATCAGGATTTCAAGCATCACCTTTCATTGACGAGATCACGACTGTCGAGGTCCCGAAGAAATACAACGTCCCCACCTTCACGCCCAAATATTCGGGAGTGACCGATCCAACAGAGCACGTCGCACAATATAAGCAGCTCATGTGGACGATCTCAATCCCGCATATGTATCAGGAGGTCTGTATGTGCAAGAGCTTCGACGCGACTCTCACTGGTCCTGCCCTCCAATGGTTGATCAATCTCAAACCCAAGTCCATCGGGTCGTTCGCCGAGTTGGTCAACCAATTCTCTCAGCAATTCGCCAGCAGTCGCAAGATGGAGAAGCAGACCAGTGATCTGTATTATGTCGTGGAGAAGACCAATGAGTCTATTCGAAGTTATTTCAATAGGTTCAATGCGGAGATGATCAGTGTTCGCAATTGTGATGTCAAGACCGCAATTGAAGCTTATAAGCGTGGTCTGGACGATAGTTCGGGCTTATACACTGATCTGACCAAGTATCCCCAAAAAAAAATTCGAAGACGTCCGAGCTCGAACCCTAGCGTATATGAGGGTAGAAGACGACGCTGCCTTCCGTCGCAAACATACCGACGACAAGAAATCGTTGGGTGTGCAGAAGCCAGAGTTTAAAACAAAAGCAATTTCTAAGGTCGAGCCTGCGCGCCAGATTTCTAATGTCCGATTCAAGACAAAAGCAGTGGCCAAGACCGCGATCAAGTTTCCTCAGTACCCCAAGATATCCTCTTACGGATTCAAAGGGTCCACTAAAGATTTGGTCGAAGCTCTGAAGACCACTCAAGCGACCATCCGATGGCCAAAGAAATCCGATCAGGACGACGCTAAGAAAGATAAGTCAAAATGGTGCGACTTTCATGTCGACCATGGTCACGCGACAGATGATTGCATAGCTCTCAAAAAGGAACTAGCATATCATGTCCCGAAAGGAAATCTCAAATATATCATCGATGATGTCGTTACTTCAGCTAGCGATCATCGACCGCCGACCCCAGAGCACGCAAAGGTCGTTAATTGCATCACTGGTGGTTCCGACGTGTGTGGTCTGACGTATTCCACGACCAAACGTCACGGAAGTCAAGCACTCGACGATCGGCCTATTCCGCGTTCATCAAGGCCCAAAGGAGATTTGGAATTGGAAGCTATAAAGATCATATTCGACCAAGATGACCTCGGTGACTCGTATCAGAAGCACCATGATGGGTTGATCATTCAACTCACGATTGGTAATTGTTTAACTCGACGAGTCTTGGTCGATGGGGGCAGTTCAGCGAACATCATTTTCCTTGACACCATCAAAGCTATGGGAATCGATCGTTCGGAAATCACCCGACGTTCAACGACTTTGGTCGGTTTCAATGGGGAAGCGACGAGAACCTATGGAGACATCATCTTGCCAGTCTATGCCGGAGGGATCAACAAGCAGACCAAGTTCAGCGTCATCGATTGTGCGTCAGCCTATAACATCATCTTAGGTCGACCATGGATCCATGAAATGAAAGCCGTTCCCTTGACGTATCATCAGACTCTGAAGTTCCCTACACCGTGGGGAGTTCAGGAAATCAAAAGTGAACCAAAAGTCGCTCGTGACTGCAATAAGACAACCCTGAAGATGCGAAAGTAAGCTGTCCGGCGGTCGCATGTCGAAGGTTAAGCATTACCGCAGGGTCTCGACAGGTTCATCCTTCTATCCGTAATCTTAAAACTTATGCCTCTACTACAGGATATGCCGACTTTTTGCCCTGTCGCACGAAAACATGGTCGACATAGGCGTAGACGTTGTTCCCCGAGATCTCAGTGTCGATCCGTCATTTAAAACGTACTCTCTCCTGAAGAGAATAGGATGATAAATGACGAGGGGCAAGTACCCTATCCGAAAAGGTACGCTTTCAAAATTCCCTTTTCCTTATTCCATACAATTTTTTATCACAAACGATTACTGACTTAAGCATCGGAGGGTCGTTGGTTAGCCAACGACCAACCTCTGACATTATTTTCTCGACAGTAGAATCGCACGCCGATAATCACTAAAGTCTAAAACGACTTTAGTTTCGCAGGTCGCACGACATAAACGAGCAGGTCTACGACTTGATCATCCTTACACAAGGATACACGATTCGTAGTTCTTCGCACGACTTAGTCGTACGATCGCAAAGTCTGACGATTTTGCACTCTAAAGTTTCTTAACTTTGAAGAATTTCACCCTTTGAATGTATGCTTTAATCGCATGTGTTTATATTTGTATACAAGATTTAGAAGTCTTATGGCTTATGTTCTAATTGTTGTATTGCAATGGATGCCTAAGTCGCATGATTTCTCGATTATTCTCTACTTACTAGACCTTACGATTAACATTACATTTGTTCATGAAATATACAAAGCGTAAGTTCAAGAGAAATCTAAGTTTCATTCATTGAATAAACTATCATTTACAAAAAAGCTCGACACCAACGATCGAGTAGCAAAGACACATCTTTTATGGCAGAGGAGGAGTGTCGATCACATCCTTGCCCGGTGCCTCACTCTGAAGATCTTCACCCGCCACTTCCTCCTCAACATCCTTCTCATCGTCAGAATCAAGGTCGCTCGCAGATCCGACGTCCTTCAAGTAAACGGCGAGCTCCTCCGACGCAGAAGCAAGAGGGTCCTTCCCCAACAGGTGTCGCCTCATAATCGCCGCCCTAGCGGTCAAACGAGCTATAGCAAAAACGGATTTACCCTCATTGTAATCCCAAATCTAATTAAGTAACAATCAAGAATTCAAGAGATCTTCATTGAATAGAGAAAGAATACAAAGATGAGATTGAGATCCACTTTCTCTCTCTAAATTCTCTCTCTAGAAAGTCATCCCTCTCACTACACACTTTCTCTCTATTCTCACGTATGAATCACTTATACAATGACTTACTCCTAATTCTATTACAAACTTCCTATTTATACAACTTTGACTTTTACTTAAATGTGTTGACTTTGACTATCAACACCCTTACTTTGAGTTTGACAAATACATTTGACTCTATACAATTAATACAAATGCATATTAAATCTTGAATACATTTTATCACTAACAATCTCCCCCTATGGATTCAAGATTTAAAAAATTGATGACGATAGTCTTCAACTCTTTGTGATCTTCAAATCTTCAACACTTTAAGCACTTTGAATAATCTCCCTCTTCGCTTTGAAGGAAAATCAATCTTTGAAAAATAACTCTGAAGAATCTTCAAGTATGCGTTGTCTTCAGAAATCCAATCTGACTGCTTTAGTCTTCAACTGGATCGTTAAAATCAAATAGTCATCAAAGTCTTGAAACACAAACTTCACATCTTTGCGGTGTTGGTCAAAGTCTTCAAACAGAATCTTCATCTTTTAGAATCTTCGTATCACTAGTCTTTGTAACACGAATCTTTGAAACATTGTAGCACGGATCTTTGCATCTTTGAAAAATATCTTCAGTCTTTGAACATGAAATGGCTTTTGAGCTTTAACGGGGTTTTGAGCTTTTCGAATATCTTGAACTGCGTATCTTCATCTCTTCAACAATAACATTCTTCGAATTTTGAATCTTTGTCGAATCATCTTGAAACATCTTGAACTTTTTATCTCGATCTTCTTGACTCCAATAAAACTTCACTTTATCTTGAAATTGAAACTTTCATATCATCTCCCCCTTTTTGATGATTGTGAGCATCATGATCAACAAAATTCTCTTTTCAATTTCAGCAGACTTGGAATATATCAATAACAATCTCCTCCTACTGATCTGAATATCCGTCAATTCCAAAAATATTTATCCGAATCTTTTCAAATTCAGACAAAATAAGGTGGTAACCCTGAAACAACTAATGAATCAGTTATAATGCCTGTAAGTTGCACGGAGCCACTTAGTACAACGAATGCACTTTGGAAAGGAACTTTTTGATATTCACTTCTCCAGGGCTTCCATTCAATTATTGAAAAACCACAAAGGAATTTCTATGAACGTTATGACAAGAAAACATATTCCTTGTGTGTACGTGCAAGTGTAGAAAGAATGAAGCAACATATGCTTGAAAATTATAGGCTCAAATTGTGTAAACTTTTGAGACAACAACAAGTTTTCCACAGACTCAATGTTCATGAATGAAGAGCGAAGGTGGGGCAAACTTCCTTCTTTTTCAATATCTAGACCTTCCGAGTGAAGATCAGATAGATTATATGCTGCGTCCCCAAGAAAAATGAAACATTTCTTTGTTAAGAAAGAAATGAGTAGCTGGTGGGGTTAATGCAAGAGTTGGCATGGGCTAGTTGCCTGTTTCAATGATGGTCACCAAAGAATGTGAACCAATCAGTAATGTGGCTGCCCGGCTCAGAAAAATGTATGGTGCAGAGTTCTCTTATTCTTTTAACTCTGTTCTCACACCCTCTTTCTGTTTTTAATCTGCTCACTTCTAACCAAACTCTCATTTCATTTTACCTCAGCACAATGAGATACTCAACCGTATGAGTAATCTCCCCCACTCTTTGATTTCGACCCCTCACCCCTCAATCACTCAAGGATAACTTCTTGGGTAGGAAACACTGGTTAACGTGGATCCATAGAAGTTTTGTAAATCCTCACACTGATTCCCATGAAATTTTATCCTAAAATGTGTTGTTCAACAATTTATCTTGAACAATTAAGAATATCGGCATTTGATTAACATTGCCATCAGAATGTATGCTCTACAAGAATATCATGAAATATTTGAGCATTTGATCTTTGAAAATTTCTCAAAACAAGAATATTGAAAGAATGAAATGAATTCGAAAGACTTGTTTGAGAATCTGACAATGTATCAATCAGATCAAATAACATGAATGATAATCATGTAAGGTTTAGGGTATCAAAGAATTGGATATTTTGTTTATATGACCAAATATAAACAATCTTTGAATGAAACGTTTAAGTTCGAACGCTGAAATGAATATGATGCTCAATCAAAATAGGAAAATTCAAACGGGAGTATTACCATCAAAAAATGTTTCGTTTTGAGACATGGTAATAACAAAGTCAATAAGAAGCTGAACCGATGTGTATGAATACTTGAAAGTATAGAAAAGATAATACGCAAGTATTAATCTTTAGAAACACACGGTCAGAAATGATGTAACGAGAATCCAAGATATATATATATATATATATATATATATATATGAAAAATATTTAAAATCGCACTTCTAGAATTCATAAAATCTATTTGAGAATCGAGAAGTGGTTTGAACATTTAGCAAAATGTTTTTCATGCTTGATCGTTCTTCTTTCAAACAATCTCAGATTGAGTTCAGAAGATACGTACAGTTAAAAGTTTAAGCTCCCCCTCAAATCATGATAGACTAATTTACAATCAGATAAGCTCCCCCTCAAAATCTGCAAAAGATCTTAATGAAACAAAGTTAGTATATGAAACAGTCAAAGTATAAAACAATGAAATACGGGTCCTGAACTGAATTGTTCAGAAGCCATTGTTTCTTTGAAGTCCGGGTTCTAAACTGATATGTTTAGAAACCAATGTTTCTTTGAAGTCCGGGTTCTAAACTGATGTGTTTAGAAACCAATGTTTCTTTGAAGTCCGGGTTCTAAACTGATGTGTTTAGAAACCAAAATCTCTTTTTCTCCCCCTTAATGGTATATATACTCTTCAAAAATTTGCACCACTTCTCTTCTGTTTTCATTCATGTGTGTGATATATATGTAACATTCAGCACAACACATGATGAACCTGAAAAACAGATTAAGCTGATTTTGGTACCCAATGGGACTTGGGTCCTAGTGTGTTAGGTGCAGATCTCTTTGAAGGAATACTATAAGTACCATACCAAAAAGAAGTATAATCTTTATGCACAAAATCATTTAATCCACAGTAAGAATAACAAATTTTCTTATGTGCCAACCTAATCAGATGATTTGTAGAATGAATAGGATTAGGTTTAGCATAAGACTTACCTTTTGGAGCATTGTTCTTCTTGGCATTTGATGTGGAAGCAGATGATTTTGGTACATCATTATTTGAAGGTGTTGTGCCCTTAACTCTCCATTCCATCTTCACCTTCTTGAAGACTGGAACTTCTTTAGAATTGGAAGTATTAACTTTAGGCACTTTTGGTTTATTATCTAATTTATCAAGCAGAGGATTATAGAAGAGATTTGTAGAACGAATCTGACCTTTAAAGAAATTATTTGATCTATTGCATTGTTTAGAAGAAATGTTTTTAAAACTTGAACTTGAAGCAGTTTTAAAAGAGCATTCATAATCATTTGAATCAACAAACGGAGTCTGAATGATAATTTCAGGACTGGCCTGCTTTAAAACATCAATTTTAAAAATAATGTCTTCAAGTTCTTTAATTTTGTTTATCAAAACATTTTTCTCTTTAGAAAATAGATCATATTTCTTTTGGAGATCCGATTTGATCATATGATCCTTCATAATGTCAGCTGATAAACCAGATAATCTTTTGGTAAGATTAAGAATCGCATCTTCAAAATATTTGCGTTCCGATTCAAAGTCTTTTTCCAAGTCATATATCTTCTTTGAAAGCTCGACATTGTTTGATTCAAAAGCTTTTCTTTCTATATCAAAATCTGCTCTTTCCTTCTCAAGCTTTTCTTTTTCAAGAAATAAAACTTTCTCAAAATCATTGATTTGTTTTGAAAGTTTTATGCATTTAAGTTCAAGAACTTTCTTTTCGTTCTCCAAAACACTTATCTTTTCATCAATCAAAGCATTATGGTCAGGAAGCTTCTTTGAGACATCAAATTCACAAGATGTTCCTTTGTCACAAACTCCAGGCTTTGAATTCTCTTTACAAACAGGGGTAGGTTGAACTTTGAAATCCTTTTCACAAGAAGAGCATTCAAGATTAAACCATTTTCCCAGAGTAAATTCTTTTCTTTCATTTTCCAAAACAATCTCTAAATCAATTACTTTCTTTAAAAGTTTACTGATCTTCTCTTCAAAAGATTGTTTTTCATTTTCAAAGTCAACTTTCTTGTTTTCAAATTGTTCGCGTTCAAGATTTAAAACTTTCTCAATATCAGATATTTTTCTTTCTTCATTGGAATAATTTCTTTCATTTTCCAATTCAGATTCTAATATCATGATCTTTTGAGAGAGTTCACGAATCCTTTCCTCAAAATAATTTGTTTCATTCATGAAGTTGACCTTTTCATTCTCAAATTGCGTATGCTCGGAGAGAAGAATATTTTCAAGATCTACCACTTTCTTTGAAAGTTTGATACACTTTTGATCAATCTTTTGTTTTGAATCAAAGATACTCTTTGTTGATTCAGAAAACGTTTTGATCAAAGAATGTTCAATTCTACCAGTTTCCTTTTTCACTTCGTCATTGTAACAAGAAGATATTTCCTTAAAAGTAGTTGAGAAAATAGTTGAAAGGAGATCATTTTCATAATCATATTTGATCCTTTGTTCAGCAAGAGAGATCTCAAGTTTAACTATTTTCCCTTCTAGAACCAATGTAGGAACATATTTCTTAGTTACAACAACTTGATTGTTAGTAACTGGCTTTGTAGCATTTATGTCAAAATAGTTATCTGGAAGTGGTTTATCTAGATTGTTGAGAATCTTCAACGTTTCAGTAGTATAGCAAAATGGAAGTTGTATGTGAGTTGTTAAAAATCTTTTTCTATTTTCCTCTTCTTGTGTTTCCTTTTCACCAGTCCAAAAAATTTCAAATTCAGGCCAATATCGTGCATATCTCAAGCATTCGAAATTATACAGTGTTGGTAATGCACAACTAGCTTTGGCCAAATGTTTTGGATTTTCGTAACCAAGTCCCTATTACTTGTTAACATAACTCACTAACCTTGGCTTGTTTAGAAAAATTGTTTGATCTCTCAAATAAAGCTTCTTTTCCAAATCTTTGATTTTATCCAAAAATTCTGTGTTTTGAGAGGTAATAGTTTTCAAAGAAAGTTCGCTCTCACTATTCTTTTTCTTTAGATTACTGATCTCAGCATCCTTGCTTTTGATATCTTGAACAATCGTTGAGTTCTCCAACACACTCAATCTTTTGTTCAAATTCTCAATTGTTGTCCTATAATTGACTTCTTTTTGTTTAAGATCTTGGATCTGTATTCTATTTTCTTTGTCCTTAATTGACTCCCATCCATAATATTCATCATCATCCATTGTTACCTGAAAAGATTAAAAATGATCGTTGTCAGATACTTCGTGAGAAGTAGAATTATGCACACACGATTAAATCAGAGAAAAATCGATTAAAGTCAGAAAAATTTTCAAAATTAAAATTTTGAATAACAAATTATAAAATTTGTCGTTCAAAAATTAATTCCGAAAAATTAATGCGGAAAACTGGACTTTAAATCGGCAAACCTGCAAAAAAAATAAGAAAAATATATCAGTTTCGTGCAAAAGCAGGTAAAAATTGATAAAACTAACAAAAGTCTAAGACTTAATACTCAAAGTACTAAAAATGAAAAATTCTAAAAAATTAAAATTCTAGGGACTAAAAACGTAAGAAAATGAAAGTTAAAAACTATAGGGACTGAAATTGACTCAAGATAAAACTCTAAAACTATGGGACTAAAACTGTAATAAGCCTAAACTTAAACTATCGGGACTAAATCTGTTAAAACTAACCTAAAGTCGATACTGCAGGGACCAAAACTGACATATCCTAAAACTACTTAACAGAACTAACGAAAACAGACCAAAAATGTAAGAAACTTAACGGTTAGAACTGTCGTATGCTAACGGTTCTAACGAAAAAGTTAACTAACTGACACTTAACCTAACTAACTGACTTAGGACTAAAAATGAAACAAAATTTAACTAATCTAACGATTTCAACAGGGATTTAACGGAAAAAGGACCAATATTGTAACAGATTTAACGGACACTTAATGGCAGTCCGTTAAAACACTGTTCATCATCACCTTTACGAAGAAATCCACGATCTGCAGGTTTCTTTTTCAATTATCTCTTTCGTTTCTCAACCAAATTCGATGATTTTTGTTTCTATGTGTTCCACAAACAAATACAAATCGAATGGAACGAAATATGTATGATCATGCAAACAAAATCGATGAATGGCATCTCAAGAACGAACTCCGGCCATCCGACTAAAAAACTTCAATGGCGTACGACAGTTAATAGCATGCGACAGTCGTATGAGAGTTAATGGGATACGACAGTTATGATGATCAAAGTCATACGACAGTTATGAACTAGTCATATGAAACGGGTACGACAGTTTTGAGTTTTCCGGCGAGTGAACAGTAACTCCGGCGAACACGTTTTTCCGGCGAGACCTTTCAACACCTCAAACACACTGAAAACTCCACGATTTTAGTTCTGAAGATTGCTGCATGATTTAAATTCCAAAACGAGCAGATCTGTGGAATGAAAAACAGATTAAAACCATTAAATCTATGAATAACGATCTGTTAACGTATGATAGCATTCTCGATGAACACTGTGGTCTCAGATCTGTTTGAATATAGATGATATGATGTTGTTTTTCGAATACACGACTTGTATTAAGATCTGAACTGCAAAACAAGTCGATCAGTAATATCGAACCACATCAAACAACACATAAAATCAACAATTCAATGTAATCTTCAAGAACATCTTCGATGAACAGTAACCTGCAGTTAAAAAAAATTTAAAAACAATTTTGTTGTTTGAAAATCAAAATATATGATTGAAAAATGTTTCAAACATCAAATGATAACAATTTGTGAACTGAAACCATTCAGAAACACACACAAATTTCGAATTTATGAAGATTTTTCAAGAAAAATCTCAAAAACTCAAGAACATCAATTTTCTTCAAAAATTGACAAAAAAATCTTCAATTCTGGACTGACTTGTGCATAATTCGATCTGATCTAGCTCTGATACCACTTGTAATCCCAGATCTAAACAAGTAACAATAATGTAAACACTTTGATCTTCATAGAATAGAGAAAGAATACAAAGATGAGATTGAGATCCACTTTCTCTCTCTAAACTCTCTCTCTAGAAAGTCATCCCTCTTTATGCTCACATCTCTCTCTACACACGTATGAGACAATTCTAATGACTTGCTTCTCAATTACAACTACAAGGTATCTATATATACCTTTGACTATCACTTTAGTAAATTTGACTTTGACTCTTTAAGCCTCTACTTTGACTTTTGACTATCACATTTGACTCTTTACAATTGTACAACAACACCTTAAATCTTGAATACATTTTATGCACTAACAATCTCCCCCTATGGATTCAAGATTTAAAAAATGATGACGATAGTCTTCAGCTCTTTGTAATCTTCAAATCTTCAACACTTTAAGCACTTTGAATAATCTCCCTCTTCGCTTTGAAGGAAGATCAATCTTCGAAAAATAACTCTGAAGAATCTTCAAGTAGGCGTTGTCTTCAGAAATCCAATATGACTGCTTTAGTCTTCAACTGGATCTTCAAAATCAAATAGCCATCAAAGTCTTGAAACACAATCTTCAAATCTTTGCGGTGTTGGTCAAAGTCTTCAAACAGAATCTTCATCTTTTAGAATCTTCGTATCACTGGTCTTTGTAACACGAATCTTTGTAGTATTAATCTTTGCATCTTTGAGCTTTGAAATATATCTTCAGTCTTTGAACATGAAATGGCTTTTGAGCTTTAACGGGGTTTTGAACTTTGTAAACATTCTTGATTGGGCTTCGAATCTTTGTAGCTTTGAAAATCTTGAACTGTGTATCTTCACTTCTTTAACAATAACAATCTTTGAACTTTGAACTTTCTCGAATCATCTCGAAACATCTTGAACTTTTTAACTCAATCTTTCTCCAGACTCTCTACCTTGGACTTAGAATCCTCAGCTTCCTTTGTAATCGCAGCCAAGGATTCCTTAACTTTGTCCATCTCTTCCCTCTAATCGGCAACCATGGACAGGGATTGTGTCAAGCGATGATTGGCCTCATCCTTTGCACGCCCGACGGCCTCTAGATGTTTCAGGGTGTCATCAAGACGTTTTGACAGAGCCTCTTCACGCTCTGCGGCGACCTTCGCCCTATCCAACGCCGCGTCCCTCCTCTCATGGGCAGCGGACACTAAATCCTTGACTTTTGATGTCTCAGCATGCAAAGCCAAAGAGGCTTGAAACGCCTGTAGAAACACAAACGAAGCATCGTTACTAGACATGCAACAACATAAACAAAACACGTCTTGAAAGATAGACTTAACATAAACGCCAGACCGGCAACATGGGCTCCCGTCTCCTCGATAGGAAAACCCTCGAAACGCTCCCTGAAAGACGGGAGCAGATACTTCCCCAGATGAGGAAAGACATTCGTCCCGTCTAGGACATTCTCGACCATAAAGTCTGACGGCAAATGTAAAATTAACCATCGTGACCTTAGGCCCTCCCATCGGGTGATCCTTGCCCTTGCCGGCCGACAAAGGGTCCGACGTGGCAGACGGGGACTTCGATGTTTCCGCCGGTGGCGCATAACTAAGAGTTTTCGCAGCAATCGCATCGGAAGACGTCTTCCTGGGCGATGCGACCTTCGCCTTCTCAGGAATAACAACTCTAGACGAGTCGTGAACCCCCGAAGACGATTCCCTCAGGATCGTCGTCTTCGCCTTCTTCGGAACCTCAGGGCCACTGGACAAGCTCCTTAGCCTCCTTTCTTTGCCCTTTCGGGCAAGCTCAAGCTGAGCTGCTCTTTTAGCAGAGACAGTCGGCACCTTCGGTTAAGACTCTCCTGGAAACCAGAAAAAGGAAGAAACGTTATAAGAGAAGAACATTCAACAGAAAGAAAAAGGAAAATACACTTACCAGTCATCTCTCTTTCTTCTTTCGACTCCGCTTCTTCCTCCTTTTCCTCCTCACGTTTCTCCCCCCGGTTCTCTCCTAAGTATACCAAATCATCGTTGTCGTACAACAAACGACCGTTCTGCGGCGCTGAACTCTAAAAATGCGTCGATCTTTGCCTGAGTGTTGGCGTAAGGCTTCACGTCCTCGAATTTTATGGCTGTCGACATGTAAACAGCAAGTTAAAGATCAAGCAAAAAACGCGGACGACATACGACAATGAAATTACAAAGCTCACCCGACGTATTCCAGCCGGTCCTAATCCAATCACTCTCGGAGTCGAGGGTTGACTTACGCACAAATACGTACCGAGTCTTCCATTTACGATCGTTCATGGCGGTCTTTAGGACCAAATCACGATCTCCCTTATACCTAGAATATAAGCTACAACGATGACACCCATCCTTCTTGGCTTGATAAGCCAAAAGGAGGTCGCGTACATTCATGGGAGACTCCCATTTCTTAGTGAGACGCTCTATCACTTGTACGACTCGCCAAAACTGGGGCATTAATTGGCTTGGTGCTAAGTCGAATTCTAACATAAAGGCTTTAGCAAGAGGCGAGTAAGGACAGTCAAAACCTATTTTAAAAGGGTATTCGTATATCACGATATATCCATCAGGACACTCGTTTGATCGAATCTGGCCTGCGCATGTCAATTCAACCCACGCAAGGATTTTAGCTAAACTTCTAAAATCGTCAAGGTCCAATTGTTCTTGAACAGTACTCTCGGGATCCATCGACATTCTGAAAAGAAAAGCTTAAGAAATCGAAGAAACCGTACCTTATATTTATAGGTGCTCTAAACCTCGGAAAATCCTAACCGAGTCGAAGATCCTCGCTAGATTAGAAGGGATCGGATGAAGAACAGCAAGGAAATCAATAAGGAATCTTTGCCTAAAAATCTCTGAAAACGTAAACAGGGAAAGACCTATCGTGACCTTTATATATGCAGTCGATCGTATCAGGTCGAATCCTTTAATGTTCGACACGCGTCTCGTCTTTTCGAATAACCACGCAGATCGCTGACACCTGGCCATGACAGCTGCTAAGCACCATCGTACGTCCGCATGACGTCACGATCTCATCCCCTCTTCGACTCCCCTCTCTAGTTTGAATTGAACCAGTCTAGTCCCAAAGCAACTAAGGTAATTTTTGACACGTGTCACCACCCCAGGCGTTCGAATGACAAAATTTAAAATTTGAATTTAGCATTCTACTTTCAAATTTTGGGGGCAAACTGTTTGGACAAAATTTCACCAGTCTCGACCATGACCAAGGTAAGTAAAAGCACTCACTTCTGTTACTTCTGATAAGGTAAAATCATAGCACTTTATCCCCCGGCTAAAGTTAAGATCAAAAGTTATTTACCTCACGACACTCGACCACGACGTCGTATGTTTCGCACGATCGTCGCATAGAACCATGCGACCTCGACCAACTAACGCGCTATACGACCGTTACGTTTGTTCAATGTTTAATACAGGAGTTAACATCATTAATGGACAACGGCTATAACTGACAGAGTCAATTCTAGCATTGAAGACAACAGCTGTTACGACAGTTACATGACACATTCAAGACATCAATTAAAACATCTGAAGCCTATAAATTCCAAGCTCAATCCTCAGTTCAAGGGAGATAAAAAAACACATAAAAACATCGAAGGACATCGAAACACATCGGAAAATAGACACACGACATCAGCACACGACACACAGTTTAAACACACGATGCACATTGTTTTTACATTCAAAACTGTTGGTCCCGAAAGGCCTAAACAAGTTTGTAGAAGGGGGGGGGGGGGTTGAATACAAACACACTATTTTACTTTTCTAAATTGTTTATTGATAAATCATTAACAATTTACAGCTTGTTGCGGAAACAAGATTAAGGATAAACCTAAATCTAAACAAGTTGGAACACTAAGGTTTCTTGCACTAAGAAAGATAAGGAGATTACTAATAAAATCCTATCTTAAGAGAGATTTGAACTTGTCCAGAGTTAGCAAGTTACTTCAAATGAAGCGAGTTCATCTCTTTATATACTGCATGCATTTAATGCAATTCAGTATACACTTTACACGTGTCATCAGCGGATTGGTTGCATGTCATTGACCTTTGTTGACAACCTTAGTAGCCGCATGAATGAACAGTGTAGTATCAGAGTGGTTGTACGATTTCAGATTTTCGGAGGTTCTTTTCTGACATTTCGTACGGTGGCGTGCAAGGAAGGTTAAGACAAAAGTATTTTGTACGGAGGACTTCATGATCAGCTTTCGTTGATTCAGCGATTATCATTTACTATTCAGCGAATGATAAAGTTCAGCGATAGCTAAAGTCTTGTACTTGATACTTCACGTTGAGTGGACAAATCTGAGTCTTCGCTGATCCGCATCAGTTCATTAGGAGACTTGTCGCTGGTTCTTGAGCTTGATCTTCGACTTCAGCGTAGAACCTTTGTTGACGTGAATCTTGTCTTCAGGGATCATAAGTAAACAACTAATTTATCAGCGATCACCATAAGGACTGAACAGACTCAGCGATATGGTGAACAGTGTTCGCTGAATGTTTAATCTAAAAGAGCGAGAGTTCCTATCAGCAGTACTGTAAGATCTTAGTACTTATCAGCGATAGTGAAACTCTGATACATATTGTTTACTTACAATTTTCACTAAGTATTTAAGATAGGGTCATTATCAAATCACTGAGGGTTTGGATCAACAATCTCCCCCTATTTGATTATGACATAGCAACAAAGAAAATTGCTATTTAATGAAAACATAAGGATAAAAAGAACTCATAAAATATTTGTCCTTTTTACTGTTTTCTGGGATCTTTTCAGTACTGATGGAGTAAAGTACATTCGCTGAAATCTTTCTTAAAATCTTTGAATCAGGATACAATATGAATAAGAAAGATTACAAGTACAAGCGAAATAAATTACAAGTACTGAAGGATGACTGATACAATAAAGAAAGTGGTGATTGTTGTCAGCCTTCAAAGGGTTCTTCCTTAATGAGAAGTTCATCAAGGGTTATCTTTTCAGTTGGAATCATCCAGTCAGGAACCTTTTCTCCTTTATTCTTTAGCTTTAGAGCAGCTTCAAAAATCAGGGGTTTTAGGTGTCGTGCCTGAATGTCTTTTCTGAAGTCGCACCAGTAGATGAGATCTCTGAGCTGTTCGATTGGAGTGATTGGAAGCTCAGCGATCCGTTGAAAGCATTTACGTCCGTCGTAGTCAAGAAAGAATATTCCATAAGGATTACTGATGACTTTACCAGGGACGAAAAGTTCACATGGTGGCAAAGAGATGTCAAGGGCAGATAGATCAGGATCAGGACCAAGTACTTCAGCGAGAGAGAAACCAATTCCAGTTTCATTTCGTATGACAGGACCTGAGTTTGAATCTTGACGTTTCTTCTTTGGTGAGCCCCTTTTTCTTTTCGGTTTTAGATCAGGAACAGGAGGAATATCCACACAAGAAGATATCAAATCGATATGTCTGTTTATCAGCTTTTCGAAATGATCCTTGTACTTAGATTGTGATGGTTGGATAGCTAACCTCATCTCCAGCCATTCAGAGAGACCATACCTTTTTACAGTGTCAGCACGAAAGGTTTCAGATGAGCCATCTTCTCTGAACAGTTTGATGTCAACAATAGGTACTCCGATGGAGGTTCTTCCAGAGATGAATACCTTGTTGATCTTCGCTGGATGATATCTGAAGTGGATTTTCTCTTTACACCAGATCAGGGTGGTCTGAGAAACTTCAGCTTTCTTTTCCACGATCTTCTGGGCTTGTTCCCAAAGCTTTCGTTGGATTTGAATGGGAATACGCTTCAGCTTGGGGTCTTTGACAGATTTTTGAGTGAGCTTGATGGCGTATTCTCTGTCTTTATCTTCAGCTTCCTTCCTTTCAGCGATGAGGCGTTCAGCTCTGAGATGTTCCTGGTATTCACCTTTTGAAATTCTGAACTTAGGAGGAACTGAAGGTAGTTGATCGTGCCTTAGAATGATTCGCTGATCCTCGAATCGCTTTATCATTTCTTCTCTCCTCTTTTGATCTTCTTCACTCAGCCTTTGAGGAACTGAGGAAGGTCTGTTTCTGTGCGAGAGAGGTTGTTCTTCTGGTTCATCAGTCTCAGAGATTAAATCTAAGACTGGGATTATGTCTTCAGCGGTAGCTGGAATTATTGGTGAAGTCGCAATAGTAGATCCTTCAGCGATATCCTCAAACAGGGGAGAGGACTAGCTGAAACGCAGCGATCTTACAAATAAGAACTGGGTAGAAGAACTTGGGTAGAAAAGATAGAAAAAAATAATGTGGATGTGTATGGTGTTTGTGGAATGGATAACTGATTGTTCAGAGATGATCAGGGAAGGAAAAATAAGTTTAGTGTACCTGACAAATCGGCTTTGCAAGCAGGATCGCCAGATTATCATCTTCAGCGATGCCTTTGTCTTTGCTTTTCTCAGCGCCAGAGGCTGAGTGCTTTGTCTTTGTTTTTGTCTTCTCCCCTGTGGATTCGGTTATCACGATCCCTTTAAGAGCTTTTCGAGGAGCATGTTTGACGACAAAGAATTCGTCATCTTCATCATCATCATCATCATCGTTCCTTGGAGAGGAGGATGGTTCAGCTTCAGGGATGTCGATGTCTTCGTCTTCTTCTGTTTCGGATTCCTCAGCA
This sequence comes from Saussurea involucrata, assembly GCA_033807775.1. Lineage (NCBI taxonomy): Eukaryota > Viridiplantae > Streptophyta > Magnoliopsida > Asterales > Asteraceae > Saussurea > Saussurea involucrata. Next base: position 26,851,601 of record CM066324.1, read on the forward strand.
TCTTCTTCGAGTTGCTCCCCCTCAGATACAAAGGCGAGGTTCTCGGTTCCCTCAGGGTTTTCATCTCCCTGAGGTCCAGTAATCAGATCTTCATTACCCTCTCCCCTGATAGATTCATCATGGGAAAGGTCTTCAGCGCTCTTATTTTGATCTTCAGCGCTCTTCTCCTGTTCAGCGCTCTTCTCCCCCTCTTTCTCATGATGGGCGGGGGAGGAATGGGTAGACTTAGCATTGGTGTTGTCTCTGTCTTCTGGGCCAGAGACTTTCACACAACCTTCAAGCTTAGCTATTATGTCTTCTAGGCCAGAAATAGCAGGCGTGATTTTCTTCAGCTCTTGGCGATCCTCTGCGGTGAATGAGTCCAAAATAGGTGCAGGGGCCGGAGCAGGAGCTGGATTGTTTGCCTTGTTCACCAGCGTCTCGATCATTGTCTTGACAGAACTAAGGTCGGTCTTCACTGAGCCCAAGTCGGTCTTGACCACTGACATATCACCTTCGAGTGTACCAACCGATTTCTTCAGCGTTGTAACCTCGCTGGAAACGGTGGAAACTGACGATTTGAGGTTGGTGTAGTCAGTGTAGATGTCGGAGAGCACTTTGGCAAAGTCGGCGAGAGTTTTATCAAGGTCTTTGATGTCATCAGAGGAGGCCTTCTTTTCCACCACAGCAGTCAGCTTCGTCAGATTCTCTCCAGCGTTTGTTACAGCTGTAGAGTTATTTGATAGACCGGTGGTGAGATCTGTAAGTTTCATCTCCATGGACTTCAGAGACTGGTTGATGTCTCCCAAATAAGGACCTGTAACATATAAGTACTTGTGAACAAAGGAAAGCTCAGAAGTTTCAGGTTTAGTTACAGTGTTTAAGGTGGGATCTGTACCTGCAGGAGCGTTGACGAACTCATCAAAGTTTCGAGTCCCTCCATAGTGTTCCATATCTCCCTCAAAAGTTCCGTGAGGGATGGAGATCTCTGCAGGTCCTTTCTTCGTCATTCGCTGAGAAGCTTCAACGGCTTCTTGAATGATGGCATCTCCAGCTTTAACTGTAGGAGTGTCCAAAGAAATAGAGGGAGGATCGAAGGATAAGAATTGGGGTTGGGTTTCAAGTTCAGCGTTGGATTCGCTGAGAAGTACTTCATCAGTCTTTTGAGAGACTGAAGAAGGTTGGGTAGATTCCAAAGTTCTAACCTCAGCGTTTAAGGACGCTGAAGTAGGTTTAGAAGGGATGGCTTGAATTGGTGTGGCAGAGCGTACCACGGAACTTTCCTTCAGCTCTTCAGAATGAGCTGAGGAGTCTTCAGCATGGAAATGCTGGGGTTGCTCCTTGGTTTTCTTGATCCTTTTGGAATCAAGAGGGGTAAGAGATTGTTTCCTTTTCTTAGAAGGAATGGATTTTGTGGCCTGGGAATCAGCGAGGGGTATTGTCGCTGAAGGAGCCACAGAAAGCGGAGAATTAAGTAGAGTGAGAAGGGTAGAGAGACGTACCTCGTTGGCGACAGGCTTGAAGTCGAGAACTTTAGGGCCAATCTGAGAGAGTTTCAGATCACCCTCTTCAGGATAGCTGTCCTTCAGGCCATATTGAAAGATGGCGCTGATGAATCGTGGGTAAGGAACCCATGCTGGTCGGTCAGCGGCAGAATCAACACGTTGAATGAGGTCTTCATAGATGATGGAGGCCCAGTCAATGTTGAGACCTTTCAGCAGTGCGTAACCCATGGCCTGCTGAGGTTGAGCGGCTTGATCAGAAGATCCGGATTTCGCTGTCATGCAGCTGATCAGGTGAGCGAAGATGAAGTTCATCTCGCTGGGCATCTTGGATTTCTTTATCAGCGTCAGCTTCTTCTCTGGTAGCTTGTCTCTTCCAGTCTCCCAGATGTAACCCATCGCATCAAGGAAAGCAATAATTTCTTCCATGTCAGCGTGCTTCTTGTGGTCAGGTAATGGAATGAAAGGATTTTTTGAGGTAGCGTTAGGGAATTTCAGAGCTTTGCGGATTATTGCGGGGGTTATCTTGATGGTGCCATACTCAGTATCGCTGAGTATGCAGTCGATGGTTTTAGATGGATCTTTGGCGGAGGGTAGGTCGGTGTGTCTGGCAGAGTACCAGAATTGGGATAATAGACGCTGACTGGCAGGAGGTGTGATTGTCAGTGCTGTGTAGATGGGGCTATTCTTCAAAAGATTTACAGCGTCGTCTAGATGGGATACCTGCTTCCGAGGAGGAAACTCGAGAAGCACTGAGAGGTTGTTTGCCTTTGTCCAGTCTAGTTGATCCAGCTCAAACTTAACCTGAGGAGCTTTGGTGATTTCCAGTTCCTCAGAATCAGCGGAGATGGACTCAGCGGTAACATTCAGCTTTGAAGTTGCCATTTCACTGTATTATCAGTTCAACCAAAGATGTTAACAAATAAGAATTATCTTAATGTGGAAAGAAAATTTCCATTAAGATTTTTCGAATTTTGTCCATTTCATTCAGACAAAAAAAAAGTCTTAATGAAGATTAGGGTTTTTCTTGTTTTAAAAAAACGAATATAACACCCATAAGCCTTGTATTCCAATTTCTTAATAAAAATGGATACGAAAGAAGAACAAGTTTAAGATTTTAGATTTAAAACTTGAAGAACAACCATGAAATGGTTGTGTTTATAAAACCATGAAAGAAAATGATTTTATTTTTGAGTTCTTTTGTTTGATCTTGTGTAAAACAATGATAAGATCGAAACAAGTTATTCGCATTTGATAATAGATAAGAACATATTAACCTTGAGTTTGATGAAGAGGATGATGAACAGTTCTTGAAGATTGAGAGCACAAAATGCAACAGTGTTCTTTTCTTGCGGAGAAAGATTGATTCGCGTAAAAGACAAATACAAACTTTGAGAGTGTTTATATAGGAAGAGAGTAGAGAGAGAAAAACTTGAGCGGGAAAGTTTTTCATCATGACACGGACACGTGTTTGCATTTGATTGGATAGACAACGAAACGTGCAAACGTGTGTCAGAAAAAGAGCGTGCCTGGTGTTATCCGTTGCAATGACGTCACAACTGTCCTTTCACATTCTTTCGTTGTCTCTGAGGTTTTGAAAGAAAAACTCAGGGACTCTTTGGAAAATATGAAGCACTGAATAGAAATATCAGTGAGGGTTTTAAGAAATTTCAAAATATCGCTGTTAAGGAAGAGATATTCAGCGATGTAAGAATTTGAAATCTTGCATTTTCATGCGTTTTGTCAGAGAGAGAAAACATACCTTGATATCAGTTTAACCAAATTTATTCAGAGAGAAGATGATGAAATGGATTGTACAAGTTTATTTTATCCGAGAGCCTATACAAGAATGTATAAACGTATCGCTGATTAAATGTGAACCGCTGAAGATTTATCCTTCAAAGTTCAGCATTCCAAGCTCGCTGATGAGAAAGTTGAATCTTGTCTCATCAAGAGGTTTGGTAAACAAATCAGCTAACTGATAATCAGTTGGGATAAAATGAAGTTCTATATCACCATTCATCACATGATCTCTGATAAAATGATATCTGATTTCTATGTGTTTTGTCTTTGAGTGTAGCACTGGATTGTTTGCTATAGCGATGGCACTTGTGCTGTCGCAATAGATTGGAATTTTGGAGAGCTGAAGATCATAGTCTAGTAGTTGATTTCTCATCCACAAGACTTGAGAACAGCAGCTTCCAGCGGCTACATACTCAGCTTCAGCTGTGGAAGTGGACACTGAGTTTTGCTTCTTACTTGTCCAACTTACCAGCTTTCCACCCAGGAGCTGACATCCTCCTGTGGTGCTTTTCCTATCCATTTTGCAACCTGCAAAATCACTGTCTGAATAGGCGGTTAGATCAAATCCTGAATCTTTGGGATACCAAAGACCTAGATTCGCTGTACCCTTAAGATATCGAAAGATTCGCTTTACAGCTTTCATATGGGATATCTTAGGTTCAGCTTGATATCGTGCGCACAGACATGTTGCAAACATAATATCGGGTCGGCTAGCTGTAAGATACAGTAGTGAGCCGATCATTCCACGGTACAGCGTGACATTGACAGGAACACCCTTTGTGTCCTTATCAAGTATCAGCGGTGGTGCCATAGGGGTTTTCATAGCTGAACTTTCAGTTAAGTCGAATTTCTTCAGCATATCTTTAACATACTTTCCCTGATTTATAAAAGTTCCTTTTTCAGTTTGCTTAATCTGAAGACCAAGGAAATATGTTAGTTCACCCATCATACTCATTTTATACTCATCTTTCATTCTATCAGCGAAACGAGTACAAAGCTCAGGGTTAGTAGAACCAAATATAATGTCATCAACATATATTTGAACTAAAATGATACGACCTTTTATTTTTTTTAAAAACAAAGTTTTGTCAATCTTACCTCTCTCAAATTTTTCAAGATGGAGATAAGTAGAAAGAGTGTCATACCATGCACGAGGAGCTTGCTTCAAGCCATAAAGTGCCTTATCCAGCTTATAAACATAACCTGGACGCTTAGGATCTGAGAATCCTGGAGGTTGTTCCACATAAACTTCTTCATTCAGCTTTCCATTTAGAAACGCTGACTTAACATCCATTTGATGTACAGTGAAGTTTTTGTGTGCAGCATATGCTAAGAAAAGACGAATAGATTCAAGTCTTGCTACTGGAGCAAAGGTTTCGTCATAATCCATGCCTTCCTCTTGTCTGTATCCCTGAGCAACAAGACGAGCTTTGTTGCGAGTTACAGTACCATGTTCGTCCAACTTGTTTCGATAGACCCACTTAGTGCCTATCACTGTTTTGTCAGTTGGTCTCCGAACAAGTTTCCAAACTTTGTTTCTTTCGAATTCAGTCAGCTCTTCTTGCATAACGCTGACCCAGTTTGGATCTCTGAGGGCATCATCTATTTTCTTTGGTTCAGTTAGAGAAATAAAGTTAACAAATAAACAAATATTACCTGCACTTCTACGAGTCTGAATACCAGCGTTGGGATCACCAAGAATTTGATCAATTGGGTGATTTACAGTCCATCGCTGAGCCGGAGCATGCGTCGCTGACTCAGTCTGAACTGGAGAAACTGAAGATGAGGCTTCAGCTACTTCTGGATTATCAGCTAAGAGAGGAATGCTTGCATTTGTCACTTCATTAACTGATTGCTGAGAAATAGATGGAATTTCTGAGACATTTGGATCAACTGCGGGTATAGTGTTTATAGGAACAGCTGAGACCCAAGATGTTTCAGCTTCACTATTCTGCATATTGGGAATGATAGTAGGACCATCATTTTCAGTTGTATGAGCATGAGTAGTGGGAACATCTTCTGAATCACCAAGATGAGAAAACATCCATTGATTCAGTTCTTCTGTATCAGCGTTCGGTTTAGAGTTCGCTGAACGGGATTCGTCAAACGTGACGTGAATAGTTTCTTCTACAGTTTGTCTTCTTCGGTTGAAGACTCTGAAGGCTTTGGAAACTGAGGAGTATCCAAGAAAGATTCCATCATCAGCTTTAGGATCAAATTTTCCAAGGGCATCTCTGTTGTTCAGTATGTAACACTGACAACCAAAGATGTGAAGAAAGCTGATTGAGGGCTTTCTCCCATGAAAAAGTTCATAGGCTGTTTTTTTGAATCTTTTGACTATCAGCGACCTGTTTTGCGTAAAACAAGCCGTGTTGACAGCTTCTGCCCAAAACTGAGTAGGCAGGTGAGAATCGCTGAGCATTGAACGTGCAGCTTCAATAATTGTTCTATTTCTTCTTTCAGCGACTCCGTTTTGTTGTGGTGTTCTCACTGACGAAAAGTTGTGAGAAATACCCTTGCTCTCAAGGAAGGAATCAAGAGAACTGTTTTTGAATTCAGTTCCATGATCACTCCTTATTGAGCGAACAGTCAAATTGTTCAGAGTTTCCATCTTCCGAACAAAGGTGATGAGTTCTTCAGGGGTGTCACTCTTAGAACGGAGAAACATTACCCATGTGTAACGAGAGAATTCATCAACTATGACCAGCGTATATTTCTTTCCAGCGATGGATTGTTTGTTAACGGGGCCAAACAAATCCATATGGAGTAGTTGAAGAGGAGATGACACTGAGGAAACTTGCTTTGACTTAAAGCTTGCCTTGGTCTGCTTCCCTTTTTCACACGCTGAACATAAGGATTCTTTGGCGTATGAATGTTGAGGTAGACCAGTGACTAACTCTTTGGATGAAAGAGTATTCAGTGTCTTGAAGTTGAGATGTGAGAGCCTCTTGTGCCATAGCCAGTTGACATCAGAAGATGCTTTTGAGAAGAAACAGGAGTTTTCAGTGGTTGTTGAGTCCATGTTTATAACGTAAACATTTTCCAAACGATAACCGCTGAGAGCTATCTTCTCCTTTTTGTCAGAGACAAAGCAGGATTCCTTAGTGAAAATCACTTTGTTATCCATGTCGCAAAGCTGACTGATGCTCAGAAGATTATGCTTCAGCCCTTCAACATATGCGACTCTTCTGAAGGATGTTGTACCATTTGAAAGTACACCATACCCTCGGGTGTGTCCTTTTCCATTTCCACCGAAAGTCACAGAGGGACCCTTCTCTTCCTTGTATTCAGCGAGCAGGCTTTTCTTTCCAGTCATGTGTCTAGAGCATCCGCTATCGAGATACCAGATACCCTTCTTAACCTGCAATACAAAGGAAGATTAGTTTTGCTTGGGTACCCACTTCTCCATGTATACGCGTTTGTCAGTGGAAGAGGTTGGAATGGGTTCAGCAGTCTTCGCAGCATTTGAAGATTCAGCTTTGTCTTTCTTCACTTTGGTCAATTTCTTGACCTCAGAGGTAGGAGTCACCTTGACCTGAATTGCAACTGGTTTGGTCTTCTTGGGTGCTATCTTCACCTTAGCTATCTTATCAGCTTTGGTGGCTGTGGGACACTTACTTGCAATATGATCGGTAAGTCCACAGTGATAACATTTCCTATAACTAAAATTAGTTCTAGGACCACTTGAGTGCTGAGCTTTTAATTTGGAATTAGAAGTGCCAGCACCAAGTACACTATTGGTTTTTGAAATAGGACGAACATTCAGTTCTTCAGATTTCTTACCAAGGACATCTACTCTGAGTCTAGGAGTAGGTCGCTGAACTGATCCAGAGGTCTGATTTCTAGAACCAGATGAATGAATCACTAAGGCTTTAGAAGCATTCAGCTTAGGTACTAATGTACCCTTCTGAGGATTTTGATAAATAACAATTCCTTTACCTTTGTCTTTAGAGACAGAGGTAGGTTTTGAATAAACCATTTTCTCCTTACCTTTTGAGGTAGGAGTTTCCTCAGGGATTGGTGTAACCGACGAGGAGTACTGAGATGAAGAAGTGTCAGCTATTGAGGATACGAACGTTCCAAATTTAAGCATTGAACGTTCAGTGGTTGGTATTGTAGTATCATATTTATAACCCAGACCACGTTTATCACTCAGAGGAATCTGAGCCTTAATTATCTCAGTGATCTTTGTTGAAGAATTACACCATCCTTCAACAGTAGCTTGTTCAGCTTTTAATGCAGCGATAGCTTCCGCTCGTTCGATTTTGACTAGCTGATTTAAATGGACTTGATCTTTAAAATCTTCTTCAAATTTAGAAAGCTTTTCTATTTGAAGGTGGCAGTTTTTAAGCTTTTCAGCGAGATCAAGATTTTGGTTTTCAACCACAGCTTTGCCGTTCATGGCTTCGTATAAACTTCTAGTCAGCAGTTCGATTTTACGGAGACTATCAGCTTCATCAATATTTACAATATTGGTAAAGAAGGAAGGTGATACCTGAATGGCAGATGTTGAAGTGGAGGGAATGTCTGAACTTTCTTCCTCTTCTTCAATCTTGGCCATGAGACATTGATTTGCTTCATCATCTTCAGAATCAGATGATGAGGCTTCTTCATCAGAAGCAGCCCAATCATAGTCAGCCATCAGGCCTTTTCCTTTCTTCTTAAAGCTTTTCAGCTTTGCATACTTCTCCTTCAGCTTTAAGTATTTGTCGTCTTTATTTCTTGGAACAAAGGATTTCTTTGTAAAAGCTGAAGGTCTCATGATTTTCTTTGACCTGCACTCGTTAGCGAAATGAACTGTCTTTTCGCAGTTGAAACAAGTAGCAGTAGCCTTATCAACAAAAGCTGATGACTTAGGCTTGTCAGCTATAGAAAGAGTTTTGTTCTTTCTAAACATTTTCTTCTTGGAAAATCTCCTGAACTTTTTAGTTAGGAGAGCCAAGGATTCATCATTATCTGAAGAATCAGAATCTGATGACCTTTCAGAGTTACTTTCTAACTCAGTGATAGTGACCACGGGTCGCTGAGTAGAAGGTTCCTCTGAGATTAAAGCAACAGGGGTGCTTTTGGAATCTTTTACAAGATTCTTCTTAAGATGGCTAGATTGCTCATGATTCAGCAATGTGCCATATAAGGTAGCAAGTGTCATTGATCTTAGATCTTTCGACAGCTTGAGACACATGGAATAATTGTCCCAGCTTTCAGGTAAACATTCTAAAAACTTTGTCAGCACTTCAAAGTTAGAATATTCCTTACCAACCGTTTTTAGATCTATAATTAAGCAATTAAAATGTTGATGTACTTCAGAGAGAGTTTCATTCTTACCAGAGATGAAGCTTTCATATTGTCTTACCAGGTTGATCTTTCTTGAATCCTGGACTTCAGACGTTCCTTCATACTGAACACATATTGTGTCCCACATGGCTTTTGAGGATTTCAGGTTCATGACGGAATGGTAGACTTCGTCAGGAAGGGCCATGGATAGTATGGATCTGGCTTTTGTATTTATAGCCACTTTCTTCTTGTCTTCATCGGTCCAATGATGGATTTCCTTTGGAATCAGCCTTTCTGGAATAGCAGCTCTAGTTGCAGTGGCTGGAACTGCAGGATCAATTGTTACAGGGATGTGTGGGCCGTTTTCAAGATAGTAAGGTATAGTAGGGTCTACACCTTCTAAGAAGAGTGTCATCCTATTTTTCCATAAGTTGAAGTTATCTCTGGAAAATCTAGGGGGTTTTGCAAGAGAACCATTGTCTATATAGTGAGTGTTTGTGTTTGTGTTGGCCATTTTCAGATAATAGCTAGGAAGAGAAATATCTTAGATTAGATCTTGTTTATGAGATTAAACAAATCTACTCTGATACCACTTGTTGGTCCCGAAAGGCCTAAACAAGTTTGTAGAAGGGGGGGGGGGGGGTTGAATACAAACACACTATTTTACTTTTCTAAATTGTTTATTGATAAATCATTAACAATTTACAGCTTGTTGCGGAAACAAGATTAAGGATAAACCTAAATCTAAACAAGTTGGAACACTAAGGTTTCTTGCACTAAGAAAGATAAGGAGATTACTAATAAAATCCTATCTTAAGAGAGATTTGAACTTGTCCAGAGTTAGCAAGTTACTTCAAATGAAGTGAGTTCATCTCTTTATATACTGCATGCATTTAATGCAATTCAGTATACACTTTACACGTGTCATCAGCGGATTGGTTGCATGTCATTGACCTTTGTTGACAACCTTAGTAGCCGCATGAATGAACAGTGTAGTATCAGAGTGGTTGTACGATTTCAGATTTTCGGAGGTTCTTTTCTGACATTTCGTACGGTGGCGTGCAAGGAAGGTTAAGACAAAAGTATTTTGTACGGAGGACTTCATGATCAGCTTTCGTTGATTCAGCGATTATCATTTACTATTCAGCGAATGATAAAGTTCAGCGATAGCTAAAGTCTTGTACTTGATACTTCACGTTGAGTGGACAAATCTGAGTCTTCGCTGATCCGCATCAGTTCATTAGGAGACTTGTCGCTGGTTCTTGAGCTTGATCTTCGACTTCAGCGTAGAACCTTTGTTGACGTGAATCTTGTCTTCAGGGATCATAAGTAAACAACTAATTTATCAGCGATCACCATAAGGACTGAACAGACTCATCGATATGGTGAACAGTGTTCGCTGAATGTTTAATCTAAAAGAGCGAGAGTTCCTATCAGCAATACTGTAAGATCTTAGTACTTATCAGCGATAGTGAAACTCTGATACATATTGTTTACTTACAATTTTCACTAAGTATTTAAGATAGGGTCATTATCAAATCACTGAGGGTTTGGATCAACAAAAACACTTGTTACTTTACATTTCGAAGTCTTTCTTTCATTTGTATTGTAATCTATGTACGATCGACACCAGAAACACAAGGACATCGCCCCTGTTTGGCGACCATAGTGCAGCGACGACTTCCACTGTCGTCCGCAGGTTTTTTCCTCGTTGAGGTTTTTCCCGCGTCATCAAATTCTATGTCTCGTTTACATTTCTGTCTTTGTCGCACGCTTTGTCAAAAGATTCTTTTCTTTAGTTGTTAAAGTCCACATCGACCTTAAGTTGTACTTTGGTGTGATTTTTGGTATTAACAAGAAGCAATTGAAAAGTAGGAACCACCGAGAACGCCAACCGAGGTACGAAGTTTTCTGGGGTTAGCTGGCTACTACCGCAAGTTTATACAAGATTTCTCTCGCATCACTACGCCCCTGACCAAGCTGACCCGAAAGAATATAAAGTTTGAATGGAAAGCAGAACAAGATGAAGCATTCCGAATATTGAAAGAGAAACTCTGTAGCGCGCCGATACTATCATTACTTGAAGGTTCAAATGACTTTGTTGTTTACAGTGATACTTCCAAACTAGGATTGGGATGTGTACTAATGCAGTGTGGGAAAGTTATAGCTTATGCTTCTCGTCAACTGAAGGATCATGAACGGCAGTATCCTATACATGACATGGAACTTGCAACACTTGTATCAGCGGGAATTGAATATGAGGCAACTAAGATGGTTAGAACTGGTGAATGACTACGATTGTGAAATTCTATATCATCCGGGAAAAGCCAATGTGGTAGCTGATGCACTGAGTCGTCAAGAAAGCAGTGGAACAATAAAAGCCATTGCACTACGAGCTGAACTCTTACCTAACATCTTTGACGAATTGAAGAAGTGTCAGGTAGAAGCTTTTCAAGAGGAAAACTTGAAACCAGAACGGTTAGTGGGTATATCAGCAACACTCATAACAGATGATCGTGGGTTACTGTGTCTGGGAAACAAAATTTGGGTGCCTCATTTGGGTGGTTTACGTGATCGGGTACTATAAGAAGCTCATCAATCTCGTTTCTCTATCCATCCAGGTACGAATAAGATGTATATGGATCTACGATAATTTTACTGGTGGCCGGGAATGAAAAGAAATATTGCCCAATGTTTGGGCAAAATTTCACCAGTCTCGACCACGACCAAGGTAAGTAAAAGCACTCACTTCTGTTACTTCTGATAAGGTAAAATCATAGCGCTTTATCCCCCGACTAAAGTTAAGATCAAAAGTTATTTACCTCACGACACTCGACGACGACGTCGTACGTTTAACACAATCGTCGCATAAAACCATGCGACCTCGACCAACTAACACGTTATACGACTGTTACGTTTGTTCAATGTTTAATGCAGGAGTTAACATCATTAATGGACAACGGCTATAACCGACAGAGTTAATTCTAGCATTGAAGACAATAGCCGTTACGACAGTTACATGACACATTCAAGACATCAATTAAAACATCTGAAGACTATAAATTCGAAGCTCAATCCTCAGTTCAAGGGACATCGAAGCACATCGAAAAAAAGATACAAGCATTCGAACTCGAAAGAACACTTGGAGCACAGAAATCACTCGCAGAAGAATCGCTCCCGACGCACGACATCAGCGTACGACACACAGTTTAAACACACGACGCACATTGTTTTTACATTTAAAACACTTTTTACTTTACATTTCGAAGTCTTTCTTTCGCTTGTATTGTAATCTCTGTACGATCGACACCAGAAACACAAGGACATCGCCCCTGTTTGGCGACCATAGTGCAGCGACGACTTGCACAGTCGTCCGCGGGTTTTTTCCTCTTTGAGGTTTTTCCCGCGTCATCAAATTCTCTGTCTCGTTTACATTTTCGTCTTTGTCGCACGCTTTGTCAAAAGATTCTTTTCTTTAGTTGTTAAAGTCCACATCGACCTTAAGTTGTACTTTGGTGCGATTTTTGGCATTAACAGTTTGGCGCCATCTGTGGGACCTCATCTAGAGAAAATCTTTGACAAACGTGCGTCCTACTAACGGTTTCTTGTAGTCTTCTTTATTCCCTGTTTCAGGAGAATGGAAAATGGAGGGTCTGTATCGACTTCACGGACCTCAATAAAGCTTGTCCAAAAGATCCTTTTCCATTACCTCATATCGATGCCATGGTCGACGCAACGGCAGGGCACGAACTATTGACATTCATGGATGCATATTCCGGATATAATCAAATTCTAATGCACATCGAGGATCAAGAAAAAACCGCATTTATGACGGACCGAGGTATTTACTGTTATAAGGTTATTCCTTTTGGACTAAAAAATGCAGGTTCTACTTACCAGCGCCTGGTGAACAAGATGTTCAAGGATCATCTTGGCGACACAATGGAGGTGTACATCGATGATATGTTGGTCAAATCGAAGCAAGTTGTCGATCACGTCGGGCATTTGAGACAATCGTTCGACATCCTTAGAGAATATAGTATGAAGCTTAATCCGACGAAATGTTTCTTTGGCGTCAGTGCCGGGAAATTCTTAGGCTACATGGTCACTCGTCGAGGCATCGAGGCTAATCCCGACTAGATCAAGGCTATCGTCGAGATCAAGTCTCTGAGAAATTTCAAAGAGGTCCAAAGGCTCACTGGTCGGGTAGCATCCTTGAACAGGTTTATCTCTCGATCCTCAGATAAGTGCCATCTATTTTACAATGTCCTCAGGAAAAATAGAGGCTTCGACTGGACCGACGATCATGATAAAAGCACTGCAAAAACAGAAAGAATACATGACGTCACCGCCTTTCCTATCGAAGCCTCAAGATCATGAGGTCTTGCAGCTATATTTGGCTGTTAGTCCAAATGCAGTAAGCGCCGTACTGACGCGAGAAGATGAAAAGCAACAATTGCCGATCTACTGTGTAAGTAAACCTCTCTTGGACGCGGAAATCAGGTATTCCTCAATGGAAAATTTGCTTTTGTCGCTAGTCACAGCTGCTAAAAAACTGCGACACTATTTTGAATCGCATCCTATTACTATCGTGACTAACTTTCCTCTAAAGTATGTCTTAAGGAAAACTGAGTTGACATGTCGCTTAGCAAAATGGAGTATATATCTCAACAGTTTCGACATTGATTTCAAACCCAGGACTGCGATTAAATCGCAGGCCTTGGCAGACTTCATTGCTGATTTTAGCTCTAAATTGGAGAAAGAAGCAGAGCTCGAAGTGTCAAATGTGGCAACTCACGACGACGTACCTTGGATCTTGCATGTTGATGGTTCATCTAACATTAGGGGTTCAGGACTAGGCGTCGTCTTAAAGTCGCCACAGGGGGGCAAGATGGTATATTCGATCCGGTGCGATTTCAAAACCACCAACAACGAAGCTGAGTATGAGGCCCTGATCATAGGAATGAATATGGCCACGACTCGGGGGCAACCGCGTTGCATGTCAAAAGCGATTCTCTCCTGGTGGTAAACTAGATCAATGGGGAATTCGCGGCCAAAGATTCAAAAATGACAGCGTACTTAAAGGTAGCAAGAGAAAAATCCGAAAAATTCAAATCTTTTTCTATTGAACAGATCCCGAGGGATCAGAATACTCAGGCCGACGCTTTAGCAAATCTCGGGCCTGCTTTGGTCGAACCAATATTCGACACCATTCCCATGATCCACCTGGAGACATCGTCCATCGAAAACGTCGATGTCGTCCAGATCGAAGATGAAGAGGATGATTGGTCGTGCGACATCCGAAATTTCCTCACTCACGACCAACTCCCATAAGACAAAAGAGAGGCACGAAAGATCAGATTCAACGCATCTAAATATATCATGATTGTAGATAGGCTCTATCGACGATCATCAACAGGATTAAACCTAAGATGTGTCATTAGCAAAAGTCAGGACTAGAAAATCCTTCAAGAAATGCACGACGGCGAATGTGGCAATCATTCAGGAGGTCGCAGTTTGGCTAATCGTATCTCTCGACAAGGGTATTTTTGGCCAACGTTGCGACAAGACGCTGTCAAATATGTCCAGAACTGTGATCCTTGTCAACGACACTCAGGTATGTCACATAAACCCTCTGAACCCTTGCACTCGACACTTATCCCATGGCCCTTCATGAGGTGGGGAATGGATATTGTCGGCAAGCTACCCCCGGCCCTGGGACAAAATGTATTCCTCCTTGTACTCGTCGATTATTTTTCCAAATGAGTTGAAGCAGCTGCTTTTTCCCAAGTTAGGGATAAAGAAGTCATCTCTTTTATCCAGACTAACATCATATGCAGATTTGGGATTCCATCTGAAATGGTCTGTGACAACGGATCCCAATTCATAAGCGACAGGACCCAACAATTCTGCGAAGACAGAAACATCAAGCTGACAACCTCAACTCCCAGATACCCCCAAGCTAACGGACTGGCTAAATCAAGTAATAAGACCATTATTGCTTCGATCAAAAAAAGGCTAAAAGCTGCAAAGGGAAAGTGGGTCGAAGAACTCCCATCAGTCCTGTGGGTAAATCGCACGACACCACGCACGTCCATAGGACAAACCCCTTTCTCTCTCGTCTACGGCTGCGAAGCAGTCTTGCCGGTCGAGGTCCAATTCCCAACTTCAAGGCATACTTTAGTCGATCACAACTTGGTCGATTTAGGATACGACCTCGACGCCCTCGAAGAACTTAGAGAATCAGCCTTTATAAGGATGGCACCATCGTACATCATCATGACGTCACGATCTCATCCCCTCTTCAACTTCCCCCTCTAGTTTGAATTGAACCAGTCTAGTCCCAAAGCAACTAAAATAACTTTCGACACGTGTCATAATTTTATGCGTCCGACTGACAAAATTTAAAATTTGAATTTAGCATTCTACTTTCAAATTTTGGGGGCAAACTGTTTGGGCAAAATTTCACCAGTCTCGACCACGACCAAGGTAAGTACAAGCACTCACTTTTATTACTTCTGATAATGTAAAATCATAGCGCTTTATCCCCCGACTAAAGTTAAGATCAAAAGTTATTTACCTCACGACACTCGACCACGACGTCGTACGTTTCACACGATCGTCGCATAGAACCATGCGACCTCAACCAACTAACGCGCTATACGACTGTTACGTTTGTTCAATGTTTAATGCAGGAGTTAACATCATTAATGGACAACGGCTATAACCGACATAGTCAATTCTAGCATTGAAGACAGCAGTCGTTACGACGGTTACATGACACATTCAAGACAACAATTAAAACATCCGAAGACTATAAATTCCAAGCTCAATCCTCAGTTCAAGGGACATCGAAACACAGCGAAACACATCGAAGCACATCGAAAAACAGACACAAGCACTCGAACTCGAAAGAACACTTGGAGCACAAAAATCGCTCGCAGAAGAATCGCTCTCGACGCACGACATCAGCGCACGACACACAGTTTAAATACACGACGCACATTGTTTTTACATTCAAAACACTTGTTACTTTACATTTCGAAGTCTTTCTTTCATTTGTATTGTAATCTCTGTACGATCGACACCAGAAATACAAGGACATCGCCCCTGTTTGGCGACCATAGTGCATCGACGACTTCCACAGTCGTCCGCGGGTTTTTTCCTCGTTGAGGTTTTTCCAGCGTCATCAAATTCTCTGTCTCGTTTATATTCTATCGGAGTAGAATCACCGATTTCATGCCTAGTAGTAAATTCTGTCGATTGTGGGTAGAAAATGAGCAAACCGACAGAGGTTTCCGGACACAATATGAATGTGTCCGGTAGTTTTGTTAAATGTGTCCGGTAGTCTTTTTGATAGTGTCTGGTAGTTTCTGCTTGCTGGTGCCCGGACGATTCAAGTAACCGGTAAGTTCCTTTTTCTATGGTTTCCGGATGAATTAGATACCAGATGGCATCCGGATTACCTTGGTGTTCGGATGATGTCCGGAGTGTTGATGCTGTCTGGGAAGTTGGGTGGTCCGGATTACTAGTATTGTCCGAAAAGTCATGTTATCCGGACAGTTTTGTAGTACCCGGAAACTTGAGCTGTTTGGTCATTTTTTTGAGATTTCAGATGCTTTTGAGTATTCGGTGGCTTTGTATTTTGTCGACTCTTGAATAGGATATGAATGAGGACTGGATATAAGTTCGGGTTTGGGGGAAACAATTGAGGATAAGAGTTAGATAGGTTTATCTAGATTTCTTAGCTCTAATAAGTATTATGTTCCATATGGTAAAGGGATATTTGTATCTTATTGTTTCAGATTCTGTGAATTTGGAGTGAAAGCTGAATCTGTTGGAAAAAGCTTGAAAGTGTTTTAATAAGCATTCAGGTGAGTTTTACTTTAAAATGTTTTCAAACTGGAATACATATATGTGGATTGAGTATGTGATAAGTAGTGTGATTATGTGCATATATATGAAGTATGATATATTGAGGTATATATTATATTTGTACTAGTATTACATTACACGATGCACGTTGGCCGGGCTTAGGACAGGTGGAGTTGGCTGTACAGAGGGACATCGGTGTTGGCTGTATTTAGTACAACGGAGTAAATTTATTAGTTGGCTCGCAACCATCTAAGATGGCCATGGAAATGAGACAGGAAAGTACACAATGCATGAGTCATAATTGGTGTTCATATTTGGGTTATGTATATGATGTTTGTGCAAATGGTTTTAAACTGACAGGGATTTTCTCACTTAGACCACTAGGTCTAACCCTCATTTTGTTTTAAAAATATGTATTCCAGGTCAGGGATCAAGTAAAAGCAAGTAAGAAGCATAATCGGTGAATAGCTTTTGGGAAGACTTATGTTATGAAGATTAAGAAGTATTTTGTACAAATGTCTTTGTTGTTAGTCATTATGTAAACTAATTAGCAAAAAGTTTGTAATGAAATATGTATTATGGTTGTAAAGACTAAGGGACCGTACTTGTTTATAATGTATCTTTGTTTATGTAACGATGTTATGAAATATATGTTATTTGACGCATGTTTGAGAATCGGGTCGTTACATGAGATATGTTCGAATGCCTTGAAAGAAATGTAGAATTGAGTCTTAGTTTGAATGTATGTAGCCTCCCCCTCTAGATTGATCACCGGGGGCATTTATATAGCTTCGTTGGTAATAAATATGCTTTAATGGTTGGTTTTGTAACCGCTGTCGGCATTAAATGCACGTTGATGATTGGTTTTGTAACCACTGTCGAGTCTTTAATATCATTAAGAGCTCATCCGTTACTGACCGTTGCACCATAATTGTTTGTAGACCTGCATTAATAAACAGAAGAAACGACTGTTGACCATTAATGGTTGGTGTAATTGTAAGACCGCCTTGAGTTCTGGACGTCGGTCTTATGGAGCATACGACCATCGCCGAAATACATGTCCATGTATATGACTGTAAATGTCTCGTAAGACCTTATTTTAATATAAGAATGATCTTATGAAAATGTCGTAAGACCAGGACAAAAATGTCGTAAGACCAGGTCGTAGGACCAGGATGTCAGGACGATGTTGTCGCAGGACCAAAGCGATATAAGACTGACGACAAGAGACTATCGACGACCGACGAGTCGTAACTGGCGACGCATAACTGGCGACATAAGACTAGTGACGTAAGACTAGTGACATAAGACTAGTGACATAGGACTAGTGACATAAGACTAGTGACATAAGACTAGTGACATGCAACCTGTGACATGTCATTAGTGATATGTGACGTGTGACATGTGACGTACGACGTGTGACATGTGACATACGACATGAGACATGTGATGTATGACGTGCGACATGTGACACGAAGATACTATCTCGGATGGCTATTGACACAAGATGTTGTATGACAATAATGGGTATTACCCTTATCGGTTGGTGGTAAGACTATTGTAGATATCCTTGGTCATTAGGGTAATCAAGGTCCATGGGTCATGTCAAGGGAATTTCCCAGGTCGGTCGAGGGTGTGATTTTTTAGCCAAACAAGGACAAACTTGATCAAATTGTCTTTGTGGGGGCATCGCTAGATCCCACCATAAAAAGTCAGCTAATCTCCTTTTTGTAGGAACACGCTGATTGTTTCGCCTGGACGCACGAAGACATGGTCGGTATAGACCCCAACGTCAAGCAAAAGTGTCGTAAGTTCGCTCCTGAACGGAACAAGGTGATTAACGATAAGGTCGACAATTTACTCAAAACCGGAAAGATCCGAGAAGTAAAATACCCCGACTGGTTAGCCAACTTCGTGGTCATACAAAAGAAGAACGGGAAGTGGCGAGTGTGCATCGACTTCACAGACCTATACAAGGTCTATCCTAAAGATCCATTCCCACTACCCCACATCGATGTTATGGTCGACGAAACCGCAGGACATGAACTACTGACGTTCATGCATGCTTACTCTAGATACAATCAGATACTGATGCACAGCGAAGACCAAGAGAAGACTGCTTTTATGATAGATAAAGGCATATACTGTTACATGGTCATGCCTTTCGGCTTGAAAAATGCAGGATCAACCTACCAGCGATTGGTTAACAAGATGTTCAAAGAACACCTTGGCGACACCATGGAGGTTTACATCGACGACATGTATGTCAAGTCTAAACAGGCGACCGACCATATCGATCATCTAAAAAAATACTTTGACGTTCTTCGGCAATATCAGATGAAACTGAATCCTACGAAATGCTCCTTCGGAGTCAGCGCCGGAAAATTTATGGGATATATGGTCACACAACGAGGCATAGAAGTGAATCCCGATCAGATCAAAGCTTTGATAAACATCAAGTGTAACGTCCCAAAAATTACAAGGAATTTATAATTTTTTAAAAATGACATTTCATTAATTAAACTCGTTAAATAACCCAAAACGTTTCGTTTGCAACCCAAGAATAATTATTCTCTAAAAACAGTAAACATCGGAATAAATAGTTTAAAAATGATAATTATAAAACGATATAATAATCAGCTCTTCACGCGCGCCAGTGTGTACCCGTCACGCCTTGGAGCTACTCGCACCTGAAACAATGATTTATTGGGAAAGGGTAAGCACGAAACTTAGTGAATTCAACCACCATAGATAACACAGTTATTCCACACTACCCCTGTAACAGATAGTTGCACATAAACAAGCATACAAGTCTACGAACAAATCATAAACATGCATACCTACCCCTACGCCACCCGCGTATAACATCTTGGGCCCCACCGAGATTCTACGCCACCCGCGTATACAATCTTCGGCCCCGCCGAGTTCCTACGCCACCCGCGTATACAAACACCGGCCCCCGAGTCCCTACGCCACCCGCGTAGGCCCCCCAGTCCCTACGCCACCCGCGTATACATGACAACGCCACCCGCGTATACATGTCAACAAAGGTCTAACTAGCCACCCCACTATCTAGCCCCGCATCACAAATAATTAAGGCTACCACACACGAGCTACAGTAATGTAAAACAACCAATATTAAATATAGTGAGAGAACTCACCTCGTAAGCGCGCCTAGCTCACAATTAATAATTCAAGCTCCACAAATCCAAGATCACTTCCCGACACCTAGACGAACGTTAAAATGCATTAACACGAGACCCGGACCCTAAAACACGACGCACGCTTAAACCGTCACTTAAACGACTTTTCGGTCTAACCAAACAGGTCTGTTCGGGACCTGATCCGACCTCTTTAAGCCCAGAAAATCCTCGATTAAAATACATAACTAGAAAGTACTCTGAGTTAGGGTTCCAAGGACATATTATACGCCCCCTAACGATGTTTCTACATTTTATTACGGAATTTATAAAAACAGTTCGCAGAACAGTGAAAAACAGCAGCTATCGGTATAAAACGACGATTTGGCCTATGCTACGTTCCGAACTGGATTTTTCACAAAACACAGAAACGTTGCTAGACTCCAATTGGAAACTTTTGGCACCGAAATCACCCCAATCCGAGTTACGAGGAAAACGTTACAGCTTACGCAAAACAGTGGCAGATACGACGTTTCACATAAAATGACGATTTTATAAACGGTTTACGCGTTCGGTCTAAACGATTCGGGTTCCGCTACGGCGGTTTAGGGTTACGGCCAGAGGTGGTTTTAGGGTTCCGCCACGGGCACCACCTACTGCCACCTTCGGCAGCGGGGTACGGCGGCGGCGGCGACGGCGGCGTCGCGGTGGTTGCTTTGCCGGAAAAGAAACGAAAAGGAAACGAGACGAAAGAAACGACTTACCTCGCTACAACACCACACACCCGCACCTGCTCCTCTCTCCCTCGAAATCTCCGACGAACAGCAGTGATGGCGGTGGTCTCCGGCGACAACAGCGGCGAACAGCAGCAGTTTCCGGCGATAACGGCGGCGAACGGCAGTCTCCCTACCTCTATCTCTCTCGCGCGCTGCTCTCTCTCCCTACCTCTCTCTTCTCGCGCTCTGCTCTCTCTCCCTACCTCTCTCTCTCGCGCTGTTCTCTCTCTCTCCAGCCAAGACCAGCAACGGCACTGGTGTGGTGGTCAAAAACGGCAGCAAGGGGCAAAAGGGGAGGGGTGTTCGACGGTAGTGCAGGTAGCAAGAAAGAATTAGGGTTGTGGTGGTGGTTGGTGTTTGACGCAAGCAAAAGGAGACACAAAGGGAGGGGGGTCGGTTCCTCCACATGGGCCGACCCATGCAACCCATGCCAAAAGAAATTTACACTACTAGCCCCTGCCCTTTCCGACATCTTGCAAAAAGATCAAAGGTTCCTACTCGATTTACATATTTGGTCCTTCTCATTAATCCCGCTAACAAGTTCATTTAACGTAAAAAAAATTAAAATAATAAAAATAAGCAATTTAAGACCTAATCGGGACACGGGCTTTACAACTCTCCCCCACTTAGATTAGACTTCGTCCTCGAAGTCTCTGCCTACGAATAGCTCCGGATAGTTCTTCCTCATCCCAACTTCAGGTTCCCAAGTCTCTTTCGGTGTTGCCACTGGACTTTCACTAACTGGAATCTAAATTTCTCACACCGTCTAAAAATTGCTCGAATACTATTCTTACCAATAAAACTCCTTCAATAATACTGAAAATATGAACGGAAGTACACCCCGACAACTGGATTCATTCCTAGTCAAACGACTTCGGTTGTCTCCCAACCTTAGATATTCCATACAACCCGGTTCAAATCTCAAACTCTAACCATTCTAAAGTTGCTCACCAATATACCCTACTGGATACTCGAATCCGATCATTCCTACCATTAACTGTCGATTAACTTCCACGAGTTCTAATAGACTTCCAAAATTTAGTTAACACGGATCATCAAACCAGTAAACTTATAATCACCCACGAAGGTCATTCCACCATAACCATTCATCACAAGTAAGCATCTCAGGGTTACTACTACCATCAACATAATTTCCTTAAAATCGGCTACAATTCTCCAATTACACTAAGGTGTTTGGCCTTAAGCCCAAAAGTCGACGCCCTAATATACTACTTACTTCAAAAAGGTTACTGCGCATTTATTCTCTTAATTACAAAGGGCATCATTCCCTTAACCGACACTATTCGGTCTACACTAATAACACGTGTGGAATACCCAATCTTCCATCGTCTACTTATCCTCCACGCTCACTCTAGGAAACCTAGTTACACTGTATCAAGATACTTTAAGCACATATTACAACAGTAACCTCGACCACAAGTGGACACCCTAACCGTCCTACACTACGGTCCAAACGTTAATTAAAAGTGTGAGGCACCAAAGAATAAATTATCCCCCGTAATAAAACGATTTCATACATTTTCAAAACCATATTTCAAAATCTTGTGTGTGTGCTGAACATTTCCCAAAATTCCAAAACACCATCCAATAAATGATTTGAAACACAAGAATTTGTTAATGCAATCTATTTCAAAATCAAACTTTGTGCATGACTCAGTCGGCATTCTACGCCTCGACTCCTACTCCTCCAAATCTCTCCGATCCACTAACGTCATCCGGACATTTAAACCTCTTAGGCAAGTTGGGAAATTACGTCAAATAATCCCTACGATTTTTCCTCAAATCAAAGTCGGCTCTCTATGCCTATGATTCTAGCACAATCATCCATCTTGGCCCGACACAAACATCATCCTCATCTTCACTCCAAGTGATTAATACTAGAATCGTCCTTTTATTCCAACGACTACTAGTTTATAACCTTCGTCACTACCCCAACGATCATCACCTCAAGCAAAACAAGTACCCACTTGTACTAGTAGGTTTAGCATAGTCGTTCCTCCTTGTGATAGCTATTCAGGGTAGATATTACAACGAGTTATTAGCACATAATAATTCACACTAACAACGCTCACGCTCAACTCCTTGGATTCCTCGTGACTTTCCCCGACTCGAGCATTGATCCTGTGTTTCCGATAGTAGGAGCTCTACTACTACCTTCCACACCTATCGTCACTCGTTCCGAGTTCCATCCGACGGGTCCAAGTAGTTTCTCGCCGATAACTACACACATATGCCCGCACCGGCATATGTTCACACTCTTCCTAGCTCCCTAGAAATTCCACCCAACCCCATAACCTTGCTATGACGAAATCCCCACTAGTCATGACGAGTCGCCTCGCGAATGCACAGTCGCACACAGTGTAAAACCAGATAGACATTCGAATATAAGATTCTATCCTACAACGGTTGGACTCAAACAAGAGCTGCGCAATAGAACTAAATCCGACATTCTAAGGCTATTTGGTTCCTACCGCATACAACCTATAGTGCATTCACTTAACAACTTATCAGGGCTATCATGAACTCCTATTAGCAAACAACAAACATGCAGTACAGTGTAATAAGCACCAAGCAATCCAGCACACATACTCCTATGTTCTAGAAAGCAATCTAGCATACATACTCATATATAAACACTCTTCCCAGCTCACTAGGAATTTCATCTCATCCCACTACCCTTGCTACCACGGAATCCATATTATCCATAACGAGTTGCCTCACGAATACCCAGTCGCATGCAGCGTGAATCAAATAGACATTCGAATACAAGATTCTATCCTAGAACGGTTGGACTCAAACAAGAGATGCGCAATAGAACTAAATCAAATATTCTAAGGCTATATGATTCTTACTGCATACAACCTATAGGGCCTCCATTTAACAACCTACTATGACTAGCAT
The DNA here is from genome assembly GCA_033807775.1 of Saussurea involucrata. Classification (NCBI taxonomy): domain Eukaryota; kingdom Viridiplantae; phylum Streptophyta; class Magnoliopsida; order Asterales; family Asteraceae; genus Saussurea; species Saussurea involucrata. The sequence goes on from CM066324.1 coordinate 26,874,872, forward strand.
TGATTCCTACTAGCAAGCAATCATCATACAACATAGTGTCAACAACAGGCAATCTAGCATGCATACCCTATGCCTAGAAAGCAATTTTGCATACGTACTCATATGTAAACGTTATCCCCAGCTCACTCGGAATTTCATCTCATTCCACTACCCTTGCTACAACGGAATCCCTGTTAGCCATAACGAGTTGCCTCGCGAATACCCAGTCGCATGCAGCGTGAATCAAATAGACATTCGAATACAAGATTCTATCCTAGAACGGTTGGACTCAAACAAGAGCTGCGCAATAGAACTAAATCAAATATTCTTAGGCTATATGATTCTTACTGCATACAACCTATAGGGCCTTCACTTAACAACCTACTATAACTAGCATTGATTCCTACTGGCAAGCAATCATCATACAGCACAGTGTCAACAACAGGTAATCTAGCATGCATACCCTGTGATCTAGAAAGCGATAATTACACTAAGTATCGTACCTTTCCCCTTTGGCTCCGGCTGACTGTACACACTGCGCCCTCGATCACCGTTTCTCCAACGGGTTTTTCCCTTTCTTTTTTTTTCTCAAAAACTTTAAAGAAAATTTTATAGCCGCAAACTTGAGATCAAACACACCGAAATGCGTATGATTCCCTCAAGCCGTGCTCTGATACCAAGTTGTAACGTCCCAAAAATTACAAGGAATTTATACTTTTTTTAAAAATGACATTTCATTAATTAAACTCGTTAAATAACCCAAAACGTTTCGTTTGCAACCCAAGAATAATTATTCTCTAAAAACAGTAAACAGCGGAATAAATAGTTTAAAAATGATAATTATAAAACGATATAATAATCAGCTCTTCACGCGCGCCAGTGTGTACCCGTCACGCCTTGGAGCTACTCGCACCTGAAACAATGATTTATTGGGAAAGGGTAAGCACGAAACTTAGTGAATTCAACCACCATAGATAACACAGTTATTCCACACTACCCCTATAACAGATAGTTGCACATAAACAAGCATACAAGTCTACGAACAAATCATAAACATGCATACCTACCTCTACGCCACCCGCGTATAACATCTTGGGCCCCACCGAGATTCTACGCCACCCGCGTATACAATCTTCGGCCCCGCCGAGTTCCTACGCCACCCGCGTATACAAACACCGGCCCCCGAGTCCCTACGCCACCCGCGTAGGCCCCCCAGTCCCTACGCCACCCGCGTATACATGACAACGCCACCCGCGTATACATGTCAACAAAGGTCTAACTAGCCACCCCACTATCTAGCCCCGCATCACAAATAATTAAGGCTACCACACACGAGCTACAGTAATGTAAAACAACCAATATTAAATATAGTGAGAGAACTCACCTCGTAAGCGCGCCTAGCTCACAATTAATAATTCAAGCTCCACAAATCCAAGATCACTTCCCGACACCTAGACGAACGTTAAAATGCATTAACACGAGACCCGGACCCTAAAACACGACGCACGCTTAAACCGTCACTTAAACGACTTTTCGGTCTAACCAAACAGGTCTGTTCGGGACCTGATCCGACCTCTTTAAACCCAGAAAATCCTCGATTAAAATACATAACTAGAAAGTACTCTGAGTTAGGGTTCCAAGGACATATTATACGCCCCTAACGATGTTTCTACATTTTATTACGGAATTTATAAAAACAGTTCGCAGAACAGTGAAAAACAGCAGCTATCGGTATAAAACGACGATTTGGCCTATGCTACGTTCCGAACTGGATTTTGCACAAAACACAGAAAAGTTGCTAGACTCCAATTGGGAACTTTTGGCACCGAAATCACCCCAATCCGAGTTACGAGGAAAAAGTTACAGCTTACGCAAAACAGTGGCAGATACGACGTTTCACATAAAATGACGATTTTATAAACGGTTTACGCGTTCGGTCTAAACGATTCGGGTTCCGCTATGGCGGTTTAGGGTTACGGTCAGAGGTGGTTTTAGGGTTCCGCCACGGGCACCACCTACTGTCACCTCCGGCAGCGGGGTACGGCGGCGGCGGCGACGGTGGCGTCGCGGTGGTTGCTTTGCCGGAAAAGAAACGAAAAGGAAACGAGACGAAAGAAACGACTTACCTCGCTACAACACCACACACCCGCACCTTCTCCTCTCTCCCTCGAAATCTCCGACGAACAGCAGTGATGGCGGTGGTCTCCGGCGACAACAGCGGCGAACAGCAGCAGTTTCCGGCGATAACGGCGGCGAACGGCAGTCTCCCTACCTCTCTCTCTCTCTCGCGCTGCTCTCTCTCCCTACCTCTCTCTTCTCGCGCTCTGCTCTCTCTCCCTACCTCTCTCTCTCGCGCTGTTCTCTCTCTCTCCGGCCAAGACCAGCAACGGCGCTGGTGTGGTGGTCAAAAACGGCAGCAAGGGGCAAAAGGGGAGGGGTGTTCGACGGTAGTGCAGGTAGCAAGAAAGAATTAGGGTTGTGGTGGTGGTTGGTGTTTGACGCAAGCAAAAGGAGACACAAAGGGAGGGGGGTCGGTTCCCCCACATGGGCCGACCCATGCAACCCATGCCAAAAGAAATTTACACTACTAGCCCCTGCCCTTTCCGACATCTTGCAAAAAGATCAAAGGTTCCTACTCGATTTACATATTTGGTCCTTCTCATTAATCCCGCTAACAAGTTCATTTAACGTAAAAAAAATTAAAATGATAAAAATAAGCAATTTAAGACCTAATCGGGACACGGGCTTTACATCAAGTCACCTAGAAACTTCAAGGAGGTCAAACGACTCACAGGTCGTGTGGCAGCCTTGAATCGCTTCATCTCACGATCATCCGACAAATGCCATTTGTTCTACAACGTCTTAAAAAGGAACAAAGGATTCGAGTGGACGGACGATCACAAACAAGCGCTGCAACGATTGAAATAATACATGGCCATTCTGCCCTTGCTTTCGAAACTGAAGGAACATGAAGTCCTACAATTGTATCTCGTCGTAAGTCCTCACTCCGTAAGGGTGCGTTTGGTACACTGGACAGGATGGGACAGGATAGGACAGAACATGGTTGTACCATGTTTGGTGTGTCTATATGTGGGACTAACTTGAACTAAATGGAACAACAATGGGACAAGCTTGTCCACCCATCCCCCCTAGAACAAGATAGAACAAGGGAATATTTGACAAAAATATCCTTCTTTTTGTGAAAACCTAATCAGATCCTCCATCCATCCCGTGAGCCTCCATCGTCTCCTCCATCATCGTCGCCTCCATCATCGTCGCCTCTTCAATTCCTTCTTCTTCTTCGCTCGATTTCAAACAACAGCTACCGATTTCTTCTTCTTCTGTGTACCACGATCTGATTTCTTCTTCTGTGTACCACGCTCGATTTCAAACAACAGCTAAACAACTGCTTCTTCTTCTTCGGTCGATTTCAAACAGCAACAGTCGATTTCTGCTTCTTTGTACCACGATCTGATTTCTTTTTCTTCTTTCATTTTGTCCACAGATTTCTTCGCAATTCTTCCAAAATCGACGGGTACTCTTCTTTTCCACCGATTACTTATGTTCGATTTTAAGTTCTTTGTTTTATGTTATGTTCGATTTTAAGTTTAATTTCTTTCTTTGTGTACAGACTTTCTGTTTCGTTTCGATTATTGGTGTATGCTACTGCTCTTTACACCGGTGAAATATGAATCGATTCAAAGAAAGATGAATGCTACTGCTTTGTGTACAGACTTTCTGCAAGTTTAAAATCGATGAAATATGAATCGATGAACATAATTTCTTGTAGTAAAATCGATGAAATATGAATCGATTCATGAAATTGTAGAAAGATGAGTGTTACTGTTTCTTGTAGTAAAATCGATGAACATAATTTCTTTTAGAAAGATGAATGCTACTGTTTTGTTTTTTGTAGAAATGAATCATACAGTGGTAATTGTAATTTAGATTGATTATTTAATTAAAAAATACTAAACAGTTCATCAGGGGTAAATTGGTCATTTAACCAGTCTTGTCATGTTCTGTCCAAGTCATGTTATGTCCTACCAAACGCTGAACACCTATTATGTCCTGTTCTGTTCTGTCCAGTCCTGTCCTGTTCTGTCCCGTCCCATCTGCGTACCAAACGCACCCTAAGTGTCGTCTTGACTAGAGAGGATGACAGGCAGCAACTACCGATCTATTATGTCAGTAAGTCACTTCTAGACGCTGAAACGCGATATACGTCTAGAAGTTACTTTTATCGCTGGTTACAGCAGCAAAGAAGTTACGACACTACATCGAATCTCATCCTATAACCGTCGTAACAAACTTTTTTCTCAAGTCGGTCCTAAGAAAGCCCGAGCTAATAGGACGACTTGTGAAATGGAGCATCTACCTCAGCAACTATGACATAGATTTTAAGCCTCGCACGGCAGTCAAATCACAGGTCTTAGCTGATTTCGTCACTGATTTCAGTCCTGAACTAGAAAAAGAAGCACATAGCGAGACCTATACTGTGGCGACTACAAACGACATGACCTGGGTACTCCATGTCGACCGGTCTTCAGATGCCAGAGGAGCAGGTCTTGGTGTCGTCTTAAAGTCCCTACAGGGGGAAAGATGGTGTACTCCATACGATGTGGATTCAAAGCCACTAACAACGAAGCAGAGTAGGAGGCCCTGATCATGGGCATGAGCATGGCTCAAAACTTGGGGGTAACTGGACTTCACGTCAGAAGCGACTCCCTATTGGTTGTAAACTAATTAAACGGGGAATTCGCAGCAAAAGATTCCAAGATGACAGCCTATCTCAAGATAGCCAAGGAGAAGTCAAAGATGTTTGATCCGTTCTCAGTCGAACAAATCCCCAGAGATCAAAACACTCAGGCCGACGCACTGGCCAACATTGGATCAACACTTAATAAACCGTCATTCGACGCTATTCCTATGATCCATCTTACGACTTCGTCCATCGAGGACTCTGAAAAAATTTGCGTTCTTAACGCAGAAGATAGTTGATCATAAGACATTAAGAACTATCTTATGCACGACCAGCTACCCGAAGACAGGATGGAAGCTCGAAAGATTCGATTCAAATCTTCAAAATACCTCGTCATCAATGACAGACTTTATCGACGATCATCGACGGGCCTGAACCTAAGATGTATAGATAATCAAGAACAGGAACAGAAAATTTTGAAAGAAATGCATGATGGCGAATGTGGCAACCATTATGGTGTTCGCAGTCTTGCAAATCGTATATCACGACAAGGCTACTATTGGCCGACATTAAGGCACGATGCCACCAGGTACGTCCAAAGTTGCGACGCATGTCAACGACACTCAGGTATGATACACCAACCCTCTGAACCTCCACATACGTCCTTAGTCCCATGGCCCTTCATGAGGTGGGGAATGGACATCGTTGGTAAATTACCTCCTGCTCCAGGGCAGAAAGTCTTTTTGTTAGTCCTTACAGATATTTCTCTAAGTGGATAGAAGCAGCTGCTTACTCCCAGATTCGGGACAAAGAGGTCATCTCTTTTATCCAGACTAACATTATATGCAGGTTCGGAATTCTTTCTGAAATCGTATGTGACAACGGGTCACAATTCATAAGTGATCGTACGCAGCAGTTTTATGAGGATCGTAACATCAAACCTACGACCTCCACCCCAAGTTATCCCCAGTCCAATGGTCTTGTAGAATCAAGCAATAAAGTCATTATCAATTCGATTAAGAAAAGACTCAAGGCCGCGAAGGGAAGATGGGTCGAAGAACTCCCATCAGTCCTATGGGTAAATCGTACGACACCACGAGCATCGACAAGACATACACCATTGTCACTGGTTTACGGTGTGAAACTGTCTTACCTATTGAGGCGCAGCTCCCGACATCGAGACATACATCCATCGAACATAACTTGGCGGACTTAATCTACGACCTCGATGCTCTCGAAGAGCTAAGAGAGTCTGTTTTGGTCAAAATGGCATCTCAGCGATAGGTTGTTGAACGACACCTTAACAAAAATGTCAAGGCCAAGATTTTTCAGGAAGGTGACTACGTCCTACGACGAGTACTCCAAAACACAAATGAACCAAACGCAGGTAAGTTATCCACTAACTGGGAAGGACCTTATCGAATATCTGAAGTCGTTGGAAGGGTGCCTACAGGCTTCGAACCCTCTACGATCAAGACATCCCACGTAGCTGGAACGCAGTACACTTAAAGAAATATTTCTTTTGAAATTTTCCTTATTGTTTATCTTTCTAAACGATTACTGACTTAAGCATCAGAGGGTCATTGGTCTTACCAATGATGGCCGCAGATTTTTACATTGTAGGCTCGCACGACCGCACGAACGCCAGTCTTACGATTTATATCGTGAGAAACGAAGTCTCTATGACTTAAACGTCGTGACTGATACGTCTCGACCATCGAATCGTGACTCATATGTCATAAAACAAAAATCTAATGATTCATTATCATGGATCATACGATTACAACAGATGTTCCTTAATCTAAGTTTCGGAAATAAAAGTCTTATGACTTGATTTCCACAATTAGAATATTTTCTCGGCCTCAGTCGCTTGATTACTTCAAAAGTTACAAGTACCTATGTCGTACAGTTTTTCATACGTCTTATTGCTTTATACAATTGTTCCTTAATGTTTTATTATCTATCGTTTATTTTGTTTTATTTACGACAAAGTATAGCAAAGCGATAATGAAACAAAAGAATACTTGTATTAGATCGAAAGGACGATAACAAGACAAAGGCACGACCACCAATGGTCGCCCTTAAATAAAACAAAAATTACAAAAATGAAAACAAAAAAGGCCTACTGAGGACCCTGGGCGACACCAGCATCGTCTTCCGCATCGCCCGACTTGGCCTCCACGGAATCTGAGTCGTCGACCCTGTCCTCCTGGTCGAAATCCTCCTCGGTCCCGATGATCTCTAGAAAGGACGCGACCTCGGTCTCAGCGCCCACCAAGGGATTTTCCCTCTACAGTTGACGGCGCATGATCTCCGCCCTGACCTTCAGACGGGTCAACGCCTCGAAAGAGAGGATCTTCTCCTCAAGGGCCCCCGTCTTGGCCTCAGCCGCCTTGATCGACGACCTAAGGTCTCCCACCTGTTTGTCGCGCACGGTGAGAGACGCTTTGGTCGCCAGCACCTCCGCCTCATAGGCAGAGATCTTCTCCAACGCCTCCTTTAGGCGACCCCGGAGCTCTTCCTTCTCTAGCGATGAGATCTCCAAGCTATTGCGGAGATAGTCCACTTGAACGGAGAGAGCCTCCACCTTGGCCTTTGTCGCCCGCTCCTCCTCTCGAGCTATATGCTTACCCTGCTGCGCTCGTTGAAGCTCCTCGGCGATGAAAGGGTTGACCTTCTGGAGCTCCTCCAGTTGGTCAAAAAGGCATAGAGACGACTGAAACACCTGCAATCTCACGAAAACACATGGTAAGTCTATCTTATCAAGGAGGAAAACATTATACAAAAATAAACGAGACTCACCAGAAAGACCATTCCTGCGACGTGAGACCCTGTCTCGTCCATGGAAATGCCACGATAGCATTCCATGAAGGCTAGCAGGAGAAATATTCCCAAGTTCGGGAAAATCTTAGCCCTGTCCAAGACGTCATCCACCAAAAAGATAGACGGTAACGGAAAGTTAACCGTCATAACTTTAGGGGACTCCTCGACTTGAGGACCCTTCCCCTTATCCCCTGCAGCGGACGACCCAGGTTGCGTCGGTGTCGCCTCCGGCACGTCAGAAGACGCCTTCGCCTTCTCAGGAGTGGAGGCCCCGACAGGCTCTCCACCCTTCGACGACGGTTCCCTCGAGAGAACCGACCTCGTCTTCTTCAAGGCCTCCGACTCAGAAGTCGGAGGATATTTCCTCTTCAGATCTATGGCCCTCCGGGCAAGAGCCAGTTGATCTTCTCTCTTCGACTTGCTCGAAGCAGATTGTGTTAGATCTAGAGTTTTGTCAAAAACACAAGTGTTGAGTTATGATATGAAGACTCAGAATTCTGAGTAGGAGACTCAGAAGTTCTGAGTGAGAGATCTTGAGAAGATTACAAGTGTGGAATCTGAACAGAAGGCTCAGAGTTCTGAGTAGGAGACTCAGAACTTCTGGAGTTGAAGATAAAAATGTCCAAGCGCTTGAAGGAAGTTCTGAAGTGCTTAATCAGAAGAATGTTCAGAAGTTCTGAACATGTTGTTCAGAACTTATGTCTTAGGATATTTTCCTTTATATTCTGTTACTAATTAGGACACGTGTAATTGTTCTATTAGTCTTTCACATATATGTACTGTAGCTTTAGTATTTCCTTACAGTATATATAGGAGTTAACAACTGTAAGCTAACTAACCTTTTGCATAACTTTGTATTCACTTGTAATCTTTGAGAGACTCTCTCTCTAGATCTGTAATCTGTTCTTAATCGAATACAAAGCTTTTGGATCCTATTCTCTGTCATTTTAATGTTTGATTGATCATAATTGATTGTAAGATTGAATCCTGGTTTCTACAGATTGCATCTCAGGTTCACCTGGAAGGAGATACAAACATCGGATATTGTCGTGCGACTCAAAATAAAAATGTGCGACTAAACTTACTTGTTGAAGTCTCTTGTCGACTTCTTTCTTCGGCTTCTGATGCCCTGACGGTCATACGACTGGGAGAATCATATAGCTCCCTGACGCCACAAGAGAAAAGCCTCGCGACTTTCTCTTTAGAATCAGAAGTGGGCCCGATCCCGTCGAAATTAATACCTGAAACGTACGACCAAGGTCAGCAAAAGGAAAAAGATAATATGAAAACATACACCAGAAAAGAAATGTACCCATGGTGTTCCATACGGATATGACCCATGAGGTATCCTCGTCTATACAGTCGAGCGTCAGTACCCCGACCAATGACATACTTGGCCTTCCACCCACGATCGTGAAACTGGGTGTCAGGGACCAGAGTATATTGTTAATGCCAAAAATCACCCAAAGTATAACTTAAGGTTGATGTGGAGCTTTAACAACTAAATAAAGCGATCACAAGACAAACAACACAGTCGCGTATAAAAATAAATAAGACAAGAGAATTGGTGACGCGGAAAACCCCAAAACGAGGGAAAAAACTGCGGTCGACTTGAAAGAGTCGACGGTGCACTATAGTCGCCAAACAGGGGCGATATCCTTTTGTAACAAGTGTTTGGGAGTACAATAGTTTACAATAAGTAAAGAAATGAACTTAATAGTAAGCTAAAGTCGTGTGTCGAGCATGAATCGTACGAAATAAACTGCTGTCGTGCGATATGAACTGTTGTCGTGCGATATGAACTGCTGTCGTGCGAAACTTGCGTAAGCGTTATTGTTCAAATGCTCTGATGTAGAAATATAAAAGTGTAGAATGCTCAGATGTTGCTTAAGTGACTCTGATGATGATTTTTCAGGTTGTTCCAGTGTTTATATAGTCTTCGGCAACATTGATTATGTCTTGATGACTTGTTTTGTAATCGTCGTCAGGTCTTTAATGTCATTTAAGAGCTTTGCCCATTTCTGACCGTTGTACCATGATTGCTCGAAGACCTGCATTAATGGAATAAAGAAAATGCTTGTTGACTGTTCACGATTAGTATAATCGTACGACCGTCTTTAGTCTGGACGTCGGTCGTATGTTTCTTACGACCATCACAAAAGTACACGACCAAATACATGATTGTAAATAATCTATAAGACCTTATCTTAATCCAAGAGTGATCTTATGTAAATGTCATTTGTATGTTTATCGTCGGTCGTGAGGTGTGTATTTTTACCCAAACACTTTGCCCCCAAAATTTGAATTTTGGCGTGAAATTCGAATTTTAAATCTGAGGGAGTTGCTTGACACGTGTCGCATAGGGAGAGGATCTGGTCGAATTCCAACCGTCTTGGTTCGATTTGAACCAAGGAAGACGAAGTGGTTGTGGCGTCACGGTGACGTGGGAGAGGCGTGGAGCCGTTACAGGACAGGTGTCGGCCATCCAGGCGTTGCATGCGAAAAGACAGTGGACAGGTGTCAACCATCCGGAGGGTCGTTCTGACGCGATTTTTGCTATAAATAGCGCGATTTAGGAAATCACTTCCTTTTTTACGTGAGATTGTATTTCCAAAGGGAATTTTAGAGAGATCTTGCTTCCATTTTTGCTGTTAGAGGTTGAGTTTTAGAGATCTAAGGTACGATTCTTTCCTTTCAATCGTGCGGAAAAAGTCCATAGCTAGGAAAACCACTATAAATAGGGATCTAATGGACTTGTATGTAGCACAAAATTCAGTCCCTGATTTTTCTGTGTTCTCCGAGCCGGTGAGCATTTTTCAGGATAGCGAAGAAGTAGAGTTCTTTAGGACTCAGGCAGGGATACCGTCTGCCGTGAGGTTGTACTCACCTGACCAAACTCAGACCGACCGAGTGTCTAAGGGGATTTTTCGTCTTATATAAGTATCCTTTCAGAATAGGATATAGGTGGCCCTTTTCTCCCCTGGTAAGGGAGTTTTTAGATATTTTCGACCTTTCTCCCGGACAAGTCTTGCCTGAATCCTGGCAGATTTTCCAAGAGATCGACCGGATTACCGCTGATTAGGAAGTTCCTTTCTCGGTGAACGACTTATTAACGGCATTCGACGTTAAGGATGACGGCTATCATGGGTGGAGGGCCAAGTATATCATCGGTCCACGACCATGGGTGGAGGGCCAAGTATATCATCGGTCGGGTAATGACGCTAGATCGTATAGACGAGGATACCTCCTGGGTCGCATCCGGATGGAATACCAGGGGTATATTCCTTTTCCTTTCATATGTTTTATATTAGTTTTTCTTGTTGCTAACCTTGGTCGCACGTTTCAAATATCAGATTTGCCAAAGTCGGTCCTGCCCTTGACTCTCAAGAGAAGGTCGCTAGGCTATTTTTTTGTGGAGTTAGAGAGTTATTTGATTCTCCCAATCGTGCAACTGTTAGTACTTCAGAAGCCGAAGAAAGAAGTCAACGGGAGGCTTCGACAAGTAAGTGTCCTTTAATCGTACGTTTTTGCTTTTCATTATGTCGTAAGACAATATCTGACACTTGTATCCTTTTGTAGGTGGTTCTGAGATGTAGTCTGCTTCGAGCAAGTAAAAAAGAGAGGCTTAGCTATCCTTGGCCCGGAGGGGCAAGGAGCTGAAAAGGAAGGACCCTCCAACTTCAGGGTCGGAAGCCTTGAAGAGGTCACGATCGGTCTCGAGGGAACCGTCGTCGACGGGTGGAGAGCCTCTGAAGGCTTCCACTCCTGAGAAGACAAAGACATCTTCTGACGTGCCAAGGACGACGCCGACACCGCCTGGGTCGTCCGATGCTGGGGATAAGGGGAAAGGTCCTCAAGCTGAGGAGGCCCCTGAAGTCACGACGGTTAACTTTACGTTGCCGTCGGACTTCCTGATAGACGGCGTCCTGGACAGGGTGAGGATTTTCCCAAACTTGGGAAAATTTCTCCTGCCAGCCTTCAAGGAACGCTATCGGGGCGTTTCTGTGGATGAGACAGGATCTCATGTTGCAGGAACGGCCTTTCTGGTGAGTTCCTTTTGCTTTTTATCGTATGTTTTCTCTTCTTTTAGTAAGTTAGACTTACTTTATGTTCTTTCGTGCGATTGCAGGCGTTTCAGGCGTCTTTATGCCTTTTCGACCAACTGGAGAAGATCCAGAAGGTCGACCCTTCCGTCGCCGAGGATCTTCGGCGAGCATAGTGTTTGGGCACAATTTCACCAGTATCGACCACGACCAAGACACTAAGAACATTTATTACACTTCTTTTGTAACAAAGTCAAAACCATAAACATTTTGTCCTTTGACCAAAGCCGAAGTCAAGCGTACCTCTCGACCTCGACCGTCGTGTGGAATCACACGACCTCGACCAACTAACGTATGACATTTTCTGTTATGTTTTCATCATTTAATGCAGGGTCAACGTCATTTATGACTAAAGGATGAAACCGACAGAAGCAATCATGAGCATTAATGATGATGACCGTTACTCCTGCATTCATGAAGAATAATAAAAGCTACGAAGACTATAAATATGAGGATCCCAGCCTCTCTTTCGGACATAAGATCTAGAGAACAAGGAATACAAATAAAAAAAAACACTCAAAGAGTTCTCTTTCAACAGTTCGCTCTCGACGCACGACTCTCACTATCGACACATTGTTTTACGCACGACACACCAGTTTCTAACGCACGACGCACTCATTTTTTCATTCGATACACTTGTTATTTTTACATTTCAAGTATTCTGTATTGTAATCATTGTACTCTCGACACCAGAAACAAAGGATATTGCCCCTGTTTGGCGATCATAGTGCAACGACGACCCCTAAAGTCGCCCGCGGGGTTTTTCCTTGTTGACGTTTTTGTCATTGTCGCATTGCTTTGTCGAACGATTCTTATCTTTAGTTGTTAAGCTCCACAATCAACCTTAAGTTATCCTTGTGGACGATTTTTGGCATTAACAGTTTGGTGCCCACCGTGGGGCCCCATCTAGAGAAAATCTTCGACAAACGTGTGTTTTACTAACGGTTTCTTGTAGTGTCCTCTGTTTTCTGTTTCAGGAAAATGGCAGCCCCTGGAAATCTAGAGCAAGTCATTGCCCAGATGTACCAGGAGTTGGAAGTTGCACGAAATCAAATCAATGCCATGGCTGAACAGAGTCGAAGAGCAGCTGAAGAAATCGCCCGGCTGAGGAATTCCTTCGGACCACAGAATGGTCCAAGACCGTTCGTCCAGAATCCAGGTCAAGGATCGGTCGGTCAGAACCCAGGATACGCTCCGTTCGTTCGTAATCCAGCAGCCAGGTCCATTCATGCAGAACCAGCAGCATGGGACGTTCAACCCAAATCCCTAGTTCGGGATGGTTCCTCCTCAGTATATAAGGCCGCCACCCATGCAAAATGGATCGCAGCCGTTTCAGAATGGATCGCAGCCGTTTCAGAATGGATCGCAGCCGTTTCAGAATGGGTCGCAGCCATTTTAGAATGGATCGCAGCCGTTTCAGAATGGGTCGCAGCCATATTTCGTCCCTTTCAATGGGGATGCCAATGGCTCATCCTACGGCAATGGCGCCAATTCGGGAGTTGATTCGTTGGCAGGTGCGAGTCCCGATCCTAGCGACCCCGTCGCCCAGCGATTGAAAATGCTAGAAGATTAGAACGAGTGTGTCTTATCTTTGCTCGCTAAGCTTCCAGGGGCACAAAAGTACAACTTGAGGTTGATTGTGGAGCTTAACAACTAAAGAAATAAATCTCTCGACAAAGCGTGCGACAAAGACAAAAATGTAAATGAGGCAGAGAATTTTGGTGACGCGGGAAAAACCTCAACGAGGAAAAAACCCGGGGACGACTGTGGAAGTCGCAGCTGCACTATGGTCGCCAAACAGGGGCGATGTCCTTGTGTTTCTGGTGTCGATCGTACAGAGATTACAATACAACTGAAAGATAGACTTTGAAATGTAAAGTAACAAGTGTTTTGAATGTAAAAACAGTGTGCGTCGTGTGTAAAAACTATGTGTCGAGCATAGATGTCGTGCGTCGAGAGCGATTCCTTAAGAGAGAGTTCTTTGCTTTGAATATTCTTCTGAGTTTGGAAGGTTGTGTCTCTGATGTGTGATGCGATGATCCAAATGAAGGTTGAGCCTTCGCTTTTATAGTCTTTGGGTGCTTTAATTGATTCGTTGAATGTTTCATGTAACTGTCGTAACGGTTTGCTGACTTGAATGCTCATAACTAACCTCGTCGGTTATAGCCGTTGATCATGAATGATATTGACTCCTGCATTAAAACATTGAATAAACGTAACAGTCATAGTATACGTTAGTTGGTCGAGGTCGCATGGTTCTATGTGACGGTCGTGTGAAATAGGCGACGTCGTGGTCGAGTGTCTTGAGGTAAATAACTTTTCGATCTCAACTCTAATCAAGGGATAAAGATGCTCATGATTTTATCTTACCAAAGAAAAGGGAAGTAGGCGTTTTCCTTACCTCGGTCGTGGTCGAGACTGGTGAAATTTTGCCCAAACAGCCGTGCCGGTCGACGTCAAGCCTCGCTCAGGGTATCAGGCGTCACCTTTCGTCGACAAGATCGCGACAGTCGACGTCCCAAAGAAATTCAACATCCCCGCCTTCGCGCCCAAGTATTTGGGGGTGACCGATCCGACAGAGCACATCGTGAAATATAAGCAGCTCATGTGGACGGTCTCGATCCCACACATGTATCAAGAAGTATGAATGTGCAAGAGTTTTGGGGCAACTCTCACTGGTCCTGCCCTCCAATGGTTGATTAACCTCAAATCCAAGTCCATCGGGTCGTTCGCTGAGTTAGTCAATCAATTCTCCCAGCAATTTGCCAGCAGTCTCAAGATGGAGAAGTAGACCAGCGACCTGTATTATGTCGTGCAGAAAGCTAATGAGTCAATTCGAAGCTATTTCAATAGGTTCAATGCGGAGATGATCAGTGTCCGCAACTGTGATGTCAAGACCGGGATCGAAGCTTACAAACGCGGTCTGGACGACAGTTCGGGTTTATATACTGATTTGACCATGTATCCCTTGGAGAATTTCGAAGATGTTCGAGCCAGAACCCTTGCGTATATGAGGGTAGAGGACGACGCTGCCTTTCGTCGCAAGCATACCGACGACAAGAGGTCGTTAGGTGTAAAGAAGGCAGAGTTTAAGACAAAGGCAATATCCATGCCAGAGCCCGCGTGCCAAATCTCCAACGTCCGATTCAAGACAAAAGCGGAAGCCAAGACCGCGACCAAATTTCCTCATTACCCCAAGATATCCTCATACGGTTTCAAAGGGACCACTAAGGACTTGGTCGAGGCTCTGAAGACCGCCCAGGCGACCATCCGGAGGCCAAATAAATCCGATCAGGACGATGCCAAGAAAGATAAGTCGAAGTGGTGCGACTTCCACGTCGACCATGGTCATGCGACAGATGATTGCATAACTCTCAAAAAGGAGCTAGCGTATCATGTCCCGAAAGGAAATCTCAAAGATATCATCGATGACATCGTTACTCCAGGTAACGACGTTCGACCGCCAACTCCTGAGCATGCAAAGGTCGTCAATTGCATCACTGGTGGTTCCGACGTGTGCGGTCTGACGTACTCCGTAGCTAAACGTCACGCCAGTCAAGCACCAGACGATCGACCTGTCCCGCGTTCATCAAGACCCAAAAGAGATCTGGAGTTGGAAGCTATGAAGATCGTGTTCGACCAAGACGACCTCGACGACTCATATCAGAAGCATCATGACGGGTTGATCATTCAACTCACGATTAGTAATTGTTTAACCCGACGAGTCTTGGTCGATGGAGGCAGTTCAGCGAACGTCGTCTTCCTTGACACCATTAATTGTTGATCCAAGGTTTGCTAGCGCATCGGCTTGAGTGTTTTGATCTCTGGGGATTTGCTCAATTGAGAATGGATCAAACATCTTGGATTTAACCTTGGCTATCCTGAGATAGGTCGTCATCTTGGAATCTTTTGCTGCTAATTCCCCGTTAATTTGGTTTACGACCAGTAGGGAGTCACTTCTGACGTGTAGTCCGGTTGCCCCCAAGTCGTGAGCCATACCCATGCCCACGATTAGGGCTTCGTACTCTGCTTCGTTGTTGGTAGCTTTGAAATTGCATCGTATAGAGTATACCATCTTTCCCCCCTGTGGAGATTTTAAGACGACACCAAGACCTGCTCCCCTGGAGTTCGAAGATCTGTCGACATGGAGTACCCAGGTCGTGTCGTTTATAGTCGCCACAGTAACAATTTCATCTTGTGCTCCTTTTTTCAACTCGGGGCTGAAATCGGCAACGAATTCAGCTAGGACTTGTGATTTGATTGCCGTGTGAGGTTTAAAGTCGATATCGTAGGCGCTGAGGTAGATACTCCATTTCGCTAGTCGTCCTGTCAGTTCGGGTTTTCTTAAGACCGACTTGAGAGGAAAATTTGTTACGACTGTGATGGGATGGGATTCGAAGTAGTGTCGTAATTTCTTCGCTGTTGTGACTAGCCACAAAAGCAATTTCTCCATTGATGTGTACCGAGTTTCGGCATCCAGTAGAGACTTACTAACGTAGTAAATCGGCAGTTGTCGTCCGTCGTCCTCTCTGGTTAAGACGACACTTACTGAGTGAGGACTTACGGCGAGGTACAGCTGTACGACCTCGTGATCCTTAGGTTTCGAGAGCAATGGTGGAGCAGCCATGTATTCTTTTAATCGCTGTAGTGCCTGCTCGTGATCGCTCGTCCAGTCGAAACCTTTGTTCTTTCTCAAGACACTATAGAATAGATGACATTTATCTAGACGATCGTGAGATGAAGCGATTCAGCGCTGCCACTCGACCTGTAAGTCGTTGAACCTCCCTGAAGTTCCTGGGAGACTTGATGTTTGTCAAGGCCTTGATTTGATCAGGGTTTGCCTCTATTCTGCGTCGTGTGACCATGTATCCGAGAAATTGGCCGGCGCTGACTCCGAAGGAACATTTCGTAGGATTCAGCTTCATCAGATATTGTTGTAAGATGTCGAAGGATTTCATCAGGTGATCGATATGATCGATCGCCTGTTTGGATTTGACGAGCATGTCGTCAATATAAACCTCCATGGTGTCACCTGTTCTTTGAACATCTTGTTAACCAATCGCAGATAGGTTGATCCTGCATTCTTCAATCCGAAAGGCATGACCTTGTAACAGTATATGCCTTTATCCGTCATGAAAGCAGTCTTCTCTTGGTCTTCGCGGTGCATCAAAATATGATTGTATCCAGAGTAGGCGTCCATGAAGGTTATAAGCTCATGACTTGCGGTCGCGTCGACGATAGCATCGATGTGCGGTAATGGGAATGGATCTTTAGGACAGGCCTTGTTCAAGTCTGTGAAGTCGATGCACACTCGCCATTTCCCGTTCTTATTCTGTACGACCACGACGTTGGCTAGCCAATCGGGGTACTTCACTTCTCTGATTTTCCTAGTCATTCAATGAATTAAATGTGTGCTAAAAGATGATTTTACAAGTATTGTTGTATTATCTGCGTTATATTTGTTTCAACTTTCATCTCTGAAATAAATCGAAAGGTCAGCAAAACATGAATGAAATTATGTTGAATGCTCAAAATTATGTAATTCTGGATTTATTTAGAATATAATGCTCAAGAAGCCTAAATGTTAGAATGATGGATGGAAACGAAAATATGGGTGAAGCACTATGTTTTTAAAACCAAGTGATTGAGATGCATCAAATATATACAAATAAAATCATTTAGTTTGAAAGTTTGTACCTGTGGCCTTTCTGGTTTGGGAGAGTAAGTCCTAAGGGGTGCTCGACACCTAGTCCATAAGACCAACTGGTCTGGGATTGGCTGACCCAAATCCTGCTATAGAACCAGATCGAAATTCATGTTCTACTAGTACAAATGGGTTTAAGATAAATCGATGTGGCCTTTCTGGTTTGGGAAAGTAAGTTCTAAGGGGTGCTCGTCACCTAGCACATAAGGCCAACTGGTCTGGGATCTGCTGACCCAAGTCCTGCTATAGAACCAGATAGAAAGCCATGTTTCACGGTGTATCTTATTCTTACTAAACTTCTTGATTAAAAGATGCCAATGTGCACAAATCAAAAGATGCCAATGAGCACAAATCAAAAGATGCCAATGAGCACAAAAGTAAAAGATGCCAATGTGCACACATCTCTTGAAACTTGGGGATATTACAAAGTCGCGATAAACCCGTAAATTTGTGAAAATCCTGATTTTGGACAAATAGTGTGAGTAGAGCAAAGTATTCTTATATGTTTTAGAATTGCATATGCCTGAAGTTAAACATATTTCGCATGCTAGCACACCAAATAGATTTAATAAAGGGGTTGAAACTGAACATTTTTAACTTGATATGCAATGATGTCTTGTATTTGAATCCAAACACATGCATTTGATTTCATTTGATTGAAAAATCTGTTAAATTTCATTAAGTTGGATTTCTTTTGTAAAGTTTTCAAATGATCAAATGGTAGTAGTTATAAAATGTAGTTCAATGAATTTTATTTTCTTTGAATAAATTTTTCAACTACTGTGCCAAAATGAAATATATGCATATTTTCAGGGGGAGAAAACAAATTGCTCCAGAATTCTTAGTTTAAGGGGGAGCAAGATTGTTCATTAAGGAGGAGATTGTTCGTGATACTCCGAGACACGGCTGAAATTGAAAATAGTTTTCGATGATCATGATGCTCACTTTCATCGAAAAAGGGGGAGAAATGTTTAATTTCATTCATGTCAAAGAGCTTTCAAGTCAAAGATTCGATTTCATGACAGGGGGAGAAAATTGTTTAAAGAAGATTCTGTCTCAAGATAGTAAAAGGGGGAGAATTATTCTTCAAGAGTTTAAGAAAAATCGATTGATCATCTTGGTTTTTCAAGAAGATTTCTTTTTCTTAAATTTGTGCTTATCTGCTCCAAAGTGCCTTGTGTGAAGAATCAAATTCTCCAAATCGAAGAAAGAAAATCTCCGCCAGATCTCTGTCTGAAGATTTTGTGACAAGTTGACTTTGACAAGCCAAAGACTGCTGTTCTCAAAATGATTAAATCTTGAATCCAAGGGGGAGATTGTTAAGTCTAAAATATGTCTTCAAGATTTAATGATAAAGTCAAAGTCAAAGTCAATGTATTATGTGTTTGTGAAGTCAAACTTAGCTTAATGTCTTGTTTAGATCTTAGGTATAAATAGCTTTGTTTAGACTAATCATGTAACAATTCCATAACACTTAGAGCATAACTCTTATCTTGTAACATTGTGCTTAATAGAATACGAGATCTACTTTCTCTCTCTACACTCTCTCTCTAGATCTTGTGTGAATTCTTGGTTGATTGATCATATTGGGACACACACCGACCATGTCTTCGTGCGTCCAAGCAAAACAGTCAGCGTGTTCCTGCAAAAAGGAGATTAGTTGACTTTTTATGATGGGATCTAACGATGCCCCCATAAAGACAGTTGATCAGGCTTGTCCTGGTCCAGGATGACTTCCTCTAGGCGATAGTCATCTCGGGATTCAGGAGCGTCCAGGGACTGTAATTGCTTGATGTCTCTTTTCTGAGGTTTCAGCGTCGCATTGTAGCAATCATGTGCGGTCAACTGTTCACTTTTGATTTCTTATATTCCCCATGGCGTCAGGAATTTAATCGTCTGGTGATAGGTCGAAGGTACTGCCTTCATGTCGTGGATCCAGGGTCGACCAAGTATCACGTTGTAAGCCGACGAACAGTCGATAACGTTGAATTTTGTCTGCTTGTTGACCCCTTTAGCGTAAACTGGGAGGATGATTTCCCTAGAGTGTTGGTTGAATCACCGTTAAAGCCTATCAGAGTCGTCGAACGACGGATGATCTCTGACTTATCGATGCCCATAGCTTTAATCGTGCTTAGAAAAATAATGTTGGTCGAACTGCCCCCGTCGACCAGTACTCTTTTGGTCGAGCAGTTACCAATAGTAAGCTGGATAATCAATCCATCGTGATATTTCTGCCAACTGTCTTGGAGGTCGTCCTGATCGAACGTTATTGGCATCGCCTCCAAGTCAAATACATGCTTCGGTCTGGATGACCGAGGAATGGGATATTCTCCCGACGTTTGACTGGCGTGCCTCTTAGCTGCCGAATAGGTTAATCCACAAACGTCTGATCCGACAGTCACACAATTAACAACTTTTGCGTGGACTGGGGATACTGGTCTTATGTTGTTGTTTGGCGTAGATTCTTTATCGATCAAACCTTGGAGATGACCTTTAGGGACGATCTAGGCTAACTCTTTTTGCAAGGCAAGGCAGTTATCTGTCGTATGACCATGGTCACTGTGGAAGTCGCACCATTTGGTCGTGTCCTTCTTGTCATCATCTTTGTCGCTCTTCTTGGGCCATCGTACTGACGATTGAACGTTTATGAGAGCTACGACCAACTCTTTGGATGTCCCCTTGAATCCGTAAGAAGAGATCTTAGGATATTGAGGAAATTTCGGTGCCGGATTGCTTTTCTTTTTGTCGAACCGGACGTTTGATATCTGGCTCGTAGGCTCCGTCTTGGCACTCGTCTTTGGCTTGAAGTCTGGTTTCTTGATTCCAAGTGACCTTTTGTCGGTAGAATGCTTACGACGGAAGGTCATGTCATCCTCAACTCTCATGTAAGCCAATGTCCTAGCTCGGACGTCTTCAAAGTTTTCTGGCGGGTTGTTAATACCAAAAATCACCCAAAAGGATAACTTGAGGTTGATGTGGAACTTTTAACAACTAAAGAAAGGGATCTCAAGACCAATCAACACAATCGCGATAAAAAGTAATTAAGACAGGAGAATTGGTGACGCAGAAAACCCAAACGAGGGAAAAACCCGCGGTCGACTTGTGAGAGTCGACGGTGCACTATGGTCGCCAAACAGGGGCGAATGTCCTTTGGTAACAAGTGTCTTGTGTACAACAGATTACAATAAAGGTAAAAAGTAAACTTAATCATAAGAAAAAGTTGTGCGTCGTGCGTAAATCGTGCGAAATATGTTGTTGTCGTGCGGTTCGAACTGTTGTCGTGCGAAATTTGCGTTAGCGATATGTGTCCGAATGCTTCATTGATCACTTTTGTGTTGTGTAAGAAATGTAGAAATGAGTGTAGATGTGTTGAATTCAGATGTGTTTCGATGTGTAATAGCTTGGTAACTGATGTCTTTTTTGGATGTGGAGCAGGCCTTTATATAGCTCTCGCCGGCGGTAAATGCGTCTTGGTGACTTGTTTTGTAACCGCTGTTGTTTTGGCAAAAAATCACGTCGTACGACTACGACCAAAACAGGTAAGACGCACATTATAATCCAAATCTTATATTAAGATAAGGTCTCGACAAGAAACAAGAAAACATCCGACGCCTCCCGTAAAAGGTAAGTCGTACGTCCCTCATGACGCTCGACCACAACGTCGCCCGTTCCGCGACCTTCGCGTAAGACCATGCGACCTCGACCAAAACTAACGTTAACCATGACTGTTACATTTTGTTAAGTATTTAACGCAGGGGTCAAATTCATTAAGGAGCAACGGATATAACCGACGCAACCATCAACGATCGATAGCCGTAATGGACGAAGATCATCATGGATATTCACTCCGACAACCGTTACAGACCGTTGCAGACGTTATAGCTGTTAAATGAAGCAATCAATGAGCTAATTAAAGCTCCCGAAGACTATAAAGACCAAGATAAATCATCCTTCCAGACCATCTGAGAACACACCGGCGAATACCATCGAACAGCAGAGAAAAAGCATCTGAATTCACAAAGAAGAACACTCAAACTCTGGAAATCAAGTACTGAAGGCTAAAATCACATAACGAACTCTAGAACAGCAGAAGCAAAGAGATTTCTCCCGAAGAACAGCTCTCGACGCACGACAACAGCCTTCGACCAACAGTTCACACTTTGTATTCACACACGACAAACACTTGTTTTTACATTCAAACACTTGTACTTTAAATTTCGAAGCATTTCCTTCATTTGTATTGTAACCATCGTACGACCGACATCAGTACCGAAGGACATCGCCCCTGATTGGCGACCATAGTGCAGCGACGACATCACCTGTCGTCCGCATGTTTTTTCCTCGATTGAGGTTTGTAGAATCCAGATCCGTGCAACAATAATGAAATCGAAAATATCAAACAATGAAAGAGAATGATTTCAACTAGTCATCCCTGTATTATTCTTTCAGAGAGAATATTACAATGAGTTTAGAAAGCTAAAAGGATGATTAACCTATTTTTCTAGGCTAATACAACATTATATACCTCGGGCCCGTGGTTAACAAGCCCACGGCCCGTTCACTATAGACTAAGTTTAAGGAATTACAATTCAAACCCTTGAACTTAAAATCAACATAAATTCTACCCTAACAATCTCCCCCTTTGATTTAAAGTTCGAGTTCGCGTTCTATCTCTTGCCAGTTGAATACGTATCGTTTGCGCAAAGCGAAGTGAACCTCAAAGAATTTGATGGCGCGGCGGTAGTCGAGACGTTCTTCAACCATATCCAAAGCAGTCTGAGCAGTTCTTTCATTCAGATTGGGTACATAGGATACCTTTGGATTTTCGGATTCGTGCTTGATGATCTTCCGAAGAGCGTCTTGAACTTTGAGCAGTGTGCCGTCGCAAAATCGATCTACCTGACTGAACCTCATAAACTTTATTTCTTTCTGAGCGTTGAGGAAAACGATCCCAATTTCCGGTTGAAGCAGCATTGCATTCTCGGGATACATTGACAGTTCAGGAGCTTTCAGATTCGGTTTGAGCAGATTTACCTTCTTCGCTCGGTTCTCGATTGCCATTTGAAAGTCCGTAAGATAAGAGATCATAATAGAATGGACGAGGAATCGACGAACCGCTTCGAACGCCTTTGTTACAGCAAGCGGTCGGATGGTTCTGTTGCGAAGGTCTCTCAGAATAACCAGAAGGTCGAACGGTTGGAGATGCTTAAAGTCAGCTTCAGAAAAAATCCATTCTTTTCCGTCTTCACGTCGAACAGTGAATACGGGAAAGGCGATCTTCATAATTTTGTTTGACTGAATTTTTAGCACCTCTGAAATTTTATGCTTAGTTCGTACCTGGTCTCTCGGGAGACACCGCTTCATGGCTTCTACGTATCGAAGTTGGCGTGCTGGATCAGGACTGTAGATGCCAAGATAGAAGGTCGGCTCGATCGGGCGAATTCGGTGAACAAACAGCTTCTTCAGAGATTCCTCCAGATGAGGAATGAGGACCTTGATCTTCTCCCAACGGTTTTGTTGCTGAGGAGGGGGAGGAAGATCAGGTGTTGTCGTTTGCTGAGGAGATGTCGGGATTTCTGTATTTGATCTTTCGGGTTGATCTATAGTCTTAGCGGGTTGAGTCGAGTGAACGGGAGTCGTACCATAGAAATTCTGAAGCAGAAACTGGTCGTAATCAACGTTGTCGTCTTCATCAGTGGGAAACACCAAGTTTACCTCGAAGTTTACGGCTCTGGCAGCTTTTTCGTACCATGCGTCTTCGGTTTCCGGGTTGGTTTCACATGCTGGATCAATCATGGTGAGCGTCGGCATGTCTGATGGTTCTTGTGCGACCAATTCCTGGGTTGTACCCTCGGGCTTTTCAACCGTTGGGGCTTCATCATCTGAAATATCCATGTCGATGACCATCTGTGCTAATGGCAACTCGGCTTCGGGTGTTTCTGTTGAAGTTGCAGCAGTTGGGGGTTCCTGTTGAACCACAGATGTTGTTTCGGCAGTCACGATCTGGACGGTCTCGTTTTGGCGTAGACGCTTCTCCCCCTCACGGTGATCAGGATCATCATGGTCATCGTGCTTGCGTTTGAGACCGCCGGCTTGACTCTTACAAGTGTCTTCTAGTGAGCGGACCCTCTCAGACAGCGTGGCAAGCGCTTTGTTGTAGTCGTTGAGGGTCGAGTCAATGGCGTCAAGGCGTGACGTGATGGATGAAGAAGGAGCAGTGACCTAGGATCGGAGAACTGAGATCAGGTCTGCTTCAGCAGATGCGGTTGTGTCAGATTCTTGGAGCAGTTGGGCTAAGAGCATCGTCTTCAGGGTGTCCACCGAGTAAGTAGGTTGCGGTTGATTCGGTGGAGGCACAGAGGCGGTTTCAGTGTCGGCGAGGGGGCCCTTTTCTTTGATAGCACGCATCACTTTGGCAAGTTCAGCGACTACATGTTCTTGCATTTGTTGCTCCATAACCTGTCGGACAGCCTCAAGGGTGTTGTCCAGAGACCCTTTTGACACAAAGTCGGGTAAAATAACGTCGGACTCACTTAGAGTACCCATTGAGGCATCTACCGTAGAGGTAGAGCCACCTACGTTCACAGCTGGCGTGTTATTAACTGTGGTAGGATTTCCGTCCAATCCTCGTGTTCCGGAAGTCGGAGACACTATAGACGTTCCGGTCGGGTCACTAAGAGCCGCGACTTGGTGTTGTTCCGCATCAAGTGTCCTAGGCGAAGAATGTTCAGTAACAATAGGCTCTAGACTCGATGGTGCACGCAAAGAAGTCGAGACTGGGGGCTGCTGGTCTCTTATTTCAACACCTTGACCCTCCGAATGAGGGTCCGGTGGAAGTTGTGCTGAATCCCCGTGTAAGACTGAAACACCCGTCTTTTGAGAGACGGATGAGTGGCTATGGGGGTCGTGCAATTGCTCCGCTAGGTCCACGGAGTCTGTTTCAATACCACGTCCCAACGGATGAGACGGGATAGTAGATGTGGTGACCTGGATTTCACTCGGCTGGGGTCGCTCATGAGCCTCTTTATCTTTACTGCTCGTTCTTTCCTGGTTCAACTTTGAACGCAGTTCTCTCCGTCTCGCATGATCTAACTCCTCTACGTTTTCTCCCTCAGATGTTCTAGTGAGAGTTCCGGTTCCAGTATGTGGAGGTGAGTCAAGTGGGATGCCAACGGTAAAATCAGGGTTGGGTCCGATACCGTGAGGTATTTGTCTCAGGCGTATGTTGCGGTCGGTATCGGAGTCCATGGAGTCAGATTCCACGTCTTCAACTTGTGTACTAGGAGAGGGGGTTTCGATGATATATGGCTCGGTTGAGTGATGTAGGCTCGGTCTAGAGGATGGACCGGCCTGGGCTGAGATGGAACCGGGTTGCGATTCCGCTGCACCAACTACTCTCGGTCCCCTTCCTCTCACAACTAACGTTCCCCGCCCGACAGCACCTGCTTGTCGGGCCCTTCCTCCTCTCGTCCTAGGACCCTCACGTCCCTCAGGCCTATTTCCCTGGGCAGGTCCCTCCGGCTCTGGCTGGACCATGGGAATTCCTAACTCTCCCCTAT
Organism: Saussurea involucrata; assembly: GCA_033807775.1. Lineage (NCBI taxonomy): Eukaryota > Viridiplantae > Streptophyta > Magnoliopsida > Asterales > Asteraceae > Saussurea > Saussurea involucrata. The sequence continues at coordinate 26,899,742 of CM066324.1, forward strand.
AAGCAACTACCCCTGGTGCAGCGGGATCGACGATGGCTAGTAGGGCGGCAAAAATGGGCGAGGCGACCGCATCGGATGGGTTACGGATCACCATGAATTGGAGGTGTCTGATGGGGCTTACCGGATGTGTAATACGTCTTGGAATGGCTGGATTCGCATCCATGTGCTGACGAACGACAAGCGATAGGAAACGCGGGTATGGGAGGAACTTCTTCTGTTTGGTTCCGCCGATGTGTCGAATGGTGGTCACAAGTTCACGCCAGATTATCATGGCAAAGTCGACGTGGCGGTGGTAGCACACGGCGTGAACAAGTCGCAGAAAGTCGCCGGTACATTGATCAATACCTTTCCATCGGGCGGATAGGCAACGGTTGAGTATGGTGAAGAGCGTGTACCAAATTGGCGCCAGGAACTTGCGATTGAAGACTGGTACTCGTTGAAGGTCGGAGTTGTGACCAAGAGCACGCATTTGTGCGCATAGTGTGGCATCGTTAACGGTAGGATCGTACCGTTCATGGTTGTTGGCAGTGGCTTCCGGTAGAGACTGTAGTCTGCGAAAGGAGTCGGGCGTCAGAGTAAATGGGTGGTTGTCAATTTGCGCCGTGATGGTCTGTGTGTTGCCAATCGTATGGACTTGTGCCGTCAGCCAGACTTGTAGAACGTAGATCAAGGGAACGTCGGCGGTGTGGGTGAGTGCCTCGCGTATGGGATGGCGCATCAGAATGTCTAGAATGACCTGATGTTGTGGGTTAGGTCTGAACAGCGCCGGGTCCAAGTAATGATTGTTGGCTTCCAACTCGATGCCATGGTCAGGATCAACCAAGGCAGCATCTGCTACTTCGTCGATGATTTCCTCCTCCTGAGGAATTTGGTCTTCCGGATTTTTTTTATTCCGCCATGTATAAATCTGTCAAAATGGCACACAGTTAGGAACTTAACCAGAAGAACAAGTGTCGGTGCGTACCTTTGCGTTGAATGGCTCAATCTGAGACAGATTGAGGACTGCTAGGGAGAAAACAGGTACAGAATGGACACAACAGCAGAGGAATTCTGATAAAAAAGACAGGGTGTCCGGACAACTCAAAGAGTCCGGATAACAGGGTTGTATGGATAAGCATATGCAAGTGTCCGGATACAAAAGGATTATCCGGACAAAGGGTCCCTGATACGCGAGTTTACCGGATAAGATGGGAGTCCGGACATCACACTATCCGGTAGTTGAACTTACCGGAAACCCTAAGGTTTCCGGACAACTAGGTTTCCGGGAGTTTGATGTTGTCCAGATGGATATGCATGACATTTGAAGGTGCCCGGTTAAAACCGCATTGAGTTGAATGTATCCGGACGAAGACGGATTTGTCCACAAAGATCACCAGGGGATCCCAAGCTAGTGTGAAGTTGTGGAATGGATGCCCAGGAGCAACTAGGGGCTCATGGGAGTGGGGGCAACTCTTGAATCGCAGCCATTGATGCGAATCCGTCGAAAAAACCCATTAAGGATTTCGGGACTGAGAAATTGACCCACTCAGGGTACGATTTGTGGTGCTATGTGTGTGAGAGGTGCATATATTTAACTATCATGTAGTCGTGAGCAACATACCTGAATGACGAGGCTGAAAACACAGTGAATTGAGAGAGAGATGAGAGTCCGAGCGAGAGAGAAAAAAATGTGGGGTTTTAGGGTTTTAGGTTAAAATGTCCGGATGTGGAGAAGCAGCGGCGCGGGTGTCTTATATAACCCGGGTGTTGTCCGGGATCCTGACCGACCCGGATACACCCGACCCGGATAACAAGAGAATCCGGATAACAAGAGACTCCGGATAACAAGAGAATCCGGATAACAAGAGAATCCAGATGAGTCCTTTTTCGTGAGTTTTCAGAAAAACGGAACTTTTTAGGAGACCTTTCTCTCGCTCCCCCTCAAACTGAGCATGGGAATACCATTGATCCCCCTCGAATCGTGTATTAGGGTGCAGTGGAGGGGTCCGACACAAAAAAACTTTAAGCTTTTGAGAGAATACCTGTGTCGCTCCCCCTCAAGTGATGACCAATTTAGGAGTGCCCACACACACAAAAAATTTTGATACGTAAGAAAAAAGTGTGTGTGACGCTCCCCCTCAAAGTATGAGTAAACTTACCTGATGTCGCAGTGTGCTTCCCTTGAACATAATGGTAAATGATGAAAGCACAGAGATAATGAAGTAATCAAAACAAACGATGGTATGAAGTAAAGGAAACACACGAAGAAAGAGTTATCCAGAGAAACAGACGAAATCTACCTAAACAATACAGAGACTAAATCTAACTAAGTAACTGAGACAAGTAGAATACCAGTGCGAGGAAGTGTATGCTCAATCATCAAGAGTGTTAACTCCGGATGATGAGTGGACAGTTACTCGTAGAGGTATGGAACTTGTAAAGGTACACAGTCGGATTAAGTCTTCAGATTTAGCATACCGAGCTTGAACACAAGAGTTTTAAAGCATTTTCGTCCAAGGCTTTGGTAAAGAGGTCTGCTAGCTGATGTTCTGTATTGACGAAGTAGAGCTCTACTGTACCTCTTTCGACGTGATCCTTAATGAAATGATACCGAACGTCGATGTGCTTCGTCTTGGTATGTTGGACCGAATTGCTGGATATGGCAATTGCGCTCTTTGAGTCACAGTAGATTGGGACTTTGACATAGGTGAATCCGTAGTCTTTGAGTTATGTCCGCATCCAGATTACTTGGGAACAGCAGCTAGCGGCGGCCACATACTCCGCTTCGGCAGTTGACGTTGACACGCACTGTTGTTTCTTTGATGCCCAGCTTACCAGGCTGTCTCCTAAGAACTGAATGTGTCCCGAGGTGCTCTTGCGGTCCAACATGCATCCCGCGTGATCCGCATCAGAGTAAGCGGAAAGTCCAAAACCTGTCTCTTTCGGGGACCAAAGGCCAAGATCAGCAGTACCACGTAAATAACGAAAAATACGTTTAACAGCATTGTAATGAGACTCTTTAGGGTTGGACTGATAACGGGCGCAGAGAAATGTCGAGAACATGATGTCTGGTCTTTTGGCAGTTAGGTACATTAAAGAACCGATCATTCCCCGATACAATTTGGCGTTGACAGCCTTTCCGTTAGGATCGGTGTCAAGCTTTGTATTGGTTGTCATGGGATTTTTCATTGGTGAGGACTGGTCCAATTGGAATTTCCGTAGAATATCCCTAATGTATTTGGACTGGTTAATGAAGATTCCGGTCGACAGTTGTTTAACTTGAAGACCAAGGAAAAATTCATCTAACACAGCATACTCATTTTAAAAAAAATTCCCATGAGTTTGGCAAAGTTCTTTGCATATAATGGATTAGTAGAACCAAAAATGATGTCATCGACATATACCTGGACTAGAATGATGTGACCCTTTTCGTTCTTTATAAATAGAGTAGAATCAATAGTACCTCGTGTAAATTTGGATTCTAACAGGAACTTTGATAGGGTGTTGTACCATGCTCGCGGGGCCTTCTTTAGACCGTATAGTGCCTTGTCCAAGATTTAGACATGATCAGGTTTTGAGTCATCCAAAAATCTGTCGGGTTGCGACACATAAACTTCTTCTTGGAGATCACCGTAAAGAAAGGCTGTCTTCACATCCATCTGGAAGACTGTGAAGTTCTTGTGCGCAGCATAAGCGAGAAACATACGGATTGCTTCAATGCGAGCGACCGGAGCATAAGTCTCATCATAGTCGATCCCCTCTTGTTGTCGGTATCCTTTGGCCACGAGTCGCGCCTTGTTGCGAACAACGATGCCGTCTTCGTCCTTCTTATTCTTAAAAATCCATTTGGTGCCGATTACCGTCTTGTGCGTAGGACGTGGAACCAGTCGCCATACTTTTAGAGCTTCGAATTGATTCAGCTCCTCTTGCATGGCTATGATCCAGTCTGGATCTTCGAGTGCTTCGCGAACGTTCGTCGGCTCGATCTTGCTTAAGAATCCAGAAAATAGGCAGAAGTTGGCAGAAGCGCCTCGTGTACGTACAGGAGTGGAAGGATCACCGATGATCTGATGCAGGGGATGTGCCTTTGTCTATTTGGTGGTGTGCGGAAGCAGCTGTTGAGTAGAGTGAGAGGCGTCCGGATCCACATATGCACCAGATGGAAGGTCTTGAACTTGTTCAAGTGTAGCAGTCGTGTTTCTTGGAGGAAGTGGGGGAGGATTCGTCGATGGTTGAACATCCTCTGGTTCCGAGGAGTTCAGAGGTTGAACATCAGTTGTAGCAGAAGACGAATCATTAGGAGCGATCTCTGAGAGCATAGGTTCCTCCGGGGGGTTACATTGCCAGGCGTACTTGTAGCAGATGAGGATGGTTGAGCTGTCTCCACAGATGTTGACGGCGTACTCGTAGACGGTGGCGGACCAGTTAAGTCGTCCGAATCCGCATTGCGAGCAGCTTCAAGTCGCGGGTGCGCTGAGACAGGTGTGGAAGAGTGAGCAGTGTCATCATAAAAGAATTCAAATAATAAATCTAAATCAGAAAGATTATCATTCGATGAAGATGCATGATTCGGATTTACTAATGCTTGTGTAGATCCCGAACTTGGAGGTCCGGAAGCTAACACGCCAGTTAAACCGGGTTCTGAACTGAGGTGTTCAGAAGCCAAATCTGCGGCTTCGTCGAATGTCACGTTTATGCTTTCAACAACGGTTTTGGTCCGTTTGTTATAAACGCGATACGCCTTAGCCTGCATGGAGTATCCAATAAAAACTCCTTCGTCCGCTTTGGGGCTGAATTTCCCGAGATCATCCTTGTCGTTTAGTACATAGCAAGTGCATCCAAATGCATGGAAGTAGCCAACGGTTAGAACGTGATTATTCATGATCTCGTATGGTGTCTTATTGAACCGCTTGAGAAGGATAGAGCGATTTTGCGTGTAGCAAGCCGTAGATACCGCCTCAGCCCATAGATATAGCGGTAGATTTGCCTGGGATAGCATTGTTCGTGCAGCTTCAACTAGGGTACGGTTTCGTCTTTCCACCACTCCGTTTTGTTGAGGAGTGCGTGCTGCAGAGAAAGTGTGTGTGATGCCCACTGATCGCAGATAGTCATCCACCTTCTGATTCTTGAACTCCGTCCCGTTATCAGTTCTGATGGACTGAACGTGTTGAAGCTTGTTCTGCTGGACAGTCTTCAGGTGATCAATTATGAGCTCCGGAGTTTCGTCCTTCGAGCGTAAGAACATCACCCAAGTGTAGCGTGAGTAGTCGTCCACCATCACGAGCACGTATTTGCGTTTGTTGATGCTCGGAACACGCATTGGACCACATAAATCCATATGAATGAGTTCGAGGGTCCGGGTCGTGCTCGGAGTTGCCTTCGGCGGATGTGATGCACGCGTCATCTTTCCCTTTTCGCATGCTCCACAGAGACGGTCTTTCACGAACGGAAGTTGTGGCACACCTCTGACATGTTTGCCTAGCACCAGTTGATTGATACTTCTGAAGTTGAGGTGCGAAAGACGTCTATGCCAGAGCCAAACTTGGTCAGAATCTGCTTTGGACAAGAGGCATACAGGTTTGTCGGTTTTGATTGCGGCAAGGTCGATGGTGTAGAGATTGGTCTTTCGAGTCCCAACCAGTAGCTCGTCTCCGTTGTTGTTGAGGATTCGACACCATGTGGCTTTAAAGCTGACCTCGAGATCCTTGTCGCAGAATTGACCGATGCTGAAGAGGTTGTGTCCTAATCCTACAACGTGGGATACCTTCTTGATTGTTATCTTGTCTTGTACGATGTCGCCGTAGCCCACGATCGGCGACTTCTCGTTATTTCCAAATCTCACGTCTCCGCAGTATTCTTCCTTGTAATTCGTGAGAAGCTCCCTTCTTCCGGTCATGTGCTTGGAGCATCCAGAGTCTAAGTACCACACATGACCGTTCTGCAAAACAAGATTAGGGACGTTTAGGAACCCAAATTTGTTTGGGTCCTTGGGGGTTAGAGTTGGCACTGCCTGTGGAAATTTGCTTTGATACAGCCTTCCCTTTAGGTGCAGATTTCACACCGTTGGAGGGAACTGGTTTTGGCACTTGTTTCCTCTTGGGTGCAGAATGTACACCTTTTGGAGGAACAGATTGTTGGGCAGATTTCCACCTGGGTGCCGGTTTAACCTCAGTAGGAGCAGCCCGTGTAGGAATGGGTCGGGTCTCCCGCTGTGGATTAACCGTTTGATTGAAACCCCGTTTTAAATGATGTTGTTGCCTTTTATTTTGGGGTTTGCGCTTATGGAATAGGTTTTCGACAAAGTACGGCGCATACCAAGCATTATTATGAATGTCATCAAAAACATTCCAACCACAATTAGAACAACATAAACAATCATGCGATAACTGAATCAATTGATGAAGAGAGTTAACTTTAACAGGAAAAGAAACATCAAAATGGTTCCAATTATTCCAAGCATTATTGTCTTTGTCTATTTTAGAAATGAAAACAGGTGGGGAAGACTTTGACGCATCCTTCTTGACAGAATCCCTCGTTAGCCACTTTGGTTTTTCTTTATTAGCTCGACCATGTTTATCTGAAACAGCAGGGACAGAATGATCAGTGACTTTTGAGGAAACAGGTGTCTTAGTGGTCGATTGTTCGGTCTTTTGCTTCGGCTGTGATTGTTTTTGAACATTTGAAGCATTTTTAAGAATCTTGTTCACAGCCGGAGTCTTTGATTGTGAACAGTCGCCCTTTAGAAAGTTGACCGGACGATTAACCACTGGAGACAAAAAATCAGGTTGACTTGGAGGACAAGTAGGGCTGGCAGTTAATGGTCCAGTTGTTCGCCTTGGCTGTGATTGCCTTTTGGAAATGGGTTTCGATTTTGGTTTAGACTGAGAAATCTTGATCACAGCTAAGGCCTTTATTTGAGAACTACTATCCTTTAAAGAAGTAACCGGATCATCAGTCATAGGGGATAGAAAATCAGTGTGACTCGAAAGAGGTTTGTCAATGGGAAAAAAATCAAACTCTTCATCACAGTTACCTTCGGAGTTCATGTATGCTGAGAAATCTATCATGTGAGTATCAGGAACGAAAGCAGGTGGGGAAGGTGAGGAACACTTTGTGTTTGTGTGCTTAGGGGAACTTGGTGCGGAAGCGTTTGAAAAATCAGAGTTTAAATTCCTTTGAGCACATGCGTCTTGAGAGACGTTACTTTCTTGATTAGAGATAGTTCAAATGAAAGCTTTACACGAGGATGTGTCAGATAAGTTAGAAGAAAGATCAGGGGAATTCTGCTTTTGAGCTTGGAGAAGGTTAATCTGTTCTTGTAGTTGACAGTTTCTCATGTGCTCTTTCATCGTTTCTCTTGTCATTTCAGACAGTTTCGATGAGAGCGTATTGATTTCCCACTGAAATTTTTCCTTTTCCTCACTTGACACACCATCGGTTTCCTCAGATTTGAGTTTCTCAAGATCCTTAATTAATTCTTTCTTCTCATTTTGAAAAACCGACCTTTCCTTTTCGAGTGACTCCTCCAACTCGACTATCTTTGCTTCGAAGATGAGAGGGGGAACATAGAGTTTGAACTCATCCATCTCAGTCTTTGTTGCAGGTGCTATTTCCTCATCCTTCTTGGAGGAATCCTTGGGTGTAGCTACCTTGTAGGGGTCGAAGTAGTCATTGGAAAGGTACTTTTTGTTCTTTTGATACGAGTAGTTTAATGGTTCATAACAAAATGGAAGTTGAATTCCTCGTTTGTGTGTGCGTTTATGTTCCTCGGTTTCCTCCTCCTTTTCTGGTTCAAGAGGACCAGTCCATTGAATTGCGTACTCTGGATACTTTTTATCTAACCCAAAACAAGCAAAATCATACAAGGTGGGTGTATGCCATCTTCCCTTTTTTAAATAATGTGGGTTATCATATCCGATTCCCCATTCTTTGTTAAAATACGTGAACTCTTTGGGTTTTGTTTAAAAAAAGGGTTTGATCAGTTTGACCCCGTTTGTGGAGTTTGGTTTCTAGATCTATAATTTTAGCCACGTACTCCTTGTGTTGAATTTGAAGAGAAGAGCATTGATAAGTAATGTCTTCTTTCTCATTCAAGCACTGATCAAACTGACGTTGAAGATCAGATAATCTGGCCCTTAAGTCTTTAGGTGCTAATGAAAGATTTTTGCATTTGTTTTTTAGATTAGCATTTTCAGACTTATATTTCTCAGTTAATTTCATTTGAACATTAAGCTTTTCAGTTATTGAACTAATTTCAAGCTTTTGTTCTGCATTCGTGGCCTTGAGGGAGTTTGCCTTTTCAGTGATGGTTTGCAATTGAAGTATGAAGTTTTGTAGGCAAGAGTCACATACCTGATTTGCTTTTGCCTTGTCTTCATCAGTAGACGATTGATATCCCATGAAAGCATCGGCACCTTCATAATCGTCCTCATCATCAGATCTCCCTAGCCAGTACTCATTTTCAGCGAACATTACCTCCCCAGCCTCTTTCTGTCTGGCCAGTGAAAGTTTGGCCTCATAATAGTGAGAGTTCTTCACAGTAGGTTGACGACAGTCTTTAGCGAAGTGACCGTGTTTCCCGCAGTTGTAGCATTTCACCGGTTCGTCTCTCTTCTTTCGGTCACCTTTCTCTGTCTTCTCCTTCTTCTCAGATGTATCTTGCTCTTCTATCTTCCTGTTTCCTTCATACCGATCCTTATAGTCGTGACGCTTGTTGGAGGAGGTGGAGTAGCGTTGACTATTGGAAGACGGCTTCTTGTAGAACTTTTGTTGTTGAAAGGTTTTAGTCAGAAGGGCAATAGCTTTCATTAATTCTGATGCTTCATCATCATCATTGTCACCGTCTTTCTCGTCCTCAGGTTCTGACTCGGAAGAACTATGCTGTGGACCGCGTCTGGATTGGCTGCTTGAGGATTTCCCCAGTTTGGAAGTCATGAGGGCAATAGGATCAGCTGAAGGTTTTGGCTCAGTCTTCTTTTCTCCCAGAAGCTCATTCACTTCATCTTCATCTTGGAGAAGTGTCTCATACAATTCATTGATGCTGATGTTCTCTATCAGATTGTTGTGGTTGACGTGAGAGGCATACACTTTCCATTCAGGTAGCAAGTTGTTAAGGAACTTTAGTGCGTTCTCAGTATTGGAACGAACAATTTTATTCTTGTTCAGTTCATTGAGAAGTAAACAAAATCGTTCATAGGTCTGGGTAAGGGATTCACCGTTACGCTGCTTGAACCCATCGAACTTGGTTATCGCACTATTTATCTTCAGCTGATTTCCTACAACACTCCCACGCATCATTTTGGCTACCTGGTCCCACATGCCCTTAGATGTATCTTTGTAACTGTCTATGGCAGTGTAGATGGAATTAGGAAGAGCCTGAATCAGATATCTCTTTGCATGCTTTTCACCTTCAAGCATGCCTCTTTCAAATTCTGTCATATCAGAAAGAGTCTTCGCCTCACGTCGAGCTTCTGCAGTTGCAGTTGCAGGTATGTCCTTCATTGGCTTGTCAATTGGTCCATGTTCCAGGGCTCTCTTGATATACTCATAGTTGTCCTTGGACTCTATGAAGATCATGAACCTGTCTCGCCATTGGCTGTACTCGTTCGGGTAGAGACATGGTGGCTTGGTGTCCGTGCCAATTGTGAGAGCATCACGAGAAGTAGACATCTTCGGTTGCAACGGAGTGATCGTCAGACGTGTAGATTGATTCAAAGTGTAAAACCTAACGCAAGGCACTAAGAGTGGAGTCCTAACGCAGGTTCTATGAGTGGCCAGACAATAACTTAGCTTACTGGAAAGAAATCCAACTAAGTGATCTGATCTGGAAGTGTCCGGACCAGAATTATGAAAAACAGTTCAAAATTGCAGAGTTGTCCGGATAGGTAAGAGAGTCCGGATAACTTGAGTTGTCCGGATAACCAAGGTTACCGGATAGACTAAAGATACCGGATAGAATCAACAGGATAAACAAATTTTACCGGATGCAATAGATTCCGGAAAGAATGAGATTTCCGGGTACTTTGAAGTTTCCGGAAACTTTGAAGTGTCCGGATACTACGAAGATTCCGGGTAAACGAGGATTTCCGGATAAAATGAATTCCGGATACTTTGAATTATCCGGAACAAAATTACCCGGAAAGATTGAGATTAAAGGAGAACTTACCCGGATGACTGACTTACCCGGATGATGGACTTGTCCGGAAGAATTGAACTAGTCCGGATGGAACCACAAACGTCCGGACACCTTGATCTGTCCGGAAAACGCGGCTGTTTTATCCGGACACCGCGGCTGTTTTGCTAAAATCGATCGAGAACGCAACTGGGTTACTCTAATGTGTTCCTGAAAGGTTAGAAACAATACCAAGCACAAAACAACACTAATCCAATCGATTTTGGAGCAACAAGAACACGTTTTGATGATAAAAATTCGATTTTTGATTAAGAACACTATCAAAAACTTTTGAACTTATTTTGCTAAATTGACCAACCAAACGAACGAATTAGGGTGTGAAAATTTGCAGAATTACTTATAATTATGATGCTAACACAACCCAACAAGTAAAATTGAACAATTTACGCAGAATCACGGATTTGAAAAATCAAGAAAAGTAAGACGTGGAAAAGTCAAACTAACCAGAAATCAATGAATTAGACTTTGAATCGAATCCGTCTGTCTGCTCTGATACCAATTGTAGAATCCAGATCCGTGCAACAATAATGAAATCGAAAATATCAAACAATGAAAGAGAATGATTTCAACTGGTCATCCCTGTATTATGCTTTCAGAGGGAATATTACAATGAGTTTAGAAAGCTAAAAGGATGATTAACCTATTTTTCTAGGCTAATACAACATTATATACCTCGGGCCCATGGTTAACAAGCCCACGGCCCGTTCACTATGGACTAAGTTTAAGGAATTACAATTCAAACCCTTGAACTTAAAATCAACATAAATTCTACCCTAACAAGGTTTTTCCTGCGTCATCAAATCCTTTGTCTTATTTATTTTTCCCTCGCCGCACGTCTCGTCGAAAGATCCTTTATTTAGTTGTTTAAGTCCACATCGACCTTAAGTTGTCCCTTTGGTGCGATTTTTGGCATTAACAGTTTGGTGCCATCCGTGGGACTACATCTAGAGAAAATCCTCGACGAACATGCATTCTACTAATAGTTTCTTGGAGTTTCTTCTATTTTCTGTTGCAGGAAAATGGCAGCCCCTGGAAATCCGCAGCAAGCCGTCGCACAGATGTATCAGGAGCTCGAGGTTGCCAGGAATCAACTCAATGCAATGGCAGAGTAGAATCGCAGAGCAGCTGAAGAGATCGCGCGGCTAAGGAATCCTTTTGGACCCCAGAATGGTCCTAGACCATTCATCCAGAATCCAGGTTCGGGACCAGGCCCATCCGCGCAGAATCAGCATCCAGGTCCATTTGTGCAGAATCAGCAGCCGGGTCCGTTCATTCCCCCTCAGCACATCCGACCACCACCCTTGAACAATGGATCCCAACCATTGCAAGGTGGTGCCCAGTCGTTTCAGAATGGATCCCAGCCGTTTTCCCAGTCGTTCCAAAGTGGTCCGCAACCTTTCCAGCAAGGATCGCAACCTTTCCAGCAAGGATCACAATCTTTCCAGCAGAGATCGCAGCCATTTCAGCATGGACCACAATCGTTTCAGAATGGGCCGCAGCAATTCCACTATGGGTCGCAGCCATATTTTGTTCCATTCAACGGGGACACCAATGGTTCGTCGCATGGCAATGACATTAGTCCAGGGACCAATCCCTCGACAGGGGCAAATCCTGATCTTAACGATCCCGTCGCCCAGCGTTTGAAGAGGTTAGAAGACCAAAATGAGCGCGTCCTGTCCTTGCTCGCCAAGTTGCCTGGGGCAGCCGTGCCTGTCGACGTCGAGCCTCGCTCGGGATATCAGGCGTCGCCCTTCATCGACGAGATCGCCACGGTCGAAGTCCCAAAGAAGTATAACATTCCTGCCTTCACTCCCAAGTATTCAGGTGTGACCGATCCAACCGAGCATGTCGCGCAGTATAAGCAGCTCATGTGGACGATCTCGATTCCTCACATGTTCCAGGAAGTATGCATGTGCAAGACTTTCGGGGAGACTCTCACTGGTCCAGCTCTCTAGTGGTTGATCAATCTCAAACCCAAATCTATCGGGTCGTTCGCCGAACTGGTCAACCAATTCTCCCGGCAATTCGCCAGCAGTCGTAAGATGGAAAAGCAGACTAGTGATCTGTATTATGTCGTGCAGAAGACCAAGGAGTATATTTGAAGTTATTTCAATAGATTCAATGCTGAAATGATCAGTATCCGCAATTGTGACATCAAAACTGCGATCGAAGCTTATAAGTGTGGTCTGGACGATAGTTCAGGTTTATATGTCGATCTGACCAAGTATCCCCCAGAGACTTTCAAAGACGTCCGAGCTCGAACCTTAGTATATATGAGGGTCGAACATAACGCAGCCTTTCGTCGTAAACGCACTGGCGACAAAAAGCCGTTAGGTGTCAAGAAGCCAGAATTCAAGCCGAAAGCCATATCCAGAATAGAGCCAGCGCGTCAGATTTCAAACGTTCGATTCAAGACGAAGGCAGAAGCTAAGACCACGACTAAATTCCCCGTGTACCCCAAGATCTCCTCTTATGGGTTCAAAGGGTCAGTTAAAGACTTAGTCGAAGCTCTGAAGACCACCCAAGCAACCATCTGATGGCCGAAGAAGTATGACTCGGACGATGCTAAGAAGGATAAATCAAATTGGTGCGACTTCCACGTCGACCATGGTCATGCGACAAATGATTGTATCGCACTCAAAAAGGAATTGGCATATCATGTTCCACAAGGTAATCTGAAAGATATTATTGATGATGTCGTTCTTCCAGCTAATAGCCACCGATCGTCAGTGCCCAAGCTTGCAAAAATCATCAATTGCATCACTGGTGGTTCGGACGTGTGTGGTCTGACGTACTCCGCAGCTAAGCGTCATGCCAGTCAAGCACCCGACAACTGGCCTATTCCTCATTCATCCAGACCCAAAAGAGATTTGGAACTAGAAGCCATGAAGATCGTGTTCGACCAAATCGACCTCGGCGACTCGTACCAAAAGCATCACGACGGGTTGATCATTCAACTCACGATCGGTAATTGTTTAACTCGTCGAGTCTTGGTCGACGGGGGCAGTTCAGCAAATGTCATTTTTCTCAACACCATCAAAGCCATAGGAATCGATCGCTCGGAAATCATCCGACGTTCGACGACCTTGGTCGGCTTCAATGGAGAAGCGACAAGCACCTTCGGAGAGATAATCTTGCCCGTCTATGCCGGAGGAGTCAACAAGCAAACCAAGTTTAGCGTCATCGACTGTGCGTCAGCCTATAACATCATCTTAGGTCGACCATGGATCCATGACATGAAAGTTGTTCCTTCGACGTATCATCAAATGTTGAAATTCCCGACGCCATGGGGAATCCAGGAGATCAAGAGTGAGCTAAAAGTCGCTCGTGAATGCTACAAGCCTACCTTGAAGCCAAGAAAATAAACTGAAGTCGCAAGATCAAGCTCTCGACAGGTTCGTTCTTCTATCCCCAAAATTAATATCTTTTCCACAGGGATAAATCTACTATGGTGCCTTGTCGCACGGCAACATAGTCAACGCAAGACAGTATTTCACAGGATCGCCGTGTCGTTCTGTTGTTTAAAACCTATCTTCTCCTGTCAAAGAGAATAAGGTAACAAACGACAGGGGGCAAATAGAGAGGGTCTGAAATGCCAACGACCAATCCTCGACATTATGTTATCGCAGGATCGCACGACAGTAATCATTTAAGTCTATGATGCGACTCTAAATTCGCAAGGTCGCACGACGGTCAGGTCGTTGACTTGATCATCCCTCCACAGGGGCACACGATACAAACTCATTATACGATCTAATCGTACGATTGCAAAGTCTAAACGATTTTACCCTTAAGTTTCTCAACTTAGAGAAATTTCACACTCCGAAAGTATGCTTTAGTCGCATGTGCTTATGTTTATACACACGATTTAAAAGTCTTATGGCTTACGTACCGGTTATTGTGTTACAACGAATGCCTTAGTCGCATGAATTCCAGATTCAATTTCATAATTGATATGGTATTTGTTTACCAAATATATAAAACGCAAGTTCAAACAAAAGTTCAAAGTTTCATTTACAGAACTGTCGATTACATTCAAAAGAACTCGAATACCGACGGTTCGACCACCAACGATCAAGACATGAAAAGACATAGCATATCCTAAATCTAGAGAGGAGCGTTGATGGCAAGCTCTGCCCAAAAGTCTCGACCTTCGAAGCCCTGCCAATCCCGAAGAACTGATGCAAGGATCAAACGGGTATATTAGGAGTGGTCTTCCAACTCCTTACGCCTCGACCTTCTGAGAATGTGGCTCTTAATATTAATGCTAAGGTTGGAGGAAGGAATATATCCTTCTCAACGATCGACCTCCACTCCAACATTTCCTCTGCCTTCACATATTCAATGAGAGGAAACAGAAACATCTGTAAATTACAAAAGAAACATACTAAGTGCTCAGCGAAAGAACATCAATAACACAAGTTTTGAAAGAAAAACTTACAAAGAACACCAGTTCGGTTAAACACAGTCCAATCTCTTCAACAGAGATTCTTCGAAAACGCTCCTTGAAAGATAAGAGATGATATTTCCCCAGATGCGGAATTGACTCTGCCCTGATGAGGACATAGTCAATTAGGAGAGTTGACGACAACGCAAAGTTGTTCGTCGCCATAAACTCTCCCTCATTCTCTCCCGTCTTTACACCCTCGCCCTTGTTGGCTGACAAAAGGGTCGACGTGGCAGCAGAAAACATCGTCGCCAGTTGCGCAGTATGAGACATCGTCGCCAGATGCGCAGTATGAGACATCGTCGCCAGTTGCGCAGTATGAGACATCGTCGCCAGTTGTGCAGTATCTACGGATATAATCCAATAATTGTCCGCACAAGTACATACTTCGTCCTCCATTTACGATCATTGACAGCAGTGTTCAAAACTAAGGTACGATCACCTTTAAGCCTTGAAAGTAAACTATAACGACGATATTGGTCGCTCATGACTTTATATGCCACTCCCAGTGCGAAGTAATTCGCTCGGTGACTAGAATGACTCGCCAAAACTGGGGCATCAGTTGCCCTGACGATAGGTCAAACTCGCACAGAATTGCCTTGGCCAGAGGCAAATACGGCTAGTGGAAGCCCATCTTAAAACAGGTATTCGTATATAACGACGTACCTCTCGGGGCACATCTCCGGTCGAACCTTGCCAACCTTGCTTATGGTAATCCACATGGGAATCCTCGCTAGACTTCTAAAGTCGTCGAGATCTTTTTCATTTCTAATAGCACCTCTGGGCTCCGTCGACATTCCTAAGATAACAGCTGGTAAGCATAATCATACGACAGCATGACATCACAACCCCGACTCCTCGTTCAGATAAAGACGAACAAGTCCAGTTCCAAGGCGATCAACGTAAATTTTTCTGACCCTTACTTTACTTTCTACACGTCTGATTGATAAAATTTAAACTCGAATTTGCCATCCTTCTTTCAAATTTTGGGGGCAAACTGTTTCGGCAAAAAATCACGTCGTACGACTACGACCAAAACAGGTAAGACGCATGTTATAATCCAAATCTTATATTAAGATAACGTCTCGACAAGAACCAAGAAAACATCCGACGTCTCCCGTAAAAGGTAAGTCGTACGTCCCTCATTATGCTCGACCACAGCGTCGCCCGTTCCGCGACCGTCGCGTAAGACCATGCGACCTCGACCAAAACTAACGTTAACCATGACTGTTACGTTTTGTTAAGTATTTAACGCATGAGTCAAATTCATTAAGGAGCAACGGATATAACCGACGCAACCATCAACGATCGATAGCCGTAACGGACGAAGATCATCATGGATATTCACTCCGACAACCGTTACAGACCGTTGCAGACGTTATAGCTGTTAAATGAAGCAATCAATGAGCTAATTAAAGCTCCCGAAGACTATAAAGACCGAGCTAAATCATCCTTCCAGACCATCTGAGAACACACCGGCGAATACCATCGAACAGCAGAGAAAAATCATCTGAATTCACAAAGAAGAACACTCAAACTCTGGAAATCAAGTACTGAAGGCTAAAATCACATAACGAACTCTATAACAGTAGAAGCAAAGAGATTTCTCCCAAAGAACAGCTCTCGACGCACGACAACAGCCTTCGACCAACAGTTCACACTTTCTATTCACACATGACAAACACTTGTTTTTACATTCAAACACTTGTACTTTACATTTCGAAGAATTTCCTTCATTTGTATTGTAACCATCGTATGACCGACATCAGTACCGAAGGACATCGCCCCTGATTGGCGACCATAGTGCAGCGACGACATCCCCTGTCGTCCGCAGGTTTTTTCCTCGATTGAGGTTTTTCCTGCGTCATCAAATCCTTTGTCTTATTTATTTTTCCCTCGTCGCACGTCTTGTCGAAAGATCCTTTCTTTAGTTGTTTAAGTCCACATCGACCTTAAGTTGTCCCTTTGGTGCGATTTTTGGCATTAACAGCTGTCGGGGCTTTAATGGCATTAAAAGCTCGTCCGTTACTGGCCGTTGTACCATGATTGCTCGTGGACCTGAATTAATGAACAAAAGAAACGGATGTTGACTGTTAACGGTTAATGTTATCGTACGACCGTCTTGAGTCACATACGTCGGTCGTATGAAACATACAACCATCAGGAAAGCGTACCACCAAATGTCCGTTTGTAAATAACCTGCAAGACCTTATCTTAACATAAGAGTGGTCTTATATAAATGTCATTTGAGTTTTCTATCGTCGGTCGTGAGGTGTGATTGTTTTACCCAAACAGTTTGCCCCCAAAATTTGAATTTAGGCGTGAAATTTGAATTTTAAATCCAACGAAGTGATTTGACACATGTCGCATGGGGACAGAATCTGGTCGAATCCTAACCGTCTTGGTTCGATTCGGACCAAATGTGATGAAAAGGTCGTGACGTCACGATGACGTGTCAGAGGCACGGAGCCGTTTAGGGTGCGTTTGGTTGCAGGACATGACAGAACAAGACAGGACAGAACAGAACAGAACAGGACAGGACAGAACAGGACAGTTGTCCAGCGTTTGGTAGAACATATCTAAACTGGACAGAACAGAACAGGATTGCCTAAATGACCAATTTACCCCCACCATCAAACAACAACAAAACTTCATTTCCAGCATCAAATAAGCATCAAACAGTTACCTAAATCATGAGGGTTCATAAAGATAAATCGATTTCAGAGAAGTAGTAGAAGAAAATCGACTTCACAAGTTGTTACCTATCTCGATTTTCAGATGAAGAAATCGATTTTAGAAAGAAAAACACAAATTGTAGGTCAGTTCCAAAATCAGCAAGAAAGCACACACATACAAACTAAGATTCAGCAAGAAAAAACAAAAAAAAATCATGTATTACAGATTCCAAAATCAGATCACAAAATGGAAGAAACTTATCACAAAATGAGATTCCAAAATCGCAGCTCACAAAATCAGATAATTTTAGGTTGAAAATCGAGAACCTGTTCATGGAGAAGACGATGTCAATGGGTTTTGGTTTAGCATCGAGGCGACGATTTCAGGTGAAGATTTCAGGCGACGATTTCAGTCCCAGGCATGGAGGCGACGATCTCAGGTGACGATTTCAGGTGAGGAATCGCTAGGTTAGATGACGATTTCAGGTGAGGAATCGATATCTCAGGTGACGATTTCAGGTGAGGAGTAGATAGGTCAGGCATAGAGGCGACGATTTCAGGTCTCAGGCATGGGGGCGATGATTTCAAGTCTCGGGCATGGAGGCGACGATCTCAGGGAGGAATCAATAGGTTTAGTTCTTTTTTTGAAAGGGTATGTTGGTCACTCAGGGCTTGTTCTACTTAGTTCCAGGGGTTGGGGAGGGACAAGCTTGTCCCACACTTGTTCTACCTTGTTCTGGTGTGTCCCACTTATAGTCATGCCAAACATGGTACAAACCTGTTATGTTCTGTCCTGTTCCACCCTGTTCTGCTTACCAAACGCACCCTTAGAGGACAGGTGTCGCCCATCGGCATGATGCATGCAAAAAGGTGGTGGACAGTTGTCGACCATCCACCGGGGTAACCTGACATGACGTTGCTATAAATATCGCGATCGTTGAGATCACTTCCTTTTTTACGTTTGAGATATTTTTAGAGAGAGATTTTCGAAAGATTTAGTGGCCTTTTTGTGCATTTGCTATAAATCGAGAGAGAATATTGCTTGATCTCCCATTATTTTCATAATGTCGATTGAACCTGCGAGCACTATTACCGGCCAAGAAGGTTTGTCGGCTTTTCGGACGTTATCGGGCGTCCCAGATGCTGTGCAGCTGTACTCGCCGAATCAATTTCGGTCGTCCGAGCGCCCGAATGGGCATTTCGTTTTATACGAATACCTCTTTAAAGTCGGTTTCGAGTGGCCATTCTCCCCACTAGTCAGGGAGTTCCTGGGGAAATTCCAGCTGTCTCTGGCGCAAATGATGTCGCGATTCTGGCGGATCGTCCATGTGATCGACAAGGTTACCACTGACTGGACGACGCCATTCACGGTGGAGGACCTTCTGGCGTCCCATTCGGTTAAGGTGGACAACTACCATCGGTACAGCTTGTTCTCCAAGTATAGGGGAGCTCAGGTTTTGGTGCTGAACACCCAAGTGAACGATCGTGGGTGGAAGGCCCGAAACATTTTTGGCAAGACGCAGTCGTTGGATCTCCTGGAGGAGGATACGACATGGGTTGTTGCTAGGTGGAACACCAACAGTAAGGTTTTCTTTTCACTTGTCGTGTATTATTTCTAAGTCGTGTGTTTTAGCTGATCATGAGTTTTTGTTTCAGCCATCACGTTTCCTGAGGTTAGCGTCTCCAAGGAGATGGAGGCGAAGATCAAGAAATTCCGGATGTACAATCCGGAAGACAGATCTTTCTTCGTCCAACGGAGTCTTAGAGATGAAGACGACGAAGTCCAGATACTTGGAGGGACGGAGATTCCTATTGTGGAGGAAGCAGAGAGAGAAGAAGAGGAAGAGGAGACAGCAGGTATTTATCGTACGTTTTACCTGGTATGTCGTATGTTTTTGCTTATTCGTTCTCCTTCTTATGGTATTTCCTTTATTTTGCAGGTGGGTCAGGCGATATGCCTACTCACGGTTGGTCGAGGAAGGAGGCTCAACTCCTCCTGGCCCGTCAGGCCAAGGAGTTGAAACGTAAGGCTCCCCCACCCCCATCGTCGGAGGTAAAGAAGTCCAAGACGGTTCTCCGGAGGGAACCGTCGTCGAAGGGTGGTGATCCGTCTAGGACCGCTACTTCTAAGAAGACGAAGACTCCACTGGGAGTTATAGACGCGGCTCCGGTGAGCGTGGCCTCTTATTTGATTGAATAAGTCGCCTCTTCCTCCTCGTCGGTCGACAAAGGGAAGGGAAAGAAGACGGAGGAGTCCTCCGGCGTCATGACGGTGAACCTTACGCTGCCGTCAAATTTCATGGCTGGGGAAGAGATGGACAGTGACAAGCTCTTCCACGACTTGGAAAAATACCTTTTGCCTTCCTTCCAGGAGCGGCTCGAGACATGGGGTCGCACGTCGCATGGCTGACTTTCAAGGTACGTATGATCCATTTGTTTAAAATATTATTGTCATTTATTTTCTGACGTTTATGTATTCGTGCGCTACAGGCGTTTCAGACTTCTCTTTGTTTGTATGCCCATAGAGAAAATGCACAAGGCACAAGAGGAAACTCGTGTGGCAAGGGAACAGGAGAAGCTGGCGATGGAAAGGGTCGAGAGCCTTTCGGCGAGGCTCGATGAAGCTCAAGACTTCTATGCGGCGTCGATGAACGCGAAGAAAGACCTTCAACACCATCTGAGGGAGACCCTTAAGAAGTCCTCTGCGACTGAGGCGGAGTTAGGAGCGACTAAGGGCTCCTTGGCCGAGAGCGAAAAACAGGTCAAGGACCTTAAGTCGCTCGTCGAGGCAAAAGAGGGGGAGATCGCGTCCTTAGAGGAGCGACGCTAGTCGTTTGAAGCACTGACCCGTCTGAGGGTCCGAGCGGCGATCATGCGTTGCAATTTACGGGGGTTAAACCCTATGGCCGGAGCCGAAGCAGAGGTCAACTCATTCCTAGAGCAAGTCGGGGACGAGGAAGAACTCGACCAGGAAGACAAGCTCGGAGAAGGGGACTCAACGGACGCTGAGGTCGATGTAACTGGCGACGAGGAGGTCGCTAAGGAGCAGGACCCTCCTCTGCCTTGACTTTTGTCTTTTTGTTTTTTTTTGATGGGGCGACTGCAATTGGTCTTGCCCTTTTACTTGTAATGGTTGATCATATGAATACAAGTAAATTTTTGCTACGCCAAATAAACAAATATAAACGAGGGATAACAAAACTTAAAGAACAAGCATATGATAGCAATAAGACGTATGATAAACTGTACGACATAGGTAAATGTAGCTTTTGAAGTAATCGGACGACTGGGCCGAAGTAATATTCTAAGTATGGAGTTCAAGTCATAAGACTTTTGACTCCGACACTCAGATTAAGCAAGCACCTGTTTATGATCGTAAGATCCATGAGATTCCTGCTTATGACATGTCAGTCATGACTTATTGGTCGTGACATATTTTTCGTGACCTTATAGTCTTAAAGACTTTGTCTCTCACGATATAAATCATAAGACTGGCGTTCGTGCGATCATGCGAGCCTGCAATGTAAGATTCAGGGGTGGTCGTTGGTTTGACCAACGACCCTCGATGCTTAAGTCAGTAATCGTTTGTCGAAATAAATCGAAAGTAAAATGTTAAAAGAAACACTTTTTTAGATGTACTGCGGTCCAACTACGTGGGGTTGAGGTCGTGGATTTGATATCATTATTTCAGACGTACGATCACTTGTAACCTGTGGACCATTGTCACATACGATTTTGGAAGAGATTCTGAATCTGCATAGAATGTTGGTCGGGATAAAAGAGATGACCTCTTTGTCCCGAATTTAGGAGTAGGCATCTGCTTCTATCCGTTTAGAGGATTGATTTGTAAGGACTAGCAGAAAAATTGTCTGCCCTGGGGCAGGAGGTTTATGCCTACGATCAGTAAATTTGAAACTTGAAACTGGAATTCGAATGAAGTACACCATTTTGCCCCCCCCCCCCCCCCCCCCCCCCCGTAGGGACTTGAAGACGACACCAAGACCTATCTCTCTGGCGTATGGAAAACTGTCGACATGGACTAGTCAGGTTATGTTGGATGTAGTCGCCACAGTATGGGTTTCATCTAGTTCAGGACTGAAATCAGTTATGAAATCATCTAGGATCAGCGATGCAACTGTCGTGCGAGGCTTGTGTAATTGCTAGATGTCCTTTTTCTGAGGCTTCAACGTCGCCTTGTAGCAATCACAGACGGTCTTCTATTCACTTTTGATTTCTTGTACTCCCCATGGCGTCGGGAATTTGATCGTCTGGTGATAGGTCGAAGGGACCGCTTTCATGTCGTGTATCCACGGTCGACCAAGTATAACGTTGTAAGCCGACGAACAGTCAATAACGTTAAACTTTGTCTGCTTGTTAACCCTTTTAGCATATACTGGGAGGATGATCTCTCCCAAAGTGTTGGTAGAGTCTCCATTGAATCCTATCAAAGTAATCGATCGACGGGTGATCTCTGATTTATCGATTCCCATAGCTTTGATCATGCTTAGGAAAATGATATTAGCCGAACTGCCTCTGTCGACCAATACTCTTTTGGTCGAGCAGTTGCCAATAGTGAGTTGGATAATCAAGTCGTCGTGATGTTTTTGTCAGCTTTTCTGGAGGTCATCCTGATCGAACGTTAATGGCATCGCCTCCAGTTCCAATTCTTACTTTGGTTGGGATGACCGAGGAATGGGGTATTCTCCCGATGATTGACTGGTGTGCTGCTTGGCTGCCAAATAGGTTAAACCACAGACGTTTGAACCGCCCGTCACACAGTTGACGACTTTTTCATGGACGGGGGATTTTGGTCTTACATTGTCAACTGGCATAGATTCTTTATCAATCAAACCTTAGAGATGACCCTTGAGGACGATCCAGGATAACTCCTTCTGCAAAGCAAGGCAGTTATCTGTCGCATGACCATGGTCGCTATGGAAGTCGCACCATTTGGTCTTGTCCTTCTTGTCGTCATCTTTATCGCTTTTCTTGGGCCATCGAACAGACGACTGAATGTTTTTAAGAGCTTCGACTAATTCTTTCGATGTCCCCTTAAATCCATAAGAGGAAATCTTAGGATATTGAGGGAATCTGGGCGCAGGATTGCTCTTTTTCTTATCGAACTGAACGTTCGATATCTGGGGCGCTGGCTCTGTCTTGATGCTCGGTTTGGACTTGAAATCTGGTTTCTTGATCCCGAACGAATTTTTGTTGGTGGAATGCTTACGGCGGAAGGCTAGGTCGTCTTCGACCCTCATGTAAGCCAATATCCTAGCTCGAACGTCTACAAATTTCTCTGGTGGATAATTCGTAAGATCGACGTACAATCCTGTAGTATTATCGTCCAGACCACGCTTGTAGGCCTCCATGGCGGTCTTGACGTCACAATTTCGAATGCTGATCATTTCTGCGTTAAAACGATTGAAATAACCACGGATGGATTCTCCGGATTTTTGGACGACGTAGTACAGGTCGCTGGTCTGCTTCTCCATCTTGCAACTAATGGCGAACTGTTGTGAAAACTGGTTGACCAACTCCGCGAAGTTGCTGATGGACTTGGGTTTGAGATTGATCAACCACTGGAGAGCAGGACCTGTAAGAGTCGTGCCAAAAATTTTGCACATGCACACCTCTTGATATTGATGCGGGATTGATGTAGTCCACATCAACTGTTTATATTGAGCGATGTGCTCTGTTGGATCGGTTATTCTTGAATATTTGGGTGTAAAAGCAGGGATGTTGTACTTCTTCGGAACGTCAACATTTGCTATCGTGTCGATGAAAGGCGACACCTGGAATCCTGTGAGAGGTTCGACGTCGACAGGGACGGCGGCGCCAGGTAATTTCGAAAGTAGCGACAGCATCTTTTCGTTCTGATCTTCCAACAACTTGAGTCGTTGAGCGACAGGATCGTTAGGAAAGGGGATTGTACCTGTCGGGGGAATGACTCCTGAGTTCTGGGTTATCGTACCGACTGTCGGGTGGGAACCATTTCCGTGCGACGATCTGTTGGCTTCTCCATTAAAGGGGAAGTTCATCGGGATCTGATGAGGTATGGCTCCATTATACAGCGGCGGAGGCCTCATATTTTGCGGAGGAAATTGTCCGAAGAAAGGATTGTTGACAAATGGCCCTGGACCTGCTTGGAATGGTGGCCTTACGAAAGGTGCATTTGTAGGTCGGGGACCGTTCTGAGGTCCGAAGGAATTGCCAATCGCCGGATTCCTCAGGGAGGCAATTTCCGCAGCTGCCTTCTGGTTCTGCTCATGCAGGGCTTGAATCTGACTCCGAGTTGCGCTCAATTCTGATTGAAGTTGAACCATGGGATCTTGGTAATTTGCCATTTACCTGAAATCAACAAAAAACTTCACAAGATCGTTAGAGCGATGTATGCGTTGGCTTGAGATTCTCTCTAGATGGGGTCCCACGGATGGCGCGAAACTGTTAATGCCAAAAATCACCCAAAAGGATAACTTGAGGTTGATGTGGAACTTTTAACAACTAAAGAAAGGGATCTCAAGACCAATCAACACAATCGCGATAAAAAGTAAATAAGACAAGAGAATTGGTGACGCGGAAAACCCAAACGAGGGAAAAAACCGCGATCGACTTGTGAGAATCGACGGTGCACTATGGTCGCGAAACAGGGGCGAAAGTCATTT
Organism: Saussurea involucrata; assembly: GCA_033807775.1. Lineage (NCBI taxonomy): Eukaryota > Viridiplantae > Streptophyta > Magnoliopsida > Asterales > Asteraceae > Saussurea > Saussurea involucrata. The sequence continues at coordinate 26,923,697 of CM066324.1, forward strand.
GGTAACAAGTGTCTTGTGTACAACAGATTACAATAAAGGTAACAAGTAAACTTAATCGTAAGAAAAAGTCGTGCGTCGTGCGTAAATCGTGCGAAATATGTTGTTGTCGTGCGGTTCGAACTGCTGTCGTGCGAAATTTGTGTTAACGATGTGTGTCCGAATGCTTCGTTGATCACTGTTGTGTTGCGTAAGAAATGTAGAAATGAGTGTAAATGTGTTGAATTTAGATATGTTTCGATGTGTAATAGCTTGTTAACAGATGTCTTTTTCGGATGTGGAGTAGGCCTTTATATAGCTCTCGTCGGCAGTAAATGCGTCTTGATGACTTGTTTTGTAACCGTTGTCGGGGCTTTAATTCCATTAAGAGCTCGTCCATTATTGGCCGTTGTACCATGATTGCTCGTGGACCTGCATTAATGAACAAAAGAAACGGACGTTGACTGTTAACGGTTAATGTAATCGTACTACCGTCTTGAGTATCAAACGTCGGTCGTATGAAACATACGATCATCAGGAAAGCGTACGACCAAATGTTCGTTTGTAAATAACCTGCAAGACCTTATCTTAACATAAGAGTGGTCTTATATAAATGTCATTTGAGTTTCTATCATCGGTCGTGAGGTGTATTTTTTTTACCCAAACAGGTACTTCATAAGATCGACGTACAGCCTTGATGTGTTGTCGTCCAGACCGCGTTTGTAAGCTTCGATGGCGGTCTTGACATCACAGTTCCGAATACTGATCATTTCTGAATTGAACCGGTTGATATATCCGCGGATTGATTCTCCGGATTTTTGGACGACGTAGTACAGATCGCTGGTTTCCTTCTCCATCTTTCGACTACTGGCAAATTGTTGTGAGAATTGTTTCACCAGTTCTGCAAAGTTGCCGATGGACTTGGGTTTAAGATTGATCAACCACTAGAGAGCAGCGCCCGTGAGAGTCGCGCCAAACCTTTTGCACATGCAGACTTCCTGATACTGATATGGGATCGACGCGGTCCACATTAGTTGCTTGTATTGAGCAATGTGTTCCGTTGGATCAGTTACTCCTGAGTACTTTGGCGTGAAAGCAGGAATGTTGTACTTCTTCGGGACGTCGCCGTTTGCTATCTCGTCGACGAAGGGTGACGCTTGAAATCCAGTGAGGGGCTCGCCGTCGACGGGGACGGCAACTCCAAGTAACTTGGAAAGTAGCGACAACATCTTTTCGTTTTGATTTTCCAACAGCCTTAGTCTACGTGCGACAGGATCATCAGCGCTCAAGAATACACCGATTGGGGGAATGGGTTCTGAATTTTGAGCCGACATACCAAATGTCGTGTGGAAACCGTTTCCATACGACGAACCATAGGCTTCTCCAGAAAAGGGGATGCTTATGGGTATTGCCATGGTAGGTCGCGGATTTGTCGGGATGTGGTGAGGTATGGCTCCATTGTTGAATGGCGGTGAAAGTTGCATGAAAGGTGACATGGTCCTGGACCTGTCTGGAATTGTGGTCCCATGAAAGGTGCACCGAAAGTTGGTCGGGGACCGTTCTGAGGTCCAAAAGAGTTGCCAATTGTTGGGTTCCTCAAGGAAGCAATTTCCGCAGCTGCTCTTTGATTCTGCTCGTGCAAAGCTTGAAGTTGACTCCGGGCTGCATTTAATTCTGCCTGAAGTTGAGCCATAGGATCTTGTGGACCTGACATTTTCCTGGAAAACAAAACTTCACAAGACCGTTAGAGCGATGTATGCTTGACTTGAGATTTTCTCTAGATGGGGCCCCACGGTGGGCGCCAAACTGTTAATGCCAAAAATCACCCAAAGGATAACTTAAGGTTGTTGTGGAGCTTTAACTACTAAAGAAAGCGATCTCATGACAAACAACACAATTGCTTATAAAAAATAAGACAAGAGAATTGGTGACGCGGAAAACCGCAAAACAAGGGAAAAAACCGTCGTCGACTTGTGAGAGTCGACGGTGCACTATAGTCGACAAACAGGGGCAATATCCTTTTATAACAAGTGTTGGTGAGTACAATAGTTTACAATAAGTAAAGATATGAACTTAATAGTAAGCTAAAGTCGTGCGTCGTGCGTGAATCGTGCGAAATAAACTGTTGTCATGTGATATGAACTGCTGTCGTGCGATATGAACTGTTGTCGTGTGAAACTTGCTTTAGCGTTATTGTTCAAATGCTCAGATGCTGCTTGAGTGACTCTGATGATGATTTTTCAGGTTGTTCCAGTGTTTATATAGTCTTCGGCAACATTGATTATGTCTTGATGACTTGTTTTGTAACCGTCGTCGGGTCTTTAATGTCATTTAAGAGCTTTGCTCGTTTATGACCGTTATACCATGATTGCTCGAAGACCTGCATTAATGGAACAAAGAAAACGCTTGTTGACTGTTAACGGTTAGTATAATCGTACGACCGTCTTGAGTCTGGACGTCGGTCGTATGTTTCTTACGACCATCACAAAAGTACACGACCAAATACATGATTGTAAATAATTTATAAGACCTTTTCTTAATCCAAGAGTGATCTTATGTAAATGTTATATGTATGTTTATCTTCGATCGTGAGGTGTGGATTTTTACCCAAACATATATCCTCCCCTCAGCTTGGACGACAGGTTATATCGATGATAGCCGTCTGCCTTGACGTCGAATGCCGTCAAGATATCGTTCACCGTGAAAGGCACTTTGCAATCAACGGTGATCCGATCAATCTCCTGAAAAATCTGCCAAAACTCGAGCAAGATTTGTCCAGGAGAAAGGTCGAACACGTCCAAAAACTCCCTGACCAGGGGAGAAAAGGGCCACCTAAATCCTATTCTGAAAGGATATTTGTATAATACGAAAAAGACTCTCAGACACTCGGCCGGTCTAAGCTAGTCGGGTGAGTACAACCTCACGGCAGAAGGTACCCCCGCCAATGCCCTAAAAAATTCTACCTCCTCATTCTCCTGATAAGAGCTCGCCGGCTCAGAAGACATAGCAAAATCGGGGACAGATATTTGCGCTACATACAGGTCCATAAGGTCCCTGTTTATCGTGGTCTTCCTAGCTATGGACTTTTTCCGCATGATGAAAAGAAGAAAAATCGTACCTTAGATCTCTAAAACAACCTCGAATAGCAAGCGGAAGCACAAAGATCTCTCTGAAATCTCTCTCTAAAAATACAGCGAGTGTTAGCTTAAATTAGCTCCTAATTTAAGGAATGTTTTATAAAGAATTATTGTAATAGGGCTTTATAATTAGCTTATGGGCTTTTAGCTAGTTATATGGGTTTAGCCCTTTTTTTCTTGTAAATGGACCGTTTATAAAGAATTTTAGGGTTCATTTTTCTTTAGGTCATTTTGGAAAAAACACACATCTTCACACATAGACTAAGTGAGCCTCTCATGAGAGTCAATTAAATTCCAAGTGTGGTGTTTTTCCATTTTCCCCTCCATATTATCAATTAATGAATATGAGATGATTTCTTTTATGATTGTTCTTCATGTTTATCATCTCTACATTTATATGGAGTTTTTTATCTTCTATTGTTTGCTTGAAAATGGGATCAACAATTGGTATCAGAGCCGATTGAAGAAATTTTTCTTCAAAATCGGTCATCTATGGCAACAATAGAAGTTATTAGATGATTTATTTGTTGTTTTGGTGCTTAGATTGATTCAATCACATGAGCCTAAACACAAATATCATTCTAATGTTTATTTTTCTGTTTTGTGCATATTTGAAATCCATTTTCGATCTGAATCAGATCTGGATAAGTTTTGACAAAAAATCGCATTGTTTCTTCACAAAATCTGATTCTGCACACCACATGTTTGATGAAATGTCTGAGTGAAGAATTGATTCTATTTGGGTTAATCTGATCTGATTTATTACATTTGTGTGTTTTGATTCTTTCTCATTCATTGGTCTTATTTGATAAGCACAAAGTAGATGGTTGATCTATGATCCCATCCTTATGTGTGCTTTAGTCCTTTGCATTTTTGCATCTTGATAGTAAGGTTGTTGATCTTTGATCTGACCTTTATTTAAATCCAAGGTTGGACTCTCTTTGATCCGGATTTTTTTTATATTCCGCTGCTCATAATCGATTAAATGAAAAACAAAATCATTTGGGTCTTGAAAAAGTTGCTTGAGAAAGATTTGGTGTTGTGCTACATATTCAAAGTTTGATCTGAAAAGATTTTATACCTTTGAGTGCTTCTAATCAGTTTTCTAACCTGATCAATTAGAGATCTGAGTATTTGCACTCATCGTTTTAAAAAATTTATGGATATCGGCTTATTTTTACATCAAATCGGTTTTGATGAGCATTTGATATAATTGGAGGAAAAAGACAGCATGCTGAAAATTTTGCGATGCTGCAGTAAATTGATCATATCTCACTCATCAAGGCACCAATTGATACGATTCAAAAGGCCCTGGATTGAAAACATATTGATGAACAAATTTCATGTTTTGAGTATTCACATATTCGAACTTTAGAAGTGTCATACGCATCGTTGAATTGGACAACAATGTGCTGATGGAAAGCTGTTGGACAGATCTGCGCGACTGTGGTAAATCAACCATATCTTATTCGTACGAACTCCAAAAGAGGTGATTCAAGATGATCTGAACAGATAACAACCCAATGAAATGTTTTTATGTTTTGAGTTTTTGCAAACTCTAGAGCTATAATGGTCTAAATCAGTGTCAAAGTTGGTGTAACATTTCTGTTCTGTTAAGCTACTGTTTAAGCTGCTGTTTGAGCTGCTGTTTGGCTGATGTTTGTATTCAAGCAAGTTGCTATTAAGTCAATCAAAACAGAATGTTTCCTGATTGAGCAGATTGCATTTTAGAAACTGAAATTTGATAGCATGCTCAAATTCAATTATGTTCAAAGCTTGTTTGAAATGATATGCTATTTGTTGTTGTCAAAGATTGAAGGTTGTCAAAGGCCTCTATGGCTATTCAGAGTTGTCTTAAGTTGCTGGTGTGAGCTCGAAATGTGCAGCAGGTTATGAACAGACCCAAAGATGTTTTATGCTTTGTTTATACAGAAAGCTATTGCAGTGCAACTCAATTTTGTTGCTGTCCATGTTCAAAACAGAAACTTACCATCACTGTAAATGGGATGTTGAAAGAGTAGAAAACCTCAAATATTTCAGAATTTTGGAGGTGATAAAAGCATAAAGTTGTTGCTGTCCAGATTAAGCAGCAGTCTAGCTGATGTCCCTAATCGGTTTTGTGCAGCTGTAAGTAAGTTCTGTGATCTGTCCGGAAGAATTGACAGAAGCTGTCAAGAGCCTCTGTTATCAATTAAGCTACTGTGTGCACATAAGTTGTGCAATGATTGTTGTTGGACCTGCATTAATGAAACAAAGAAAACGGATGTTGACTGTTAACGGTTAGTACGGTCGTACGACCGTCTTGAGTCTCGAACGTCGGTCGTATGAAACTTACGACTACCATTCAAATGTACGACGATATAAACAATTGTAATTAATCTGTAGGACATTATCTTGATACAAGAATGGTCTTACATATATGTCATATTTATTTTTTATCATCGGTCGTGAGGTGTGGATTTTTACCCAAACATCGGCCGATGAGGGGGATGGGGCGACCGATTGGGGCCATACCTCTCCAGTCAATGGAGAGGCTACGCTCACCGGAGACGCGTCAATAACATCCGATGGCATCTTCTCCTTCTCAGCAGTGGCGACGCCAGACGAGCCACCACTCTTCGATGACGGTTCCCTCCGGTGAATCGTCCTTGATTTTTTCACCACCGACGATGGGGGTGGAGAAACCTGTTGATCCAAACCCTCAATGATTTGATAATGACCCTTTGAGAAACACTTAGTTAAAATTGTAAGTAGACAATATGTATTAGAGTTTCACTATCGTTGATAAGTGCTAAGACTGTTTCAGTACCGCTGATAGGAAACTTAAGTTATTTATTTGTTACATTCAGCGAAACTGTACATCAGTGAGCCCTGAGCCTGTTCAGCCTCACTGATGATCGCTGATAAAATATATTGTTTACTTATGATCCCTGAAGACAAGTTTCACGTCAACAATGTTCTACACTGAAGTCGAAGATCAAGCCAAAGAACTAGCGACAAGTCTACTAATGAAATGATGCGGATATCAGCGAATCCAAGACCTGTCCACTCAACGTGAAGTTTCAAGTAGAAGACTTCAGCGAACGCTGAACTTTATCACTCGCTGATAAAGAACTATTCAGCGAACGCTGATCATGAAGTCTTCCTCTACAAGTTACTTTTGTCTTATCCCCTTGCACGCCTCCGTACGAAAAATCAGAATAGACATCCCCTTTGTCCAGAATCGTACAACCAACTCTGATTCTACATTGTTCATCATGCGGCTACTAGGTTGTTTACTAAAGTCAAACCATGCAACCAATCAGCTGCTGCCACGTGTAAAGTGGTACTGTTGTGCATTAAATGCATGCAGTATATAAAGGAAACCCTACTTCATAAATGAAATGCTCGACCATTTCCTTCTTCTTACTATTCTGTGTGTTAGAATATTATCCTTAATATTCTTATCTCCTTTCTAACTTATTTCTAGTGCAAGAAATCTTAGTGATTCTCTTAACTTGTTTAGATTAGGTTTATTCCTTAATCTTGTTCCGCAACAAGTTGTAAATTGTTTGATACATATCAATAAAGAATTTAGAAAAGTAAAATCTGTGTGTTTGTATTCAACCCCCCGTTCTACAAACTTGTATAACCCTTACGGGACCAACAAGTGGTATCAGAGCAGATTATTTAATCTCATAAACAAGATCTTGCTTATACTAATCTATTTTCTCTTCCTTGCTACTTCTCATAATGCTAACACCACAAACACAAACTACATTGACAATGGTTCTCTTGCAAAACCCCTAGATTTTCCAGAGATAACTTTAATCTGCGGAAAAATAGGATGATACTCTTCTTAGAAGGTGTAGACCCTACTATGCCCCATTACATCGAGAATGGTCCATATGTCCCTGTCAGAATTGATCCTGAAGTTCCAGTCATTGCTACTAGAACTACCATTCCTGAAAGAATCATTCCCAAGAAACCTCACAATTGGTCTGATGAAGACAAGAAGAAGGTGGCTATCGACACTAAAGCCAAATCTATCCTTTCTATGGCTCTTCCTGACGAAGTCTACCATTCCGTCATGAACCTGAAAACCTCCAAAGCCATGTAGGACACAATCTGTGTTCAATATGAAGGTACATCTGAATTCCAGACTCAAGAAAGATCAACCTGGTAAGACAGTACAAAAGCTTCATTTGTGGTAAGAATGAATCTCTCTCTGAAGTACATCAGCGGTTTAAATGTTTAATTATTGACCTGAAAACCGTTGGTAAGGAATATTCTAACTTTGAGATCCTGACAAAGTTCCTAGAATGTTTACCTGAAAGCTGGGACAGTTATTCAATGTGTCTCAAGCTATCAAAGGATCTAAAATCTATGACTCTCTCTACCTTATTTGGCACTATGCTCAATCATGAGCAGTCGTGTCATCTTAAGAAGAATCTTGTAAAAGATTCCAAAAGCACACATGTTGCTTTACTCTCAGAGTCACCTTCCACTCAGCGATCAACTGTCACTATCACCGAGTTGGAAACTAACTCTGAATGCTCATCAGATGCTGATTCTTCAGATCTTGATGAATCTCTGGCACTCCTGGCTAATAAGTTCAGGAGATTCGCCAGAAAGAGTAACTTCAGAAGGAACAAACCCCTTGCACTCACTGACAAGCCAAAAACATCAACTCCTGTTGATAAGGCTACTGCTACGTGCTTTAACTGTGAGAAAGTAGAAACTTTGCTAGTGAATGCAGGTCAAACAAAGTCTTTAAACCCTCAGCTTTCTCCAAGAAATCCTCTAACCCCAGGGCTAGAGATGACAAGTATCAAAAGCTGAAAGAAAAGTATGCAAAGCTGAAAAGCTTTAAGAAGAAAGGCAAAGGCCTGATGGCTGACTTTGACTGGGCTGCCTCTGATGAAAAAGAATCATCTGACTCTGAAGATGATGATGAGGCCAATCTCTGCCTCATTGCAAATATTGAAGAAGAGGAATAAAATTCTGACATTCCCTCTACTTCAACTTCTAATACTAAGGTATCAACTTCCTTGTTTACTAATATTTCAGATATTGATGAAGCTGTTAGTCTTCGGAAAATCGATCTTCTGACTATGAATTTATATGATGCCATGAATGGCAAGGCCATAGTTGAAAATCAAAACCTTGATCTAGCTGAACAACTTAAAAACTGTCACCTTCAAATAGAAAAGCTTTCTAAAATTGAAGAAGATTTAAAAGATCAGGTCCATATAAATCAACTAGTCAAAATCGAACGTGAAGAAGCTATCGCTGCATTAAAAGCTGAAAAAGCTATTGTTGAAGGATGGTGTAAATCCTCAACAACGATCACTGAGATTATAAGGTCTCAGATTCCCCTGAGCGATAAGAGTGGACTTGGTTATTGTTTGGGCAAAATTTCACCAGTCTCGACCACGACCAAGGTAAGTAAAAGTACTCACTTCTGTTACTTCTGATAAGGTAAAATCATAGCGCTTTATCCCCCGACTAAAGTTAAGATCAAAAGTTATTTACCTCACGACACTCGACCACGATGTCGTACGTTTCACACGATCGTCGCATAGAACCATGCGACCTCGACCAACTAACGCGCTATACGACTGTTACGTTTGTTCAATGTTTAATGCAGGAGTTAACATCATTAATGGACAATGGCTATAACCGACAGAGTCAATTCTAGCATTGAAGACAACATTCGTTACGACAGTTACATGACACATTCAAGACATCAATTAAAACATCCGAAGACTATAAATTCCAAGCTCAATCCTCAGTTCAAGGGACATCGAAGCACATCGAAAAAGAGATACAAGCATTCGAACTCGAAAGAATACTTGGAGCACAGAAATCACTCGCAGAAGAATCGCTCCCGACGCACGACATCAGCGCACGACACACAGTTTAAACACACGGCGCACATCGTTTTTACATTTAAAACACTTGTTACTTTACATTTCGAAGTCTTTCTTTCACTTGTATTGTAATCTCTATACGATCGACACTAGAAACACAAGGACATCGCCCCTGTTTGGCGACCATAGTGCAGCGACGACTTCCACAGTCGTCCGCGGGTTTTTTCCTCGTTGAGGTTTTTCCCGCGTCATCAAATTCTCTGTCTCGTTTACATTTTCGTCTTTGTCGCACGCTTTGTCAAAAGATTCTTTTCTTTAGTTGTTAAAGTCCACATCGACCTTAAGTTGTACTTTGGTGCGATTTTTGGCATTAACAGTTTGGCGCCATCCATGGGACCTCATCTAGAGAAAATCTTTGACAAACGTGCGTCCTACTAACGGTTTCTTGTAGTCTTCTTTATTCCCTGTTTCAGGAGAATGGAAAATGGAGGGTCTGTATCGACTTCACGGACCTCAATAAAGCTTGTCCAAAAGATCCTTTTCCATTACCTCATATCGATGCCATGGTCGACGCAACGGCAGGGCACGAACTGTTGACGTTCATGGATGCCTATTCCGGATATAATCAAATTCTAATGCACGTCGAGGATCAAGAAAAAACCGCATTTATGACGGACCGAGGTATTTACTGTTATAAGGTTATGCCTTTTGGACTAAAAAATGCAGGTTCTACTTACCAGCGCCTGCTAAACAAGATGTTCAAGGATCATCTTGGCGACACAATGGAGGTGTACATCGATGATATGTTGGTCAAATCGAAGCAAGCTGTCGATCACGTCGGGCATTTGAGACAATTGTTCGACATCCTTAGAGAATATAGTATGAAGCTTAATCCGACGAAATGTTTCTTTGGAGTCAGTGCCGGGAAATTCTTAGGCTACATGGTCACTCGTCGAGGTATCGAGGCTAATCCCGACCAGATCAAGGCCATCGTCGAGATCAAGTCTCCGAGAAATTTCAAAAAGGTCCAAAGGCTCACTGGTCGGGTAGCAACCTTGAACAAGTTTATCTCTCGATCCTCAGATAAATGCCATCTATTTTACAATGTCCTCAGGAAAAATAGAGGCTTCGACTGGACCGACGATCATGAGCAAGCACTGCAAAAACTGAAAGAATACATGATGTCACCGCCTTTGCTATCGAAGCCTCAAGATCATGAGGTCTTGCAGCTATATTTGGCTGTTAGTCCAAATGTAGTAAGCGTCGTACTGACACGAGAAGATGAAAAGCAACAATTGCCGATCTACTATGTAAGTAAATCTCTCTTGGACGCGGAAACCAGGTATTCCTCAATGGAAAAATTGCTTTTGTCGCTAGTCAAAACTGCTAAAAAACTGCGACACTATTTTGAATCGCATCCTATTACTGTCGTGACTAACTTTCCTCTAAAGTCTGTCTTAAGGAAAACTGAGTTGACAGGTCGCTTAGCAAAATGGAGTATATATCTCAGTAGTTACGACATTGATTTCAAACCCAGGACTGCGATTAAATCGCAGACCTTGGCAGACTTCATTGTTGATTTCAGCCCTGTATTGGAGAAAGAAGCAGAGCTCGAAGTGTCAAATGTGGCGACTCACGACGATGTACCTTGGATCTTGCATGTTGACGGTTCATCCAACATTAGGGGTTCAGGACTAGGCGTCGTCTTAAAGTCGCCACAGAGGGGCAAGATGGTATATTCGATCCGTTGCAATTTCAAAACCACCAACAACGAAGCTGAGTATGAGGCCCGGATCATAGGAATGAATATGGCCTACGACTCGGGGGCAACCGCGTTGTATGTCAAAAGAGATTCTCTCCTGGTGGTAAACCAGATCAATGGGGAATTCGCGGCCAAAGATTCAAAAATGACAGCGTACTTAAAGGTAGCAAGAGAAAATCCGAAAAATTCAAATCTCTTTCTATTGAACAGATCCCGAGGGATCAGAATACTCAGGCCGGCGCTTTAGCAAATCTCGGGTCTGTTTTGGTCGAACCAATATTCGACACCATTCCCATGATCCACCTGGCGACATCGTCCATCGAAAACGTCGATGTCGTCCAGATCGAAGATGAAGAGGATGATTGGTCGTGCGACATCCGAAATTTCCTCACTCACGACCAACTCCCAGAAGACAAAATGGAGGCCCAGAAGATCAGATTCAAAGCATCTAAATATATCATGATTGGAGAGAGGCTCTACCGACGATCATCAACAGGATTAAACCTAAGATGTGTCATTAGCAAAAGTCAGGCCCCGAAAATCCTTCAAGAAATGCACGACGGCGAATGTGGCAATCATTCAGGAGGTCGCAGTTTGGCTAATTGTATCTCTCGACAAGGGTATTTTTAGCCAACGTTGCGACAAGACGCTGTCAAATATGTCCAGAACTGTGATCCTTGTCAACGACACTCAGGTATGTCACATAAACCCTCTGAACCCTTGCACTCGACACTTATCCCATGGCCCTTCATGAGGTGGGGAATGGATATTGTCGGCAAGCTACCCCCGGCCCTGGGACAAAAGGTATTCCTCCTTGTACTCACCGATTATTTTTCCAAATGGGTTGAAGTAGCTGATTTTTCCCAAGTTAGGGATAAAGAAGTCATCTCTTTTATCCAGACTAACATCATATGCAGATTTGGAATTCCATCCAAAATCATCTGTGACAACGGATCCCAATTCATAAGCGACAGGACCCAACAAAACATCAAGCTGACAACCTCGACTCCCAGATACCCCCAAGCTAACGGACTGGCTGAATCAAGTAATAAGACCATTATTGCTTCGATCTAAAAAAGGCTAAAAGCTGCAAAGGGAAAGTGGGTCGAAGAACTCCCATCAGTCATGTGGGCAAATCGCACGACAGTACGCACGTCCACAGGACAAACCCCTTTCTCTCTCGTCTACGGTTGCGAAGCAGTCTTGCCGGTCGAGGTCCAATTCCCAACTTTAAGGCATACTTCAGTCGATCACAACTTGGTCGATTTAGGATACGACCTCGACGCCCTCGAAGAACTTAGAGAATCAGCCTTGATAAGGATGGCGTCACAAAAGCAAGCGGTCGAACGACTTTTCAACAAAAACGTCAAAATTAAAGTCTTTCAGGAAGGCGACTAAGTCCTTCGTCGAGTATTCCAAAACACTCAAGAGCTCAACGCAGGTAAACTTTCCATTAAGTGGGAAGGACCTTATCGTATATCTGAAGTCGTGGGTAAAGGGGCCTATCGACTCCAGACCCTCGACAACCAAGAAATCCCACGCAGCTGGAATGCAACACATCTAAAGAGGTATTTCGTTTAAACCCTTTTTCATACTATTTTTTCACCTCGACGGTAACTAACTTAAGCATCGGAGGGTCGTTGGTTATCCAATGACCAACCTCTGACGATATTCTATCGCAGGATCGCACGACAAAAATTTATTATGTGACTTTCCCAAAATCGCATACACGACTCGATATGTGATTTGAAGTCATCACATGATTCGATTATGTAATCGGCTCACAATCTAAGTGTCTCGACTTAGAAAAGCCTCATATTCTGAATGAATGCTCTAGACGCATGTATACTTGATTTTTTACACGACTAATGTTATGGTCGTTATCTTTCAATAGAAAGCCTTAGTCGCACGTATCTACGGTTGTATTCGATTTACAAGTGTATTCAAACAATTGAAATTACTTCCGACAATTACTTGCAGTGAACAATGAAAAATCACGAAACTTCATTCTTAAACATAATTACATTAGACAACACGATCACTGACGATCAGGTATGAAAAATTCGTAAAACGGAAATTTGTCCTAAGGCTAGATTTTCGGCCGCATCTTTGCCCGAAGTCTCGACCTTATAATCCTCGTCGGCCCTGAAGCGCATTAAAGAACTTATGCAAGGATCAATGACATCCTACGCCACGACGCGTCATGAAGGTAAGTCCGTAGTATCTTACGAATACGGCTCTTAAGATTAAGGTTAAGGTTGGAGGAAGGAATATGACACTCTCAACGATCAACTTCCGGTCCAACGTCTTCTCTGTCCTCGCATATCGAACGAGGAGAGATCGAAACATCTGTAAAAACAAAAGAAATATGTTAGCAATCGTTCGATGAAAACTAAGAAAAACATTGGAAACACGAGTTTTGAAAGAAAAACTTACAACGAACGCCTGTATGGCTATATGTGATCCCGTTTTCACAACAGAGATCCCTCGAAAACGCTCCTCGAAAGATAGGAGCTGATATTTCCCCAGATGCGGAAATGACTCCGTCCCATCTAGGACATCGTCATCTAGGAAGTCCAACGGCAACATGATATTGACCGACGTGACTTTCCTCTCACCCTCTCCCATCTTTACACCCTGGCCCTTGTCGGCTGATAAAGGGATTGACATGGTTGCAGAGGACATCGTCGCCAGATGCGCAAGAACCTCCGATATCGCATCAAACGCGATCCACGCCCTCGAAGACATCTCCCACGGAACTGTCATCTTCGAATTTAGTGAAACCTCAACACTACGATCAAAGTCTTTGCAAACATACTCAGGATATGCCATTCTTCTAGCAGAAATAATCGGCACCTTCATCACGGGACAAGCATAAAAACATAAAAGATGAATTCAGAAATCCTCGAAGACTTGAGCAAAAGGTTATACCTTATATAGATACTCAAAAGCCTCGAAGCTTTAAGCAGGCATAAAATCTTGGCAAAACTTGGAAAATATTGCGCAAAGAACAGCAAGGAAATCAAGAGGAAATCTCTGGAATCGTAAACGAAAATAGACCCATCGTGGTCTCTATTTATGCAAACGATCGTGTCAGGTCGAGTCCTTCGATGATCGACACGCTGTTTGGGCAAAAAATCACGTCGCTTGACCGCGACCAGAACAGGTAAGACGTATGATTAAAGACCATATCTTGTATTAAGATAAGGTCTCGACAAAGACCCAGAACACCATCGTCGTCCCTCATAAAAGGTAAGTCAAGAGTTCCTTACGACGCTCGACCATAGCGTCGCCTGATCCGCACGACTATTATGTAAGGACGTGCGACTTCGACCAAAGCTAACATTAACCATGACCGTTTATTAAGTGTTTAATGCAGGAGTAAAAGTCATTAAGGAGCAACGACTATAACCGACGCAATCATTAAACAGCCGGCGACCGTAACGGACGAAGATCATTACTCCTGCGACCGTTTCCAACCGTTAAGGCCATTAAAGGAGCATTCATGGATGAAGCTAAGGACGCGAAGACTATAAATATCAAGCTCAATCAACATTTCAACACATAAAATATCCGGCGATTAACAACCGAGGCAATATTCAAGAACACCTGAAGTGAAGAACCATTATTCTAAGTATCGCTCTCGACGCACGACAACAACCCTCGACCAACAGTTCATAATTTGTTTCATACACGACAAACACCTGTTTTTACGTTCAAACACTTGTACTTTACATTTCGAAGCATTTTCTTCATTTGTATTGTAATCACTGTACGATCGACTACAGTATCCAAGGACATCTCCCATGATTGGCGACCATAGTGCAGCGACGACACCCCCTGTCGTCCGCAGGTTTTTTCCTCGATTGAGGTTTTTCCTGCGTCATCAAATCCATTGTTTCTTTATTTTATTTATCGTCGCACGTCTCGTCGAAAGATTCTTTCTTTAGTTGTTTAAGTCCACATCGACCTTAAGTTGTCCCTTTGGTGCGATTTTTGGCATTAACAGTTTGGCGTCATCTATGGGATTACATCTAGAGAAAATCCTCGACGAACGCGCATTCTACTAATAGTTTCTTGGAGTTTATTCTATTTTTTGTTACAGGAAAATGGCAGCCCCTGGAAATCCGCAGCAAGCCGTCGCTCAGATGTATCAGGAGCTCGAAGTTGCCAGAAATCAACTCAATGCAATGGCAGAGCAGAATCGCAGAGCAGCTGAAGAGATCGCGCGGCTAAAGAATCCTTTTGGACCCCAGAATGGTCCTAGACCATTCATCCAGAATCCAGGTCCGGGACCAGGCCCGTCCGCGCAGAATCAGCATCCAAGTCCATTCATGCAGAATCAGCAGTCGGGTCCGTTCATTCCGAATCCCCAGTCTAGGCAAATTCCCCCTCAGCACATCCGACCACCACCCCTGAACAATGGATCCCAACCATTGCAAGGTGGCTCCCAGCCGTTTCAGAATGAATCCCAGCCATTTTCCCAGCCATTCCAAAGTGGTCCGCAACCTTTCCAGCAAGGATCGCAACCTTTCCAGCAAGGATCGCAATCTTTCCAGCAGAGATCGCAGCCATTTCAGCATGGACCACAATCGTTTCAGAATGGACCGCAACAATTCCACTATGGGTCGCAGCCATATTTTGTTCCGTTCAATGGGGACACCAATGGTTCGTCGCATGGTGATGGCACTAGTCCAGGGACCAATCCCTCGACAGGGGAAAATCCTGATATTAATGATCCCGTCGCCCAGCGTTTGAAGATGTTAGAAGACCAAAATGAGCGGGTCCTGTCCTTGCTCGCCAAGTTTCCTGGGGCAGCCGTGCCTGTCGACGTCGAGCCTCGCTCGGGGTATCAGGCATCGCCCTTCATCGACGAGATCGCCACCGTCGAGGTCCTAAAGAAGTATAACATTCCTGCCTTCACTCCCAAGTATTCGGGTGTGACCGATCCAACCGAGCATGTCGCGCAGTATAAGCAGCTCATGTGGACGATCTTGATTCCACACATGTACCAGGAAGTATGCATGTGCAAGAGTTTCGGGGCGACTCTCACTGGTCCATCTCTTCAGTGGTTGATCAATCTCAAACCCAAATCCATCGGGTCGTTCGCCGAATTGGTCAACCAGTTCTCCCGACGATTCGCTAGCAGTCGTAAGATGGAAAAGCAGAGTAGTGATCTGTACTATGTCGTGCAGAAGACCAATGAGTCTATTCGAAGTTATTTCAATAGATACAATGCCGAAATGATCAGTATCCGCAATTGTGACATCAAAACTGCGATCGAAGCTTATAAGCGTGGTCTACACGATAGTTCAGGTTTATATATCGATCTGACCAAGTATCCCCCAGAGACTTTCGAAGATGTCCGAGCTCGAACCTTAGCATACATGAGGGTCGAAGACGATGCAGCCTTTCGTCGCAAACACACTGACGACAAGAAGACGTTAGGTGTCAAGAAGCCGGAATTCAAGCCGAAAGCCATATCTAAAATAGAGTCAGCGCGTCAGATTTCAAACGTTCGTTTCAAGACGAAGGCAGAAGCTAAAACCGCGACTAAATTCCTCGTGTACCCCAAGATCTCCTCTTATGGGTTCAAAGGGTCAGCTAAAGACTTAGTAGAAGCTCTGAAGACCACCCAAGCAACCATCCGAGGGCCGAAGAAGTCTGACTTGGACGATGCTAAGAAGGATAAATCAAAGTGGTGCGACTTCCACGTCGACCATGGTCATGCGACAGACGATTGTATCACACTCAAGAAGGAATTCGCATATCATGTTCCACAAGGTAATCTGAAAGATATTATTGATGATGTCGTTCTTCCAGCTAATAGCCACCGATCGCCAGTGCCCAAGCTTGTAAAGATCATCAATTGCATCACTGGTGGTTCGGACGTGTGTGGTCTGACGTACTCCGCAGCTAAGCGTCATGCCAGTCAAGCGCCCGACGACCGGCCTTATGGTGATCGCTGATAGTTAGTTGTTTACTTATGATCCCTGAAGATAAGTTTCACGTCAACATAGGTTCTACGCTGAAGTCGAAGATCAACCTCAAGAACCAGCGACAAGTCTCCTAATGAACTGATGCGGATCAGCGAAGACTCAGATTTGTCCACTCAACGTGAAGTATCAAGTACAAGACTTCAGCTATCGCTGAACCTTATCATTCGCTGAATAGATAATGATAATGCTCTGAATCAACGAAAGCTGATCATGAAGTCCTCCGTACAAAATACTTTTGTCTTAACCTCCCTTGCACGACTCCGTACAAAATGTCAGAATAGAACCTCCTATTGTCTGAAATCGTACAACCACTCTGATACTACACTGTTCATTCATGCGGCTACAAAGGTTGTCTACAAAGGTCAATGACATGCAACCAATCCGCTGATGACACGTGTAAAGTGTATACTGACTTGCATTAAATGCATGCAGTATATAAAGAGATGAACCCACTTCATTTGAAGTAACTTGCTAACTCTGGACAAGTTCATCTTCTTATCTCAAGATAGGTTATTATTAGTAATTTCCTTATCTCTCTTAGTGCAAGAAACCTTAGTGTTCCAACTTGTTTAGATTTTGGTTTATCCTTAATCTTGTTTCTGCAACAAGCTGTAAATTGTTAATGATTTATCAATAAACAATTTAGAAAAGTAAAATCTGTGTGTTTGTATTCAACCCCCCCCCCCTTCTATAAACTTGTATAACTCTTCGGGACCAACAAGTGGTATCAGAGCGGATTTGTTTAATCTCATAAACAAGATCTAATCTAAGATTTTTCTCTTCCTTGCTATTCTCTGAAAATGGCCACCAACACAAACGCAAATTATATAGACAATGGTTCTCTTGCTAAACCCCCTAGATTTTCCAGAGATAACTTCAACTTATGGAAAAATAGGATGACTCTCTTCTTAGAAGGTGTAGACCCTACTATGCCTTACTATCTCGAAAACGGCCCATTCATCCCTGTAACATTTGATGCTGCAGTTCCAGCCGCTGAGAATAGACCTGCTATTCCAGAAAGGCTGATTCCTAAAGCAATTCATATGTGGACCGACGAAGATAAGAAGAAAGTGGCTATAGATACAAAAGCCAGATCCATACTATCCATGGCCCTTCCTGACGAAGTTTACCATTCCGTCATGAACCTGAAAACCTCAAAAGCCATGTGGGACACAATATGTGTTCAGTATGAAGGTACGTCTGAAGTCCAGGACTCAAGAAAGATCAACCTGGTAAGACAATATGAAAGCTTCATTTCTGGTAAGAATGAAACTCTCTCTGAAGTTCACCAATGTTTCAACTGTTTAATCATAGATCTAAAACTGTTGGTAAGGAATATTCTAACTTTGAAGTACTGACAAAGTTTCTAGAATGTTTACCTGAAAGCTGGGACAATTATTCTATGTGTCTCAAGCTATCTAAGGATCTAAAATCAATGTCCCTTTCAACCTTATATGGCACGTTGCTGAATCATGAGCAATCGAGCCATCTTAAGAAGAATCTTGTAAAAGATTCCAAAAGCACCCCTGTTGCTTTAATCTCAGAGGAACCTTCTACTCAGCGACCCTCAGTCACTATCACTGAGTTAGAAAGTAACTCTGAAAGGTCATCAGATTCTGATTCTTCAGATGATGATGAATCTTTGGCTCTCCTAACTAAAAAGTTCAGGAGATTCTCCAAAAAGAAAATGTTTAGAAAGAACAAACCTCTTTCCATAACTGACAAGCCTAGATCATCAGCTTTTGTTGATAAGGCTACTGCTACTTGTTTTAACTGCGAAAAGACAGGACATTTCGCTAACGAGTGCAGGTCAAAGAAAGTTTCTAGACCCTCAGCTTTTACAAAGAAATCCTTTGTTCGAAAGAATAAAGATGACAAATACTCAAAGCTGAAAGAAAATGCAAAGCTGAAAAGCTTTAAGAAGAAGAGCAAAGGCCTGATGGCTAACTATGATTGGGCTGCTTCTGATGAAGAAGCATCATCATCTGACTCTGAAGATGATGAAGCCAATCTCTGTCTAATGGCCAAGATTGAAGAAGAGGAAGAAAGTTCAGACATTCCCACCACTTCAACTTCTGCAATTCAGGTATCACCTTTCTTCATTACCAATATTGCAAATATTGATGAAGCTGATAGTCTCCGTAAGATCGATCTCTTGACTAGAAGTTTATACGAAGCCATGAACGGCAAAACTGTGGTTGAAAACAAAAACCTTCATCTCGCTGAACATCTTAAAAACTGTCACCTTCAAATTAAAAAGCTATCAAAAATTGAAGAGGATCTCAAAGATCAAGTATATTTAAATCAGCTCGTTAAAATCGAACGAGCAAAAGCTATCGCTGCATTAAAAGCTGAAAAAACTACTGTTGAAGGATGGTGTAATTCTTCAACAAAGATCACTGAGATAATTAAGTCTCGGATTCCCCTGAGTGATAAACGTGGTCTGGGTTACAAATATGAAACTCTAATACCAACCATTGAACGTTCAATGCTTAAATTTGGAACGTTCGTATCCTCAGTCGCTGATACTTCATCTTCTCAGTGCTCCTCGTCCCATGCACCAATCCCTGAGGAAACTCCTACCTCTTCAAAAGGTAAAGAGAAAATGGTTTATTCAAAACCTACCTCTGTCTTTAAAGATAAAGGTAAAGGAATTGTTATTTACCAAAATCCTCAGAAGGGTACCTTAGTACCTAGGATGAATGCTTCTAAAGCTTCAGTGACCTACCCCTCTGGATCAAGGAATCAGATCTCTGGATCTACTCAGTGTGGATCTATTCAGCGATCTACTGTATCTATTCAGCAATCTACTCCTAGACTCAGAGTGGATGTCCTTGGCAAGAAATCTGAAGAACTAAATGTTCCTCCCATCTCTAGAGACAATAGTTTACTTGGTGCTGGTACTTCAAATTTAAAATTAAAAGCTCAGCGTTCAAATGGTCCTAGAACTACTTTTAGTTATAGGAAATGTTATCACTGTGGACTCACTGATCATATTACTAGTAAGTGCCCCACAGCCACCAAAGCTGAAAAGATAGCTAAGGTGAAGATTTCCCCCAAGGCAAAGAAGACCAACCCTGGTGCAAATCAGGTCAAGGTGAATACTACCACTGAGGTTAAGAAATTAACCAAAGTGAAGAATGTCAAAGCTGAATCTTCAAATGCTGCGAAGACTGCTGAACATTCCATTCCAACTACTTTCACTGACAAATGTGTATACATGGATAAGTGGGTACCCAAGAAAAACTAATCTTCCTTTCTAATGCAGGTTAAGAAGGGTATCTGGTATCTCGATAGCGGATGCTCAAAACACGTGACTGGAAAGAAAAGCCTGCTCGCTGAATACAAGGAAGAGAAGGGTCCCTCTGTGACTTTCGGTGGAAATGGAAAAGGACATACCCGAGGGTATGGTGTACTTTCAAATGGTACAACTTCCTTCAGAAGAGTCGCATATATTGAAGGGCTGAAGCACAATCTTCTAAGCATCAGTCAGCTTTGCGACAAGGATAACAAAGTGATTTTCACTAAGGAGTCCTGCTTTGTCACTGACAAAAAGGAGAAGATAGCTCTCAGCGGTTATCATTTGGAAAATGTTTATGTAATAAACATGGACTCAACAACCACTGAGAACTCATGTTTCTTCTCAAAGGCCTCATCTGATGTCAACTAGCTATGGCATAAGAGGCTCTCTCATTTGAATTTCAAGACACTGAATACTCTTTCTTCAAAAGAGTTAGTCACTGGTCTACCTCAACACTCATACGCCAAAGAGTCTTTATGTTCAGCGTGTGAAAAAGGGAAGCAGACCAAAGCAAGCTTTAAATCAAAGCAAGTCTCCTCAGTGTCATCTCCTCTACAACTACTCCATATGGACTTGTTTGGCCCTGTTAACAAACAATCCATCGCTGGAAAGAAATATACGCTGGTCATAGTTGATGAATTCTCTCGCTTTACATGGGTAATGTTTCTCCGTTCCAAGAGTGACACCCCTGAAGAACTCATCACCTTTGTTCGGAAGATGGAAACCCTGAACAATCTGACTGTTCGCTCAATAAGGAGTGATCATGGGACTGAATTCAAAAATAGTTCTCTTGATTCCTTCCTTGAGAGTAAGGGTATTTCTCACAACTTTTCTTCAGTGAGAACACCGCAACAAAATGGAGTCGCTGAAAGAAGAAATAGAACAATTATTGAAGCTGCACGTTCAATGCTCAGCGATTCTCACCTGCCTACTAAGTTTTGGGCAGAAGCTGTCAATACTGCTTGTTTTACGCAAAACAGGTCGCTGATAGTTAAAAGATTCAAAAAGACAGCCTACAAACTTTTTCATGGGAGAAAGCCTTCAATCAGCTTTCTTCACATCTTTGGATGTCAGTGTTTCATACTGAACAACAGAGATGCCCTTGGAAAGTTTGACCCTAAGCCTGATGATGGAATCTTTCTTGGATACTCCTCAGTTTCTAAATCCTTCAGAGTCTTCAATCGTAGAAGACAAACTGTAGAAGAAACTATTCACGTCACGTTTGACGAATCCCGTTCAGCGAACTCTAAACCGTCCGCTGATACTGAAGAACTGAATCAATGGATGTTTTCTCATCTTGGTGATTCAGAGGATGTTCCCACTCCTCATGCTCACACAGTAGAAGATGATAGTCCTACTATCATTCCAAATATACAGAATAGTGAAGTTGAAACATCATGGGTCTCAGCTATTCCATTGAACACTATACCTGTCGCTGAACCAAATGTCTCAGACATTCCATCTATTTCTCAGCAATCAGTGAATGAAGTGACAAATGCAAGTATTCCTCTCTTAGCTGATACTCCAGAAGTAGCTGATGCCTCATCTTCAGCTCCTCCAGTTCAGGATGAGTCAGCGACTTATGCTCCGGCTCAGCGATGGACTGTAAATCACCTAATTGATCAAATTCTTGGTGATCCAAACGCTGGTGTTTAGACTCGACGAAGTGCAGGTAACATTTGTTTATTTGTTAACTTTATTTCTCTAACTGAACCAAAGAAAATAGATGATGCCCTCAAAGATCCAAACTGGGTCAGCGCCATGCAAGAAGAGCTGACCGAATTCGAAAGAAACAAAGTTTGGAAACTTGTTCGAAGACCAACTGACAAAACGGTGATAGGCACTAAATGGGTCTATCGAAACAAGTTGGACGAACATGGTACTGTAACCCGCAACAAAGCTCGTCTTGTTGCTCAGGGATACAGACAAGAGGAAGGCATAGATTATGACGAAACATTTGCTCCAGTAGCAAGACTAGAATCTATTCGTCTTTTCTTAGCATATGCTGTACATAAAAACTTCAAAGTACATCAAATGGATGTTAAGTCAGCATTTTTAAATGGAAAGCTGAATGAAGAAGTTTATGTGGAACAACCTCCAGGATTCTCAGATCCTAAGCGTCCAGGTTATGTTTATAAACTGGATAAGGCACTTTATGGCTTGAAGCAAGCTCCTCGTGCATGGTATGACACTCTTCCAACTTATCTCCATATTGAACAATTTGAACGGGGTAAGATTGATAAAACTCTATTTTTTAGAAAAGTGAAAGGTCATATCATTCTAGTTCAAATATATGTTGATGACATTATATTTGGCTCTACTAACCCTGATCTTTGTACTCGTTTCGCTGATAGAATGAAAGATGAGTATAAAATGAGCATGATGGGTGAACTAACATATTTCCTTGGTCTTCAGATTAAGCAAACTGAAAAAGGAACTTTTATTAATCAGGGAAAATATGTTAAAGATATGCTGAAGAAATTGGATTTAACTCATAGTTCAGCTATGAAAACCCCTATGGCACCACCGCTGACACTTGACAAGGATTCAAAGGGAATACCTGTTAATGTCACGTTGTACCGTGGGATGATCGGCTCTCTTTTGTATCTTACATCTAGCCGACCCGATATTATGTATGCAACATGTTTGTGTGCACGATATCAAGCTGAACCTAAGGAATCTCATATGATCGCTGTAAAGAGAATCTTTCGATACCTTAAGGGTACTGAAAATATAGGTCTTTGGTATCCCAAAGATTCAGGATTTGATATAACCGCCTATTCAGATAGTGATTTTGTAGGTTGCAAATTGGATAGGAAAAGCACCACAAGAGGATGTCAGCTCCTGGGTGGAAAGCTGGTAAGTTGGACAAGTAAAAAGCAAAATTCAGTGTCCACTTCCACAGCTGAAGCTGAATATGTAGCCGCTGGAAGCTGTTGTTCTCAAGTCTTGTGGATGAGAAATCAGCTACTAGACTATGATCTTCAACTCTCCAAAATTCCAATCTATTGCGACAGCACAAGTGTCATCGCTATAGCAAACAATCCAGTGCTACATTCAAAGACCAAACACATCGAAATCAGATATCATTTTATCAGAGATCATGTGATGAATGGTGATATAGAACTTCATTTTATCCCAACTGATTATCAGTTAGCTGATTTGTTTACCAAACCTCTTGATGAGACAAGATTCAACTTTCTCATCAGCGAGCTTGGAATGCTGAACTTTGAAGGGTAAAATCTTCAGCGGTTCACATTAGATCAGCGATACTATTATACATCTTGTATAGTTCTATGGATAAAATTAACTTGTATAACCTATTCCATCATCTTCTCTCTGAATAAACTTGATTAGCTGATATCAAGGTATGTTTTCTCTCTCTGACAATCGCATGTAAATGCAAGATTTCAAAACAAAATGCATCGCTGAATATCTCTTCCTTAACAGCGATACTTTGAAATTTCTAAAACCATCACTGATATTTCCATTCAGTGCTTCACTTTGTAAAATAGTCCCTGAGCTTTCAAAATCTCAGAGACATCCTAAAAGAATATGAAAGGACAGTTGTGACGTCATTGCAACGGATAAACCCCGGCACGTTCTTCTTTCTGACACATGTTTGCACGTCTCGTTCAAACTTCCAATCAAATGCAAACACGTGTCCGTGTCATGATGAAAATCTTTTCCCGCTCAAGATTTTCTCTCTCTAATCTCTCTATATAAACAAACTCTTGGTTTATATTTTCCTTTTACGCGAACAAGCTTCCTCCGCAAGAAAGAATTCACTGTTGCATTTGTGCTCTCAAAAACTTCAAGAACTGTTCATCATCTTCTTCATCAAACATCAAGGTTAATATGTTCTAATTTTTTATCAAATGCGTATAACTTGTTTCTGATCTTCTCTTTGTTTTAACAAGATCAAACAAAAGAACTTCTTAAAAATGAAATCATTTCTTTCATGGTTTTATGAACACAACCATTTCAGGGTTGTTCTTCAAGCTGATACTGAGGAAGTGGAAATAATCAAGGCTCCACAAGTCAAGTTCTCTCTGGAAGAACTAGATTGGACCAAGACAAACAACCTGTATGCGCTTCTCGAGTTTCCTCCTCGAAAGCAAGTCACACATCTAAATGATGATGTGAAATTCCTGAAAAATTGTTGTATCTCAACAGCCCTGACCATCACGCCTCCTGCAAATCAGCTACTACTATCCCAGTTCTGGTACTCTGCCAGACACTCTCAGCTACCATCGGCCAAAGATCCCTCCAAGACAATTGATTGTATCCTCAGCGACACTGCGTATGGCACAATAAAGATCACACCGGCCATCATTCGGAAAGCCCTCAGCCTTCCCAACGCTACAAAAGAAAAACCTTTTGTTCCTTTCCCTGACCATAAAAGACTCGCTGACAAAGAAGCCATCATTGCATTCTTCGATGCAATGGGCTACGTATGGGAAACTGGAAGAGACAAGAAGCCTGAAAAGAAGCTGACGCTGATAAAGAAGTCAAAAATGCCCAGCGAGATGAACTTCATCTTCGCTCACTTAATCAGCTGCATGACTGCAAAGACCGGCTCCTCTGACCAAGCCGCTCAACCTCAGCAAGCAATGGGATACGCTCTGCTGAAAGTTCTACACATTGACTGGGCATCATTAATCTATGATGACTTGCTGCAAAAAGTAGACTCTGCCGCTGACAGACCTTCATAGGTTCCATACCCAAGATTCATCAGCGCCATCTTCTAACATGGCCTGAAGGATAGCTACCCGCAAGAGGGTGACCTGAAACTCTCTCAGGTTGGCCCTAAGGTACTTGACTTCAAACCGGTGGAAAACGAGGTACGTCTTTCTACCCTATTAACTCTTCTCAACCCTAATTCTTCTATTTCTGTGGCTACTTCAGCGACAAAACCCCTCGCTGATACCCAGGTCACAAAATCCTCTCCTTCAAAGAAAAGGAAACAATTATCTACCCAACTTGGTTCTAAAAGGATCAAGAAAACAAAGGAGCAACCCCAGCAATCTCATGCTGAAGACTCCTCAGCTCATTCTGCAGAGCTGAAGGAACGTTCAGTGGTACGCTCTGACACACCTGAACAACCCATCCATTCCATCCTAACTTCAGCGTCTCTAAACGCTGAGGTTACAAACTTGGAACCTACCCAACCTCCTCCAGTCTCTCAAAAGACTGGAGAAGTGACTCTCAGCGGATCCAACGCTGAACTTCGCACCCAACTCAAATTCTCAACCTCTGCTTCTCTCTCTACTCCATTGGTCTCTTCTCCAGTTATCACTGGAGCTGCCGTCACTCCTTCGGAAAATAAAGCTGAAACTCCAGGAATGACGAAGACAGGACCTTCAGAACAAACCATGCGCACTCTTGAAGACGACATGGAACATTTTACAGGACACCGTGACTTTGACGAGTTCATCAATCCTCCTGCAGGTACACAACAACCCATATACACTGTAACTAAACCCCAAACTTCTGAGCTTTCCTTTGTTCACAAGTACTTATCTGTTACGGGTCCTAATTTGGGAGACATCAACGCCTCTCTGAAAGCCGTGGAGACAAAGCTGACAGGTCTCACCACTACTCTTTCTGATAACTCTACAGCTGTAACAAACGCTAGAGAGAATCTGAACAAGTTAATAACAGTGGTGGAGAAGAAAGCCTCCACAGATGATTTGAAGCAGGTTGATAAAAGCCTCAGCGAATTCGCAAGGTGCTCGCTGACATCTACACAGACTACACCTCTCTCAAAACTTCAGTTTCACCCATGTCCAGCGAGGTCACCACGCTGAAGACATCGGTTGGACGACTCGAGGGAGATATGTCTACTGTAAAGACTGACGTTGGTTCGATGAAAACGATGTTGGAGCAGCTACTGAACAAAGCGAACGCCATTGTCCCTGCTCCAGAAAAATTTACAGCGGCGGATCGTACTGAGCTCGAGAAGATCAATACTGCTATTTCTGGCCTTGAAGACAGATTAGCAAAGATTGAAGTTTGTGTGGGAACCTCTGGCCAAGAAGACAGGGAACCCTAAACAGCTGCTGAGTCAACACATTCCTCCCCCATTCATCATGAAGAAGGGGGGGAGAAGAAGACTTAAGACCTTCTCCACGATGAATCTGTCGTGGAAAAGAAGACTGAAGACCTCACCCTCGCTGAAGAGAGTGAGAAGACAACTGAAGAAACCACCGATGGACCTCAGGGAGATGAAAACTCTGAGGAAACCAAGAAGCTTGCCTCTGTATCTGAGGGGGAGCAACTCGGAGAAGAAGCTGAAGAATTCGAATCTGAAGCTGAAGACGATGAAGCCGTCGACATCCCTGAAGATGAACCATCATCCAGTGATAAGGGTGATGATGATGATGACGATGATGATGACTCCTTCATTGTCAAGCCTGTTCAGAGGATCCAAGCTCTCAAGGGGATCTCGATAAATGAACCATCAGGGGAGCGGACCAAATCAAAGCCCTCAGCATCTGAAGCTGGGAAAGGCATAGGAAGAGGCGTCGCTGAAGACGATGACAATCTGGCGATCTTGCTTGAAAAGCCGGTTTGTCAGGTACACTAAATCTTCCTTACTCCATCCCTCCTCTATACACTTTCAGTTCTACTATCCACAAGCCTATACACTTAAACCAACTTCCTTTCTCTGATTCTACCCAAGTTCTTACTCGTAAGATCGCTGTGTTTCAGCCAGTCCTCTCCCCTGTTTGAGGATATCGCTGAAGGCTCCACAACTGCGACTTCACCAATAATGCCAGTTGCTGCTGAAGAAATAATCCCAGTCTTAGATTTGATCTCTGAGACTGATGAACCAAAAGAACAGATGCTCGCTCATACAAACAGACCTTCCTTGGCTCCTCAAAAGCTAAGTGAAGAGGATCAGAGAAGAAGAGATGAGATAATAAAGCAGTTCGAAGATCAGTGAATCATTCTAAGACGTGATCAACTTTCTTCCATTCCTAAAAAGTTCAAAATCTCTAAAAAGGAATTCGAGGATCACATCAGAACTGAACGCCTACTCGTTGAAAGAAAAGAAGCTGAAGAAAAGGACAGAAAATACGCCATCCAGCTTTCTCAACGATCAGTGAAATACCTCAAGCTGAAAAGAGCTCCAATTGAAGTTCAACGTCAGCTGTGGGAAGACGCCCAGAAGATAACTGAAGAAAAGAGAATTGTATCTCAGTCCACTTTAGCCTGGAGCAAAGAAAAGGTAAATTTCAGATTATCTCCTGCTAGAATCATCAAGGTACTCATTTCTGGAAGATCAACCATCAACGTTTCAATCACTGAAATCGATATATTCAGAGAGGATAACAAGTATGAAAAATTCTATGCTGAAGCAATCACGAAATACGGTCTCTCTGAATGGTTGGAGATCAGGTTAGCCATACAGAAGTCTCAGTCTGAGTACAAAGAATATTTCGAAAAGCTGATAAACAAGCAGATCGACATGGTCTACTCTTGTGTGGATATTCCTCCTCCTCCTCCTCTCGAAAGTCAGAAAAGAAAGGCCTCAGCGAAGAAAAAGTCTAAATCTTCAAATTATGGTCCTATCATACGAAATGAAACAGGTATTGGTTTTTCCCGAGCTGAAGTCCTTGGTCCTGACCCTGATCTCTCCAGACTTGATACATCACTTCCTGAAGGTGAGACTTTCGTCCCTGGGAAAGTCATAGGCGAACCCTATGGGATATTCTTCTTTGACTATGATGGAGGAAAACGTTTTCAACGTATCTCTGAACTTCCCATCACTCCCATCGAACAACTGAAAGATCTTATCTACTGGTGTGATTTCAAGAATGATATTCAGGCACGTCATCTGAAGCCTTTGATCTTTGAAGAAGCGCTGAACAAAAGAAAACGAGGTGTAAATGTTCCTGACTGGATGATTCCCATATCAAAGACCCTTGATGAACTTCTCATTAAGGAAGAACCCTTTATAAGCTGATAGAATCGCCTAATTCTCTACTATATCAGTTATTCTTCTGTACTTGTAATTTATTTCGCTTGTACTTGTAATCTTTCCATTTCTCTTTGTAACCTGATTCAAAGTTTTAAAAGAAAGATTTCAGCGAATGTACTTTACTCCATCAGTACTGAAAAGATCCCAGAAAACAGTTAAAGGGACAAATATTTTATGAGTTCTTTTGTAACGTCCCAAAAATTACAAGCAAATTTAAATTTTTAAATAAACATTTCATTTATAACAACTCATTAAATGATCCCAACGTTTCGTTTGCAAACTCATAATTAATATATTCATAATAAAAACCAGCGGAATTAAACGTTTAATTATTAAAAACCATAAAGCAACCAGCTCTCCTCGCGCGCCAGTGTGTACTCGTCACGCCTTGGAGCCGCCCGTACCTGAAACCACAATCTATTGGGAAAGGGTAAGCACGAAGCTTAGTGAATTATACACCATAAGTAACACAGTTATTTCCACACCACCATAAACAGATAATTGCACATAAACAGCATTCAAGTCTACGAACAAATCATAAACCTGCATACTCACACCAACCCGCCTAATAGGCATACGTCGGTCCCACCGACCACACGACCATCGTGTAAACGCAACCCGGCACCCCCGGGTTCATACGCCACCCGCGTATACAACCTTCGGTCCCACCGAATTACTACGCCACCCGCGTATGACACCCTCGGCCCCGCCGAACTCCTACGCCACCCGCGTAGTCACAACAATAAAGGTCCGACTAGACACCCCACTATTTAACCCCGCATCAAAAGCAAATAGAACTACCACATACATATACAACGTAATGTAAAAATAACCGACATTAGTTATAGTGAGAGAACTCACCTCGAATGCGCGCCTAGCTCAACAATACAAATTCAAGCTTCCCAATTACGGTCACTTCCCAGCACCTAAACGCACGTTAAAACATATCAATACGAGACCCGGACTCTACGACACGACACCCGCTTAAACCGTCACTAAAACTACTTCCCGGTCTCGCCAAACAGGTCTGTTCGGGACCTGTTTCGACCTCCTTAAACCCAGAAAATCCTCAATATTATTACATGGTCAGAAATTACTATGAGTTAGGGTTCCAAGGACATATTATACGCCTCCTAACGATTTTTCTACCATTTACTATGGATTTTACAAAAACAGTTCCCCGAACAGCGAAAATCAGCACCTTTCAGTATAAAACGACATTTTGAGCCATGCTACGTCCCGAAGTGGGTTTCGCACAAAACACAGAAAAGTTTATAGACTCAAAGAGGGAACGTTTGGCACCGATTTCACCCCATCCCGAGTTACGAGCAAAACGTTATGGCTTACGCAAGACAGTGACAGATTACAACACACGGTTTACCGACCTGCTGTAAAAACAGCAGTTTTCCGCCTAGCTAGAGGACGAAACATCCTTTCGCTAAAACACGAAAAACGTGACCGACACAGAATGTGAACCGTGGGCACCGGATTCGCCTCAATCCGAGCTACGACGAGAAAGTTATGCGCGAAATAAAAACTGGACAGAACCATAATATTCACATAAAATGACGATTATAAAACGGTTTAACGATTCGGGTTACGGTTTAACTATAACATATTAACGAACACTAGCCAGACACCAAACACCACCAACTGCCGCCTCCGGCAGTGGTGGTAGGCGGCGGCGGCAGCCACCGCCGACGATGGCGGTTAAGAAATTATCCGTCGAGACAAAATAAAACGACCCGCAACTAACCCGATCTCTCTACAACCTCACACAACTTTCAGACCTGACCATGCACCGACCACCACCCGATCTGGTGGTGTACGTCGGTGGCCACACCGCCGGCAGCCAAGGTTGACGGCGGCGGCAACATGGGTCACGGCGGTTCACGGCGAGAAAAGAAAAACTAAGCAAGAACCTTACCTCTTGACGACGACGACGATTCCTCCCCCTCTCGCGCTCTCTCTCTCTCTCTCTCTCTCTCCCGCTGCACTTCGCCGCCTTCTCTCTCTTCTCCGGCGGGCAGCGCTCCGGCGCTGTCCTTCTCTCTCTCTTCCGACGGCGACACAAAGCAGGTGATGATGGTGTTCTATAGCAATCGACGAGGGGTGGGGGTATGGTTGATCACGGCGCACCCTAGGAACCTAGGAGGATGAAGTATCGCGTAGGGTTTTCTAAAGGAGGTGATGGTGTACGTATAAAACCAAAACAAGAAATGTTGGGCATGGGTTATGGCAGTGGGCCAGCCCATGCACTTTCAAAATTGACACAAAAGATCCCTAGATTACCGAGTTGCGTACGAAATTTCCCCTAACCGATATTATTTAACATATGCCCTAAATTCCTAACCTCGTTAGCGAAACTGTTAAGGGAACAACATTTAAGGAATAGAGAAACTAAAAAAATAAAACTAAATACTTAAATACACAAAATAGCTGTACCGGGACACGGGCTTTACAACTCTCCCCCACTTGGATTAGACTTCGTCCCCGAAGTCTACGTCCGCAAACAGCTTCTAATAATTCTCTCGCATTTGATGATATCCCAAACTCAATCCACTTTCAAGCTCTAACCATTCTAAAGCTGCTCACCAGTATACCCTACAGGATACTCGATTACGATCCCTCCTATCATTAATTGACGATTAACTTCTACGAATTCTAATAGACTCCAAAGATTTTCAATAAATTATATTAACATAACATCGACCCCCTGCCGGACATCGGTCCAACCGATTACAATAACAAACATCGTCCACCCGCCGAACATCGGTCCAACCGATTACAATAACAAACATCGGCCACCCACCGAACATCGGTCCAACCGATTACCATAACAAACATCGGCCACCCGCCGAACATCGGTCAAACCGATTACCATAACAAACATCGGCCACCCGCCGAACATCGGTCCAACCGATTACAATAACAAACATCGGCCACCCGCCGAACATCGGTCCAACCGATTACCATAACAAACATCGGCCACCCGCCGAACATCGGTCCAACCGATTACAATGAATCACATAAGCGTGGTATTATCCTAGACACTAACACAAATAGATATCCCCCACAATCAAGTCAACTAACACACACGTAGGTCATTCCCTTAACCGATACTACCCGGTCTACATTACCAACACGCGTGGAATACCCAACCTCCCACCGTCGACGTATCCCCCACACTCGCTCTACAAAGCTAATTTATCTGAACCGAGGATACACCCTGACGCCTACCTCTCAGGTAACGCCTCAGGGCCCCGCACATCGGAATTACCTCTCAGGTAAGTGCCCACAACTATATCCTCCTAGCACCTACTAGAAAGCCTAGGCTATAACACCTGAACACCGGGGCCTCACCCCGAGATACCCAACCGACCACTACCAGCGACTGACTAACGTGCCTAAGGGTCCAAAGCAAAACAGCCTACCCACAAGTGCCTATCCCGGATTGACTCACTCACCCAACATGTAAATGCTCAAAACGACACATCACACTTAAAAGCGCTTTTCCCAAATGGATTACAAATCATTTACAAAATATTATCAATGCCATGATTTTTCACTTCAAAAAGACCGTATGCAACAGACTACTATTACCAGGTTGGTGATTACGCAAAAATGAACACGTTCGCCTCACGTAGTAAAAATCATTTTGAAAATCATTTCATTGCAGCTTAGTTTACTCACAAAACGTAAAGCGAAATAAATAATTTCTTTGAAAATGAACCGTCACGGTTCTAGTATGAATTGACTCATGACATGTATTTTAAATAACCGTTCGACCTTACACCGGGTGCAACAAAATTGTGCACATAATTTCAAAATCAGTTCCACGATATTTGACCCCAAAATTCCTCTTTTTTTCAACAAAAATGTCGTGGCACAGGGTTCACTAACAAATCTTACGCGCGTCGGCTAGTCATACAAAACGATGAAACGGTTTACAAATATATTTTTGTTAAAACACAACTGTCTCGTGTAAGTTTCAAACTTAAAGATAAAAACCAATCCGCTTCCATCATTTGGAAATATCGACTAAAATCTCATAAAATCTCAAAAGGTGGGGTTCTTTAGATTGATTTTCAAGATTTCCCCAAATGGTCACATAAACAAATAATATATGCACCTCATGAAATTAGACCCACACGACTCAACATGCCGTAAAACAAAACTTATTTTAACCAAATCACTCAAATAGCTTTATACAGGCATCGTGGAATGTAACTTTCCGTCTCAACTCTAACATATGTGGAGGAGTTCCAATGTTAAAGTCACAAGCCGTAGTCACTTGCCCAACATTTTAAACACCACAAAACACGTATATCATCTTTCCCGAAAGAACCGTTAGAAAAATAACGAAAAGAGACAAATTCTAACAAAGTTTGCACTCCCGTGATAAAACGATTTCATACACTTTCAAAACCATATTTCAAAATCTTGTGTGTGTGCTGAACATTACCCAAAATTCCAAAACACCATCCATAAAATGATTTGAAACACAAGAATTTGCTAATGCAATCTATTTCAAATCAAACTTTGTGCATGACATAGTCGGCATTCTACGCCTCGACTCCTACTCCTCCAAATCTCTCCGGTCCACTAACGTCATCCGGACATTTAAACCTCTTAGGCAAGTTGGGAAATTACATCAAATAATTCCTACGATTTATCCTCAAATCAAGTCGGCTCTATAAGCCTATGATTCTAGCACAATCATCCATCTTGGCCCGAAACAAACATCATCCTCATCGTCACTCCAAGTGACTAATACTAGAATCGTCCTTTTATTCCAACGACTACTAATTTATAATCTTCGCCACTACCCTCAACGATCATTACATCTAAGCAAGTCAAGTACACACATGTACCAGTGGATCTACTACAGTTGTCTCTCCTCATGACGGCTATTCTGTGTAGACAACACAACGCGTTATTAGCACATAACAACGCACACTAACAACACTCACGCCCAACTCCTTGGATTCCTCGTGACTTCCCCGACTCGAGCATTGATCCTGTGTTTCCGATAGTAGGAGCTCTACTACTACCTTCCACACCTATCATCACTCGTTCCGAGTTTCATCCGATTGGTCCAAGTAGTTTCTCGCCGATAACTACACACATATGCTCGCACCGGCATATGTACACACTCTTCCTAGCTCCCTAGGAATAATCATAATACCCCACTACCCTTGCTAGGGCGGAACTCCCACTAACCCTGACGAGTCGCCTCGTGAACGCACAGTCGTATACAGTGGAAACCAGATAGACATTCGAATATAAGATTCTATCCTACAACGGTTGGACTCAAACAAGAGATGCGCAATAGAACTAAATCCAACATTCTAAGGCTATTTGGTTCCTACCACATACAACCTATAGTGCATCCGCTTAACAACCTATCAAAGTTAGCATAAGTTCCTAATAGCAAGTAACAACCATACAATACAGTGTATTAAGCACCAAGCAATCTAGCATACATACTCCTATGTTCTAGAAAGCAATCTAGCATACGTACTCATATGTAAACGCTATTCCCAGCTCACTAGGAATTTCATCTCATCCCACTACCCTTGCTACAACGGAATCCCTGTTAGCCATAACGAGTTGCCTCGCGAATACCCAGTCGCATGCAGCGTGAATCAAATAGACATTCGAATACAAGATTCTATCCTAGAACGGTTGGACTCAAACAAGAGCTGCGCAATAGAACTAAATCGAATATTCTAAGGCTATAAGTCTCTTACTGCATACAACTTAGAGGGTATCCACTTAGTAACCTATCATAATTAGCATAAATTCCCAATAGCAAGCAGTCCAACATACCGCATAGTGTCAACAACAGGCAATCTAGCATGCATACTCTATGATCTAGAAAGCAATAAAACACTAAGCAATGTACCTTTCCTCCTTGGCTCCGGCTGACTGTACACACTGCGCCCTCGATCATCGTTCCTCAAACGGATTTTTCCTTCTTTTTATTTCCCAAAAACTTTAAAGAAAAACAAAATTATAGCCGCAAACTTGAGATCAAACACACCGAAATGCGTTTGATTCACACAAGCCGTGCTCTGATACCAAGTTGTAACGTCCCAAAAATTACAAGCAAATTTAAATTTTTAAATAAACATTTCATTTATAACAACTCATTAAATGATCCCAACGTTTCGTTTGCAAACTCATAATTAATATATTCATAATAAAAACCAGCGGAATTAAACGTTTAATTATTAAAAACCATAAAGCAACCAGCTCTCCTCGCGCGCCAGTGTGTACTCGTCACGCCTTGGAGCCGCCCGTACCTGAAACCACAATCTATTGGGAAAGGGTAAGCACGAAGCTTAGTGAATTCTACACCATAAGTAACACAGTTAAATCCACACCACCATAAACAGATAATTGCACATAAACAGCATTCAAGTCTACGAACAAATCATAAACCTGCATACTCACACCAACCCGCCTAATAGGCATACGTCGGTCCCACCGACCACACGACCATCGTGTAAACGCAATCCGGCACCCCCGGGTTCATACGCCACCCGCGTATACAACCTTCGGTCCCACCGAATTACTACGCCACCCGCGTATGACACCCTCGGTCCCGCCGAACTCCTACGCCACCCGCGTAGTCACAACAATAAAGGTCCGACTAGACACCCCACTATTTAACCCCGCATCAAAAGCAAATAGAACTACCACATACATACACAACGTAATGTAAAAATAACCGACATTAGTTATAGTGAGAGAACTCACCTCGAATGCGCGCCTAGCTCAACAATACAAATTCAAGCTTCCCAATTACGGTCACTTCCCAGCACCTAAACGCACGTTAAAACATATCAATACGAGACCTGGACTCTACGACACGACACCCGCTTAAACCGTCACTAAAACTACTTCCCGGTCTCGCCAAACAGGTCTGTTCGGGACCTGTTTCGACCTCCTTAAACCCAGAAAATCCTCAATATTATTACATGGTCAGAAATTACTATGAGTTAGGGTTCCAAGGACATATTATACGCCTCCTAACAATTTTTCTACCATTTACTATGGATTTTACAAAAACAGTTCCCCGAACAGCGAAAATCAACACCTTTCAGTATAAAACGACATTTTGAGCCATGCTACGTCCCGAACTGGGTTTCGCACAAAACACAGAAAAGTTTATAGACTCAAAGAGGGAACTTTTGGCACCGATTTCACCCCAACCCGAGTTACGAGCAAAACGTTATGGCTTACGCAAGACATTGACAGATTACAACATACGGTTTACCGACCTGCTGTAAAAACAGCAGTTTTCCGCCTAGCTAGAGGACGAACCAGCCTTTCGCTAAAACATGAAAAACGTGACCGACACAGAATGTGAACCGTGGGCACCGGATTTGCCTCAATCCGAGCTACGACGAGAAAGTTATGCGCGAAATAAAAACTGGACAGAACCATAATATTCACATAAAATGACGATTATAAAACGGTTTAACGATTCGGGTTACGGTTTAACTATCACATATTAACGAACACTAGCCAGACACCAAACACCACCCACTGCCGCCTCCGTCAGTGGTGGTAGGCGGCGGCGGCAGTCACCGCCGACGATGGCGGTTAAGAAATTATCCGTCGAGACAAAATAAAACGACCCGCAACTAACCCGATCTCTCTACAACCTCACACAACTTTCAGACCTGACCATGCACCGACCACCACCCGAACTGGTGGTGTACGCCGGTGGCCACACCGCCGGCAGCCAAGGCTGACGGCGGCGGCAACATGGGTCACGGCGGTTCACGGCGAGAAAAGAAAAACTAAGCAAGAACCTTACCTCTTGACGACGACGACGATTCCTCCCCCTCTCGCGCTCTCTCTCTCTCTCTCTCTCCCGCTGCACTTCGCCGCCTTCTCTCTCTTCTCCGGCGGGCAGCGCTCCGGCGCTGTCCTTCTCTCTCTCTTCCGACGGCGACACAAAGCAGGTGATGATGGACAAAGCAGCTGTCCTTCTCTCTCTCTTATAAGAGGAACTTGATACCTCCCCTATCAGACGCGTTTTAAAACTGTGAGTCCGGGTGTGTGGACAAAGCGGACAATATCTGGTACGGTTGGCCTGGGATGTTACATCTTTTTATCCTTATGTTTTCATTAAATAGCAATTTTCTTTGTTGCTGTTGATCCAAACCCTCAGTGATTTGATAATGACCCTCTCTTATATACTTAGTGAAAATTGTAAGTAAACAATATGTATCAGAGTTTCACTATCGCTGATAAGTACTAAGATCTTACGGTATCGCTGATAAGTACTAAAACTGTTCATCATTAATGCTCTGAGTCTGTTCAGTCATTATGATGATCGCTGATAAGTTAGTTGTTTACTTATGATCCCTGAAGACAAATTTCACGTCAACAAAGGTTCTACGCTGAAGTCGAAGATCCAGCTCAAGAACCAGCGACAAGTCTCCTAATGAACTGATGCGGATCAGCGAAGACTCAGATTTGTCCACTCAACGTGAAGTATCAAGTACAAGACTTCAGCTATCGCTAAACTTTATCATTCGCTGAATAGAAAATGATAATCGTTGAATCAACGAAAAGCTGATCATGAAGTCCTCCGTACAAAGTACTTTTGTCTTAACCCCCCTTGCACGACTCCGTACGAAATGTCAGAAAAGAACCTCCGACTGTCTGAAATCGTACAACCACTCTGATACTACACTGTTCATCCATGCGGCTACTAAGGTTGTCAACCAAGGTCAATGACATGCAACCAACCAGCTGATGACACGTGTAAAGTGTATACTGACTTGCATTAAATGCATGCAGTATATAAAGAGATGAACCCACTTCTTTTGAAGTAACTTGCTAACTCTGGACAAGTTCAATCTCTTTTCTCAAGATAGGTTATTATTAGTAATTTCCTTATCTATCTTAGTGCAAGAAACCTTAGTGTTCCAACTTGTTTAGATTTAGGTTTATCCTTAATCTTGTTTCCGCAACAAGCTGTAAATTGTTAATGATTTATCAATAAACAATTTAGAAAAGTAAAATCTGTGTGTTTGTATTCAACCCCCCCTTCTACAAACTTATATAGGCCTTCGGGACCAACAAGTGGTATCAGAGTGGATTTGTTTAATCTCATAAACAAGATCTAATCTAAGATATTTCTCTTCCTTGCTATTATCTGAAAATGGACACCAACACAAACACAAATTATATAGACAATGGTTCTCTTGCTAAACCCCCTAGATTTTCCAAAGATAACTTCAACTTATGGAAAAATAGGATGACACTCTTCTTAGAAGGTGTAGACCCTACTATGCCTTACTATCTCGAAAATGGTCCATTCATCCCTGTAAGAATTGATGCTGCTGTTCCAGCCGCTGAGAATAGACCTGTTATTCTAGAAAGGCTGGTACCTAAGGAAATCTTTCAATGGACTGACGAAGATAAGAAGAAAGTGGCTATAGATACAAAAGCCAGATCCATACTATCCATGGCTCTTCCGGACGAAGTCTACCATTCCGTCATGAATCCGAAAACATCAAAGCCATGTGGGACACAATATGTGTTCAGTATGAAGGAACGTCTGAAGTCCAGGACTCAAGAAAGATCAACCTGGTAAGACAATACGAAAGCTTCATTTCTGGTAAGAATGAATCTCTCTCTGAAGTTCACCAACGTTTTAATTGTTTAATTATAGATCTGAAAACTGTTGGTAAGGAATATTCTAACTTTGAAGTACTGACAAAGTTTCTAGAATGTTTACCTAAAAGCTGGGACAATTATGCTATGTGTCTCAAGCTATCAAAGGATCTAAAATCAATGACCCTTTCAACCTTATATGGCACGTTGCTGAATCATGAGCACTCGAGCCATCTTAAGAAGAATCTTGTAAAAGATTCCAAAAGCACCCATGTTGCTTTAATCTCAGAGGAACCTTCTACTCAGCGACCCTCGGTCACTATCACTGAGTTAGAAAGTAACTCTGAAAGGTCATCAGATTCTGATTCTTCAGATGATGATGAATCTTTGGCTCTCCTAACTAAAAAGTTCAGGAGATTTGCCAAAAAGAAAATGTTTAGAAAGAACAAACCTCTTTCCATAACTGACAAGCCTAGATCATCAGCTTTTGTTGATAAGGCTACTTCTACTTGTTTTAACTGCGAAAAGACAGGACATTTCGCTAACGAGTGCAGGTCTAAGAAAGTTTCTAGACCCTCAGCTTTTACAAAGAAATCCTTTGTTCCAAGGAATAAAGATGACAAATATTTAAAGCTGAAAGAAAATTATGCTAAGTTGAAAAGATTTAAGAAGAAGAATAAAGGCCTGATGGCTGACTATGATTGGGCTGCTTCTGATGAAGAAGCATCATCATCTGACTCTGAAGATGATGAAGCAAATCTATGTCTCATGGCCAAGATTGAAGAAGAGGAAGAAAGCTCAGACATTCCCTCCACTTCAACATCTGCTATTCAGGTATCACCTTCTTTCTTTACCAATATTGCAAATATTGATGAAGCTGATAGTCTCCGTAAGATCGATCTCTTGACTAGAAGTTTATACAAATCCATGAACGGCAAAACTGTGGTTGAAAACCAAAATCTTGATCTCGCTGAAAAGCTTAAAAACTGCCACCTTCAAATAGAAAAGCTTTCTAAAATTGAAGAAGATTTTAAAGATCAAGTATATTTAAATCAGTTAGTCAAAATCGAACGAGCAGAAGCTATCGCTGCATTAAAAGCTGAAAAATCTACTGTTGAAGGATGGTGTAACTCTTCAACAAAGATCACTGAGATAATAAAGTCTCAGATTCCCCTGAGTGATAAACGTGGTTTGGGTTACAAATATGATACTCCAAAACCAACCACTGAGCGTTCAATGCTTAAATTTGGAACGTTCGTATCCTCAGTCGCTGACACTTCATCTTCTCAGTGCTCCTCGTCCATTACACCAATCCCTGAGGAAACTCCTACCTCCTCAAAAGGCAAGAAGAAAATGGTTTATTCAAAACCTACCTCTGTCTCTAAAGACAAAGGTAAAGGAATTGTTATTTACCAGAATCCTCAGAAGGGTACCTTAGTACCAAAGCTGAATGCTTCTAAAGCTTCAGTGGCATATCCCTCTGGATCAAGGAAACAGATCTCTGGATCTATTCAGCGATCTATTCAGCGATCTACTCCTAGACTCAGATTGGATGTCATTGGTAAGAAATCTGAAGAACTGAATGTTCGTCCCATTTCTAAAGCCAATAGTTTACTTGGTGCTGGCACTTCTAATTCGAAATTAAAAGCTCAGCATTCAAATGGTCCTAGAACTACTTTTAGTTATAGGAAATGTTATCACTGTGGACTTACCAATCATATTGCTAGTAAGTGCCCCACAGCCACCAAAGCTGAAAAGATAGCTAAGGTGAAGATTGCCCCCAAGGCAAAGAAGACCAACCCTGGTGCAAATCAGGTCAAGATGAATCCTACCACTGAGGTTAAGAAATTAACCAAAGTGAAGAAAGACAAAGCTGAATCTTCAAATGCTGCGAAGACTGCTGAATCTTCCATTCCAACTACTTTCACTGACAAATGTGTATACATGGTTAAGTGGGTACCCAAGAAAAACTAATCTTCCTTTGTATTGCAGGTTAAGAAGGGTATCTGGTATCTCGATAGCGGATGCTCTAGACACATGACTGGAAAGAAAAGTCTGCTCGCTGAATACAAGGAAGAGAAGGGTCCCTCTATAACTTTCGGTGGAAATGGAAAAGGACATACCCGAGGGTATGGTGTACTTTCAAATGGTACAACCTCCTTCAGAAGAGTCGCATATGTTGAAGGGCTGAAGCATAATCTTCTAAGCATCAGTCAGCTTTGCGACATGGATAACAAAGTAATCTTTACTAAGGAATCCTGCTTTTTCGCTGACAAAAAGGAGAAGATAGCTCTCAGCGGTTATCGTTTGGAAAATGTTTATGTAATAAACATGGACTCAACAACCACTGAGAACTCCTGTTTCTTCTCAAAGGCCTCATCTGATGTCAACTGGCTATGGCATAAGAGGCTATCTCATCTAAACTTCAAGACACTTAACACTCTTTCTTCAAAAGAGTTAGTCACTGGTCTACCTCAGCATTCATACGCCAAAGAGTCTTTATGTTCAGCGTGTGAAAAAGGGAAGCAGACCAAAGCAAGCTTTAAATCAAAGCAAGTTTCTTCAGTGTCATCTCCTCTACAACTACTCCATATGGATTTGTTTGGCCCTGTTAACAAACAATCCATCGCTGGAAAGAAATATACGCTGGTCATAGTTGATGAATTCTCTCGCTTCACTTGGGTAATGTTTCTCCGTTCTAAGAGTGACACCCCTGAAGAACTCATCACCTTTGTTCGAAAGATGGAAACCTTGAACAATCTGACCGTTCGCTCAATAAGGAGTGATCATGGGACTGAATTCAAAAACAGTTCTCTTGATTCCTTCCTTGAGAGTAGGGGTATTTCTCACAACTTTTCTTCAGTGAGAACACCGCAACAAAATGGAGTCGCTGAAAGAAGAAATAGAACAATTATTGAAGCTGCACGTTCAATGCTCAGCGATTCTCACCTGCCTACTCAGTTTTGGGCAGAAGCTGTCAACACTGCTTGTTTTACGCAAAACAGGTCGCTGATAGTCAAAAGATTCAAAAAGACAGCCTATGAACTCTTTCATGGGAGAAAGCCTTCAATCAGCTTTCTTCACATCTTTGGATGTCAGTGTTTTATAATGAACAACAGAGATGCTCTTGGAAAGTTTGATCCTAAGGCTGATGATGGAATCTTTCTTGGATACTCCTCAGTTTCCAAAGCCTTCAGAGTCTTCAATCGTAGAAGACAAACTGTAGAAGAAACTATTCACGTCACGTTTGATGAATCCCGTTCAGCGAACTCTAAACCGTCCGCTGATACTGAAGAACTGAATCAATGGATGTTTTCCCAGCTTGGTGATTCAGAAGATATCCCCACTTCTCATGCTCATCCAGTAGAAGATGATAGTACTCCTATCATTCCAAATATGCAGAATAGTGAAGCTGAAACTTCTTGGGTCTCAGTTGTCCCTATAAACACTATACCTAACGCTGAACCAAATGTCTCAGACATTCCATCTACTTCTCAGCAATCAGTGAATATAATGACAACTGCATCCATTCCTCTCTTGGCTGATACTCCCGACGTCGCTGAAGCTTCATCTTCAGCTCCTCCAGTTCAAGTTGAGTCAGCGTCTCACACTCCGGCTCAGCGATGGACTATAAATCACCCAATTGATCAAATTCTTGGTGATCCAAACGTTGGGATTCAGACTCAACGAAGTGCAGGTAATATTTGTTTATTTGTAAATTTTATTTCACTAACTGAACCAAAGAAAGTAGATGATGCCCTCAAAGATCCAAACTGGGTCAGCGCCATGCAAGAAGAGATGACTGAATTCGAAAGAAACAAAGTTTGGAAACTTGTTCAGAGACCAACTGATAAAACTGTGATAGGCACTAAATGGGTCTATCGAAATAAGTTGGACGAACATGGTACTGTAACCCGCAACAAAGCTCGACTTGTTGCTCAGGGATACAGACAAGAGGAAGGTATAGATTATGACGAAACATTTGCTCCAGTAGCACGACTTGAATCTATTCGTCTATTCTTAGCATATGTTGTACACAAAAACTTCAAAGTACATCAGATGGATGTTAAGTCAGCGTTTCTGAATGGAAAGCTGAATGAAGAAGTGTATGTGGAACAACCTCCAGGATTCTCAGATTCTAAGCGTCCAGGTTATGTTTATAAACTGGATAAGGCACTTTATGGCTTAAAGCAAGCTCCACGTGCATGGTATGACACTCTTTCCACTTATCTCCATATTGAAAAATTTGAGCGAGGTAAGATTGACAAAACTCTATTTTTTAGAAAAGTGAAAGGTCATATCATTCTAGTTCAAATATATGATGATGACATTATATTTGGTTCTACTAACCCTGAGCTTTGTACTCGTTTCGCTGATAGAATGAAAGATGAGTACAAAATAAGCATGATGGGTGAACTAACATATTTCCTTGGTCTTCAGATTAAGCAAACTGAAAAAGGAACTTTTATTAATCAGGGAAAGTATGTTAAAGATATGCTGAAGAAACTCGACTTAACTGAAAGTTCAGCTATGAAAACCCCTATGGCACCACCGCTGACACTTGATAAGGACACTATGGGTGTTCCTGTCAATGTCATGCTGTACCGTGGAATGATCGGCTCACTATTGTATCTTACAGCTAGCCGACCCGATATTATGTTTGCAACATGCTTGTGTGCACGATATCAAGCTGAACCTAAGATACCTCATATGAAAGCTGTAAAGCGAATTTTTCGATATCTTAAGGGTACAGCGAATCTAGGTCTTTGGTATCCCAAAGATTCAGGATTCGATCTAACCGCCTATTCAGATAGTGATTTTGCAGGTTGCAAAATGGATAGGAAAAGCACCACAGGAGGATGTCAGCTCCTGGTGGAAAGCTGGTAAGTTGGACAAGTAAAAAGCAAAATTCAGTGTCCACTTCCACAGCTGAAGCTGAATATGTAGCTGCTGGAAGCTGTTGTTCTCAAGTCTTGTGGATGAGAAATCAGCTACTAGACTATGATCTTCAGCTCTCCAAAATTCCAATCTATTGCGACAGCACAAGTGTCGTCGCTATAGCAAACAATCCAGTACTACATTCAAAGACCAAACATATAGAAATCAAATATCATTTTATCAGAGATCATGTGATGAATGGTGATATAGAACTTCATTTTATCCCAACTGATTATCAGTTAGCTGACTTATTTACCAAACCTCTTGATGAGACAAGATTCAACTTTCTCATCAGCGAGCTTGGAATGCTGAACTTTGAAGGATAAAATCTTCAGCGGTTCACATTAATCAGCGATAGGATAAAATCAACTCGTATAACCTATTCAATCATCTTCTCTCTGAATAAAACTTGGTTAAACTGATATCAAGGTATGTTTTCTCTCTCTGACAATCGCATGAAAATGCAAGATTTCAAAACAAAATGCATCGCTGAATATCTCTTCCTTAACAGCGATATTTTGAAATTTCTTAAAACCATCGTTGAATATCTTCATTCAGTGCTTCATGTTTTCAAAAGTATCCCTGAGTTTTTCAAAACCTCAGAGACAACCAAGAATATGAAAGGACAGTTGTGACGTCATTGCAACGGATAAAACCCCGGCACGTTTTCTCTTCCTGACACACGTTTGCACGTCTCGTTTAAACTTCCAATCAAATGCAAACACGTATCCGTGTCATGATGAAAATCTTTTCCCGCTCAAGATTTTCTCTCTCTAATCTCTCTATATAAACAAATTCTTTGTTTATATTTTTCTTTTACGCGAACTCAATCTTCCTCCGCAAGAAAGAATTCACTGTTGCATTTGTGATTTCAAAAACTTCAAGAACTGTTCATCATCTTCTTCATCAAACATCAAGGTTAAATATGTTCTTATTCATTACCAAATGTGTATAACTTGTTTCTGATCCCTTCTTTGTTTTAACAAGATCAAACAAAAGAACTTCTTAAAAATGAAATCATTTTCTTTCATGATTTTATGAACACAGCCATTTCATGGTTGTTCTTCAAGTTTAAATGCGAAAATCTTAAACTTGTTCTTCATTCGTTTCCATAATCTAATTCTTCATAGAAAACTGGATAACAAGAATAAATGGGTTTTATATTTCATTTCTTAAAATCTAGAAAAACCCTAATCTTCATTAAGACATTTGTGTCTGAATGAAATGGATAAAATTTGAACCATCTTAATGAAAATTCTTTCCACATTAAGATTATTCTTATTTGTTAACATCTTTGGTTGAACTGATAATACAGAGAAATGGCTTCGTCTGACATTCCTGCTACCGCTGAGAACATCTCCGCTGATTCTGAGGAAGTGGACATCCTCAAGGCTCCTCAAGTCAAGTTTGCCCTTGACAAACTGGATTGGACTAAGGTGAATAACCTCTATGCGCTTCTCGAGTTTCCTCCTCGAAAGCAAGTCACACATCTAGATGATGCTGTGAATTTCCTAAAAAATTGCTGCATCTCCACAGCCCTGACCATAACACCTCCTGCTCATCAGCTCTTGCTATCACAATTCTGGTACTCAGCCAGACACTCTCAACTACCTTCAGCCAAAGACCCCTCCAAAACAATCGATTGCATCCTCTACGACATCGAATATGGCACCATGAAGATCACCCCTGCCATTATTCGCAAAGCTCTCAGCCTTCCCATCGCTACTAAGGAAAAACCATTCGTTCCCCTCCCTGACCCCAAGAAAAACTCAGACAGGGAAGCCATCATTGCATTTTTCGATGCAATGGGCTATGTATGGGAAATCGGCAGATACATGAAGGCCGAGAAGAAGCTGACGATTATCAAGAAATTGAAAATGCCCAGCGAGATGAATTTCATCTTCGCTCATCTTATCAGCTGTATGACTGCAAAGAGCGGCTCCTCTGACCAAGCCGCTAAACCTCAGCAAGCAATGG
The DNA here is from genome assembly GCA_033807775.1 of Saussurea involucrata. Lineage (NCBI taxonomy): Eukaryota > Viridiplantae > Streptophyta > Magnoliopsida > Asterales > Asteraceae > Saussurea > Saussurea involucrata. The sequence goes on from CM066324.1 coordinate 26,968,268, forward strand.
GGTATGCACTGCTGAAAGGTCTCAACATAGACTGGGCATCGATTATCTATGATGACCTAGTTCTAAGGGTGGACACCGTCGCTGACAGACCTCCATGGATTCCCTACCCCCGATTCATCAGCGCCATCTTCAAATATGGCCTGAAGGAGAGCTACCCAACTGAAGGTGACCTGACACTCTCTCAGGTCGGCCCAAAGATACTCGACTTCAAACCGATGGTGAATGAGGTACGTCTTTCTACACTCTTGTCTCTTCTCAACCCTTCTTCTTCTCATTATGTGGCTCCTTCAGCGACAATACCCATCGCTGATACCCTGGCCACAAAATCCTCTCCTTCTAAGAAAAGGAAACATTCATCTACCCCACTTGGTTCTAAAAGGATCAAGAAAACAAAGGAGCAACCCCAGCAACTTCATGCTGAAGACTCCTCAGCTCTTTCTGCAGAGCTGAAGGAACGTTCAGTGGTACGCTCTGCCACACCTGAACAAGCCATCCCTTTAATCCCAACTTCAGCGTCTCTAAACGCTGAGGTTACAAACTTGGAACCTACCCAACCTCCTTCAGTCTCTCAAAAGACTGATGAAGTGATTGTCAGCGAATCCAACGCTGAACTCAGAACCCAACCCCCATTCTTATCCTTCGCTCCTCCCTCCACTCATTTGGTCTCTACTCCAGATCTCACTGGAGCTGCCATCATTTCTACGGAACCTAAAGCTGATTCTCCAGGAATGATGAAGATAGGACCTACAGGACACTCCATGGGCACTTTTGAAGATGACATGGAACTTTACTCAGGAACCCGTGATTTTGATGAATTCACCAATCCTCCTGCAGGTACACACCAACCCATAAACACTGTGACTAAACCCCAAACTTCTGATCTTTCCTATGTTCACAAGATTTTATATGTTACAGGTCCTAATTTGGGAGACATCAACGCCTCCTTGAAAGTTGTGGAGACAACGCTGACAGATCTCACCACCACTCTTACTAATAACTCTACAGCTGTAACAAACGTTGGAGAGAATCTGAACAAGCTGACAACGGTGGTGGAGAAGAAGGCTTCCACAGATGACATAAAGCAGGTGGATAAAACTCTCAGCGACTTTGCCAAGGTGCTCGCTGACATCTACACAGACTACACCTCTCTCAAAAATTCAGTTTCATCCATGTCCAGCGAGGTTACATCGTTGAGGACATCGGTTGGACATCTAGAGGGGGATATGTCTACTGTGAAGACTGACTTAGGCTCTGTAAAGACCGACGTTAGTTCGATGAAAACGATGATCGAGCAGCTGCTACACAAAGCGAATACTCCAGCTCCTGCACCTGCCCCCGTCCCTGCATCTGACAACTTCACAGCGGCGGATCGCACTAAGCTGAAGAAGATCAATCCTGCTATTTCTGGCCTTGAAGACAGAATAGCAAAGATTGAAGTTTGTATAGGTCTCTCTGGCCAAGAAGACAGAGAACCTACCAACGCTGCTGAATCTACCCATTCCTCCCCCAGTCATCATGAAAAAGAGGGGGAGAAGAGCGCTGAAGACCTCTCCAAGAGTGCTGAAGACCTTTCCCATGATGAATCTATCAGGGGAGAGAAGACGAATACTGAAGAAACCACTGCTGGACCTCAGGGAGATGAAAACCCTGAGGAAACCGAGAAGCTCGCCTCTGTATCTGAGGGGGAGCAACTCGAAGAAGAAGCTGAGAAAACTGAATCCGAAGCAAAAGATGATGAAGTCGTCGACATCCCTGATGATGAACCATCTTCTTCTCCAAAGAATGATGATGATGATGACGAAGATGACGATGACTTCTTTATCGTCAAACCTGCTCCGAGGATCAAAGCTCTTAAGGGAATCTCGATAAATGAACCTTCAGGGGAGCGGACAAAGACAAAGCCCTCAGCCTCTGGAGCTGAGAAAGGCAAAGGCAAAAGCGTCACTGAAGATGACAATCTGATGATCTTGCTTGAAAAGCCGGTTTGTCAGGTATACTAAACATCTCTCACTTCATCCCTCCTCTTTCATACACTATCAGTTCTACTACCCAAGCCTATACACTTGAACCAATTCTCTCTATCTGATTCTACCCAAGTTCTTACTTGTAAGATCGATGTGTTTCAGCTAGTCCTCTCCCCTGTTTGAGGATATCGTTGAAGGCTCCACAACTGCGACTTCACCAATAATACCAGCTGCTGCTGAAGAAATTATCCCAGTCTTAGATTTAATCTCTGAGACTGATGAACAAGAAGAACAACTACTTCCTGAAGGTGAGACTTTCGTCCCTGGGAAAGTCATAGGCGAACCCTATGGGATATTCTTCTTTGACTATGATGGAGGAAAACATTTTCAACGTATCTCTGAACTTCCCATCACTCCCATCGAACAACTAAAAGATCTTATCTACTGGTGTGATTTCAAGAATGATATTCAGGCACGTCATCTGAAGCCTTTGATCTTTGAAGAAGCGCTGAACAAAAGAAAACGAGGTGTAAATGTTCCTGACTGGATGATTCCCACATCAAAGACCCTTAATGAACTTCTCATTAAGGAAGAACCCTTTATAAGCTGATAGAATCGCCTAATTCTCTACTATATCAGTTATTCTTCTGTACTTGTAATTTATTTCGCTTGTACTTGTAATCTTTCCATTTCTCTTTGTAACCTGATTCAAAGTTTTAAAAGAAAGATTTCAGCGAATGTACTTTACTCCATTAGTACTGAAAAGATCCCAGAAAACAGTAAAAGGGACAAATATTTTATGAGTTCTTTTTATCCTTATGTTTTCATTAAATATCAATTTTCTTTGTTGCTGTTGATCCAAACCCTAAGTGATTTGATAATGACCCTCTCTTATATACTTAGTGAAAATTGTAAGTAAACAATATGTATCAGAGTTTCACTATCGCTGATAAGTACTAAGATCTTACAGTACCGCTGATAGGAACTCTCGCTCTTTTAAGTTAAACATTCAGCGAAAACTGTTCATCATTAATGCTCTGAGTCTGTTCGGTCATTATGATGATCGCTGATAAGTTAGTTGTTTACTTATGATCCCTGAAGACAAGTTTCACGTCAACAAAGGTTCTACGCTGAAGTCGAAGATCAAGCTCAAGAACCAGCGACAAGTCTCCTAATGAACTGATGCGGATCAGCGAAGACTCAGATTTGTCCACTCAACGTGAAGTATCAAGTACAAGACTTCAGCTATCGCTGAACTTTATCATTCGCTGAATAGAAAATGATAATCGTTGAATCAACGAAAAGCTGATCATGAAGTCCTCCGTACAAAGTACTTTTGTCTTAACCCCCCTTGCACGACTCCGTACGAAATGTCAGAAAAGAACCTCCGACTGTCTGAAATCGTACAACCACTCTGATACTACACTGTTCATCCATGCGGCTACTAAGGTTGTCAACCAAAGTCAATGACATGCAACCAACCAGCTGATGACACGTGTAAAGTGTATACTGACTTGCATTAAATGCATGCAGTATATAAAGAGATGAACCCACTTCTTTTGAAGTAACTTGCTAACTCTGGACAAGTTCAATCTCTTTTCTCAAGATAGGTTATTATTAGTAATTTCCTTATCTCTCTTAGTGCAAGAAACCTTAGTGTTCCAACTTGTTTAGATTTAGGTTTATCCTTAATCTTGTTTCCGCAACAAGCTGTAAATTGTTAATGATTTATCAATAAACAATTTAGAAAAGTAAAATCTGTGTGTTTGTATTCAACCCCCCTTCAATAAACAGACTAAGTTCAGTGTTATCGACTGTGCGTCAGCCTATAACATCATCTTAGGTCGACCATGGATTCATGAAATGAAAGCCGTTCCCTTGACGTATCATCAAATGTTGAAATTCCCTACGCCATGGGGAATCCAGGAGATCAAGAGTGAGCCAAAAGTTGCTCGTGAGTGCTACAAGTCTACCTTGAAGCCGCGAAAATAAACTGAAGTCGCAAGATCAAGCCCTTGACAGGTTCGTTCTTCTATCCCTAAATTTATATCTTTTTCACAGAGATAAGTCTACTATTGTGCCCTGTCGCACGACAACATAGTCGACCGCAGACAGTATTTCACCAGATCGTCGTGTCGTTCTGTCATTTAAAACCTATTTTTCCCGAAAAGAATAGGATGATAAATGACAAGGGGCAAATAGAGAGAGTCTGAGAAGGTATGTTCCTTAACTCTTTTTCATATGATTTTTTCTCACGAACGACTATTGACTTAAGCATCGGAGGGTCGTTGGCTAGCCAACGACTAATCCTCGACATTGTTTTATCGCAGGTACGCACGGCATGAGTACCCGAGTGTGTGACTTAATTGTTTTACCATAGGGGCATATATTCTAGAATTTCGTCATACGATACAGTTACATATAAGGTCTGAACGATCCCTCGATCTAAGTTTCTGGAACTCAGAAAAACTTTGTATGTTCTAACACATCAATGATGTATATTTGTGCTTATTAATACAGTCCAAATATATGATTTATGTTTCAACCGTTACATTGCAATGAATGCCTAAGTCGCACGATCCTCCGTTTGTTTCATACTTAACGAATTTTATGATCGATATTACATTTATCCACGACATATGTAATTGAAAACACAAGTTCAGCAAAAGAAGGAACTTCATTGAACGATTACATATGAACGACCGATAGTCGGACGGGTAAAGACAAAGTCAAAAGTCGTTACATAACAACAACCCGACCACCAATGGTCGAGCATGAAAAGCCTAGTTCGTAAACCCAAAAATCTACAATAGAACTAAAGAAGCACATCGATCGCAAGCTCTGCCCAACAGTCTCGACCTTCGAATCCCTGCCAATCCCGAAGAACTGATGCAAGGATCAAACGAGTATATTAGGAGTTGTCTTCTAAACTCCTTACGCCTTGACATTCTGAGAATGTGGCTCTTAAGATTAATGTTAAGGATGGAGGAAGGAATATATTCCTCTCGACAATCGACCTCCACTCCAACATTTCCTCTGCCTTCACATATTTTATGAGAGGAAACCGAAACATCTGCAAATTACAAAAGAAACATATTAAATGCTCAGCGAAAGAACATCAATGACACAAGTTTCGAAAGAAAAACTTACAAAGAACGCTGGTTCGGCTAAACACAATCCGGTCTCTTCAACAGAGATCCTTCGTAAACGCTCCTTGAAAGATAAGAGCTGATATTTCCCCAGATGCGGAAGTGACTCTGCCCTGACGAGGACATAGTCAATCAGGAGGGTTGACGACAACGCATAGTTGATCGCCATAAACTCTCCCTCATTCTCTCCCGTCTTTACACCCTTGCCCTGGTCGGCTGACGAAAGGGTTGACGTGGCAGAAGACATCGTCGCCAGGTGCGCAGAATACACAAACATCGTGTTCATCGTAACCAACATCGTCAACGATTTGGGTATCGCAACCCTTGATAAATCTCCAACCACCCAAGATTTGAACAACTCGGGATATGCCATTCTTCTAGCAGAAATAATCGGCACCTTCATCACGGGACAAGCATAAAAACGATAAAAGATGAATTCAGAAATCCTCGAAGACTTGAGCAAAAGGTTATACCTTATATAGATACTCAAAAGCCTCGAAGCTTTAAGCAGGCAGAAAATCTTGGCAAAACTTGGAAAATATTGCGCAAAGAACAGCAAGGAAATCAAGAGGAAATCTCTGGAATCGTAAGCGAAAATAGACCCATCGTGGTCTCTATTTATGCAAACGATCGTGTCAAGTCGAGTCCTTCGATGATCGACACGCTGTTTGGGCAAAAAATCACGTCGCTCGACCGCGACCAGAACAGGTAAGACGTATGATTAAAGACCATATCTTGTATTAAGATAAGGTCTCGACAAAGACCCAGAACACCATCGTCGTCCCTCATAAAAGGTAAGTCGAGAGTTCCTTACGACGCTCGACTATAGCGTCGCCCGATCTGCACGACTATTATGTAAGGACGTGCGACTTCGACCAAAGCTAACATTAACCATGACCGTTTATTAAGTGTTTAATGCAGGAGTAAAAGTCATTAAGGAGCAACGACTATAACCGACGCAATCATTAAACAGCCGGCGACCGTAACGGACGAAGATCATTACTCCGGCGACTGTTTCCAACCGTTAAGGCCATTAAAGGAGCATTAATGGATGAAGCTAAGGACGCGAAGACTATAAATATCAATCTCAATCAACATTTCAACACATCAAATATCCGGCGATTAACAACCGAGGCAATATTCAAGAACACCTGAAGTGAAGAACCATTATTCTAAGTATCGCTCTCGACGCACGACAACAACCCTCGACCAGCAGTTCATACTTTGTTTCATACACGACAAACACCTGTTTTTACGTTCAAACACTTGTACTTTACATTTCGAAGCATTTTCTTCATTTGTATTGTAATCACTGTATGATCGACACCAGTATCCAAGGACATCGCCCCTGATTGGCGACCATAGTGCAGCGACGACACCCCCTGTCGTCCGCAGGTTTTTTCCTCGATTGAGGTTTTTCCTGCGTAATCAAATCCCTTGTTTCTTTATTTTATTTATCGTCGCACGTCTCGTCGAAATATTCTTTCTTTAGTTGTTTAAGTCCACATCGACCTTAAGTTGTCCCTTTGGTGCGATTTTTGGCATTAACACACGCGTCCCGTCTTTTCGTATAACCACGCAGATCGCTGACACCTGGCAAATACAGTTGCTAAGCACCATCGTACGTCAACATGATGTCACGATCTCATCCCCTCTTCGACTTCCCCCTCTAGTTTGAATTGAACCAGTCTAGTCCCAAAGCAACTAAAATAACTTTCGACACGTGTCATAATTTTATGCGTCCGACTGACAAAATTTAAAATTTGAATTTAGCATTCTACTTTCAAATTTTAGGGGCAAACTGTTTGGGCAAAATTTCACCAGTCTCGACCACGACCAAGGTAAGTAAAAGTACTCACTTCTGTTACTTCTGATAAGGTAAAATCATAGCGCTTTATCCCCCGACTAAAGTTAAGATCAAAAGTTATTTACCTCACGACACTCGACCACGATGTCGTACGTTTCACACGATCGTCGCATAGAACCATGCGACCTCGACCAACTAACGCGCTATACGACTGTTACGTTTGTTCAATGTTTAATGCAGGAGTTAACATCATTAATGGACAACGGCTATAACCGACAGAGTCAATTCTAGCATTGAAGACAACAGCCGTTACGACAGTTACATGACACATTCAAGACATCAATTAAAACATCTGAAGACTATAAATTCCAAGCTCAATCCTCAGTTCAAGGGACATCGAAGCACATCGAAAAAGAGATACAAGCATTCGAACTCGAAAGAACACTTGGAGCACAGAAATCACTCGCAGAAGAATCGCTCCCGACGCACGACATCAGCGCACGACACACAGTTTAAACACACGATGCACATCGTTTTTACATTTAAAACACTTGTTACTTTACATTTCGAAGTCTTTCTTTCACTTGTATTGTAATCTCTGTACGATCGACACCAGAAACACAAGGACATCGCCCCTGTTTAGAGACCATAGTGCAGCGACGACTTTCACAGTCGTCCGCGGGTTTTTTCCTCATTGAGGTTTTTCCCGCGTCATCAAATTCTCTGTGTCGTTTACATTTTCGTCTTTCTCGCACGCTTTGTCAAAAGATTCTTTTCTTTAGTTTTTAAAGTCCACATCGACCTTAAGTTGTACTTTGGTGCGATTTTTGGCATTAACAGTTATAAAGCTGATACTCTAGAACCAACCACTGATCGTTCCATGCTCAAATTTGGAACGTTCGTATCCTCAGTCCCTGACACCTCCTCATCTCAGTGTTCTTCTTCAAAAACTCTCATTCCTGAGGAAAAACCTACCTTAACCTCTAAAGGTAAAGGTAACGAAAAGGTTTTCAACCAAAAACCTCAGAAGGGTACCTTTGTACCTAAGATGAATGCTTCTAAAGCTTCAGTGACTTATCCCTCTACTTCTAAGAACAAGATCCCTGGATTTATTCAGCGATCTACTCCTAGAATCAGAGTGGATATTATTGGTAAGAAATCTGAAGAACTGATTGTTCCTCCCATTTCCAATGCCAAAGGTATACTTGGTGTTGCCCTGCTCATTTAAAATTATCGGCTAAGCATGCAAATGGTCCTAAAGCTACCTTTAGTTATAGGAAATGTTATCACTATGGACTTACCGATCACATTGCTAGTAAGTGCCCCACAGCCACCAAAGCTGAAAAGTTAACTAAGGTGAAGATCACTGCCCCAAGGCAAAGAAGACCAATCCTGGTGCAAATCAGGTTAAGGTGAAACCTACCACTGAGGTTAAGAAATTAACCAAAGTGAAGACTAGTTCTGAAACTAAATCTTCAAATGCTGCGAAGATTGCTGAACCTTCCACTTCCTCTACCACAACTGACAAGTATGGGCTCATGGTGAAACGGGTGCCCAAGTCAAACTAATCTTCCTTTGTTTGCAGGTTCAGAAGGGTATTTGGTATCTTGATAGCGGATGCTCTAGACATATGACTGGAAAGAAAAACCTTCTCACTGAATACAAGGAAGAGAAGGGTCCCACAGTGACCTTCGGGGGAAACAGAAAAGGATATACCCGAGGGTTTGGTGTACTCTCCAATGGTACAACAACCTTCAGAAGAGTCGCATATGTTGAAGGACTGGAGCATAATCTTCTAAGCATCAGTCAGCTGTGTGACAAGGATAACAAAGTGATTTTCACTAAGGAATCCTGCTTTGTCACTGACAAAAAGGAGAAGATAGCTCTCAGCGGTTACCGTATGGAAAATGTTTATGTTATAAACATGGACTCTACAACCACTGAGAACTCATGTTTCTTCTCAAAAGCCTCATCTGATGTCAACTGGCTATGGCATAAGAGGCTCTCCCATCTAAACTTCAAGACACTGAATACTCTTTCCTCTAAAGAGTTGGTCACTGGTCTACCTTAACACTTATACGCTAAGGAGTCTCTATGTTCAGCGTGTGGGAAAGGGAAACAAACAAAAGCTACTTTCAAATCTAAACAAGTTTCCTCAGTGTCATCTCCTCTACAACTTCTCCATATGGATTTGTTTGGCCCTGTTAACAAACAATCCATCGCTGGAAAGAAATATACATTGGTCATAGTGGATGAATTCTCTCGCTATACCTGGGTAATGTTTCTCCGTTCTAAGAGTGACACCCCTGAAGAACTCATCACTTTTGTCAGGAAAATGGAAGTCCTGAACAACATGACTGTTCGCTCAATAAGGAGTGATCATGGGACTGAATTCAAAAACAATTCTCTTGATTCCTTCTTTGAAAGTAAGGGTATTTCTCATAACTTTTCCTCAGTGAGAACACTTCAACAAAATGGAGTCGCTGAAAGAAGAAATCGAACTATCATCGAAGATGCGCATTCAATGCTCAGCGATTCTCATCTACCGACTCAGTTTTGGGCAGAAGCTGTCAACACTACTTGTTTTACTCAAAACAGGTCGCTGATTGTCAAAAGATTCAAGAAGACATCCTATGAACTTTTTCATGGGAGAAATCCTTCAATTAGCTTTCTTCACATCTTTGGATGTCAGTGTTTCATACTGAAGAACAGAGATGCCCTTGGAAAGTTTGATCCTAAGGCTGATGATGAAATCTTTCTTGGATATTCTTCAATCTCCAAAGCCTTCAGAGTCTTCAATCGTAGAAGACAAACTGTAGAAGAAACAATCCATGCCACTTTTGACGAATCCCGTTCAGCGAACTCTAGACCTTCTGCTGATTCTGAAGAATTGAATCAATGGATGTTTTCTCATCTTGGTGATTCAGAAGACATTAGCACTCCTCCATCTCATACTCATCCCGCTGAAGATGATGATCCTACTATCATCCCAAGCATGCAGACAAGTGAAGCTGAAACATCATGGGTCTCAGTTGTTCCTCTTAACACTATGCCTGCTTCTGAACCTTTTGTCTCTGACATACCATCTACTTCTTAGCAATCAGTGAATGAAATGACATCTGAACCTCTTCCTCTCTTGGCTGATATACCAGAAGTTGCTGAAGCCTCATCTTCAACTCAGCGATGGACTATTAATCACCCTATTGAACAAATTCTTGGTGATCAACGAAGTGTAGGTAACATTTGTTTATTTGTTAACTTTATTTCTCTGATTGAACCAAAAAAAAATAGATGATGCCCTTAGAGATCCAAACTGGGTCAGCGCTATGCAAGAAGAGCTGACAGAATTCGAAAGAAACAAAGTTTGTAAGCTCGTTCCAAGACCATCTGACAAGTCAGTGATAGGCACTAAATGGGTCTATCAAAACAAGTTGGATGAACATGGAACTATTACCCGCAATAAGGCTCGTCTTGTTGCTCAGGGATACAGACAAGAGGAAGGTATAGATTACGACAAAACATTTGCTCCAGTAGCAAGACTCGAAGCCATTCGTCTATTCTTAGCTTACGCAGTACACAAAGACTTCAAAGTTTATCAGATGGATGTTAAATCAGCGTTCCTTAATGGAAAGCTGAACGAAGAAGTCTACGTGGAACAACCTCCAGGATTCTCAGATCCTAAGCATCCAGGTTATGTTTATAAACTGGATAAGGCACTTTATGGCTTAAAGCAAGCTCCTCGTGCATGGTATTATGACACTCTCTCTACTTATCTCCACATTGAAAATTTTGAGCGAGGTAAAATCGATAAAACTCTATTTTTCAGGAAAGTAAAAGGTCATATTATTCTTGTTCAAATATATGTCGATGATATTATATTTGGTTCCACTAACCCTGACATTTGTACTCGTTTCGCTGAAAGAATGAAAGCTGAATATAAAATGAGTATGATGGGTGAGCTAACCTATTTCCTTGGTCTTCAAATCAAGCAGAATGAAAAGGGAACTTTCATTTACCAAGGAAAATATGTTAAGGATATGCTGAAAAATTTTGATTTAACTCAGAGCTCAGCTATAAAAACCCCTATGGCACCGCCGTGACACTAAACAAGGATCCTTCAGGAAAACCTGTTAATGTCACAGCGTACCGTGGGATGATCGGCTCTCTTCTCTATCTTACAGCTAGCCGACCTGATATTATGTATGCAACCTGTTTGTGTGCACGATATCAAGCTGAACCTAAGGAATCTCATTTGATCGCTATAAAGTGAATCTTTCGATACCTTAAGGGTACTCCTAACCTAGGTCTTTGGTATCCCAAAGACTCAGGGTTTGATCTAATCGCCTATTCAGATAGTGATTTTGCAGGATGCAAATTGGATAGGAAAAGCACCACGGGAGGCTGTCAGCTCCTGGGTGGAAAGCTGGTCAGTTGGACCAGTAAAAAGCAAAACTCAATGTCTACCTCAATCGCTGAAGCTGAGTACCTAGCCGCTGGAAGCTGTTATTCTCAGGTCTTGTGGATGAGAAATCAACTACTGGACTATGACCTTCAGCTCTCAAAAATTCCAATCTATTGCGACAGGACTAGTGCCATCGCTATAGCCAACAATCCAGTGCTACACTCAAAGACCAAAAACATCGAGATCAGGTATCATTTTATCAGAGATCATGTGATGAATGGAGATATAGAACTTCATTTTATTCCAACTGATTTTCAGTTAGCTGATATGTTCATCAAACCTCTTGATGAGACAAGATTCAAGTTTCTCATCAACGAGCTTGGAGTGCTGAACTTGGAAGAGTAAAATCTTCAGCGGTTCACATTTGATCAGTGATACAATGAACTTGTATAACCCTATTAATCACCTACTCTCTGAACAAAATTGATTCGCTGATATCAAGGTATGTTCTCTCTTACTCACTAACGTTCGCATATGAATGCAAGATTTCAAAACCAATTGCATCGCTGAAAATCTCTTCCTTTCAGTGATATTTTGAAATTTGAAAACTCACTGATATTTCTAATCAGTGCTTCGTATTTTTAAAATGTCCTTGAGTTTCTCAAAACCCTCAGAGACACCTTGAAATATGAAAGGACGTTTTTGACGTCATCACAACGGATAGACCATGGCACGCTTTTCTCTGACACGTTCGTCCGTTTCGTTTCTCTCTCTACTCTCACTATATAAACCTCTTGCGTGTCCGTGTCAACATGAAAAACTTTCCCGCTCATAGTTTTTCTCTCTCTACTCTCACTATATAAACCTCTTGCGTTTATATTTTTACCTTTTACGCGAACTTATCTCTCTCAAGCAAGAACTCTTCGTTGCATTCAAAATATTTACTCAAGAACATGTTCATCTTCATCTTCTTCAACACTACAGGTTACTATTTCTTTTATTTTGCAACACATAAACTTGTTTTTGATCTTATTCTTGTTTTTAAAAGATCAAACAAAAGAACTTTTAAAATGAAATCATTTCTCTTCATGATTTTGTGAACACAATCTTGATGATTGTTCTTCAAGTTTAAAACAAAAATCTTAAACTTGTATCTTTATACGTTTTTCCAGAATCCCTTCCTTAAAAGGAAACTGGAAAACAAGACATTCACTATAATTTGTATTTTTGTTCAAAACTAGAAAAACCCTAATTTCCATTTCTTTCTCTAAATGGTAATTACTAAACCCTAAAAAACCTTATTTTGGAATTTTATCCATTTTAAGAACTTCTTTTCATCTTCTTCATGTTTGTACTTTAATAAACAGAAATGGCATCTACTGAAGCTCCCACTGCTCAGTCCCCCACTGCCTCTGAAAGTATTGAACTCATCAAAGCTCCTCACGTCGAATTTAAACTGGAGGAAGTTACCTTTCAGGGAAACAATCCCTATGCCCTCTTCAACTTCCCTCTGAAAAAGAAGATTACTCACCTGGACGACATTGTCATTTTCCTCCAGACCTGTCCTCTATCGACAACCCTGACAATCACACCTCCAGCTCACAAACATCTTCTCGCTCAGTTCTGGTATACTGCCAGAAGAGCTCAGATCACCTCCACAAAGGACCTAGAGAAGAAAATCGATGTCATCCTCTTTGACACCGAACATGGAAGCTCCAAGATTACTCCCGGCGCTCTCAGGGCTGCCCTAAACCTCCCTGGTAGTTCCAAAGAAAAACGATTCGTTCCTCTACCTGACCCCAAGAACCCTGCTGATAAAGAAGCCCTCATTGCTTTCTTCGATGCAATGTAGTACACATGGGAAACAGGGAGAGACAAACTCCCTGAGAAGAAGCTGACCGCCATCAAAAAATCCAAAATGCCGAGCGAGATGAACTTCATTTTAACTCATCTAATCAGCTGCATGACAGCTAAGGTTGGGTCAACTAACCAAGCATCCAAACCCCAACAGGCTATGGGGTGCGCACTGCTGAATGGCCTTCGCATTGATTGGGCAAAGATCATTTTCGACGATATGATGCTCAGGGTGAATGCACCAGAGAGGCCAACAACTGTTCCATATCCCCGGTTTGTCAGTGCTCTCTTCGTACAAGGGCTGAAAAACAAATACCCGAAGGTGGGCAACCTGAAGCTCTCACAGGTTGGTCCTAAGTTCTCGACTTCAAGCCCCTGCCAAACGAGGTACGTCTCTCTACTCTTTTACCTCTTCTTAGACCTAACTCTTCTTCTACTTCTGTGGCTACCACATCGGCAGCGGTAATCCCAACCGCTGATACCCCGGCTGCAACATCCACTCCTTCCAAGAAAAGGAAACCCTCTGGCACCCCACTTGGAGCTCCTAAGCCCAAGAAGTCCTCCCAGGAGCAACCCCCTAAGCCTTCCCAGGCTGAAGACTCCACGACTCTTTTTGCACAAGAGCCGTTGGAAAGTTCAGTGGTACGCTTTGCCACAGTCGCTGAATCTATCCCTTCTATCCCTGCTTCAGCGTCTCTAAACGCTGAGGTTAACCTGGAACAGAACCTCCCTCCCTCAGTACCTCCAAGTACTGCGGAAGTAATTCTCAGCGGATCCAACGCTGAACCTGCTTCCCAATCCCTCTTCTCAACTCTTACTCCTCCCACTATTTCTTTGGTCATTCCACCTGTCTTTCCCCCACTCTCTACAACAAACATCATCCTCAACGATACATCTGCTGAAGTTCTACAGCGGATGATGAATCAAAGCACAGGACCTGCAGGCATTTCTATGCTTCAAGTCTCTCTGGAAGGCGACATGGAACATTACTCAGGTTTTTGAAACTTCGATGATTTCGTCAACCATCCTGCAGGTATACATAAAATCCCAAACACTCCTCTCTATGGACCACCAACTTCTGAGCTTTCCTTTGTTCACAAGTTTTTATCTTTTACAGGTCCTAATTTGGGAGATATCGACACCTCCCTCAAGGATTTGTCTAACAAGGTGGAATCTCTCACCACCACTCTCTCCTCAAACTCTTCAGCGGTTACAAACGCTGGAGATGCTCTCAAGACACTCACCACAGAGGTGAAAGGCAAAGCGTCTAGTGCTGATCTAGAAAAGGTGGAAGGTAGTCTCTCCAATCTTGCTACTACTCTCACTGAGAACTCCACCTCCATCAACAATCTCAACTTCACAAACAGCACTCTCTCCACCAACTTCTCAACCCTGTCCAACGAAGTTACATCGTTGAAGACAGTGGTTGGCAACCTTAAGGGAGAGGTGTCTACTTTAAAGACGGATGTGAGCACTGCGACAAATCTCCTACAGCAAATTCTCGACCGCCTGAATGCTCCGACGTGCACTCCCTCACACTTCACTCAGGCTGATCGAGAGGATCTTCAAAAGATCAGTCCTGCTATTTCTGGCCTGGAAGACAGAATAGCAAGGATTGAAACTTGTGTTGGGATCACTGGCCTAGAAGACAGTGACCCAAAGCATACTGATGTTGTTGTTGCTGATATTCCTACTACCTCCCTCATCCATCATGTGGAAGAGGGGGAGAAGAATCAAGAACATCTTCCCCATAATGTTGAGGGGGAGAAGAAAACTCAAGAAGACCTTTCCCATAATTCTGAGGGGGAGGGTATTATCTCTGCTACTGCTAAAAAACCTCAAGGAGATGAAAACCCTGAGGGAACCGAGTTCTCCCAACCCAATGATGAATCTGAGGGGGAGGAACTTGAAGAGGACGATGATTTTGAAGTCCTAGAACCATCTGTTGATGACGACGAGGCTAAAGAAGAAGAAGAAGAAGACGATGAAGACGTCGATATCGCTGATGATGAACCAACATCATCCCCTAAAGATGATGATGATGATGATGACGATGATGAAGATATCGATTGCTCCTTCCAGCCAATCAAAAGGACCCTTGCTCTCAAAGGAATAATCATTACCGAATCATCAGGGGAAGGGACCACGAAAAAGCCTGCAGCGACTGAAGCAGACAAAGGCAAAAATAAAGGCCTCTCTGCAGAAGGCAATCTGACTATCCTTCAAAGAAAGCCAGTTTGTCAGGTACAATATATTTTCTTCCCTTACACTGCATCCCTCCTCTATCATTTCTCAACCTCAGTTCTCCTCTCCATAAAACCTATATACACTTAACCTCAATATTTTCTCTATCTCTTTTCCCAAATGATCTTACTTAAACGATCATTATGTTTCAGCTAGTCCTCTCCCCTGCTTGAGGATCCAGCTGAAGTTCTTCCAGCTACTTCAACAATAAACCCAGCCTCAAGAGCTGAAGAAATAACCCCGGTCCTAAATCTCGATGGGACTGATGACATTTTTGAAGAAGAAGAAGAAGAAGAACTGCTCTCACACAACAAAAGACCTTCCTTAGCTCCTCGCAAGCTAAGTGAAGAAGAGCTGAAAAGGAGAGCAGCTATAATCAAACAGCTAGAGGATCAGAGATTTATTCCTACTCATCTCAACATTCTTTCAAAAGATGAAGTCGTTGAATCTCTCAAAGCTGAGAAACTCTTTGCTGAAAGAAAGAAGGCTGAAGACAAAGACAGAGAATATGCCCTAGAGCTCGCTCAACGTTCTTTCGACGATCCAGACATGAAAAGATTTCCTGTTGTTGTCCAAAAGAAACTGATGAAGGACGCACAGAAGACTCACCAGGAAAAGACCAAAGTCAGCGGCACCACACTCGAGTGGTGTAAGAAGATGTGCCACTACAGACAACATCCCTCAGGGATAAAAGCTGTAAATGTCAAAGGGGAGATATGCTTTGAAAAATAACATAAAAGTACCGATCGTTCATGTCCAAGTAGTCAGAAAAAACAGCTACAACAGAACTTGCTACATGTCAGCTCTGGACAAATTTGGTCTCGCTGAATAGTTGGAGATGAGAATAGAAATTCAAAGATCCCTCTCAACTTTCAAAACCTACGTTGAACAAGACATAAATAGGCAGATCGACTTAGTTACCTCAGCGGTTGATATTCCACCTCCACCACCAATTCAAAAGAAGCGAGCGGCTCCAAAGAAGAAGACCCCTTCCTCTCCAGGCCCGACAATAAGAAACGAGATAGGAATTGAATTCTCTCGTGAAGCAGTTATTGGCCCTGGCCCTGACCTCTCCGAACTTGATGTATCTCTACCTCCCACTGAAGCTTTCTTCCCTGGCAGAGTTATCAGTGAACCCTATGACATTTTCTTCTATGACTTCAATGGTCGTGAATGCTTTCAACGCATCTCTGAGCTATACAAAACTCCAATCGAACAACTCAGAGATTTACTATACTGGTGTGAGTACAAACGCAGTCTCCTTGGATCACTCCTGAAACCCCACATCTACCGCAAAGCCAAGAAAAGAAGGGAACAGGGAATCACTGTCCCTGATTGGATGATTCCAGAGACTGACATTCTTGATGATCTCCTCAAGAAAGAACCTGAGTAGCTGATAGGATTCCTTGTAATTCTTCTATCTTATCAGTTTATATCTTTTGTACTTGTAATTATTATTTGTTGTACTTGTAATTTTTCTACTTCCCTCTGTAACTTATACGAAGTTTAAAGAAAAATTTCAGCGAATGTACTTTACTCCATCAGTACTTAAAAAGATCCCAGAAAACAGTAAAAGGGACAAATATTTTATGAGTTCTTTTTATCCTTATGTTTTCATACTTAGCAGTTTTCTTTTATTGCTATGTCATAATCAAATAGGGGGAGATTGTTGATCCAAACCCTCAATGATTTGATAATGACCCTCTGAGAAACACTTAGTGAAAATTGTAAGTAGACAATATGTATTAGAGTTTCACTATCGGTGATAAGTACTAAGACTGTTTCAGTACCGCTGATAGGAAACTCAAGTTATTTATTTGTTACATTCAGCGAAACTGTACATCAGTGAGCCCTGAGCCTGTTCAGCCTCACTGATGATCGTTGATAAAATATATTGTTTACTTATGATCCCTGAAGACAAGTTTCAAGTCAACAATGTTCTACGCTGAAGTTGAAGATCAAGCCAAAGAACCAGCGACAAGTCTACTAATGAACTGATACGGATATCAGCAAAGCCAAGACATGTCCACTCAACGTGAAGTTTCAAGTAGAAGACTTCAGCGAACGCTGAACTTTATCACTCGCTGATAAAGAACTATTCAGCGAACGTTGATCATGAAGTCTTCCTCTACAAGTTACTTTTGTCTTATCCCCTTGCACGCCTCCGTACGAAAAGTCAGAATAGACATCCCCTTTGTCCAGAATCGTAAAACCAACTCTGATTCTACATTGTTCATCATGCAGCTACTAGGTTGTCTACTAAAGTCAAACCATGCAACCAATCAGCTGCTGCCACGTGTAAAGTGATACTGTTGTGCATTAAATGCATGCAGTATATAAAGGAAACCCTACTTCAGAAATGAAGTGCTCGGCCATTTCCTTCTTCTTACTATTCTGTGTGTTAGAATATTATCCTTAATATTCTTATCTCCTTTCTAACTTATTTCTAGTGCAAGAAACCTTAGTGATTCTCTTAACTTGTTTAGATTGGGTTTATTCCTTAATCTTGTTCTGCAACAAGTTGTAAATTGTTTGATACATATCAATAAACAATTTAGAAAAGTAAAATCAGTGTGTTTGTATTCAAGCCCCCCTTCTGCAAACTTGTATAACCCTTACGGGACCAACAGAACCTTACGCTTCAACTCCTTGGCCTTGCGAGCCAAAAGGAGTTGAGCCTCCTTCTTCAACACGTCGTGGGCAGGCGCTTTGCCCGACCTATCTGCAAAAAATCATATAAAGATAAAACGGAGAATTTACGACAACAAACCTACACGATCAGGTCATACGATGAAGTAGGATGCGAACTATTACCTGTCGCCTCCTCTTCCTCTCCTCCCTCCTCCGCAGGGACGTCAGGGCCTTTGACTGAGAGGACCTCAACATCTGAATCCTCGTCCATCAGAGTGCGCTGGACAAAGAAAGATATGTCTTCCAGACTGTATGTCCGGAACCTTTCTATCTCCACCTGTGACTCCTTGAGGTCATCGGCCTCAGGGAACTTGATGGCTAAAAAACAAGAGTGAAAACATATGTTAGATATAACGCACGATCAAAAACAAAAATACACGACAAACAAGAAATAACTTATTGTCGGTATTCCATCCGGCGACGACCCACGTCGTGTCCTCCGCCAGAAGGTCCAGCGATTGGACCTTGCCGAAGACATACTTGGCCTTCCACCCACGATCGTTAACCTGGGTATTCAGCACAAGTACCTGGGTGCCCTGTGCTTTGAGAAAAGGTTGTACCGGTGGTAAGCGTCCACCTTAACTAAGTAAGCCACCAAAAGATCATCCACCGTAAACGGCGTCGCCCAGTCGGCTGTGACCCTGTCAGTCACATGGATGATGCACCAGAATTGCGGAATCATTTGTGCAGGGGATAGATTGAACTTTCTAAAAAACCCTTTGGCCAAGGGGGAGAAGGGTCACTTAAAACCCACTTTGAACGGATACTCGTACAAGACAAAGTACCCGTTCGGGCATTCAAACGGTCGGAACTGGTCCGACAGGTGCAGGTGCAACGCCTCAGGGACGCCAGATAACGTCCTTAAGGCATCCAAACCTTCTTGACTAACAATAGAGCTCGCGGGTTCAATCGACATTGTGAAAATAATGGAGGAATAAAGAACTTTTTCACTCGATTTATAACACACACGTAAAACAGGCAACTGAATCGCTCGAAAAAATCTCTCTGAAATTACCGAAAGAGTAAAAAGGAAATGATCCCCAGAATCGGGCTATTTATATGGCAATATCGTGTCAGATCAGTCCAATGGATGGACGACATTTGTCCACCACCTCTTCGCATGCCACTCCCCGATGAGTGACACCTATCCTACAACGGCTCCACGCCTCGTCCACGTCCCCATGACGTCATGCAACCGCTTCGCCTTCCAATTCAAATCGAACCAAGACGGTTAGGATTCGACGATATCCTTTCCCCTCGCGACACATGTCACCCCAGTTACTCAGATTTAAAATTTGAATTTCACGCCAAAATTCAAATTTTGGGGGCAAACTGTTTGGGTAAAAATCCACACCTCACGACCGACGATAGAAAATGAACTTGAAATTTATGTAAGACCATTCTTGTATTAAGATAAGGTCCTGCAGGTTACTTACGATTGTTTATTTCATCATACACTTCTATGATGGTCGTAGGATTCATACGACCGACAACCGTGACTTAAGACGGTCATACGACCATACTAGCCGTTAAACAGTCAACAACTGTTTTCTTTGTTTCATTAATGCAGGTCCGAAAGCAATCATTTCACAATAGTCATAACGGACGAGCTCTTAATGACAATTAAAGACCCGACAGCGGTTACAACAGTCATCAAAGACGCATTCAATGCTACCAAAAGCTATATAAAGGTCTGCTCCATACTTCAGCAACCCCCTAGACATTCTACATTTTTCTACGCAATACAATAGTGAACTTCAGAGCATTTGAGCAAACATCGCTTACGCAAGTTTCGCACGACAGCAGTCCATTTCACACGATCTAGCCCAAATACGCACGACGCACGACATTAGTTTACGATTAAGTTTACTTGTATTCTTATTGTAACCTATTGTACTCAGAACACTTGTTACCAAAAGATATCGCCCTTGTTTGGCGACCATGGTGCACTATCGACTTCCTCAAGTCGGTCGCGGTTTTTTCCCTCGTTTGGGTTTTTCGCGTCACCAATTCTCTTGTCTTGTTTACTTTTCGTTTGCGATTGTACTGTTTGTCTTGAAATCCTTTTCTTTAGTTGTTAAAGCTCCACATCGACCTTAAGTTATCCTTTGGGTGATTTTTGGCATTAACAACTACCTCTCTAAGATATTCTTCTAAGTCAAGTCTCTCAGCTCCAATCTTAGATTTTTGTTTTTCAGACTCCTCAAGCATATCTTTGTAAAGTCTCAATTGACTGTTAATGTCATTAATTGATCTCAACTTTAGCTTCAAAAATAGTCATTTGTCTGTACATCTTGATCAATATATGGTTTCAAAACTTGAAATGGTCGTTAACCCGGTATTAATCTTGAAAATCAACTCGCTAAAAAATAATTCTGAAAATCAAATTTGAAAATCTGTTTTCAAAAATTAAAAATTTAAAAATCAAATCTTGAAGATTAAATCTTGAAAGTCAAACCTGCAAGTCAACACAAAATAGTCAATCAGTGAACTTCAAATAAGAAAATTTCACATGAAATGATAACCGTCGCAAAAAATTCAAAACCGTCGAGAACAAAATCAACTTATCGGGGAAAAGTTGTGCGACAAATGACAAGTCCTCGAACAAGACATGTGCGATAAACTGAATTCCTCGAACAAAGCTTACGCGACAAGATGATCTCCTCGTATAAGAGAGGTGTGACAAGTACTATTCATAGTCCTTTGATGTGCGACAAACTAATTTCCTCGGGTATGGTTTGTGCGATAAATGGTTTACTTAATTGATCGGTCAACACCATGCATCATGGGACGAACGTACGTTAAGCTTGTTTCTCGAATAAGGTTTATGCGACAAGATGAGATTATCAATTTTTTAGAGGGATTGAAAATAGGATCATATTGGCATGTATTTCTAAGTTCTTTTTTAGCTTTAATAATGTGGTTATGTAACTTTTGTGTTGTTTGAATAGCTTATGGAAATTTTGGATAAGTGTTTTTGTTATTTAATATACATTATATATAATACAATGTATAGGAAAGCAAATAAAAATTTAACTATTTAAAAAAAATTACGGACGGTTTTGTGACGGATAATCCGTCAATGTTTGAATTTTAATTTCAATTTTTAATAAATAAAGTCAGTCACCAAATCATCGATAATCCGTCGAAATAATTGATCTGTCGGAAAAGGGGACCATCAGAAAGCCGTCGGTGAACGCCTTCCGTCGCTATTCCATCGAAAAACTTGGTCGTCAGTGAATTGTCGCTATTTTGTCGCCAATACAAGTCTTCGGTGATCCATCGCTAATATCCATTGGAGATCCATCAGAAGGTCAATCGCCCACGACTTTTATAGTGACAGACTTTCACCGACGGATCCGACTTTTACCGGCGGATTTTTTCGTCGGTAGAAGTCGTATGTTTTATAGTGTATACATTTATATATGCTTGGGATCGTATGAGAATAAAAATTGTGATGAGGATGTTAAAAAACCTAAGTCTTTGCATGAGTTTACTTTTTGATCTAATATCATTTACTATCAACTAAATTCATCTATCTTCGTATTCATATTTATCTTTACTTTTACGAAGTTTTATATACATTTACTCACTTTCAATACATGAATTAGTAAAAGTTTCATTTATAATGATAAAAATAGATAAATAAAGGTAGTTAAAGGTATATGAAAGTTTTGTTTTCATTCGAACCCAACCTCACACACATATGTATACACAGTGGCGGATGCAGTAGCCAAAAGGGGGGGGGGGGTCCCATCCCCCCACTAAAATAAAAAATATATGATTTTTTTAGTGTAAAAACAATTATTTTTTAGCGTTATAGCATCGTTTCCCCCCAGTGGTTTTTTGTATGTCCCCTCACTAGCTAAAAAACCAAAGAAAGTACTTCAAAATCAATCAAAAAACAAAAAAAAATCTTTTGAAATCAAGGAAAAAACGAAAAAGTCCCTCGAAATCGACAAAAAAAAACTTTAAAATCTCTCGAAATCAACTGAAAAACTTCAAAAATCTTTTGAAACCGTAGAATTAGGCTAGAACGACTTTGCAGAACTTTAACCTACCTTAAAAGTGAACCCACTAAGCAAAAATCCTGGATCCGCCACTGTGTATACATCCATATTATTATTAGAAAAAATCTTTATTTGTTGTGGAATTATTGATTATATTAAAATATAACAATCTCTTATTCTACTAATTTGAAAGAAAAAAAATACCACATGAATAACAAATTTTGTTGCCATAAAATAGGGAAATTAATTAAAATGCCACAAGTTTGACCCAAACTTACCGAAATGCCACAAATCTCGCTCATCTTACCGAAATGCCACAAAAAACCGCGGTGGGCCCCGCGATCACGGGCCCTATGCCCACGTGTCACCAAAGTTTGCCCACTTTATATAGCAACCCAACAATTTTAAACAAACATTCCATCAATATAAATCAATCATCCCAAAATCGTGTCTCAAAATTTCTTACAATACTCAAAGTTTGGTTGGCGGAAACAACCTACACAACTGAGAAAAACTAAATACTAGAGTGTCACTACACTTCTTTACTCTTCACGCTAAGCTTAGCCTATTTGCCCGAGCTCCTGGAAACCTGCTTACCTGAAAAGGTTTTAATTTTGAAAAAAACGAGGGTTAGACCATGAGGTCTAGTAAGTCCCTCCTAACAGTTATCAAAACATTTAAAAACAGTTTATCTTTTCAGCATAAAACGTTCATACTCAACACGTCAAAATCATATACGGACTAAAGTCCGCCTCCTCGTAATCTGACACCCTGAAGCCACCCGAAGGTGACAACGAGTCAGCCTCATGCTGCCTTGCGGAGCCTCGCTCCTGGCATATAGGGACCTCCCTTCCCGCACGAGAGCTGGCGGAACTACTTTCCCGTCTTTGCCAGTTTACGTCTCCTCGATTTATGCATACATTCAATCATAAAACTTTCAACAACATTTATACAATCAAGCATAAATATAGCATGGCAATTCTCATTATAAAACTTCTTTATTAAACACAGTAAAAGCCACGTATTTTGATTTAGAAAACTCACCTGGTACGTTCGTTTGATTTTTCCCTACTCTGTTCTTTACTTCAAAAAATGTCTACCTGAACGAAGGGACAGATTTATAAGCTGACTAGAACTATCCGGACACTTCTCACTTGCTACTCTACTCTTTTCCGGACAGGTTACCGGGTAATCACACTTTTTCGGATACCGCTAAGTATCCGGACAACAACCCTTATCCGGACGACTAGCTTATCCGGACGACTATCTTATCCGGACGACTAACTTATCCGGACAATTATCCCTACCCGGATAACTTTCCTAACCGGACAATCCCCTCATCCGGAGACCTTCCAACCACCAAGGAGTCCGGGCGCCCAAGAAGGTTTTCGGACGTCCAAGAAGGTTTCCGGACGTCGACCTGGTCCCTTTTTGGGATCGAACTCCAAAGATTAGCTCGGTTTTCTCGAAGAAAAGATTAACAATAGCAACAAGATCAATAAACCTACCAATTACTGAGTTCTAAGCAATCGAAACACACTACAGGATCCGATTTCTCTCATATAAGCTTCAAACTCCACTTTTAAACAAAAACCCCAAAATAACCAATCTGCTTACTTAACCAAAGATTAAACGATGGTACGAGAGTGTTACCTGGTTGATTGCTTGCGAGAACGAATTCCAAATGCTGATTCTTCTTTCAAATTCCAAAGTTGATGATTCTCTTCTTTCAAATGCACCAAAAGCCTTCCAACCTCTACTCTTCTTTCTCTCACAATTTCAGCCGACACACACTCTTAAAATCAGTAGAATGGAATGTTCCCTAGGGTTTTGTGCCCTTTTATACCTCCTCTCAAAATACCAATCAGCCCTTCTACTTCCAAAATTAATGACACTACACCCAAACTTAAAAAATTTCGATTTTTAATCCGGGTCGTTACACTTTGCCCGCGTTGGTCCCTCAAGAATGCCCGCGGCCCACCTTTCCCCCCTCAAGAATGCCCGTGTTGGCAGTTTTAGTCCCTGCCCGCGTTAAGAGCTCGCGATCGCGGGCTAACCCGCCACGCGTCGGCACAGGGTTAACCCTAAAAAAAATTGAGGACAAAAACCCTAATTTTTACATATAGCCGCACTATATAAAGGGTGGGGGGACCAACTTCGGCCACTCTCTCAATTTTTTAATAACTCTCTCAATTTTTTAATAACTCTCTCAATTTTCTCCACTCTCTCAATTTTGTCGTGTGGAACACGTGTTCGAGTTTTGTGAAGATGTCTCGTATTACCTCTGTGGTATGTTTTCTTTATGTTTTTTGTTATTTTTTGTATGTTATTTTAAGTTAAGATATATGATTTGTATGTTGTTAGAGTGTTTATAAGTTTTGTTATGTTTGAATATGTTCTATGTTTAACATTTTTAAGATATATGATATGTATGGTTTTATGTTTGAATGTGATATTTGTATGTTATAATGTGTATGTTGTTATAGGAGTATTTTTATAAAAAAATTGTTAAGAGTGTGTTTTTATAAAAAAATTGTTAAGAATGTGTTTTTATAAAAAATTGTTAAAAATATGTTTTTTATAAAAATTATTCTTAAAAGTGTGATTTTATAAAAAAAATGTTAACAATGTGTTTTTTTTATAAAAAACATTGTTAAGAGTGTGTTTTTATAAAAAAATTGTTAAGAGTGTGTTTTTATAAAAAAAATTGTTAAGAATGTGTTTTTATAAAAAATTGTTAAAATGTGTTTTTTTATAAAAATAATTCTTAAAAGTGTGCTTTTATAAAAAAATGTTAACAATGTGTTTTTTTATAAAAAAAATTGTTAAGAGTGTGTTTTAATAAAAAAATTGTTAAGAATGTGTTTTTATAAAAAAAATTGTTAAAATGTGTTTTTTTATAAAAATAATTCTTAAAAGTGTGCTTTTATAAAAAAATGTTAACAATGTGTTTTTTTATAAAAAAAATTGTTAAGAGTGTTTTTATAAAAAAATTGTTAAGAATGTGTTTTTATAAAAAGTTGTTAAAAATGTGTTTTTTTATAAAAATAATTCTTAAAAGTGTGCTTTTATAAAAAAATGTTAACAATGTGTTTTTTTATAAAAAAATTGTTAAGAGTGTGTTTTTATAAAAAATTGTTAAGAATGTGTTTTTATAAAAAAATTGTTAAAAATGTGTTTTTTTATAAAAATAATTCATAAAAGTGTTCTTTTATAAAAAAATGTTAACAATGTGTTTTTTTATAAAAAATTGTTAAGAGTGTGTTTTTATAAAAAAAATTGTTAAAAATGTGTTTTTTTATAAAAATAATTCTTAAAAGTGTGCTTTTATAAAAAAATGTTAACAATGTGTTTTTTTATAAAATATTTGTTAAGAGTGTTTTTATAAAAAATTGTTAAGAATGTGTTTTTATAAAAAATTGTTAAAAATGTGTTTTTTTATAAAAATAATTCTTAAAAGTGTGCTTTTATCAAAAAATGTTAACAATTTGTTTTTTTATAAAAAAATTGTTAAGAGTGTGTTTTTATAAAAAAAAATTGGTAAGATTGTGTTTTTATAAAAAATTGTTAAAATGTGTTTTTTTATAAAAATAATTCTTAAAAGTGTGCTTTTATAAAAAAATGTTAACAATGTGTTTTTTTATAAAAAAATTTGTTAACAATGTGTGTTTTTATAAAAAAATTGTTAACAATGTGTTTTTATAAAAAAAAAATTGTTAAGAATGACAACTTAGGTCCCTACGGTTTTAAGAATGACAATTAGGTCCCTACGGTTTTAAGAATGACAACTTAGGTCCCTAAAC
This sequence comes from Saussurea involucrata, assembly GCA_033807775.1. Lineage (NCBI taxonomy): Eukaryota > Viridiplantae > Streptophyta > Magnoliopsida > Asterales > Asteraceae > Saussurea > Saussurea involucrata. The sequence goes on from CM066324.1 coordinate 26,994,192, forward strand.
TTTTAAGAATGACAATTTAGGTCCCTAAACTTTTATGAATGCCAATTAGGTCCCTAAACTTTTAAGAATGACAACTAGGGTCCCTAAACTTTTAAGAATGCCAATTAGGTCCCCTAAACTTCACATGCCACACTTAAATTCATTTTAAGAATCGCAACATCTATATATAACAATATTATACGTTGAAATAAAATAAACCGCAACATCTATATATAACAATATTATACGTTGAAATAAAATAAACCGCACTTTATCTATTTATAACACTATTATATGTTGAAATAAAATAAACCGCAACATATCTATTTGGATTTTGTCAAACGGGTGTAAATAGCCCTAAGGTATGTCGGGATTTAAGCAATCCTTGTGATTCCCCTGCTACCTGGAAGTCCAATAGATTGAGTGGTTTCTTTTCTAAAACTAAAACAAACGAATAATTATCAACACAATAAACCAAACAAGCAAAAGCATCTATATATAACACTAACTATAACATCTGTGAATGACTATGTAGAGGGATTTCTTTTACATCGACTTGACGCTAAAGTGCAAAGTTTCCTACATCGAGGGGTTAGGAGCGTGCTTTAGGGGATTAGGTGGTCGCGCGGATACCCTTGAGGCCATCTTTAGAGGGACACCGTTCGGGCCATGGATGGATGTGTCTTACTCTGCTGGCGACCCTACGCTAGTACACATGTTTCTACAGTTGGAGGTCGAGGACGCCAACGCTGAGCCGGAGGAGATGCATTTTGATTTCTTCGGCAATCGATTGCATTTTGGGCGTAGTGAGTTCTGTCTAATTACAGGACTACGTTTTGGAGAGGCTCCCCCCCCCCCCCCCCCCCTTCCTCCCTTAGCAGATTGCGGCTTCGTTCCTAGGGTTTTCGGCATTTCAGCATCTCGTTTGAAGCTGAAGGCAGCCCGGGACATGATGAAAGAGGGCCTTAGTGCCCTAACCGACGACGATGCTGTCCGTGTATGCTTGGTGGTGATCGTGGATATGGGCTTCATGGGCCATGAGTATAGCCAGTATGCTTCCTCGACGGTCCTTAGGGCCGTCGAGGACCTTGAGCTGTTTAACAGCTACCCGTGGGGTAGCCATATCTGGACACATTGCTACTCAATCTTGCACCGAGCCATAACCAGACGCGACTCCGATCGACATGGAAAGATGAACCTTTGTGGTTTTACATACGCCTTCAAGGTTAGATACGTAGAATAACAATTGTTAATAATACATACAAACTGTTTGGCTTTTCTTTTTACGTACTTGCTCTTCTTGTCTAATTCCAGATATGGATCTTGGAGATGTTTCCCGCATCAATCCGATATTTCGTCAAGCGCGACGACCGAGTACTTAGGGGAACCCGTTGGGACAAGCGTGTTACCCTAAGTAGGTCGCTTTGGGTTCAGTTCTTCAATGAATCTAGAAATGTAAGTTCTTTTACTATGTTTACAATTTGCATACGTTAGTCCCGCTTATTAATTTTTTTTATGTTTTATCATATATTTAGCTGCCACTCTTGCCTTTCGCTCGCCTTGAGCCTACTGCCGACGAGATGGACACGGATTGGTACAGAGACAATGTGGCCTTTATTGACGCAGAGGCGGCAAGGGCTCGACGTCCCTCTCCTTCCACATCTCACGAAGATGAGGAAGACGACGACAGGCCCCCTTCCGGTGGATATCAGCAGCCCCCTTCCTCCTCCTATCCGCCGCCCCCTTCCTCCTCCTATCTGCCGCCCCTTTCCTCCTCCTATCCGCGGCCCCCTACCTCCTCCTATCCGCCGCCCCTTTCCTCCTCCTATCCGCGGCCCCCTACCTCCTCCTACCAGCCGCCCCCTTACGATCCATATCAGGCGGCCCCTTCCTACGGGCCACATCGTGACTGTCATGAGTACCTGTGGGACTACGTCCACGGGCCGCTAGAGTCACGTGTAGAGTTTCTGGAGGGAGTCTGGAGACAATTTGGCGCTGTCCATGTTAGTGTTTAACTTAATTTGTTGGCCACGTTTATTTAGTTTGTATATTAATATTACGTTCTAAATTTGTTTTAGTTGTCGAGTACGACACCACCGATCCCCGCTCCATTCGGACAGGGGGCACAGGCGACGTTTGGCACCACATCATTTCCGTCATTCCCGGAGAGTGTAAGTCACACTTATTTATGGCATTATAGTTATATGTTAGTTATAGTTATATGTTAGTTCCTAAGTTTCTAACTATTTTAATGATCAATGTCACGTAGGCCGCGATGTCGGGGGCCGAGATGTCGGGGGCATACACCTCCCAGATGCCGCCGTTTGGCACGGCATCCTATTCTACTATCCCGGAGAGTGTAAGTCACACTGAGTAACCATTATAGTTATATGTTAGTTCCTAATTTTGTAACTCTTATAATGATCAATGTCACACAGGCCGGGATGTCGAGGGTCGGGATGTCGGGGGCATACACCTCTCAAATGTCGGGGGCCGGGATGTCGGGGGCATTCACGGACATCTTTGGCGCTCCGGCCGGAGAGTATTACCAGCCGGAAATGTCGGGGCCGTCGTCGTACGTCACACCGCCGGTGCACAGGCATACTGTAAGTTATTTTGGTTTAATTGTGAACATTTCCTAAATTGTACTTAAAACATCTAATAACTTAATTTTCAGCTGATGGAGTCTTCTATTGTCGAGGAGCACTTCTCGGAGCCGGATCCGGAAAGATGACCCGATGGATGTTGTAGATCCACCACCACAGGTGACCCCGCTCCCTCAAAAGCGGCCGCACTTCATTTCCCAATTTCTTCGTTTCCCGTTTGGGCAACAAGGTTCTACGACACCACCGGCCGCTAAAAAGCAAGCAAAGAAAGCGGGGGGAAAGAAGGGACGAAAGAACAAAAAGGGAAAGGAGCCTTCACCGGATCCTCTTGAGGGACCAAAATATTGAGAATGTGCAAGACTGGTCGCCTCCCCAACTTGACATTCACCCCTTACGGGGGCTTAGAAATCAACCCCTCGTTTTTCAAAACATTGCTTGCGGATGACCCTGTGAACTCTGACTTAGACGATACGGTTAGTATGAAGTTAAATTATAGTCATATATAATCAAATATATTTATATTACATGTCTAACCATCTATTTTTTATGCATAGCACGTCGATTCTTGGGTTAGCCTGTTGCAAAAACATCGTGGCATAGACACGAGGTGGACCATCATGATTCATGCACACTATGTTCTTTCAGTGCATACTGATGGAACATCAAGGTCCCGCCTCCGTGATCGAAATATGCAATGGCTCGGAAGGGACCTCTTGGACTCTCCTCGATAGGGTATGTAAATCGTTTTACTGTTATTTTATTTAATAACATATATGACATATATTGTAATATTTCAGGTGTACATCCCCATATGCTTGCATCCCAGACATTGGCTACTTGGAGTGTTTGAACTAGACACTATGGTCATGACCCTATATGACAACGACAAGGACGGTCTCTACAAACAACAATTGACAGAGCAGATGCAATCATTTAAAACAAAACTATATACGTTATTTTCATTGATAGGGGATCATAGACGTCGCGAAGTGTCAAGTATCTTTCGCACAAAGATGGCCGGCCAAATACCCCAGCAGACCGGGTTATATGCGGATTGCGGTGTATGGGTATGCCGTAATGTCCAAAGGTTGATAAATAACGAGGAGATATGGGTACCCCTAACGAAACCGACGATGAGGCCATGAATTTCCGCCGACATATGGCGGAGTCAATTTATGCGCATTGTCTAATTAGTTAGGTTGTTTATGTAACATTAAATAATTGTTAGTTTTACTATTAACTTATTTTGTTAAAGTATTGTGATTGACTTACTGTTTACTTCATTTGGTTTATGCTAATTTCATCCAATTAATCAACTTTGAGTATCGATATCTCTTTCACACATACTCCAATTTGGACGCATTATGTATCGTTTCGAAGCTCTCATATAGGAGAACATAAACCTACTAAAAGTCAGTTATATATAACACGTATATATATATATATATTTAAAAGCGTCCAAAGTTTAGTAAAACCCATATTTTTACCAAAATTTTCCAACACCTAGTAAGTAGGTTTATGAAACTTGCGATAATCCTAATACAGAGATTATTGGATGCAAAAATTAATGCCTAATGAAAGACCTTTATTCAAGAGTAGACGAATATTGCAGTTACTTTTTCAGTCGAATCTTACAGGCTCTTTTCAAACGAATCTTGCAGTGAACTATTCAGACGAATCATGCAGGCAACTTTTTCAGACGAAATCTTTGACCATATCTGATGAAGAACATACATTTTCACGGCTATAAGTAGATGGCATGATGAAGTAGTAATTCACAACTTCCTATCTATCTTTTAGACATTCTCCTCACCGTTTACAAACACACTCTCGCTTTTCTTAACACCATGGCTGGAGGTTCAAGATCAAGGGGAAACAGGTCGGCGAATGTGGTCGGAACTTCACGTTCGGGAGCCTACCAACCACTGAACGATGGAGCTCGCCGGAGTACCTGGAAGGTACCGGAAACAGACGAGGAGTGGAGAAACTATGGGCGAACTGCGGCCGATTTTCCATTCACGCCTGAGGAGGAAGCAGACTGGGAGATGGCATCCGACAATTACTACTTCGATAATGGCATGAGAACCCCACCAATGTATTATTTTATGTCGACGGGTCTTCGACAAAGTCAACAAATTACTCCCGCAGTGCAAAAAGCCATTCATGGGGCGAACGCCGATATCGAAAAGGTAAAGGGTATGTGGAACCATAACAGGGGGATTCAGCAGGGGAAAATGGAATATCTAGCGGGGAAGAAACGAGAACTGGCCATGGCTAGGGCTCACGTTCGGCAGCTGCAACGAGAGATTAAGGAAGCTGAAGAGGAACTAGAAGAACTCGAATCGGACTACATGGGAATGGAGGACGTGATCAAGGTAAAGGTTAACTTGATCACAGGACTCCAGGACGCCTTCCAGTAATAGATTTCTTTGTTTACATGCACTGTATCCGTTTCGGTTGGGAAGATGATTTGCAATAATTTTTATATGATGTTGTTAATTTATTTCCTTGTTAAATAACTTAAGTGAATTTCTATATTAAAAACATTAAAATGGAAAGGAAACAATATATTAAAAACCACATAAAATGATAACCTAAAAACTATAGGGACCATTAATGTTTTTTAAAATTTGCAACAAACTTTAGGGACCAAACAGTAAATTCGAAAAATTAGCCCGCGATCGCGGGCTCTCAATGCGGGCAGGGACTAAAACTGCCAACACGGGCATTCTTGAGGGGGGAAATGTGGGTCGCGGGCATTCTTGAGGGACCAACGCGGGCAAAGTGGGCAAACTTTGGTGACATGTGGGCCTGGGGCCCGCGATCGCGAGGCCCACCGCGGTTTTTTGTGGCATTTCGGTAAGATGAGCAAGATTTGTGGCATTTTGGTAAGTTTGGGTCAAACTTGTGGCATTTTAATTAATATCCCCATAAAATAAGTTATATTACAAAAATTGTCATTTCCAAAAGACAACATTAAACAACTTCAAATAAAGTTTATCATCTTATAAGGCCATCCGTACCCCAAGCGGGATAGGGCTCGGGATGGCCAGCGGGATCAGCGAGATGGGCTACGGCCCATGCGGGGTTGGCGGGGCGGGATTGATTCCGGGGATGGGATCCCGGATCATCCCGAAGAGTTTTAAAAAAAATTAAATTAAATTAAATTTTTAAAAATCAAACCGTTCAACGGCTCTTTGTAAAAAAAATATTCTCAATTTAATCCCACTATATATTTAACCCTCAACCTCTTATTTCTCACACCTCTCATCGCGGGGTTCAAAACGTACCCAACCTTCCGATGATGACGATGACGAGCAAATTCAACGACCCATCGGGAGAAACAAGGCAAAAAAATCATCAACGAGTAATACGTCTGGGGCGAATACGGACGAAAGTGTTACTCAGTTGTTGACGACGTTCAACGACAAGATTGATGATACAATGGAATACAAAATGAAAAAACTCGATCTCGAAATCGAACGCTCAAAACTCGAACGACATAGGTTGGAACAAGAACTCGAAATCGAACGCTCAAAACGATTTGAGAAAGACTTCGAGTTTTTCATGACCCCGCATGATCACCTTACGGGAAACGCTTTGAGGGTTACTTTAGCGAGAAAAGAGCAAATTCAAAAATTTCATAATTGGTAGTGTTTTGTATTTTGTAATTTTTATTTTTAATGAATGGTATGAATTTTTATTTTTATTATTTATCTTATTTTTATTTATTAAAAAATATATAAATATTTTTATTTTGTTAAATAATTAAATGTATAAATAAAAGAATTAAAATAAATGAGGTGGCAAAAGGGTTTGAGGAAATGGGGTACGGGTGTTTAGGGATTGTTAGGGATTGAATGAGGGATGAGAGAAAAGCTGATGTGACGCTGATGTGGAGCTGGAATATTTGAAAGATTCCTCCATGGGGTACGGATGGCCTAATAATTTATGTTTTTAAGAAAAGAGTTATTATAAAAACAATTTATATACTCTTATATTGAACAAAACCCCTGTGTGGCTTCCCTCTTGGGATTAACCTTTCTTCTCTGGCGTGACTTCCCTCGTGGGTTAGTATTTCTTCTCCGGCCAGCTTTGTTACTCCAGCGTTTTCGCCCTCGGGTCTGCCTCCTTCTCCTCTGCTTGAGTTTGCTCCGACAACCGCTTGTGTTCCATTCCGTCAACCGACAGTTTCTACACCGGTTCTGGACCGAACCACTCCAGGTTTCTCAAAGTGTATCCATCTCGTTCGCCGCTGTTGTGGCCTTAAACCAGGAGCTCATCGACAACCTCACTAGCCTAACGAACAACCTTCAGGTTACCCAATCCCACCACATAACCGACGTGGAAGATGCCATGGATACCACCGTTGTTTTTCCGGTGGAGAAGCGCCAACTTGAAACCTTTGGGGAATCCACCATGGTTACGCGGGTCCACTTTAGAGAGGGATGCTCAGTTTCCTTTCCCAAAAGGATTTTTGGCCGGATGTGGAAGTTTAGAGGCCCTTGGCACGTACGGCTATTGGGAACCGACGACTCGAGCTCCTATTTCGGCTTTTCCTTTTCATCACCGACTGACCAAGTATGCGTCCTCCATAGGATGCCGTGGTGTTTCATCGGAGGCTTCCTCATCGGGATGGCATGGCCAGATATTTGGAAGGAAGCTAAGCTAGATACGATTCTGCTTTGACTAACTATCGACAATATACCCCTCTGTCTCTTCACAAAAAATAACCTCAACTATTGGTTCAAAATGGCGGACCCTCAAGCCGAATTTAAATGGAAAGGAACAAACCTCGATATGATTCGGGCTAGCACGACAACCAACGTCAATCTTCCAGTCGATAAACGCCCTTGTGTCGGTCTGTTTATCTCTTCCGAAGGACGAAAAACTTGGCTCCAATTTAAGTTCGAAAGGTTACCGATTATTTGATATAGGTGTGGCATTTGGGGTCACGATAAGCAAGATTTCAAAAATAAGCTAGTGGCTATTAGAGACCCGGAAGGAAAACTCTTGCAACTCTACGGGACATGGCTTTCCGGTAACTATGTCGGTGATTGCCTCACTCCTTTCATTGCGAAGGAAGAGTGGAGGGTAGAAGAACTCATCAACCCTAAGAAAGATTCAGAAAATATTGAAGATGTGGGTCTACATACCGTCGATGGTCTCTCCGGCGATTTTTCCGGCAATCTCCCCCATCACCGGCACCACCTATTCTTCACGTACTACCACTTTCTAATTTGGAAAAGGATAAAAGGAAGATAACTTTTTATTTTGAAAAAGTCAACAATCCAAAAGTCACGATCAACCTTCACAGTTCACACTCCATGACAAACCGAATATTACATCATGGACAATAGCATTCCTCATAATAATCCTAATCCTAAGGCCATCCGTACCCGGTACGGGGATGGGATCCCGATCCATCCCGAAGGGTTTTAAAAAAAAATTTAATTAAATTTTTTAAAATCATGCCGTTGAACGGCTCTTTATAAAATAAAATAAAAATTCTCAATTTAATCCCACTATATATTTAACCCTCAACCTCTTATTTTTCACACCTCTCAAATTCTCTCAACCTCTTATTTCTCACACCTCTCAAACTCTCTTAAATTCTCTCAACCTCTTATTTTTCACACCTCTCTCATCATGAATTCAAACAGAACACCTACATCCCGTCGTAACCGACCGAATACACCACAATCGCAAGAAGATCAAGAGCTTGGTTTCCAAGCGTTTACACAACAAGGTTATCATCCGCAATTTTCGCAACAAATTCCGCCACAATGGTCGCAACAAAATCCGCCACAATATCCGCAACAATTTCCCCAACAATTTCACCAACAAATTCCTTACCAATTTACACGTCCCGGGTTGATTGAACAAGGTTTTACTCCGGCCAACTTCAATCTCGACGACGACATTGTTCCGGAAACCCAACCTTCTACCCCGAACACACCACAATTTATCCCGACACAACAATCTAACCCGGAACCATCAAATCCGAGACCAACGAAAGCCGCCAAACAAACGTGGAGTAAAGCCGAGGAACTCGCGTTAGTGTCGGCGTGGGTTGACGTTTCGGAGGACCCCGTGGTCGGTAACGCACAAAGCGGTGGTAATTATTTTTATTGTTATTGTTATTATTATTATTATTATTATTATTCTTATTATTATTATTATTCTTATACTTAATTTTACATAAATGTATGAAGTTTTTGGGGCCGAATCGGGCATGTGTTCTTTACTCGCATGGGTCGTGAACCAGGTTATAGATCAACCCATCAACTCAATAGCAAGTTCAACGACCTCAATAAAAGAGTTAATTCGTTTGGCGGCATCTACAACAACTTGCTCAATAATAGATCAAGCAGGATGAGTGAGGCCGATATATCCCGAACGGCACACGAACGGTATCTAGCACGCCATAAAGTTGCTTTCACTCACGAACAAGCTTGGGATGTCCTAAAAAAATGTCCAAAATGGGGAGCCGTTCCAACGATGACGACAACTTCATCGCGGGGTTCAAAACGTACCCAACCTTCCGATGATGACGATGACGATGACGAGCAAATTCAACGACCCATCGGGAGAAACAAGGCCAAAAAATCATCAACGAGTAATACGTCCGGGGCGAATACGGACGAAAGTGTTACTCAGTTGTTGACGACGTTCAACGACAAGATTGATGATACAATGGAATACAAAATGAAAAAACTCGATCTCGAAATCGAACGCTCAAAACTCGAACGACATAGGTTGGATCAAGAACGCGAAATCGAACGCGCAAACCGATTTGATAAAGACTTCGAGTTTTTCATGGCCTCACATGATCACCTTACGGGAAACGCTTTGAGGGTTACTTTAGCGAGAAAAGAGCAAATTCAAAAATTTCATGATTGGTAGTGTTTTGTATTTTGTAATTTTTATTTTTAATGAATGATATGAATTTTTATTTTTATTATTTATCTTATTTTTATTTATTAAAAAATATATAAATATTTTTATTTTGTTAAATAATTAAATGTATAAATAAAAGAATTAAAATAAATGAGGTGGCAAAAGGGTTTGAGGGAATGGGGTACGGGTGTTTAGGGATTGTTAGGGATTGAGTGAGGGATGAGAGAAAAGCTGATGTGGCGCTGATGTGGAGTGGAATATTTGAAATATTCTTTCCATGGGGTACTGATGGCCTAAGAGCATCTCCAACCTTGGCACAAAAAAAACACCAAAAACACCAATTTTGGTGGGTCCAACACAAAAAAAAACCTTAACTCCAACCATACTAAAAAAACACCAAATTTGTGTATCCCACATTAAAATAACATATTTTATTTACTATTAACTATTTTTAATAACAATAATTATAATTTATAAATATAATAATAAATAATCAGTAATTAATTTATTTAATGAATACCGATAATTCTTATATACGAAAACTAGTTAGAAAAAAACAAGTTTCAATTAATAAATTTTACATAATTATTTTTAGATTAATTCAACTAATTTATTGTGCTTGAAAATAAATATTAGATGAATTAATAGTTATTAATTGATGAACTATGTATAAGTTAGATAATTAAATTAACTTTTTATTAGTTTAATGGTGGGCCAACATGTTTGGCGTGTGAAAATCCACACTGCATATTTGCAGTGTGAAATCACCAACCAGCAAAAAAAAATCAGGTTTACCGTATGATTTGAGTGTTCAAAACGGCAATTTTGGTGATTTAACGTATGATTGGAGATGCTCTAAGAGCATCCCCAATGGTAAATTTTTGAGGTCCATAAACCGGTTCATGTATTAAAGCCTCCATTGGGAGGAAGCGATTCTTGATGAGGTGGACAAGAACATGTCCATGTTTTGGAACCGGTTTATGAAGAAAAAAGTGGGGTCCACACATACTTTTAAGAAGAAAAAAAATTATTAATATAGTTTTTGTTTTTTTATTAAATTAACTATGAACCGATTCATGATTGAGGGATGAAAGATTTATAAAATGAGTAGGAAAGAAAAAACTGATGTGGCAGCGTCATGAACCCTGTAGAGGTTCATGACTGAGGATCTCTAAGACCATCCACAACAGCAATCTGAAGCAATTAGATTGTATATAAGACAAAAACATTTTAAAAAAAATAAATAAAAAAGAAAACCAATCACTACAATCTGAAGCAATCTCATCGCCCAGCGAACCAAGGTCGACACTTTTATTTTTTTTTAAATTGACACATGTCAATTTCTTATTGGTTGGTTTTAAATTTTTAGGATAAAACTTATCTAATTAAAAATCAGACTTTTACAAATAAATTAAAAAATAAAAAATATACCAAAATTCATGGTTTTCAATTCCCTACAAATAGAGACCAATCTTGGCACACAGTATGAAAACTCTGATTTTTTCAATTCCCTACAAATAGAGACCAAAATTCATGGTTTTCAATTCTCAACATCCTGATAGCTCTCAGTATCAACCAAACACACAGTATGAAAACTCTGATTTTTTCATGTATAATAATCAAATTTCTATCCCTGAAAATACCCAAACCCCACAAAAGAATTCAAAAGCCGCTAAATGGGAAACCAAAGAAGATATGATGTTAATGTCGGGAAGGTTCTACGTTAGTGAAGAAGCTACTCGAGGAAAAAACCAGAAGAAACAGACATTTTGGTCACGGGTGAAAGAATACTATGACAAAACTCGTGCTAAAATCCAGAAGGACTAGGCACCAGGAACGAAAATCAAATGAAAATTCGTTATAAAAAATAAAATATATAATTTTTGTAAAATAATATTGTAGATTAGGTTGGATTGTAGGGGATTGTGGTTGGAATATGAAAATTTTAAGATTGGATTGGAGTTAAATATTATGTAAGTGGATGAGAGAGAAAATAATATTTTAATTGAGATTGGATTGGTTGAGATTGTGGTTGTGAATACTCTAAGAAACCCACTTTTCAGCCGTTTCCCTATGTTGCTTCTGAAAGGAACATATCCTACACAAAGGATATGGTGGATGTTTCACCCACTATGAAGAAGGCATCAAATAGGACAAACTATCATTATGACAACCATACCTTACCTCTCTCCCATACACCCATTTACCCAACAAACTTTGACTCTCTCTCCAATAGTACAACCGATGGGCCCCCACCCCTCCCCCACTATTTCGACCATACCACCTCTTAGACCATCCGCATCCATCCCATTCTAACCCATACTTTTTCACTGCCACATCAGCGACACATCATTTTTTCCTTCCAACCCATTCTAACCCACAAACCCCCACATCCATCCCACACCACCATCCCATCTTTTATTTATTTTTATTTTTATTTTTGTTACCATTAATTTAAATAATTAATATTTTATAAGTAAATTGTAATAATATATAATATTATAATTTATAAATCAAACTAATATTTTAAGCTTACATAATAATAAAAAAAAATACATAAATTTCAAATAAAAAATGATAACTACTCGTTGTGTCTTGGAAGCCGTGAAATGTGTTCGATTAAATCCGCCCGAAGGTTATGATGCGTTTCTCGGTTTCGGACTTCTAACACGTTAGCGTCATATTGTTGGTCGCTAATCTCTTCGTCGTCCTCCTCATCAACTTGATTAGCGTTTTCATCGAAACGACAAATCGCGTTACCTTCGTCTTCCAATATCATATTGTGTAATATGATGCAAGCGTACATTACTTTTTGTATTTTATTCGGGTGCCACGATCTTGCTGGGTGTTGTATTATGTGCCAGCGTTGTTTTAGCACACCAAAACAACGTTCCACATCCTTCCTTGTCGCTTCTTGCGCGGCTTTAAACCTTAATCGTCTTTGATCCGGAGGGCATTTGAATGATTTCACAAAGGTAGCCCATTCGGGGTATATCCCATCTGCAAGATAGTAGCCGTGTTTGTATTGTACTCCGTTTACTTGAAACGGGCACTGCGGTGCTTTCCCGTTGTGTACATCGTTAAATAACGGCGACTGGTTTAGCACATTGAGGTCGTTGTTGGACCAGGCAGCCCCGAAGTATGCATGCCAAATCCAAAGATCCTGTGATGCCACTGCCTCTAGCATAATAGTTGGCCGACCATGATCACCTCTGACGTACTGCCCGCGCCATGCAGTTGGGCAGTTGTCCCAATCCCAATGCATACAATCTAAGCTTCCTAACATGCCGGGAAACCCGTGCCTAGTTTCATGTGTGGCGTATAAACGTTGAATATCATCATAAGAAGGTTTACGTAAGTATCGCTTACCGTAAAGATTGACGATACCTTTGCTGAACTTTTGTATGCATAAACGTGCAGTTGACTCCGCCATCTTCAAGTACTCATCAAAGCCGTCAGCGGATATCCCATACGCCATTTGCCGAATTGCCGATGTACACTTTTGCAAAGGAGATAACCCTTTTCTGCCTCTAGCATCCCAGCCCTGTTGAAAATATTTATACTCTCGCTCAAGATCCTCCACTATTCGTAGGAATAGTCGTCTGCTCATGCGGAACCGTCTCCTAAAGCACTCGTCACTGTAATTACAGTTTTCCGCAAAATAATCTGCAACAAGTCGGTCGTGTGCAGCTTCACGATCTCTAATTTGATCCGGTCCCCTCCGTCTCCGTCTCCGTCTTGGAGGCGAACTTGGTTCTTCATCTTGATCGAAAAGCCTTTCTACAACATTGGTTATTAATCCACGAAAAATATCGTAATCCATTTGACGATACGCGGGTAGATTAATTTCCCCGTCCGACGATGACGAAGACGACTCATAAAATTCCGACGAGTTCACTGATGAAGAAGACATTTTGTAGTAGAGAAAAGTTTGAGAGATTGAGAGAAAATTTAGTGGTGTGAAAAAATAAGTGGGGAAGATGGGAGAGATTGAGAGTAAATTTGTTTTTGTGAAAAAATAAGTGGGGAAGATGGGAGAGATTGAGAGTAAATTTGTAGAGAGATTGAGAGTAAAATGAAGTGTGTGAAAAAATAAGTAGGAAGTATATAGTATTTATAGGATAAAAAATTAAAAATTAAAAATTAAATTTTACAACGGATAGAATTCAAAAAAAAAATTAAATTTTTTGGTTTAATCTCAACCCAGCCCGGGTTCACCAACCCGGGAGGCCTCCAACTCAGGAGAACCCAAGCAGGGGCGATGGTGTTCCAGGCCATCCCAGGCCAACCCGGGCCAACCCAGCCCGCCGATGCGGTTGGTCTTACCAAGAAAAGAACCACCCATAATTCCCCACGTGCATGCATCATGTCATCCTTCCCACACGTCACACCAGGACCATCAGTACCCCATACCTTCAATCTTTCAAATATTCCCTGCCACGTCAGCGCCACATCACCCTTTCATCCATCCCTCACTCAATCTTTCAACACCCTTACCCCATACCTCCAATCTTTCATTCCACCTCATTTATTTTTATTCTTTTATTTATACATTTAATTATTTAACAAAATAAAAATATTAAATAAATAAAAATAAGATAAATAATAAAAATTAAAATTCATATCATTCATTAAAAATAAAAAATACAAGATACAAAACACTACCAACCATGAAATTTTTTAATTTGCTCTTTTCTCACTAAAGTAGCGGTCAAAGCGTTTCCCGTAAGATGATCATGCGGGGTCATGAAAAACTCGAAGTCTTTCTCAAATCGTTTTGAGCGTTCCATTTCGATTTCGAGCTCGAGTTTTTTCATTTTGTATGCTTTGGTATCATCAATCTTGTCGTTCAACGTCACCAAGAAATCTTGACTAACACCCTCGCACGAATTCGGCCCGCTCGAACGACTCGTTGATGATTTTTTTGCTTTGTTTCTCCCGATGGGTCGTTGAAGTTGCTCGTCATCGTCATCGGAAGTTGTACGTTTTGAACCCCGCGAGAATATGAGATGTGTGAGAAATAAGAGGTTGAGAGAATATGAGATGTGTGAGAAATAAGAGGTTGAGAGAGTTTGAGAGGTGTGAGAAATAAGAGGTTGAAGGTTAAATATATAGTGGGAATAAATTGAATTTTTTTTTTTTACATATAGCCGTTTACAAACGGATAGATTTTTTAAAAATAATTAAAAAATTGTTTTTTTTTAAACTCTTCGGGGTCAAGCGGGGATGTAACCCCGAGACCCATACCGCATGATCAATACCGAAGGGGCCGTAGCCCATACCGAGCCACACCGCCCCATACCGCGTTGCCACCTCGGCTTCCCCGAGCCCCATACCGCATGGGGTACGGGAGGCCTTAGGGGAATTTGTTCTATCGAATAGGGCCTCCGAGCGACGGGGTCTACGATTTTTTTTATTTATTTTTTTACCTGTAATATACGTGTATAAATTAGTTGAGACAAAGTTTAACCAAAACAGCTCTTGGCCCAGTGGTAGATTATATACATGTAAGTGGCATTGGTCTCTTTCTACCCCCAGGTTTGACTCCAGCAGAAGGTATTTTTGTATCTTTTGTTTGAAAATTAATATTTCCAATTAGTTTTATTTTATTAGACCATGAGTACCGCTTCCTATCTTATCCTCTGAACCCTGATGCCACGTCAGCTTTTCTCTTTTCTACTCTCCTTACCCTAAAGTGGAGTACCGTTTCCTATCATACCCTCTGAACCCACTCTTACCCGCATCAACCGATTATATTTTTAAAAAAAATTAGGACCGGGTTTCCGAACCCACTCTTACCCGCACCCATCGAACCCGCGATACCCGTACCGTGTACCCGGGCTACCCGCCCCAACCCGATGTGAACCCAGCCATGATACCCGATGGCGGTACGCACGGCCTTACAAGTTTACGGATTCATTAAATATACGAAACTTTAACAAAAAAAATATCTAATCTTTATAAGAATGATGTAAGTATATAATATTTTTTCACTTTTTTCCTAATTTTTTATCAATTAAACAATTAAATTATATAACTATGTTTTTTATAGGGAAATTAATTAAAATACCCAAAGTCAAACCAACTGTTACCAAAATACCCTAAAATTTTTTAATTTTGCAAAAATACCCAAAATACCCACGATGGGGTCCCGCGATCGCGGGATACGCTGATGTGGCACGTATTTTGGGCACAAATGCCCCGCGAAGCCCCTAAACTTTGGCCGCGGTGCACTTTTGGTCCCTGTCCGCGATGGGTCAAAATTTACAGTTTTGGTCCCTGAAATTTTCAACTTTTGGTCCCTGAAAATTTACACTTTCAGCCCCTATACTTAGACGAATCTTGATGCTTTTACTGTTTTTTTCCACAATTATTGCAATTTAAAGACCGATTTGTGGTTGAAATTCAATTGCATGTTTCAATCAATGTTAAATCAATGTTTTTGGAATATCAGTTTGTGGATGAAATGAGAGATTGGTTTTCTGATATGTTGGTTGTTTCATTCATAAATAGACGTAAAATTCAAGCCATAATTCTCACACAACGATTTCATTGTTGCAATATTTCTTTCTGCAATATTTTGTGTTTGAGATACTACTGAAAAAATGAGTTCATCTGTTGCAAAAGCTAAGCTATATTTCTGTTTTGATGGTGAATGGGTGCAAGATAACAATGAGTGGAATTTTGCTTATAAATCTAAGCATGGTGTAAAAGTGTCAGTAAACTATACTTATCAGAAGTTTGTTGCATACGCCATGCAAAAAAGTGGAATCAACTCTTCTGATATTTGCAAGTTAGTGTTTAAAAATGGCGATGGGTCATTTGTGGATTTATCCAACGATGGGGATATCTCTACTTTTCTGCACCTTGCAGTCGATTCAGAAAGACCCCCATTACTCTTTGTGTATCCCGGCGTATCCGACGGTGACGACGACGGTGACGAGGAGGGTGACGACGACGAAGACCTCCAAATAGAGCAGCCTGATTCTCAACAACAACAACCACCACCACCACCACCACCATCACCACAACCACACGAATGGCGTACTGCTGGAGTTGCTGATGACGAAACCCACGTTTTCAGAACGGGTAATTCTGAAATAGACAGATCAGACACCGATAATGATGATCACGAAGAATATACCCCTAGTAGAAAATCATGTAGTCAGATAAATGACTTTTTTTATATGCCCCCTATTCTTCCAGACTCCCATACCCAGACACAAAGCTACGAACCTACACTTTATATTCGTAGCGAAAGTTTAACAGCAGGTCAGATATTTGATTCGAAGGATCTCTTAGCAAGTAAGATCGGACTCAAGTTCTTGGAAGAGGGTTTCCAAAGTCGCGTGCGGGCATCTGACAAAATCAAATACGTAGTTGAATGTGCTAGAGAAAAGTGTGAGTGGAGGTTGTACGCGATTCACACGGGTCCCAAAGGAGGGGCGATAATGATTAGAAAGTTGCACGACGTACACACTTGTACGAGGACGCAACTTAATCCCCACCACAAACAAGCCGGCAAAAAGACTTTGGGTGCGATCCTGAAAAACAAATTTCTTGATGTTAGCAGGTCATTGCGTCCAAAGGACATCGTCCACGACGTTCACCGGCAGTTCGGCGTCACGATTGATTACCACCAAGCGTGGCGTGCGCGCTGCCATGCACTGTTTATGGTGAGAGGCACGTTCGAGGAGTCGTATGAACGACTCCCGACATATTTATATAATTTGCAGATGCAGAACCCTGGTACTGTCACGCAGCTACGGACCGATTCACGTGGACGGTTTGAGATGTGCTTCGTGGCCCTTGGACCCGCGGTACGTATTTTAACACGTCATATGTTTACACATTATAAACTATAACATTTACACATTATAAACTATAACATTTTAACCTATGTTTTTGCAGATCTGCACATTTCTGAAAAATCTACGTCGTGTCCTGATAATAGACGCAGCCCATTTAAAGGGCCGTTACTTGGGTATGATGTTCCTGGCGGTTGCCATGGACGGGGATAACTCCATCGTTCCAGTAGCTTTCGGCGTAGGCAAGTCCGAAACCGGGGACGAGTGGACTTGGTTTCTGTCCATGTTGAGACAAGCTATCGGAGACCCGCAAGGGTTGGTGTTTATGTCTGACAGGGCTCTTTCCATAAGCGCCGCAATCTCTGCCATGTACCCAAACGCCCCTCACGCCATATGCTGTCGACATTTGGAGATGAACGCCAAATCCAAGGACAAACGTATTACCACCTACAATGATGTCTATTGGGCGGCATGCAGAGCATATACGGATCGGGAGTTTAACAAGTACATGAATATGCTACGATACAGTGTCAAGGAAGCAGCCAAAGTCTTTGACGATGCTGGACCGGAGAGGTGGTTCGCGGCCCATTTTCCTGGACAACGGTATGACATTCTGACCTCGAATAGTGCAGAGTCTGTGAATGCACTCTCCCGTTTTGCGCGTAGATGTCCGATTGTTAATCTTATGGACTACTTTCGGGCCTTTCAACAAGAGTGGTACCAAATTCGACGCCTAAAAGGAGCTAAGATACAAAATGCACTCGCACCAACGGCGGAGAATATCGTTCAGTACAGGGCGCGTCGTGCGGCGACATGGCCGGTAAGAGCAATCGGGTATGGGAAGTACGAGGTGCATGATGACTATATTCACGCGATTGTGAATATGGAAGACCACCTTTGTTCGTGTCGCGAATGGGATAAATCTGGGTTACCGTGCGGCCATGCCATCGCTACAGCAACATATATGGGTCGTACAGATTGCAACGACTTGGCTGTACCTTTCTTCACGTCCGAATATTACCGGAAAACATACGTGGAGGTAATAAACCCAGCTGGACCCCCTGCAGCATGGGTGTATCCACCCGACCCTCTTCCACCATGCTATCCACCTTTAATGGATAAGAACAGGGCCGGGAGACCGAGAAAGAACGACCGACGTCCATCACGTGGTGAAAGTTCGATACAACGAAGATGTACTCGGTGCCAATGCGTAGGACGCACTCGTGGAGAGTGTCCAAATCCCGCCCCTTCAACCGTGCCAAGGAGACATTCTGTCAGTCACACCCCGGGCCCGTCACAGCTTGAACCATATGGAACAAACCCATATGATATTGTTGATCTAAACACTGATTTGTAAATGATATATATACACACATACATATGCTTCTAAATGAACATTGATAACACAGCTAGTTTGTAAATGATATATATATATTCGTATTATATATTTACACACATAAAGAAAATAGGAGACCTTCAATTTTTCTTAGTATTTTCTTGACCTTGTTCTTGCATCCATGGCAGTGAATGTTAACTCTGAGTACACATGTCTGTTTATATATTCATATTAGATACGTTTTAATTTTAACAAATTACACCATTATAGTTAATTATTTAATTTATGGTACATCTCATATTTTTTTTCAATTTTGTTTTACACTCCTATCGCATTAACATAATAATCATATATTAACTAATTCATTAAACCGTTTTAAATTATTATTATTTGAATGTGTTTATAGATATCGTGAATGGCAATAGGAGAAGGTAGAATTGTTTATAAATGGGGTTTTGACAAGTTGGTATCACTGGACTCATTTAAGAATTGTGAAAATGGGTATTTGGCGAATGATGATTCATGTGTGTTTAAAACACTTCAGCTCCAAACACACATGAATCATCATTCGTCAAATACCCATTTTCACAATTCTTAAATGAGTCCAGTGATACCAACTTGTCAAAACCCCATTTCATATTATATATATATACACACACATACATATGCTTCTAAATGAACATTGATAACACAGCTAGTTTGTATTCCATCCAACAAGCTCTTCATCTTCAATCTTTCTGACCCTTCTTCAACGGCTTCTGCTTTTGCAACCACGTATAGCCATTGTGTACCACAACCCGCACACACTTTAGCAAATGAGTTGAGGGTTGTCATATATTCTACAAGAGGAGTAGGCCCACGAATGAGGTAACCTCTGACTTGACCTTGCATGATGTATCCAACCTAACCGTGGTTCAGCGGCTTAAAAACTACTTTTCAGAGAAATTAACAACAACAAAAAATACAAAACAACAACACAGTAAAAAAAATACAAATAACAACACAGTAAAAAAAATACAAAACAAAAAAATATATAACCACCACCTACTTAAAAATTGATTTAGTTTCATCAATCCAAGCTTGCTTCTCGTTTACCTTCGCTTGAATAATTGCGAAGTCTTGCAGAATATGGTGAATTGCTTCTTGTTCTCGACGAACACGAGCCTCCCGAGCTTTTATATCCCCTTTCATCCTTTTGATCTCCCTGTCTTCCTCTTCGATCTTTCTCAAATGGACTGCCTTCCTGTCCATCATTTTTTTTCCACTCTTCTGTTAGTTCATCTATCTCCTTTTCCTTTTTTGCTATGGCGACCTCGATTTGAGGTGGCATTTTTTCAGGAGTAGACTTAGGGTTTGATGACGATGCCATTTGTGGATGAAATAAGAGAAGAGAGAAATCAATTCAAAGAAAGAAAGCAAGAGAGAAATCAAGAAAGAAAGCAAGAGGAAGTGTGAATTGTGAATTGCATACTACTGATATTTATGGATGAAATCTCAAACATACAAATGAATTTCAACCACAAATCGGTCTTCAAAGTACAATAATTGTGGAAAAAAACAGTAAAAGCATGCAAGATTCGTCTAAGTACAGGGGCTGAAAGTGTAAATTTTCAGGGACCAAAAGTGTAAATTTTCAGGGACCAAAACTGTAAATTTTGGGCCATCGCGGGCAGGGACCAAAAGTGCACCGCGGCCAAAGTTGAGGGGCTTCGCGGGGCATTTGGGGACAAAATACGTGCCACGTCAGCCCTAGCCCGCGATCGCGGGATCCATCGCGGGTATTTTGGGTATTTTTGCAAAATGAATTTTTTTTTGGGTATTTTGATAACAGTTGGTCAAACTTTGGGTATTTTAATTAATTTCCCTTTTTTATAATTTATTCTTCAAATTCAAATTCTAAAATTATAATTTGCATTTTCATTCTTTAATTTTGTTTTCATATCCATCTCCATTTTGATTTTTTTTTTAAAGTTTTAGTTTTAAAGATTTAGACTATTTTTAAAAGTTTATGTTTTATTGTATGTCAAAATAAAAGAAAAAAAAATAAAAAAGGTAGAAATTTTAAAAACTTAATTTTTAGTATAGAGATATGTGAGTTGAATATATTTCTTTTTTTAAATTCTCTATTTAAAAAAATATACAATAACTGTTAGATGTGTTCTGAATAACTTTGGTTGTTTAATATTTTGGTAATCATTTATTTTATATTTTTCTTTAAATATTTAATAGAATTTAGAGTTTTTAATATTTTTTGATTTTTTCATATATGTTTTTGTGGAACATTTTTTATTTTTAATATAGTGTTTTTTTAATGACGATAGATTAATGAAAGATTCTTGTTAATATGTATTTTCATAAATACTACAATGGTTGATTAATTCTATATAAGGGATTGCTATTCATAGACTTTATTCACTCACATATAACACTACTAAATAAACAGCTATCAGTGACGGATGATTCCGTCACTGATCCATCACTGAAAGCAACTTCTGTCGTTATTCCGTCACTGAAAGTCCGTCACTGTTCAGTAGGTTGCTGAAAGTATCAGTGACGGACCAGTAACGGATTTCAGTGACGGAATTATTCAGTGACGGATCGGTGACGGAATTATTCAGTGACGGATCAGTGACAGAATTATTCAGTGACGGAATTCCGTCACTGATCCGTCGCTGATTATGGGAAAAAAATAATATATAAATACTTTTAGCGACAGAATTCTGTCACTAATCCGTCGCTAATTCCATAAAAATTAAATAAATAAATACTAAAAACAATATTTCCTGTATTTTTATATAAATACCTGCTCTTAATTTAAAAACACCAACCCAACAAATTCAAAATATCAAATTCCAAATACCAAATTCCAAATTCAAAATACCAAATTCAAAATACCAAATTCAAAATACCAAATTCCAAAATACAGTACGAGTGCAAATACGATAATAGCAACCTAACTAGGGGGAGGGCCGGTAGGCCCGGGAGAGGGGGAAACGAATCCCTGCTGCCGCATAAAAGCAGCAAATTGCTGCGACATTGTGAGTTGCTCGGCTAACTGGGTAGCCTGTCTGACCTGTTCTGCCTGCAAGTCTTCGTTCCGCTTCTTTTCAATCTCTAATTGGACCCGATAACGCTCCTCGCGTTCCTTTGCCTCCTTCGCCTCCTCCTCAATCTTTGCCATCTTCTCTGTCAACTCAGCTAACTGTAGATATTAAACATTTAACAAAAAAAATAAGTATTTGTTGGCAATTAAAAGTAACGACAAGATACATAACCAATATAACAAACGTACCTCCGATGTCGATCTAGTCCCGAGTGATCTCCCGTCGCTGCTGCTACTACACTCACCCCTCATAACATAACGGGGATCTTCCGTCGTCCTGAAACCAAACAGACGACCCTTATTCCATCCTCCAACACTTTGCTCCCAAAGAGATGCCTCATCAATCGGAGGGCCGTCGGGCTCCTGGCTAGCTAGTGCCACCTCCCTAAGCTCGTGAAAGCGATCTTATGGTTTACCAAATCAAATACGGGTGAGTTTATATATCCGTAGACATTTCAACAACATAACGGCCTTAAAGTAACGGTTTATCCATTGTGCGTTACCAAACAACACACACGTTATATATACATAGATCCAATCGTCGTTAGCAACCAACACACACGTTATATATACATACCGATTGACAGACGTATAGAGCACATTCACATACACATGCACACATAAAACAAAGTATTGATTTTACAAAACTTACCGCAGCATGCTCCGCTTTAGCATAGACGTACACCGGAGGATCAGTAGGTGGACCAGTCGCACCCGGAGCGTATTTCCGGTTGGTGCAGTGGAGTCGCTCATACACCTCATAAGTAGTGGGGTCGCGACCCCATGCTTGTGCCTACAATAGAAAATTAAGCTAAGTTGTTAGAAAACATACAAATAAATCTTAGTACATATTCAAAAAAAATTGTAGACTATTACCATCTTGTAACTAGGAATATCTGGGGCAAAGTTCCTTGACTCACGGTTATGTATTGTTTCTATATGTGGATCAAAATAGAGGGAGCAGTAGGTAGACAGTTCATTCACAAGGTACGCCTCAACAATAGAGCCCTCAACCCTTGATTTGTTTCTAACCGTTCTCTTCAACGACCCAAGCTTCCTAAATAAGCGATGAAATACGTGTTAGAGACAAAAAGAGTGTTTTATATGAATATATTGTACTAGCTTTAAATAAAATTAGAATTTACCTCTCGTAAAGATACATCCACCTATATTGGACCGGACCACCGTTTATAGCTTCGTGTGTCAAATGTATCACCAGATGTTCCATCGAATCAAAGAATCCGGGGGGAAAGACCTTCTCCAGCTTGCAAATTGTTTGGACAACACTTGTTTGCAATGAAACCAAGTCTTCTATGTGTAAGACCCTTGAACATATTATACGAAAGAATGTGCACAACTCCGTTATTGCATCCCTTATCGAAGTTGGTATCATCCCCCGTAAGGCAATAGAAAGCAATCTTTGCATAAACACATGGAAATCATGACTCTTAAAGCTATAAAAACTGGAATCTTCAAGGTTCACACAACTCCCTATGTTCGAAGCATACCCGTCCGGAAATTTCAACTTCTTCAACCATAAACACACTTTGTGTACTTGTTGTTTGCTCAAACTATACGATGACTTTGGTTTCACTACTTTGTTGCCTAAAGTGCCAATGTGCAAATCCGTTCGATCGCAATAAATCTCTACATCTCTCCTCACCTTTATATTGTCTTTTGTTTTAGTCGTATCCATTACGGTGTTAAATAGATTCTCAAAAACGTTCTTCTCAATGTGCATGACATCCAGGTTGTGCCGGATTAACAACTTCTTCCAATACGGCAACTCCCAGAAGATGCTTCGTTTGACCCAATTATGATTTACTCTGAACCCAGCAATTTTTCTATTACTTGATCGAAAGGGGCAGCCCTCGTAAACAGTTGGAAGGTGACGAACCTGCTCCCAGATCTCTTCACCAGTTAGGACGGGTGGTGGTCCGACCGACACTCTATTTCCAGCAAGAAATCCTTTTCGATCACGTCGGAAAGGGTGTGTTGTAGGCAACCATCTCCGATGACAGTCAAACCAACATGATTTCCCTCCATTCTTTAACTGAAAGGAATCCACCGTGCCCATGTAGTACGGGCAGGCTAACTTACCGTGTCTCATGATCGGAATGCCAAGTCATCACTTTCACAATCTTTTTTGACATATACAATCTTTGGAGTCTAGGAACAATCGGCAAGTACGTCATTGCAAAGTTAGGGACCTTGCTTCGACCACTTGTCTTGAAACGATTTTCATTGCACACTCGACAATGGGTCAACTCAGAATCACCCTTGTAAAATAACATGCAATGGTTTTTGCAAGCATCAATCTTTATTTTTGGTAGAGCAAGCTTTTTCAAACACTTCTTCGTCTCATAGAAGTTACCGGGTAGTTTATCACCCTCGGGTAACATCTCTTTAATTATTCCAACATTACGATTATATGTCGTCTCGGGTACATTGCATTCTGCCTTCCAATTCAACAATCTAGTCGCAACTCCTAATTTTGAGTAATTTGGACACCCATCCCATAAAGGCTCGTCAGCATCTTTTAACATGTCATAAAATCCTTGAGCAGAAGGATTAGGGGTTTCTTCTTCCCATGTCATGCCATCGTGTACCATATGATCGTTCACCATTTCGACATACCCTTCATTATGATCCACTATCGGATTAGAAGATTGACCCACGTCTTGATGAGATACAGAGTAATAGGTTTCACCATGTGCCCGCCACACGGTATAATCAGGCATGAAACCATTTCATCAAATGCAATCTCACGTCATCCCTTTCTCTATGGTGGGTATTTCGACACTTGGAGCAAGGGCATCTAATACGGAGCACTATCCCATAACGTGTAGTTTTCCTTTCAACAAAACCTTCATTGGCATAAGCAAAGTCCAAAAAACCGTCCAATGATCTAACATAGTCCCTGCTAAGAGACCCCCATTGGTCATTCTTTCTATACATCCATCCTCTATCTGTCGACATATTTAATAACTACAACAAAGAACAAAGTACTTATTCGACATAATTAATGACTTTATTGTTTGAAAGTCAAACCGTAAGTGTAATGGTTTGACTACTTGAATATTGTCATCTAGGGATGGATTTAAGAAGACCGAAGAGGGTGGACATGCACCTGGTCAGCTACTCTATTGTCCCAATGCTCAATTGAATAATGATTCAACTCATTAAATTCACAAATATGTGACTAATTCAATAAAAGTCAACATAAGTCAACTAAAAATGCATTTTTAACTATATATACAATTTCATGTATCAATAGGCAAAATGTACCATAGTTTATTAGAATAAGTCATTCCAAAGTAAAAATCACATGATTTATGTTACCAAAATATACAAACAACCCAATACTATGCATTCTTCAAAGTTTAAGAAATCAAATGCACCAAAATCTATGATAATGCCTAACAATCACCATTACTTATAAGAAATCATCAAAACCATATTCTAATGATTAACAAGTAAACAAGACAAAAACATTGCTCACCTTGACGATTTTAGCAACAAAAAAATCGGTGGCAGAGTGGCTAGCGGCGGTGGCGAGTGGCTGTGGTTGTGTCGGTGGCGAGTGGTTGTGGCTGTGGCAGTGGCAGTGGCAGTGGCGAGTGGCTGTGGCTGTGGCTGTGGCGGTGGCGGTGGCGAGCGGCAAGCAGCAGGGAGGAGGGGGAAGGGGAGGTCGAACGGCAGAAGGGAGGAGGTGGCGAGTTGTTGTGGTTATGGCGGTGGCGGTGGCGACCGGCAGGCAGAAGGGAGGAGGGGGAGGTCGAACGGCAGTAGGGAGAAGAGAGGAGCGGCAGCGGTAATTTGTTCTCAAAATTTTGACCTAGCAGTGATAAAAGAGTAGCTTAGGTAATTTTTATTTTTGACCTGGTTTAGTGACGGATTTTTGACGGTATTTCCGTCGCTAATTTGCGACGGATTTGTAACGGAATCCTTTTTTTCAATTAAATGTTATTATTAAGTTTTTTTAATTAAATATTATTAGTAATTCTTAATTACTATTGTTTTTAACAAATGTTATCTTTTTTGAAATTATAAATAATATTTAATAGTTTTTTGAAATTATAAATTTTCTTTTTAATATATAAATAAAAGATATAATATTATTTTAAAAATAATATAAAATTAATTAAAGTGTTAATTTAACATTTGTGTACTGTGAATTGGTTTTTTTTATTGTGTTTGTATTTTCATCCAAAAAATAGATCGATGTATCTATGCATTTGATCACATTACGTATGTGTTTATGCATATATACCTCGATAACTCAATAGACTCATTTAAAGCCCAATAGAACCCTTTAAACCCGATAGATCCATTAAGGCCCAATGAATCTCTTTAAAAGACAATAAAACCGATTAAAACCCATTAGAACAAATTAAAGCCCAATAGATGTTTTATGGGTTACATTGGTTCTTAATGAACTATTGGGCATTTTAAAGCCCAATACACCCCTTTAAAGCTCGATAGATCAATTAAGGTCCAATTTAACCCTTTAAAGCCCAATAGAACCCTTTAAACCCGATAGATCCATTAAGGCCCAATGAACCCCTTTAAAAGACAATAAAACCGATTAAAACCCATTAGAACAAATTAAAGCCCAATAGACCCCTTTAAAGCTCGATAGACAATTAAGGTCCAATTTTACCCTTTAAAGCCTAATAGAACCCTTTAAACCCGATAGACCCATTAAGGCCCAATGAATCCCTTTAAAAGACAATAAAACCGATTAAAACCCATTAGAACAAATTAAAGCCAAATAGATGTTTTATTGGTTACAGTGGTTCTTAATGAACTATTGGGCCTTTTAAAGCTCAATAGACCCCTTTAAAGCTCGATAGATCAATTAAGGTCCAATTTAACCCTTTAAAGCCCAATAAAACCCTTTAAACCCGATAGATCCATTAAGGCCCAATGAACCCCTTTAAAAGACAATGGGATTGATTAAAGCCCATTAGAACATATTAAAGCCCAATAGATGCTTTAAAGTCCAACATAACCGATTAAAGCCTGATATAATTCATTAAAACCCAACAATACCGTGTATGACTTATTACATGTTTGTATGCGAAGTGTGTATTGCATATATGTATGTGGTGTCTATTGCATGTGGTTCATAATAAGACCACTGAGTCCCACTATAGACCCATTGAGATACATTCATAACACAATAAGATATTTTATATGGCTTATCAAGACCTACTATAACTCATTATAACTTATTACCTAAGTTTAATTATCTACGGGGTTACCAAACAACACACATATTATATGCTATTTATATATTCATATATATCATTCATGTATACACATGCATGTATATATATAACACATATATACATCATACACGATTTCCAAATATCACACGTTAGCTATATATATATATATATATACACACATTGATCACGTATTCACATGATATCAGTATATACACATATACACAATATGCATGCATAGATTAACAACTGACACATATACCAACATATACACACATATATATGTGTATACTGATCCACTGATACACATAACACTTAAACATGTGTACATATAACACATAAACATAAGGAGCAAGAAATACAAAAAACATCCGTTACTAATTCGTCACTGATCAGTGACGGATTAGTGACGGACGTGTGGATTCCGTCACTGATCAGTGACGGATTAGTGACGGACAAGTGGAATTTCATTTTTATTTATTTTTTTTGTAAAACTTGACAGGTCTGTCGCTAATCCGTCGCTGATTTGTGACGGATTAGCGACGGACATATATAGTTCATTTTTAATTTCTTTTCTAATACATTCCGTCACTAATCCGTCACTGATTAGTGACGGATTTATGTCCGTCGCTAATCCGTCAATAATTTGTGACGAATTAGTAACGGATTGTGTTCTTGTTCATTCCGTCGCTAATCCGTCACTGATCAGTGACGGAAATTTTCGTCACTGATTTTCGTCACTGATACCTCTTTTTCTAGTAGTGATACATGTTATTTCTTACCATCTAACTCACTTATGGACACCTTATAGGAGGGGTTATGAAAGTTAAAAAATACTAGCATTAAAAAAAACTATAAATTTTGAATTCACATTAATTTAATAACATTAAAAATTAACATTTAATGTCGAAAAAGAAGAAAAGATGAACAATTTGTTCAGAGTCAGATTTTTTGTTGTCAATTTATTATCAAATAAACTTTGAAATTTAGTAAAAATAATTTAAACAAAAACAAAATTAAGAGCACATCTATTTTTCTGAATAAGGCCTCCATAATATCAGGGACGACCCTGCACCACACCCCAATGTCGTGGAAACCCCCGATGCTAACCACCCACCCCCTCTATAACCATGCAAACTGTCACAAAAGGTTCCCATGCAACCCACCCATCTCCTACCATAACCATGCAAGTTGTCGCAAAAAGTCCCCATGCAACTAATCCACCATCTTCCCTAACCATGCAAACTGTCACAAAAGTCCCATGCAAGTTGTCGAGAATAACCCTTTAGCTAATCAAGCTCACCCAAACCCCCACCATTCTTATATCAGGACATCAGACCTCACCCCAAATCCTTCATCGAGAAAGCGCATCTCCATTAAAGACAAAGCCCGAAAACTCAACGGGAAAAAGATGAGATCAGATGCGAACGACTACCTGGATCGAAACTCAATCTGAAGGATCCAACAACCTCGGGTTGGATGCTTCTCTGCAATCATATTCACCAGAGGCGGGACTTGCATTGCAAGCCCGCCTACACAAATGATCGTCGTTAGTTGGAACTATCGAGGGCACGCCAACCCTCGGGCAGTTCCGGTTCTTCGAGAGCTAGTTCGTAGTTCTCGTCCTGATGTACTTTTTTGTTATGAAACCCTTGTATCCCAAACAAGAGCGTCTAGTTTAAAATCTCGCTTGGGTTTTTATTGTTGTTTTGCGGTCGATTGTATTGGCCATAGTTGTGGCATATGTGTCTTTTGGAATGAAATCTATCGTCATTCGCTTTCGTCTTATTCTCAAAATCACATTGATATGGAAGTTAATGCTAATGTGAACGGGTCGTGGAGAATCACCGGGTTCTATGGATTCCCCAAGCAGAACCGTCGAAGAGATTCGTGGAATATTCTTTGAACCTTTGCGGGCGATTCCAACCGCCCGTGGGTAGTCTTGGGCGATTTTAACGATCTCATTTCTTAAAACGATAACGAGGTCTCAAAGACCACCCGGATTGGTGTATTTGTGGCTTTAGGGATGCTTTGTCGGATTGCAACTTGTTCGACCTCAACATGCATGGCTTTCTGTTCACTTGGTGCCGCCATAAGGGTAAAACCAATGAAATTTACGAACGGCTGGACCGTGTGGCTGGAAACCATCGTTGGATTAACCTTTTTCCTGACTATCGGGTCAACAATCTAATAGCCCCTTTATCGGACCATTCCTCGATCGCTCTTCATACGCAGGTTCGTTCTTACCTCCCTCCTTTACAATCATTTCGGTTTGAAAGTAAGTGGTTTCAGTAGGATTCGCTTGAGAGGATTTTTATGGAGTCTTGGAGCTCTCCCGGCAACACGGATATCCTCGCAAAACTTGCTAAGCTTACTAATGTTCGCGACAAATGGGGAAGAAACCACAATGCTTCGGCTAGAAAAGAGATCAAGGAAGCATATTCCAAATTAAATAGTTTGCGGGTTTCGATCGATGCTAGTGCTACGATGGCTTATGACGAGGAAAGACATCGTATTTTATCCACGCTCGCTAAAGAGGATACTCATTGGCGGCAAAGAGCTAAAGATCATTGGCTCAAAGAAGGAGACCGGAACACTAAATTTTTCCATGCCTTTGCAAATGGGCGTCGAAAAAGGAATCGTATCCTCAAAGTTAAAAATGATGATGGTTTGTGGATTGAAGACCTGGCCGAAATTCGTTATCTCGTTTCCGACCATTTCAACCTTACATTCTCGGCTAGTTTGGGAAATCCGGTTCTGATCACCAAATTTGTCAATAATAGACTTTAGGCCCGAGATCTTAATGGGCTCGAAACCCCTTTCGTCAAAGAGGAATTCAAGACCGCACTTTTTAAAATGCACCCGGATAAATCGCTGGGTCCGGACGGTTTCAACCCCCGTTTCTTCCAAAAGAAATGGGACCTGTTGGGGGATGAGATTTTTAATGCCGGTAAACTTTGGCTTGCTAATGGTTCCCTTCCGATTGGTGTTAACGACACTTTCATGACCCTCATTCCTAAAGGCGACGACCTGGCGTCGCTTAAAGATTATGTACCCATTTCGCTTTTCCATGTTATTGTGAAAGTGGTCACCAAAGTCTTGGCTAATCGAATCAAACCTCTCCTCCCGTCTATAACTTCGGTGAATCAAACGACCTTTGTTAAGAACCGGATGATCACGGACAACATTATTATTGCCTTTGAAATGCTCCACTCTATGCATAGAAATAAACGAAAGAAAATAGAAGATGTTGCGCTTAAAATTGATATTAGCAAAGCTTATGACCGGTTGAATTGGAACCTTGTGTGACAAATGCTTGTTGTCGTTGGCTTTCCTTCTCATTGGGTCAACATGATTATGATGAATGTGGAAACCGTCAAATATTTTGTAAAAGTCAACAACGAGATGGTGAGTCCTATCTTTCCGAAAAGAGGAATACATCAAGGAGACCCGCTCTCTCCCTATCTCTTCATAATTTTATGGAAGGTATTTCGGCGTTTCTTAACCATGAAGACTTAGTCGGTCGCATTCGTGGGTGCAAAGCGGCTAGATGTGCCCCGACTATTTCTCACCTCTTTTTTGCGGATGATGCTTTCTTTTTTTTGCAGGGCCTCGGTTGACGAGATCCGCCACCTTAAAAACATGCTCACAACGTACGAGGAGGCGTCGGGCAAAGCCATTAACTATTCTAAATCGGGTATCATGGGTAGTAATAATGTGCCTCCCGGCCTTATGTCCGAGTTTTCCAAAATTCTTGGGATCCGCTACTTGGGACTTCCCTCTCTTGTGGGTCGCTCTAAAAAGTTTATTTTTCGACATATTCGTGATAGACTTTGGTCGAACTCCAAACTTGGAGTAAAAATCCATTGTCCACCGCCGGAAAATCCACTCTCATAAAAGTCGTTGCCCAAGCCATTCCGATCTACTACATGAATGTTTTCCTCATCCGGGGCTCAGGCATCCAAGATCTTGAGAAAATGAAATTCTTTTTGGTAGGGTCATAAACTCGATGGCCAACGCTCTATCAATTGGCTCTTTTGGGACAAACTTTGTGCTCCAAAAAAGTTTGGCGGCCTCGGTTTCCGTGACTTTACATCGTTTAATCTTGTTATGCTTGGTAAACAAGGTTGGTGTCTTATCACCGACTCGTCCTCCCTTGTTGGACGCCTCCTTAAAGCAAAATATTACCCGAATGGAGATTTCATGACAACTAAATTGGGAAATGCTCCTAGCTTCATTTGGAGGAGTATTTGGCACTCGCAATTAGTGCTCAAAGTGGGACTTCGGTGGAAACTTGGAAACGACCGCTCTATAAATATTTGGAAAGACCCATGTATTAAAAATGATGTGGGCTATATGATCGATTCCCCACGTGTTGATGGCCGCCATCATTTGACCGTTCATGAGCTTTGGGATCCCACCACTCGCGGTTGGAACATCAATTTGCTCTCTCAACCTTTTTGCCAACGGGATTGCCTTAACTCCCCCTCCTTTGGACAACCGTGAAGACTCCATCATTTGGTATTGGACCCACGACAGAATTTGTAACACCCCGATCTTTTGAAGGTATCGACATTTTGAGATAAATATGAAAAATGATTAAATCCTAAATTTTATAGTCTTGTTGGATGGAGAATTCCGATACGAGTCCAACAGTTCTTTCCGGAGCAAAAACGGAGCTAAAACGAAGAAGTTATGACCGAAACAAGTTTTGGTACATCCTGTGCTATAGTGCCCGCGATTGTACCGTCACAATCGCATGTCACAATCGCCGGATGCCTAAAACTCTCGGTACAACCCGTGCGAATGTGCCAGTGATTGTGACACTGTCACAATCGCATATCACTATCGCCCTGGGGTACCTGGACCTTTAAAAACGCGATTTTCGACCTTTTTTCTCATTCCCACTTCACCCATTTCGTTTTTCTCTCCCAAGAACCGAAACCCTTCACTCTCAATGTTGACTTTGAGCCTTTTAGACCCAAGAATCAAGTTTTCAAGTGTCCCTTCTTCATCTATCATGGTTTTGGAAGCTAAAGCAAAAATCCTTTCATTTCATCTTCCCCATCAAGTTTTCTAGGGTTTCATCCAAGACTTTTTCTTTTGAGGATTTGGAGTTTGTGGTTCGTTTTGGTAACTCTAGAGGTGTTTGGTTTGTGGATCCAAGTTATGGTTAAGGTAATCTTCTCTTTTCTTCATCTATGGAAATTAGGGTTTTGATATGAGTTGAGATACTGATGTAAAATGTTTGGGGAACAATTCTAAATGGTTAAATATGATTATTGATGGTTGAAAACTCATGGATCTAGGTTTTTGGAAGTTTTGGTTTGAGGATCCAATTTTTTCAAAGGAGCTCAAGTTTGGGGAAAATCTGGTTTTAGCCTAAATCTAGCAAGGTGAGTTCAAGTTGATTTGTGAAAACGTTGTACATGCCAAAATGTGATTTTCCAAGTATTTATGTGTTTTACATGAAAATTATCAATTGTTGAGTTATTGAGTGGGTTTTGATTTTTGAAGTATTTAACTTTGTAAATATTGTAAAACACCCATATTTGAGGTTTTTGGGTAATTTGATAAATAAATCATAAATGAGAATGTTTTGATTATTTGTTTCATAAATGGAGGTTATTTGGTAAAAAAAATGCATTTTAGCGTTTGCTGGAAATATGCATGGTTTGTGTTATGAGATATTTTTTAAAAATACCAATGCGTGGGTCATTGGATTTTGGTCATTCCCGACCTTGCGAACATTTTGGAAATTATAAACCTTTTTGGTTTTGGGGAAATGATGTATTTTGAGTATTTCGATAAGTAAACCTTAGGTATTGATGCATTTTAACGATTCATCTTACAAATGTAAATCTTTTGGTATAAATGTACCTTGATGGGTGTTTTGGAAAATGATTTGTCTTAATCTAGAGTTGTGTGGAGTTATTCATGTTTAGGGAGCATGTATAGCATAAACGTGGGGTATTTACGTTTTATTGCATTTTATGAGTTTTAACAAATGGTCTTTTGATTAATTGAGATTGTCGCTCGGCAATTGATTATGTTGAGTGTTGGGGACAAATGTCCAGTTTTGATAGCTTGACGTAGAGCTTTGGTCATGATTTATATTATATGAGAATTACATGTTTTGAATACGCTAGTTCATTCGTTTGGAGTCATGTAATGTTTTGACCTTATTGTTATGGATCCATAGGCACTTGAGTTTTAACGTTCAATGATGAGACGCTAGTTTCTCTCATTGTAGCACGGAATAGGCATCGAGTTTCATGGTAAGTAAGATGTGGGCCTATATGGTCGGGCATTGTCCCATGAGCTGTAAGGTGTAATTCCAATGTGCTTGGCACGGGATAGACATCGGGTTTCAGGTAAGTAAGATGTGGGCCTATATGGTCGGACATTGTCCCATGAGCAGTAAGGTGTAATCCTAATGTGCTTATATGTTTGTGTGAACTTGGACATCTCATAGTATAGGCCTAGAGGGGTTGAATTTAAGTCTCTACGGGCAATAGATCTAGAGGGGTTGAGCTCGATATGTGTTATGAGTATAGTACACGTGTTTGTTTTATTACATAGATATGTGACCTACTTTTGTGTTCCGTCACGTGCAATGTAATCGGGTCTCCCCCGTCACCGAAAGGTGTTGCTTTAGGTATTGATTTTTATCCATGTTTTCGGTGACGTATTATATTTATATGGATTGTTTTCCACGATATATGAGCTACGGTTTATGCCTCATCCGTGCTTGGGATGTTTTGAATAATAGCGATTTATTCATGATTTCAATCATTTTGGAAATCAAATACTATTTCACTTTTCAAGTGGGTTTTGAGATGAGTCCATTATGAGAATCGTTTTATATTAGAGCTTTCATCACAGGATTTGTGTGCGTTGGAAAATGGGTGGTTTGCATCTAAAGTAAATTCTTTTTGAACTCATGATTTAAATTGCATCTCTCTCGTTTTACGAATTATATAATCATGATAAAACTCTTGAACTCACTAGGCGTTAGTCTAACCTTTTTATTTGTCGGCATGTGCAACAGGTTCCGGTTGAGGAATAGTTCTAGTGACACTGTGAAGGGGTGAAAGCTAGTTGTATGCACGAGAAAGGATTAGCTCGGTGAAGTCTTCCGCACTTATTTTGGGATTAGCAACTTGTTCTTGTGTTAAGTAACACCCGACTGTATTTGGTCACATAGTATGACTTGTGTTATTAATTGTGAGAGTTGTCATGTCTTAATATTTGATGTCTTGACCACGCGAAGCGCCCTTCAATCGAGAGGCTTGAGGATCTCGGTCTTTTGCCCGCTTTGCAATCATAACGAGGAAAACGTTTGGCACGCCTTGATTGGTTGCCCCTTGGTTCGCCAATCTTAGCATGAAGGGGTCTTGGGGATGTCGTAGAGGATATTTCGTTTTTGTCCAACTCTTTCTATGAGCTTGCCTTCAAATTCCTCCACGACAACCCAAACACATCAGGATTTATTTCTTATGCTTTTATGGAGTTTGTGGTACCGACGTAATGAGGTGGTTTGGCAAGACGGACCCCGTGACCCTTCTTTAGTGGTCCACCGTGGTAGGCAAATTTTATCGGATTGGATTGGCTCTAAAAATCCAACTTCTCAAGCGTCTATCCCTCCCGATCTCCCTTTCTCCTCCTGTTGGCACCCGCCTCGTCGCGGGTTTCTCGAGTGCAATGTGGATGTCGCGGTTTTTGATTCGGAGTATAAAGCGAGGGTAGGAGTCGTCCTCCACGACAACTCGGGGGCCTTCATTTTGGCTTTTGCCTCCCCTTGCAACTTCCTCCCATCACGTGGAGAAGGTGAATCCATCGCTATACGTGAAGCTCATAATTGGATTTCGGCTCGGTACGATAGCCATGTTACCTTTGAAACCGACGCCAAGGTTGTGGTGGATGCGATTTATGACTCTTACATCGACAACTCGGAGTTTGGAGACATAACCAAAGATATTAAACGTACCCTTAACTCGAAAGAGTCCATATCCGTCCATTGGATTAGCCACGATGCTAACGGCTCGACCCACTTATTGGCTAGGCATGCGTACACTCTTAATTGTAACGTTTATTTTGATATCATGCCCCCGTTTCTCTTATCGTCAATTAACAACGATTGTAATATCTTTAACGTTAATGATATGAACGAGACCCGATCGGGTGATGGCAATGCCGAAACCTAGTAGTGGCCCCTTCCCTTTGCCTTAATAAAAAATATAAACAATTTATATTATACTTTTTTTCTAATTTGACAAGACACATCAACCTTAAACCTTTCAAAAGATGTCTTTATCACATCTTAAATGTTGTTGTACTAATAAGCTAACATATTTGTTGCAACACCACTAATGTTTTCTTCTATTTGGCTTTTAGTGGAGATTTTTATTTTAAAATTTATCGATATAAAACTATAATATATTAAGTTTTATTGTTAAAGAAAATACTCATATTTTAAACTTTAGTAATTAAAAAGTACTATCATCACAAAACACCTCATGTTTTAGAAAATATATTTATACAAACACAGTGGAAGATCCAAAATAATAAAGTTAAATATCATAAAAAGTTAATAAAGAAAAATTAACGGAAAACTTATATATGAAACATTGAAAAAAAGAATTTGAAAATACATGTATGCATTTATATGAATAACTTTCATGACATTGGTTTACATATGGGTGTAATAAGAGTTTAATATTTGAAAGAAAAAAAAATATATTTTTAAAATTAAGATGAATTGACTCAAATATTGATGTGTATATTGGTTGACCCACTAGATTGTTAATTGGATCAATAGATCAATTTCTTATATCTATTGGATATTTGGATCCAATGGAGGAGGGCTTTGAGGCAATTGGGGCCAGATGTCATAGAGATTTTGATTACTAACCAATAAAAAAATTTACTTAACTAGTAGCATACGAAATCTTTAACAGCTTATCTAAAATTACAACTTATTTAAAATTGAGAAAATATAGAAAATGAGGATTTTGAGTTATAATTTTAATTCAACAATTTTTTTAAAACTGTCTTCAAAATGGAGAAAGTAGGAGAGAGGAAAAATTTCTACAAATGTAGAGATAACTCTATAAGGGTGCGTTTGGTACGCAGACATGACAGGACATGACAGTTGTTCAGCGTTTGGTAAGACATATACATGACTGGACTGGACAGAACATGACCGGTTAAATGACCAATTTAACCCTAGTGATTTGTTTAGTGATTTGTTTATCAAATAATGACCATGAGTTACACCAAAATCACATAATCACAAACAAAAATGCAGCAAGAAAAAACACATACATAATAAAATCACAAAATCAAAAAATCAGAATAACAAAATCAGAATCACAAAACAATTCACAAAATCACAAAACAATTTACAGAATCACAAAATCAAGTAGTAACAAACTAGCAATTTACATAATCACAGATACAAAACAGGTAGTATCACAAACAATGTTCTAAAAAACTCTCCGTACAGCCGCCATAGCGCCATGGCACTAAAGCTTGTGTCTCACGCCACGTTAAGCTCATGGCACGCCATGACTTAATGCTCAACTTTCATAATGTGATATTTGATTTGTCTTTACGTTTTTAATGTCGGATAACGCCACTTTTTGGCGTTATTTTCAATCTACAAACCAATGAGATTGGCTTGTGTTCTAGCAAAAAGACGGAATTTTATGGTTTATCGAGTGATATGAGCAGGTAATCTAAAAGGATACAATCATCGAGAAAAAGGAGCGGAAAAAAGCCCAAAACGAGTACAAACGAAGCCCGAAATCCAAGCCCATGACCCGTGCCCGAACCATGAACCAAACCTGACCCAGATCAACTTTAGAAACCCCGCGGTTTACCCCGCCGTTTACAAACCGCGGGCAAAACCGCGGAACCCTTTGTTCCGTTTTTATAACTTGTGTTTTCCCGATTTTAGGTTAGAAACACACACACGACGACTGGCAGCAGCTTAGGGGCGATTTTCAGAGGTTTTTCGGAGCTTTTGGAGCCACGATAGAGGATCGATTGAGGAGGAAGTCACGACGCGAAGCGGATTAGAGCCGAGAGAAGGGAGTTCGTCATTACATTCACCACGATCACGTTTACTATGTTTACATTGATTGTTTCATTTCCTTCTCTTGTGTTTTTATCCACCACCAACATGAACTAATCTTTAGATGTTGGGGGTTGGATTGAATTTGGTTTAAACTTATGAACAGATGACGTGATTCTTTTATCAGTTTTCCTATTTTAATGAAGCATGTAATTTGGGTTTTAATGCTTTTGTGAGTTTGGCCAACTTTCAATTGTTTGTTTGTTTTCAATTAAGTTCGAGAGAATTAATTGTTAACTAGAACTAGTAATTGCATGCCTAAGGTGAGAAATTGGATAGAGATATACCAGTGTAAGCTTTAGTCCCGTTTAAATCTTGTTTTTAATGTGCTTTGAGTGTCATAAGTTAAGATCGAGAGATAAAGCTTGTGTCTTCAAAATAAAACCCGTTGTTGCTTGAAAGAGAACAACGGTGATTTTCGAGATTAGGTATTCATTAAAGGGAATAACTTGGTAATTTTTTTAAGTCAAATGTTCGTACGTGAAAACCTTAGGAAGTCCAACCCTCAACTATTTTCTCTATCAAAGTTTCCTAAGTTGTTTGTTGTCCCGTTTGTGATTTGTTTACTTGCAATTAATTAGTTTCGTATCAACAACTCAAAATTGCGACCGTTCAGTTAATAGATCTTATAGTCATTGTGATACTTAGTTCCTAGTTCCCTGTGTTCGATACTCGTACTTTTGTACTATTACTTGATTTCGACCCGTACACTTGCGTTAAGATTTAGGGGGGTGAAAACCCTACTATTACTTGATTTCGACCCGTACACTTGCGTTAAGATTTAGGGGGGTGAAAACCCGTCTATCAAGTTTTTGGCGCCGTTGCCGGGGAACTAGTTGCAACTGATAGCACTACCAGCTATAAGCGCTATTACATTGACCATTTTTATTTTTGTTATTTTATTTTCATCACTTTCAGTTTTTGGATTGCTAATTTTGTTTGCTTCCCGTTTCAGGTACTAATTGGTTTATGCCAAGGAAAACCCGAGGGGAAGGAATCGAACCACTCGATCCGGAAATCGAAAGGACCGCCCGTAAGTTACGAAAGGAATCCAAAGCTCAAAGCCATTTGAAGATGGGTGACGAGAGACCTCCTCGCAATGACCCACCTCCACCACCTCCGGAAAGACGTCCTATGCGGTCGTTTGCCGACCCGAACGTGGCAGTCGCATGCATAGGAGTCCAAACACCCACCACTGCGGCAAATTATTTCGAGATCAAGCTGTGTACCATCGTCATGGTACAGCAGAATCAGTTTGGGGGAGCACCAACTGAAGATCCCCATGCACACCTTCGTGCATTTGAACGGATATGCAATACGTTCAAGATCATTGGGGTGGACGAGAATGGAATCAAGCTGAGGCTGTTTAGCTTTTCTCTCAAAGGCAGAGCCGAAACTTGGACGGAAAGTATCCAACCGGACTCGATCACCACCTGGGCGCAACTAAAAGCGGCCTTCCTTCAGAAATTCTTCCCACCAAGCAGAACCGCCCAACTTATGGCTGAAATCGCCCATTTTGCTCAATGGGATCAAGAGACATTATATGAAGCTTGGGAGAGGTACAAAGATATGATCAAGAAATGCCCTCATCATGGGTTGCAAGGTTGGGTCATTATCCAAACGTTCTTCAGTGGACTTCTCCCGCAGTTCAAAACCGACATCACAGCTGCATCGAGTGGAGCGTTAATGGATAAGTCTTATGAGGAAGCATGTGAGCTGATCGATAATCTGGCTGAACATAGTTTTTCTACTCCAAGATCGGCCGTTAGAAGAGTTGCAAGTGTTCAAGAATCAGACGAGTTGAAGGTGATAAAAGCTCAGCTAGCCGCTATCACAAATCATTTGACGGGAGGTGGTCCAGAAGTGTTCCCTGCTGCTCAAGAACCTGAACAGGTTCAGTTTTTACAAAACTGGAACAACCAGCCGAGAGACAACCCTCTCTCGAACACATATAATGAGGGGTGGAAGAAACACCCTAATTTTTCATGGAGTCAACCTCAAGGGCAGCCGCAAGGTAATTCTTCTAACTGTTTTAATTCTTCTCAATTTAACAACGTTCACCGTCCTCCAGGTTTCAACCAAGGGAAATTCGACGAAGGACCATCTATAGAGAAAAAACCGGGGTTAGAAGATATGATGATGAAGTTCATGGCCAAGATAGATAGCACAGTTGGGGAATTAGCAAGCACGGTAAGTACAGTGAAAGCAGCAACTGAGCAGAACACCGCTTCCATCAAGCTCCTTGAAAGACAAGTGGGGCAAATTTCAGAAGCCCTACAAAACCGAGCTCCCGGAACCTTCCCTAGTCAGCCTGAAAGGAAACCAAGAGAAGAGTGCAAAGCCATTTATCTGAGAAGTGGCAAGGAGCTGATCAAGGAGCCTACACGAGAACCGTCATCAAAGGAAACCGAGCCCAAAAGGCAAGATGTGGAGATCGTCGATATGGATGAGTTGGAAGCCAATGAAGGTATTGTGTTTAAGGAGAACTCGAAGAGTGAAGAGAAGAAGAAATAGCAACCAACTATGCCAAAGCAACCACCGGTCAAGCCGACAGCTCCAAAAGTGCCATATCCAAATAGGCTTAAAGCCCACAGGGATGATCTAAATTTTTCTAAATTTCTTGAAGTTTTTAAGAAATTGCATATTAACATCCCTTTTGCAGATGCGTTGGCACAAATGCCCTCATACGTGAAGTTCTTAAAAGAAATCCTCTCCAACAAGAGGAAGATTGAGGAGCATGCAACGGTGGCACTTACTGAAGAGTGTAGCGCGATCATCCAGAACAAGCTTCCCCCGAAGCTTAAGGATCCAGGGAGTTTTTCGATTCCTATTCAAATTGGGAATATTTGTTTTGATAAAGTGTTATGTGATTTAGGGGCAAGTATTAATTTAATGCCTCTCTCTATTTTCAGGAAACTCGGCTTGGGGGAAGTGAAGACAACGTACATGACGATTCAACTTGCAGATAGATCAATAGTGTACCCTTATGGAGTGATAGAGAATGTGCTCATCAAGGTTGACAAGTTCTACTTTCCTGTGGACTTCGTGGTGTTGGACATTGATGAAGATATAGAGGTCCCACTGATATTGGGAAGACCCTTCCTAGCCACGAGCAAAGCATTGATCGACATGGAAGAAGGGGAGATGACTCTAAGAGTTGGCGGCAAAAAGGTGATATTCAAGATGTTCGAGAGGGTAAGGGATAGAAGTGAAAAGGAGTCCGATGGGCAAGGAAAGCCAGATGTGGAAGAATCCGTGGAGAATCGCAAGTGTGGGCGGTTCGACTCCGCGAATAACGAGCCAAGTTGAGAGCCACATAATCGCGCCACGACTTTAACTACGGCGCTGGGTGGGAGGCAACCCACCAAGGTTTGATTTTTGTTTTTAGTTATGTTTTCGAGTGTGGTTTTTGAGTGATTTGATTTATAAAAAAATATAGGGAACAGAGACTTACGCGGTTTCTTGCGCGGTTTACAGACCGCGGCCAAAACCGCGGGAGTCTCTGATTGGTTTTCGAAACAGAATGTTGCGCGGTTTATCCCGCGACTTCCAAACCGCGGCCAAAACAGCAGGGATTCCCCTGATGCTTCTAGTTGTTTTTCGCGCAGTTTTTGTTCCTTTCTTGCTTTATGTTTTCATTTTCTTTGTGTTTTTCGTCTTTTGCTTTGATTTTTTTTGTTTTGCATTCTTTCTGCATCTTCTCCCAACTGGTTGCTCAAATCTTTCAAGAGAATCTTCTCCGTCCGGTCAAACAGGTATGTTCTAACTTTGTATATTAACGAGTGAGGTACGATGTTTGTTTCCTTATTAGTTGAACGAGATGCAACAAACCTAAGTTTCACTTAGGTTTGGGGTGCCTCACTTTTCAACATCTACACACTCACTTTTAATCTTGTGCAAACCTCGGTTTTACCGAGGTTTGGGGTTGGCTTTAGTTGGCAAACCTAGGTCACGGCCTAGGTTTGGGGTGTCCATATATGAATAACTCTGGGTTCGCTTCTAGATATGTTGTGTTAATGCTTTATCCTTCCTGTTTGATGACTGTAATAACTGCACAATGACACGTGTCCCACCTGTGTATCGCCTACACCAACACTTACACATTGGGGACAATGTGTGGGTAAGGTTTGGGGTTGCCCAATCGGGCCCCCGTTTATGCACGTTGATGTCCTACACTTATGAATGGTTAGATCCTTTTAGCCAATAATTTTTGTTTTAGATGATTGAGACCGACTATTGTGGGGAGAATCTTGTGATAGTAACGTGACCATTAAGGAAGGACCGGGGAAAAACATGACTAGGGACATTAGTGGAGACCACCCAATAGCGAGATTTGAGCCTAAATGACGTTCTTCACTTCGAGGGATTTAAACACGAAATTCATATACACTTTTTCGAGTTCCTTGTCGTGAATATAGAGTGATCTCGCTATATTATTGCATCGAGTAGCAAAGACAACCATCAGGATGTTGGGTAAGGGTATAGTAGACCATTTCGTGTGGACCTTAAGAGATGACTCCAGGCATTGTGTGCATTTTACCTGTTTTTAGCTATCATTCCCTTTACCCATTATGTGTGTACCCAAAACCCATTTTGCAGCCAAACACTCACACTGTTCATTTCAAACCCACCATTAAACCCGAACCAAAAGCCTTAGCCAACCCGTATCCGGAAGTGTGTCAATGAGAAGCAGTAATGAACAGTAGAAGATAGAGCAGAAAAGAAAAAGTACAGGCCAGTCATTGAGAATAAATTGGGTCATTCTAACCCAAGAGTTAGAAAAGAGGGCCAATGCAGCCCCAATCAAATAAAGAGGGCCAATGTTTCCAAAAAAAATAATAATAATAATAACAGCTAGTTAGATAGTATGTACAGCAGTTAAATAAAAGAGTCAAAGCGACTCCGGTAGTGACAAAGAGGACCAAGTGAGAGAATGCGAAGCAAGAAAGTTCAGAACTGCTAAAGATTGACACACCGAGGATTTTGAACCGTTTTCCCCTTCGTTTCTTAGCCATAACCCTAGCCCCGTTACAACCCTTGCAAAGACCTGGATGATCTTCTGGAAAATGTGATTAGGGTATACGACCACCTTTACCAATATTCTCTGTCTTGCTACTTAATTCCTTTCTGAGATCGACTTTTTGGACAATTGTGCGTCTTTCATTAGAGTTGTCATGTAATTTTCGAGTATTCTTGTACATAACTTCCTATACATGACAACATGTGCGACAACCTAGGTTCGAGTGAAATGAGAGTATCCCGTGAGGTAGGGTCGAGGCGAAATGTTTTCCCTAGTATGTTTGGACCTAGTACGACCTTAATGGAATAAGAGCAGTCACGAGTTCAACTCACAATGGAAGGCCATAGATCAACCAGAATATGGACGAGGCGAGAGTGAGATAGACATTCACAGGTATGGGAAATCACCAGTGCATCACGTGGTACCGATTGAGAGTTGTGCAGTTATTATTTCACTGATATATGCTTTTATTCTATTTTTATCGCTAATTTGCTTGAGGACAAGCAACACTCGGTTTGGGGTTGTTGATAACGCCACTTTTTGGCGTTATTTTCAGTCTACAAAACAATGAGATTGGCTTGTGTTCTAGCAAAAAGACGGAATTTTATGGTTTATCGTGTGATATGAGCAGGTAATCTAAAAGGAGGCAATCATCGAGAAAAAGGAGCGGAAAAGAGGCCAAAACGAGTACAAACGAAGCCCAAGACCCGTGCCGGAACCATGAACCAAACCTGACCCGGATCAACTTTAGAAACCGCGCGGTTTACCCCGTGGTTTACAAACCGCGGAACCC
This sequence comes from Saussurea involucrata, assembly GCA_033807775.1. Taxonomy (NCBI): domain Eukaryota; kingdom Viridiplantae; phylum Streptophyta; class Magnoliopsida; order Asterales; family Asteraceae; genus Saussurea; species Saussurea involucrata. Next base: position 27,037,106 of record CM066324.1, read on the forward strand.
TCTGTTCCGTTTTTATAACTTGTGTTTTCCGGATTTTAGGTTAGAAACACACACACGACGACTGGCAGCAGCTTAGGGGCGATTTTCAGAGGTTTTTCGGAGCTTTTGGAGCCACGATAGAGGATCGATTGAGGAGGAAGTCACGACGCGAAGCGGATTAGAGCCGAGAGAAGGGAGTTCGTCATTACATTCACCACGATCACGTTTACTATGTTTACATTGATTGTTTCATTTCCTTCTCTTGTGTTTTTATCCACCACCAACATGAACTAATCTTTAGATGTTGGGGGTTGGATTGAATTTGGTTTAAACTTATGAACAGATGACGTGATTCTTTTATCAGTTTTCCTATTTTAATGAAGCATGTAATTTGGGTTTTAATGCTTTTGTGAGTTTGGCCAACTTTCAATTGTTTGTTTGTTTTCAATTAAGTTCGAGAGAATTAATTGTTAACTAGAACTAGTAATTGCATGCCTAAGGTGAGAAATTGGATAGAGATATACCAGTGTAAGCTTTAGTCCCGTTTAAATCTTGTTTTTAATGTGCTTTGAGTGTCATAAGTTAAGATCGAGAGATAAAGCTTGTGTCTTCAAAATAAAACCCGTTGTTGCTTGAAAGAGAACAACGGTGATTTTCGAGATTAGGTATTCATTAAAGGGAATAACTTGGTAATTTTTTTAAGTCAAATGTTCGTACGTGAAAACCTTAGGAAGTCCAACCCTCAACTATTTTCTCTATCAAAGTTTCCTAAGTTGTTTGTTGTCCCGTTTGTGATTTGTTTACTTGCAATTAATTAGTTTCGTATCAACAACTCAAAATTGCGACCGTTCAGTTAATAGATCTTATAGTCATTGTGATACTTAGTTCCTAGTTCCCTGTGTTCGATACTCGTACTTTTGTACTATTACTTGATTTCGACCCGTACACTTGCGTTAAGATTTAGGGGGGGTGAAAACCCTACTATTACTTGATTTCGACCCGTACACTTGCGTTAAGATTTAGGGGGGTGAAAACCCGTCTATCAAGTTTTTGGCGCCGTTGCCGGGGAACTAGTTGCAACTGATAGCACTACCAGCTATAAGCGCTATTACATTGACCATTTTTATTTTTGTTATTTTATTTTCATCACTTTCAGTTAATAAATCTTATAGTCATTATGATACTTAGTTCCTAGTTCCCTGTGTTCGATACTCGTACTTTTGTACTATTACTTGATTTCGACCCGTACACTTGCGGTAAGATTTAGGGGGGTGTAAACCCGCCTATCAATGTCTTATTTGCAAGTTTTTTGATATATAACCTAATTTAATTTGCTTACTACTATTGGCTCAATGAGTAACACTACAGAACATATATTTTTATATATAATATTATATACGAATTAGAAATTTGACGTCATAAGTCACGCCTTGAAAACGCCATGGCTTTGCCATGGATCCTAATGCTTGAGGCTTGGCCTCGCCGCCACGCCACGCCTCACGCCATTTAGAACCTTGATCACAAACTGCATTACATGATCAAAACAAACAAAATCACAACATCACAAAATCAAATTCCAAAACAAACAAAATCACAGAATCACGAAGTACCTGTTTGAAGCACCTGTGGAGAGAAACTTTCACTACAGCAATTCGAGAAGCACCTGTGGAGAGAAAGAAAAAGAAGAAAAATCGCAGAAGAAGAAAAAACAGTGGAGAAGAAGAAGAAATCGGAAGAAGAACTCGAAGAAGAAGAAAAAGAAAGATACATTACCTAAGGAGAAAGCGCTCGCTTTGGCCAAATCTGTAGGAGAAATCGATTTAGAAATCGATTAGCACATAAATCGACAGGAGCAACAGCGATTGAAGGAGAAATTTGTAGGAGAAATTGATTCAACAAGAAATCGATAGGAGTAACAATTGGAGAACATCGTCGATTGAAGGTGAGAACCGATTGAAGGAGAAAGTCGCGATTGAAGGAGAAGGTAGCCGATTGAGGGGTATATTGGTTACATAAGGGTTGTTCTACTTAGTTCCCGAGGGTGGGGTGGGACAAATGTGTCCCATGCCTGTTCTAGTTAGTCCACGCGTGTCCCACATATGGTGACACCAAACGCAGGACAAGTGTGTTTTGTTCTATTCTGTTCCACCATGTCCACCATACCAAATGCACCTTAAATGATTACTACATAAAAGCACCAACAGAAAAATTTAAAAGTAAGTATTTAGATAGATAAATAATATTTTAATATATGTATTGAATATTTTAATATTATACTCAATGTTTGGTTATCCAAAATGAAGAATTAATTTTTCTTAGAGAAACTGTTGGAGATGCTCTTAATAAAACAATATCAATAATTAATTTATATAGTAAGCTTGATAATATTATAATAAATAAATAAATTATAATTTTGTGTTGCTATTTAATGTAATTTTGTTTTAACATATTTGGATATATTGATCAAATAAATTGTGGTACATATTTTGATGAAAGAATTCGATTTTATTGGGTAATTAGATTTTATTCTTGAGTCACATTTTGTCATATTTGATAGTTTTTAATTTTTAGATTTTTAGATGTTTTAGAAAGAAAAAAATTGAATTATTTTTTTGTCATATTTGATAGTTTTTAATTTCAAGGATTTACGATGTTTTAAGTTAAAAAAATTGAAATATTTCCTTAAACTACGTTTTTTTTTGGAAAGGGTATCACAGGCACAGCCCGGACTAATCTCTGTCAATTTTGAAACTTAAAGACGTCTTATCAATGTTGAGGACGCTTGGGATCGAACCCTGAGTAGATGGATATTCCATCACATCACCCAGGGCGATCAACCACTGCGCTACAACCTGATTGTGTAACACTTTATTCTTAAAAAATAAATTGGCATTATTGAATTATTCATAATGTTTGGTACCTTATGTTTGACACGTGATGCGTAAATATGTATCTACTGTTGATGGTTTTGAAAATAAATATGCAAATTCTTCTCAAAATCCTAAAGAGACAACCAAAATTGAGAATACCCCTAAAGTGTTTCGGGTCGCGGGTTTCGAGCCGGTTCGGACCACGGGTTTTCGGGTCGGGTTGGGAACCATTTTCTGCAATTGTCTCGTACAATCTTATGGCAATATTCAAATAATCAAACACTGTAAGTTAACACAAAACTGTGAAACATAGATAGTAGAAGAAGTGGAGAAAGCAGAAGCAGAAGCAGTGGATTTATCAAAAGTTCAAGGAAATTTGGATGTAGACTGAAACATTTAATTTCAAATTTCAATCTGTGGCTTCAAAATACCACATTTGACTTCTAATAGTCAAACAAAACTTTCATATTACAGTAATTCTAATTTCCAAAAGATCCAAGAAATGGCAGCCAATGCTTCAGTGTTTCTGCTTCATATAATGATATAAGCTATAAAATAATCAAAATACTTCTCTGCTTCATCCAAGCATATAAACAAAAGAAATTAACATACATTTTTTTTGGATAAAGTTCATCTAGGCTTTGCCTAGACTACATCCTTGGCAATTTGGAAACAAACAAACAAAGCGGCCGTCTGAGACTAAGTCTGGCCACAGAATGCTGACGCCTGGACTCGAACCCGGGGTGGATGGGATATTCCACCACATCACCCCAAACCCTTGCCAACACGCCACCACCCTTGTGGTTGAAATTAACATACATGAGACGTGGGTTTCAGCAGAGAGTTTTCCCATCAATCATCTTCCTCCCTTCCTAGACTTCGTCAACCGTCTTCCTCGGTAGGAACATTCAATGGTTCGATACTTCGGTCTTCCATTTAGGTTTAGCAAAGAGGTTTCAATTTACGATTTGATTGGGAATGGATTTACTGATTTAGGATTTGGGGGAAAGTATTTATATTTAAGTAAAATAAATATTTTTTTAAATCTATAATAGTTTCGGGTCTCGGAGGGGTTCGGGTGAGTGGGGTGGAAACCCAGCCCGATCCGATACACCTGCACACTTCCTCGTCTTCGAGTTGATCGGGTGGTCGGGTTTTGGATTTGGGACGAATTTCTCGGTTCGGGTCGGTCGGGTTATGTTCACCCCTAATTAAGAACACCTATCAAAAAGATCAAAAGGAAAACGGTAAGTTGGTTCAACCCCTCAGGTTTTAAGGTCCATGTTCCGCCCTTGATTGGATCACATAAATGGATTATGTCAAATAAGATTTAGATTAAGACCTTATCTGTATATATCCTAATTGTTATCACTTGTGGTGAAAAGGAGAGAAAATTATCACATAACTTTTTTTTAACGACGACGATTTTATTTAACTAGCAAGATGCTAGAAAAACAGTTACAACACAGAACAAACAAGCATGGGATCTTGAAGCCACCCCACCCAACTAAACTTAAGCTTACGGCTCCTATTAGAGATCCACAAAAATAAAGAAGTAAGAATATTATCCCATAATTAGGGGTGTAAATGATGCGAATTGAGCTCGAGTATCATTATACTCGACTCGAACTCAAAAGCAAATACTCGAGCTCGAACTCGACTCGAAAACTCGCAAGTAGTGAAAATCCAAACTCGAACTCGACTCGAAAGTTAATTCCCGAGCTCGAACTCGATCTCGAACTCGTTTCAAGCTCGAACTAAGCTCGAATCAAGCTCGAACTCGAACTTGAACTCGAATCAAGCTCAACTTAGTAAAATGATAAACTAACGTAAACAAAAACCTTAAGGGTGCGTTTGGTTGCAGGACGGGACAGGACAGGACATAACAGAACAATTGTCCAGCGTTTGGTAGAACATAACTAAACTGGATAGAACATAACAGGACTGACAAAATGACCAATTTACCCCCAGTGAGTTATTTAGTGGTGGCGGTGGTGGTGGCGGTGGCGGTGGCGGTGGTGGCGGCGGCGGTGGTGGTGGTGGCGACGATGGTGGTGGTGGTGGTGGCGGTGGCGGTGGCGGTGGTGGTGGCGGTGGTGGCGGCGGTGGCGGCGGGGGTGGTGGTGGTGGCGGTGGTGGCGGTGGCGGCGGCGGTGGCGGTGGTGGTGGTGGTGGCGGTGGTGGGGGTATTTTTGTAAAAAAATCCTTGTTCCACTTAGTTCCATGGTTTTTGGTGGAACACATGTGTTCCATGTTTGTGGAACAAGGACTCTGTTCTGTTCCATCTTAAGGCATGCCAAACATGGGACAAGAACCCTTGTTCCTGTCTGTTCTGTCATGTTCCGCATACCAAACGCACCCTAAAAGAACTAAAGATGAACCACTCACTAAGGTACACCATATAAAAAAAGCCATTTGGTTCAAGCCCTTAGGCACAAGCCTTTAGGTTCAAGCCACTATGCAAGTTAAATAGTATAAAATGGGAGGGTAAAGACCTATATATACTTGGACCTCAATGGATTTCGAGGTGAATCCCACCAATGTGGGGTGGAATTTCTCATCAAAGTCATTACTAATTTTTCTTTCTCTATTTCCTCGTCTTTTGGAATATAAAATAATTATAATAATTTTTTTTATTATATTTAGATAATTATAATATACTAAAATAATAATTTTTTACATTATATTTTATAAATTATAATATAAAGTTAATTATATATAAAATATATTCGAGTATCTCACGAGCTTATCGAGTCGAGTGTCAGATGGCTCGATTCGACTTGTTAGTATATCAAGTCGGGCTCGAGTTTGAGTTCGAGTCGAGCCTATTCGAGTCGAGTGTTGGCCGAGTTTTGACCGAGTCAATCTCTAGTAGCTCACGAGTTGTCTCGTCTCATTTACACCCCTACCCATAATACCGCCTTTTTCGGCTTAGATATAAATAAGGTCCCATTCCGGTGAGACTAGATGAACCACATTGCCATATAGCTAACCGCCTGTAAACTCTCTCATCCCACTTTCTGAATTGTCAAAGAATCCAACCACCAATTCATCTGTAAGGATGCATTAAAGTTCCGAATATCTAAGTTCCACCAATAGCCAATTTTCTTTCAGATGTCTCGGGCCATTTGGCACCTAAAGAACATATGACCCACCGATTCACTTTCAGACTCACATGTAGGGCAAAGAAGGGAAGACACATCAAAACCTCTTTTCTCAAGATTGTCTATAGTAGGAACTTTATTCAAGCCCAAGCGCCACAACATAATATTAACCTTAACTGGAACAAGAGTATTCCATCTCGTAGAGAGTTGGTCCGTCTCCAGAGTTTTAGAGTCGATGAATTTTCGAGCAGAAGCCACCGCAAACTCCCTCAAACTTTTAATACTCGAGTATCATCTATCCTTCTGGTCTGACAGAGTCATATTATCTAAAAGCTCCTTAAACACTATCAACTAAGACGCCTTCAATATCTCACCCCATGTGGAACTTGACTTTTTATGGATCTGACGCGATCCAATACACCCATTAGAACCATGAATTGAATTAATCACTTTAACACAAAGCGCATTGTGCTCCATCCAGAACCACCAGATCCATGTAAAAAGAAGAGCTCTGTTCAGAGCAAATAAGCTACCAATTCCAAACCCCCTTCCTTTCTATTATCCAAACACTTTTTCCATTCAACCCAAGTCATCTTCTTGTCTTCACTATCTCCTCCAACAAAGAAACGGTTTCGCAGGATTCCAACATATTTTCCACCGATTTTGGGATGTTAAAAATAGAAAGGTAGTAAGTATGAAGGCTTCCTAAAACGCATTTAAGAAGCGTTACTATGCCCCCAACCGAGAGAATCCGGGCGTTCCAATTTGAAAGTTTAAAAAAAACATTTCTCAATCATACCTTTCCACCCATCAATTTTATTCATATTACAACCGACCGACAACCCAAGATAAGAGTGAAGGGAATTTATCACTCCCACAACCCACCAATCTTGCCATTTCTCCAATATCTGCATATTCCATCCCAACTCCATACAATTTACCTTTTTGAATATTTATCTTGACCCTGGAAACAATATTACAACACTGGAGAATACACATAATGTTTTTAGCGTTATATGAGAGACCACTCGCCTACAAAATTGCATCATCCACATACAAAAGATGAGAAACTAGCAGGTTACCTTTTTCGATGGTTGCCCCCATTAAAAACTCTTTTTCTTACTACTTCTTGAATGACAACATGTAATCCTTCCATGGATAAAGAGGAAAGACGATAATGGATCTCCCTATTGAAGGCCACGACTGATCTGAAACTCCTTAATAGGAGAGCCATTGACAAGCACCGAAGCAGTTGTAACGGCCCAAATCCCATATACACAACATATCACATAATGTAACACAACATAGATATAACAAACGAACTTCACATTACAAGTACGGTCCCGTAGTCTTTTACAATCGAAAGAAAACCATTCTACTACAATCTTTGTACTATTTACATACATAACATTTAATATTATGATACAACTGCTAAACAAGCCAAAATCTTCATCTTATAGTTCTTCACACAAGCCATCCATCAGTTACTCTAGTTACTTGCTCTTACTCGATCCACCACCTGGAATACGTATTTTTAAAACAAAATGAGGGTTAGACCTGATGGTCTAAGTGAGAAATCCATGTTAGTTTAAAAACCATTTATATAAACTTCATTCATATAATTCACGCAACACAGTCATATACATCCAATTAAGCTCACATATCTTATACTTTCCCTTTTCATTCCTCCTGGCCATATTAGTGGTAGCAAGCCAACTAATAATATACAACGCTGCACAACATTTACAGCCAAACAACGCTATACAGATTCTATAGCCAAACACACCGGTCCTAAACCCGGCCAACGTATTATAACACATTATAATACTCATGTAAATATAATACCTCACTATATTATAATTCACATATAAACACATAGTCATCAACTATTTCAATCCCAATCCACGCATATACGTATTCCAGTTAAAAACGTTTTTAAAGTAAAACTCGCCTGTCTTGATTATTACACACGCTCGCAAGCTCCTTTCAAAATGATCTTATCTCTTAACACGGCTCCACAGAATCTGAAACAAATTAAGATACATACATCGCTTTACTAACCAAACACATAAAGCCTGACCATTTCCTATCACCAACTGTCCCATTACAGGGATTACACAGAGTACCGGGACTACAGAGTACCGGGACTACAGAATACCGGGACTAATTGGTATCGGGAGTTCGATCACCGGGAGTCTCAGTACCGGGAGTCACCACACCGGGACTTACTACACCGAGAGTCCATCACACCGGAACTCACTACACCGGGAGTCTATCACACCGGGACTTACTACACCGGGAGTCTATCACACCGGGAGTCGACAGCACCGGGAGTCTACCGGGACTTCCCTGGGACTCTCAAGAACACAGTCGGTTCCATTTCTCAGAAATTGATTGAAATCTATACCAATTACTTGAAATCATAACTTCTAAACCGATAGATATCTTCTATTACTGATCACCAACACAAAATATAAAGGGACTAACCTCAAAATCGTTTCTAACCCAATCGATTGATGCTCAAACCGTAACTTTCCTTCTTTCGCTTTCTTCGCCTCCAAAACTCCCGCACACACACACACTTTCTAATTTCAGTATAAGAAAACTATCTGAAGACCTAAGGGGTAATATCAAACCATATCTTACCAAATAGACCTTGAACTTCTCAAATTTAACCCAAACACCCTTAAACTTATAATTTTTCCCAAACATACCCTAAACATCTAACTTTAAAGTTAAATTATCTAACGGACTTACCCGGGGTATTACATCATCTCCCCCTTAAAAGAATTCCGTCCCGGAATTCAGTTAAGTGAAAAGATGAGGGTATGTGGCTCTCATTTCTGATTCGGATTCCCACGTAGCATCCTGACCTCTATGATGTCTCCACTGAACTTTCACTTGCCTGATTTCTTTATTCCGCAGCACTTTGACTTTATGATCAACTATGGCCTCCGGTTCTTCCACATAATTCAACTTTTCGTCGACTCGGATATCTGGTAGAGAGACTGCCTGTTCTGGAGTAACCAAACACTTTCGGAAGTTCGATACATGAAACGCATTATGGACCCTGCTCAATTCTGGTGGAAGATCTAATCGGTAAGCTACTTCACCGATCCTCTCTGTTATAGCAAACGGTCCGATATACCTTGGACTAAGTTTGCCTTGTCGTCCAAATCTGATGACTCCTTTCCACGGCGAAACTTTTAACATTACGAAGTCCCCGACTTGGAATTCCAATGGATTTCGGCGTCGGTCAGCGTAGCTTTTCTGTCTGTCTTGAGCCACTTTCAATCGTTCACGAATCTGAGTAACCTTATCGGCGGTTATCTGAACTATTTCCGGCCCCGCTAACTGTTTCTCTCCCACTTCGTTCCAACATAGAGGCGTTCGGCATTTCCTACCATACAGTACTTCGAACGGTGCCGCTTGTATGCTGGAATGATAACTGTTGTTGTAAGCGAATTCAATCAATGGTAAATGCTTATCCCACGATCCCCCAAAATCAACAATGCAAGCCCGGAGCATATCTTCTAGGGCATGAATTGTTCGTTCACTCTGCCCATCTGTTTGGGGATGATACGCCGTACTCAACTTTATCTGTGTGCCCATTTCCCTTTGAAAACTTCTCCAAAATCTTGAAGTAAAACGACTATCACGATCAGAAATGATAGAGATTGGAACTCCATGTCGAGTTACTATTTCGTCAATGTATAACTTAGCCAATCGCTCCATCGAATCGGTTTCCTTTATCGGTAGAAAGTGTGCAGACTTTGTCAATCTGTCGACGATCACCCAAATAGAATCAAATCCCTTAGGGGTCCTAGGTAGTTTGGTGATGAAATCTGTGGTAATCTGCTCCCACTTCAACATAGGTATTTCTAGCCGTTGTAGTTGACCAAACGGCTTTTGGTGTTCGATCTTTACTTTCTTACAAGTATCGCATATGTCCACATACTGTGCAATCCCTCTTTTTATCCCCGGCCACCAATAGAATTGCTTTAAGTCTTTATACATCTTGTTTGTACCTGGGTGAATAGAGAAACGGGATTGATGGGCTTCTTGTAGAACACGATCACGTAACCCACCCAAACGAGGTACCCACACTCTGTTTCCCAGACACAATAACCCACGATCATCTTTTACTAACCATGCTGACATCCCCGCTAACCGTTCTGATTTCAGATGTTCATCCTTATATGCCTCCACTTGACACTTCTGCAATTCGTCGAATATGTTGGGTAGGAGTTCAGTTCGTAGCGAAATAACCTTTATTGTTCCACTCCTTTCTTGACGACTCAATGCATCAGCTACCACATTTGCCTTTCCCGGATGATACAGGATTTCACAGTCGTAATCGTTCAGCAATTCTAGCCATCTTCTTTGTCTCATATTCAGTTCCTTCTGATCAAAGAGGTGTTGGAGACTCTTGTGATCGGTATAAATCTGGCATTTGGAACCATATAGATAATGTCTCCAAATCTTTAACGCAAAGACGACTGCTGCAAGTTCCATATCGTGCGTGGGATACTGTTTTTCATGATCCTTTAATTGTCGAGAAGCATAAGCAATAACGTTCCCACGTTGCATAAGCACACATCCCAATCCTAGTTTGGACGCATCACTATAAACTACAAAGTCTTCCGAACCTTCAGGTAGTGATAGAATCGGTGCGCTGTACAGTTTTTCTTTCAATATTCGGAATGCCTCGTCCTGTTCTGCTTTCCATTCAAACTTTAGATTCTTCCGGGTAAGCTTAGTCAAAGGTGTTGCGATACGAGAGAAGTCTTTTATAAATTTCCGATAATAACCGGCTAAACCCAGAAAACTACGTACTTCGGTTGCTGTCTTCGGCTGTTCCCACTTTTCAACTGCCTCTACTTTCATCGGATCAACTTGTATCCCTTTTTCTGAAACCACGTGCCCCAAAAACTGAACTTCTTGTAACCAAAATTCACATTTCGAGAATTTAGCATACAACTTCTCCTTCTTTAATAGCTCCAGAATCAAACGAAGGTGTTGCGCATGCTCTTCTTTGGATCGGGAGTAGATAAGTATATCATCGATAAATACAATTACAAATTTATCGAGGTACGGCTTACATACCCGATTCATTAAATCCATAAAGGCAGCTGGAGCGTTCGTCAGTCCGAACGGCATTACTAAGAATTCGTGATGAACATATCTTGTTCGAAAAGCAGTCTTTAGAACGTCTTCTTCTTTAACTTTCAACTGGTGATAACCGGATCTTAGATTAATCTTGGAGAAATAGCAAGCTCCCACTAACTGATCGAAGAGGTCATCAATTCGGGGTAACGGGTACTTGTTCTTTATCGTGCGCTTATTCAGTTCTCGGTAGTCGATACACATTCTCATCGAACCATCCTTCTTTTTCACAAATAACACTGGGGCTCCCCACGGCGAAGAACTAGGTCTGATGAAGCCTTTATCTGATAGGTCTTGTAGTTGTGCCATCATCTCTTTCATCTCTGGAGGTGCCAAACGATACGGTGCACGGGCTATAGGAGTGGCTCCAGGAATTAGGTCTATACCGAATTCTACTTGTCTAACAGGTGGGAGACTATTTAAGTCTTCGGGGAATACTTCAGGAAATTCACTAACAATAGGGATATCTTCCAACTTAATCTTTTCAGGCCTACTATCTATCACATAGGCTAAGTAGCTTTGACAACCCTTGCCGACACATTTCCGGGCTTTTATCATAGATATTAGGCTAGACTGATGATTCCTACGATCACCATATATCACTACTGGTCCCTTCTCAGGTAATACCACATTTATTAACTTCTTATCACATACTATGTTAGCCTGATTCTCGGCTAACCAGTCCATTCCCACTATGACGTCAAACTCTATCAAAGTCATAGGAAACAATTGTATCGGAACTTTACACTCCTCTATATTTATCACACAGTTATCAAACACTTCTTTAACTGACACTTGATTATCATTTGCCGTATCTACTGATAGAGCATGTTCTAGCATTTTAGGTTTCAAACACAGACAAGCAGCAAATGTAGGAGACACAAACGATCGATTTGCACCTGAATCAAATAACACCTTAGCACGTGTAGAGTTTATCAAAAATGTACCTGTAACCACGTCCGGAGTTTCTTCCGCTTCTTTCTCAGTCATTTGGAATGCGCGACCCCTGGTTACTGGCGGTTCCAGTCTTGGTATTACTGGTTTAACAATAGCTGTCCTGCCTGAAGATCCGCCTTGCTGTATCCTTCCCCTCGGACAGTCTGACTGAAGGTGATCTGGTGAATTGCATAAGAAACATAGCCGCGTTACCTTACAATCTTTGATGACGTGTCCGGTCTTCCCACACTTATAACATGCTCGTAAATCACCTCGGCAATTTCCTTGGTGGACCCGGTTACACTTCTGACATGGTCTTTCCGCTGGTCGAAACGGCAGACGGTTATCATACCTCTGAAATCGGGACTTCTTCGGATCATATTGTGGTCCTTCTCACTTTCTCTTCCCGATACTTTTATCGCCAACATCTCTTCTCATATCTCGTTCAACATTCTCCGCGGCATCAACTGCAGCTGAGAATGTATCGGGTCCTTTTGCAGTCACTAGTCTTCTAACCTCTGAGTTCAGCCCGAAGATAAACCTTTCCGTCTTCATCGCCTCCGTAGCAACGTAGTATTCTGTGAACCGAGACTTTTCCAGGAAGCTAGCGGTGTAGTCTCGAACGGATAAGTTTCCTTGTTGTAAATTCATAAATTCCCCTTCCAATTGTTTGACGGCTGCTTGGGGACAAAATGCGTTCTTGTAGGCTATCACAAATTCTTCCCAAGAGAGGGTAGAATAAACATCAGATCCTTTAGAATGAATAAAAGATTCCCACCAATACAAAGCATCCCCCTTTAACATTGCCGCTCCATACAATACTCGATCTTCGTCAGCGCACTTACTCGTCTTGAAAATAGCTTCTATTTCCTTCATCCATCTCATTGCTTTCACTGGATCCCGATCTCCTGAGAATGTAGGAGGCCTGCAACTAAGAAACATCTTGTAATCACATTTTCTCATTACCGGTAAGACCGTAGGGGTGATTGGTAGTTCGACTTCATGTTCCGGATCTGGTCTATCAGCTTCATTATTACGACTTCGATCAAACATTGTTTGTATGTTAGCTTGCATTCTTCCCATTTCCGCCATTAGATCAGCCCTGGTAACGAATTCCGTACTATTTGGCTGGACTCTGCCCCCGACTCGACCTCCAGCTCTACCCCCGACTCTGCCCCCTGTTCTGCCTCCCCTGTCTCCTGTTCCTATTGGCGGATTAGTTCTATTTGGATTTCTTCCTCCTCCTCGATTCGAATTTCGCGTACCGCTTGCCATTCTGTAGATTTAAACAAGATTAATATACACATACGCACATACCCCATATAACCATGTATTCCAGTTCAAACATGTACCTGTAAGATCACAATTACACTGACCAGGTGTAATATGAAATTACCTTACATGATGTTCCTTTTACCTTTTTATACTTCATCATCCCAAGGTTCTATAATGATAAGGACATCCTACTTCACATGCAGTTTAAGTCTTGGTATAGATACAAATACCTAAATCCCTTAAACCTGGCTCTGATACCATTTGTAACGACCCAAATCCCATATACACAACATATCACATAATGTAACACAACATAGATATAACAAACGAACTTCACATTACAAGTACGGTCCCGTAGTCTTTTACAATCGAAAGAAAACCATTCTACTACAATCTTTGTACTATTTACATACATAACATTTAATATTATGATACAACTGCTAAACAAGCCAAAATCTTCATCTTATAGTTCTTCACACAAGCCATCCATCAGTTACTCTAGTTACTTGCTCTTACTCGATCCACCACCTGGAATACGTATTTTTAAAACAAAATGAGGGTTAGACCTGATGGTCTAAGTGAGAAATCCATGTTAGTTTAAAAACCATTTATATAAACTTCATTCATATAATTCACGCAACACAGTCATATACATCCAATTAAGCTCACATATCTTATACTTTCCCTTTTCATTCCTCCTGGCCATATTAGTGGTAGCAAGCCAACTAATAATATACAACGCTGCACAACATTTACAGCCAAACAACGCTATACAGATTCTATAGCCAAACACACCGGTCCTAAACCCGGCCAACGTATTATAACACATTATAATACTCATGTAAATATAATATCTCACTATATTATAATTCACATATAAACACATAGTCATCAACTATTTCAATCCCAATCCACGCATATACGTATTCCAGTTAAAAACGTTTTTAAATTAAAACTCACCTGTCTTGATTATTACACACGCTCGCAAGCTCCTTTCAAAATGATCTTATCTCTTAACACGACTCCACAGAATCTGAAACAAATTAAGATACATACATCGCTTTACTAACCAAACATATAAAGCCTGACCATTTCCTATCACCAACTGTCCCATTACAGGGATTACACAGAGTACCGGGACTACAGAGTACCGGGACTACAGAATACCGGGACTAATTGGTATCGGGAGTTCGATCACCGGGAGTCTCAGTACCGGGAGTCACCACACCGGGACTTACTACATCGGGAGTCCATCACACCGGGACTCACTACACCGGGAGTCTATCACACCGGGACTTACTACACCTGGAGTCTATCACACCGGGAGTCGACAGCACCGGGAGTCTACCGGGACTTCCCCGGGACTCTCAAGAACACAGTCGGTTCCATTTCTCATAAATTGATTGAAATCTATACCAATTACTTGAAATCATAACTTCTAAACCGATAGATATCTTCTATTACTGATCACCAACACAAAATATAAAGGGACTAACCTCAAAATCGTTTCTAACCCAATCGATTGATGCTCAAACCGTAACTTTCCTTCTTTCGCTTTCTTCGCCTCCAAAACTCCCGCACACACACACACTTTCTAATTTCGGTATAAGAAAACTATCTGAAGACCTAAGGGGTAATATCAAACCATATCTTACCAAATAGACCTTGAACTTCTCAAATTTAACCCAAACACCCTTAAACTTATAATTTTTCCCAAACATACCCTAAACATCTAACTTTAAAGTTAAATTATCTAACGGACTTACCCGGGGTATTACAGCAGTCGAATTTTTAAGGCAGCCAACAATCCAGCCTCTACATTTTTTACCAAAACCCAAATTTTCCATAGCTAGATCTAGGAAGTCTCATCTCAGAGAGTCGTAAGCCTTTTCAAAGTCAACCTAAAATAATCATAAGTTTCCTCTTTTGCTTCTTACTAGTTCATCGCCTCGTTCAAGATAAGCGGTACATTTAAATTTTGCCTCCCTTTGATAGAGGTTGATTGCTCTGGGATCACACAATCGCCCATAACCAGACTTAAACGAGTGGCTAAATTTTTTCCAATGATATTGTATTGGCACCATATAAAACTTATCGAGCGGAAATCTGTAACCAGTTTCGGCCCACGTATTTTTGGAATCAAAGCAATAAAAGAAGGGTTACACCCTTTGGGAATATCGCTAGTTGCTCACAAATCTAACCACATCATCTTCAACAATGCTCCAAAATCTCTTCACAAATTCAAAAGTGAAGCCATCTGGTCCCGGGGCCCTGTCACTACCATAATCCCACACTGTCGTTTTGATTTCCTCTCTAGAGACTAGCTCTTTAAGAGATGAAGACTGATCCTCCAAAAGAGCCTTTGTAAAGACCACATCTAGAGATGTCTTAGCTTGTCTCCACACGACCAAATTGACATTTAAAGTGGTCATAAAAAGCATCTTTAACACGAATAGGCTCCTCTATCCACGAACCTTCCTTCATAATACCTTGAATTGCAAGTTGTCTTCTTTTCTGATTAACAACACCGTGGAATAATCTGTTGTTGTCATCCCATTCTACACCCCATCTAGTTCTGGCTTTTTGGGCTACATCCAGAGCTTTAGAACACTCCAACTCCCCAGATCTTTCAAAGCCTGAAACCGTATCTCCATATCTTCTCTAGAAGCCTCCCTTTTATCAATTTGGAGATCAATGGTGGTAATAGTCTTTTGAAGAGCCTTTTTAGCTTCATTACCTTGCATGCGATTTTCCCACATTCTAGATGCGCAAGACTCTTTTTAAAATTTGGGGCTTCTTTTTGAACGTCACCATCCTATGTGACTCCCAATTGACATCTTCAACAACCCGTTGAAAATCTTCCTTCCAGAACCAAGAGTGAAAACCTCTGAACGGAGAAGGCCCATAGTCCACTTGTCTCACATAATTAGAAATAGGTTGATTTGGAAAACATGACGAGCATGGTTTTCTTCATACCTTGCAGGGAATTAAAACAAACATACAAGTAAAGGTCATTATAATACAAAACTAAAGAAAATTCTAGCTCTTAATTGTTTTTTTTGTGTTCTTGGTACGACTTATCTTGAATCTTGACCCGCTATGACAAATAGATAAATCAGATCAATTGGATGTATATATAAGTACAAGATAATACATATTAAGATTGAAACTTGATAAAATTAAGAAAGAGAAAATTGAAATAAACGCAACTATGTTAACGAATAGATGCACAAATGAGACTACGATTAAGGACCAACCCAAAAGGTGAGAACGAGGCTAAGTTAGGGGTCGATCTTTGCTATTTGATGATTAAATAAGCCAATAAGGCTTTCTAGGACCAGACGAGTATTGCACATTGCAGTAATGATAATGTATGACAAATACAAGTTGTTTTGAATATTTCTTAAATAACGACGAAAAATATGTAAGAATATATTATTTGCAATTTTCAGATGTACGTATTTATGCATGCATATATATGTATGAACTCACCTCACGTATGTGTGTTTTCATATATGCATATATTTGTACATGCATGTGTAATACCATACATGGTTGCAAATGCAACTGTGATTTCACAATACCTAAATCACAAAATTAAAGTTGGATATATTTAACATAATACTATAATTAGTAAATTAAAATTAAAATTTTCTTGGTTTCTATTACGTATTAAATTGGGTTTAAGAAATTAAAGGTCATGCTTATATAATGAATCGTTAGGTATTGACCACATGTCATGTGAGGTAATTTTAATGTGGTTAAGTTGTAACTAAAACGAAAACCAAGATTAAGAAAGTTAGATATTTTTCTAGAAATGGAAAATAAACTCACACGGCTTTGAAATTAAATACTTCCAACTTATAATATTTAGAGTAATGTTTGGTACAATTCTGCCAAAAATATCTTGATAAGAAACATTGACTATACTAAAAAAACATGGAATTTTTTATACGATTTAACTTCACAAGAAATTATATTATCTTGAAAATGGACAAATGTATGGTTTCTTTATTGACTAGGATTGAAAACTGTTATATGGTTTTCGATTTTTAAAAACCTAATTCAATGCATCTAATTGAACTGTTTGATCTTTTAGTTGATATGAAAATAGTTGTTGACCTAATTGAACTGTTCGAAAACCCAAGAGTTGAGAAAGAAAAGTTGTTGACCTCATTTTTTTGATCATCTACCAATTTAATCATTTACCAAAGAACATTCGACTGAACAATATATGGGTTGCCGGTAGAACCCAACTTTCCAGGGGGTTCAAACTTCATAAAAAATAAGGATGATGTGTAAGCTCATTTGTCGTATATAAATATTCATACAAATTGTGCAAATCAACTAACAACCAATCAAATTTTTTGGATTTCTGTTTTTCATTAATAACTAATAAGGGTAAATTTGTTAATATGTTCCATATCCGTTAAGAAGGGAATTTATCAAATTTCTTATTATTTTGGGAAGGAAATCTTATATAACCGTTTTTCTTTTTCAAATACATTTTTTATTATCTTTTTATAATTAGAACACATCGGATAATTAAATAATTACTAGTTTATTTAGAATTATCTTTCAGATTATTTATATAATATTAAAAAAATATTACTATTATTTAAACAAATTTTATTATTATTTTGTAAACAAAAAAAGTTATTATCATTGTGTTTTCGGATATATGAAATTATAACTGATTAATTTTAGAATAAACAAATTTTGTTATTATTTTTGTAAACAAAAAAGTTATTATTATCTATACTATATTATAAAGCATTTATGAATTTTTTTAAAAACAATCCATAAAGCTTTATGCAATGCTATTTAATGATGATTACTTAAAATCTCTTAAAAACAATTAACGAAGCTTTATGTACCACTGTTAATGCTAATTACTTAATTAATCATTATCTCTAACTCCTTGCTTTTATTCCTTATCTCTAACTCCCTATAAATTCTCAGATGGTAAACCCCTAAAAAAGCATTATAATTTTATGAACCCCTCAAAAGCGTCACTCTTTGTACAATTTTATAAAAAATATTATAATTTTTTCAAAACTAAAAAAAAAACGTTTTATAAAATCGACAATGATAAAAAGTAAAACAAAAATTAAAATCAAGATATATCGCGCTGCATTGCACGAGTACCCTTCTAGTTTTCTCTAATACGGATACCAATTTCATGAAATACTATGAAGCAAATCCGTGAAACAATTCCATCAAATAAAAAATACATGAAATAATTTAGTTTTCACATATAAAACATAACATATTTAAATACATGAAACAAGTGAATCAAGAAAACGAATTACATGAAACAGTTTCATCACATTAAACAATTTCTTGAAACAATTTAATCAAACTAAACAAGTATATAAAACAATTTCATCAAATCAAACAATTTCGAGAAGATGAGAAATACAGATGCGTTTTCATATAAAATAAAAATATTTTCCATAATTAAATGATTGACGAAAAGAATAAAAAAAATACAAGAACACTAAAAAAATAGAAAAAACCATAATTAAACGATTTTCATAACTATCATAGTTAAATCATTTCTATGCCTCTTGTATTTAATGAACCATAGTAATTGTTTTTTTACATAAATAGTCTTCTTTAATCATAGCCATTGACCAATGAAATCGAAGGATGAGTATGGTTTGTATGATTTGTACAAATAGCTTGGTTTGCAAAGTAACCATCCATATATTGGTTGGGTTATTTTGTTAACCCAAATTGTTGTACTAACTTTATTAACCCAATAACAGCCATTAATTTTAACACGAACGGTTGAGACGATGCACACATAAAAAAAATTAATTACAACATACGATTATGGGTAATAAAAGTAATGAACTATGAGGTTCAGGGGTAATTGAGTAAAACCGATTATTTACCTTTTGTAACTGTTGATCCAAACCCTCAGTGATTTGATAATGATCCTCTCTTATATACTTAGTGAAAATTGTAAGTAAACAATATGTATCAGAGTTTCACTATCGCTGATAAGTACTAAGATCTTCCAATACCGCTGATAGGAACTCTCGCTCTTTAGATTAAACATTCAGCGAACACTGTTCACCATTAATGTTCTGAGTCTGTTCAGTCATTATGGTGATCGCTGATAAGTTAGTTGTTTACTTATGATCCCTGAAGACAAGTTTCACGTCAACATAGGTTCTACGCTGAAGTCGAAGATCAAGCTCAAGAACCAGCGACAAGTCTCCTAATGAACTGATGCGGATCAGCGAAGACTCAGATTTGTCCACTCAACGTGAAGTATCAAGTACAAGACTTCAGCTATCGCTGAACTCTATCATTCGCTGATATGAAATGATAGATCGCTGAATCAACGAAAGATGATCATGAAGTCCTCCGTACAAAGTACTTTTGTCTTAACCACCCTTGCACGACTCCGTACGAAATGTCAGAAAAGAACCTCCGAATATCTGAAATCGTACAACCACTCTAATACTACACTGTTCATCCTTACGGCTACTAAGGTTGTCATCAAAAGTCAATGACATGCAACCAACCAGCTGATGACACGTGTAAAGTATATACTGACTTGCATTAAATGCATGCAGTATATAAAGAGATGAACTCACTTCATTTGAAGTAACTTGCTAACTCTGGACAAGTTCAAATCTCTTATCTCAGATAGGTTATTATTAGTAATTTCCTTATCTCTCTTAGTGCAAGAAACCTTAGTGTTCCAACTTGTTTAGATTTAGGTTTATCCTTAATCTTGTCTCCGCAACAAGCTGTAAATTGTTAATGATTTATCAATAAACAATTTAGAAAAGTAAAATCTGTGTGTTTGTATTCAACCCCCCCCCCCCCCCCCCTTCTACAAACTTGTATAGGCCTTCGGGACCAACAAGTGGTATCAGAGCAGATTTGTTTAATCTCATAAACAAGATCTAATCTAAGATATTTCTCTTCCTTGCTATTATCTGAAAATGGCCACCCACACAAACACAAATTATATAGACAATGGTTCTCTTGCAAAACCCCCTAGATTTTCCAGAGATAACTTCAACTTATGGAAAAATAGGATAACACTCTTCTTAGAAGGTGTAGACCCTACTATACCTTACTATATTGAGAATGGTCCATTCATCCCTGTAAGATTTGATGCTGCAGTTCTAGGCACTGAGAATAGACCTGCTATTCCAGAAAGGCTGGTACCTAAAGAAATCCATCAATGGACTGATGAAGATAAGAAGAAAGTGGCTATAGATACAAAAGCCAGATCCATACTATCCATGGCTCTTCCTGACGAAGTCTACCATTCCGTCATGAACCTGAAATCATCAAAAGCCACGTGGGACACAATATGTGTTCAGTATGAAGGAACGTCTGAAGTCCAGGACTCAAGAAATATCAACCTGGTAAGACAATACGAAAGCTTCATTTCTGGTAAGAATGAAACTCTCTCTGAAGTTCACCAACGTTTTAATTGTTTAATTATAGATCTGAAAACTGTTGGTAAGGAATATTCTAACTTTGAAGTGCTGACAAAGTTTCTAGAATGTTTACCTGAAAGCTGGGACAATTATTCCATGTGTCTCAAGCTGTCAAAGGATCTAAGATCAATGACCCTTGCTACCTTATATGGCACGTTGCTGAATCATGAGCAATCAAGCCATCTTAAGAAGAATCTTGTAAAAGATTCCAAAAGCACTCCTGTTGCTTTAATCTCAGAGGAACCTTTTACTCAGCGACCCTCGGTCACTATCACTGAGTTAGAGAGTAACTCTGAAAGTTCATCAGATTCTGATTTTTCAGATGATGAATCCTTGGCTCTCCTAACCAAAAAGTTCAGGAGATTTGCCAAGAAGAAAATGTTTAGAAAGAACAAACCTCTTTCCATAGCTGACAAGCCTAAATCATCAGTTTTTGTTGATAAGGCTACTGCTACTTGTTTTAACTGCGAAAAGATAGGACATTTTGCTAATGAGTGCAAGTCTAAGAAAGTTTCTAGACCCTCATCTTTTACAAAGAAATCCTTTGTTCCAAGGAATAAAGATGACAAATACTCAAAGCTGAAAGACAAATATGCGAAGCTGAAAAGCTTTAAGAAGAAAGGAAAAGGCCTGATGGCTGACTATGATTGGGCTGCTTCTGATGAAGAAGCATCATCATCTGATTCTGAAGATGATGAAGCAAATCAATGTCTCATGGCCAAGATTGAAGAAGAGGAAGAAAGTTCAGACATTCCCTCCACTTCAACCTCTGCTATTCAGGTATCACCTTCTTTCTTTACCAATATTGCAAATATTGATGAAGCTGATAGTCTCCGTAAGATCGATCTCTTGACTAGAAGTTTATACGAAGCCATGAACGGCAAAACTGTGGTTGAAAACCAAAATCTTGATCTCGCTGAAAAGCTTAAAAACTGCCACCTTCAAATAGAAAAGCTTTCTAAAATTGAAGAAGATTTTAAAGATCAAGTATATTTAAATCAGCTAGTCAAAATCGAACGAGCAGAAGCTATCGCTGCATTAGAGGCTGAAAAAGCTACTGTTGAAGGATGGTGTAATTCTTCAACAAAGATCACTGAGATAATTAAGGCTCAGATTCCTCTGAGTGATAAACGTGGTCTGGGTTATAAATATGATACTCCAAAACCAACCACTGAACGTTCAATGCTTAAATTTGGAACGTTCGTATCCTCAGTCGCTGACACTTCATCATCTCAGTGCTCCTCGTCCATTACACCAATCCCTGAGGAAACTCCTACCTCCTCAAAAGGTAAGGAGAAAATGGTTTATTCAAAACCTACCTCTGTCTCTAAAGACAAAGGTAAAGGAATTGTTATTTATCAAAATCCTCAGAAGGGTACCTTAGTACCAAAGCTGAATGCTTCTAAAGCCTCAGTGACCTACCCCTCTGGATCTAGAAAGCTGATCTCTGGATCTATTCAGCGATCTACTCCTAGACTCAGAGTGGATATCCTTGGTAAGAAATCTGAAGAACTGAATGTTCGTCCCATTTCTAAAGCCAATAGTTTACTTGGTGCTGGCACTTCTAATTCGAAATTAAAAGTTCAGCATACAAGTGGTCCTAGAACTACTTTTAGTTATAGGAAATGTTATCACTGTGGACTCACTGATCATATTGCTAGTAAGTGCCCCACAGCCACCAAATCTGAAAAGATAGCTAAGGTGAAGATTGCCCCCAAGGCAAAGAAGACCAACCCTGGTGCAAATCAGGTCAAGGTGAATTCTACCACTAAGGTTAAGAAATTAACCAAAGTGAAGAAAAACAAAGCTGAATCTTCAAATGCTGCGAAGACTGCTGAACCTTCCATTCCAACTACTTCCACTGACAAACGTGTATACATGGTTAAGTGGGTACCTAAGAAAAAACTAATCTTCCTTTGTATTGCAGGTTAAGAAGGGTATCTGGTATCTCGATAGCGGATGCTCTAGACACATGACTGGAAAGAAAAGCCTGCTCGCTGAATACAAGGAAGAGAAAGGTCCCTCTGTGACTTTCGGTGGAAATGGAAAAGGACATACCCGAGGGTATGGTGTACTTTCAAATGGTACAACCTCCTTCAGAAGAGTCGCATATGTTGAAGGACTGAAACATAATCTTCTGAGCATCAGTCAGCTCTGCGACATGGATAACAAAGTGATTTTCACTAAGGAATCCTGCTTTGTCACTGACAAAAAGGAGAAGATAGCTCTCAGCGGTTATCGTTTGGAAAATGTTTATGTAATAAACATGGACTCAACAACCACTGAGAACTCCTGTTTCTTCTCAAAGGCATCTTCTGATGTTAACTGGCTATGGCACAAGAGACTCTCGCATCTAAATTTCAAGACACTGAATACTCTTTCCTCCAAAGAGTTAGTCACTGGTCTACCTCAGCATTCATACGCCAAAGAGTCATTATGTTCAGCGTGTGAAAAAGGGAAGCAGACCAAGGCAAGCTTCAAATCAAAGCAAGTTTCTTCAGTGTCATCTCCTCTACAACTACTCCATATGGATTTGTTTGGCCCTGTTAACAAACAATCCATCGCTGGAAAGAAATATACGCTGGTCATAGTTGATGAATTCTCACGCTTCACTTGGGTAATATTTCTCCGTTCTAAGAGTGACACCCTTGAAGAACTCATCACCTTTGTTCGGAAGATGGAAACTCTGAACAATATGACTGTTCGCTCAATAAGGAGTGATCATGGAACTGAATTCAAAAACAGTTCTCTTGATTCCTTCCTTGAGAGTAAGGGTATTTCTCACAACTTTTCGTCAGTGAGAACACCGCAACAAAATGGAGTCGCTGAAAGAAGAAATAGAACAATTATTGAAGCTGCACGTTCAATGCTCAGCGATTCTCACCTGCCTACTCAGTTTTGGGCAGAAGCTGTCAACACTGCTTGTTTTACGCAAAACAGGTCGCTGATAGTCAAAAGATTCAATAAAACAGCCTATGAACTTTTTCATGGGAGAAAGCCTTCAATCAGCTTTCTTCACATCTTTGGATGTCAGTGTTTCATACTGAACAACAAAGATGCCCTTGGAAAGTTTGATCCTAAGGCTGATGATGGAATCTTTCTTGGATACTCCTCAGTTTCCAAAGCCTTCAGAGTCTTCAATCGAAGAAGACAAACTGTAGAAGAAACTATTCACGTCACGTTTGACGAATCCCGTTCAGCGAACTCTAAACCGAACGCTGATACAGAAGAACTGAATCAATGGATGTTTTCTCATCTTGGTGATTCAGAAGATATTCCCACTCCTCATGCTCATCCAGTAGAAGATGATAGTCCCACTATCATTCCAAACATGCAGAATAGTGAAGCTGAAACATCATGGGTCTCAGCTGTTCCTATAAACACTATACCTGCAGTTGATCCAAATATCTCAGACATTCCATCTACCTCTCAGCAATCAGTGAATATAATGACAACTGCATCCATTCCTCTCTTGGATGATACTCCCGACGTCGCTGAAGCTTCATCTTCGGCTCCTCAAGATCAAGTTGAGTCAGCGTCTCACGCTCCGGCTAAGCGATGGACTATAAATCACCCAATCGATCAAATTCTTGGTGATCCAAACGCTGGGATTCAGACTCGACGAAGTGCAGGTAATATTTGTCTATTTGTAAACTTTATTTCACTAACTGAACCATAGAAGTTAGATGATGCCCTCAGAGATCCAAACTGGGTCAGCGCTATGCAAGAAGAGCTGACTGAATTCGAAAGAAACAAAGTTTGGAAACTTGTTCGAAGACCAACTGACAAAACGGTGATAGGCACTAAATGGGTCTATCGAAACAAGTTGGACGAACATGGTACTGTAACCCGCAACAAAGCTCGTCTTGTTGCTCAGGGATACAGACAAGAGGAAGGCATAGATTATGACGAAACATTTGCTCCAGTAGCAAGACTTGAATCAATTCGTCTTTTCTTAGCATATGTTGTACACAAAAACTTCACTGTACATCAGATGGATGTTAAGTCAGCGTTTCTGAATGGAAAGCTGAATGAAGAAGTTTATGTGGAACAACCTCCAGGATTCTCAGATCCTAAGCGTCCAGGTTATGTTTATAAACTGAACAAGGCACTTTATGACTTAAAGCAAGCTCCACGTGCATGGTATGACACTCTTTCCACTTATCTCCATATTAAAAAATTTGAGCGAGGTAAGATTGACAAAACTCTATTTTTTTAGAAAAGTGAAAGGTCATATCATTCTAGTTCAAATATATGTTGATGACATTATATTTGGTTCTACTAACCCTGAGCTTTGTACTCGTTTCGCTGATAGAATGAAAGATGAGTATAAAATGAGCATGATGGGTGAACTAACATATTTCCTTGGTCTTCAGATTAAGCAAACTGAAAAAGGAACCTTTATAAATCAGGGAAAATATGTTAAAGATATGCTGAAGAAATTCGACTTAACTGAAAGTTCAGCTATGAAAACCCCTATGGCACCACCGCTGACACTTGATAAGGACACAAAGGGTGTTCCTGTCAATGTTACGTTGTACCGTGGGATGATCGGCTCACTATTGTACCTTACAGCTAGCCGACCCGATATTATGTTTGCAACATGCTTGTGTGCACGATATCAAGCCGAACCTAAGATATCCCATATGAAAGCTGTAAAACGAATCTTTCGATATCTTAAGGGTACAGCGAATCTAGGTCTTTGGTATCCCAAAGACTCAGGATTCGATCTAACCGCCTATTCAGACAGTGATTTTGCAGGTTGCAAAATGGATAGGAAAAGCACCACAGGAGGATGTCAGCTCCTGGGTGGAAAGCTGGTAAGTTGGACAAGTAAGAAGCAAAACTCAGTGTCCACTTCCACAGCTGAAGCTGAGTATGTAGCCGCTGGAAGCTGTTGTTCTCAGGTCTTGTGGATGAGAAATCAGCTACTAGACTATGATCTTCAGCTCTCAAAAATTCCAATCTATTGCGACAGCACTAGTGCCATCGCTATAGCCAACAACCCAGTGCTACACTTAAAGACAAAACACATAGAAATCAGATATCATTTTATCAGAGATCATGTGATGAATGGTGATATAGAACTTCATTTTATCCCAACTGATTATCAGTTAGCTGATCTATTTACCAAACCTCTTGATGAGACAAGATTCAACCTTCTCATCAGCGAGCTTGGAATGCTGAACTTTGAAGGATAAAACCTTCAGCGGTTCACATTGATCAGCGAAAGGATAAAATCAACTTGTATAACCCATTCTATCATTCTCTCTCTGAATAAACTTGATTCGCTGATATCAAGGTATGTTTACTCTCTCTGACATATCGCATGTAAATGCAAGATTTCAAAATAAATTGCATCGCTGAATATCTCTTCCTTAACAGCGACTTTTTGAAATTTCTTAAAACCTTCACTGATATTTCTATTCAGTGCTTCATGTTTTCAAAGAGTCCCTGAGTTTTTCAAAACCTCAGAGACAACCAAGAATATGAAAGGACAGTTGTGACGTCATTGCAACGGATAAACCCCGGCACGTTCTTCTTTCTGACACACGTTTGCACGTTTCGTTCAAACTTCCAATCAAATGCAAACACGTGTCCGTGTCATGATGAAAACCTTTTCCCGCTCAAGGATTTCTCTCTCTAAAACTCTCTATATAAACAACTCTTGGTTTATATTTGTCTTTTACGCGATCAAATCTTCCTCCGCAAGAAAAGAATTACTGTTGCATTTGTGCTCTCAAATCTTCAAAGAACTGTTCATCATCTTCTTCATCAAAACATCAAGGTTAATATGTTCATTTTTTAAATGCAGATAACTTGTTTCTGATCTTATCATTGTTTTAAACAAGATCAAACAAAAGAACTTCTTAAAAATAAAATCATTTCTTTCATGGTTTTATGAACACAACCATTTCATGGTTGTTCTTCAAGTTTTAAATCTTAATCTTAAACTTGTTCTTCATTCGTATCCAGTTTTTTTTGAAACTGGAATACAAGACTTTATGGGTTTTACATTTTCGTTTCAAAAATCATGAAAAACCCTAATCCTCATTAAGACATTTATGTCTGAATGAAATGGATAAAATTCGAAACATCTTAATGGAAATTTCTTTCCACATTAAGATAATTCTTATTTGTTAACATCTTTGGTTGAACTGATAATACAGAGAAATGGCAACTTCAAAGATCAATGTTACCGTTGAGAACATCTCCGCTGACTCTGAGGAAGTGGAAATCATCAAAGCCCCTCAGGTTAAGTTCAAGCTGGATCAACTTGACTGGACCAAGGTCAATAACCTCTCTGCGCTTTTCGAGTTTCCTCCTCGAAAGCAAGTTACACATCTGGATGATGCTGTAAATTTCCTTAAGAATAGCTGCATTTCAACAGCCCTGACCATCACACCTCCTGCAAGTCAGCTACTACTATCCCAGTTCTGGTACTCTGCCAGACACACTCAGCTACCCTCCGCCAAAGATGCATCCAAAACTATCGATTGCATACTCAGCGATACTGAGTATGGCACAATTAAGATAACCCCCGCAATCATTCGAAAAGCCCTGAACTTTCCCAACGCTACCAAAGAAAAACCGTTTGTTCCATTCCCTGACCATAAGAAGCATGCTGACAGAGAAGAAATCATTGCTTTCCTCGACGCAATGGGTTACATCTGGGAAACTGGAAGGGACAAGAAGCCCGAGAAGAAGCTGACGCTGATAAAGAAGTCCAAAATGCCCAGTGAGATGAATTTCATCTTCGCCCATCTGATCAGCTGCATGACAGCGAAGACCGGCTCCTCTGATCAAGCCGCTCAACCTCAGCAGGCTATGGGATACGCACTGCTGAAAGGTCTACATATTGACTGGGCATCTATCATTTATGATGACCTAGTACAAAGAGTAGATTCTGCTGCTGACAGGCCTGCATGGGTTTCCTACCCCCGATTCATCAGCGCCATCTTCCAATATGGCCTGAAGGACAGCTATCCTCAAGAGGGTGACCTGAAACTCTCTCAGGTTGGCCCTAAGGTGCTCGATTTCAAACTTGTCGACAATGAGGTACGTCTCTCTACCCTTCTCTCTCTTCTTAACCCTAATTCTTCGACTTCTGTGGCTCCTTCAGCGACAATACCCATCGCTGATACCCCGGCCACACAATCCTCTCCTAAGAAAAGGAAACACTCTTCAACCCTACTTGATTCCAAAAGGATCAAGAAAACCAAGGAGCAACCCCAGCAATCCCATGCTGAAGACTCCTCAGCTCATTCTGAAGAGCTGAAGGAAAGTTCCGTGGTACGCTCTGCCACACCCGTGCAAGCCATCCCTCCAATCCAGACTTCAGCGTCTCCAAACGTTGAGGTTAGAAACTTGGAACCTACCCAACCTCCCTCAGTCTCTCAAAAGACTGATGAAGTGATTCTCAGCGATTCCAACGCTGAACTCAGAACCCGAACCCCATTCTTATCCTTCGCTTCTCCCTCCACTCACTTGGACACTCCTCCAAAGAACACTGGAGATGCCATCATTCCAGAACCCACAGCTGAAGCTTCTCAAAGAATGATGAAGAAAGGACCTGCATAGATCACCATACCTCACCGTACTTTCGAAGAGGATATGGAACATTTTTCAGGAACTTGCAACTTTGACGAGTTCATCAATCCTCCTGCAGGTACAAATAAAATCCTATACACTGTAACTAAACCTGAAACTTCTGAGCTTTCCTTTGTTCACAAGTACTTATCTGTTACAGGTCCTAATTTGGGAGACATCAACGCCTCTCTGAAGTCCGTGGAAACAAAGCTGACAGATCTCACCACTACTCTTTCCAACAACTCTTCAGCTGTAACAAACGCTGGAGAGAATTTGACAAAGCTGACAATGGTGGTGGAAAAGAAAGCTTCCACAGACGACATCAAGATTGTTGATAAGACTCTCAGCGATTTCGCCAAAGTGCTCGCTGACATCTACACTGACTACACCTCACTCAAAAACTCCGTTTCCTCCATGTCTGGCGAAGTCACAACGCTGAAGACATCGGTTGGAGCCTTAGAGGGTGATATGTCAGCTGTAAAGACTGACTTAGGCTCTGTAAAGACCGACGTTGGTGAGATAAAAACGATGATCCAGCAGCTACTCAACAAGGCAAATACTCCAGCTCCTGAACCGACCCCTGCCCCTGCATTGGAAACTTTCACAGCGGCGGATCGTAAAGAGCTGCAGAAGATCACTCCTGCTATATCTGGCCTTGAAGACAGATTAGCAGCGATTGAAAGTTGTATTAAAATCTCTGGCCAAGTAGACAGAGAAAATACAAATGCTGAATCTACCCATTCCTCCCCCAGTCATCATGAGAAAGAGGGGGAGAAGAGCGCTGAACATCCCGAGGAAAAGAGCGCTGAACATACCGATGAGAAGAGCGCTGAGGATCTTGAAAAGAGCGCTGAAGACCTTTCCCATGATGAATCTATCAGGGGAGAGAAGAATGAAGATCTTATCGCTGGACCTCAGGGAGATGAAAACCCTGAGGGAACCGAGAAGCTCGCCTCTGTATCTGAGGGGGAGCAACTCGAAGAAGACGCTGAAGAATCCGAAGCAGAAGATGATGAAGCCGTCGACATCCCTGATGATGAACCATCTTCTTCTCCAAAGAAGAATGATGATGATGATGATGACGAAGATGACGATGATTTCTTTATCGTCAAACCTGCCCCAAGGATCAAAGCTCTTAAGGGAATTTCAATAAATGAACCAACAGGGGAGCAGACAAAGACAAAGCCCTCAGCCTCTGGCGCTGAGAAAGGCAAAGGCAAAGGCGTCGCTGAAGATGAAAATCTGGCGATCTTGCTTGTAAAGCCGGTTTGTCAGGTACACTAATCATATCTCACTCCATCCCTCCTCTATAAGTTCTACTACCCTAGCCTACACCTGAACATATTTCTCTTTCTCCTTCTACCCAAGTTCTTCTACCCATGTTCTTATTTGTAAGATCGCTGTGTTTCAGCTAGTCCTCTCCCCTGTTTGAGGATGTCGCTGAAGGTTCTACTACTGCGACTTCACAAATAAAGCCAGCTGCTGATGATGAAATAATCCCAGTCTTAGATTTGATCTCTGAGACTGATGAACCAGAAGAACAACCTCTCTCGCACAGAAACAGACCTTCCTCAGCTCCTCAAAAGCTGAGTGAAGAGGATCAAAAGAGAAGAGAGGAAATAATAAAGCGATTCGAGGATCAGCGAATCATTCTAAGGCGTGATCAACTTCCTTCAGTTCCTCCAAAGTTCAAAATCTCCAAAGCTGAATACCAGGAACACCTTAGAGCTGAACGCCTTATCGCTGAAAGGAAGGAAGCTGAATAGAAAGACAGAGAATACGCCATCAAGCTTACTCAACGATCAATCAAAGACCCCAAGCTGAAAAGAGTTCCCATTGATGTTCAACGTCAGCTCTGGGATGATGCTCAAGAAATCGTTAGAGAAAAGACAAAGGTCTCTGATACAACTTTGGAATGGGCTAAACAAATGCTGACTTATCGATCAAGACCATCCAAAATAATCAAAGCCAACATCAGAGGAAAAATGTATGTTGATGTTCCTGTTGTTGAAGTGGATGTCTACAGAGATGACAAAACCAAGCAAACCTTCTATGCTGCTTCATTAGAAAAGTTTGGTCTCTCTGAATGGTTAGAAACAAAATTAGCCATTCAGGGATCACGCTCAAAATTCAAAAGCCATGTTGAGATGATCTTAAACAAACAGATCGACTTGCTTTCATCTGCTGTGGATATTCCTCCTACTCTTCCTCAACCGAAGAAAGCCTCTGCTAAGAAGAAGAAAGTTTCTGATTCAGGTCCAATCATTCGAAATGAAACAGGTATTGGTTTCTCTCGTGCTGAAGTTCTTGGCCCTGATGCTGATCTTTCAATGCTTGACACCTCCCTACCACCTGGAGAAACCTTCATCCCTGGCACAGTGGTAAGTGATCCATATGGTATATTCTTCTTAGACTATGATGGAAATCATCACTTTCAACGTGTCTCTAAGCTCCACATCGCTCTCATCGAACAACTCAGAGATCTCGTACACTGGTGTGAAGTCAGACGCGACATCAAAGCTAGACACCTGAAGCCCTTGATTTTTGATGCTGCTCTGAAGTTAAAGAATCAAGGAGTAAATGTCCCTGACTGGATGATCCCCACTGAAAAGACGACCCTTAATGAACTTCTCATTAAGGAAGAACCCTTTGAAAACTGATATGATCTCCTATTTCTCTATTGTATCAGTTATCCTTCTGTACTTGTAAATTATTTCGCTTGTACTTGTAATCTTTCTGTTCTTCATTGTAACCTGATTCAATATTTTAAAGAAAGATTTCAGCGAACGTACTTTACTCCATCAGTACTGAAAAGATCCCAGAAAATAGTAAAAGGGACAAATATTTTATGAGTTCTTTTTATCCTTATGTTTTCATTAAATAACAATTTTCTTTGTTGCTATGTCATAATCAAATAGGGGGAGATTGTTGATCCAAACCCTCAGTGATTTGATAATGACCCTCTCTTATATACTTAGTGAAAATTGTAAGTAAACAATATGTATCAGAGTTTCACTATCGCTAATAAGTACTAAGATCTTCCAGTACCGCTGATAGGAACTCTCGCTCTTTAGATTAAACATTCAGCGAACACTGTTCACCATTAATGTTCTGAGTCTGTTCAGTCATTATGGTGATCACTGATAAGTTAGTTGTTTACTTATGATCCCTGAAGACAAGTTTCACGTCAACATAGGTTCTACGCTGAAGTCGAAGATCAAGCTCAAGAACTAGCGACAAGTCTCCTAATGAACTGATGCGGATCAGCGAAGACTCAGATTTGTCCACTCAACGTGAAGTATCAAGTACAAGACTTCAGCTATCGCTGAACTCTATCATTCGCTGATATGAAATGATAGATCGCTGAATCAACGAAAGCTGATCATGAAGTCCTCCGTACAAAGTACTTTTGTCTTAACCACCCTTGCACGACTCCGTACGAAATGTCAGAAAAGAACCTCCGAATATCTGAAATCGTACAACCACTCTGATACTACACTGTTCATCCTTACGGCTACTAAGGTTGTCATCAAAAGTCAATGACATGCAACCAAGAGCTGATGACACGTGTAAAGTATATACTGACTTGCATTAAATGCATGCAGTATATAAAGAGATGAACTCACTTCATTTGAAGTAACTTGCTAACTCTGGACAAGTTCAAATCTCTTATCTCAGATAGGTTATTATTAGTAATTTCCTTATCTCTCTTAGTGCAAGAAACCTTAGTGTTCCAACTTGTTTAGATTTAGGTTTATCCTTAATCTTGTCTCCGCAACAAGCTGTAAATTGTTAATGATTTATCAATAAACAATTTAGAAAAGTAAAATCTGTGTGTTTGTATTCAACCCCCCCCCCCCTTCTACAAACTTGTATAGGCCTTCGGGACCAACAGTAACCCCCACCCCCCTCCCCGACGGGCATATATAATACTCCCTAAACAATCGACTTCGTTTACATTTTGTAACCCCTCATCCACATAATAAATGTAATGAACAATGATGTTTATGGGTAATTGAGTAAAACATATTTCTTTTACCTTTTGTAACCCCTCGTATAATACTCTCCAAAAAAAATCTCTCATTTATGAACATGAATGTGCACGACACAATGCACAATGGGGGTGTGTGAACAGTACTGATAAGGGTCAAATTGTTCAGAAAGTTTTATAAAAACAAGAGTGTTCATTGAACATTCTAAAAACATGAATGGTTTCATAGTTGTTCATGGCTTGCACATTGAACTGATAATTGTTCATGGTTTGCACATTGAACTGATAAACTCATTCGTGAAAAAAGTACACATGGTTGGTTTCATATTTGTTCATGGGTGGTTCATTTAACATTTATGAAACAATTTATCACAACCATAATGTAGCCAATGTAGTCGTTGTGTGAACTGATGAACCCATCCAACCCCAAGAAAGATTAACCCCTTATATTATTTTTCACATGTCTTCAAGTCACACTACTAATAATAGTTTATATTTTTTTCACTACAACAAATATGACAAAGAATATATATAGAAGTCCATAGGACCTGTGTGAAGGTTCAAACACACATTTGCACACAACATGTGACAAACAAGATTGGCATTATAACACATATCTACACACATCTTCATTGGGATTGAGTTGCGTTCCATCAAATATTATCGTCGTTGTAGTTATCATTGACGAACAATTATATACATCAGCTCCTCCATCTACATCGTCCAACCTTTTGGAATTAATAGAATCGTTCAACAAAACGGGTTCAATGTAGTTTTGCTCACCTCAATAATTCATTTTTCATACAAAAAAATGTTGAACACGTATGAAAAATTAAAATACCTAGTTATTTTGAAGAAAAATTAAGTAGAGCTACACCAAATTATCATCTAATGCAAAATTTGAAAATTTAATTAGAGCTAGAATCATGGATGAGGTTTATTTTGTAACTCCTCATTAATATGTCTACCAAAACAAAACTAGTTCATGAAATACCAATTCTACCCTTGCACATGTATTGAATAGGTTTTAGCTAACCAAAATTGAAGATCAACACCAATGAGATATACTGAATCATCGATTCCCTTCTAAAATACAATTCATGGGCTGCTTTGAGATTAAAGCCTTCAAGGTGATGTTTCATTTGTTCCAGTTATTGTGTTCGTAGTAGTTCTACTCGATTGGCTCAAGTTCTTGTATCAAGTATGTTGTGTACAATATGATATCTCAAAATTTTGATTTGATATTGTTCCAGCGATTCTTTCTTGCAACATCACGTGAAATAACACTATTTGACTCGATTAGAAAAGTGTATGTGATTCCCCATTTCTCAGAGAACATCTCTAGGGTTATGACAATAGGACAAGTTTTTTCAAGAAATCATTGAACGTGTGAATGTGTAATGTTTTCACCTGCACGGATTTATCTAATCCTAGAACTTGTTTTGCAGAGTCTTGAATGCTCAAGTGGCTTATGATGATTAAGTCAAAATAACCGACTCATGTCACGTGAATGAAGTCTCGTGATTATTATGTTGAACTTGATTGATATGTTATTTGCAAAATGATTGTCTTATTCACCAAACAACTATATTTCCTTCCGAACTAAATCATATAGAGGATTTAAATGGTAATTTATTGTCATTTAAACTGTCCATTTAAAACAGTTACCAAACAATCATACTTCTGTATGTCCTATATTATATCATACAGATCATAAGAACCTATTAAATATCGTGACCACTTAACCATTCAACAACTCTCAAACAACTAAATATTTTTTTTAAACATATATAATATTTTTTTATCATGAAGATTAATTTTGGGACTTGAAAGAGTATCAGTTTTTTTTTTTGTTTTATAAATAAAAACATATATAAAAAAGTGAATGAAACGAAGATGAAGAGAATTAATGAGGAAAGTGTCCATAATTAGCAGAGCACACACATGACACACCCCTTCTGAAACGACTTTTCTTCTCCTGACAAAGACCAAAAACACTTTGGAACAAACAAATAACAACACCCTCAACAAAAAAATTCATTCACACTACAATTCTTCAGATTCCGCCATGGACGAGGACAGTGATCGGAGCTCTGAAGCAACTCAATTGGAAAATTTGACAACAGCCGGAAAAAGGCACGCTCACCACGACGCTGCTGAAGATTCCGGCACCGTAAATGAGAACGAATACGATGATGATGATGACGATGCCACTGATGATCAGAGAGAGGTTAGTGAATTAGAGAGTTCGCCTATGGAAATCGTCGCATATTCTAGAACTTGTCAATCTGAAACCCTAGTCTCTGGTATGTAGTACGATCGCTTCTTCCTAAACTGACTTGTGTTTTGTTTATGTATTTGTGCCTAATATGATTAGTATGTATGTGCTTAGGTTTGGCGGAGGTACCGATACAATATGAGATGCGACAGGATGAGTTGGAACACTTGAAGGTAAACTACTACCAGGGCTTACACATTCACTTGTTATTTACATTCTTGCTGTTTTTTTAGTTTTATTTGAAAAAAAAACGCATAATTGAAAGGATAAAGGTCTATGCTTTGATTGTGTCCATCTTCCTCAAATTATCTCGGTACCACACTGTTCTAAAAAGAAAAAGGAAAAAAAAAATAATCATAACAGCAGTTTTTGTTCTCTTGTAGTCAACTTAACTCATTTTTGAAGTAGTGTGTGTGGAATGTTATCAATTTTTTGTTCAAATATATCATCCACATCTTGATTTTTGTACTATTTGTTACGAAGTTTGATATGGTTGTCGATTTTCCCAAAGAGGTTTAGAATCCGCAACAAAGTTCAACTTGAAAAGAAGCCTAATCAAAAGTGTAACTCTTCTTTGGGAAGGGGAAGTATTATTTTTCTATCTTGATGCATAAACTAAGTTAATTATTCGAACCCGACTTTTGAAGAGGAATCCTGTGCTGTATTGAAGTTTGGTTTTGGACTTGTGTGATTTGTTCTGTCACTATGCATGAAAGATATACTCAAGTAAGCAACAACTTCATGATAGATACTTATAGCTTACTTTCCCTCTGACCTAATATTGTTATTTGTTTATGGGTTGTTTGTTCAGTGGAAAAGTTTCATATGCTTGATGATTTTTTTTTAAAAATTGGTTTGGTTTGGCCAGCTAACTTGATTGGACTACTTGGTGTGCAAGTTGAAAGGACAGCCTCTGTAAATAGGTAGAAGTGAGTTTTGTGTGCTTGGGTTATTATCTTATATGAAGATCGTAAGACTTGCTAGTTATTAAAAATTTGGCTTTTCATTGACAACAAGAAACATATTTTGATTGGAACAAAGAATCCACAAGAATGGGAAATGGTAAAAGTATGGAAAGGTCGTTAGAAATGGGATACAAATCAATTGCTTGGGTTTGTTGGGGAAATTTTTGAAATGCAATTTTGATTAAAAGCACCTGCTATTGCAAGAGGCTGATGCAGAGTTTTCTTCCATCATTATCTAACCCAACTACTTCGTCAATCTATATTCTATAACAAGAACACCACCCAATGTCCTCACATGTTTGTTTGGGCTTCTGCACCTCCAGTAATATTTCCTTCGTTCAGTGTTTTTTGTATCCTGTTTCAGAGTCTCCAATTCAACCATTTCTTGTTATCATTCTTAGTGGTGGTTTTACGTTCTTCCCCTTCTCCATGTTTGGTGGTTCCTACTGAATCATCACAAAATAATAAAGATAGTATTATTGTTCCCCCTTTTTTGTAGGGATGTATGAATTTACTTTCGAAGGGCCGCTAGGTATTTCTTGTACCAGTTTAATTGCATTTATGCTTTCTATTGGGTTCTGTTTGAAGTGAAGTATCCTGCTGTGAAGTTTACAAGGAAAAAAATGCTTTGATGCAAAGTGTGTAACTTGCTACATGTGGTCAAGGAGGAAGGCGTTTGTTTGTATATTGGTATCGTGAGGCAATTATTAGAAGTTAGCAAGATCGTTAGTTTAAGGAACTTCTGTTAATGAACTATTAGAATGTGGTGGTTGTTTCAGGGGAGAAGTGTCATATTTACAAGTCCTTGTCTTTTCTTTGATAAAAGT
This sequence comes from Saussurea involucrata, assembly GCA_033807775.1. Lineage (NCBI taxonomy): Eukaryota > Viridiplantae > Streptophyta > Magnoliopsida > Asterales > Asteraceae > Saussurea > Saussurea involucrata. The sequence continues at coordinate 27,073,559 of CM066324.1, forward strand.
GAGACCATGACTTTCTTCTAAAGGGCAAACATATTGGTATCTTACTTGAAAATATTCTCAAATATTACTATATATTGGTGTGTTACTTGAAAATATTAGCATGCTTTATTAACTTACTTGGTGATGAAGCCATTTTCCCTAAGAACCATCTGAAACCTAGAATTTCATCTGGAATATGTTTCTCATTTTAAAACACTACTTCTGACTAGCCTATAATTTAAACGCAACCTAAGTTATACACTCTTAAAGCAACAGCCTATGAAAATGATTAATTTTTTTCTTTTTCTCCTTTGGTTTTGAATGTTCTTTTCTTTTGGGTGCACCATATTATCTTCTCCTATCACATGTAGCACGTTAGTTCTGAATATTTCTTGTAAATTACTAGGGCTGTACCAGAACTGAATTCAGCGGGAATTGAACAAACTCTAACACTAAAAATTGATCATATTTGGATAATTCTGAGTTTTGCTTTTAGGTTTTGCAGACATGCTTGAGTCAGGAATTGTTTGTGACCTTGTTCGAATTTGTAACTTTGGCATTATTTTGTTCACAAACTATGCTTATTAGAGGAATACTTTTACATGCTATGTGTTTATTAATCCATTCCAACTAAAATATTGCATTTGGATGCATACACCCCTGTATATTTATAATATGATTTGTTTGATTACAAACGCTGTAGTTTTCTATCATTACCCACTTGCAATTAGTGATAATTGCTTTTTAATCAAAGAGAAGAAATCGTAAAGTGTGTGTTAGAATTAGTCCCCTGTCACAATTATCTGGGAAGTATTAGTGACTCAACTAAAGTTAAAGTATTACCACTTTTTATCCTGATAACAAGTATCAACTTAGTTTTTTATAACAAAGTAATAACACTTGATTGATAGGGATATGGGCAAGTTCTATATTTTATTTCAATGAGTGAGGGTGGAAAAAGAGAAAATATGTATGATAAATATCCCTTTTAAGAAAAGAGGACACTTACTTCTTGACGTCCTAAAAAGGGAAGGTGGACATTTATTTCTGGAAGGTGGGAAGTACTACTTTAGAGATGGACAAGAAAAAAAGAACAAGACCCTTTAATCAGCTATTAGTAAAGAAAGTTATGATTGAGCAGTGAAAGATAGAAAATTTATCAACCTCGTAATTTTAATACTTGTAACCAATACGTGGAAAATTTATCAACCTCGTAATCTTAATACATGTAACCAATACGTGGAACAGAAAGAAGCATATAAACAAACACGAACCGGTTACATTTTACATTTAACTCATGAACAAAAAGCATCTAAGTCCATATTCATGCTTTGTGGTTTCAAGTTCAGTATTTTACGGTTTCTATTCATTTGTTCTAATCATTGCCTTCTATGAATATATATAACTTTAGGGTCGGGTTCAGGGGAAAATCTCAAAAAAATGGAAAACTAAGGAACACCCTGGGAACTGTTCATTTGGACGGTATGCACATGTGTATACAAGTAATTTGTAACATGCACACGTGCATAAAAACCAAAGACCAACTTCAATTACTTGTATGCACATGTGCATACCATCCAGATGAACCCTTATCAGGTTGTCACTCAGTTTTCCATTTTTTTGAGGTTTTCCCCTGAACCTCCCTCTATAACTTAATTTGTGCAAATATTTGTCCATATCTATGCTCCAATAAACTTCAATTCTCTACCTTTTGCCACTTAGAATCAACTTCAAGGGAGTCACCAAGAAGCCTTGGCAATTGTTATAGCTCAGGCTCAAGCTCATGCAGGGAGTAAGATTCAGTTACCTGGGATTCTATCTTCATCCTCAGAATTATCACCACCAAATTCAAATCTTCCGAGATTAAATCCACAAGGAGAAATACTCTCACCAGCAGGGAATGCAGACCAGAAGACCACCTCTGATTCCAAGATTGTATCTACATCACGTACTGTGAAGACACCTATTGACGGGTACAACTGGAGAAAATATGGACAGAAACAAGTGAAGAGTCCTCAAGGGTCTCGAAGCTATTATAAGTGCACATACACTGAATGTGAGGCTAAAAAAATTGAGTCCTGTGATCAATACAATTCCGTCACAAAAATAGTTTATAAAGGTCAGCACAAACATGATCCACCTAAGAAAGTGTTTACCAGGAGAGGTAGCAGCAAGATTTTATCTGCTTCTTCTAGAGGACAAGATCGTAAAATGATCTCTAAGCAAAATAAATCAAGTGGGTCTGTCAGTAATGGTCCGATTTTAGTTGAGGAGATGGATGCACCACCGCCAAAACGAAGGCAAGTCACAAACATTATAGTTTTTTATATTTTATTTTTTTATCATGTTATGCAAATCAGAATCTTATGATAAGCTCTTACGTTCTATACATACTACCCGTTGTGCATGAGCAGAGTAAAGAAAAACAGCTCGGCAAGTCCTGGTTCTGTTCTGAAACCTCCGAAAAAGCCCAAGTTTGTTGTACATGCAGCCAGTGATGTTGGAATCTCAGCAGATGGTTATAGATGGAGGAAGTATGGACAAAAGATGGTGAAGGGAAATCCTCACCCCAGGTGCATCCTTGTTCATTTAAATTTATACCACAATTTACCACTTTACTATATGGTTTTAATTGGTTCGTATTGCAGTTTGAAGTAAACATGCTCTAACTACTTTTGGATAAAGGTGCAATCATATTTGACTTGTAAATTACAATAGGCCTTGTTTGTTTTTTAGAAAAAAGCTCTTATTAGTCTCTTATGTCTAATTCGTTAAGAGGTAGGGCCATTCAGACTGTTTGCGTTTTCCAAATTTCAGTCACTTATGTCTTATTGTCCTCTTATCTGGTAAGAGGTAAACCAACCTCTTATTTGCCTCTTATTGTTCTCAAAGAACAATGAATTAACCTTAATAGATCAATTTCTCACAATCGGTTCACTTGGATTATAATAAAACTCAATTTACTATAATTAGGTGACTTTCAAATTTAAATTTATATAATTTAAATGTATTTTATTATCGATTAAACGCATTCATTTAAATGAATGCTAATTTTATAATTTAGATGTAAATTTCGTAATAAAAATACATAATATGTGAAATTGTATAAATTTATATATATAAATTCAACACTATAATATTCTAATGGGGCAAGTACATAATTTAAACAAATTCAGACATTTATCAGTTTACAAAAATAAACAGTCTTATTGATTCAGATTTCAGCACCACCTCTTATCAATCAGAAGTGAAATAAGACTTCAGCACCTCTTAAAAAACAAACGCCACCTTAGCCACATAATTGACTAGTAAGTTACATGGCTGCAATAAGGTTGGGACGATCTAAAGATTTTATTGGTTAGCCTTATTTGGAAAATAGAAGTTGATAAAAGAAAAGAAAGTACTACCACTTTGTTCGTGCCATTTTTCCTCTCTGAATAGGAAGAATTAGAGTGAAAACAGACGCTGAAGAATTTTCCCAAATTGCCACTTATCCTCTAATACGGAGTAGTAGTTACAAATAAGATCAATGCTAGAGAAACGGAAGATTAGAATATTATTAGCCTACTCCTTTATTCTTGGATCATCAAAGGGAAAATGACCTAAAAAGATGTACAATTAATCAAATAAGAAAACAAGGAGGGAGAACATCTTAGTAGTGAATGGATAGGAATAATACTCAGAAAGTGTGACAACAACATGCACCCTTTTATTCCACTAGTTGGGGTAGGAAATGAAATCCATTAGAAATTATTGAGAGTTGGACTCCCCCAAGGCTCCAAGATATGAATACCATCTTTCCATGCACTCCTATCTTAGGCCATCTTTTTTGGCATTTGATCTAAATAGGGTCAGGTTCAGGGGAAAACCTCAAAAAATTGGAAAACTGAGGAACACCCTGGTAGCCTTCATCTGAACGATATGTACTTGTGCATACAAGTAATTTGTAACATGCAAACGTGCATAATGCACACGGACATAAAAAAACCAAAAAACAACTTAATTTACTTGTGTGCACAAGTGCATACCATCTAGATTTCCTCAGTTTTCCATTTTTTGAGGTTTCCCCTGAACCTCCCTCAATCTAAATATATAGTTTTATTTGGGCATTAGTGGCACTCTCTACTCATATACAAATATACCAATTTATTTTAAATAAGGGTAAGGGTTTTGAAGCTTAGCTGATTAATACTGGATTGAAATAGAGTGCTTTATCAGTTAGCTTTGCTACCATCTTTGGTTACATAGGGAAAACTATTGTGAAACATCTTAGAATTGTCATTCCCATGATGATCATCATTAATCATGTTTCACCTTTTAACTTACAAACACGACTAAGTGCAGAATATAAACACACACTTGATGGAAATCTGATTTAGAGTTGGAGAGTGGTGGAATCCGACGATGTTGCACTTAAGCCTTAGGCTATGTTTGGCAAACTAGCTGATAAGCTAGCTGGTAGCTGATAACACGTTTGGCAAAAACTAGCTTATAAACATGTAATGTAAAATGACCAAAAAGAACATCTTCAAAAAATTATCAATTACAATATTTAATTATATAATTAAAATTTTTTTATAACAATATAATATGTTAATTAATACAACCAATGTAGTGAAGAAAAATTAAATAATATAACATGTTAATTAAAAGAATTTAAAATTTATTATTACATATATACTATAAGTTTTGAATTTGTTAAAACAAGTTTTAGAAAAAAATATATATTAACTTATGATTTTAAATAACCATTACGTATAATATGAAAAAAATAATCAAATAATAATTAAAAAAGATAATAGTAATTGATGATTAAAATATATTGATTAATAATAAAAAAATATATAAAAATAATTTATATGATCAACAATAACTCTAAATAATTAAAAATTAATATCAATGTATAATTAAAAGTTAATTTACTAATTTTCAGTTAATATTAATTAATATTTATTTATTAATAATAATTAAATTTAAAAAATTAATATTTATTTATAATAATAGTTAGTTAATAATAATGAGGGCAATATTGGAATATTCACAAAAAGCTACTCAAAAGCTTCTCCAAGTAGCGTTTCAAAAAGCTAGCTTATACTTATGATCATCCAAACATGTACCCAGAAAAAAGCTAGCTTAAATAAAATGTACCTTGATGAATTAGTTGGTAAACATTTGAATCGATGATGTTTCTTTGTTAAGTCATTTTGTTTTTTCAGTTTATATTGTATGTATGTGTCTGTGTGTACTTGTATGCATATATATTGATATATATGCATTTGCGGGGCACCTATATAAAAGTTCTAAACATAATTTCTTTCTTCAGATGATTTAGTTTTAAACATCATATATACATATATGGGCGAATGTTGAGATGAAAACCACAAATATAATGTCAACCATGAGAACTAGTGTGTGTGTATATATATATATATATATATATATATATGCATTGATGCATTATCTACTATCAAAATATGTATATGTCTGTTGGTATATTTATCAACGTATATTTTCTGTTGGTGTTAAATATTTATATATATATATATAGGGTCAGGTTCAGGGGAAAACCTAAAAAAACGGAAAACTGAAGAATACCCTGGTAACCCTGGTATGCACTTGTACATACAAGCACACCTGCATATGCACACCTGCGTAATGCACACGTGCGTAAAAACCAAAAAACAACTTACCGTCCAGATGAGGGGCTACCAGGGTGTTCCTTAGTTTTCCATTTTTTTGAGGTTTTCCCTTGAACCTCCCTCTCTCTCTCTACATATATATATATATATATATATAGAGAGAGAGAGAGAGAGAAAGAGAGAGAGAGAGGAAGGTTCAAACGAGCACACTAACTATTTAAGAAAATAACAAATCATGTGCAAAATCACATGTGATTTTACATTAACTGCAAAAACTGGACACGCACGACTTTGGCCGCGACTTAAAGTGGCGGGAAAAGTCGCGTAATCATATATGATTTTGTACGTGAATCATATATGATTTTGTACATAGCGGCTGTTTTCTTGTTTTTTTAAATAGTTACCGTTCTCGTATGAACCCACCTCTCTCTCTCTCTCTCTCTATATATATATATATATATATATAAGAATGTTGATCATGCTTGATTTTGGAGGTCTTATTGAAGAAGAAGTCGTCATGTTCTGAAGTGTGGATTTGAATATACGTATTGTTTCAGAAACTACTACAAGTGCACTTCAGCCGGATGTCCCGTTAGGAAACACATCGAGATGGCAGTTGATGGTTCATCAGAGGTAATACTAACGTACAAAGGAGTACATGATCACGACATGCCAACACGCACAAAAGACCAAGGTTCACCTACCCGTCTTCTTCTCAACGCCGTTTCTTCAACTTCCAAAAACACTTCACAATCAAAGAAACCCGAAGAAACCGAGCCACCAAATGGTCAAACCGACAAGACCACCGATGAGTCAACTCGAACCCTGGCTAGTTTCAAGACCATAATACCTTGCTGAAACCTCATATGTTCCTATGCAAAAAAAGATAAGTGGTTCCTTGTTTTCACAAGTTAACTTTTAGTTATTACTGGTGATCATTTAAGACATTTCCTTTCTCTAATTAAATAAACCCCCAGGTAGATCTAGTGGGTTTTGTTTAATTAAATTTAGGTTTAAATTGTAGTTTATAACTTTTATGAGTAGACCCGGTTACAAAATCCGCTCATTGTCGTATAGTGTACGCTTAACTTGAAACATGTCGCAAGTCTTTTTAAGTGGAGTTACTGAGCTTAGAGATGCATTAAATCATACATAGTCTTTTAATCATTTCCCACCAAACTATTCAAGATCTATCAAACAACACCCTAGACAAGTTGCCAATTGATCACATGTTCTTGTTTTTCTTTCGTTAATCGTGGGTGTCCGGGTCAGCTTGCGCGCACCTTCATTTATTCCGGTGGCCTTGAAGATCAGCCAAAAAAATCCGCTGTGGCCTTGCGGGACTCGAACTAGTGACCTATAAGGAGGATCACATGTTCTTGCCCGATCATGCTGTGTCCCAAAATGGCTATGGTCATAATGGTTGACATTTTTGGTATCGATTGATGTTTCTGGACCCCATTAGAACAACCATAATCAATTAGTTTTAATCATTTTGATAATGTGTAAATTGTTGCCGTTTTTTTGGCATGTTCCGATGACGATTGTGGTCTTGTGTTTTATAATCTTAGGGATCGATTTTGTATTTCTTACACATTAACACTAATCGACTCTCCAAAAAAAAATACTCTTAGGACATCTTAAACGGGTAACATTAAATCTTATACCAAATCCATAAAAAATGTTGTAAAACTTGGTAAAAAAAAGGATAAATTTACTTCAATAGATAAAACCAAATCTTACACAAAGATTCTATATATATATATATATATATATATATATATATATATATATATATATATTTATCTTTTTCAACTGATGGGAAATTTGGTGTAAGTGAATAGTTAAAGTGATTTGGCATCAAATGTGGAATTTTGTCAATGGAATTTAAAGTTCCAATCCCATCAGATTTCTTCAGAATCTACGAATCAAACGCCACCTTAAATAGAGATGGTTGAAAGAAATCAAAACGCTACATAACATATCTACAGAAATTTAAACACATAATTTTCATAGTCTTTTTACAGAGAGATATAATATTACTTTTAAAAATTCGGGATGTCCACCCTCCTTAAAATACTGTAATTTACCTTCTCATGACAGCCATGCCACCTGATTTCACTTAATTAGTACTAATCAAGTTTCTTGAATTAATTTAAACCTTGTTAATATAAAAAGGTTTACTATATTTGATCAAAAAAAATTAAAAAGGTTTACTATATATACATTTTATATTGACTTTGATCTAATTATATGTACTTTTTATATTGAGTTTCTTGGACCAGTTTAAACCTTGTTAATATATAAAGGGTATTGCTATATGTACCCTTTTATGTCTATTAGTAACTTTAGAAATATAAAAATGTTACTTTAATATTAATACTTGTGGGAAAAAAAAAACAGTTAGAAGAGATTCAAGTAGCAACAAACAAACGGGATATTGCCTCAAATAGCCGAAGTACAGTCTCTACTTTCTATACCCACTTTAGAACCCTATGTCCACAAATACTCACAACTTTCGCAGAAAAACTTACGCGAAGAAAACTCTCTGCATAAGTTTGTTTTTCTCCCAAAAATTAAAGAAAAAACATTTTTTAAAATGTTTAAGCAGAGAGTTTTCTATGCGTAAGTTTTTCTGTCTCACATGTCTGCGTAAAGTCCACGTGTGCTCCATGTTGGATAAAAAGTTTACGCGAAAAGGTAAAAAAAAATTACGCAAAGAGAAGTCTATGCGTAAGTTTTAAATATTTTTTTTAATTTTTATATATAAATATTTTTTTAAAAAACACATGTTTTTTCAGAATATATTAAAAATATTGGTTTAAAACATGTATATGCTTTTTATAAAAAAATTCTACAATTTTTTAGGTTTATTATATTTTTATTGTTTTTAGAAAAGAAAAAAATTAATAAAATATCAGATTTAAGGGTGTTGTCAAATCAATTGTACAAAGATTCTTTAAAAAAATTAAAAAATTATTTATTTATATATAAATACTTTAAAAAATATTTATATAAAAAATCTTTAAAAATAAAACAAAACACGTGTTTTTCAGAATATGTTAAAAATATTGGTTTAAAAATATATAAAAATTGAAAAAATATATATTTAAAACTTACGCATAGATTTCTCTTTGCGTAAGTTTTTTTTTATCTTTCCGCGTAAACTTTTTATCCAACATGGAGTACACGTGGTGCACACGTGGACTTTACGTAGACACATGAGACAAAAAACTTACGCAGAGAAAACTCTCTACGTAAACCTTTTAAAAAATGTTTTTTCTTTAATTTCTGGGAGGAAAAACAAATTTACGCAGAGAGTTTTCTCCGCGTAAGTTTTTTTGTAACACCTCATATTAATTATTGTTGCTATTTTAAGAATAAATAAGATTTTGGGGGCCAAAGTGTGAAGCACGGAACTTAAGTGCTCAAGGGTGAAAGGAGAAAGTTAAATAAGATGGAAACCCTCATTTCTTCTTTGTGTCGGCTGAGAATTTAGGAGAAGAGAAGAAGAGCTCATCCATGGTGGGAGGTGAGGAAGAAGGATATCATCAATGGGAGTGAAGACTTCATCTTCTTCAAGGTATAAACTCTATTCCTCCTTCTTCATAGTTGGGTGTGTTTGATTTGTAGCTTGGGGTTTTGTAAACCGTGAGATGGTGAATTCTAATCAATGGAAAAGGAAACAAACGAGTTTGGAAATGATTCCCTTATGATTTTGATCAGGTCATTAAGAAATTTCATCATCTTTGCTTGATAATCTCTATTCTTGCTAAGGAATGGGTTTTGAGTTTTTGGGTTTGAATCATGAATCAATGGGTGTGTTTGAATGAGTTTCATTAGATTAAATGATGTTTTGATGTTTGGTAATTGTGGGGAAAGGTTTAGAACATCAATTATTTCATTTTGGAGGCTTAAAATCGATTTAGGATGAGTTGGGATTGAGAAAGGGTGAGATTTCGCCAGTTACTGTCCAGAGCCCCGCGCCAGTTGTGGCGCCAGTTGGCTGGCTCGGGCAGTGGCGCCGGGCACTGTTTCGCGTTTTCGGGTTTCGTTTCGCGTACTGTTTGAGGATATGTTTGTGGTATCACCTAAGGGTTGTTTTTGGGGTTTATTAGGAATGGATTTGGGATATAATTAGATGGTTTAACACCATTCTTATGGCGCCAATTCAGGTGTTCGGTTTGAAGTAAAGTGGGGTTTGGAGCGTGTGTCGATGTGCTAAGGCTAAGGTGAGTTCCCTTAACTCTTTTGGTGCAAATGAAATGTTTTGCTAAAGCTTTTCATAACTGATTATGGTATGAGACATGATGGCATGATTAATCACTTTGAAAATCTTTATTATTACATGACATGTAAATGTTTTTAATGCATGCAAGTTGTTTATACATATATCCTACGAAAGCTTTAAATGCATGATCGTGTGAGATGTGGCTATATGTGGAGTCGGGTTGCACAGTGGGAGTAGGGTACCTTGGGATATCGTATATCCCTTGGGAGTTGAATTATTTACCCCGTACATATGGAATCCGTTTCCTGTGTATGTGGAGATGGGGAGTCTGCTTGGGCCCGAGGGCGAGAGGGGAGTCTGCTTGGGCCCCGATTGTGGAAGTTACCGTGTGGTGGAGATTGTCTACGAACACTGTGCAAATACCCAAATGTGATGTTGTTTGGTCGGATTATTGGATGGGCCTTTATGGCGGTTTGCATATATATATATATATATATTCTTATGTGGTTTGTCAAACTATTTTCGGGAAGGAATTCACTAGACCTCATGGTCTAACCCCTCGCTTTTCAAAAACTAAAACCATTTTCAGGTTAGAGTCTTGTTTGGGGTTTCAACTGGTGATGATGGAAGGTTGTGACGTTGTAGAAGAGCTAGAGTCTAGTGAAGACTTGTAGATTACCGCCGGGCTTCCAGTAGCATCTCAGTTGTGAATGTGTTTTTCCACTGCGAATCTAGAGTAGAACTGATGTAAATTGTATTCTTTGGGACCGTCTTTGGTTGTAATGTTACAAATTTCATTTTATTAAATTTGGGTTGTTACAAATGGTATCAGAGCCATAGTTTAAGGGATTTAGGTGACCGGATGGGCCTAAACTTAAACTGTGGAGTAGAGTGGGACACAACTGAGATATAGGAAGCCATTAGGAAGGACCTTAATCATAGGATGTCTTGACGATGGTTGTGAGAACCCTCGTGTAAGGTAAATTCAAAATCGCATCTGGCCAATGCTATTATGAACTTACAGGTACATGGGTGTACTCAGCCTCCATTGTTAGGACGATTGGTGAGAATGACAGTATGTAGAGGGTTATAACCTTGCTACTAATAGCAAAGGGTTGATGTGTCATGGGAGATCACTTGTGATGTGATATTTATACCTTCTAGAAGAAGTGTGGTTTATCATATTAATGAGCCGACTAGAGGTAAACTTTCTGAGATTCAAAATGAATGAATGGTTGGTTGAGGGAAAACTCCTAGTTGCTAGTGAGTCCTCACTCTTAGAATTGAGGTGTCGATCAGTTGGGATAGGAAGTGAGAATTATGTTGGAATCTTGAAAGCTTCAATTCAAGATCGAGTGAGGGAATCTAGTCTTTGACTCCTTAGTCAAGCGGTTTAGTGGCAAGAATAATAAATGAAAGATATCAGTGTTGTATTGAGGTATGCATAAGAGTAGAAGGTGAGATAATTGGTCAATTGGTAAACCATGTTGAGTGGTCGATCAGGTGGGTTGTGAAGCAGTTGTGCAACAAGTTGTAGCAAGGGTAAGAAAGCGGTTGTTGGTCATAGTATGGTGTCAATGATGAGTTGAGATGAGTACAACGGTTGACCTGGTTAGAGCGAATAGCCTTCAATTGCATATTGAGTTTCATGCATTATGTCATTAAACGTATTACACAAGTTCTTTCATGTTAAAAGCATGTATGTGCATAACAAATTTTCTTGATTTGGGAAATAAGTTGACGCGCGCGAATGGGTTTTCTCTAAAGTAAAAGACAAACTCGTTTTCACTGTACGATAAAGCTTGGAACTTAGTGATCTACGAATTATTTCACGCTTTTCTTGTGGAGAAAATCTTTGTTACGAAAATGTTGAAAACGTTTTATTGCGAGGTTTTGTTTTATAAACAAATGAGTATTGACTCGTTATTATCATATAAACAAGTGTTGGAGTTGACTGACCCCCTTTGGGTAAGTGATTTCGTTCGGAATTTTCTAGTCGTATTTGAAAGGGTTCCATTGGAGACAACCGTTGTGTCGGCATCGATTTGGATGGACAAGGTTGCGAATTATCGTAGGGTTGCCTGTGAGCGATCCTTACGGTCGTTGCGTTTTACTAATCATCTTAAGTGGTGTTGTATCATGCATACTCAAGCTTGTTTTATGATTGTGTATCTATTGCGTTTTTAAAGGTGTGCAAAATGATTTCAATCGTTGTGTCATCGTGCATGAAGGCTATGAACTCGCTAGGTCGGGGAGGGTATTACGATTGAGGTTAAGGAAAGGCTTTGGGAGTGGAATTGTCAGTTGAATAAGATATGGTCGAGTTATGACCTTAGTGTTTCCGTTAGAGGAGGTGGGTGAATACCGGGAGCCTCGAGCAATGAATTCGGAATGTTGGTATGGTTGTAGTTTGAACTATTGCTTGGTTATGTGAGAATAGTTTTAATTGCGGTGAAATTTGAAATGGTCAAAGTGTTTCTGTTGGTAGAATGGTAATAAGTAGCGCTACGTTACTTGATGTAATGTTATCGGCTTTGAGTCTGAGTATTGAGATGGTTTGGTAAGTAGATTTTGCGCTAAGAAAGGTCTTGTGTTTCCACAAGTGAGAAAGGTGGGGTATAAATTGGTTATGATGTGTTGGACGAAGTGGGTTCCGTTAGGAATCCTGGATTGCCGGGAAGAAATGGAATTATCATGTAGCCCATTAATACGGAGGTTTGCGATTGTTTAACATGTCCCAAGTTGGAGGTTTTGTCAGGAAATTGAAACTTGAGAAATAAACCCGTTGTGTGTGAACGGATGAGGTCGTTCGGGGATGTGTAAATGATATGATGTAGGAACACCTAGTGAGAGCATTAGGAGAACGAAAGATCACCAATGTGGATGTGATGCCCATGGAGGTTTTGACGATTCGCTTATGCGTGAAGTGTTTAGCACAGCGGAGATAGATCGCGAGGAGTTGACGAGAAACGAGAACTTGTTCGAGGAGTTAGGAGAAGTAGATTCATTCGGGAATCCTTGTCTGTCGTGAGGCGGCTGGACATTAACATGTCGATTGTCGATGTTGAATCAATGGCCGTTCTGTTGGATGGTTGTCAGGAGGCTGGTATTGGAGAAGTAACTATAGTATGGTTATCTGGTTGAGTGTTTCTTGCGAAGATGTAAGAAGTTGTTCGGAGAAAGGTGTGTATCCGGCATGACGCTGGACCATCTTGTGTGAGTATTACAAAAGTGAAAGATCGTGGATTGCATAAGTGATTTTCCTTAAGGTTTGATGATCCATATAAGAACGAAATGTTTAGTGTAATCGAAGCGGGTGTGCTTTGAATAGATGATCATGACATGTGGTTTGTCTAGATCCGGGAAAGACAAAGTCGAGAAACGACCTTACTTCAAATGAAATTGTGTTATGGGTGGCATGAAGGAAGTAATATCTTTTGTGTGTGTAAAGGCATCATGAATAGCTCGTTTGCAATGTGGTCGCGTGATGCGATAGTGGTGTGAGGAAGTGGTAGCACTTTGTACCGAAGGAACGTGTAAGTCGGCGATGTAATGATGGTTTGCCGTGATATTGAAGTATTCAAAGGTGGCGAGTATGCTCGATTGAAGTGTATGGATTTTCAGGTAGTGTACGTTACTACTATTTTGAGATCAGGAGATTGAGTTGCGGTTGGTGACGGGATGAAAGGAGAACCCTTGTTCTTCTCGATCCCATTGGATTTTGGGTGAGTTTTCATACTTCACTTGTTTGTCGAAGATGATGTTGTACCCGTTAAGCTGTGGTGCCCTGGTTGGGGGACCTTTGGATTAGATTCGGTATTGTCGGAGAGAATGTTTCAAGTGAATGTGTCGTTCAGTATTCGATCAATGGGAATAGTTTGAGTGAGCTTGGTCACTTCTCCTTGGGAGAGGACAAGGAATTTTGGATGTCATTCCTGAATAATGGAACCGTTCGGTGGATTTTGTGAGGAATATAATTGTGTATAGAAACGAGTTATGGCATAATGATTGTTGTGAGTTTGGACCGTTGGTTGGTAACTGTTGTGGCACGTGTGATCTGTGTGATTTCGGGGAAAAACAAATTGTGCCAGGCGAACGCTATATTGGTGGGATGGTGTAACGTCCCAAAAATCACAGTAAATTTAAACTTTTAAAATAATACTTTAATTCAATAAAATACCATTAAATATCCGAATAACCGTTTTGTTGCAAACTCAATTAATAAACAATCTCATTAAATTAAACAGCGGAAATAAATTATTCTTAAACATAATATCTCAACTCATAATTGTGAAAAGTCCTTCGCACGCGCCAGTGTGTACCGTCACGCCTTTGAGCCACTCGTACCTGAAACCACGATTTATAGGGAAGGGGTAAGCACGAAGCTTAGTGAATTCAACACCACGCACAACGATAATCATACAACACTACCCCTAAAGCAGGTAGATACACATAACCAAGCATGCAAGTTTAAGAACGCATCATAAACAACATACTCTCACCAAACCACCTAAACAGGTATCCATCGGTCTCCCCGATAACACACGATAACTGTGCACGTATCCTTCGGTCTCCCCGAGTTCCTACGTCACTCGTGTACATAATCCTCGGTCTCCCCGAGTCCTCGGTCTCCCCGAGTTTTATACGATACCTAAGGTCCATACTAGACACGGCACTATCTAGTACTACGCAACAAGTAAGACCACTAGCACACACGAGCTACAACAATGTACATATAATCATAGTTCTACGTAGTGAGTGAACTCACCTCGAAAGCGTTGCAGAAATTCCCAACTGACCACACAAGCTTGCCAACTCCAAAATCACTTCTCGTCACCTAAAGAAGTGCTACAAAGTGTTAACGCGAAGCCCCAACCCTCAAATATAAACATAAGATTAAACGAGGGATATTTCATCTTTTCGGCCTAAGCTGCAGGTCTGTTCGGGACCTGCTTAGCCCTCCCTAGGCCCACTAATCCAGGAATTAAATCCCACAAACAGGAGGGTCTAGGTCTTAGCTTTCCAGGGACATAATATACGCATTCTAACGATTTTCCTACGATTTTATACGATTATTCTAAGATCGAGACGTAAGGCTGGCAGATTCGGACCTGCTGCAAAAACGGTCCTTTTGCACCTAGCTAGAAGCCTAACCAGGTTTTCGCTAAAACACCAAAAGTATTCCCAACACAGAATATGAACCGTGGGCACCTATTTCCCCTCAAACCGAGCTACGATGGAAAAGTTATGGACGAAACAAAACAGCGGCAGAAAAGACGTTTTCACATAAAACGACGATTTTGAAACGGTTTAATGTTTTCGCGATTTGGGGTTACGGTTTAGCTATTTAGGTTCGGTCCTAGGTAGCCACAGCTGGACTAATCTCAGTACCACCCACTGCCACCTCCGGCAGTGGTGGTCGACGGCGGCGGCGGCAGCCACGGCTGCGGCGCCAGTGGCGATTTGACGGTGGTTCGGTACTAACAAACCGGCGATGAAAGGGACGATCTAATCCAACGATTTACAAGTCACACACACACACACACCTACGCACAACTAAACCGCAACAACTTTGCACCATACAACCACCGCACGGCGACGCACACCGCCGGCAGCCATGGCTGCGGCTGCTGCGGTGGTTTTCTTGTGGTGGTACTACGACGGTGAAAGAGAAAGAAGCACGAAGGAGAAGAACCTTACCTGGTGACGACAACGAAACTACAACCGTAACACGATCCTGACTTTCTCCTGATTACCGTTTCCTCCTCTCCCTCACTCTCTCTCCGGCGGAAGACCACGGTGGCGCCGGCGGAAGACCACGGTGGCGCCGGCGTCTTGGGGCTGATCGATGATGACAGCCAAGGAAGAGGGGGGGGGGGGAACGAAGGGTATTAGGGTTTTTGCGTTTTGCTGTGTGTGTGTCATGAAAATAGACGAGAAAGGGAGAGGGGTCGGTTCCCATATGGGCCGACCCATGCATGCTAATTTTCAACATTACACCATTGGTCCCTGGTTTTCCAAGGTAGTTCCAATTCCACCATAAAAGTTAGGGTTTAAAAAAAAAACAAGTAACACCAAACTAGTTCACTTATGGTCTTTGCCGCCTAATCCCGCTAAATACAATTCGCTTAGAGAACAAGAATTAAGTAATTAAAGTAAATCCATACCGGAACACGGGCTTTACAACTCTCCCCCGCTTGAATTAGACTTCGTCCCCGAAGTCTACGTCCACGAATAGTTCCGGGTAGTTCTTCCGCATCTCAGCTTCGGGTTCCCAAGTCCACTCAGACCCCTTTTGGTGCTCCTACTGGACCTTCACCAAACCAATTACCTTGTTACGCTAGGCCCTAGTCTTCTTGTCAAGAATGGCAATCGGCTTCTCTACGTAGCTAAGCCGCTCATCAATCTGGATATCCTCGGGAGAAATCACCGCAGACTCGTCCACCACACACTTTCGCAACTGGGACACGTGGAATGTGTTGTGGATCAAGCTCAGCTCGTCCGGTAACTCTAAGCGGTAAACTACCTTTCCCACTCGAGCAATGACCTTGTAAGGCCCAATGTAACGGGGTCCCAACTTTCCCCGTTTACGAAAACGAATCACCCCTTTCCAAGGCGAAACCTTCAGCAAAACATAATCCCCCACCTGAAACTCCAAGTCTGATCGTCTCTTGTCAGCATAACTCTTCTGCCGACTCTGTGCAGTAACTAAACGGTCCCGCCCCATTTGTATCATCTCAGTCGTCTTCAGCACAATATCAGTGCTCCCCAACACTCGCCGACCTACCTCACCCCAGCAAATGGATGTCCTGCACTTCCTACCATACAATATCTCGTACGGTGGCCTGCCAATACTGGAATGGAAGCTGTTATTGTAGGCAAACTCCGTACTTCAGTGGGAGTCTTCAGCACCTCCCACCGCATCACTGCTGAGATCTTGGTCGGATCGACCATAATACTCTTCTAGTTCACGACATGTCCTAGGAGTTGGACCTCTCGTAACCAGAATTCGCACTTGGAGAACTAGGCATAAAGCTTCTCCCGCCTCAAAATCTCCAAAACCTCTCACAAATGCGTCTCGTGCTCTTCCTTCGACTTCGAATACACAAGAATATCGTCGATGAACATGATCACCGACCGATCCAGCATCGGGCTACACACCCTGTTCATAAGGTCCATGAACGCTGCTGGTGCATTGGTGAGCCCGAAAGGCATCACTACAAACCCGTAATGCCGTCTTCTCCGTATCCTCACTTCTCATCCGCATCTGATGATATCCTGATCTCAATTCAATCTTAGAGGACCACGAAGCTCCTTATAGCTGGCAGAACCAGTCATCGATCCTTGGCAGAGGATGACGATTCTTCACAGTAAGCTTATTCAACTCACGGTAGCCTATACACATCCGTTGGGATCCGTCCTTCTTCCTCACAAACAGATTCGGGGCTCCCCACGGTGAACAACTCGAATTGATGAACTCTTTTTCGAGAAGTTCCTGCAACGGTGTGTACAACTTCTTCATTTCCGGTTGTTGGTCCCGAAAGGCCTAAACAAGTTTGTAGAAGGGGGGGGGGGGGGGGTTGAATACAAACACACTATTTTACTTTTCTAAATTGTTTATTGATAAATCATTAACAATTTACAGCTTGTTGCGGAAACAAGATTAAGGATAAACCTAAATCTAAACAAGTTGGAACACTGAGGTTTTCTTGCACTAAGAAAGATAAGGAGATTACTAATAAAATCCTATCTTGAGAGATTTGAACTTGTCCAGAGTTAGCAAGTTACTTCAAATGAAGTGAGTTCATCTCTTTATATACTGCATGCATTTAATGCAATTCAATATACACTTTACACGTGTCATCAGCGGATTGGTTGCATGTCATTGACCTTTGTTGACAACCTTAGTAGCCGCATGAATGAACAGTGTAGTATCAGAGTGGTTGTACGATTTCAGATTTTCGGAGGTTCTTTTCTGACATTTCGTACGGTGGCGTGCAAGGGAGGTTAAGACAAAAGTACTTTGTACGGAGGACTTCATGATCAGCTTTCGTTGATTCAGCGATTATCATTTACTATTCAGCGAATGATAAAGTTCAGCGATAGCTGAAGTCTTGTACTTGATACTTCACGTTGAGTGGACAAATCTGAGTCTTCGCTGATCCGCATCAGTTCATTAGGAGACTTGTCGCTGGTTCTTGAGCTTGATCTTCGACTTCAGCGTAGAACCTTTGTTGACGTGAATCTTGTCTTCAGGGATCATAAGTAAACAACTAACTTATCAGCGATCACCATAAGGACTGAACAGACTCAGCGATATGGTGA
Organism: Saussurea involucrata; assembly: GCA_033807775.1. NCBI lineage: Eukaryota > Viridiplantae > Streptophyta > Magnoliopsida > Asterales > Asteraceae > Saussurea > Saussurea involucrata. The sequence goes on from CM066324.1 coordinate 27,091,733, forward strand.
ACAGTGTTCGCTGAATGTTTAATCTAAAAGTGCGAGAGTTCCTATCAGCAATACTGTAAGATCTTAGTACTTATCAGCGATAGTGAAACTCTGATACATATTGTTTACTTACAATTTTCACTAAGTATTTAAGATAGGGTCATTATCAAATCACTGAGGGTTTGGATCAACAATCTCCCTCTATTTGATTATGACATAGCAACAAAGAAAATTGCTATTTAATGAAAACATAAGGATAAAAAGAACTCATAAAATATTTGTCCCTTTTACTGTTTTCTGGGATCTTTTCAGTACTGATGGAGTAAAGTACATTCGCTGAAATCTTTCTTTAAATCTTTGAATCAGGTTACAATATGAATAAGAAAGATTACAAGTACAAGCGAAATAAATTACAAGTACTGAAGGATGACTGATACAATAGAGAAAGTGGTGATTGTTGTCAGCCTTCAAAGGGTTCTTCCTTAATGAGAAGTTCATCAAGGGTTGTCTTTTCAGTTGGAATCATCCAGTCAGGAACCTTTTCTCCTTTATTCTTTAGCTTCAGAGCAGCTTCAAAAATCAAGGGTTTTAGGTGTCGTGCCTGAATGTCTTTTCTGAAGTCGCACCAGTAGATGAGATCTCTGAGCTGTTCGATTGGAGTGATTGGAAGCTCAGCGATCCGTTGAAAGCATTTACGTCCGTCGTAGTCAAGAAAGAATATTCCATAAGGATTACTGATGACTTTACCAGGGACGAAAAGTTCACATGGTGGCAAAGAGATGTCAAGGGCAGATAGATCAGGATCAGGACCAAGTACTTCAGCGCGAGAGAAACCAATTCCAGTTTCATTTCGTATGACAGGACCTGAGTTTGAATCTTGACGTTTCTTCTTTGGTGAGCCCCTTTTTCTTTTCGGCTTTAGATCAGGAACAGGAGGAATATCCACACAAGAAGATATCAAATCGATCTGTCTGTTTATCAGCTTTTCGAAATGATCCTTGTACTTAGATTTTGATGGTTGGATAGCTAACCTCATCTCCATCCATTCAGAGAGACCATACCTTTTTACAGTGTCAGCACGAAAGGTTTCAGATGAGCCATCTTCTCTGAACAGTTTGATGTCAACAATAGGTACTCCGATGGAGGTTCTTCCAGAGATGAATACCTTGTTGATCTTCGCTGGACGATATCTGAAGTGGATTTTCTCTTTACACCAGATCAGGGTGGTCTGAGAAACTTCAGCTTTCTTTTCCACGATCTTCTGGGCTTGTTCCCAAAGCTTTCGTTGGATTTGAATGGGAATACGCTTCAGCTTGGGGTATTTGACAGATTCTTGAGTGAGCTTGATGGCGTATTCTCTGTCTTTATCTTCAGCTTCCTTCCTTTCAGCGATGAGGCGTTCAGCTCTGAGATGATCCTGGTATTCAGCTTTAGAAATTCTGAACTTAGGAGGAACTGAAGGTAGTTGATCGCGCCTTAGGATGATTCGCTGATCCTCGAATCGCTTTATCATTTCTTCTCTCCTCTTTTGATCTTCTTCACTCAGCTTTTGAGTCTCAGAGATTAAATCTAAGACTGGGATTATGTCTTCAGCGGTAGCTGGAATTATTGGTGAAGTCGCAATAGAAGATCTTTCAGCGATATCCTCAAACAGGGGAGAGGACTAGCTGAAACGCAGCGATCTTACAAATAAGAACTGGGTAGAAGAACTTGGGTAGAAAAGATAGAAAAAAATGTGGATGTGTATGGTGTTTGTGGAATGGATAACTGATTGTTCAGAGATGATCAGGGAAGGAAAAATAAGTTTAGTGTACCTGACAAATCGGCTTTGCAAGTAGGATCGCCAGATTATCATCTTCAGCGATGCCTTTGTCTTTGCTTTTCTCAGCGCCAGAGGCTGAGTGCTTTGTCTTTGTTTTTGTCTTCTCCCCTGTGGATTCGGTTATCACGATCCCTTTAAGAGCTTTTCGAGGAGCATGTTTGACGACAAAGAATTCGTCATCTTCATCATCATCATCATCATCATCATCGTTCCTTGGAGAGGAGGATGGTTCAGCTTCAGGGATGTCGATGTCTTCGTCTTCTTCTGCTTCGGATTCCTCAGCATCTTCTTTGAGTTGCTCCCCCTCAGATACAGAGGCGAGGTTCTCGGTTCCCTCAGGGTTTTCATCTCCCTGAGGTCCAGTAATCAGATCTTCATTACCCTCTCCCCTGATAGATTCATCATGGGAAAGGTCTTCAGCGCTCTTATTTTGATCTTCAGCGCTCTTCTCCTGTTCAGCGCTCTTCTCCCCCTCTTTCTCATGATGGGCGGGGGAGGAATGGGTAGATTCAACATTGGTGTTGTCTCTGTCTTCTGGGCCAGAGACTTTCACACAACCTTCAAGCTTAGCTATTCTGTCTTCTAGGCCAGAAATAGCAGGCGTGATTTTCTTCAGCTCTTAGCGATCCTCTGCGGTGAATGAGTCCAAAATAGGTGCAGGGGCCGGAGCAGGAGCTGGATTGTTTGCCTTGTTCACCAGCGTCTCGATCATTGTCTTGACAGAACTAAGGTCGGTCTTCACTGAGCCCAAGTCGGTCTTGACCACTGACATATCACCTTCGAGTGTACCAACCGATTTCTTCAGCGTTGTAACCTCGCTGGAAACGGTGGAAATTGACGATTTGAGGTTGGTGTAGTCAGTGTAGATGTCGGAGAGCACTTTGGCAAAGTCGGCGAGAGTTTTATCAAGGTCTTTGATGTCATCAGAGGAGGCCTTCTTTTCCACCACAGTAGTCAGCTTAGTCAGATTCTCTCCAGCGTTTGTTACAGCTGTAGAGTTATTTGATAGACCGGTGGTGAGATCTGTAAGTTTCATCTCCATGGACTTCAGAGACTGGTTGATGTCTCCCAAATAAGGACCTGTAACATATAAGTACTTGTGAACAAAGGAAAGCTCAGAAGTTTCAGGTTTAGTTACAGTGTTTAAGGTGGGATCTGTACCTGCAGGAGCGTTGACGAACTCATCAAAGTTTCGAGTCCCTCCATAGTGTTCCATATCTCCCTCAAAAGTTCCGTGAGGGATGGAGATCTCTGCAGGTCCTTTCTTCGTCATTCGCTGAGAAGCTTCAACGGCTTCTTGTATGATGGCATCTCCAACTTTAACTGGAGGAGTGTCCAAAGAAGTAGAGGGATGATCGAAGGATAAGAATTGGGGTTGGGTTGCAAGTTCAGCGTTGGATTCGCTGAGAAGTACTTCATCAGTCTTTTGAGAGACTGAAGAAGGTAGGGTAGATTCCAAAGTTCTAACCTCAGCGTGTAGGGACGCTGAAGTAGGTTTAGAAGGGATGGCTTGAATTGGTGTGGCAGAGCGTACCACGGAACATTCCTTCAGCTTTTCAGAATGAGCTGAGGAGTCTTCAGCATGGAATTGCTGGGGTAGCTCCTTGGTTTTCTTGATCCTTTTGGAATCAAGAGGGGTAAGAGATTGTTTCCTTTTCTTAGAAGGAATGGATTTTGTGGCCTGGGAATCAGCGAGGGGTATTGTCGCTGAAGGAGCCACAGAAAGCGGAGAATTAAGTAGAGTGAGAAGGGTAGAGAGACGTACCTCGTTGGCGACAGGCTTGAAGTCGAGAACTTTAGGGCCAATCTGAGAGAGTTTCAGATCACCCTCTTCAGGATAGCTGTCCTTCAGGCCATATTGAAAGATGGCGCTGATGAATCGTGGGTAAGGAACCCATGCTGGTCGGTCAGCGGCAGAATCAACACGTTGAATGAGGTCTTCATAGATGATGGAGGCCCAGTCAATGTTGAGACCTTTCAGCAGTGCGTAACCCATGGCCTGCTGAGGTTGAGCGGCTTGATCAGAAGATCCGGATTTCGCTGTCATGCAGCTGATCAGGTGAGCGAAGATGAAGTTCATCTCGCTGGGCATCTTGGATTTCTTTATCAGCGTCAGCTTCTTCTCAGGTAGCTTGTCTCTTCCAGTCTCCCAGATGTAACCCATCGCATCAAGGAAAGCAATGATTTCTTCCCTGTCAGCGTGCTTCTTGTGGTCAGGAAATGGAATGAAAGGATTTTCTGAGGTAGCGTTAGGGAATTTCAGAGCTTTGCGGATTATTACGGGGGTTATCTTGATGGTGCCATACTCAGTATCGCTGAGTATGCATTCGATGGTTTTAGATGGATCTTTGGCGGAGGGTAGGTCGGTGTGTCTGGCAGAGTACCAGAATTGGGATAATAGACGCTGACTGGCAGGAGGTGTGATTGTCAGTGCTGTGTAGATGGGGCTATTCTTCAAAAAATTTACAGCGTCGTCTAGATGGGATACCTGCTTCCGAGGAGGAAACTCGAGAAGCGCTGAGAGGTTGTTTGCCTTTGTCCAGTCTAGTTGATCCAGCTCAAACTTAACCTGAGGAGCTTTGGTGATTTCCAGTTCCTCAGAATCAGCGGAGATGGACTCAGCGGTAACATTCAGCTTTGAAGTTGCCATTTCACTGTATTATCAGTTCAACCAAAGATGTTAACAAATAAGAAATATCTTAATGTGGAAAGAAAATTTCCATTAAGATTTTTCGAATTTTGTCCATTTCATTCAGACAAAAAAAGTCTTAATGAAGATTAGGGTTTTTCTTGTTTTAAAAAAAAACGAATATAACACCTATAAGCCTTGTATTCCAATTTTTAAAAAAAATGGATACGAAAGAAGAACAAGTTTAAGATTTTAGATTTAAAACTTGAAGAACAACCATGAAATGGTTGTGTTTATAAAACCATGAAAGAAAATGATTTTATTTTTGAGTTCTTTGGTTTGATCTTGTGTAAAACAATGATAAGATCGAAAACAAGTTATTCGCATTTGATAATAGATAAGAACATAATAACCTTGAGTTTGATGAAGAAGATGATGAACAGTTCTTGAAGATTGAGAGCACAAAATGCAACAGTGTTCTTTTCTTGTAGAGAAAGATTGATTCGCGTAAAAGACAAATATAAACTTTGAGAGTGTTTATATATGAAGAGAGTAGAGAGAGAGAAAAACTTGAGCGGGAAAGTTTTTCATCATGACACGGACACGTGTTTGCATTTGATTGGATAGACAACGAAACGTGCAAACGTGTGTCAGAAAAAGAGCGTGCCTGGTGTTATCCGTTGCAATGACGTCACAACTGTCCTTTCACATTCTTTCGTTGTCTCTGAGGTTTTGAAAGAAAAACTCAGGGACTCTTTGGAAAATATGAAGCACTGAATAGAAATATCAGTGAGGGTTTTAAGAAATTTCAAAATATCGCTGTTAAGGAAGAGATATTCAGCGATGAAAGAATTTGAAATCTTGCATTTTCATGCGTTTTGTCAGAGAAAACATACCTTGATATCAGTTTAACCCAATTTATTCAGAGAGAAGATGATGAAATGGATTGTACAAGTTTATTTTATCCAGAGCCTATACAAGAATGTATAAACGTATCGCTGATTAAATGTGAACCGCTGAAGATTTATCCTTCAAAGTTCAGCATTCCAAGCTCGCTAATGAGAAAGTTGAATCTTGTCTCATCAAGAGGTTTGGTAAACAAATCAGCTAACTGATAATCAGTTGGGATAAAATGAAGTTCTATATCACCATTCATCACATGATCTCTGATAAAATGATATCTGATTTCTATGTGTTTTGTCTTTGAGTGTAGCACTGGATTGTTTGCTATAGCGATGGCACTTGTGCTGTCGCAATAGATTGGAATTTTGGAGAGCTGAAGATCATAGTCTAGTAGTTGATTTCTCATCCACAAGACTTGAGAACAGCAGCTTCCAGCGGCTACATACTCAGCTTCAGCTGTGGAAGTGGACACTGAGTTTTGCTTCTTACTTGTCCAACTTACCAGCTTTCCACCCAGGAGCTGACATCCTCCTGTGGTGCTTTTCCTATCCATTTTGCAACCTGCAAAATCACTGTCTGAATAGGCGGTTAGATCGAATCCTGAATCTTTGGGATACCAAAGACCTAGATTCGCTGTACCCTTAAGATATCTAAAGATTCGCTTTACAGCTTTCATATGAGATATCTTAGGTTCAGCTTGATATCGTGCGCACAGACATGTTGCAAACATAATATCGGGTCGGCTAGCTGTAAGATACAGTAGTGAGCCGATCATCCCACGGTACAGCGTGACATTGACAGGAACACCCTTTGTGTCCTTATCAAGTATCAGCGGTGGTGCCATAGGGGTTTTCATAGCTGAACTTTCAGTTAAGTCGAATTTCTTCAGCATATCTTTAACATACTTTCCCTGATTTATAAAAGTTCCTTTTTTAGTTTGCTTAATCTGAAGACCAAGGAAATATGTTAGTTCACCCATCATACTCATTTTATACTCATCTTTCATTCTATCAGCGAAACGAGTACAAAGCTCAGGGTTAGTAGAACCAAATATAATGTCATCAACATATATTTGAACTAAAATGATATGACCTTTTATTTTTCTAAAAAACAAAGTTTTGTCAATCTTACCTCTCTCAAAATTTTCAAGGTGGAGATAAGTAGAAAGAGTGTCATACCATGCACGAGGAGCTTGCTTCAAGCCATAAAGTGCCTTATCCAGCTTATAAACATAACCTGGACGCTTAGGATCTGAGAATCCTGGAGGTTGTTCCACATAAACTTCTCCATTCAGCTTTCCATTTAGAAACGCTGACTTAACATCCATTTGATGTACAGTGAAGTTTTTGTGTACAACATATGCTAAGAAAAGACGAATAGATTCAAGTCTTGCTACTGGAGCAAAGGTTTCGTCATAATCTATACCTTCCTCTTGTCTGTATCCCTGAGCAACAAGACGAGCTTTGTTGCGAGTTACAGTACCATGTTCGTCCAACTTGTTTCGATAGACCCACTTAGTGCCTATCACTGTTTTGTCAGTTGGTCTCCGAACAAGTTTCCAAACTTTGTTTCTTTCGAATTCAGTCAGCTCTTCTTGCATAGCGCTGACCCAGTTTGGATCTCTGAGGGCATCATCTATTTTCTTTGGTTCAGTTAGAGAAATAAAGTTAACAAATAAACAAATATTACCTGCACTTCTACGAGTCTGAATACCAGCGTTGGGATCACCAAGAATTTGATCGATTGGGTGATTTACAGTCCATCGCTGAGCCGGAGCATGCGTCGCTGACTCAGTCGGAACTGGAGAAACTGAAGATGAGGCTTCAGCTACTTCTGGATTATCAGCTAAGAGAGGAATGCTTGCATTTGTCACTTCATTCACTGATTGCTGAGAAATAGATGGAATTTCTGAGACATTTGGATCAATTGCGGGTATAGTGTTTATAGGAACAGCTGAGACCCAAGATGTTTCAGCTTCACTATTCTGCATATTGGGAATGATAGTAGGACCATCATTTTCAGTTGTATGAGTATGAGTAGTGGGAACATCTTCTGAATCACAAAGATGAGAAAACATCTATTGATTCAGTTCTTCTGTATCAGCGTTCGGTTTAGAGTTCGCTGGACGGGATTCGTCAAACGTGACGTGAATAGTTTCTTCTACAGTTTGTCTTCTTCGATTGAAGACTCTGAAGGCTTTGGAAACTGAGGAGTATCCAAGAAAGATTCCATCATCAGCCTTAGGATCAAACTTTCCAAGGGCATCTCTGTTGTTCAGTATGAAACACTGACAACCAAAGATGTGAAGAAAGCTGATTGAAGGCTTTCTCCCATGAAAAAGTTCATAGGCTGTCTTTTTGAATCTTTTGACTATCAGCGACCTGTTTTGCGTAAAACAAGCCGTGTTGACAGCTTCTGCCCAAAACTGAGTAGGCAGGTGAGAATCGCTGAGCATTGAACGTGCAGCTTCAATAATTGTTCTATTTCTTCTTTCAGCGACTCCGTTTTGTTGTGGTGTTCTCACTGACGAAAAGTTGTGAGAAATACCCTTGCTCTCAAGGAAGGAATCAAGAGAACTGTTTTTGAATTCAGTTCCATGATCACTCCTTATTGAGCGAACAGTCATATTGTTCAGAGTTTCCATCTTCCGAACAAAGGTGATGAGTTCTTCAGGGGTGTCACTCTTAGAACGGAGAAACATTACCCATGTGTAACGAGAGAATTCATCAACTATGACCAGCGTATATTTCTTTCCAGCGATGGATTGTTTGTTAACGGGGCCAAACAAATCCATATGGAGTAGTTGAAGAGGAGATGACACTGAGGAAACTTGCTTGGACTTAAAGCTTGCCTTGGTCTGCTTCCCTTTTTCACACGCTGAACATAAGGATTCTTTGGCGTATGAATGTTGAGGTAGACCAGTGACTAACTCTTTGGATGAAAGAGTATTCAGTGTCTTGAAGTTGAGATGTGAGAGCCTCTTGTGCCATAGCCAGTTGACATCAGAAGATGCCTTTGAGAAGAAACAGGAGTTCTCAGTGGTTGTTGAGTCCATGTTTATAACGTAAACATTTTCCAAACGATAACCGCTGAGAGCTATCTTCTCCTTTTTGTCAGAGACAAAGCAGGATTCCTTAGTGAAAATCACTTTGTTATCCATGTCGCAAAGCTGACTGATGCTCAGAAGATTATGCTTCAGCCCTTCAACATATGCGACTCTTCTGAAGGATGTTGTACCATTTGAAAGTACACCATACCCTCGGGTGTGTCCTTTTCCATTTCCACCGAAAGTCACAGAGGGACCCTTCTCTTCCTTGTATTCAGCGAGCAGGCTTTTCTTTCCAGTCATGTGTCTAGAGCATCCGCTATCGAGATACCAGATACCCTTCTTAACCTGCAATACAAAGGAAAATTAGTTTTGCTTGGGTACCCACTTCGCCATGTATACTTGTTTGTCAGTGGAAGAGGTTGGAATGGGTTCAGCAGTCTTCGCAGCATTTGAAGATTCAGCTTTGTCCTTCTTCACTTTAGTCAATTTCTTGACCTCAGAGGTAGGAGTCACCTTGACCTGACTTGCAACTGGTTTGGTCTTCTTGGGTGCTATCTTCACCTTAGCTATCTTATCAGCTTTGGTGGCTGTGGGACACTTACTTGCAATATGATCGGTAAGTCCACAGTGATAACATTTCCTATAACTAAAATTAGTTCTAGGACCACTTGAGTGCTGAGCTTTTAATTTGGAATTAGAAGTGCCAGCACCAAGTACACTATTGGTTTTTGAAATAGGACGAACATTCAGTTCTTCAGATTTCTTACCAAGGACATCTACTCTGAGTCTAGGAGTAGGTCGCTGAACTGATCCAGAGGTCTGATTTCTAGAACCAGATGAATGAATCACTAAGGCTTTGGAAGCATTCAGCTTTGGTACTAAAGTACCCTTCTGAGGATTTTGATAAATTACAATTCCTTTACCTTTATCTTTAGAGACAGAGGTAGGTTTTGAATAAACCATTTTCTCCTTACCTTTTGAGGTAGGAGTTTCCTCAGGGATTGGTGTAATCGAAGAGGAGTACTGAGATGAAGAAGTGTCAGCTATTGAGGATACGAACGTTCCAAATTTAAGCATTGAACGTTCAGTGGTTGGTATTGGAGTATCATATTTATAACCCAGACCACGTTTATCACTCAGAGGAATCTGAGCCTTAATTATCTCAGTGATCTTTGTTGAAGAATTACACCATCCTTCAACAGTAGCTTGTTCAGCTTTTAATGCAGCGATAGCTTCCGCTCGTTCGATTTTGACTAGCTGATTTAAATGGACTTGATCTTTAAAATCTTCTTCAAATTTAGAAAGCTTTTCTATTTGAAGGTGGCAATTTTTAAGCTTTTCAGCGAGATCAAGATTTTGGTTTTCAACCACAGCTTTGCCGTTCATGGCTTCGTATAAACTTCTAGTCAGTAGTTCGATTTTACGGAGACTATCAACTTCATCAATATTTACAATATTGGTAAAGAAGGAAGGTGATACCTGAATGGCAGATGTTGAAGTGGAGGGAATGTCTGAACTTTCTTCCTCTTCTTCAATCTTGGCCATGAGACATTGATTTGCTTCATCATCTTCAGAATCAGATGATGAGGCTTCTTCATCAGAAGCAGCCCAATCATAGTCAGCCATCAGGCCTTTTCCCTTCTTCTTAAAGCTTTTCAGCTTTGCATACTTCTCCTTGGAACAAAGGATTTCTTTGTAAAAGATGAAGGTCTCATGATTTTCTTTGACCTGCACTCGTTAGCGAAATGACCTGTCTTTTCGCAGTTAAAACAAGTAGCAGTAGCCTTATCAACAAAAGCTGATGACTTAGGCTTGTCAGCTATAGAAAGAGTTTTGTTCTTTCTAAACATTTTCTTCTTGGCGAATCTTCTGAACTTTTTAGTTAGGAGAGCCAAGGATTCATCATCTGAAGAATCAGAATCTGATGACCTTTCAGAGTTACTTTCTAACTCAGTGATAGTGACCACGGGTCGCTGAGTAGAAGGTTCCTCTGAGATTAAAGCAACAGGGGTGCTTTTGGAATCTTTTACAAGATTCTTCTTAAGATGGCTAGATTGCTCATGATTCAGCAATGTGCCATATAAGGTAGCAAGTGTCATTGATCTTAGATCTTTCGACAGCTTGAGACACATGGAATAATTGTCCCAGCTTTCAGGTAAACATTCTAAAAACTTTGTCAGAACTTCAAAGTTAGAATATTCCTTACCAACCGTTTTTAGATCTATAATTAAGCAATTAAAACGTTGATGTACTTCAGAGAGAGTTTCATTCTTACCAGAGATGAAGCTTTCGTATTGTCTTACCAGGTTGATCTTTCTTGAATCCTGGACTTCAGACGTTCCTTCATACTGAACACATATTGTGTCCCACATGGCTTTTGAGGATTTCAGGTTCATGACAGAATGGTAGACTTCGTCAGGAAGGGCCATGGATAGTATGGATCTGGCTTTTGTATCTATAGCCACTTTCTTCTTGTCTTCATCGGTCCAATGATGGATTTCCTTTGGAATCAGCCTTTCTGGAATAGCAGCCCTAGTTGCAGTGGCAGGAACTGCAGGATCAATTGTTACAGGGATGTGTGGGCCGTTTTCAAGATAGTAAGGTATAGTAGGGTCTACACCTTCTAAGAAGAGTGTCATCCTATTTTTCCATAAGTTGAAGTTATCTCTGGAAAATCTAGGGGGTTTTGCAAGAGAACCATTGTCAATATAGTGAGTGTTTGTGTTTGAGTTGGCCATTTTCAGATAATAGCAAGGAAGAGAAATATCTTAGATTAGATCTTGTTTATGAGATTAAACAAATCTGCTCTGATACCACTTGTTGGTCCCGAAAGGCCTAAACAAGTTTGTAGAAGGGGGGGGGGGTTGAATACAAACACACTATTTTACTTTTCTAAATTGTTTATTGATAAATCATTAACAATTTACAGCTTGTTGCGGAAACAAGATTAAGGATAAACCTAAATCTAAACAAGTTGGAACACTGAGGTTTTCTTGCACTAAGAAAGATAAGGAGATTACTAATAAAATCCTATCTTGAGAGATTTGAACTTGTCCAGAGTTAGCAAGTTACTTCAAATGAAGTGAGTTCATCTCTTTATATACTGCATGCATTTAATGCAATTCAATATACACTTTACACGTGTCATCAGCGGATTGGTTGCATGTCATTGACCTTTGTTGACAACCTTAGTAGCCGCATGAATGAACAGTGTAGTATCAGAGTGGTTGTACGATTTCAGATTTTCGGAGGTTCTTTTCTGACATTTCGTACGGTGGCGTGCAAGGGAGGTTAAGACAAAAGTACTTTGTACGGAGGACTTCATGATCAGCTTTCGTTGATTCAGCGATTATCATTTACTATTCAGCGAATGATAAAGTTCAGCGATAGCTGAAGTCTTGTACTTGATACTTCACGTTGAGTGGACAAATCTGAGTCTTCGCTGATCCGCATCAGTTCATTAGGAGACTTGTCGCTGGTTCTTGAGCTTGATCTTCGACTTCAGCGTAGAACCTTTGTTGACCTGAATCTTGTCTTCAGGGATCATAAGTAAACAACTAACTTATCAGCGATCACCATAAGGACTGAACAGACTCAGCGATATGGTGAACAGTGTTCGCTGAATGTTTAATCTAAAAGTGCGAGAGTTCCTATCAGCAATACTGTAAGATCTTAGTACTTATCAGCGATAGTGAAACTCTGATACATATTGTTTACTTACAATTTTCACTAAGTATTTAAGATAGGGTCATTATCAAATCACTGAGGGTTTGGATCAACACCGGTGGAGCCAGGCGGTAAGGTGCCTTGGCCACCGGAGCAGCACTCAGGATTAAGTCAATGCGAAACTCTTCCTGTCGCTCGGGAGGTATTCTCGGTAAATCGTCGGGGAATACGTCGGTAAACTCCCGTACAACTGGCACACCCTCCGCAGTCTTCTTCTCCCCGTCACTGCGCGTGACTATCACATACGCTAAATATCTCTTGCCACTGTGCTGTAAGTACCTCCGAGCCCTCGCAGCCGAACATATCGCTGAGGTCCGCCCGGGCGAGTCGCCCTGAACTAGCAGTTCTCCCCCGCTTGGGGGTTCGAACCCGTACTTGTTTGCGACGGCATACAATCTCTGCATCGAAATCATCCATCCAATCCATGCCCACGATCACGCACAACTCCCGCATAGCGATCGGAAACAGGTCGATAGGAAATCTCACACCAGAGATTTCCAAAGTGCATCCACGATACACGTCAGTAACCGTCAAGGTTCTATCGTCAGCAACCTCAACCACAAGTGGACAACCTAACCGTCCTACACTACGGCCCAAACGTTCACTAAAAGTGTGAGACACTAAAGAATGAGTAGCCCCGCTATCAAACATCACTACAGCAGGCACCGAGTTAACTAAGAACGTACTTGATCATACCGTTTAAGCAAAAAGTAACTACATATAAAATCAATAATTAATAAAATCAAGTGATGAAATGTACCTGTCACCACTTTAGGCGTAGCCTGTGCCTCATCCACCTTCAATTGATGAACTCTACCTCGGGCCGCCTCGTTTCCAACCTGACCCACACGACCATCAGTAATACGTAAAGGAGCAGCCGCAGGAGCTCTCTGTGCCCCACTCCCATCATCAACCCTCGGATTCGGGCAGTTGGCCTTCACGTGGCCCGTCTGTTTGCCGTTAAAGCAGACCATCAGTGGTACCCTGCAATCATGACCATAGTGTCCTTCCTGGCCACACTTGAAACATTTGTCATCCCTCATTCCGTTACTATCCCTGGGCTTAAACTCACCACCCCTTTGACTCGAGCGCGAGTCCGAAAACCTCGTTTTCATTGGAACAGCCGATACTGGCGCCACGGCCTGCGCTGCTTTCCTCTTCTTAGTTTGTGTCTCTAACTCAAGTTCCCGTCTCCTGATAGCCTCCATCATTGCAACAAGCGTAGCATACTGCGCAATACTCACGAACTCCCTGATCTCGGTACGTAGCATGTCCTTGTACCGTGACATCTTCATATCCTCCGGAGCAGCGTACTGAGGACAGAAAAGCGCCATCTCGGTGAACTTCCGGTTCATTTCTTTCACTGTTTCTGTAGTCTGGGTGAGCTCCAAAAACTCCTTGGCAATCCGCTCCATCTCTACTGGAGGTACGTACTCCGCACGAAAACGTGTGACGAACTCCTCCCAGGTCAAGGTGGTACGCTCGGCAAACGTCAACGCAGTAGCACACCAATCCTTTGCTCCATCCCGTAGCAGGTTCACCGCAAAACGAACCTTCAAATTTTCTGGGCAGCCACTGGTCAGAAACGCGCATTCCATGTCCGATATCCAACGCATACCGATAATCGGGTCCGGGTCTCCCTTGAACTCAGGCGGAGAACAAGCAGAGAGATCCCGATACTGAAACTCTCGAGCTCGGGGCTGTCCACCCGCCGGGGGTGGGATCTCCGCAATGCGCTCCTCCATCAGAACTACCACCTCGTCGCGGATGGCAGTGATAATCTCGGGGATCGCCTCCCCGATCGCATGTGCCACCTCGGCAGCAATCATCTCCCGGATCTGCTCCGCAGTGATCCCGACACCAGTCTCTGGCTCGGCAGTGTTGTTTCTCCTAGTAATGGCCATTTCTGGGTAGAAATTACAACGAGTTATTAGTACATAATAACTCACACTAACAACGCTCACACTCAACTCCTTGGATTCCTCGTGACTTTCCCCGACTCGAGCATTGATCATGTGTATCCGGTAGTAGGAGCTCTACTACTACCATCCACACCTATCATCGCTCGTTCCGAGTCCCATCCCGAAGTGCCCAAGTAGTTTCTCGCCGATAACTATACCCATATGCCTACACCCGCATATGTACACACTCTTCCTAGCTTCCTAGGAGTTCCACCCCAAAACACTACCCTTGCTACAACGAAATCCCTACTGACCATAACGAGCTGCCTCGCGAATACCACGTCACATGCAGCGTGAAACAAATAGACATTCGAATACAAGATTTTATCCTAGAACGGTTGGACTCAAACAAGAGCTGCGCAATAGAACTAAATCAAATATTCTAAGGCTATGCGCTTCTTACTGCATACAACCTATAGGGCATTCACTTAACAACCTACCATGACTAGCATAAATTCCTACTAGCAAGCAATGAACATGCAGTACAGTGTAAATAGCACATGCGATCTAGCATGCATACTCCTATGATCTAGAAAGCAATAAATACACTAAGTACTGTACCTTTTCCCTTGGCTCCGGCTGACTGTACACACTGCGCCCTCGATCACCGTTTCTCAAACGCTTTTTCCTTTCTTTTATTTTCCAAAAACTTTAAAGAAAATTTTATAGCCGCAAACTTGAGATCAAACACACCGAGATGTGTTTGATTCACTCAAGCTGAGCTCTGATACCAAGTTGTAACGTCCCAAAAATCACAGTAAATTTAAACTTTTAAAATAATACTTTAATTCAATAAAATACCATTAAATATCCGAATAACCGTTTCGTTGCAAACTCAATTAATAAACAATCTCATTAAATTAAACAACGGAAATAAATTATTCTTAAACATAATATCTCAACTCATAATTGTGAAAAGTCCTTCGCACGCGCCAGTGTGTACCGTCACGCCTTTGAGCCACTCGTACCTGAAACCACGATTTATAGGGAAGGGGTAAGCACGAAGCTTAGTGAATTCAACACCACGCACAACGATAATCATACAACACTACCCCTAAAGCAGGTAGATACACATAACCAAGCATGCAAGTTTAAGAACGCATCATAAACAACATACTCTCACCAAACCACCTAAACAGGTATCCATCGGTCTCCCCGATAACACACGATAACTGTGCACGTATCCCTCGGTCTCCCCGAGTTCCTACGTCACTCGTGTACATAATCCTCGGTCTCCCCGAGTTTTATACGATACCCAAGGTCCATACTAGACACGACACTATCTAGTACTACGCAACAAGTAAGACCACTAGCACACACGAGCTACAGCAATGTACATATAATCATAGTTCTACGTAGTGAGTGAACTCACCTCGAAAGCGTTGCAGAAATTCCCAACTGACCACACAAGCTTGCCAACTCCAAAATCACTTCTCGTCACCTAAAGAAGTGCTACAAAGTGTTAACGCGAAGCCCCAACCCTCAAATATAAACATAAGATTAAACGAGGGATATTTCATCTTTTCGGCCTAAGCTGCAGGTCTGTTCGGGACCTGCTTAGCCCTCCCTAGGCCCACTAATCCAGGAATTAAATCCCACAAACAGGAGGGTCTAGGTCTTAGCTTTCCAGGGACATAATATACGCATTCTAACGATTTTCCTACGATTTTATACGATTATTCTAAGATCGAGACGTAAGGCTGGCAGATTCGGACCTTCTATAAAAACGGTCCTTTTGCACCTAGCTAGAGGCCTAACCAGGTTTTCGCTAAAACACGAAAAGTATTCCCAACACAGAATGTGAACCGTGGGCACCGATTTCGCCTCAAACCGAGCTACGATGGAAAAGTTATGGACGAAACAAAACAGCGGCATAAAAGACGTTTTCACATAAAATGACGATTTTGAAACGGTTTAATGTTTTCGAGATTTGGGGTTACGGTTTAGCTATTTAGGTTCGGGCCTAGGTAGCCACGGCTGGACTAATCTCAGCACCACCCACTGCCACCTCCGGCAGTGGTGGTCGACGGCGGCAGCCACGGCTGCGGCGCCGGTGGCGATTTGACGGTGGTTCGGTACTAACAAACCGGCGATGAAAGGGACGATCTAATCCAACGATTTACAAGTCACACACACACACACACCCCTACGCACAACTAAACCACAGCAACTTTGCACCATACAATCACCGCACGGCGGCGCACACCGCCGGCAGCCATGGCTGCGGCTGCTGCGGTGGTTTTCTTGTGGTGGTACTACGACGGTGAAAGAGAAAGAAGCACGAAGGAGAAGAACCTTACCTGGTGACGACAACGAAACCACAACCGTAACACGATCCCGGCTTTCTCCTGATTACCGTTTCCTCCTCTCCCTCGCTCTCTCTCTCTCTCTCCGGCGGAAGACCACGGCGGCGCCGGCGTCTTGGGGCTGATCGGTGATGACAGCCAAGGAAGAGGGGGGGGGACGGAGGGTATTAGGGTTTTTGCGTTTTGCTGTGTGTGTGTGTCATGAAAATAGACAAGAAAGGGAGAGGGGTCGGTTCCCATATGGGCCGACCCATGCATGCTAATTTTCAACATTACACCATTGGTCCCTGGTTTTCCAAGGTAGTTCCAATTCCACCATAAAAGTTAGGATTTAAAAAAAAACCAACTAACACCAAACTAGTTCACTTATGGTCTTTGTCGCCTAATCCCGCTAAATACAATTCGCTTAGAGAAAAAGAATTAAGTAATTAAAGTAAATCCATACCGGAACACGGGCTTTACATATGGCGTTCTTCTGTTTGAAATGAATGTTATTCGGTAAAGAAACTCATGTGGTGAGAATAAGGACGATTTTGTATGATGTCGACGAAGGGAATGGTTAGTCTCTGTTTAGAGATTCGGGTTGTTGTGGCATTGACTCCAGTAGAGTTGCCTTCTTTTAAAGAGAGTAATTTGGTGTGAGTAGTATAGTTGATCGAGGAGATTGCAAGTGTGTATGGTTTGGCATGTTACCGATCTAGGAACGTTGTAGTTGGCCGAGGAGCGATTTCAAAGAAAGTCGTACGTCGTCGGCTCTGATCAGAAAGGGATGGATAAGTGAATGGGACTAAGATGATTGGATTAGAAAGTATGAGTATCTTCAATCTCAAGTCGGGGGAACAATTGGATGGGAAAACATTCCCATGGATTGGAGTAGTGTGTTTCAAGAGGAAATTGAATTGGGCCACATTGTAATGGAGTAATGGCAGTTATCGAAAGAATTGGGGAATTATTGAATGAATTAAGTGTACTCGGTGAAGTTATGGAACATTCATGGTGTGTTTCACGTCCCTATTTTGGGGAGCATTGGTCGAAATCTTGGTACGGTGTTACCTTTATAAGTAGCGCGAATGGATGAAGAGTGGGATTTTGTTGTGTCATTGAAAACGAACATTGGACTGGAAAGTCGAGAAGTTGGGATACAAAGAAGTTGGTCAGGTGGAAGTGCAAATGCAGTTCTTAAAAGTTGTTAGACGAGGTAGGATTTGGGATCAGAAGCTAATTCCAAATAATCGCGTCTGTTCGGCAATGGAACTCCGGGGACGGAATTCTGTTAAGGGGGAGGTGTTGTACTTGTAACACCTCATATTAATTCTTGTTGCCATTTTAAGAATAAATAAGATTTTGGGGGCCAAAGTGTGAAGCATGGAACTTAAGTGCTCAAGGGTGAAAGGAGAAAGTTAAATAATATGGAAACCCTCATTTCTTCTTTGTGTCGGCTGAGAATTTAGGAGAAGAGAAGAAGAGCTCATCCATGGTGGGAGGTGAGGAAGAAGGATATCATCAATGGGAGTGAAGACTTCATCTTCTTCAAGGTATGAACTCTATTCCTCCTTCTTCATAGTTGGGTGTGTTTGATTTGTAGCTTGGGGTTTTGTAAACCATGAGATGGTGAATTCTAATCAATGGAAAAGAAAACAAACGATTTTGGGAATGATTCCCTTATGATTTTGATCAGGTCATTAAGAAATTTCATCATCTTTGCTTGATAATCTCTATTCTTGCTAAGGAATGGGTTTTGAATTTTTGGGTTTGAATCATGAATCAATGGGCGTGTTTGAATGAGTTTCATTAGATTAAATGATGTTTTGATGTTTGGTAATTGTGGGGAAAGGTTTAGAACATCAATTATTTCATTTTGGAGGCTTAAAATCGATTTAGGATGAGTTGGGATTGAGAAAGGGTGAGATTTCGCCTGGAATTCGTGTGCAGGTGCTCCGCGCCAGTAGTGGCGCCAGTTGGCTAGCGCCAGAACTGGCGCCAGTTACTGTCCAGAGCCCCGCGCCAGTTGTGGCGCCAGTTGGCTGGCGCGGGCAGTGGCGCCGGGCACTGTTTCGCGTTTTCGAGTTTCGTTTCGCGTACTGTTTGAGGATATGTTTGTGGTATCACCTAAGGGTTGTTTTTGGGGTTTATTAGGAATGGATTTGGGATATAATTAGATGGTTTAACACCATTCTTATGGCGCCAATTCAGGTGTTCTGTTTGAAGTAAAGTGGGTTTTGGAGCGTGTGTCGATGTGCTAAGGCTAAGGTGAGTTCCCTTAACTCTTTTGGTGCAAATGAAATGTTTTGCTAAAGCTTTTCATAACTGATTATGGTATGAGACATGATGGCATGATTAATCATTTTGAAAATCTTTATTATTACATGACATGGAAATGTTTTTAATGCATGCAAGTTGTTTATACATATATTCTACGAAAGCTTTAAATGCATGATCTTGTGAGATGTGGCTATATGTGGAGTTGGGTTGCACAGTGGGAGTAGGGTACCTTGGGATATCGTATATCCCTTGGGAGTTGAATTATTTACCCCGTACATATGGAATCCGTTTCCTGTGTATGTGGAGATGGGGAGTCTGCTTGAGCCCCGATTGTGGAAGTTACCGTGTGGTGGAGATTGTCTACGAACACTGTGCAAATACCCAAATGTGATGTTGCTTGGTCGGATGATTGGATGGGCCTTTATGGCGGTTTGCATATATATTCTTATGTGGTTTGTCAAACTATTTTCGAAAGGGAATTCACTAGACCTCATGGTCTAACCCTCGCTTTTCAAAAACTAAAATCATTTTTAGGTTAGAGTCTTGTTTGGGGTTTCAACTGGTGATGATGGAAGGTTGTGACGTTGTAGAAGAGCTAGAGCCTAGTGAAGACTTGTAGATTAATAATATATTAAAATTTCTAACGAATAGTGGTAAAATCAGTATATAACCTTTAGTGATATTGTAAATCAAAATTTATCACTAAGTTATTATTAATTTGTAGTTTTTCTTACCAATATATCATCAATTTCAAAATGATGTTAAAAGCCAAATCCTAAAACATACATTTGCCTTAAACCCCACTGTTTCGGTCCATGCTATCTCAAACGGTTTTAGTGTTCGTTTGGTTGAATCTTCAGTAATGGATAGTGTGTTTAGTCTTGTTTTTCAAGTCATTTTCACTCGTAAACAATCTCTTCAACGTCTCAACACATGTTATAATTGGTTTTTAAGGTTTGCGAATTAGGGTTGTTGGTACCGATGAATTTTTCACTCATAATGGACAAACAAGTAATTTCATCCTTGAAATAGAACTAAAAAAGGTTGTATTAAAATAAAATAAAAATTGCAATTTTCATGAATAGTAGATTTTATTTATTGTTCTTAAATTAACTAGCCTTTTGTAAATAAAAATTAAAAAAAAAACTACAAAATAACCTAAAATTACATTTGTTTAGACAACCACCTATTTCCCTTTTGATAAGCAAAATGAAGCATAATCGACAAATCTAACTAGAAACCGACATTGATTGACATTGATGTAACAAAAGCTGAGATGATGTGACCTCTATACCTTGGTTTCACGCCAAATAGGGAGAATCAGACCAATGGGCACGAAAGGGCCTTATTTCAGTAAATGTAACCATAAGAGTACAAAATGTAAGTATTAAAAACAATTCATACGTATTTATGATATTTAATAATGTTGGAGTCCCACATCAAATAGATTTGGACAATTTCTCCTATGTATATGTTGGAACCTCCCCTTTCTCCTCAATGACTCTTTTGGAGAGTGATCTGGGTTCCACATATTTTCACAAATAATATGATTAATACCAAAAAAAAATTAAACGTATTGGCGAGACGATTATAATAGTGTAATTTGTAAAAAAAAACTTATTTTTTGATATATTTTAGTTAACATACGATTTGAATGTTAATA
Organism: Saussurea involucrata; assembly: GCA_033807775.1. NCBI lineage: Eukaryota > Viridiplantae > Streptophyta > Magnoliopsida > Asterales > Asteraceae > Saussurea > Saussurea involucrata. Next base: position 27,112,033 of record CM066324.1, read on the forward strand.
CAATAAAAGTGTAAAATGAAAAATAAAAAAAGTAAGAGATATAAATTAAATTAAATAACTTATTATAAGAGTGTAAAATGTAAGTAAATAGCTACGTTTACGCAAATTGGGCCTTTTCACTCCCCTTGGTGCGATTAACCCTATTTTGACGCGAAACCAAGGCACATAGGTCACATATCTCAACTTTTATCACATTTTGTTTTTTTAAAGGAGAAATGGGTGGCTAGTTTAAAGAAATGTATTTTCAAGTTATTTTGTAGTTTTTTATTTACAAAAAAAACCTAGTTAAGTTAAGAACCCATAGATTTGAATGGGAGATGGTGATGTAGTATACAAGCTGCCAATGCACAAAACACCAAGAGTAAGACAAAATTCAAATTGAAAACCATGGAGCCCTTGTGTGTCAACAAAGGATACACAAAACAAAACTTTAGACTCATCATCCCTTGTCACAAATAAAGCCAAACACAAATTGTTATATGCAACTCATGTAACAGAAGTTGTACATATTTCAAATACAAAAGTTTCAATCCATTTATTACCACTGTGGTTTAAAAAAATCTTATATTTACAGAGAAAATGACAACTGTTGATTCGAACTTCTCCTAGAATAGTTTCCGGTGCAAAATGAAATTCATAGGATATATGAGTAATTCAAAGGATAAATAGAAAGTTTTTATATTAAATTACAAAGTTTTACTAAGATTATACTATTTAAATCTTTTTAAAGTTGAATCATAACATTGAAAATGTAAAACAAGAGTTGATGTTGATTTATGTAGGCATGAAATAGTTTCACCCTTCTTTAAACATACCGATCACCATGGTTTTAACTTTGAACAATTAGTCCATGTGGTTTTAACTCCAAACGATTTAGGCCACGTGGTTTAATTTTGAATGATTCAGTCTCTCTGTTCAAGTTTTTCTTGAACGATGGTGGTGGTACTCATTTTCCGTTCAAAATCTTGGACACATTTACTAACTTAATACGCATACGACACTTTCATGTGCATCCTTTGTGGATTTAACACTGAAATGATGCAAGGACATCATATCAGTAAAAAGGATATACATGTTTGTGTAATAAGCAATTTATATCAAATTCTAGATAGGTAGTAGTGACCTAAGGGTGCATTTGGTACACAAGACATGACAGAACAAAAATCTGTTGTCCCACGTTTGACGCAACGTTAGACTGAGATACGATATGACTGAGTTGGAAAAAAAATACAATTTTTGTCCAACCAAAATACAAGATAAATAAATTATTAGAAAACCCACGTCAAAATTAGAACCCTAAGACCTTCCGCAATATTTTCACCCTCCTACCTCACTCTAACCCACTAGTTTAGTCCACTCCTGTCTAATCCAGTCCTGTCTACATACCAAACACACCGTGATAGTACTATGAGTTAATAAAATACGCCATTTGAAGTGAAACCATAATAATCTTTCCCACTATACAAACTTGTTACCATAATCAACAATCATGTTTGTAGAAATTCGGTTTCGATAATCGTAAATCTACAGATATGGGTGTTTTTCGATCATCATACATAACTATCTTGAATGTAGCATAAATACACATCACCCGGAAGAGAAATTCAAGCCCTCGATGGCGTCACATATGCACGATTCCATCGCTTCATTGGTTTTCTGTTCATCTTCTTTGACTTTGACCGATGCAACTTCCTCCTCGGATTCCGCAATGGACAAGCATTCCTGAAATCTGAAGCAACTAGAGATATGATCGTTAGTTATACCCGCCACCTGCATAAACGAATAGATGACCGTGGGACCCACACAACGGAACCCCCGCCTTATGAGATCTTTGCTTATCACGTCGGCTTTTGGGGTTTTCACGGGAACCTGTCGAGAATATCGGAATCTGCTAATTATTGGCTTATAGTTCACAAAGCTCCAGATGTATTTGTCGAATGACCCGAATTCATCTATGACCTGACATTGGCAAAACCTGCAAAAAGTTAGGCTTTGCTTGATACCCTTTTAAGAAAAAGTACAACTTTCACTGCACAGCATACAAACCATAAAGCTGGTTGCTGATATAGCAACAAATATACCCAACAAGTCATCAAGTTTCTTGGTGAGATCTTTATAGCTACTTGGAAAATAATCAAAAAGCCATCCTGGATCATTTAAGAAAAAACATTTGGTAAACCGTAAATTTTCAGTCAAAACTTACCAAAGTCAGACCTCTTACCCTATTCAGACCTCTTATCCAAGTCAACACTTACGAAATTTTTTGGTAAGCTAATTTAGGGTGGTTGTTTCTGTGAACGGGAAATTAATTGTTTTATCCATTTTTTAAGGTGGTTTCACCTCCTAGCCACTTTCTTCCTATTTTTACTGAAATAGCCACCAGATCCGCAATTGTGGACCTAACTCAAAAATATCAAAAAAAATTAAATTTGATCGATTTTCCTTTAAAAAAACTGACTAAGGTCCGCAATTACGACCCAGGTCCGCAATATGCAAAAAAAAATATTTGGAAAATCGACCAGATTCGTTTTTTTTATGTTTTTAAGGTAGGTCCGCAAATATACTTCAGTAAAAATAGGGAGAAAGTGAATAGGAGGTGAAACCACCGTAAAAAATGGCTAAAACAATTAATTTCCCTTTTATCACCTTTTTGTGAAAGTGCGAAAAAAGGAATACACACATAACACAAAGAACATTGAAGTTAAATTTTGAGTAAACTACACTTTTGGTCCTTGTGGTATGTGAAAAGTTATGGATTACATCCCTGTGGTTTGTTTATTACGTTGGCGATCACTGTGGTTTCCAAATCCTTATGGATTTGGTCCCTCATCCCAACAGCCGTTAGTGGAGGCCGGTTAAGTCCCCTTGACGTGAAGCCACTTGAAAACATTTTGTCTTTTTGGACGGACATATGAGAACGTTAGCTGAGGCCAGTTAAGTCCCCTTACATTCATAGTCACTGGTGGCGGTTGAATCAATAATTAAGAAAATAATAATAATAATCCATGTCATCATTTATTGGCATGTCACAATTTAAAAGTAAAAAGACCAAAATGCCCTCACGTGCTCCTCACATGAGGGAACTTAACCAGCCTCCACTAATGGCCGTTAGACTCAGAGACCAAATCCATAAGGATTAGCTTGCAATTGCATTGCATAGATGAGGGTGACACCTCATAGAAAGATACCAAATTGTGAAATCTTGAGTCAACTTTACACATAAAATATACAAACAATTATACAAGTTGAACAAATCCCAGGACCACCATTAATTTACATTCGCACCTACTCTCTACCAGAACTTATCATTTCATTCAAATATGTCATATCATGAATAATAAAACTGATACCAATAATAAAGGCCAACCCCTTTTTCCATACTTAAAAACTCCCAAATCCAGAGCAAGGTACACTTGCAATGCACAATGTACAACTCACTAAAGCAGAATTGGTCTGATTTTGGAAATTTCAGCTCTCGAAAGGGGGTTGCCCTAACTAAAGGGATCAATCCATTGTGGGTGATCTTTAACTCAACTATGCTACATATCATCAAAATCCTGCAAGAAATCAGCCTATTTGCCTTACCCTTCTACTTAAATGCATTTTCAGCCTTTGGATCTTGAAATGCAATCACAAATATGCACAAAAGAGTGGTACTTTTCAACCATTTATGACATGAAATTGAAACTTGATTAAGGGTCATTTAGTGATGATTTCAGTACAAGATGAAAAATCTTGGTTTCAATCTATGAAAATGATTTATCAAAAGGAAACACAACCAGATGACAGCCATAAGAGGTACCGGATGAATAGTTGGATCTACCTTGGATATTTGGCGAGCATTTTCAACTATGGCCCGCAGTTTAAGTTCTGAAAGCAGAGAGCTTGCGGCGCTCCCTGGTCCCACTAGCTTCTTCTCATTAAACTTTCCAACAACCTTTGGATCAAAATCTGCAAAAGTTTCCCTGCATCAAGAGAACCATTTCATGAGAGAAAACACTTGGCAAGAAGATGTCAAATAGATTACATAACGACAATTAAAAAAGTACCTAAAAAGATGACGTTTGTTGAGGATGGCAGGCCATGTAAGTTCTGACAAAGCCCCAGAAAGCACAAGAAGCTCGAATAATGTTCTACAAATTTGAAGGGAAACAAATGAAATATATAATCAAATATTGGCCTTTTTGGATAAGTAACATATGAAAACTCAAGATTGTTGGGTATACATACTTGTCATCATGCACAGGCACTCCCCATTCTTCATCATGGAAAACGGTGTAGGATTGATCTAGTTTAAGAGTTGCAAACCAGTCAGCATATAGTTCAATGACCTTAACAATATACTAGAGGGTTGGATGCTTGAATTCAGTTTTCGAAAAGGTCATTCAGCCAAATAGATAATGTAGCATGCCATATAACCTATATCCACTTTGCAAACCATCAACTCTATGATCAAAGTAACTTATACTAGAAGGGGTAGGGTTTCTAAAATAAAAATAGAGATCCTAATATTACAAGAATAAGTGAAAATAGTTAAAATATACCTGAACTTGATGTCACCCAAGCACACCTCTTCTTGGGTTGTAAATCATCAGGTGAAGTTTCTGAAGCATTATCAACAATAACATTTTTTGGTTTTGAAGCCAATTGCCTCCTTCCTCTAGCATTGCTACTTGTTCTATAAATCCTACCAGTTGATGCCCGACTTTGGAATGAATCAGTAGACGCATCTGAAGAACAAGAAGCATTAAGTGAAACCTGTCTGCGTAATATTGAAGGAAAACCAGTGGCACTAAAAGGAGGGGATGATGCTGCTGCAATCCCTCCGTTTCTTCTCCCTATAGAACCCTCCTCTGGTGACATTTCGATCTTTCTTGATGTTTTTGATGTGGGTTTTCGTGTATTTATGGGACCCACAGCCTTGTTTCCAGTAAGCCCAAGGATCGATCTTGATTCCGATTCAGCCACATTCATAGACCTAACTCTTGGAGCTCCAGACATCAAAAGTAAAATTACAAATCTTATTCAGCCTTCGAAAAATTAGTAAAATATGAACGAATGCAGCTCTCTAACCCCACTTAAGTGATACAACAATACCAGATTAAGCCCTTGAAAAAGTCACTAGTTCTGAAATCTTAACGAGCCATGATCCTTGGTGTGAACTCGTTTATAATGAAACCATCAAATTAAACCCTCAATGCACAGTACCCAATCAACCCAATCGACCACAATCTTACCAAAACCAAGATTGAAGCTTTGAGATTTCAAATCTCACACAAACCAAATCTCAAACACCTGGTGGGCATTCAAAATTACTCGCCATTCAGTGCAAAGAGATCATCAATCAGTACTTGATTGAACTTAAAGTCTTCTCCTAGATCAACATTTACCCACAAAATCCTTCAATTCACCTCCAAAAAATTTCAAATTCATCAACAACCCATCGAGATAAATGTCTGGTCAAACATAAAACATAATCAGCAGCTTGACCCAAATCAAGAAAGTTGGTAACTTTATACAGACATCATCATAATATACACACTATGGGTAGGTATTAATTAATAAATAGAAACCCACATCAGGTAAATTAATTTATGGACATATCTACAGCTGTAACGGGGATGCTTCAAATTGGGAATCATTTGAATAATTAGCTTTGAAAAAGATAAATTCTATGACACACTTTGAATGAGAGCGAAATATGAAGAGGCCTTGTCCTTTTTGCTTGAAATTTTTACAAAATTTTTAGGTAAAGCTGACATTTTTGTCTCTTTTTCTTGTTGGTGTATTCAGATATATAAAAATTTTCGGAAATCATAAACAAAATGGGTTTGGATCCAATGTTAATGTACCTCTGCCATTCTGTGGAAATGAAAGATGTCTTACTTCTGAGAAGGAGAATGTGTGTGTTTCTCTCTCTACAGGAGTTCTTCTAGAGAGAGAAAAGTATGTGTTTTAGAGAGAGAAAGAGAGCAGCAGCAAATGATGAGTGAGGAATTGCACTTTTGCATATAGTTTTTTCGTTTTTTGTTTTTGTTTTTCTTCTTTGAGCAATTTGAGTCCCTTTATTTTGAATTTAGCGAATAAAGGTCCCTATACTTTTTATCGTCAAACTTTTCTGTTTCTTGATTGTTATTTTCGCTTTAAATAAGGATTCACTTTTCTACGTTATTGATTGATTCAAAATTTCATAAACCGTACTAGTCAAGAACCTAAAAGTATTTATGTGTACCTGATTGTGTTTCTATTTCTGTTATGTAACTCTTTTCTAAACATTTTATGTAAGTATTTTTTTCTAGTTCATTGTTATGTAATAAAGTCTATAAGACTGTTTCATTTGATTGAGACCAAAATGAGTAGCAAAACATTATTTGGAAATTCAACATTAGACATAATTAAAGTAAAACAATTGCTTTAAAGTACCATACAAGGGATATGACTTGAGACCGAGTACTAAAACATCTAGACAAGTAGTTGATTAATTAAGTTCTAACTGTATATAATTTCTCTTTAAAGTCGACACTCCAACATTCAGTAGTAGATCCAAAAATTACAACCTCAAAATGAATCAATAAGGTGGGTATGCACAATATGTAATAGATTAATATTAATGTTTTTTACACTATAAACTTTTTCCCATGCTTCATATAAGTCAAACCCTGAATGTATAGAGGATCATCAACCTTCTTTAAATAAGGTGATTGCTTCTTTTCTTAAGTTAAAATGGAGTCATGATTAGGAATACACATGGTTGAGTCCAAACCAAGTTTACCACCAAACTGAATCAATTTGGTTGGTTCAACTAGTTGATTTTTTTTAAACAAGTCATTTAGTTTGGTTACTAGTTTGATGAGAGAAATCAAATATTTCAAACAGACAAGCCATATATTAATGATTAAATATACTGATTAATGATTACATGGTAACATATAGATTCTATATAGTTTAATGCTAGCCTGAATTTCCTATTTTTGAGTACAAATTTTTGAATCATTTGTCATAAGTCTTTTTATTGTTTTCATATTCAAATTTAAGTCTTTGGTTTTTATTGTCTTTTTTCCTATAATATAAGACCGATTAAACCAAAATCGGTTTGGTCAATTTGGCCGGTTTAACCGAGCCCAAAGTTTGTTGGTTTGGTTTGTAGAATATCAAATCAAATTTATCAAATTGTCCAACAATTTATGCTCTAACCAAACTATACACATGACTGGCCATATTCACTTGGAGTTAACTCTCTTTTTGGAGAGGACTATTATTGTCATTTCAAATAGTATAAGGTGTTCTTTTGGTAGCTTAATTAAAAGCTAAGGGGGGTAAGAATGATATTTAACAAGAGCAATGATCCGGTATATTATCGTCTATATCCAATTTTTCTCAAAAATTATTGAACAAAAGTAGAGTGAGGATGGTTTCGCCGTTTGAATGAAACAAAACAAAACAAAACGTCAAAACCGACAACTCTCAATGCCAACGACTTTGCATCATGTGTTGTACTTTATGCTCCATGGTTGTACTTTGTTTTGCATTAAACTATGTACAAATAGTCATACATAAAGAAGTTCAAGCCCAAAGTTGATAATGTCGGTTTTCGACATTATTTTAACTCTCGAATCGAGTAAATGTTGGGTGTTTTCAAGTGAAATAGTGACCATCGCTAATGTTTGTTCACGAGATCGTACAGTTCATCAAATGCTGAAGGAACGAAGAGGATCGCTTATTTTTCGAAGAAAGAAGCTTGAATCTGGAAAAAAGACGGAGTTTGGACGAGCAGAGGGTGGCGCGATCCATGGCGCCACTTGAACCGCAACGTAATGCGCGCGACCTTGATAAAAGTGTGATCCAGAGGGTGGCGCGACCTGTGGCGCGACCCAACCCTCGGTGTGATGCGCGCAGCTTCTAAATTCGACATGACAGAAAGCGGTGTGACTTTGGCGCGACCCAAGTGGCGCCAATTCTAGCACCAAGTGTCAGTTGTGTTTTTAATCCCTATCTTCCCATTTTAGGGTTATCATTCAGACTAGGGGGCAGCTGGAAGGCAAGAGGCGATTTTTGGAGCAGAGAGAGAGACGAATACAGAGGTGACGGAAGATCGATTGGAGACGAGACACAGACGACGATTGAGTACGTGAGAGTGGAAGGGGTTCTTCTCAGGGAGTTACTTATCATCTTAGCTAGAATTTCTTGAACAAGGATGTGTTTTACATCTTTTCTAACCTTTCGATTCTTTTCGTATACCCCCAACATGAGCTAAACTACATGTTGGGGGGTTGGATGACGAATGGGTTTTTGATGTAACTTTTGACAGATTCGTGTTTTGGTTTAATAGATGGATGAAGCTTTTGAATCCTTACTTAATGCGTTTAATAAACTGATCAATTGTTAAATGATGTTGCCAATCTTGAGTCGTTTGAGAAAAGTCTCAGATTTAGACCAGATTCAACAGCCACCGTTAGGAATTGGATAGAGATATACCAATTCCTTCGGTGTTGTACTTTAAACCTTTTTCTTAACTTAATTCCATTGTGAGATCGAGAGATAAACAACTCATTTTAAGTTAATTCTCATTGTAGCTTGGAAAAGTACAACGAGTGTGAGGTTTGCAATTCATTAAGTCTTAAAACCAATCATGAGTAGTTAAAATTTCATTCAATGGTCCTTTCAGATTCCAACCCTCCATCCTTTCTCTCAATATTCCTATTAATAAACTTTCCTTACTTTCATATGCTTTACTATTCAAGGTGTTTCCAAAATCAAACCAAATCAATTTTTGACCGTTCAGTTAATAGTTAATACAGTAATTGCGGTACTTAACACCTTGTTCCTTTGGGTTCGATACTCGTACTTCCGTACATACTACTTGAGACGACACCGTACACTTGCGGTTAGTCAAGGGGGTGTAAACCCGCCTATCAAGTTTTTGGCGCCGTTGCCGGGGAACTTGTTTTGTGTTAATATCACTACCAGTTGTAGGAATTATTACATTGAACTTTTTTCTTTTAGTTGCAATTTCTATTTTTTTTATTTTAATTAACAATTTCGATCCAATTTTCTTGCTACTCCATTGTTACGAGAACTAACTTGTGATTTATTCTTTACGGCATGTCACTCTTAGTTTATGCTAAAAAGGAGTTCCTCTGGTGAACTAGAATCATTTGATCCTGAGATCGAGAGGACTACAAGGAGACTAAGGAGACAAGCTAGACTCAGACATCAGCAAGAAATGGAGAACATCATCAATCAGGAAATCCATGTTAATCAAGAAATGCCAATTAACAATGAGATCCCTGTTAACAACGAGATTCCGGTGAACAACAACGAAATTCCCATCAATCAGAATCTCAACAACAACAATCTCAACAACGAGATTCCGGTTAACAACGAAATTCCAGTTAACCACAATCATAATATCCGAAATCCCAACAACAACGTACCACCACCAAGAATGCCTATGAGGGCCTTTGCCAACCCGAACATAGGGGTTGCGCAAAGAGGGCCATATGTACCTCCGATAGCAGCAAAAAACCTTGAAATCAAGACTGGAACCATTCAACTGGTGCAAGCAAACATGTTCGGAGGGTCGGCAGTGGAAGATCCACACAGTCACTTAAGGACGTTCGAGAAGATCTGCAACACTTTTAAAGTACACGGTGTGAGTCCAGATGCGATTAAGTTACGCATGTTCCCATTTTCGCTGAGGGATCGGGCAACCACTTGGGAGGAGAATTTACCAATCAGGCAAATTCGAACTTGGGATGAAATGGTGAATGATTTTCTCAACAAGTTCTTTCCACCGGAGCGAACGGCCCAACTGCTGTCAGACATCACTCACTTCTCTCAATGAGATCAGGAGTCACTATACGAGGCCGGGGAGAAATATAAGGGGATGCTAAAAAAATGCCACCACCATGGTTTGCAAGATTGGATGGTCATCCAAACTTTCTTTGGAGGACTGCATCCACAGTTCAAGAATGACATCACAACCACCGTTGGTGGTGCTTTAATGAATAAGTCATTCGAGGACACATATGAGCTGATTGAGAATCTCGCGGAACATAGTTACTCCACACCTCGGGCGGCCACTAGAAGGGTGGCAAGTGTGCAAGAGACGGACGAATTGAAAGCTATTAAGGCACAATTGGCGGCCATTACGAATCAGCTGAAAGGGACTATGATTCAGCCGTCTTTCCAAGGGGATATGAGCTGCCAAGAACCACTTGGCTCATCTCAAGAGTTACCACCACCGGAGCAAGTGCAGTTCTTGCAAAACCGGATTAACCGACCAAGGAACGACCCGTTATCTAACACTTACAACGAGGGATGGAAACGACATCCCAACTTCTCGTGGAGCCAACCACAGAATGCACAGGAAGAGACGATGGTCCAACAGCAACAAAACCAATTCGGTAATAATTCTAACCCTCCTACTCAGTCTAATAATGTTTATCATCCTCCAGGTTACAACCAAAGAAGACAAGAAGAGGGGCAAGGAGGGGAGAAGAAGTCCGGATTAGAGGAGATGATGATGAAGTTGGTTTCAAAGATGGACAACGCGGTTGGAGAGTTGACATCGTCTGTTGGGACGCTAGCAAACTCGGTCGGGACGATTAAAGCTTCAACGGATCAGAATACCGCATCGATCTGGATTCTCGAAGGACAAATGGGGCAGATAGCTGACGCATTGAGTATTCAGAGTCAGGGACAATTCCCGAGCCAACCCGAGAAGAAAACAAGAGAGGATTGCAAGGCAGTTCAGTTGCAAAGTGGGAAAGAGCTAGTGAAAGACCCACGTCTAGAGCCAATAGAGGTAGAGAAGGAAACCAATGATCCGATGATAGAGGAAGAAGATGAAGAGAAGATGGATGAGGAAATTGAAATGGAAGATAAGAGAGCTTCAAGAGAAGAGGTGCCAAAATCTACATCAAAGACGACCATACCACTGGTGGCATTTAGAGTTCCATATCCAAACATATTGAAATCGCAAAGGGATGAGGTTTAGGTTTCTAAATTTTTAGAAGTTTTTAAAAAGTTACACATTAACATTCCCTTTGCAGATGCAATAGCTCAGATGCCTTCCTACGTCAAGTTCTTGAAAGATATACTCTCAAACAAGAGGAAGATAGAGGAACATGCAACGGTGGCACTAACGGAAGAGTGCAGTGCTATAATCCAACACAAACTTCCCCAAAAGTTGAAAAATCCAGGGAGTTTTACGATTTCTGTTCAAATAGGAGGTTTTGATTTTGGTAAGGCACTTTGTGATTTAGGTGCAAGTATTAACTTAATGCCTTTGTCAATTTTCCGGAAGCTCGGATTGGGGGAAGTGCAACCGACCAACGTGACACTTCAATTGGCGGATAGATCCATCAAATATCCGTACGGGGTGATTGAATACGTTTTGGTGAAGGTGGACAAATTCTACTTCCCAGTAGATTTTGTTATTTTGGACATGGACGAAGATAAGGAGGTCCCTCTCATTTTGGGACGACCATTCTTGGCCACCGGAGGAGCAGTAATTGATGTGCAAGGAGGGAAACTCATTCTTCATGTGGGTGAGGAGAAAGCGGTTTTCAATATGTTTCAAACAGCACGGAACGGGATGGAAAGAAGTACTTGTTGGTCCCGAAGGGCTATACAAGTTTGTAGAAGGGGGGGGGGGGTTGAATACAAACACACAGATTTTAATTTTCTAAATTGTTTATTGATAAATCATTAACAATTTACAGCTTGTTGCAGAACAAGATTAAGGATAAACCTAAATCTAAACAAGTTGGAACACTAAGTTTCTTGAACTAAGAAAGAGAAGGAAATTACTAATAATAACCTATCTCAAGATAAGAAAGATGACTTGTCCAGAGTTAGCAAGTGACTCGTCCAGAGTTTACGAGTGCTTCAAAAATGAAGCTGGAGTCCTTCTTATATACTGCATGCATTTAATGCATGGCAGTTTACACTTTACACGTGGCAGCAGCTGATTGGTTGCATGTCATTGACTTTGTAGACAACCTTAGTAGCCGCATGTTTGAACATTGTAGTATCAGAGTGGTTGTACGATTTCAGACAATAAGGAGGTTCTTTTCTGACATATCGTACGGAGTCGTGCAAGGGTGGTTAAGACAAAAGTACTTTGTACGGAGGACTTCATGATCAGCTTTTCGTTGATTCAGCGCTTTACCATTGTTTATCAGCGAATGATAAAGTTCAGCGATAGCTGAAGTCCTGTACTTGATACTTCACGTTGAGTGGACAAATCTGAGTCTTCGCTGATCCACATTAGTTCATTAGGAGACTTGTCGCTGGTTCTTGAGCTTGATCTTCGACTTCAGCGTAGAACCTATGTTGACGTGAAACTTGTCTTCAGAGATCATAAGTAAACAACTAACTTATCAGCGATCACCATAAGGACTGAACAGACTCAGAGTATTATGGTGAACAGTGTTCGCTGAATGTTTAATCTAAAGAGCGAGAGTTCTTATCAGCGGTACTGTAAGATCTTAGTACTTATCAGCGATAGTGAAACTCTGATACATATTGTTTACTTACAATTTTCACTAAGTATTTAAGAGAGAGTCATTATCAAATCACTGAGGGTTTGGATCAACAATCTCCCCCTATTTGATTATGACATAGCAACAGAGAAAATTGCTATTTAATGAAAACATAAGGATAAAAAGAACTCATAAAATATCTGTCCCTTTTACTGTTTTCTGGGATCTTTTCTGTACTGATGGAGTAAAGTACATTCGCTGCAAATTTTCTTTAAACTTTGTAAAGATTACAGAGGGAAGTGGAAAAATTACAAGTACAGCGAATACAATTACAAGTACAAAAGAATAACTGATACAATAGAAGAATGGGCGATCCTATCAGTTTATAAAGGTTCTTCCTTAATGAGAAGTTCATCAAGGGTCTTTGATGTGGGAATCATCCAGTCAGGTACCTTTACTCCTTTATTCTTTTTGTTCAGAGCTTCTTCAAAAATCAAAGGTTTAAGATGCCGTGCCTGAATGTCGTTTTTGAAGTCACACCAGTAGATGAGATCTTTCAGCTGTTCGATGGGAGTGATGGGAAGCTCAGAGATACGTTGAAAACGTTTTCGTCCATCATAGTCAATAAAGAATATCCCATAGGGTTTGCTTATGACTTTCCCAGGGATGAAAGTCTCACCAGGAGGAAGAGATGTGTCAAGTGCAGAAAGGTCATGTTCAGGACCAATGACTTCATCAAGAGAAAAACCAATACCTGTTTCGTTTTGTATACGAGGACCATCATCTGAAGATTTAGACTTTTTTTTTGCAGAGGCCCTTCTTTTCTGACTTTCGAGAGGAGGAGGGGGAGGAATATCCACACAAGAAGAGACTAAGTCGATCTGTTTGTTTATCAGCTTTTCAACATGATCCTTGTACTTAGACTGAGACTTCTGGATGGCTAGTCTGATCTCCAACCATTCAGAGAGACCGTACTTCGTGATGGCTTCAGCATAGAATTTTTCGTACTGTCCATTCTCTCTGAATATCTCGATTTCAGCGATTGAAACTTTGAGGGTTGATCTTCCAGCGATGAGTACCTTGTTGATTCTGGCAGGTCGATATCTGAAGTGTACCTTTTCTTTGCACCAGATTAAAGTAGATTGAGACACAGTTCTCTTTTCTTCAACGATCTTCTTGGCGTCTTCCCATAGCTGACGTTGAACTTCGATTGGAGTTCTTTTAAGCTTGGGGACTTTTACTGATTGTTGAGTAAGCTTGATGGCGAGTTCTCTGTCTTTTTCTTCAGTTTATTTTCTCTCAGCGATTAGACGTTCAACTCTGAGGTGATCCTTGTATTCCTTTTGTGAAATTCTGAACTTTGGAGGAATAGAAGGAAGTTGATCACGCTTTAGAATGATTCGCTGAGCCTCAAACTTCTTTATTATCTCTTCTCTTCTTCTCTGATCCTCTTCACTTGGTTTTTGAGGAACCAAGGAAGGTTTGCTTGTATGAGAAAGCATCTGTTCTTCAGGTTCATCAGTCTCAGAGATCAAATCTAAGATCGGGATTATTTCTTCAGCGTTGGGAGCTAGGATTATTGTTGGTGAAGTCGCAGCTATAGAAACTTCAGCGATATCCTCAAACAGGGGAGAGGACTAGCTGAAACACAGCGATCGTACGAGTAAGAACTTGGGTAGAACAGAGATAGAGAAAGAATGTGGTTGTGTATAGAGGTTTTATGGAGAGGAGAGCTGATAATGTGTATAGATAGAGGAGGGATGTAGATTAAGGAAGATTTAGTGTACCTGAAAAACTGGCTTTGGAAGCAAGATCGTCAGATTGTCTTCTTCAGCGAAGCCTTTGTTTTTGCCTTTGTCAGCTTCAGACGCTGAAGGCTTTGTCTTGGTACGCTCCCCTGAAGGTTCATTTATCAGAATCCCTTTAAGAGCTGTAGTCCTATGAACATGCTTGACGATAAAGGAGTCATCATCATCATCATCGTCATCATCATCATTCTCTGGAGAAGAGGATGGTTCATCATCAGATAAGTCGATGGCTTCTTCATCTTCAGCTTCAGATTCAGATTCTTCAGCATCTTCTTCGAGTTGCTCCCCCTCATATACAGAGGTAAGCTTCTCGGTCCCTCAGGGTTTTCATCTCCCTGAGGTCCAGCGGTTGTTTCTTCATTTGTCTTCTCACCCTCTTCAGTAAGGGTAAGGTCTTCAGTCTTCTCCCCTTGATAGATTCATCATGGGGAATGTCTTCAGTGTTCTTCTCCCCCCTTCCTCATGATGAGTGGGGGAGGAATGTGATGATTCAGCAGTTGGTTTTGGTTCCCTGTCTTCTTGGCCAGGGATCCCCATGTAAGTTTCAATCTCTGCTACTCTGTCTTCTAGGCCAGTAATAGCAGGAGTGATCTTCAAGAGTTCAGCACGATCCGCCGTAGAAAAATACGAAGGTGCAGGAGTAGGGGTGGTCATGTTGTTCAGGATCTGCTGCATCATTGTCTTCATTGAACCTACGTCAGTCTTTACAGAACTCACGTCAGTTTTTAAGGAACTCACGTCGGTCTTTACAGCAGACATATCTCCTTCGAGTCTTCCAACCGATGTCTTCAGCATTGTGACCTTGCTGGACATGGTGTGAACTGATGTTTTGATAGAGAGGTAGTCTGTGTAGATGTCAGCGAGAACTTTGGCAAAGTCGCCAAGAGTTTTATCAACCTTCTCCAAGTCAGCTTTGGAGGCTTTCTTTTCAACCACTGTTGTCAGCTTTGTGAGATTCTCTCCAGCGTTTGTTACAGCTGAAGAGTTGTCTGAGAGAGTAGTGGTGAGACCTGTCAGCTCGTCTCTATGTTCTTCAGAGAGGCGTTGATGTCTCCCACATTAGGACCTGTAACATATAAGAACTTATAAACAGAGGAAAGCTCAGAAGTTTGGGGATACCAGGGTTCAGTTACAGTGTATATGGGTTGGTGTATACCTGCAGGAGGATTGGTGAATTCATCAAAATCTCTGTGTCCTGAGAAGAGTTCCATGTCGTCAGCTAGAGTGCGTGTACGCATGGTCAGCTCTGCAGGTCCTACATCCATCATTCCTTGAGTATCAACTTTAGCTTCTGGAGGAATGACAGGTGTTGCAGTGTTCGTGGTGACAACTGGATTAGAGTCCAAAAGAGTAGAGGGAGAAGCAAAGGTTGAGAAGGTTGGTTGGGTGCGGTGTTCAGCGTTGGATCCGCTGAGAATTACTTCTTCAGTCTGTGGAGAGATTGAAGGAGGTTGGGTAGATTCCAAGTTTTTAACCTCAGCGTTTAGAGACGCTGAAGCTGGGATGGAATGGGTGGCTTATTCAGCTGTGGCAGAGCGTACCACTGAACTTTCCTTCAACTCTTCAAGATGAGCTGAGGAGTCTTCAGCAAGAGATTGCTGGGGTTGCTCCTTGGTTTTCTTAGTTCTTTTGGAACTAATATGGGTGAAGGAGTGTTTCCTTTTAAGAGAAGGAATGGAGGTTGCAGCTGGGGTATCAGCGGTGGGTTTGTCCGCTGAAGGAGCTACAGAAGTAGAAGAAGTAGGGTTGAGAAGAGTTAATAGTGTAGAGAGACGTACCTCGTTTTCCACTGGTTTGAAGTCGAGTACCTTAGGGCCAACCTGAGAGAGTTTCAGGTCACCCTCTTTTGGGTAGTTGTCCTTCAGGCCTGTTTGGAAGACGACGCTGATGAATCTTGGATATGGAACCTATGGAGATCAGTCAGCGGCAGAGTCTACTCTGAGTACCAGATCATCGTAGATTATCGATGCCCAGTATATATGTAGACCTTTCAGCAATGCATATCCCATTGCTTGCTGAGGTTGAGCGGCTTGATCAGAGGAGCCGGTCTTTGCAGTCATGCAGCTTATTAAATGTGCGAAGATGAAGTTCATCTCGCTGGGCATTTTAGATTTCTTGATGAGGGTCAGCTTCTTCTCAGGCTTCTTGTCCCTCCCAGTTTCCAAAACATAGCCCATTGCATCGAAGAATGCAGTGATGGCTTCCCTATCAGAATGTTTCTTGTGGTCAGGGAGAGGAACAAAAGGTTTTTCTTTTGAGGCGATGGGAAGGCTCAGGGCTTTGCGGATAATGGCAGGGGTGATCTTCATTGTGCCATAATCAGTATCACAGAGGATGCAGTCAATTGTCTTTGAGGAGTCTTTGGTGGATGGTAGCTGAGAGTGTCTGGCAGAATACCAGAACTGAGATAGCAGTAGCTGATGTGCAGGAGGTGTTATGGTCAGGGCTGTAGAGAGGCAACAGTTTTTCAGGAAGTTCACAGCATCATTCAGATGTGTGACTTGCTTTCGAGGAGGAAACTCGAGAAACGCATAGAGGTTGTTGGTTTTTGTCCAATCAAGTTCTTCAAGAGTGAACTTGACCTGAGGAGCCTTGGTGATTTCCAATTCCTCAGCAGCAGCAACAACAGCAGCAGTGTTCTCAGCGGTAGGAATGTCAGCAGATGCCATTTCTGTATTATCAGTTCAACCAAAGATATAACAAATAAGAATAATCTTAATGTGGAAAGATTTTCCAATAAGATGGTTCGAATTTTTTCCATTTCATTCAGACATAAATGTCTTAATGAAGATTAGGGTTTTTCTTGTTTTTGAAAAAGAAAAGCAAACCCATTAAAAATCTTGTTTTCCAGTTTCCTTTGAGGATTAAGATTCTGGAAAAACGTATGAAGAACAAGTTTAAGATTTTGCGTTTAAACTTGAAGAACAACCATGAAAGGTTGTGTTCATAAAACCATGAAAGAAATGATTTCATTTTTGAAAAAGTTCTTTTGTTTGATCTTGTAAAAACAAAGAATAAGATCGTAAACAAGTAATGTAGGTAAATAACAAGAGTATTAACCTGGTTCGTTGAAGAAGAAGAAGATGAACAATTTCTGGAAATTTTGATAGCTCGAAATGCAACAGTAAATCTTTCTTGCTTGGAGGAGAAGTTTTTCGCGTAAAGGGAAAATATAAACCCAGAATGTGTTTATATAGTGAGATTAGAGAGAGAAAATTTTGAGCGGGAAAAGATTTTCATCATGACACGGACACGTGTTTGCATTTGATTGGAAGGTAAACGAAACGTGCAAACGTGTGTCAGAAAAAGAACGTGCCGGGGCTTATCCGTTGCAATGACGTCACAACTGTCCTTTCATATTTTGGGATGTCTCTGAGGTTTTGAAAACTCAGGGACACTTTTGAAAACATGAAGCACTGAATAGAAATATCAGTGTTGGTTTTAGAAATTTCAAAGTATCGCTGATTAAGAAAGAGATATTCAGCGATGCAATTTGTGTTGAAATCTTGCATTTACATGCGATTGTCAGTGAGAGAAAAACATACCTTGAAATCAGCGAATCAATTATGTTCAGAGAGAGAATGATAGAATGGGTTATACAAGTTAATTTTATCCTATCGCTGATCAAATGTGAACCGCTGAAGATTTTACTCTTCAAAGTTCAGCATTCCAAGCTCGCTGATGAGAAAGTTGAATCTTGTCTCATCAAGAGGTTTGGTGAACAGATCAGCTAACTGATAGTCAGTTGGGATAAAATGAAGTTCTATATCACCATTCATCACATGATCTCCGATAAAATGATACCTGATTTCGATGTGTTTTGTCTTTGAGTGTAGCACTGGATTATTGGCTATAGCGATGGCACTTGTGCTGTCGCAATAGATTGGAATATGTGAGAGCTGAAGATCATAGTCTAGTAGTTGATTTTTCATCCACAAGACCTGAGAACAACAGCTTCCGGCGGCTACATACTCAGCTTCAGTTGTGGAGGTGGACACTGAGTTTTGCTTTTTACTTGTCCAACTCACCAGCTTTCCACCCAGGAGCTGACAGCCTCCTGTGGTGCTTTTCCTATCCATTTTGCAACCTGCAAAATCACTATCTGAATAGGCGATTAGATCGAACCCTGAGTCTTTAGGATACCAAAGACCTAGATTCGCAGTACCCTTAAGGTATCGAAAAATTCGCTTTACAGCGATCATATGAGATTCCTTAGGTTCAACTTGATATCGTGCACACAAACAGGTTGCGTACATAATATCGGGTCGGCTAGCTGTAAGATACAAGAGAGAGAGCCGATCATCCCACGGTACAGCGTGACATTAACAGGAATACCATTAGTATCCTTATCTAGTGTTAGCGGTGGTGCCATAGGGGTTTTCATAGCTGAACTCTGAGTTAAATCGAATTTCTTCAGCATATCTTTAACATACTTTCCCTGATTAATGAAAGTTCCTTTTTCATTTTGCTTTATCTGAAGACCAAGGAAATATGTTAGTTCACCCATCATGCTCATTTTATACTCATCTTTGATTCTATCAGCGAAACGAGTACAAAGATCAGGGTTAGTAGAACCAAATATAATGTCATCAACATATATCTGAACAAGAATGATATGACCTTTCACTATTCTGAAAAATAGAGTTTTGTTGATTTTACCTCGCTCAAAATTTTCAATATGGAGATAAGTAGAGAGAGTGTCATACCATGCACGTGGAGCTTGCTTTAAGCCATAAAGTGCCTTATCCAGTTTATAAACATAACCTGGATGCTTAGGATCTGAGAATCCTGGAGGTTGTTCCACATAGGCTTCTTCATTCAGCTTTCCATTTAGAAACGCTGACTTAACATCCATCTGATATACTTTGAAGTCTTTGTGTACAACGTATGCTAAGAATAGACGAATAGATTCTAGTCTTGCTACTGGAGCAAATGTTTTGTCGTAATCTATGCCTTCCTCTTGTCTGTATCCCTGAGCAACAAGACGAGCCTTGTTGCGGGTTACAGTTCCATGTTCGTCCAACTTGTTTCGATAGACCCATTTAGTGTCTATCACTGTCTGGTCAGTTGGTCTTCGAACAAGTTTCCAAACTTTGTTTCTTTCGAATTCAGCCAGCTCTTCTTGCATGGCGCTGGCCCAGTTTGGATCTTTGAGGGCATCATCTACTTTCTTTGGTTCAATTAGAGAAATAAAGTTAACAAATAAACAAATATTACCTGCACTTCGTCGAGTCTGAACACCAGCGTTTGGATCACCAAGAATTTGATCAATTGGGTGATTTACAGTCCATCGCTAAGCCGGAGTGTGAGACGCTGACTCAAACTGAACTGGAGGAGCTGAAGATGAGGCTTCAACAGCTTCTGGAGTATCAGCCAAGAGAGGAATGGGTGCAGTTGTCATTATATTCACTGATTGCTGAGAAGAAGATGGGATGTCTGAGACATTTGGTTCAGAAGCAGGTTTAGTGTTTAAAGGAACAGCTGAGACCCATGATGTTTCAGCTTCACTATTCTGCATATTTGGAATGATAGGAGGACTATCATCTTCAACTGTATGAGTATGAGGAGTGGGAATACTTTCTGAATCACCAAGATGAGAGAACATCCATTGATTCAGTTCTTCAGTATCAGCGGACGGTTTAGAGTTCGCTGAACGGGATTCGTCAAACGTGACGTGAATAGTTTCTTCTACAGTTTGTCTTCTACGATTGAAGACTCCGAAGGCTTTGGAGATTGAAGAATATCCAAGAAAGATTCCATCATCAGCCTTAGGATCAAACTTTCCAAGGGCATCTCTGTTGTTCAGTATGAAACACTGACATCCAAAGATACGAAGAAAGCTGATTGAAGGCTTTCCCCCATGAAAAAGTTCATAGGCTGTTTTATTGAATCTTTTGACTATCAGCGACTTGTTTTGCGTAAAACAAGCAGTGTTGACAGCTTCTGCCCAAAACTGAGTAGGCAGGTGAGAATCGCTGAGCATTGAACGTGCAACTTCAATAATTGTTCTATTTCTTCTTTCAGCGACTCCATTTTGTTGCGGTGTTCTCACTGATGAAAAGTTGTGAGAAATACCCTTACTCTCAAAGAAGGAATCAAGAGAACTGTTTTTGAATTCAGTCCCATGATCACTCCTTATTGAGCGAACGGTCAAGTTGTTCAGGGTTTCCATCTTCCGAACAAAGGTGATGAGTTCTTCAGGGGTGTCACTCTTGGAACGGAGAAACATAACCCATGTATAGCGAGAGAATTCATCAACTATGACCAGTGTATATTTCTTTCCAGCGATGGATTGTTTGTTAACAGGGCCAAACAAATCCATATGGAGTAGTTGTAGAGGAGATGACACCGAGGAGACTTGCTTTGACTTAAAGATTGCTTTGGTCTGCTTCCCTTTCTCATACGCTGAACATAAAGACTCTTTGGCGTATGAGTGCTGAGGTAGACTAGTGACTAACTATTTTGAAGAAAGAGTGTTTAGTGTCTTGAAATTCAGATGAGAGACCCTCTTATGCCATAACCAGTTGACATCAGATGAGGCTTTTGAGAAGAAACAGGAGTTCTCAGTGGTTGTTGAGTCCATGTTTATTACATAAACATTTTCCAAACGATAACCGCTGAGAGCTATCTTCTCCTTTTTGTCAGTGACAAAGCAGGATTCCTTCGTAAAGATTACTTTGTTATCCTTGTCGCAAAGCTGACGGATACTTAAAAGATTATGCTTCAGCCCTTCAACATATGCGACTCTTCTGAAGGTAGTTGTACCATTAGAGAGTACACCAAACCCTCGGGTATGTCCTTTTCCATTTCCACCGAAAGTCACAGAGGGACCTTTCTCTTCCTTGTATTCAGCGAGCATGCTTTTCTTTCCAGTCATGTGTCTAGATTATCCGCTATCGAGATACCAGATACCCTTCTTAACCTACATTACAAAGGAAGATTAGTTTTTCTTGGGTACCCACTTAACCATGTGTACATTTTTGTCAGTGGAAGTAGTTGGAATGGAAGGTTCAGCAATCTTCGCAGCATTTGAAGATTCAGCTTTGTCAGTCTTCACTTTGGTTAGTTTCTTAACCTCAGTGGTCTTCTTTGCCTTGGGGGCAATGATCTTCACCTTAGCTATCTTTTCAGCTTTGGTGGCTGTGGGGCACTTACTAGCAATATGATCAGTAAGTCCACAGTGATAATATTTCCTATAACTAAAAGTAGTTCTAGGACCATTTGAATGCTGAGCTTTAGATTTTGAATTAGAAGTACCAGCACCAAGTAAGCTATTGGCTTTTGAAATGAGAGGAACATTTAGTTCTTCGGATTTCTTGCAAGAGACATCCACTCTGATTCTAGGAGTAGATCGCTGAAAAGATCCACGCTGAGTAGATCCATATATCTGATTCCTTGATCCAGTGGGATGAATCACTAAAGCTTTAGAAGCATTCAGCTTTGGTACTAAGGTACCCTTCTGAAGATTTTGGTTAAAAGCAATTCCTTTACCTTTATCTTTAAAGACAGAGGTAGGTTTTGGATAAACCATTTTCCCTTTACCTTTTGAAGAGGTAGAAATTTCCTCAGGGATAGGCGGTCTAGAAGAGGAACACTGAGAGGATGAAGTATCAGCGACTAAGGATACGAAAGTTCCAAATAAGAGCATGGAACGATCAGTGGTTGGTTCTAGAAGATCAGTTTTGTAACCAAGACCACGTTTATCACTCAGGGGAATCTGAGACTTAATTATCTCAGTGATCTTTGTTGAAGAATTACACCATCCTTCAACAGTAGCTTTTTCAGCTCTTAATGCAGCGATAGCTTCTTCGCGTTCGATTTTGACTAGCTGATTTAAGTGCACTTGATCTTTAAAATCTTCTTCAATTTTAGAAAGCTTTTCTATTTGAAGGTGACAGTTTTTAAGCTGTTCAGCGAGATCAAGGTTTTGATTTTTAACTACAGTTTTGCCATTCATGGCTTCATATAAACTTCTAGTCAAGAGATCGATTTTACGAAGACTATCAGCTTCATCAATATTTGCAATATTTGTAAAGAAGGAAGGTGATACCTGAGTTGCAGAGGTTGAAGTAGAGGGAATGTCTGAACTTTCTTCCTCATCTTCAATCTTAGCCATAAGACAGAGATTGGCTTCATCATATTCAGAGTCAGATGATGATTCTTCTTCATCAGAGGCAACCCAATCATAGTTAGCCATCAGGCCTTTGCCTTTCTTCTTAAAGCTTTTCAGCTTCGCATACTTTTCTTTCAGCTTGGCGTATTTGTCATCTCTATTCCTGGGAATAAAGTTTTTCTTTGGAAAAGCTGAGGGTCTAGAGACTTTCTTTGACCTGCACTCGTTAACGAAATGTCCTATCTTTTCGCAGTTAAAACAAGTAGCAGTAGCCTTATCAACAGGAGTTGATGATCTTGGCTTGTCAGTAATGGAAAGAGGTTTATTCTTTCTGAACATTTTCTTTTTGGCGAATCTCTTGAACTTTTTAGTGAGGAGAGCCAAAGATTCATCATCATCTGAAGAGTCAGAATCTGATGACCTTTCAGAGTTACTCTCCAACTCAGTGATAGTGACCGAGGGTCGCTGAGTGGAAAGTTCCTCTGAGATTAAAGCAACATGGGTGCTTTTGGAATCTTTTACAAGATTCTTCTTAAGATGACTCGATTGCTCATGATTCAGCATCGTGCCATATAAGGTAGAAAGGGTCATTGATTATAGATCATTTGACAGCTTGAGACACATAGAATAACTGTCCCAACTTTCAGGTAAACATTCTAAAAACTTTGTCAGCACTTCAAAGTTAGAATATTCCTTACCAACAGTTTTTAGATCTATTATTAAACAATTAAAACGTTGGTGAACTTCAGAGAGAGTTTCATTCTTACCACAAATGAAACTTTCGTACTGTCTTACCAGGTTGATCTTTCGTGAGTCCTGGACTTCAGAAGTACCTTCATACTGAACACAGATTGTGTCCCACATGGCTTTTGAGGTTTTCAGGTTCATGACGGAATGGTAGACTTCGTCAGGAAGAGCCATGGAGAGTACGGATCTGGCTTTGGTGTCGATAGACACTTTCTTCTTATCTTCGTCAGTCCACATATGAACTTCCTTAGGAATCAGCCTTTCTGGAATAGCAGGTCTATTTTCAGCGGCTGGAACTGCAGCATCAATTCTTACAGGAATATATGGGCCATTTTCAAGATAATAAGGCATAGTAGGGTCTACACCTTCTAAGAAGAGAATCATCCTATTTTTCCATAGATTAAAATTATCTCTGGAGAATCTAGGGGGTTTTGCAAGAGAACCATTGTCAATATAGTTTGTGTTTGTGTTGGTAGCCATTTTCAGAAATAGCAAGGAAGAGAAATCTTAGTATAGATTAGATCTTGTTTATGAGATTAAACAAATCTGCTCTGATACCACTTGTTGGTCCCGAAGGGCTATACAAGTTTGTAAAAGGGGGGGGGGGGGGGGGGTTGAATACAAACACACAGATTTTACTTTTCTAAATTGTTTATTGATAAATCATTAACAATTTACAACTTGTTGCGGAACAAGATTAAGGATAAACCTAAATCTAAACAAGTTGGAACACTAAGTTTCTTGCACTAAGAAAGAGAAGGAAATTACTAATAATAACCTATCTCAAGATAAGAAAGATGACTTGTCCAGAGTTAGCAAGTGACTCGTCCAGAGTTTACGAGTGCTTCAAAAATGAAGCTGGAGTCCTTCTTATATACTGCATGCATTTAATGCATGGCAGTTTACACTTTACACGTGGCAACAGCTGATTGGTTGCAAGCCGCATGTTTGAACAATGTAGTATCAGAGTGGTTGTACGATTTCAGACAATAAGGAGGTTCTTTTCTGACATATCGCACGGAGTCGTGCAAGGGTGGTTAAGACAAAAGTACTTTGTACGGAGGACTTCATGATCAGCTTTTCGTTGATTCAGCGCTTTACCATTGTTTATCAGCGAATGATAAAGTTCAGCGATAGCTGAAGTCCTGTACTTGATACTTCACGTTGAGTGGACAAATATGAGTCTTCGCTGATCCGCATCAGTTCATTAGGAGACTTGTCACTGGTTCTTGAGCTTGATCTTCGACTTCAGCGTAGAACCTATGTTGACGTGAAACTTGTCTTCAGAGATCATAAGTAAACAACTAACTTATCAGCGATCACCATAAGGACTGAACAGACTCAGAGTATTATGGTGAACAGTGTTCGCTGAATGTTTAATCTAAAGAGCGAGAGTTCCTATCAGCGGTACTGTAAGATCTTAGTACTTATCAGCGATAGTGAAACTCTGATACATATTGTTTACTTACAATTTTCACTAAGTATTTAAGAGAGGGTCATTATCAAATCACTGAGGGTTTGGATCAACAGTACTTGCTATCGGGTTGATGTAATGGAAGAGATTTCTGAAGAAGCCCTCAAAGGCAATTATGGAAATGACCAGTTGGGGCATGTATTGACCGAAGAGTGCACCGATAGCGAAAACGAATGTGTGATGTGATAGGCGGGTTCACACCCCCCTAAATCTTACCGCAAGTGTACGGGTCGAAATCAAGTAATAGTACTAGAAAGTACGAGTATCGAACACAGGGAACTAGGAACTAAGTATCACAATTACTATAAACTCTATTAACTGAAAGTCGTAATTTTGAGTGGTTGGTACTAAACTAATTAATTGCAAGCAAAATAAATCAAACACAAAACAGTAAACAACATAATAAACTTCAGATAGAGAAAACAGTCGAGGGTTGGAAATCCTAAGACTTTCACATACAAACACTTGACTCGAAACAGTTACCAGTTATTCCCCTTAATGAATACCCAATCTTAAAATCACCGTTGTTCTTTCTCAAGCAACAACGAGTTTTATTTTGGAAACACAAGTTTTATCTCTAGATCTCAACACATGGAACTCAAAACACATTAGAAACAAGATTTAATGAGACTAAGGTTTGATTTGATATCTTTATCCAAATTTCTAACCTTAGGCATGCAATTTCTAGTTCTAGATTAACAATTAATTCTCTCGAACTTAATTGTTCACAACAAATCAAATGTAAATTGGCCAAATTCACAAAAGCATTAAAAACTAAATCACATGCTTCATTAAAATAGGAAAACTGATAAAAGAATTCAAATCATCTGTTCATATGCTAAATCAAATTCATTCCAACCCCCAACATCTAGAATTTAGTTCATGTTGGTGGTGGATTCAAACATAAAGAAAGAAGATGGAAAAACGTGTGCAAACATAATGATAACGAATGTGACGAGTGTAATGGTGGACTCCCTTCTCTCGTGCTCGAATCTACTCTCCGTGGTGGACGTGTCCTCGATTGATCCTCTATCGTGGCTCCAAAAACTCTGGAAAAGCTCCAGAAATCGCCCCTAAGCTGCTCCCGTTCGTCGTGTGCGAGATATGACCTAAAATCCGGAAAATACCAAATTATAGAGCTGAAACAGAGGGTTACGCCACTTGTCCCGCCACTTGCAAACCGCGGGACAAACCGCGCGTGTCCCCTGATGTATCCGGATTAGGTTCTGGGTCAGGTTCGGGTCCTGGTTCGGGTGCGGGTCTTGGGCTTCCGTTGGGCGTCGTTTTGGACTCTTTTTAGGCTCTTTTCCGCTTCTTTTCTCGATGAACGCTGTCTTTTAGATAACCTGTATAAATCACTCGATAAACCATAAAACTCCGCCTCTTTGCTTAAATACAAGCCAATCTCATTGATTTGAGAACTGAAAATAACGCCAAAAAGTGGCGTTATCAACAACCCCAAACCGAGCGTTGCTTGTCCCCAAGCAAATTAGCGATAAAATAGAGTAAAAACATATATCAGTGAAATAATAACTGCACAACTCTCAATCGGTACCACGTAATGCACTGGTGATTTCCCATACCCGTGAATGCCTATCTCACTCTCGCCTCATCCTTATTCTGTTTGATCTATGGCCTTCCATTGTGAGTTGAACTCGTGACAGCTCCGATTCCATTAGGGTCGTACTTGGTCCAAACATACTAGGGAAAACATTTCGCCTCGACCCTACCTTACGGGATACTCTCATTTCACTCGAACCTAGTTTGTCGCACGTGTTGTCATGTATAGGAAGTTATGTACAAGAATACTCGAAAATTACATGACAACTCTAATGAAAGACGCACAAATGTCCAAAAAGTTGATCTCAGGAAGGAATCAAGTAGCAAGACAAGGGATATTGGTAAAGGTGGTCGTATACCCTAATCACATTTTCCAAAAGATCATCCAGGTCTTTACAAGGGTTGTAATGGGGTTAGGGTTTAATGGCTGAGAAACGAAGGGTAACAAGGAACAAAAATCCTCGGCGTGTCAATCATTAACAGTTATGAACTTCTTGCTTGACATTCTATCACTTGGCCCTCTTTGTCACTACCGGAGTCGCTTTGACTCTCTTATTTAGCTGCTATAAATACTATTTAACTAACTGTGTTTATTTATTTTTATTTTTATTTTTAAGTTGGGACTTCATTGGTCCTCTTTATTTGATTGGGGCTGCATTGGCCCTCTTTTCTATCTATTTTACATGACTGGCCTGTACTATTTCTGATTGACATACTTTTGGATAAGGGTTGGCTAAGGATTTTGGTTAGGGTTTAATGGTGGGTTTAGAAACGAATAAGGTGAGTGTTTGGCTGCAAAAATGGGTTATGGATACACACATGATGGGTCGAAAGGAACGATAGCTAAAAAGATGGGTTAAACAAAACACACACTGCCTGGAATCATATATTAAGGTCCACACGATATGGTCTACTATACCCTTACCCAATATCCCGGTGGTTGTCTTTGCTACTCAATGCAATAATATAGCGAGATCACTCTATATTCACGACAAGGAATTCGAAAAAGTATATATGACTTAAGTGTTTAAATCCCTCGAAGTGAAGAACGTCATTAGGCTCAAAACTCGCTATTGGGTGGTCTCCACTAATGTCCCTAGTCATGTCTTTTCCCGGCCCTTCCCTAATGGTCACATCACTATCACAAGATTCTTCCCACAATGGTCGGTCTCAATCATTCAAAACAAAATTTTTAGCTAATGTGATCTAGACACTCACAAGTGTAGGAAATCTACGTGCATAAACGTGGGCCCGATTGGGCAACCCCAAACCTTACCCACACATTGTCCCCAATGTGCAAGTGTCGGTGTAGGCGATACAAAATGAAACAAGTATCGTTGTGCGGTTATGGCAGGTGTTAGACAGGCAAGGCAAAACATTAACAAGAAACATCAAAGCGCTGGCTTAAATATTTTCAATTTGGGCACCCCAAACCTAGGCCGTGGCCTAGGTTTGTCAAATAACGCCAACCCCAAACCTCGGTGAAACCGAGGTTTGCACGTGGTTAAAAGTGAGTGTGTAGATGTTGAGAGGTGAAGTACCCCAAACCTAAGTGAAACTTAGGTTTGTTGCATCTCGTTTAACTAATAAGGAACCGAAACATCTTACACCACTCGTTAACGCATAAAATTAGCACATACCTGTTTGCCCGGACGGAGAAGATTCTCTTAAAAGATTTGAGCGACCAGTTCGAGAGACATCGGAGAAGGACGAAGGGAAAGAATGCAAAAGCAAAAGAAAACAAAGCAGAAGGCGAAAGAAAACAAAGAAACGAAACACACAAAGCAAGAAGGGAAAAACCCAACAGAGAGACCCGCGACTTTCCACGCGGCTTGCAAACCGCGCAGGAAGTCGCGTATGTCTCTGTTCTAAAAATTTAATTTTTTTTTGTAAATAGAAACACTCAGAAACACATTTCCTAAAAAGAAAAATGAAAACAATCAAACCTCGGTGGGTTGCCTCCCACCCAGCGCCTTGGTTTCGGTCGTGGCTCGACCTTCCTTCTGATCACTCCTTCTCGAACATCTTGAATACTGCTTTCTCGCCACCAACCCTTAAGGTCATCTCGCCTTCTTCCATGTCAATCAGCACTTTGCTCGTGGCCAGAAAAGATCTTCCCAATATCAGCGGGACTTCTTCGTCTTCATCTATGTCGATCACCACGAAGTCCACCGGAAAGTAGAACTTGTCGACTTTGATCAACACGTCCTCTACCACTCCATACGGATATATTATCGATCTGTCCGCGAGCTTAAGGGTCATGTATGTTGGCTTCACCTCACCCAAGCCAAGCTTCCTGAAAACAGATAAGGGCATTAAGTTAATACTAGCTCCTAAATCACACAACACCTTATCAAAAGAAAGATTCCCAATTTGAATAGGGATCGAAAAACTCCCTGGATCCTTAAGCTTTTGGGGAAGCTTGTTCTGAATGATCGCGCTGCACTCCTCAGTGAGTGCAACTATCGCATGCTCCTCAATCTTCCTTTTGTTGGAGAGGATTTCTTTTAAGAACTTCATGTATGAGGGCATTTGTGCCAACGCATCTGCAAAAGGGATGTTAATATGCAACTTTTTAAATACATCAAGAAATTTAGAGAAATTAACATCATCCTTATGCGCTTTCAGTCTGTTTGGGTATGGCACTTTTGGAACTGTCGGCTTGACTGGTGGTTGCTCTTCTTCTTCATTTCACTCTTCGAGTTCTCTTCCATCTCAATATCTTCATCGGCCTCCAACTCATCCATGTCTACAGTCTCAACCTCTTTCTCATTAGGATCGGTTTCCTTTGATGGCGGTTCTCGTGTAGGCTCCTCGATCAGCTCCTTGCCACTTCTCAAATAGATGGCATTACATTCTTCGCTCGGTTTCCTTTCAGTCTGAATCGGAAACGTTCATGGGGGTCGGTTTTGTAAAACTTCCAAAATCTGCCCCACTTGTCTTTCGAGGATCTTGATAGATGCGGTGTTCTGTTCAGTATCCGCCTTGACCGTGTTAACCGTGCTCGCTAACTCTCCAACCGTGCTGTCCATCTTGGTCATGAACTTCATCATCATATCCTCCAGCCCCGGTTTCTTCTCCCCAGATTGTCCCTCATTGAAATTCCTTTGGTTGAAACCTGGAGGACGGTAAACATTGTTAGCATTAGAAGCATTAGAAAAGTTCGAGTTATTACCTTGTGGTTATTGACCGGGTTGACTCCATGCAAAGTTCGGGTGTTTCTTCCACCCCTCATTATAGGTATTCGAGAAAGGACCGTTCCTCGGTTGGTTGTTGCAGTTTTGTAAAAATTGAACCTGTTCAGGTTCGTGCGAAGGGAACACGTCCGGACTACCTCCCTTTAAGTGGTTTGTGATGGCGGCTAGCTGAGCTTTTATCATCTTCATCTCGTCATTCTCTTGAACACTAGCTACCAGTCTGATAGAAGATCGTGGAGTGGCATAGCTATGTTCGGCTAGATTTTCGATCAAATCGACTGCTTCTTCATAAGTCTTTTTTATGAGAGCTCCACCTGCTGCAGCAGTAATATCATTCTTGAATTGCGGGTGAAGTCCTCCAAAGAATGTTTGAATAATTACCCAGCCATGTAGCCCATGATGTGGGCATTTCTTCAACATATCTTTATATCGCTCCCATGCCTCGTATAGAGTCTCTTGGTCCCATTGAGTGAAGTGAGTAATATCGGCCATCAATTGAGCGGTTCTTCCCGGTGGGAAGAATTTCTGGAGAAACGCCGCTTTCAGGCCTGCCCATGTGGTGATCTACTCCGATGGTAAGCCCTCTATCCAAATTTCAGCTCTACCCTTTAGGGAAAAACTGAATAGCCTCAGCTTGATCGCATTCTCTTCCATCCCATTGATCTTGAACGTGTTGCAAATCCTTTCAAATGCACGAAGGTGTGCATGGGGATCTTCAGTCGGTGCTCCCCCAAACTGATTTTGTTGTACCATGACAATGGTACTCGACTTGATCTGAAAATAGTTAGCCGCAGTGGTGGGTGCTTGGACTCCTATGCGTGCGGTTGCCACGTTCGAATCGGCAAACGACCGCATAGGAGGTCTCTCGGGAGGAGCTTCGTCACCCATCTTCAATTGCCTTTTAGCTTTAGACTCTTTGCGTAATCGACGGGCGGTTCTTTCAATCTCCGGATCCAGTGGTTCGATTTCCTTCCCTCAGGTTGTCCTTGGCATAAACCAATTAGTACCTGAAAAGAAGGTAGGCAAGGTTAGTAATCCAGAAACTGAAAGTGATGGAATAAAATAATAAATAAAGAAAATGTTCAATGTAATAGCGCTTATAGCTGGTAGTGCTATCAGTTGCAACTAGTTCCCCGGCAACGGCGCCAAAAACTTGATAGGCGGGTTCACACCCCCCTAAATCTTACCGCAAGTGTACGGGTCGAAATCAAGTAATAGTACTAGAAAGTACGAGTATCGAACACACGGAACTAGGAACTAAGTATCACAATTACTATAAAGTCTATTAACTGAACGTCGCAATTTTGAGTGGTTGGTACTAAACTAATTAATTGCAAGCATAATAAATCAAACACAAAACAGTAAACAGCTTAAGAAACTTCCGATAGAGAAAACAGTTGAGGGTTGGAAATCCTAAGACTTTCACATACAAACACTTGACTCGAAACAGTTACCAGTTATTCCCCTTAATGAATACCCAATCTTAAAATCACCGTTGTTCTTTCTCAAGCAACAACGAGTTTTATTTTGGAAACACAAGTTTTATCTCTTGATCTCAACTCATGGAACTCAAAACACATTAGAAACAAGATTTAATGAGACTAAGGTTTGATTTGATATCTCTATCCAAATTTCTAACCTTAGGCATGCAATTTCTAGTTCTAGATTAACAATTAATTCTCTCGAACTTAATTGTTCACAACAAATCAAATGTAAATTGGCCAAATTCACAAAAGCATTAAAAACTAAATCACATGCTTCATTAAAATAGGAAAACTGATAAAAGAATTCAAATCATCTGTTCATATGCTAAATCAAATTCATTCCAACCCCCAACATCTAGAATTTAGTTCATGTTGGTGGTGGATTCAAACATAAAGAAAGAAGATGGAAAAACGTGTGCAAACATAATGATAATGAATGTGACGAGTGTAATGGTGGACTCCCTTCTCTCGTGCTCGAATCTACTTTCCGTGGTGGACGTGTCCTCGATTGATCCTCTATCGTGGCTCCAAAAGCTCTGGAAAAGCTCCAGAAATCGCCCCTAAGCTGCTCCCGTTCATCGTGTGCGAGATATGACCTAAAATCCGGAAAATACCAAATTATAGAGCTGAAACAGAGGGTTACGCCACTTGTCCCGCCACTTGCAAACCGCGAGACAAACCGCGCGTGTCCCCTGATGTATCCGGATTAGGTTCTGGGTCAGGTTCGGGTCCTGGTTCGGGTGCGGGTCTTGGGCTTCGTTTTGGACTCTTTTTAGGCTCTTTTCCGCTTCTTTTCTCGATGAACGTTGTCTTTTAGATAACCTGTATAAATCACTCGATAAACCATAAAACTCCGCCTCTTTGCTTAAATACAAGCCAATCTCATTGATTTGAGAACTGAAAATAACGCCAAAAAGTGGCTTTATCATGATGCAACTGAATGCATTACCCAAGTACCGAGGTCCGAGAAGACCAATGAAAGAGGATTTGGGTGAACCTATTGTCAAATCGCAGCCATCCTCAAAGGTGCCACCCATGTTAGAGCTCAAACAGTTACCGACACATCTAGAATATGCTTATCTAGGCAGTAATTCAACATTACCGGTAATCATAGCTGCACACCTCACTACGGTAGAGAAGGAAAGATTGATCCGGGTATTGAGGGCTCACCAATCAGCCATTGGTTGGACTATAGCAGATTTGAAAGGGCTGGGTCAACTTTCTGCATGCACCGAATCAATTTAGAAGAAGAACACAAGCCAATGGTTCAGCACCAACGCCGGCTGAACCCAAATATGAAAGAAGTGGTTCGAAAAGAAGTGTTAAAACTTCTTGATGCAGGAATCATATACGTTGTGGCCGACAGTCCATGGGTAAGTCCAGTACAAGTGGTACCTAAGAAAGGAGGCATCACGGTCGTAAAAAATAACAACAACGAGCTCATCCCTTCGCGAACAGTGACCGGGTGGCGTGTATGCATCGACTATCGAAAGTTGAACGATGCCACCAAGAAAGACCATTTCCCGCTTCCGTTCATTGATCAGATGTTGGAGAGACTTTCGGGCCATGCTTATTACTGTTTTCTCGACGGGTATTCGGGATACAATCAGAGATCCCAATTGCTCCGGAAGATCCGGACAAGACGACATTTACTTGTCCATATGGCACATTTGCATACCGGAGGATGCCATTCGGGTTGTCCAACGCTCCAGCTACCTTTCAGCGATGCATGATGGCCATCTTCTCTGATATGGTGGAGAAAACGATCGAGATTTTCATGGACGATTTCTCATTTTTTGGGGATTCATTCGACGCATGCCTTGATCATTTAGAGGCGGTTTTGAAGAGGTGCCAAGAGACGAGCTTGGTGCTAAATTGGGAGAAATGCCATTTCATGGTGACCGAGGGGATTGTTTTGGGTAGGGATGAGCATCGAGCACCGTTTTCCGGGACCGAACCGGTACCATACCGAACCCGAACCGGTACCATGTATTCGGTTCTGTATTCGGTTCCCAACATTCCTTAAAATCGGTATTCGGTATTTCGGTATTCGGTACCGGGATTTTCCCGAAAAAACCGAAACCGAACCGGAATTTTTAAAAGCAAAGTTTTTTAAAAAAATTTAATTATGCTTATCATCTCCTAAATAAAGTTTATCTTGATTGTTGTTAACATTAATTATTATTGTTTCTTGTTGTATATATAGAGATTGAAGAGTTGATAAACGAACAAAATGGAAAAACGAAAATCGTAAAAGAATATTGAAGATTGTTGAACTTTTGATTTGTTTTGGATTTTTTGATTGTTTGTGATTGGTTTTGAAACACATTTGAATCACTATGAAGGTATTTTGGCTTGCGATTGGTTTTGAGACACATTTGATACATATTAATATTTTCGGTCCTAAATGGTTCTAGTACCGATTTTCCCGCCCCGAAACCGAAACCGAACCGGTACATACGGTTCGGTTTTCTGTACCATTTTTTAGTCCAAAAAACTTTCGGTACCAACCGGTTCGGTCCCGGTCCGGTACCGATCTCATCCGTAGTTTTGGGTCACAAAGTCTCTAAAGATGGTATTGAAGTCGATAAAGCAAAGATAGCCGTGATAGAAAACCTTCTGTACCCTACGATGGTTAAGGGAGTGCGGAGCTTTTTGGGTCACGCCGGGTTCTACCGGCGGTTCATCAATGATTTTTCCAAAATTTCTAAACCCTTAAGCTCTTTACTGTTGAAAGATGTTAATTTTGAATTTACTAATTATTGTGCTGCTGCGTTTGACAGGTTAAAGAAGGAACTCATCTCAGGTCCCATTTTGACCGCACCCGATTGAAGTCTTCCCTTCGAGTTGATGTGTGATGCGAGTGATATAGCGGTTAGGGCTGTTCTGGGCCAAAGGAGGGAAAAGAGGTTACATGTCATCTACTATGCTAGCAAGACTCTAGATGTGGCCCAAGTTAACTATGGCACTACCGAAAAGGAGCTGTTAGCGGTCGTGTACGCATGCAAAAAGTTCAGATCGTACTTGGTGGGATAAAAAATCATCATCTACACCGACCATTCGACCTTGAAATACTTGATGGCAAAGAAGGACGTGAAACCACGACTCATCAGATGGGTTCTCTTGCTTCAAGATTTCGATATCGAAATCCAAGACAAGAAAGGATCGGAAAACACGGTAGCCGATCACCTGTCCAGAATTGGAGAAGAGGAAACAAAGCCACTTGATACCAAGCCTATCAATGACGCATTTCCTGACGAGCAACTTTCCGCGGTAAGTTCTGTTGATCCATGGTTCGCTGACTTAGTTAACTATCTTGCAGGTGATGTGAAGCGTTTTGGATTGAACTCACATCAACGGAAAAAGTTCTATGCGGATATTAAATGGTACTACTGGGATGAGCCTTTCTTGTACAAGAGATGTGGAGATGGAATGGTCAGACGCTGCGTACCGGATGAAGAGAAAGAGAGCATCCTCACATTTTGCCACACTTTAGAATGTGGAGGTCATTTCAGTACCGATCGGACGGTTGCAAAGGTGTTGCAATCAGGATTTTTCTGGCCATCCATGTTTAAGGACACAAGGGAATTCATCTCCAAATGTGATCGATGCCAACGGAGTGGCAACATTTCAAAGAGGGACGAGATGCCGATGCAAATCTTTTTGGAAGTCAAGCTTTTCGACGTATGGGGCATTGACTTCATGGGTCCCTTCCCTCCATCATACCGTAATGAATACATATTGGTCGCCGTCGATTATGTATCGAAGTGGGTGGAAGCCGTTGCTACTCCAACCAATGACTCGAAGACAGTCATTCAGCTTTTAAAGAAGCTTGTGTTCACAAGATTTGGGGTGCCGAGAGCCTTGATCAGTGACGAAGGAAGTCACTTCTGCAACAGTTACTTGGAGGCGTTGTTGAGAAAATACGGAGTCAAACATCGAGTGACAACCCTGTATCATCCACAAGCCAATGGATTGGCCGAAGTCTCCAATCGGGAGCTGAAATACATCCTTGAGAAGACGGTGAACGCATCAAGGAAAGATTGGTCGCTGAGATTAGATGACGTCTTATGGGCATATCGGACCGCATTCAAGACTCCAATTGGAACCACCCCGTACCGGTTGGTGTTCGGTAAATCTTGTCACCTACCGGTCGAGTTGGAGCACAAGGCATATTGGGCGGTAAAGCGAGTGAACATGGATATGAAAAAATCCGGGCAAAAGCATTTGTTACAACTAAACGAGCTAGACGAGATTCAACAAGACGCATATGACGCCATCTACAAAGAGCGCACGAAGAAATTTCACGACCAACGCCTACGAACAAAGGTAATTAATCCAGGTATGCAGGTACTATTGTTTAACTCTCGGTTGCGTTTATTTCCAGGTAAATTGAAGACTAAATGGTCAGGGTCGTTCAAGGTAGTGGATGTGTTTCCTCACGGTTCGGTGGAGCTAGAAGGAACAGACGGCCAAAGGTTCAAAGTGAATGGTCAGCGGGTGAAACCGTACGTGGGAGGTGAAACCATGGGAGTCTCGAGCATCTACCTTGATGAGCATACGGAGTGATTGGCTCAGAATGTCGTGCCACGACGTGAAATAAGGCGCTGGGTGGGAGGCAACCCACCGTAGGTAGTAACAGGTTCGTTTTCAGTATTTCTTTTTAATTCCTAGTTAGACTTTATTTTTGTTCGTGTGTTTGTTTTTCTGTGCTACTCCCTGAGAAGTGGTAATGCTGAGGCCAAACGCCGTCGGAAGGAACGAGAACGCAAAAAAAGAGGAAAAGTAACACAGCAGTGGGTGGCGTGCCTTACAGCGCGACCCAACTAGCGGTGGAACCCGCGCGGGATACTAGAGTTCAACAAAACAGTGCTCGGCGCGCACTACGGTGCGGCTTACACGCGAGGCAAAGAGCGCGGAGGAAAAAAGTGATTTGAGTCCAAAGGCCGGCGCGCCTTATGGCGCGGCCCAACTCGTGACCCAATGCGCGGCGTCTGAATTTTTTTAAAAAGACAGAGGCCCGCACGCCTTATGGCGCGACCCAACTAGCGCCGAAAGTAGCGCGGATGTGCAGGGAGTATAAAAGGAGGTTTTCAGCTTTTGTTCTCATTTTGAAACACTAATTTCAGAAACCTACGCCGTTTTACCTCTTCCCTTTAATTCTAAACGTTTTTCAAGTGCATAACCACGGTTTGAAGGCCGATTTCTACCACTCTACCACGTATTCCATTTCTATTCAAGCATCAAGGTTTGTTTCTAACCCTAGTTTGGTGTTCTTAGCGAATGTTGCGGCCATGGGAGGCAAGTTTCATGAAATTCTTTGTCCTTTCTTGCTTTAATGAGTCCAAAATTGAAGTTGTGAGTATGATTTATGTTTGTGTTATCTACATGAAACTTTTTCTCCTTGGGTTTGTTGCATTCATGGTAAAAGAGGGATTTTGAGGTCTTGCTCTTGAATATGTGTATTATGGAGTGATAGTATAAGTTGGAATAGTTAACTTCATTATTATGTTAAACTTGTACTTGATTGGTAATGCATTTGGCCTCTATGGTAGTTGTGCAAGAAATATCTTAGTTCTTGTGGGTGATGAGTGCTTATTGATTAAGTTGTGCTGTTGGAGATGAATCGATGAAAATGTCTAAACTTTTATGCATGGGATTTTGGTGTCATTTCTTTGTTCTTATCATGATGTGATGTCAGTGTTGCCCATTTTCATAGAAAGACCAACCATGTTTAAGGTATTGTGGCTGTTAAGAGTGGCTTAAATCTGTTGTTTGGGTATGTGCTTAATGATTAAGTTATGCCATTAGGAAGTTGGTTTAGGTTATTCTTGTGGTATGCTTGTTGTGTGTGGTTGATGTATGCTTTCATTAGACAAAGAGGCCAAACAAACCTAAGTTTCACTTAGGTTTGGGGTGGCCACTTTTGGTTTTATTTTCACATACATCACCCCATTATAAACCTCGGTTTTACCGAGGTTTGGGGTGTCTTTTTATGCTTAAGTAAGTGCATGCTAGTTGTGCGACAAACCTAATCCAAGGCTTAGGTTTGGGGTGGACCCAGTATATAGTGAAATATTAATTGTTTGCTTTCTTTTGCAGGAAAATGGTTCACATAAACCCGAACGCGGTTGGGAGGTTTTTCCACTACTACAATTTAAGTCAAGCAGAAAGAGAGGCTTGGAGTCACAGGAGAACCCCGTCTTTTGAGTCTCGCAGACGCAAGTTTGCGGTTCGATCGATATTGGCAGAAAGAGGGTTGAAGCTAGACGGGATTGCCAACGCCCGAGCTCTAGAGATCGCCGAAGAAAGGGGCTGGCAGACCTACATCAGGAGCCCGGGACCATATGATTCAGCATTAGTGCTGGAATTTTATGCTGCAATGGTTCCGGCGTCATTTGAGGAATTCTCGACGGTGATTGTTCAAGGTCAACCTATTAGGATGACTAATGACGATATCTGTGCGCATTATGGGGTCCCGAGACCCCAAGACTTGGCTAGAACATTCGGGATACCGCCCATTCCCGGGGTAGGGCAGTACGAGACGCATAGTCCGGTGATTGCGTCCTCCCTCTGCCGGAATGGTAGGGGATATTGCGCAGTGCATGAAGCGGAGATTAAAAAGAGTGAGATGGATCCGGAACTGGGCCTATGAATGTTGTTTCTGAAGGGGAGTTTGACGTCGTCTACACATAACACAACCCTCGATCCGTACGTGGCTCAGATCATGTACTGCATCCAACACAGCCTATCGAGCCCAAGTGACAGCAACCCGGAAGTTAGACCGTCAAGAAGCTATCGATACCGAAGAGATGAACATACCACAAGGAGTTGATGACGTGGACGCTCATGATGTGGATTATGATCCCGGAGCGGACGAGGGTTACCAGCCCGTTGGTGCCGATGCACATTTGAACACGCGCTTCGAGGCACTTAAGCGTGAGGTGAGGACGGGCTTCAGAGACATGAGGATGGGGTTCGAGATCCTAAGGAGATTGTTTACATGTGAACTGGCCCCAGTTGGAGCAGGCCCATCCAATCCACCACCGACACGTAGAACGAGGAGGCATCCACCTGGTGCGAGTTCATCTTCCAGACGACGGAACCGTGAGGAGTGAAGATGGTTTGCTTTCATTTTCCTTTTGTGATCTTTTATTCTCTATCATTTTGGATGATTGTACTTAAATTCACACATATTACTTTTGGATGACTGTAATAGAATTATTTACACATTGGGGACAATGTGTACTCTAGATTTAGGGTGGTAGTGTAGTCGTGGTTTCATTTGATGATCTGTATTATGTCTTGGAAAATTGTTGGAGTTACGGTTATGACTGCATTTTTCTCTGAATTACTGTTAGTAGTAAGTAAAACATATCATTTTGAGGAATGAATCTGTAAGGGATAATATAGCATTGAATGAGACCCGAAATATTGTATGCATTAGGGACATTAGTGGAGACCACCCGTAAGGTATTGAGCCAGTTTAGCTTCGATTCTGAGAGTTAATTACATAAATTCGATACACTCTTCTCTAATTCTTTGTCGTAGCTATAGTTGATCTCACTATAGAATTGCACCAATTAGCAAAGACGTCTATAGGGATATCCAGTGTCACTAGCATCTCATCTAAGTATAGACCTTGAGAAATGATTCCAAGCAATGTGAGTATAGAGCGTTTTTATCTTGCGTATCCTTCGTGTTGAGTGATCCTTAGCCATTTTTGCAGCCAAACACTGATTATGTCGATTCTAAACCCCATATTAAACCCTAACCTTTATAGTAGCCTACCTTTTGTCCAAACAAGTACCAGTTACGAAAAAACGGGGAAGGATAGAGAGACGTAAATCACAGTGGAGTACGGAAAGATTGATATGACCAAAAAGAGTCACAAAAAAGGCAGTAATAAAGAAATAAGGCCAATTGGTCAGTTCACTGCAGAAAAATAAAATAAAAGGATGACTCTAGTGCATAGAAGGAAAATAGGGTTGATATACTCAACCAAGGGAAGTGGGATGATCACACAGTGAAAAAGGCAAGAGATAGAAGGGAATGGGAACCGTTTGTTCGTACACTGGTACTTTGAGGACCTTGATCCAAATTACCTTTCGTTTCTTAGTCAATAGCCTAGCCCCATTACAACCCTTGTAAAGTCCTGGATAATCTTTTGGAAAGTATAAGGATATATGAAAGTTGCACTGATAGTCTTAGTCTTGCTAGTTGGTTCCATCCGAGATCGTTTTACTTGGACATTGGTGCGTCCTTCTTGTTACGTTGTTCATGCTATTATCTCGAGTATTATTGTACATAACTTCCAATTGCATGACAACATGTGAGACAACCTAGGGCTCGAGTGAATTGAGAGTCCGGCAAGGTAAGGTCGAGGCGAAATCCTCCCTGATCATGCATGTTTTTAGGTCGAATTTGATGTAGTGTGATCCCGACCAGTTTTATTCTCAAAAAGTAGTGCTTTGACCTTTACAAACTGGGGGTTTTTCGGTGAAGGGTTCTGATTAATCTGCTAATTCCTTTTATTGACTAAGATGTATAAAGATCCATAATGAAACCACCGACTTAACATATGTGGGAATTTTGCTATGACTCTGGTTTTTGATTGTTTTTATCGCTATTTTGCTTGAGGACAAGCAACGCTCGGTTTTGGGGTTGTGATAATGTCGGTTTTCGACATTATTTTAACTCTCGAATCGAGTAAATGTTGGGTGTTTTCAAGTGAAATAGTGACCATCACTAATGTTTGTTCACGAGATCGTACAGTTCATCAAATGTTGAAGGAACGAAGAGGATCGCTTATTTTTCGAAGAAAGAAGCTTGAATCTGGAAAAAGATGGAGTTTGGACGAGCAGAGGGTGGCACGAACCATGGCGCCAATTGAACTGCGGCGTAATGCGTGCGTCCTTGAAAAAAGAGTGATCCAGAGGGCGGCGCGACCTGTGGCGCGACCCAACCCTCGGTGTGATGCACGCGACTTCTAAATTCGACATGACAGAAATCGGCGCGACCTTGGCGCGACCCAAGTGGCGCCAATTCTAGCGCCAAGTGTCAGTTTTGTTTTTAATTCCTATCTTCCCATTTTAGGGTTATCATTCAGACTAGGGGCAGCTGGAAGGCAAGAGGCGATTTTTGGAGCAGAGAGAGACGAATACAGAGGTGACGGAAGATCAATTGGAGACAAGACACAGACGACGATTGAGTACGTGAGAGTGGAAGGGGTTCTTCTCAGGGAGTTACTTATCATCTTAGCTAGAATTTCTTGAACAAGGATGTGTTTTACATCTTTTCTAACCTTTCGATTCTTTTCGTATACCCCCAACATGAGTTAAACTACATGTTGGGGGGTTGGATGACGAATGGGTTTTTGATGTAACTTTTGACAAATTCCTATTTTGGTTTAATAGATGGATGAAGCTTTTGAATCCTTACTTAATGCGTTTAATAAACTGATCAATTGTTAAATGATGTTGCCAATCTTGAGTCGTTTGAGAAAAGTCTCAGATTTAGACCAGATTCAACAGCCACCATTAGGAATTGGATAGAGATATACCAATTCCTTCGGTGTTGTATTTTAAACCTTTTTCTTAACATAATTCCATTATGAGATCGAGAGATAAACAACTCATTTTAAGTTAATTCTCATTGTAGCTGGGAAAAGTATAACGAGTGTGAGGTTTGCAATTCATTAAGTCTTAAAACCAATCATGAGTAGTTAAAATTTCATTCAATGATCCTTTCAGATTCCAACCCTCCATCCTTTCTCTCAATATTCCTATTAATCAACTTTCCTTACTTTCATATGCTTTACTATTCAAGGTGTTTCCAAAATCAAACCAAATCAATTTTCGACCGTTCAGTTAATAGTTAATACAGTAATTGCGGTACTTAACACCTTGTTCCTTTGGGTTTGTAACATCTCGATTTTTGTATAAAGTGTTAAGATGGGTTTTATTGATAAATTTATGATTGGGTATTTGATAAGATTAATTTTAGAGTTTATCCCTGAGTAAGTTACGTTTTGTGTTTTATTGGAATTATAAGTTAAGGGGTAAACTTTAATTTTAATTTATAAGTTAAAGGGGGTTATTTGCCAAGTGATGAAAGTAGAGGGGGCTGTTTGGTTAAGATGATGAAAGTTAATCATCACCCACCGCCTCACTTTTCTTAAAATAGGAAAGTGAAGATATTTTCTTATTAAAAGAAACATTGTTTATGTGTGTGTGTGTTTTCGGCAAAAAGAGAGAGAGAGAGAACCGAGAAAGGACAAGAAAAAAGGAAGAAGAAGAAAGTTGGAAATTAAGTGTTCTGTTGGTTAGATTAAAGGTATGTTATTCACACAAACCAATCCTCTTATGTTTATAAAGCAATATATTAGTTTAAGGATTGGGTTAGAATTTGGGTTATGATGTTTTTGAATATTATGAGAAATCTGGGTTTATGTTTATGTTCTATTGGTAGTCTTAAACATATCTGGAAATTTATAGTTGCATGCATAGCTTAAAAGTATCAATTTGGACTTAATTACGTTTACAGTTAGTTGAGACAAAGATGATTATCGCAAACAGTTAGTTGCGATAAAGATGGTAGTTGCGATAAGGATGAATGTCGCAAGCTTTGGGTTGCGACAAGATTGTTGTATCGCAACAGTGGGTTGCGATAAGTTGTTGTATCGCAACAGTGGGTTGCGATAAGATGTTATGTCGCAATAGTTGGTTGCGACAAGATGGATATCGCAACAATGGGTTGCGACAAGTACTGTGTCGCAAGTAGTAGGTTGCGACAAGTGTTATCGCAATTAGTGAGTTGCGATAAGTGTTATCGCAATTAGTGAGTTGCGATAAGTGACGAGAATGTTGGGTTATTTAGGATTCTTAGTCTTTTAAGAGTCCTATTTAGTAGATTAATATAAATACCATCTGTATTTGGGTATTTAAGACTTTGTGAAGTTTGGTGACGGAATTCCTTACAAAAAGTAAGTAAGAGTGACGCTACTGCTATCAGGTGAGTTCATTCTTACCTTACCCTTTTATAACGTTTTTAAATTATGGTAAGGTGCATTTTTATAATGAAATGTTTTGGATGGATTTTGGAAGAATGATTTTATGAAGTAAAATCGATTATTTTAAATTGATGGTTTTTCTTAATTTCATTAACGTTATTTGAAAATGATTTATATTAAGCAATAACCTGCATGAGTACAAATAAGTGTAATGGATCCATAGACACTAGTTTTTTTATCAACACATGGAATAGGCGTGGACTAATCGTAATTCCCATTTAGGTGAAATGAGGAATAGGCGTGGACTAATCGTAATTCCCATTTCTAAGCTATTGACATGTGTAATTGTAATCCTTACTTCCTTTCCAAGAAATTGACATGTGTAATTGTGATTTCTTGGATATGAGCATTAATCTAGAATCCGTGGAGATTAGTAGTGGGCTCTGGAACATGATATC
Source organism: Saussurea involucrata (assembly GCA_033807775.1). Classification (NCBI taxonomy): domain Eukaryota; kingdom Viridiplantae; phylum Streptophyta; class Magnoliopsida; order Asterales; family Asteraceae; genus Saussurea; species Saussurea involucrata. Next base: position 27,154,373 of record CM066324.1, read on the forward strand.
ATGACTGACTTGGTGTCGGTCATATTCATGGAATCGGGTTTAACCCGTCATCGTAAGATGTTGATATATATGGTAAGAAAAAGGTAAACCAGGTTTGTTATGCCTTGTTTACATTGATTTTAAAAGTATTATTTTGAAACCGAATGTTCTCACTAGGCGTTAGCCTAATCGTTTCAAATTATATTTTCTTACCAGGTACTAGCTCCGGGAAATAAAGGGACGTGGGACGAGAGCTTTTGGAATAGTGGAGAAGTTAATGAATATTGAGGCTTTTTGATGGATTGCTTAGATAACCTAGTTAATCTGATTATAGTGACATGATTAGATTAATAGGTTATTTAAATAATTCGATATTTGTAAATATGACCCTCATAGTTAATTTTCTGCTTATGTATAAAGTTTGGAAGATTAATGTTTAAATCTTGTTATAAATTGAGGTTTAAATTAGCCCTGATTTTTAGGGTGTTACAATATGGTATCAGAGCATTAGTTTAAGTGAACTAGGTATGCTAATGAGATACCTAGACTTAAGCTGAGATGAATTAAGATATGATATGTGAGAAATGGGTAGAAGTACTAAGACGGGATAGTCTTAGAGTCGACGGAAATACGTGAAGTAGTACTGTAACGATGGTAACGAGGATTCTCATGTGTAGTATGTTCACAATTCCAATTAGCTACTGTTATTATGGATATATTGTTACACAAGCATACTTGTTTCTAAATTGTTACGGTGACTAATGATCGGTAAAGTACGTTTCGTATGTCTAGATATGTGCAACCATTTCTTATGGTTATTTCTTTGTGTTATATCAGAACGATGGTGAATACGCCACCGAGGTCCCCTAATTCTTCGGAGGATAGGGCCATAGTTGATTAGTCAGCAGAAAAGCGACCTGAAACAGGTGAAACTCATGAGAGTCCGCCGAGATTACCTTTTACGGGAGGAGCGGACAGTCGGGTACACAGAACAAGTACCAGTACCGTTAACCCGGAAACGTCAGAATCGACAATGGAGTCTCGTATGATGGAGAACATGACACGAATGATGAATATGGCAATGACACAACAAACAGAGATGTTCATGAAAGCATTGAATGATCGAAGTTCTGAACTACGACGAACGGAGACTGACACTGGGGTAATAAATCAAATTCGTAATCCTGTGACAGATATAAACAGGAGGGTGGAAAGAGTATGCTCATATAAAACGTTTCTAAGCTGTAAACCGCCAGAGTTTACCGGAGCAGACAATCCAGTGGCATGCATGAATTGGCTCAGAGAAATGGAATGTGAATGTGATGAAAAGTCGAAGGTCAGATTTGGGTCTCAAATGTTACGAGGTAACGCGTTGACTTGGTGGAACATAGTGACGTCTTCTGTGACGGCTCCAGTCTTAGCAGCTATGACATGGGAGTCGTTCAAGAAAAAGATTCTGGAAGAATACTGTAATGAAAACGAAATGGATAGGATTGAAGAAGAGTTTCGGACTCTTAAGAAGGGTACTTCTACTGTTTGGAAGTATACTGAATCCTTTATGGAGAAGTTGAACTTAGTGGGGCATGTGGCTCCAACTAATAAGGATAAGATTAAAGCTTATTTGAAGGGTTTGCCAGCGGACATGATGTCCCGGGTAAGAACTGCTAAAGCTACAACGTTGAGAGAGACAATTGAGGAAGCTAAAGTTATGGAAGAGGTCTATGCTAAAGGCAAAGAAGAAAATACGCAAGTGGGAGATAAACGGAAATGGGAAGGCCGGTCAGAGTCTTCTCAGAAATCAAAATCCTTTGGCAAAAGTGTTCGTAATGAATATCGTCGGGAGCCAAATTGGTGCCCGAAGTGTTAGAGTAAGCACTTTGGTCCGTGTCGGGTGACCACACTGGAATGTTATAAGTGTGGTAAAAGTGGGCATACTTTGAATAAATGTCCTGTTCAAGGATCTACATGCTACGAGTGCAAACAACCCGGTCATTTCCGCCGGGATTGCCCAAAGCTGAAAAAGGGTGGAGACCAAAGCAAGAAATCAATTGTTCCCAAGACAAAGGGTCGGGCATTTCATATGACAGCTGACGAAGCAAAAGAATCGAAAGACGTCGTTTCGGGTACATTTCTTGTTAATTCCATTCCCGCACGCATTTTATTTGACGGTGGTGCGAATTTGTCGTTTGTGTCCAAGTCGTTCTATCACAAGTTAGCTATGCCTATCACTACCTTGGAAGATTCCTTAGTTGTTGAGATAGCTAACGGGGGTCAAGTCTTGGTTCGTGAAAGATTTGAGGGTTGTTTAATTTCAGTAGGGGAAACGAAATTTCCGACCGACTTGTTGTTGATGGAAATTGGGGGATTCGATGTGATTGTGGGTATGGACTGGCTGACAGTCAACCAGACAGAAATACATTGTGCAAAGAAATTAATTCGAATTCCGATGGTTGATAAGGATGATGTACTCATCTTTGGGGAAAAGCGAAAAGGGGAAGTTCCATTAAATTCTGTTGCTAAAGCGCGTAAATGTTTGGTGAAAGGATGTTCATCCTATCTAGCGTATGTCCTAGATGTAAAGTCAGAAAAGAAACAAGTGGAAGACATTAAGGTTGTACGTGAATTTCCGGACGTATTTCCCGATGATCTTCCAGGTCTACCGTCTGAACGACAAGTTGAGTTTCGTATTGATCTTATCCCTGGATCGGCACCAATAGCGCGTGCACCGTATCGCTTAGCGTCGACCGAAATGAAAGAGATGATGACTCAGCTACAGGAGTTGTTGGACAAGGGTTTTGTAAGACCAAGTTCTTCACCTTGGGGAGCTCCGGTATTGTTTGTTAAGAAAAAGGATGGCACTATGAGAATGTGCATCGACTACCGCGAGCTGAATAAGGTGACAATTAAGAACAAGTATCCGCTTCCCAGGATTGATGACCTGTTCGATTAACTCCAAGGTGCGGGATGCTTTTCAAAGATTGATTTAAGGTCGGGATACCATCAAGTTCGAGTAAGAGATGAAGATATCCCTAAGACAGCGTTCAGAACGAGGTATGGGCATTATGAATTTCTTGTAATGCCATTTGGGTTGACAAACGCTCCAGCCGTGTTCATGGATCTGATGAACAGAGTATGTCGACCATTCTTAGACAAGTCTGTCATTGTATTCATCGATGACATACTTGTTTATTCGAAGAATGAAGATGATCATGAATGCCATCTTCGTGAAGTCTTAGAAGTTCTAAGGAAGGAGAAATTGTACGCAAAATTCTCGAAATGTGAATTCTGGTTAAAATAAGTACAATTTCTAGGGCATGTGATTACTTCGGAAGGTGTCAAAGTAGATCCAGCAAAGATCGAAGCAATGACAAAGTAGGAAACACCAAAGAGCGCGTCTGAAATAAGAAGTTTCTTGGGTTTTGTAGGTTACTACCGGAGGTTTATTAAAGACTTCTCAAAGATTGCTTATGCTTTGACCATGTTGACTCGGAAGAATGTAAAGTTTGTTTGGACTGAAAAGCAAGAGTCGGCTTTCAGAACTTTACGTCAGAAGTTGTGTGAAGCTCCTATTCTTGCACTACCAGAAGGAACGGAAGATTTTATTGGTCCCGAAGGGTTATACAAGTTTGTAGAAGGGGGGGGGGGGGTGAATACAAACACACGGTTTTACTTTTCTAAACTGTTTATTGATAAATCAAATACAATTTACAACTTGTTGCGGAACAAGATAAGGATTAACCTAATCTAAACAAGTTAAGAACACTAAGTTTCTTGCACTAGAAATAGATAGAAAGGAGATAAGAATATTAAGTATAATATTCTAACACACAGATAGAAAGAAGAAGATGGCCAGTGCACTTCAAAAGCTGAAGTAGGGTTCTTCTTATATACTGCATGCATTTAATGCATGGCAGTATGGCTTTACACGTGGCAGCAACTGAGTGGTTGCATGTCATTGACCTTTGTAGACAACCTTAGTAGCCGCATAGTGCACAGTGTAGAATCAGAGTTGTTGTACGATTACAGACAAAAGGGATGTCCGTTCTAACAGTTCGTACGGAGACGTGCAAGGGAGGTAAGACAATAGTAACATGCACGGAGACTTCATGATCAGCTTTCGTTGAGTCAGATCTTTATCAGCGAATGATAAAGTTCAGCGATTGCTGAAGTCTTCTACTTGATACTTCACGTTGAATGGACAGGTCTTGCTTCACTGATATCCGCATCAGTTCATGAGTAGACTTGTCGCTGGTTCTTGAGCTTGATCTTCGACTTCAGCGTAGAACTTTGGTTGACGTGAAACTTGTCTTCAGAGATCATAAGTAAACAACTAACTTATCAGTGATCATCTCATAGACTGAACAGGCTCAAAGCTATAAGATGATGAATAGTGTTCGCTGAATATCTAATCTAAAGAGCGAGAGTTCCTATCAGCGGTACTGTAAAGTCTTAGTACTTATCAGCGATAGTGAAACTCTAATACATATTGTTTACTTACAATTTTCACTAAGTGTTTAAGAGAGGGTTATTATCAAATCACTGAGGGTTTGGATCAACAATCTCCCCCTATTTGATTATGACATAGCAACAGAGAAAATTGCTATTTAATGAAAACATAAGGATAAAAAGAACTCATAAAATATTTGTCCCTTTTACTGTTTTCTGGGATCTTTTCAGTACTAATGGAGTAAAGTACATTCGCTGAAATTTTTCTTTAAACTTCGTAAAGATTACAGAGGGAAGTAGAAAAATTACATGTACAACAAATAAAATTACAAGTATAAAAGATGTAGACAGATAAGGATAGAAAGAATTACAAGGCGATCCTATCCGTCAAAAGGTTCTTCCTTGATGAGAAGTTCATCGAGGGTTTTTGATGTGGGAATCATCCAGTCAGGAACATCTACTTCTTGATTCTTTTTGTTCAGAGCTTCTTCAAAAATCAAGGGCTTCAGGTGTCTAGCTTTAATGTCGCGTCTGACTTCACACCAGTATATGAGATCTCTGAGTTGTTCGATGGGAGTAATTGGAAGCTCAGAGATGCGTTGAAAGTGATGATTTCCATAGTAGTCTAGAAACAATATACCATAGGGCTCACTTACAACTGTGCCAGGAATGAAAGTTTCTCCAGGTGGTAGGGAGGTGTCAAGCGTTGAGAGATCAGCATCAGGGCCAAGCACTTCAGCACGAGAGAAACCAATACCTGTTTCATTCCGTATAGGAGGACCTGGGTCTGAGACTTTCTTTTCCTTTGCAGAGACTTTTTTTGTTGAGGAAGAAGAAGAGTGGAAGGAGGAATATCCACAGCAGAAGAAACCAAGTCGATCTGAGTATTTAAGATCTTCTCGACATGGCTCTTGAACTTTGAGCGCGATCCCTGAATGGCTAATTTCACTTCCAACCATTCAGAGAAACCAAACTTCTCTAAAGAAGCAGGATAGAAGGTTTGCTTGGTTTTGTCTTCTCTAAATACATCAATTTCAACAACAGGAACGTCTGCAAACAGTCTTCCTCTGATGTTTTCTTTGATGATTTTGGATGGTCGAGATCAATAGTTCAACATTTCTTTACACCATTCCAAGGTCGTATCAGCGACCTTAGTCTTTTCTTCAACGATCCTTTGGGTATCATCCCATAGCTGATGTTGGACATCAATGGGAGCTCTTTTCAGCTTGGGGTCTTTCACTGATTGTTGGACAAGCTGGATGGCGAGTTCTCTGTCTTTTTCTTCAGCTTTCCTTCTTTCAGCAATTAACCTTTCAGCTCTGAGGTGATCCTTGTATTCCTTTTGTGAAAGTCTGAACTTTGGAGGAATAGAAGGAAGTTGATCACGCTTCAGGATGATTCGCTGATCTTCGAATCTATTGATTACTTCCTCTCTCTTTTTCTGATCATCTTCACTTAGCTTTTGAGGAGCCAAGGAAGGTCTATTTTTGTGAGAGAGCAGCTGTTCTTCAGGTTTATCGGTCTCAGTGATTAAATCCAAGACCAGGATTATTTCTTCAGCGTTGGGAGCTGGGATTATTGTTGGTGAAGTCGCAGATGTAGGAACTTCAGCGATATCCTCAAACAGGGGAGAGGACTAGCTGAAACACTGCAATCGTTTAAGTAAGAAGAGTTGGGGAAGAAAGAGATAGAAAAAGAATGGGGTTAAGTGTATAGAGGTTTTATGGATTGAAGGATTGAGATTGAGAAGGGATACAGGAGGGATGCAGTGTAAGGGAATAGAAGGTAGTGTACCTGACAAACTGGTTATGGAAGCAAGATCGTCAGATTGTCTTCTTTAGCGAGGACTTTATTTTTGCCTTTGTCAGCTTCAGACGCTGCAGGCTTTATCTTGGTCCGCTCCCCTGAAGGTTCATTTATCGAAATCCCTTTGAGAGCTGTAGTCTTCTGAACAGGCTTGATGATAAAGGAGTCATCATCATCATCATCATCATCATCGTCATCATCATCATCATCATCATCATCGTCATCATCATCATCATCATCATCGTCATCATCATCATTCTTTGGAGAAGAAGATGGTCCATCATCAGAGATGTCGACAGCTTCATCGTCTTCAGCTTCGTCTTCATCAGATTCAACCTCTTCAGCGTAGGGTGAGGTTACATCAACAGCAACTTCAAAGTTCTGCTCTTCGAGTTGCTACCCCTCAGATACAGAGGGAGGTATCTCGGTTCCCTTAGGGTTTTCAACTCCCTGAAGGTCTTCTTTATTTTTCTTCTCCCCTTCATCATTATGGGGAAGGTCTTCTTTAGGCTTCTCCCCCTCTTCCACATCATGGTTGGGGGAGGTAATGGACTTCAGTCTTGATTGTGGAAACTTCACTCTTAAGAGAACCAACCTCTGTCTTCAATGATGTGACTTCATTGGACAGAGAGGTGAAGTTTGTTGAGAGAGTGGTTGTGGCGGTTGAGTTTTCAGCGAGGGTGGTAGCAAATTTAGCAATGCTACCATCCACCTCCTCCAGATCAGCTTTGGAGGCTTTATTTTCGACCTCAGTGGTCAAAGTCTTCAAGTTCTCTCCAGCGTTTGTAAACGCTGAAGAGTTGGCAGTGAGAGTGTTGTTGAACGACTCCATCTTTGTTTCCAGGGCCGTCAGGGAGGTGTTGATATCTCCCAAATTAGGACCTGAAAAAGTTATCAACTTATGAACAGAGGAAAGCTCAGAAGTTTGGGGTTGAGAGAGAGAAGTGTGTGGGAATTTGTGTATACCTGCAGGCGGGTTGGTGAAGTTGTCGAACCCTTTGTGTCCTGTAAAAGTTTCGTAGTCGTCTTCAATATTTCCTAGACAACTGGAAGTACCTGCAGGTCCTGTGGTGTGTCCTATCATCCTCTGAAAATGTTCAGCGGTAGAGTCACTGAGGATGACGGTTGTTGAGGGGAATAGGGGAAGAGATTGAGTGACCAAAGAAGAGGTGAGAGGAATGGAGGATGAGAATGTTGGATGGGTACGGGGTTCAGCGTTGGATCCGCTGAAAATCACTTCAGTCTGTAGAGAGGCTGAAGGAGGTGGGTTCAGTTCCAAGTTTATAACTCCAGCGTTTGGAGACGCTGAAGCTGGGATGGAAGGGGTGGCTTGTTCAGCTGTGGCAGAGCATACCACGGAACTATCCATCAACTCTTCAAGATGAGCTGAGGAGTCTTCAGCATGGGAATGCTTTGGGGGTTGCTCCTTGGTTTTCTTGGTCCTTTGGGAGCCAAGTTGGGAAGATGAGTGTTTCCTTTTTCTAGAAGGAGTGGAGGTTGCAGCTGGGGTATCAGCGGTGGGGATTTCCACTGAATGAGCCGCAGAAGTAGAAGAAGGAGGATTGAGAATAGATAAGAGAGTAGAGAGACGTACCTCGTTTGGCAGGTGCTTGAAGTCGAGCACCTTAGGGCCAACCTGAGAGAGTTTCAGGTCTCCTACTTTTGGGTAGTTATTCTTCAGGCCGGTTTGGAAGATGGCGCTAAGGAATCTTGGGTATGGAACCCATGATGGTCGATCAACAAAATCTACTCTGAGAGCAAGATCGTCGTAGATTATCGAGGCCCAGTCAACATGGAGACCCTTCAGCAATGCATAGCACATGGTTTGCTGAGGTTGAGCAGCTTGATCAGCGGAGCCACTCTTCGCTGTCATGCAGCTTATCAGGTGTGCGAAGATGAAGTTCATCTCGCTAAGCATCTTTGACTTCTTGATTGCAGTCAGTTTCTTCTCGGCTTTTTCATCTCTCCCTTGATCCCATACGTACTTCATTGCATCAAAGAATGCAATGAGTGATTCTCTATCAGCATGTCTCTTGGGGTCAGGGAAAGGAACAAATGGTTTGTCTTTGGTGGCAACAGGGAGATTCAGTGCTTTCCGAATGATAGCTGGGTTGATTTTGATGGTGCCAAAATCAGTGTCACAGAGGATGACATCAAGTAGTTTGGTAGGGTCTTTGGATGATGGTAGCTGAGTGTGTCTGGCGGTATACCAAAACTGAGATAATAGTAACTGATTAGCAGGGGGTGTTATGGTCAAGGCTGTAGAGAGGCAACAGGTTTTCAGAAAATTCACAGCGTCGTCTAGATGCTTGACTTGTTTCTTCGGAGGAAAATCAAACATCGCATGGAGTTTGTTTGATTTTGTAAAAGAGACATCCTCAAGTTTGAACTTGACCTGAGGAGCCTTGTTGATTTCAAGTTCCTCAACAGCAGGAGTGTTCTCAGCAGTAGGAATATCAGTAGAAGATGCCGTTTCTGTTAAATATGAACATAGATAAAGAATACAGTCTTAATGTGGAAAGATTTTCCAATAAGATGTGTTTGAATTTTGTCCATTTCATTCAGCCAAAAATCCCTTTGAGAAAGATTAGGGTTTTTCTTGTTTTGAGAAAGAGTTACAAAACGTAGAGATTATGTGTTTTCCAGTTTTCATTTGAAGAAGGAATTCTGGAAAAACATATGAAGAACAAGTTTACGAGTTTTGATATAAACTTGAAGAACAACCATGAAGGTTGTATTCATAAAATCATGAACAGAAAATGATTTCATTTTAAAACAGTTCTTTTGTTTGATCTGTTAAAAGCAAAGAATAATATCATAAACAAGTAATGTAGGTAAATAATAAGAGTATTAACCTGGTTCGTCAAGGAAGAAGATGAATAGTTTCTGGAGATTTTGATAGCTCAAAATGCAACAGTAAATCTTTTTCTTGCTTGGAGGAGAAGTTTTTCGTGTAAAGAGAAAAATATAAACCCAAAATGGTTTATATAGAGAGATTTGAGAGAGAGAAAAACTCGAGCGGGAAAGTTTTTCAACATGACACGGATACGTGTTTGCATTTGATTGGAAGGTAAACGAAACGTGCAAACGTGTGTCAGAAAAAGAACGTGCCAGGGCTTATCCGTTGCGATGACGTCACAACTTTCCTTTCATATTTTTAGGATGTCTCTGAGTTTTTGAAAGTTCAGGGACACTTTTGAAAATATGAAGCACTGAATAGAAATATCAGTGTTGGTTTAAGAAATTTCAAGGTATCGATGTTAAGGAAGAGATATTCAGCGATGCAATTTGTTTTGAAATCTTTGAGTTCTAGGCGAACGTCAGCGAGTAAGAGAGAAAAACATACCTTGATATCAGCGAGTTAATTTTTGTTCAGAGAGAGAAGGATAGAGTGGGTTATACAAGTTGATTTTATCCTATCGCTGATCAAATGTGAACCGTTGAAGATTTTACTCTTCAAAGTTCAGCATTCCAAGCTCGCTGATGAGAAAGTTGAATCTTGTCTCATCAAGAGGTTTGGTGAACAGATCAGCTAACTGATAGTCAGTTGGGATAAAATGAAGTTCTATATCACCATTCATCACATGATCTCTGATAAAATGATACCTGATTTCGATATGTTTGGTCTTTGAGTGTAGCACTGGATTGTTGGCTATAGCGATGGCACTTGTGCTGTCGCAATAGATTGGAATTTTTGAGAGCTGATGGTCATAGTCCAGTAGTTGATTTCTCATCCACAAGACCTGAGAACAACAGCTTCCAGCGGCTACATACTCAGCTTCAGCAGTTGAGGTGGACACTGAATTTTGCTTTTTACTTGTCCAACTCACCAGCTTTCCACCCAGGAGCTGACAGCCTCCTGTGGTGCTTTTCCTATCCAATTTGCAACCTGCAAAATCACTATCTGAATAGGCGATTAGATCAAACCATGAGTCTTTGGGATACCAAAGACCTAGGTTCAGAGTACCCTTAAGGTAACGAAAGATTCGCTTTACAGCGATCATATGAGATTCAATAGGTTCAGCTTGATATCGTGCACACAAACAAGTTGCATACATAATATCGGGTCGGCTAGCTGTAAGATACAAAAGAGAGCGTGACAGTAACAGGTATTCCATTTGAATCTTTGTTTAGTGTCAGCGGAGGTGCCATAGGGGTTTTCATAACTGAACTCTGAGTTAAATCTAATTTCTTCAGCATATCTTTAACATACTTTCCCTGATTAATGAAAGTTCCTTTTTCATTTTGTTTTATCTGAAGACCAAGGAAATATGTTAGCTCACCCATCATGCTCATTTTATACTCATCTTTCATTCTATCAGCGAAACGAATACAAAGATCAGGGTTAGTAGAACCAAATATAATGTCATCAACATATATCTGAACAAGAATGATATGACCTTTCACTATTCTGAAAAATAGAGTTTTGTCGATTTTATCTCCCTCAAATTGTTCAATTAGGAGATAAGAGGATAGAGTGTCATACCATGCACGTGGAGCTTGCTTTAAGCCATAAAGTGCCTTATCCAGTTTATAAACATAACCTGGACGCTTAGGATCTGAGAATCCTGGAGGTTGTTCCACATAGACTTCTTCATTCAGCTTTCCATTGAGAAATGCTGACTTAACATCCATTTGATATACTTTGAAATCTTTGTGTACAGCGTATGCTAAGAATAGACGAATAGATTCTAGTCTTGCTACTGGAGCAAATGTTTCTTCGTAATCTATGCCTTCCTCTTGTCTGTATCCCTGAGCAACAAGTCGAGCCTTTTTGCGGGTTACAGTTCCATGTTCGTCCAACTTGTTTCGATAGACCCATTTAGTGCCTATCACTGTCTTGTCAGTTGGTCTTCGAACAAGTTTCCAAACTTTGTTTCTTTCGAATTCAGTCAGCTCTTCTTGCATGGCGCTGACCCAGTTTGGATCTTTGAGGGCATCATCTACTTTCTTTGGTTCAATCAGAGAAATAAAGTTAACAAATAAACAAATATTACCTACACTTCGTCGAGTCTGAACACCAGCATTTGGATCACCAAGAATTTGATCAATTGGGTGATTTACAGTCCATCGCTGAGCCGGAGCGTGAGACGCTGACTCAACCTGAACTGGAGGGGCTGAAGATGAAGCTTCAGCAACTTCTGGAATATCAGCCAAGAGAGGAGTAGGTGCAGATGTCATCTCATTTACTGATTGCTGAGAAGTAGATGGAATGTCTGAGACATTTGGTTCAGAGGCATGTATAGTGTTTAAAGGAACAGCTGAGACCCATGATGTTTCAGCTTCACTATTCTGCATGTTTGGGATGATAGTAGGACTATCATCTTCAACGGTATGAGTATGAGGAGTGGGAATGTCTTCTGAATCACCAAGATGTGAAAACATCCATTGATTCAGTTCTTCAGTATCAGCAGAAGGTCGAGAATTCGCTGAACGGGATTCGTCAAAAGTGACGTGAATAGTTTCTTCAGCAGTTTGTCTTCTTCGATTGAAGACTCTGAAAGCTTTGGAGATTGAAGAATATCCAAAAAAGATTCCATCATCAGCCTTAGGATCAAACTTTCCAAGGGCATCTCTGTTGTTCAGTATGAAACACTAACATCCAAAGATGTGAAGAAAGCTAATTGAAGGCTTTCTCCCATGAAAAAGTTCATAGGCTGTTTTATTAAATCTTTTGACTATCAGCGACCTGTTTTGCGTAAAACAAGCAGTGTTGACAGCTTCTGTCCAAAACTGAGTAGGTAGGTGAGAATCGCTGAGCATTGAACGTGCAGCTTCAATAATAGTTCTATTTCTTCTTTCAGCGACTCCGTTTTGTTGCGGTGTTCTCCCTGAAGAAAAGTTGTGAGAAATACCCTTACTCTCAAAGAAGGAATCAAGATAACTGTTTTTGATATCAGTCCCATGATCACTCCTTATTGAGCGAACGGTCAAGTTGTTCAGGGTTTCCATATTCCGAACAAAGGTGATGAGTTCTTCAGGGGTGTCACTCTTAGAATGGAGAAACATAACCCATGTATATCGAGAGAATTCATCGACTATGACCAGCGTATATTACTTTCCAGCGATGGATTGTTTGTTAACAGGGCCAAACAAATCCATATGGAGAAGTTGTAGAGGAGATGACACTGAGGAAACTTGCTTTGACTTAAAGCTTGCTTTGGTCTGCTTGCCTTTCTCACACGCTGAATATAAGGACTCTTTGACGTATGAGTGCTGAGGTAGACCAGTGACTAACTCTTTTGAAGAGAGAGTATTCAGTGTCTTGAAGTTGAGATGAGAGATCCTTTTATGCCATAACCAGTTGACATCAGAAGAGGCTTTAGAGAAGAAACAGGAGTTCTCAGTGGTTGTTGAGTCCATGTTTATTACATAAACATTTTCCAAACGATAACCGCTGAGAGCTATCTTCTCCTTTTTGTCAGCGACAAAGCAGGATTCCTTAGTAAAGATTACTTTGTTATCCATGTCGCAAAGCTGACTGATGCTTAGAAGATTATGCTTCAGCCCTTCAACATATGCGACTCTTCTGAAGGTTGTTGTACCATTAGAGAGTACACCAAACCCTTGGGTATGTCCTTTTCCGTTTCTGTTGGAACCCAGATATAACAAGTAACAATAATAATAGCAATAATTTTTGTATTGATTGATAAAGAGAAGAGTTTACTTGGTAAGATTGATGAACATTCTCTCTTTGAAGCTCTTTTGCTTTCTGCGTATGTATGAATATTAAAAATAGAGGCTTAACCTAAAATTACTCTAAAACATGACTTTATAACCAATACAACAATTGGTTATTTACAATTTTAGCCCTTGACACTCAACAAATACAAATAAGTCCTTGACACTATTCTTTATAAAACATTTATATAAATTAGGGGCTAATAAAGCTAACAGTTTCCACCGAAAGTTACAGAGGGACCCTTCTCTTCCTTGTATTCAGAGAGCAGGTTTTTCTTTCCAGTCATGTGTCTTGAGCATCCGCTACCGAGATACCAGATACCCATCCTAACCTGCACCACAAAGGAAGATTAGTTTGTCTTGGGTACCCACTTAACCATGTGTACACACTTGTCAGTGGGGGTAGAAGAGGAGGTGGAATGTTCAGCAGTCTTCACCTTAGCTATCTCCCCCTAATGTTTTATAAAGAAAGCATCATCTTGTAGTCTCCCCCTTGCTTTCTTTAGAGGCGTTGGAGTGTCAATCTTCTTAGTCTTGTGAGAGTCTTCTTTTCCTGATCTTCCACAATGTCAGTTGCTTCAATTTCTTCTTTAACTCCCCCTTGATCGTTGCATACTCCCCCTTGAATGTTGCTTTTCTTTTCAGATCCCAGTTATCTCCCATAGATTAAACTCAAACAATCAGAGAACGATTTAAAGTGCGGAAGCTTGTATAACCAGTTTGAGTAATAGTCGTTGGTAGATAAACTGATAAGATGGTTGAGTAGCAAGCATATTCGGCTCATGAGAATCTGTATTAAAGAATAAGTAACCAGGGGTAATCATCTAACATAGAAGCACAATAGCAACTATTATCACAACAATTAAAAAATTTGTGTGGCCTATGCTCAGAGTTGGCAATGATGAAGCTCTGACAGGACTTCCAGTTATCATTGAAGTAAATTAAAAAATAAACTTCTCAAACTGTTCTTGGCAATATCACATAGATAAGCATGTGGAATCACAAAGATTCGTGATATTGTGTGGAAGAAAATAGAATATTATCTATTAGGCTCAAAAGTGTGTAAACTGTTTGGACATAACAGGTGTCCACAGACTCAATGTGCATGAGTGAAGTGTGAAGGTGGGGCAAATTTCCTTCTTTTCAATATCCAACCTTCCAAATAAAGATCAGATAGCATATGTGCTGCTTCCCCGTGGAAAAGTGAAGTATTTCCCTGTTGAGAAGGAAATAAGTAGCTAGTGGGGTTAATACAAGAGTTGGCATGGGCTAATTGCCTGTTTCAATGATAATCACCAAAGAGTCGTGATAAATCAGTAATGTGGCTTGCCCGGCTCAGAAAAAGATAGTGCAGAGTTGTATATTTTTTTGACTCTGTTCTCACACCCTCTTTCTTTTTATCATGTAACTCACATCTAACCAAACTCTCTTTTCAATTTTTACCTCTTAAGCACAATGAGAAAAACTCAGAGAGTTATCTCCCCCACTCTTTGATGTAGACCCTTCACCTCTTAAACACTCAGGGTTTACTTCTTTGGTAGGAAACACAGGTTTAAGTGAATCCATAGAAGTGCTATATATGCTCACACATTGATCCCGTGAAAACTGTTGTCCTAAAGATTGTATTGTTCCACACACTGACTCTTTGAAGTCTCAGAAAAGCATTTAAAATCCAAACTTCTATAGCAGATAAAGCATTTTAGCATGTAGAAGTGGTTTGACCATTTGAAAGAGGTTTTATCATTCTAAAGATGGCCTTTCTCTAAAAATGATAATGAGTTTAAAGGTTTAGAAATTTTACCTTTATACGAACATGGTCAGATCGGATTTGTTTTCTCCCCTTCAAATTGAGCAGTAAATTTCATTTAGGCTCAATTTGTAATCAGATATCCTGTAAGAAAAAAGTGTTGGTAATCATCTTTAATGATTCCACATTTGTTAGGAATATCCAGAAGCACAGTTAATTCAAATTAAAAGGAAACATGGTGCTGGGGGTTAGAGATTAGAAATACCAGTCAAAGTCTGATCTGTTGAGGTACTGGTCCTACACTTTTGTGTGTAGAAATAAACATTCTGATGAGGTACTGGTTCTACACTGCTGTGTGTAGAAGCATCGAGAGAACACCGTTCTTGAAAGCGGAAGGAGCATGAATTAAATGCAATGCTTTCGGTCCAGCACCTTACAGCAGACTTTGAAGCTGTTTTCGGCATATCAGCACACATAATTTGAGAAAACGCAAAACATCAAAGTCGTGCGTCTATGAATTATCTTTCCAATGCAACTGGAATCGAGTAATTTGGAGCACCGAGTCAAAAGTTATGCGCATGTTTCTGAAGCAGCGCAAAGCTGACAGCAAGTAAACAAAAATCGGGCTCTGAGGTTGAGTCGCAGAGGTTCAGTCCACAGAGACTCTGTCGGATTTCACAGAGGCTCTGTGGTGAACAGTACCACAGAGGTTGGTCGGCAGAGGTTTGGCGGCAGAGGTTGATCGTAGTGCCGACGGAGCTCTGATGATGATTTTAGTGAAACACCTCTGTCCAGCAGATGTATACTGACTTTAGCAGAGGTTCTGACCAAGACGAACACCGATTCAGACCAATCTAAAAACATGAGAATTGTTCATCTGTGTCTTAGGAATCCAACGCATCTGGACTCATCAAATTTGGATATTCGAGGAGGGAGTTCTGTTGAAAATACGACAGGTGCGCAAAGCTGACAGCAAGAACTAAGACGTTGCGCTATGGGCTCTGAGGTTCGGTCGCAGAGGTTCAGTCCACAGAGGCTCTGTCGGGTTTCACAGAGGCTCTGTGGTGAACAGTACCACAGAGGGTGGTCGCAAAAATCTGAGCCAAAGTATGAGTTGTCGCCAGAAGTTGGTCTGAGTGGTCGACAAAAAAAAATGATCGTGGCTTGACAAACGCTTGACAAAGGCTCTACAGAGGTTTGGTCTCGACTCGACAGAGGTTGTCGCTGCTCGGCAGAGGTTGGTCGCGTGCGGCAGAGGTTTGGTCGCGTGCGGCAGAGGCTTGGTCGCATGCGGCAGAGGCTTGGTCGCCGCTCGGCAGAAGCTTAACTGAAGTGTTACACTTACTTTGACACTGATTTAGACCATTTTACCTCTGGATTTTGCAAGAAATCAAAAGACAAACATTTTTTATTTGTTTGTTATATATTTAGATCATCTTGAATCACCTCTTTTCGAGCTCGTACGACAAAGATATGGTTGATTTACCACAGTCGCGCAGATCTGTCCATCAGCTTTCCATCAGCACACTGTTGTCTACTTCAACGATGCATATGACCCTTATAAATTTCGAATCTCTGAATTCTCAAAACACGAAAATTGTTCATCCGTGTCTTAGGAATCCAGGGCCTTTTGAATCGTATCAATCGGTGTCTTAATCAGTGAGATATGATCAATTTACTACGGCATCGCAAATCTGCTAGCATGCTGTCATAGTACTTGATTGTTGTGCACCGAAATCAATTGCCTTTGAAGGATGAGTCTTAAACTGAGTGTTTAAGAGTCCAATGTCCAGTGAAGTGTGAGTCCTTAACAGATGTATTAAGGAGTACATGTACCTGCAAGACAGATCAAACAATTTTTGGTACCCATTTCCAAATGGGTCCTATTTTGTTAGGATTTTCATGAAGTGCTTTGCTGATCTTGTTATGTTCAACAGAAACATATGGCTTTCGAACATTTTGAACTAGTGAAGAGCCTTTGACTATCCAAACCATTTTTACTCTTCTAAAAACTTGATTAACTGATTGATCAGCACAAGAGTTTGCTAAGTCAAAATCCTTAATCCTTTTAGCTAAAACTTCATTTTCTTTTAAATTCATATCAAACATCTTTTGAAGATCAGATTTATACCTCTTCTCCAACATGATCTTAGTTGACAAAAGAGAAAGTCTTTTTATCAATTTGGACATTTCAGCTTTAAAAACCTTTCTTTCTTTCTCAAAATCATCTTTCAAACACTTTGTTTGAAATCCTTCAACCTTCAACTTTTCAGACTCTTTTCTTTCAAAATCATGCTCTTTCCTCTCCTTTTCAAGAGTTTTCTGTAATTTTGAAATATTACAAGAAAATTCCATAGATTTTATTTCAAAAGTAGTTTTCTCCTTTTCAATCTTCTCTCTTTCACAAATCACAAGTTTTTCAAAATCAGAAATCCGTTTAGAAAAACTTAAACATTTAAGTTCAAGTCGTTTCTTCTCTTTTTCAAAAACAGTCTTATCTTCGTCAAACTTCTCTTTCTTCTTTTCACAAAACTTTTCAGACTCAAATAATTTCCTTTTCAGTATAATATTCTCATTGGTTAAGAGTTTACCTGCCTCTTCTAACTTGGTAATTTTATCAGAATCAATAAGAATGCTCTTGTTCCTTTCTTCCAACTCTTTCTCAAGATTAGGAATAATTTTGCGAAAATTAGTACTGAGTTTAGAATAATAATGAAAATCAGCATCAACACTAAATTTTAGTCTTGACATATTGTTATTTGAAAAAAATGATCGTTAACAGATACTTTGTGAGAAGTAAAATTTGTGCACTTGAGTCAATTTTTCAAATCTTATCGGATTGAGCTGAAATTTGGTAGGTAGGTGTACGAGAATATTCTGGCCAACTTTAATTCCTCGGTTTTTGTCCAAAAACCGACAGAAAATGGTTTTTCGAAGCAAAAACGTGTGCAGCAAATAAAAGTTAAGGATGAATATTCAAATGTTCTTGAGTCAAATTTTTCAAAAATGATCGGATTGAGCTGAAATTTGGTACGCAGGTTCGTGACACTATTCTAAGAAACTTTAATGCTTGGTGTTTTGTCCAAAAACCAACAGAATGTGGTTTTCCGAAGCAAAACAGAGTGCAGCAAAATAAAACTCCGAAAATTGATAAAAAACAATGGATTGAAGCACAAATTCGAATCTGTTTGGCTCTGATACCAATTGTTGGAACCCAGATATAACAAGTAACAATAATAATTGCAATAATTTTTGTATTGATTGATAAAGAGAAGAGTTTACTTGGTAAGATTGATGAACATTCTCTCTTTGAAGCTCTCTTGCTTTCTGCGTATGTATGAATATTAAAAATAAAGGCTTAACCTAAAATTACTCTAAAACATGACTTTATAACCAATACAACAATTGGTTATTTACAATTTTAGCCCTTGACACTCAACAAATACAAATAAGTCCTTGACACTATTCTTTATAAAACATTTATATAAATTAGGGGCTAATAAAGCTAACAGTTTCCACCGAAAGTTACAGAGGGACCCTTCTCTTCCTTGTATTCAGAGAGCAGGTTTTTCTTTCCAGTCATGTGTCTTGAGCATCCGCTACCGAGATACCAGATACCCATCCTAACCTGCACCACAAAGGAAGATTAGTTTGTCTTGGGTACCCACTTAACCATGTGTACACACTTGTCAGTGGGGGTAGAAGAGGAGGTGGAATGTTCAGCAGTCTTCGCAGCATTTGAAGATTCAGCTTTGTCAGTCTTCTCTTTGGTTAATTTCTTAACCTCGGTGGGCTTCTTTGCCTTGGGGGCAATGATCTTCACCTTAGCTATCTTTTCAGCTTTGGTGGCTGTGGGGCACTTACTAGCAATATGATCAGTAAGTCCATAGTGATAACATTTCCTATAACTAAAAATAGTTCTAGGACCATTTGAATGCTGAGCTTTTGATTTTGAATTAGAAGGACCAGCACCAAGTAAGCTATTGACTTTTGAAATAGGAGGAACATTCAGTTCTTCGGATTTCTTACCAAGAATTTCCACTTTGATTCTAGGAGTAGATCGCTGAATAGATCCACGCTGAATAAATACAGGGATCTTATTCTTTGAACCAGAGGGATAAGTCACTGAAGCTTTAGAAGCATTCAGCTTTGGTACTAAGGTACCCTTCTGAGGATTTTGGTTAATAACAATTCCTTTACCTTTGTCTTTAAGGACAGAGGTAGATTTTGGATAAACCATTTTCTCTTTTCCTTTAGAAGTTAAAGTAGAGATTTCCTCAGGGATAGGAGGTTTTGAAGAGGAACACTGAGAGGATGAAGTGTCAGCGACTGAGGACACGAAAGTTCCAAATAATAGCATGGAACGATCAGTGGTTGGTTCTAGAGTATCAGCTTTGTAACCAAGACCACGTTTGTCACTCAGAGGGATCTGAGACTTGATTATTTCAGTGATCTTTGTTGAGGAGTTATACCATCCATCAACAGTAGCTTTTTCAGCTTTTAATGCAGCGATAGCTTCTTCGCGCTCGATTTTGACTAGCTGATTTAAGTGAACTTGATCTTTAAAATCTTCTTCAATTTTAGAAAGCTTTTCTATTTGAAGGTGACAGTTTTTAAGCTGTTCAGCGAGATCAAGGTTTTGATTTTCAATAACAGTTTTGCCATTCATGGCTTCATATAAACTTCTAGTCAAGAGATCGATCTTTCGAAGACTATCAGCTTCATCAATATTTGCAATATTGGTAAAGAAGGAAGGTGATACCTGAGTTGCAGAGGTTGAAGTAGAGGGAATGTCAGAGTTGTCTTCCTCATCTTCAAGTTTGGCCATGAGACATAGATTTGCTTCATCATCTTCAGAGTCAGATGATCTTCTTCGTCAGATGCAGCCCAATCATAGTCAGCCATTAGACCTTTACCTTTCTTCTTAAAGGTTTTCAGCTTTGAATACCTTTCTTTCAACTTTTTGTATTTTTCATCTCTAGTCCTGTGAGTAAAGTTTTTCTTGGGAAAAGCTGAGGGTCTAGAGATTTTCTTTGACCTGCACGCGCTAGCCAAATGTCCTATCTTTTCACAGTTATAGCAAGTAGCAGTAGCCTTATGAACAGGGGTTGATGATCTTGGCTTGTCAGTAATAGCAAGAGGTTTGTTCTTCTTGAAATTACTCTTTCTAGCAAATCTCCTGAACTTATTAGCCAGGAATGCCAGAGTTTCATCATTATCTGAAACGTCAGAGTCTGATGATCTTTCAGAGTTAGTTTCCAACTCAGTGACAGTGATAGTCGATCGCTGAGTGGAAGGTGACTCTGAGATTAAAGCAACAGGGGTGCTTTTGGAATCTTTTACAAGATTCTTCTTAAGATGACTCGATTGCTCATGATTCATCATCGTGCCATATAAGGTAGAGAGAGTCATAGATCTAAGATCTTTTGACAGCTTGAGACACATTGAATAACTGTCCCAGCTTTCAGGTAAACATTCTAAGAATTTTGTCAGCACTTCAAAGTTAGAATATTCCTTACCAACAGTTTTTAGATCTATTATTAAACAGTTAAAACGTTGGTGTACTTCAGAGAGAGTTTCATTCTTACCACAAATGAAGCTTTCGTACTGTCTTACCAGGTTGATCTTTCAAGAGTTCTGGACTTCAGAAGTACCTTCATACTGAACACAG
The DNA here is from genome assembly GCA_033807775.1 of Saussurea involucrata. Lineage (NCBI taxonomy): Eukaryota > Viridiplantae > Streptophyta > Magnoliopsida > Asterales > Asteraceae > Saussurea > Saussurea involucrata. Next base: position 27,174,703 of record CM066324.1, read on the forward strand.
ATTGTGTCCCACATAGCTTTTAAGGTTTTCAGGTTCATGAAGGAATGGTAGACTTCGTCAGGCAGAGCCATGGAGAGTATGGATCTGGCTTTGGTGTCAAGACCTACTTTCTTCTTGTCTTCATCAGTCCACATATGCATTTCCTTAGGGATCAGCCTTTCTGGAATAGCAGGTCTATTCTCAGCGACTGGAACTTCAGCATCTATTCTGACAGGAATGTATGGGCCATTTTCGACATAATAAGGTATAGTTGGGTCTACACTTTCTAAGAAGAGTATCATCCTATTTTTCCATAGATTAAAGTTATCTCTAGAGAATCTAGGGGGTTTGGCAAGAGAACAGTTGTCAATATAGTTGGTGTTTGTGTTGGTAGCCATTTTTGGAAATAGCAAGGAAGATAAATCTTAGTATAGATCAGATCTTGTTTATGAGATTAAACAAATCTGCTCTGATACCACTTGTTGGTCCCGAAGGGTTATACAAGTTTGTAGAAGGGGGGGATGAATACAAACACACGATTTTACTTTTCTAAATTGTTTATTGATAAATCAAATACAATTTACAACTTGTTGCGGAACAAGATAAGGATTAACCTAATCTAAACAAGTTAAGAACACTAAGTTTCTTGCACTAGAAATAGATAGAAAGGAGATAAGAATATTAAGTATAATATTCTAACACACAGATAGAAAGAAGAAGATGGCCAGTGCACTTCAAAAACTGAAGTAGGGTTCTTCTTATATACTGCATGCATTTAATGCATGGAAGTATGGCTTTACACGTGGCAGCAGCTGAGTGGTTGCATGTCATTGACCTTTGTAGACAACCTTAGTAGCCGCATGGTGCACAGTGTAGAATCAGAGTTGTTGTACGATTACAGACAAAAGGGATGTCCGTTCTGACAGTTCGTACGGAGACATGCAAGGGAGGTAAGACAATAGTAACATGCAGGGAGACTTAATGATCAGCTTTCGTTGAGTCAGATCTTTATCAGCGAATGATAAAGTTCAGCGATCGCTGAAGTCTTCTACTTGATACTTCACGTTGAATGGACAGGTCTTGCTTCGCAGATATCCGCATCAGTTCATGAGTAGACTTGTCGCTGGTTCTGGAGCTTGATCTTCGACTTCAGCGTAGAACTTTGGTTGGCGTGAAACTTGTCTTCAGAGATCATAAGTAAACAACTAACTTATCAGCGATCATCTCATAGACTGAACAGGCTCAGAGCTATAAGATGATGAACAGTGTTCGTTGAATATCTAATCTAAAGAGCGAGAGTTCCTATCAGCGGTACTGTAAAGTCTTAGTACTTATCAGCGATAGTGAAACTCTAATACATATTGTTTACTTACAATTTTCACTAAGTGTTTAAGAGAGGGTCATTATCAAATCACTAAGGGTTTGGATCAACAGATTTGGCCGTGTACAGTGACGCGTCAAAGATGGGGTTGGGATGTGTATTGATGCAACGAGGCAAGGTGATTGCTTATGCATCAAGATAACTCAAACAACATGAGTAGAATTACCCTACCCACGATTTGGAATTAGCAGCAGTCGTGTTTGCATTGAAGCTGTGGCGACATTATCTGTATGGAACGAAGTGTACTCTTTATACTGATCATAAGAGCTTGAAACATGTCTTTGATAAAAAAGAATTGAATATGAGGCAGCGGCGTTGGTTAGAACTACTTAAATATTATGATTGTGAATTGCATTACCATCCCGGTAAAGCAAATGTTGTAGCCGATGCTTTAAGAAGAAAAGAATACAGTGGGTGCTTGAAATCAACTAACGCCAGAATTGATGTAACATCAAGTTTAGTTGAAAGGATAAAAGAGGCACAAGTGGAGGCCTTATTGAAAGAAAATCTGAAAGATGAAGTCATGAGCAAGCAGCATCTTCAACTGACTGAAGATAGCCGTGGAATTAAACTGTTCCAAGGTCGTGTTTGGGTACCAAAGGTTGGAGGAAATCGAGAGTTGATTCTCGAAGACGCCCACAAATCTAAGTATTCTATACATCCTGGGAGTACTAAGATATATAGAGATATGAAATTACACTATTGGTGGCCAGCTATGAAAGTAGATGTGGCACAAATAGTAGAAAAGTGTATGACATGTTCATTAGTAAAAGCAGAACATCAAAAGCCTTACGGAAATTTTCAGTCTTTGTAGATTCCGAAATGGAAATGGGACAAGATTACCATGGATTTCGTGACGAAGTTACCGAGAACGCAAAAAGGTAACGACACTATATGGGTAATAGTAGATAGATTGACCAAGAGTGCTCACTTTTTGGCAATGAAAGAAGCATCACCAATAGATAAATTGGCGAAGTTGTATATTGATGAAGTGGTGTCAAGGCATGGAATACCGGTGTCTATAGTTTCTGATCGTGATAGTCGGTTTACCTCGAGGTTTTGGCAGTCACTACAAGAAGAATTGGGTACGAGGGTCAATCTAAGCACTGCTTATCATCCACAAACTGACGGGCAAAGTGAAAGAACCATTCAAACTTTGGAAGATATGCTCAGGTCGTGTGTGTTAGACTTTGGAGGTAACTGGGATACGCATCTACCGTTAGTAGAATTTGCGTATAACAATAGTTATCATTCCAGTATCGGAAGAGCACCTTTCGAAGCTTTGTATGGTCGGAAATGTAGAACTCCAATATGTTGGTTAGAAGTTGGAGAAAAGCAGTTTGCTGGTCCTGAACTTGTGCAACAAACCGCTGATAAGGTGAAAGAGATTCAGAAGCATATGAAAGCAGCTCAAGATCGACAAAAGAGTTATGCTGATCCGAAAAGAAGACCAAAAGAATTCCAAGTTGGGGAGCGTGTAATGCTTAAGGTATCCCCATGGAAAGGTGTGATAAGGTTTGGTAAACGTGGGAAGTTGAGTCCTCGTTTTCTAGGACCTTTCACCATAACTAAGAGAGTTGGATTGCAAGCATATCAGTTGGATCTTCCATCTGAATTGGAAGGAATCCATAATACCTTCCATGTTTGCTACCTTCGAAAATGTTTAGCCGAAGAGAATGATATGATTCCACTTAGTGACGTAAGAGTGGATGAAAAGAGCCGTTGTGTAGAAGAACCGGAGGCGATTTTGGAAAGATCGATTAGAAAGTTACGTAATAATAAGGAAGTAGTTATGTTAAATGTACAATGGAAACATCATCGAGGTGCTAACGTGACGTTAGAGTCGGAAGAGGATATGAAGATTAGATATCCTCACTTGTTTACCTAGCTTCGATTTCGAGGACGAAATCATTTTCAAGTTGGGGAGTATTGTAACATCTCAATTTTTGTATAAAGTGTTAAGATGGGTTTTATTGATAAATTTATGATTGGGTATTTGATAAGATTAATTTTAGAGTTTATCCCTGAGTAAGTTACGTTTTGTGTTTTATTGGAATTATAAGTTAAGGGGTAATCTTTAATTTTAATTTATAAGTTAAAGGGTGTTATTTACCAAGTGATGAAAGTAGAGGGGGCTGTTTGGTTAAGATGATGAAAGTTAATCATCACCCACCGCCTCACTATTCTTAAAATAGAAAAGTGAAGATATTTTCTTATTAAAAGAAACATTGTTTATGTGTGTGTGTGTTTTCGGCAAAGAGAGAGAGAGAGAGAGAGAACCGAGAAAGGACAAGAAAGAAAGGAAGAAGAAGAAAGCTGGAAATTAAGGGTTATGTTGGTGAGATTAAAGGTATGTTATTCACACAAACCAATCCTCTTATGTTTATAAAGCTATATATTAGTTTAAGGATTGGGTTAGAATTTGGGTTATGATGTTTTTGAATATTATGAGAAATTTGGGTTTATGTTTATGTTCTATTGGTAGTCTTAAACATATCTGGAAATTTATAGTTTCATGCATAGCTTAAAAGTATCAATTTGGACTTAATTACGTTACAGTTAGTTGAGACAAAGATGATTATCGCAAACAGTTAGTTGCGATAAAGATGGTAGTTGCGATAAGGATGAATGTCGCAAGCTTTGGGTTGCGACAAGATTGTTGTATCGCAATAGTTAGTTGCGATAAGTTGTTGTATCACAACAGTTAGTTGCGATAAGTTGTTGTATCGCAACAGTGGGTTGCGATAAGATGTTATGTCGCAATAGTTGGTTGCGACAAGATGGATATCGCAACAATGGGTTGCGACAAGTACTATGTCGCAAGTAGTAGGTTGTGACAAGTGTTATCGCAATTAGTGAGTTGCGATAAGTGACGAGAATGTTGGGTTATTTAGGATTCTTAGTCTTTTAAGAGTCCTATTTAGTAGATTAATATAAATACCATCTGTATTTGGGTATTTCAGACTTTGTGAAGTTTGGTGACAGAATTCCTTACAAAAAGTAAAGTAAAAGTGACGCTACTGTTATCAGGTGAGTTCATTCTTACCTTACCCTTTTATAACGTTTTTAAATTATGGTAAGGTGCATTTTTATAAAGAAATGTTTTGGATGGATTTTGGAAGAATGATTTTATGAAGTAAAATCGATTATTTTAAATTGATGGTTTTGCTTACTTTTATTAACGTTATTTGAAAATGATTTATATTAAGCAATAACCTGCACGAGTACAAATAAGTGTAATAGATCCATACGCACTAGTTTTTTTATGAACACATGGAATAGGCGTGGACTAATCGTAATTCCAGTGTGTATGATAAACTGTAACACCCTAAAAACAGGGCTAATTTAAACCTTTAAAACTCCACAAGTTATGATCATAAAACTTCAAACTTATATAACAAGAGGATCATCAGTAAGGTTTCTATATACAACAAACGTCTAATTCAAATAACCTATTAATCTAATCATACATCATAATCAGATTAACTAGGTTATCTAATCATCTGTCCCAAAATATCCAAAAGAACAACTAGATCCTCTGTCATCTCCAAGTTTGATTCCTTCAAAAGTTCTCGTCTCTCATCCCCGCTTACTTCCCGGAGCTTGTACCTGGTAAGAAGATTCGACTTGAAACATTAGGCTTTCGCCTAGTGAGAATATTCAAATTAAATTAAAATTCAACAATCAAAATCTCAACAGATAAATCAAACCTGTTCTCACCCATCTTACCGTACATGTGCTTAATCTCAACAACGGAAACCTACCCAAAACTCAAAACTATGACTAACCTTCAGTAAGTCATATTATCACAAACCAGAGCCAACTACGAATCAATCCCAGATTCTAGATCTATGCTCTAACACAATAAATCGCAATTACACATGCTTATTTATTAGAAAGGAAGTAGGGATTACAATTACTCATGTCAATCTCTATTCTTCCTTAGAAATCAGGAATTACGATTACTCACATCAATCCCATGATTTCTCAATAATGCAAAATAGGAATTACGATTACTCACATCAATTCCATATTTAACATACACTCGGGAATTATGATTACTCACATCAATTCCTTAATTCATATAAATGGGAATTACGATTACTCACATCAATTCCACATTTAACATATATACTGGAATTACGATTACTCACGTCAATTCCACATTCAACATACACACATTGGAATTACGATTACTCACGTCAATTCCATGTTTAACATACACTCAGGAATTATGATTACTCACATCAATTCCTTAATTCATATAAATGGGAATTACGATTACTCACATCAATTCCACATTTAACATATATACTGGAATTACGATTACTCACGTCAATTCCACATTCAACATACACACATTGGAATTACGATTACTCACGTCAATTCCATGTTTAACATACACTCAGGAATTATGATTACTCACATCAATTCCTTGTGTTCATATAAACTAGTGCCTATGGATCCATTACACTCTATCATAAGTATATAAAATATTATATACTATATCCCGTAACATATTATATATACATCTATAAAATATTAATCTCGACACCTCGACTTCTCAACTATCCCCTCTTTGCTATTTAGCACGGGGATCAATATCTCAAATGTAAACCACATGATCGGACTCATAAATAAGTCTTTACAATTTATCATATCATGGCTTTCATATCAAATTCTAAGTTATAATCATATAACAAATAGCATATAAATATCAGATTGCATTCCACATAAAAGCCTAAACTGCTACTGAAAGTCCACAAAAATCGCACGCCACTGTAGCGAAAAGCTACAATTTTCGCAAGCCAAAGCTGCGAATTTCTTAATTCTCGCAAGCCAAAGCTGCGAATTTCTTAATTCTCGCAAGCCAAAGCTGCGAATTTCTTAATTCTCGCAAGCCCCTGTTGCGAGTTTCTCCAAAATTCGCAAGCCACTCTTGCGATTTTCTCTAAAACTCGCAAGCACTGTTCATCGTCTTCTTCATTTATCCAGTTCACAAATACTTCTAAATAAGCCTACTATTTATCAATTAAGTCATACTAAAGTATTCAGACACATATTTAACCATCTATTTCAACTTTAATGGTTTAAATTTTAAAGAGATATGAGTAAACTCACCTTAATAAGAATCTGAACACTTTTTCTTCCTTTACAGCAGCTAAATCGAACAGCTTAATGAAGTCTGAACACTGTTGCTTCACGTACAAAGGCTAAATCAAACAGCAGAACCCCAAAATCAGTTTCTTCCTTCTTATTTCTTTTCTCTCGATATCTCTATCTTTTCTCTGTTTCTCGACTTCTTACTGATTTCTCAGTAAACATTCACAAAGGAAAACTTAATTAAACCAACAATTTGACACCTCATCCTTTTTAAAACAGATGAGTCATAACTCATTTCCCAAACACACCTCCTACTTATAGAAATGACATAATAAACCCTTAAGTTAATATCTCCAATTAACTTTACTTTAACCAAATTACAAACTTAACCCTTATGATTAATATTATTCACAAAATAAATCAACGAAAATTCGGGATGTTACAATACTCCCCAACTTGAAAATGATTTCGTCCCCGAAATCAAACCAAGCAAACAAATGGAAATATCTATTCCTCATAACTTCCTCCGTTCTAAAATCACATAAGCACTTTGACATATCCACTTCTTATTAATTCACCACTTTCTAATATATCTTTCTACAATCACTTAATCATAAATAAAGATCCCGAAAGAATAGGAACTCAATTCTTCACATTATTAAAACTCATATCCTTTCAATATTACCCGCTCCCCAACTTGAAAATTTTACAAGTCTTCTTGAGTAACATTATAATCATCAAACTTTTATCCACATATAGCATTGATTTCCTTTAATTAATTCAATCACTATAGCATCCTTCAACACTAACAACTATACAGCTAACTTTTGATACATACCAAAATATATAACAGATAAGTTAGCACAAGGAAATAACCATACTAAATGGTTACAATTAACCAGATACACGAAACGTACCTTAACGCTCATTAGTCACTGCAACAATTTAGGAACAAGTATAATCGTATAACAATATATTCAAAATAACAGTAGCTAATTGCAATTGTGAACATACTATACACGAAAATCCTCTATACCATCGTTACGGTACTAATTTCACGTACTTCCGTCAACTCTAAAACTATCCCGTCTTAGTACTTCTACCCATTTCTCACCTATCATAACTTATTTCATCTCAGCTTAAGTCTAGGTATCTCACTTAGCATACCTAGTTCGCTTAAACTAATGCTCTGATACCATATTGTAACACCCTAAAAACAGGGCTAATTTAAACATTTAAAACTCCACAAGTTATGATCATAAAACTTCAAACTTATATAACAAGAGGATCATCAGTAAGGTTTCTATATACAACAAACGTCTAATTCAAATAACCTATTAATCTAATCATACATCATAATCAGATTAACTAGGTTATCTAATCATCTGTCCCAAAATATCCAAAAGAACAACTAGATCCTCTGTCATCTCCAAGTTTGATTCCTTCAAAAGTTCTCGTCTCTCATCCCCGCTTACTTCCCGGAGCTTGTACCTGGTAAGAAGATTCGACTTGAAACATTAGGCTTCGCCTAGTGAGAATATTCAAATCAAATTAAAATTTAACAATCAAAATCTCAACAGATAAATCAAACCTGTTCTCACCCATCTTACCGTACATGTGCTTAATCTCAACAACGGAAACCTACCCAAAACTCAAAACTATGACTAACCTTCAGTAAGTCATATTATCACAAACCAGAGCCAACTACGAATCAATCCCAGATTCTAGATCTATGCTCTAACACAATAAATCGCAATTACACATGCATATTTATTAGAAAGGAAGTAGGGATTACAATTACTCATGTCAATCTCTATTCTTCCTTAGAAATCAGGAATTACGATTACTCACATCAATCCCATGATTTCTCAATAATGCAAAATAGGAATTACGATTACTCACATCAATTCCATATTTAACATACACTCAGGAATTATGATTACTCACATCAATTCCTTAATTCATATAAATGGGAATTACGATTACTCACATCAATTCCTCATTTAACATATATACTGGAATTACGATTACTCACGTCAATTCCACATTCAACATACACACATTGGAATTACGATTACTCACGTCAATTTCATGTTTAACATACACTCAGGAATTATGATTACTCACATCAATTCCTTAATTCATATAAATGGGAATTACGATTACTCACATCAATTCCACATTTAACATATATACTGGAATTACGATTACTCACGTCAATTCCACATTCAACATACACACATTGGAATTACGATTACTCACGTCAATTCCATGTTTAACATACACTCAGGAATTATGATTACTCACATCAATTCCTTGTGTTCATATAAACTAGTGCCTATGGATCCATTACACTCTATCATAAGTATATACAATATTATATACTATATCCCGTAACATATTATATATACATCTATAAAATATTAATCTCGACACCTCGACTTCTCAACTATCCCCTCTTTGCTATTTAGCACGGGGATCAATATCTCAAATGTAAACCACATGATCGGACTCATAAATAAGTCTTTACAATTTATCATATCATGGCTTTCATATCAAATTCTAAGTTATAATCATATAACAAATAGCATATAAATATCAGATTGCATTCCACATAAAAGCCTAAACTGCTACTGAAAGTCCACAAAAATCGCACGCCACTATAGCGAAAATCTACAATTTTCGCAAGCCAAAGCTGCGAATTTCTTAATTCTCGCAAGCCAAAGCTGTGAATTTCTTAATTCTCGCAAGCCCCTGTTGCGAGTTTCTCCAAAATTCGCAAGCCACTCTTGCAATTTTCTCTAAAACTCGCAAGCACGGTTCATCGTCTTCTTCATTTATCCAGTTCACAAATACTTCTAAATAAGCCTACTATTTATCAATTAAGTCATACTAAAGTATTCAGACACATATTTAACCATCTATTTCAACTTTAATGGTTTAAATTTTAAAGAGATATGAGTAAACTCACCTTAATAAGAATCTAAACACTTTTTCTTCATTTACAGCAGCTAAATCGAACAGCTTAATGAAGTCTGAACACTGTTGCTTCACGTACAAAGGCTAAATCAAACAGCAGAACCCCAAAATCAGTTTCTTCCTTCTTATTTCTTTTTCTCTCGATATCTCTATCTTTTCTCTGTTTCTCGACTTCTTACTGATTTCTCAGTAAACATTCACAAAGGAAAACTTAATTAAGCCAACAATTTGACACCTCATCCTTTTTAAAACAGATGAGTCATAACTCATTTCCCAAACACACCTCCTACTTAAAGAAATGACATAATAAACCCTTAAGTTAATATCTCCAATTAACTTTACTTTAACCAAATTACAAACTTAACCCTTATGATTAATATTATTCACAAAATAAATCAACGAAAATTTGGGATGTTACAATACTCCCCAACTTGAAAATGATTTCGTCCCCGAAATCAAACCAAGCAAACAAATGGAAATATCTATTCCTCATAACTTCCTCCGTTCTAAAATCACATAAGCACTTTGACATATCCACTTCTTATTAATTCATCACTTTCTAATATATCTTTCTACAATCACTTAATCATAAATAAAGATCCCGAAAGAATAGGAACTCAATTCTTCACATTATTAAAACTCATATCCTTTCAACATTACCCGCTCCCCAACTTGAAAATTTTACAAGTCTTCTTGAGTAACATTATAATCATCAAACTTTTATCCACATATAGCATTGATTTTCTTTAATTAATTCAATCACTATAGCATCCTTCAACACTAACAACTAATACATCTAACTTTTGATACAGACCAAAATATATAACAGATAAGTTAGCACAAGGAAATAACCATACTAAATGGTTACAATTAACCAGATACACGAAACGTACCTTAACGCTCATTAGTCACTGCAACAATTTAGTAACAAGTATAATCGTATAACAATATATTCAAAATAACAGAAGCTAATTGCAATTGTGAACATACTATACACGAAAATCCTCTATACCATCGTTACGGTACTAATTTCACGTACTTCCGTCAACTCTAAGACTATCCCGTCTTAGTACTTCTACCCATTTCTCACCTATCATAACTTATTTCATCTCAGCTTAAGTCTAGGTATCTCACTTAGCATACCTAGTTCGCTTAAACTAATGCTCTGATACCATATTGTAACACCCTAAAAACAGGGCTAATTTAAACCTTTAAAACTCCACAAGTTATGATCATAAAACTTCAAACTTATATAACAAGAGGATCATCAGTAAGGTTTCTATATACAACAAACGTCTAATTCAAATAACCTATTAATCTAATCATACATCATAATCAGATTAACTAGGTTATCTAATCATCTGTCCCAAAATATCCAAAAGAACAACTAGATCCTCTGTCATCTCCAAGTTTGATTCCTTCAAAAGTTCTCGTCTCTCATCCCCGCTTACTTCCCGGAGCTTGTACCTGGTAAGAATATTCGACTTGAAACATTAGGCTTTCGCCTAGTGAGAATATTCAAATCAAATTAATATTTAACAATCAAAATCTCAACAGATAAATCAAACCTGTTCACACCCATCTTACCGTACATGTGCTTAATCTCAACAACGGAAACCTACCCAAAACTCAAAACTATGACTAACCTTCAGTAAGTCATATTATCACAAACCAGAGCCAACTACGAATCAATCCCAGATTCTAGATCTATGCTCTAACACAATAAATCGCAATTACACATGCTTATTTATTAGAAAGGAAGTAGGGATTACAACTACTCATGTCAATCTCTATTCTTCCTTAGAAATCAGGAATTACGATTACTCACATCAATCCCATGATTTCTCAATAATGCAAAATAGGAATTACGATTACTCACATCAATTCCATATTTAACATACACTCAGGAATTATGATTACTCACATCAATTCCTTAATTCATATAAATGGGAATTACGATTACTCACATCAATTCCACATTTAACATATATACTGGAATTACGATTACTCACGTCAATTCCACATTCAACATACACACATTGGAATTACGATTACTCACGTCAATTCCATGTTTAACATACACTCAGGAATTATGATTACTCACATCATTTCCTTAATTCATATAAATGGGAATTACGATTACTCACATCAATTCCACATTTAACATATATACTGGAATTACGATTACTCACGTCAATTCCACATTCAACATACACACATTGGAATTACGATTACTCACGTCAATTCCATGTTTAACATACACTCAGGAATTATGATTACTCACATCAATTCCTTGTGTTCATATAAACTAGTGCCTATGGATCCATTACACTCTATCATAAGTATATACAATATTATATACTATATCCCGTAACATATTCTATATACATCTATAAAATATTAATCTCGACACCTCGACTTCTCAACTATCCCCTCTTTGCTATTTAGCACGGGGATCAATATCTCAAATGTAAACCACATGATCGGACTCATAAATAAGTCTCTACAATTTATCATATCATGGCTTTTATATCAAATTCTAAGTTATAATCATATAACAAATAGCATATAAATATCAGATTGCATTCCACATAAAAGCCTAAACTGCTACTGAAAGTCCACAAAAATTGCACGCCACTGTAGCGAAAAGCTACAATTTTCGCAAGCCAAAGCTGCGAATTTCTTAATTCTCGCAAGCCCCTGTTGCGAGTTTCTCCAAAATTCGCAAGCCACTCTTGCGATTTTCTCTAAAACTCGCAAGCACGGTTCATCGTCTTCTTCATTTATCCAGTTCACAAATACTTCTAAATAAGCCTACTATTTATCAATTAAGTCATACTAAAGCATTCAGACACATATTTAACCATCTATTTCAACTTTAATGGTTTAAATTTTAAAGAGATATGAGTAAACTCACCTTAATAAGAATCTAAACACTTTTTCTTCATTTACAGCAGCTAAATCGAACAGCTTAATGAAGTCTGAACACTGTTGCTTCACGTACAAAGGCTAAATCAAACAGCAGAACCCCAAAATCAGTTTCTTCCTTCTTATTTCTTTTTCTCTCGATATCTCTATCTTTTCTCTGTTTCTCGACTTCTTACTGATTTCTCAGTAAACATTCACAAAGGAAAACTTAATTAAGCCAACAATTTGACACCTCATCCTTTTTAAAACAGATGAGTCATAACTCATTTCCCAAACACACCTCCTACTTAAAGAAATGACATAATAAACCCTTAAGTTAATATCTCCAATTAACTTTACTTTAACCAAATTACAAACTTAACCCTTATGATTAATATTATTCACAAAATAAATCAACGAAAATTCGGGATGTTACAATACTCCCCAACTTGAAAATGATTTCGTCCCCGAAATCAAACCAAGCAAACAAATGGAAATATCTATTCCTCATAACTTCCACCGTTCTAAAATCACATAAGCACTTTGACATATCCACTTCTTATTAATTCATCACTTTCTAATATATCTTTCTACAATCACTTAATCATAAATAAAGATCCCGAAAGAATAGGAACTCAATTCTTCACATTATTAAAACTCATATCCTTTCAACATTACCCGCTCCCCAACTTGAAAATTTTACAAGTCTTCTTGAGTAACATTATAATCATCAAACTTTTATCCACATATAGCATTGATTTTCTTTAATTAATTCAATCACTATAGCATCCTTCAACACTAACAACTAATACAGCTAACTTTTGATACAGACCAAAATATATAACAGATAAGTTAGCACAAGGAAATAACCATACTAAATGGTTACAATTAACCAGATACACGAAACGTACCTTAACGCTCATTAGTCACTGCAACAATTTAGTAACAAGTATAATCGTATAACAATATATTCAAAATAACAGAAGCTAATTGCAATTGTGAACATACTATACACGAAAATCCTCTATACCATCGTTACGGTACTAATTTCACGTACTTCCGTCAACTCTAAGACTATCCCGTCTTAGTACTTCTACCCATTTCTCACCTATCATAACTTATTTCATCTCAGCTTAAGTCTAGGTATCTCACTTAGCATACCTAGTTCGCTTAAACTAATGCTCTGATACCATATTGTAACACCCTAAAAACAGGGCTAATTTAAACCTTTAAAACTCCACAAGTTATGATCATAAAATTTCAAACTTATATAACAAGAGGATCATCAGTAAGATTTCTATATACAACAAACGTCTAATTCAAATAACCTATTAATCTAATCATACATCATAATCAGATTAACTAGGTTATCTAATCATCTGTCCCAAAATATCCAAAAGAACAACTAGATCCTCTGTCATCTCCAAGTTTGATTCCTTCAAAAGTTCTCGTCTCTCATCCCCGCTTACTTCCCGGAGCTTGTACCTGGTAAGAAGATTCGACTTGAAACATTAGGCTTTCGCCTAGTGAGAATATTCAAATCAAATTAATATTTAACAATCAAAATCTCAACAGATAAATCAAACTTGTTCTCACCCATCTTACCGTACATGTGCTTAATCTCAACAACGGAAACCTACCCAAAACTCAAAACTATGACTAACCTTCAGTAAGTCATATTATCACAAACCAGAGCCAACTACGAATCAATCCCAGATTCTAGATCTATGCTCTAACACAATAAATCTTAATTACACATGCTTATTTATTAGAAAGGAAGTAGGGATTACAACTACTCATGTCAATCTCTATTCTTCCTTAGAAATCAGGAATTACGATTACTCACATCAATCCCATGATTTCTCAATAATGCAAAATAGGAATTACGATTACTCACATCAATTCCATATTTAACATACACTCAGGAATTATGATTACTCACATCAATTCCTTAATTCATATAAATGGGAATTACGATTACTCACATCAATTCCACATTTAACATATATACTGGAATTACGATTACTCACGTCAATTCCACATTCAACATACACACATTGGAATTACGATTACTCACGTCAATTCCATGTTTAACATACACTCAGGAATTATGATTACTCACATCATTTCCTTAATTCATATAAATGGGAATTACGATTAATCACATCAATTCCACATTTAACATATATACTGGAATTACGATTACTCACGTCAATTCCACATTCAACATACACACATTGGAATTACGATTACTCACGTCAATTCCATGTTTAACTTACACTCGGGAATTATGATTACTCACATCAATTCCTTGTGTTCATATAAACTAGTGCCTATGGATCCATTACACTCTATCATAAGTATATACAATATTATATACTATATCCCGTAACATATTCTATATACATCTATAAAATATTAATCTCGACACCTCCACTTCTCAACTATCCCCTCTTTGCTATTTAGCACGGGGATCAATATCTCAAATGTAAACCACATGATCGGACTCATAAATAAGTCTCTACAATTTATCATATCATGGCTTTCATATCAAATTCTAAGTTATAATCATATAACAAATAGCATATAAATATCAGATTGCATTCCACATAAAAGCCTCAAACTGCTACTGAAAGTCCACAAAAATCGCACGCCACTGTAGCGAAAAGCTACAATTTTCGCAAGCCAAAGCTGCGAATTTGTTAATTCTCGCAAGCCAAAGCTGCGAATTTCTTAATTCTCGCAAGCCCCTGTTGCGAGTTTCTCCAAAATTCGCAAGCCACTCTTGCGATTTTCTCTAAAACTCGCAAGAACTGTTCATCGTCTTCTTCATTTATCCAGTTCACAAATACTTCTAAATAAGCCTACTATTTATCAATTAAGTCATACTAAAGCATTCAGACACATATTTAACCATCTATTTCAACTTTAATGGTTTAAATTTTAAAGAGATATGAGTAAACTCACCTTAATAAGAATCTGAACACTTTTTCTTCCTTTACAACAGCTAAATCGAACAGCTTAATGAAGTCTGAACACTGTTGCTTCACGTACAAAGGCTAAATCAAACAGCAGAACCCCAAAATCAGTTTCTTCCTTCTTATTTCTTTTTCTCTCGATATCTCTATCTTTTCTCTGTTTCTCGACTTCTTACTGATTTCTCAGTAAACATTCACAAAGGAAAACTTAATTAAGCCAACAATTTGACACCTCATGCTTTTTAAAACAGATGAGTCATAACTCATTTCCCAAACACACATCCTACTTAAAGAAATGACATAATAAACCCTTAAGTTAATATCTCCAATTAACTTTACTTTAACCAAATTACAAACTTAACCCTTATGATTAATATTATTCACAAAATAAATCAACGAAAATTCGGGATGTTACATAAATGTGGAATAGGCGTGGACTAATCGTAATTCTCGTTTAGGTGAAATGAGGAATAGACGTGGACTAATCGTAATTCCCATTTCTAAGGAAGGAAAGAGATTGACATGTGTAATTGTAATCCCTACTTCCTTTCCAAGAAATTGACATGTGTAATTGTGATTTCTTGGATATGAGCATTAATCTAGAATCCGTGGAGATTCGTAGTGGGCTCTGGAACATGATATCATGACTGACTTGGTGTCGGTCATATTCATGGAATCGGGTTTAACCCGTCATCGTAAGATGTTGATACATATGGTAAGAAAAAGGCAAACCAGGTTTGTTATGCCTTGTTTACATTGATTTTAAAAGTATTATTTTGAAACCGAATGTTCTCACTAGGCGTTAGCCTAATCGTTTCAAATTATATTTTCTTACCAGGTAGGGGTTGTCACAAGGTCGGAGCAAATCTATGGAACCTGGGGATCGATCAAGCAACTCTCCGGGACGCTCCAAAAATTCAATATTAACTTCCCTGCTCTTTTTTCTTATTCTAATAACAGGTGGAGTTGGTTGCTCGAAAAGGATGGAGGCTTCTCAGTAGCTTCCCTCCGGATTCTTTTTGACAGCAAATATCTGGAGGGCTCGGGCATAAAAACTTATTGGAACAAAATTGCCCCTAAGAAAGCCAACATTTTGGTGTGGAGAACCCGTCTTAATCGCCTCCCAACTCGTTGGAATCTTCACAATAGAGGGGTTGGAGTTAGCTCACTATTGTGTCCGGTGTGTAACGTGTACACCGAAACGGAAAGCCATTTGTTTCTAGATTGTTCCTCTACAAAGGATGCTAGCTCGGCTGCACAACTGGTGGAGTGATTTTCCAGCAACTGCATATTCGGTGGATGATCTGTTAGCTGCAAATTCGAGATCCCGGGGAGAGAAAGCGGTTGCGGATCTGCTGGCCGTGATGGGTATGGCGCACATCTGGGTGGTTTGGAAGAATAGGAATGATATCGTCTTTAACAACAAGACGAGATCGGGCAGGGAGTTGTTTAGCGAAGTGCAATTGTGTGCTTTTAATTGGGTTAAAATTAGAAAAAAGGAAGGGTGTGAGGTAAATTGGGAGAGTTGGTGCCATAGTCCCATGAACATTATTGTTGTCCATTTGTAATTTCTAGCTCCTCGCTAGCATTTTTGTTTTATAAATTTCTTGTCGTCCAAAAAAAAAGGCAAAGGGTAGTTTTGTCTTTTACTATTTTGTTAGTGGGTTACAGAAGTTCATTAGTCTCTTTCCTATACTATAAGTAGTAGCTTTTCTTTTATGTTGTATCATCAATCATTCCCAATTACTTCTTCATTCATATTTCTACTTGTTATTTATAACCTAAGAGATTAATTTAGGGCCCGTTTGTTTTCTATTTTTTTCACGCTTCAACGCCTCCACAAGACCACGGCAGCCGGTTCTCCACATCGCCTGCAAATGTAAGTTCGATCTCCCTGATTTTGTGGCTTTCGTCCATGAATCTATGGTTTTCGTCCCTGATTTGGTGGCTTTCTAGCATTAGTACACATTGTTAATTTGTTATCATAAAAATATGTTAAACACGTATATTTTATATATGTATACGCAACATACATACATACATACATACATACATAAATGGAGCAATTTAGGAGCAACACCAAGATACGATAAATACATACATACATACATAAATGGAGCAATTTAATAGCAACACCAATCGAACCGACCGCTATTTCACTTTTTTTGCCGGCCAAACAACTTCAACCGGTCGCTATTTGTAAATTAAATTTGTCGGCCATCAAATTAAATTTTCCGTGCCAAAACACACGCCAAATTTGGTGAACGATAACAATGGTGGAGTTGAACAATTTCTTGCTCAACATAAAAAGATCAAAGATAAAAATGTTCACTTTGAACTTCGAGATGCATTAATTGATCATTTGTGGGACGAATATACTAACTCGGAGCATTAGTATTATTTAATCATGTTTTTAATTTGTGTTATTTGAATTAATGTAATTTTATTTAAATGTAATATCAATTAAAAAATTATTGTTTTTATTTTTATCGGTCTTCATTAAATAAATTAATTACTGTTTATTAATTATTTAATTTTTTCAAATTATAATTATCGTTATTATTAAAAATAGTTAATAGTAAATAAAATATGTTATTTTAATGTGAGGTCCACAAATTTGGTGTTTTTTTTAGAATATGGTTGAAGTTGAGGGTTTTTTTGGTGTTGAACCCACCAAAATTGGTGTTTTTGATGCTAAAATTAATGTCAAGATTGGAGATGCTCTTAGAGATGCTTTAATAATACAAAATGACTATTGGTATATAACAATACAATAGGGTTATAGCAATACATATTCCATATGCATTAATAACTATACATTATTCTCTATACGTCAACCTCATAAGAAAAAAACAACTTGGTTAATTATAAGGGAAATTAATTAAAATACTCATAGTTTGACTTTGACTTGATAAAATATCCACTTTCTCGACCATTTGCAAAAATACCCAAAAAAATCCACGATTGGGTCCGTGATCGTGGACCAGGGAAAAAACCCAAAAAAAGTCCCGCGATTTGGAGACACGTCACCCGCGGCACACTCAAATTTGTTAAATTGATTTGAAATTTACACTTTATACCCCTATAATTATTTACTTAGTTTACTTTATACATTTTACTTTCTTAATTTTAGTTTTACACATTCATCATATTAACACATATAATCGTTTATTAACTAAAATACGTTAAAAATACGTTTTAATTTTAACAAGTTACACCATTGTAATCGTCTCTTCGACACCTTCGAAATGAACCTAATATTGAATATTTTTTGATTTAATTATTTTATTATATATCATATATCATATATACTACATAAAAATATTTTTAATATTTACAATTCATGCCCTTATAGTTAATTATTTAATTTATGGTACGCCTCTTATTTTTTCAATTTTGTTTTATACTCTTATCACATTAACATAATAATCTTATATTAACTAAATGAAAAATAAAAAAACTAATATGTATAAAGTAAACTAACTAAATAACTATAATATAATTAAATCAAAAAATATTCAATATTGGGCTCATTTCGAAGGTATCGACGAGACGATATTAATGGTGTAACTTGTTAAAATTAAAAAACATTTTTTAACGTGTTTTAGCTAATAATTGATTAAATCGTCAAAGTATTTGGATTATACGTCTCGCTGCATTGCAGCGGGTAAATAACTAGTATATGCATATATATATTTATCGAACTCCTTAACATATTTTAAAGTAATTATGTATGTTAATGTGATATGTTAAAACGTACTTTTTAACATATTTTAGTTAATATATGATTATTATGTTAATGCGATAACAGTGTAAAACGAAAGTTGAAAAAGTAAGAAATATATCATAAATTAAATAATTAACTATAATGTTATTAATTGTAAATATTAAAAATATTTTTATGTAGTATATATGATATATAATTAAATAATTAAATCAAAAAATATTCAATATTAGGCTCATTTTGAAGGTATCGAAGAGACGGTTATAATGCTGTAACTTGTTAAAATTAAAACGTATTTTTTTAACGTATTTTAGTTAATAAACGATTATATGTGTTAATATGCTGAAGGTGTAAAATTAAAATTAGGAAAGTAAAAGGTATAAAGTAAACTAAGTAAATAATTATAGGGGTATAAAGTGTACATTTCAAATCAATTTAACCAATTTGAGTGTGCCGCGGGTGACGTGTCTCCAAATCGCGGGACTTTTTTGGGTTTTTTCTCTGGTCCGCGATCACGGACCACCCAATCGCGGATTTTTTTGGGTATTTTTGCAAAATGATCGAGAAAGTGGGTATTTTAGCAAGTCAAAGTCAAATTTTGGGTATTTTAATTAATTTCCCTAATTATAATGGTATGATGTTTTCCAAAACGTCAGGTTTAATGTTAATTTTAAGAATAACTGTAACGTCCCAAAAATTACAATAAATTTTGACTTTAAAAATAGGCATTTTAATAAATAAAACTTTATTAAATATCCAACACCGTTTCGTTTGCAATTCAATAATAAATAATCTCAGTAATAATAAACAGCGGAAATTAAATTGTTTAATAATAACTCTAATCTCATGATTATAAAAACTCTTCACGCGCGCCAGTGTGTACCCGTCACGCCTTGAAGCCACAAGCACCTGAAACCACATTAAAATAGGAAAGGGTAAGTACAAGGCTTAGTGAATTCAAACCATAAATAGGATCGCAATTATATCAGCATCACCCTTAAACAGCTAGTTATCGCAACCAACTCATACCATGCAATCACGTCTTGCACCCAAATTTATATATACCAAATATACCAGCACATATATTTTTGGAACATCCATCAAGAAAATATATCACAATTAATAATAAACCTTATACTTCTTGGAACGACCATCAAGAAAATATAATCGCAACTCATTATACAAACACATATACTTCTTGGAACATCCATCAAGAAAATATATCACAATTAATAATAAGCCTTATACTTCTTGGAACGACCATCAAGAAAATATAATCGCAACTCATTATACAAACACATATACTTCTTGGAACATCCATCAAGAAAATATATCACAATTAACAATAAGCCTTATACTTCTTGGAACGACCATCAAGAAAAATATAATCGCAACTCATTATAAGCCATATACTTCTTGGAACACCCATCAAGAAGTACATCAATCACAGTTCACTAAATACACAATTATATATACCCCATAACACAATAATATCAACAAACAATCATAACTATCACACTCGAGCTATAGTAACACAAATATAATTCCCATCCTATATAGTGAGAGAACTCACCTCAAAAGCAAAGCTTATGTCCTCAACAGCAACAAGAACCGGCCAACACCAGCTCACATTTTTCCACCTAAATAAGTGATATCAAACGTCACCACGAAGTCCTAGCCCAAATTCACAACTACTAGATTACAAGTTACCATTTCCAGCTTTTACTCTAAAAACACAGGTCTGTTCAGGACATGTTTAACCCCTTATAAACTGATAAACCCAGAAATATTATTCCATAATCACAAAGTCCCATGTCTTAGGGTTCCAGGGACATATCGCACGCGCTCTAACGATTTTTCTACAATTTAATATGGATTTTACAAAAACAGGACACGAAGCTGTCATGTGCAGACCTGCTGTGAAAACAGCCATTTTACGCCTAGTTAGAGGCCGAACCAGACTTCCGCTAAAACACGAAAAGTGTGCCCGGCACAGAATGTGAACCGTGGGCACCGGATTCGCCTCAACCCGAGCTACGACGGAACAGTTATGGCTATCGTAAAACAGTGACAGATTCATACTTTCCACATAAAATGACAACTATAGCTTATTAAACCATTAAGTCATAACTTAATCCAAACAGACCCGGAAAGTCTAAAAGCTTACTGGAAAAAGGTCATACTAGGCTGGTCCACAGCCGTGCACTACCCACTGCCGCCTCCGGCGGTGGTGGTGGTTGGCGGCGGCGACGGTGGTTACGGTAACACCTCCCGGCGGAACCTTCCAACATCGCCCATCCCGACTCACCCGCAACCACACCGCCGCACACACACCCGCACACCTTCACACACCTGCACCCACCCCTCTGCCGCCACCACGGTGGCGTGCAGCGGCGGCCCCACCGCCGGCAGCCGTGGCTACGGCGGTGGTGGTGGCGGTTTACGGCAGAAAATTGGCAAACGACAACACAACGAAAAGAGAAACGAACCTACCTCAACGAACCCTTCTTCCTCCTCTTTTCCGGCAGCAAAACGACGGCGTCTCTCTCTCTCCCTCCGGCGTCACTCTCTCTTCTCCGGCGTCACTCTCTCTTCTCGCACCTCTCTCTCTCTTCGCACCTCTCTCTCTCTCTCGCCGACAGGGCTGCGCCGGGGGCGCTGGCGGTGGCTGTGGGGTTGCACAGCAGTGGCGAAGAAGAGAAACCGACGAGGGGGGGGGGGGGAAACTCGGTCGAGAGAACGTGAGGGAGGGGGAGGCCGTAGGGTTTCTCTCTTCTTTACCTCTGTCCTTGCTTGCCAAGCCACGAAACCAACACTCAAAAAAAAATGAAACATGGATTCGGTTTTGGGTTTTGCATGGGCCGAAACTACACTACTTTGGCCCTTTAACAAATTTGGTCCCTCAACTACATCCTTCTCGCAAACTAACCAACGTTTTGACATGTTTAACAATTAGGTCCAAATCGTCTAACCCCGCTAATGGAAACCTCGTTAAATAAAACTTAAAGAAAAGAATTAATAAAAAGAAATTACATACCGGGATACGGGCTTTACAACTCTCCCCCACTTGGATTCGACTTCGTCCTCGAAGTCTAGACCGGCGAATAACTCGGAATAGTTCTCGCGCATCTCCGTTTCGGGTTCCCACGTCCACTCGAACCCCTCCGGTGCGGCCACTGGACCTTCCTCAACTAGAATCTAAATTTCTCACCCCGTCTAGAAATTCTCGAATACTTTTCTTACTAACAAAACTCCTTCAAGGACACTGAAATTATGATCGGAAGATGTAACGTCCCAAAAATTACAAGGAATTTAAAATTTATAAAGTAACATTTCATTAATAAAAACTCATTTAATAATTCAATCATCTCGTTTGCAAACTCATAAATAATATTCTTACGAACAATAAACAGCGGAATAAATGTCTAAAATTAAAATCATAAAAGTAATCAACTCTTCCCACGCGCCAGTGTGTACTCGTCACGCCTTGGAGCCACTGGCACCTGAAACCACAATTTTATTGGGAAAGGGTACGCACGAAGCTTAGTGAATTCAGACACCATAAATAACACAGTTACTTCCACACCACCTCTAAACAGATAATTGCACATAAACAGCATACAAGTCTACGAACAAATCATAAACATGCATACCTACACCATCCCACCCAAAGGCATAAGCTGGTCCACCCGACCACACAATAACCGTACAAGCATTACCCGGCTCCCCCGGGTTCCTACGCCACCCGCGTATATAAACCTCGGCCTCGCCGAGTCACTACGCCACCCGCGTATATAAACCTCGGCCCCGCCGAGTCACTACGCCACCCGCGTATATAAACCTCGGCCCCACCGAACTCCTACGCCACCCGCGTAGTCATAACAATAAAGGTCCGACTAGACGCCCCACTATTTAGTCACGCATCACAAACAATTAAAACTACCACACACGTACAAATCGTAATGTAAAAAGTAACCGACATTAGTTATAGTGGGAGAACTCACCTCGTAAGCGCGCCTAGCTCACAAACAATAATTCAAGCTTCACAAATCCAATATCACTTCCCGACACCTAAACGAACGTTAAAACGTATCAACACGAGGCCCGGACCCTAAAACATGACGCACGATTAAACTGTCGCTAAAACGACTTTTTGGCTTAGAAAACCAGGTCTGTTCGGGACCTGTTTCGACCTCCTTAAACCCATAAAATCCTCAATTAAAATTAACTACCCGCTAGGTCCGGGTCTTAGCTTTCCAGGGACGTATTACACGCGTCCTAACGATTTTTCTATAATTTATTATGGATTTTACAAAACTGGTTAACTGCACAGCGAAAAACAGCACATTTCGTTATAAAACAGCAGTTTGACACTAGCTACGGTCCGAACTGGTTTTTCCGCAAAACATAAGAAACTTACTAGACTCAGAATGGGAACTTTTGGCACTGGTTTCACCCCAATACGACGTTCCTATAAAAAGTTATGGCTTTCCCAAAACAGTGGCAGAAACTGTGACTTTTAAAACGGAACGCGAACTGACAAATCCGGACCTGCTGTATAAACAGCCAAATTACGCCTAGCTAGAGGCCGAACCGGACTTCCGCTAAAACATGAAAAGTGTGCCCGGCACATAATGTGAACCGTGGGCACCGGATTCGCCTCAATCCGAGCTACAACGGAAACGTTATGGCCGTCTCAAAACAGTGGCAGACAAACGTTTTCATATGAAATGACAAATATTGTTTATAAACCCATTAAGACATAGTTTAACCCAAACAGACCCGAACAGCCTACAAGCTTACTGGAAAGGGCTGTACTACGCTGGACAACCACCGAGCACCACCCACTTCCGCCTCCGGCAGCGGTGATGGTTGGCGGCGGCGACAAGGGTTACGGTAACACCCTCCGGCGAGACCTCCCAACGTCGCCCACTCCCGACTCCTACGCAACTTCACACCCGCACACACCCGCACACACATACGCACCCCCTGCCGCCACCACAGCGGCGTGCAGCGGCGGCCTCACCGCCGGCAGCCGTGGCTGCGGCGGTGGTGGTGGCGGTTTGCGGCGGTTTTTGACAATTAACAAACGAAAGGTTTACGAACTACCTCGACGCAACGTTTTCTCGTCCTCTAATCCGACCGAACTCGCCGGCGATCACCTTCTTCCTCCTCTCTCCTCGTCGCCGGCAGCACCCTCTTTCTCTCTCTAGGCTTCTCTCTTTCCCTCTCTCTCTCTTCGATCTCTCTCTCTTCGATCTCTCTCTCTCTCTTTTTCTCTCCTCGGCCAAACACAACAAAGAAAGAAACAAAAAAGGAAAGGAAACGTAGGGTTTTTGATTTCTAATTGATTTCTATGTTTTGCTTCCCATTCACGCCACAAACACACAAGCAGCACATATGGAATTGGTTTATACATTTGCATGGGCCAAAACCTCATCTTTTGGCCCCTCAACTACATCCTTCTCGCAAATAATCATAATTCCGACATTTTTAACGATTAGGTCCAATTCGTCTAACCCCGTTAACGAAAACCACGCTAAATAAATCTTAAAAAAAAGATTTAATACAAAGAAATTATATACCGGGATACGGGCTTTACAGAAGAACACTCCCACAACTGGATTCATTCCTAGTCAAACGACTTCGGTTGCCTCCCAACCTTAGATGTTCCATACATCCCGATTCGACTTTCAAGCTATAACCATTCTAAAGGTGCTCACCAATATACCCTACAGGATACTCGAATCCGATCATTCCTACTATTACTGCCGATTACTTCCACGAGTTCTATAGACTCCCAAAATTTATTTCACACGGATCATCAAACCAGTAAACTTATAATCACCCACGAAGGTCATTCCACCATAACCATTCATCACAATTAAGCATCTCCGGGTTACTTCTACCATCACCATAATTATTTTAAAATCGGCTACAAATCTCCGATTACACTAAGGTGTTTGGCCTCAAGCCCAAAAGTCGACACCTAAATATACTACTTACCTCAAAAGGTTATTGCGCATTTATGCTCTTAATTACAAAGGGCATCATTCCCTTAACCGATACTATTCGGCCTACAGTACTAACACGCGTGGAATACCCAACTTTCCACCGTCTACTTATCCTCCACACTCGCTCTACGAAGCCTAGTTACACCGTATCAAGATACACCTTAACGTCTACCTCCCAGGTACGTCTCAAGGCCCGGCACATCGGAACTACCTCCCAGGTAAGTGCCCAAGACTATATCCTCCTAGTGCCTACTGGAAAGTCAAGGTCATAACACATGAATACCGGGGTCCCACCCCGAGATACCCAACCGACCCTTACCAACGACTGACTAACGTGCCTAAGGATCTAATGCCAAACAGTCTACCAACAGCATGCCTATCCCGGAATGACTCACTCACCCAAACATGTAAAATACTCACCATGCGATAAATGCAAAACTGTGCAACAAAACAACCCATCAACAAGACTCCCCATCGAGCCATTAAAACCGAGTAAAATGCTCCACGCTTGTTAGACCTATAAGTCTGTCAAAACGCGTTTAAATAAAGTTCAAGCAAGCAATACTCTAAAATCAACATTAGTCCCAAACTCAACACAGGCTAAACAAAAGAGTTTTTCCAAAAGGACTCGCACCCTTAAAATTCTCAAAAAGATCGTATGCAATAAAACTACTATTACCAGGTCGGTAGTTACGCAAAAATGGACACGCTCGTCTCACATAGTAAAATCATGTTGAAAATCATTCCATTGCCGTTCAGTTTACTTACAAAACACAAAGCGAAATAATTAATTTCTTTAAAAATGAACCGTCACGGTTCTAGTATGGGTTGACTCATGACATGTACTTAAAGTAACCGCTCGACCTTACACCGAGTGCGACAAAAGTGTGCACATAATTTCAAAATCAGTTCCACGACGTTTGACCCCAAAATTTCTCTTTTTAAACATAAAATGATTTGAAACACAAGAATTTGTTAATGCAATCTATTTCAAAATCAAACTTTGTGCATGACTTAGTCGGCATTCCACGCCCCGACTCCTACTCCTCCAAATCTCTCCGGTCCACTAACGTCATCCGGACATTTAAACCTCTTAGGCAAGTTGGGAAATTACATCAAATAATCCCTACGATTTTTCCTCAAATCAAAGTCGGCGCTATAAGCCTATGATTCTAGCACAATCATCCATCTTGGCCCGAAACAAACATCATCCTTATCGTCACCCCAAGTGATCAATACTAGAATCGTCCTTTTATTCCAACAACTACTAATTTATAACCTTCGTCACTACCCCAACGATCATCCCATCAAAGCAAATCAAGTACACACCTGTACTAGTAGGTTTACTATAGTCGTTCCTCCTTGTGATGGCTATTCTGGGTAGATATTACAACGAGTTATTAGCGCATAATAACTCACACTAACAACGCTCACGCTCAACTCCTTGGATTCCTCGTGACTTTCCCCGACTCGAGCACGGATCATGTGCTTCAGATAGTAGGAGCTCTACTACTACCTTCCACACCTATCCTCACTCGTTTCGAGTCCCGTCCCGAAGTGCCCAAGTAGTTCCTTGCCGAAAAACTATACACATATGCCCGCACCGGCATATGTACACACTATTCCTAGCTCCCAAGGAATTCCACCCAATTCCACTACCCTTGCTATGACGAAATCCCCACTAGTCATGACGAGTCGCCTCGCGAATGCACAGTCGCACCCAGTGTAAAACCAGATAGACATTCGAATATAAGATTCTATCCTACAACGGTTGGACTCAAACAAGAGTTGCGCAATAGAACTAAATCCGACATTCTAGGGCTATTCGGTTCCTATCGCATACAACCTATAGTGCATTCACTTAACAACCCATCAAGGCTAGCATAAACTCCTATTAGCAAGCAACAAATATGCAGTACAGTGTAATAAGCACCAAGAAATCTAGCATACATACTCATATATAGACACTCTTCCCAGCTCACTAGGAATTTCATCTCATCCCACTACCCTTGCTACAACGGAATCCCTATTAGCCATCACGAGTTGCCTCGCGAATACCCAGTCGCATGCAGCGTGAATCAAATAGACATTCGAATACAAGATTCTATCCTAGAACGGTTGGACTCAAACAAGAGCTGCGCAATAGAACTAAATCAAATATTCTAAGGCTATGTGATTCTTACTGCATACAACCTATAGGGCCTTCGCTTAACAACCTATTATAACTAGCATTAATTCCCACTAGCAAGCAATCATCATACAGTACAATGTAAACCACATAGGCAATCTAGCATGCATACCCTATGATCTAGAAAGCGATAAATACACTAAGTATTGTACCTTCCCAAATGGCGTCGGCTGACTGTACACACTGCGCCCTCAATCACCGTTTCCCAAACGGGTTTTCCTCTTTCCTTTATTCTAAAAGATTTTAGTAAAAAATTTAAAATTTCATAGCCGCAACTTGAGACCAAACACACCGAGATGTGTTTGATTCACTCAAGTTGTGCTCTGATACCAAGTTGTAACGTCCCAAAAATTACAATAAATTTTGACTTTAAAAATAGGCATTTTAATAAATAAAACCTTATTAAATATCCAACACCGTTTCGTTTGCAATTCAATAATAAATAATCTCAGTAATAATAAACAGCGGAAATTAAATTGTTTAATAATAACTCTAATCTCATGATTATAAAAACTCTTCACGCGCGCCAGTGTGTACCCGTCACGCCTTGAAGCCACAAGCACCTGAAACCACATTAAAATAGGAAAGGGTAAGTACAAGGCTTAGTGAATTCAAACCATAAATAGGATCGCAATTATATCAGCATCACCCTTAAACAGCTAGTTATCGCAACCAACTCATACCATGCAATCACGTCTTGCACCCAAATTTATATATACCAAATATACCAGCACATATATTTCTTGGAACATCCATCAAGAAAATATATCACAATTAATAATAAGCCTTATACTTCTTGGAACGACCATCAAGAAAATATAATCGCAACTCATTATACAAACACATATACTTCTTGGAACATCCATCAAGAAAATATATCACAATTAATAATAAGCCTTATACTTCTTGGAACGACCATCAAGAAAAATATAATCGCAACTCATTATAAGTCATATACTTCTTGGAACACCCATCAAGAAGTACATCAATCACAGTTCAATATATACACAATTATATATACCCCATAACACAATAATATCAACAAACAATCATAACTATCACACTCGAGCTATAGTAACACAAATATAATTCCCATCCTATATAGTGAGAGAACTCACCTCAAAAGCAAAGCTTATGTCCTCAACAGCAACACGAACCGGCCAACACCAGCTTACCTTTTTCCACCTAAATAAGTGATATCAAACGTCACCACGAAGTCCTAGCCCAAATTCACAACTACTAGATTACAAGTTACAAATTCCAGCTTTTACTCTAAAAACACAGGTCTGTTCGGGACCTGTTTAACCCCTTATAAACTGATAAACCCAGAAATATTATTCCATAATCACAAAGTCCCATGTCTTAGGGTTCCAGGACATATCGCACACGCTCTAACGATGTTTCTACAATTTAATATGGATTTTACAAAAACAGGACACGAAGCTGTCATGTGCAGACCTGCTGTGAAAACAGCCATTTTACGCCTAGTTAGAGGCCAAACCAGACTTCCGCTAAAACACGAAAAGTGTGCCCGGCACAGAATGTGAACCGTGGGCACCGGATTCGCCTCAACCCGAGCTACGACGGAAAAGTTATGGCCATCGTAAAACAGTGACAGATTCATACTTTCCACATAAAATGACAACTATAGCTTATTAAACCATTAAGTCATAACTTAATCCAAACAGACCCGGAAAGTCTAAAAGCTTACTGAAAAAAGGTCATACTAGGCTGGTCCACAGCCGTGCACTACCCACTGCCGCCTCCGGCGGTGGTGGTGGTTGGCGGCGGCGACGATGGTTACGGTAACACCTCCCGGCGGAACCTTCCAACATCGCCCATCCTGACTCACCCGCAACCACACCGCCGCACACACACCCGCACACCTTCACACACCTGCACCCACCCCTCTGTCGCCACCACGGCGGCGTGCAGCGGCGGCCCCACCGCCGGCAGCCGTGGCTACGGCGGTGGTGGTGGCGGTTTACGGCAGAAAATTGGCAAACGACAACACAACGAAAAGAGAAACGAACCTACCTCGACGAACCCTTCTTCCTCCTCTTTTCCGGCAGCAAAACGACGGCGTCTCTCTCTCTCTCTGGCGTTACTCTCTCTTCTCCGGCGTCACTCTCTCTTCTCCGGCGTTACTCTCTCTTCTCGCACCTCTCTCTCTTCGCACCTCTCTCTCTCGCCGACAGGGCTGCGCCGGGGGCGCTGGCGGTGGCTGTGGGGTTGCACAGCAGTGGCGAAGAAGAGAAACCGACGAGGGTGGGGAGGGGGGGAAACTCGGTCGAGAGAACGTGAGGGAGGGGGAGGCCGTAGGGTTTCTCTCTTCTTTACCTCTGTCCTTGCTTGCCAAGCCACGAAACCAACACTCTAAAAAAATGAAACATGGATTCGGTTTTGGGTTTTGCATGGGCCGAAACTACACTACTTTGGCCCTTTAACAAATTTGGTCCCTCAACTACATCCTTCTCGCAAACTAACCAACGTTTTGACATGTTTAACAATTAGGTCCAAATCGTCTAACCCCGCTAATGGAAACCTCGTTAAATAAAACTTAAAGAAAAGAATTAATAAAAAGAAATTACATACCGGGATACGGGCTTTACAATAACTCTCCCCCATTGGTAACCTCAAAAGTTTTTTCCTACAACTTCTGAGGCGGCATAAAACCTCTTTTGCTAGGTCATCGTTGGGTGCGAAGATGCCTGAAAACCCCAACATTAATGCAGATCTTACTGTGGAAAAAGCAATAGATAGACCATGTGTAGAGTACAGTTAAAGAAATCTCAAATCTAGTGTGTTTTGCAAGCTTATTGTGATTCCGATTGGGGAAAATGTACAGATAAGAGGAGATCGGTCACTGGTTTTTGTGTATTCTTGGGGCAATCCTTGATATCGTGTAGGTCAAAGAAACAATCAACTGTTTCTCGATCATCTTCCGAAGCCGAATACCGAGCTATGGCATCCACCACTTGTGAAATAGTTTGGCTCAAACAATTGTTGAAGCATATGGATGTTAACCATCCGTAGTCGATTTCGATGTTTTGTGATAATAAATCGGCTAGACAAGTTGCAAGTAACTCGTCTTTCCATGAACGTACTAAACATATTGACATTGATTGTCATTTTGTTCGAGAAAAGGTGGATGCACAAGTTATTCGTCTTATGCCAATTCAATCCGCATATCAACTCGCGAACATTTTTTTCCAAGCCATTGTCTTCATCGAGGCTTTCATCGTTGTTATCAAAGATGGCATTGAAGAACATTTATTCATGCTCATCTTGAGAGGGAGTATTATTTGTTATTAGGCTGGGATGAGAGAGGTTAGAGGGAGGGAGTGTAGGGCGTTCGCCCCCATCTCAGATGAGTCTTTGCGGGGAAAGGTAGTGACATTTTTTGTCACAAACTTTCCGAAAGACTGCACCGAGGCAAATCTTTGGAAGATCCTATGCAAATACGGACATCTGGTGGATGTTTTTGTTGCTAAGAAGAAAAACAAAGTGGGCAGGAGGTTTGGATTTGCTAGATATCTCGGTGTCAATGAAGCAACAAATTTTGAAGAAAAGTTGAAGGATATATGGATCCAGAGGTTCAGATTAAGAATAAACGTAGTGAGGTTTAGCAGGAGGGAATCAGAGTCCAAGGCTTATAGAATTCAAAAGCCAAGGATCAAGAGCGAAATCGTCAATCCGGCTCAGGTGAGAGAAGAAGCTAACGAAGAGGAATTGGAGAAAAGAGGCTATAGATCGTACGCAGAGGTGGTTAGAAGCAGACCACGGGTTCAGAAGGCTTATGTTGTTGACGAGAAAGTTAAAGAAAGAAAGGTTTTTGTCAAAGCAGGTTCCATTAATTTATGCTCGTCCCCATTGATAAAGGAATGCTTGGACATATCTCTTATCGGTGAAGTAATTTCTCTAGACAAGTTGAGGAATATAAGCAACTTCAGGGAGGTCGAGGGACTCTCCGGTTTCTCGATGTCTTATGTTGGGGCTTTAATGGTCCAGTTGGTATTTGAACACAAGGAAGCGGCGAGGGAGTTAAAAGAAAAAGGATACAACACATGGAGGAACTGGTTTAAGGAGCTATCTGTTTGGAAGCCAGAGTTCGTCGTTGCGAATAGAATAGCCGGAATTGCTATTTTCGGTGTACCCTTGCATGCTTGGTCCAAGAAAGCCTTCATAGAAATCGCCAAAGAGTGGGGGGAGGTCATTTGGGCTGAGAACAACGTAGAAAATTGCCTGAACAAGGAATCGGGTCGAGTGGGGATTATTACTAGTTTAGCCCCATGGATAAACGAGTCTAGGAAAATCTCGGTTGATGGTCGTCCCTTTACTGTCACTGTGGTTGAAGACCCTTCAGTAGCGACTTCTTTCCTTCCTAAGTGGTCTGTTGGTAGCGAGGTATCTGTGTCGGAGGAGGAATCGGAGGGGGAATGGATGGGCAACCATGCCGAAGATCAGTAAAAAACGGAAGAGGTCGCTCAATTCCAGGAGCCGAATCTGGAAGGGGTAAATTCGGTAATGGGGGTGCAATCGGAGCAGGTGGACGTCGAAGTGGTGGGTCATATTGGAGCGTTGGTGAATGAACCGCCGGAGGAGGATCATCGGGCCGCTCAAAGTTCTGTCGGGAAAATCGAAGAGCCTTTCGAGCCTTCCAAGAATAGATACGAAGAGTCCCTGGAGGCGGTTGCTCATGGGGGTTCTCAAAAAAGGAAGTAATAAAGGTAATTAACCCCTCAGGTTATTTTGTGGAAGAGTTGGGGTACCAGTCAATTGGATTAAAAAATTCTATAGCACAAGGGGTTGACGGTGGACTTCGTTTGTCTCTAGAGCCCAGCACAAAGTCTAGGCCCAATTCCTTTGGGCCAACAAAAGGGAATCTTGATAGGTCTTGTTCACATAAGTCAACCGAGGGATTTGTGTCTAACTCAAATAGTTCTTCAGATAAAGGAGACTGCAATTCAGCTTTCGGCTCAGAAGGCAGATATGTTGCTGATTCTTTTGCTAAGTTTCAAGAGGACGATATGCTCCAAATTTTTGAAGAGGTTGAGTCAGATTCATATGGCTATGATTACTTGGACGATATTCGACGAGTCAGGTCGATCTCCCCTGTGCGTAAAGTCAGAAAGAAAAGGGATCTTAAAATAAAAAGACTCCACAGTCCCTGTGACTGTAGTTCGAAGAAAAGAAAGAAGAAGAAATGCCCTCATGTTATAAACTCTATAGCGGTTAAGAAGCAAATCACCATTGTGAATAGGGAAGAAGTTGGGGAAACTGACTCAGAATCCCTAATTAGGAATTCAAACATGCGGCTTAAAAATTGTCCAATGGATCGGAATCCCATTCGTGAAAGGGAACCTGGGAATATTGTAGAGGAGGTGAATAGCACTCTAGATGTGGGGAAATCTCTCAGCTTTGACTTGGAAGGCAGAGATATGCAGGTCAGAGCGATTATCTCTGAGTCACGAGGTGCATCAAACCAAAAATGTTAAAAAGTTTGTCAATAAATTTAAATGGGTTAGGGAGGGACTTCAAAA
The DNA here is from genome assembly GCA_033807775.1 of Saussurea involucrata. Taxonomy (NCBI): domain Eukaryota; kingdom Viridiplantae; phylum Streptophyta; class Magnoliopsida; order Asterales; family Asteraceae; genus Saussurea; species Saussurea involucrata. The sequence continues at coordinate 27,207,499 of CM066324.1, forward strand.
GGGACTGGATCAAGGATATCGTTCGTGAACATAGAGTCAATTTTCTCAATATTCAAGAAACAAAGGCCGGAGAGGATAATTCGTTTTTGATTCATAATTTGTGGGGTTCAAGGAACTGTGAATTTGCTTGGGTAAGTGCTTCAGGCAGATCGGGTGGTCTCGTTTCGATCTGGGACCCGAACTTTTTTGAAACGTCCTCAGTTTCTAAAGGCATAAATTACATAATGGTGTGGGTCTGGTGGAAACCTCTAAAGAAGCAATGTGTTATGGTTAACGTCTATGCTCCTCAATACCTATGTCTAAATAAAGATCTTTGGAACGTCATTTCAGGCTCGGTAAGTAGCGATCCAGGCAGTATTTAGGTGATCTGTGGTGACTTCAACGAAGCCAGAACAGCAGCGGAAAGAAAAGGTTCGATATTCAACTCGAGAGGTGCGGTTTTTTTTCAATAATTTTATCGAGTCTTCAGGTCTCATCGACCTGCAAATTGGTGGTCAAAAGTTTACCTGGATGAGCAGGGCCGGTTCTAAATTTAGCAAACTGGATCGGTATCTTGTCTCGATCAGCTGTCTCTCAACATGGCCTAATGTAAATGTGATGGCTCTCTCGCGGTTACACTCAGATCATTGCCCCTTGCTGTTGGTTTCTAATTCACCTGACTTTGGGCCTTCCCCTTTTCGGTTATTTAATTCGTGGTTGTCCGAAAATGGTCTGGGAGACTTAGTGCAGTCTTCTTGGAGCAGTAATCCTAGTCACTTAAATGTTTTCTCAAAAATTGAGAGATTTTCCAGAAAATTAAGGTTGCTTAAAGACGTTATAAAAAGTTGGAGAGTGAATCATATGAAAGAGAAAAAGAAGCTACAGGAGGAGCTAAAGTGTAAGATTGCATCCTTATATACCATTTCGGAATCTGCTTTCCTGGACGAAGATTTGGTTAAAGAGAGGGACGAGTGTGTGTTAAAAATATAGGAATTGAAGGTCGGAGAACTTGCAGATGTTAGACAAAAAGCACGGTCAAAATGGACACCGGAGGGCGACGAAAATTCCAGGTTCTTTCATGGGACTTTAAATAACAATTATAAGAGGGCTAGAATAAATGGTCTTAACATAAATGGTGAATGGGTTTCTGATCCTTGCCAGATAAAAAATGAGGTACACTGTTTTTTTAAAGCTAAATTTCAGGAACTTCAGCATTCTCGGCCGACTTTTTCCAGCAACAAGTTCAAAGTGTTGCCGATGGAGCAACGGGATTCTCTAGAACGTCCGTTCTCGCTCGAAGAGGTTAAGGCGGCAGTATGGGCTTGTGGTAACGAAAATGCACCGGGACCAGACGGGTTTTCTTTTGCATTCATTAAAAAGTTTTGGACGATTCTCAGTCCAGACATTTTTTGCGGTGGTCAAGTTTTTTGAAGAACAATCTGTGATCAATCCGGGCAGCAACTCCTCCTTCATCACTCTCGTTCCCAAAGTTAAAGACCCCCTCAATCTCATGGATTTTTCGCCCCATTAATTTAATCGGGTGTATTTAAAAAATTATCTCGAAATCGCTCGCGGTAAGAATCAAACAAGTGGTCCCATCGGTGATTAGCATGGAACAGTCATCCTTCGTTCAGGGCCGAAACATCTTAGATGGCCCCCTTATGATCAACGAAACCATCAAATGGGAAAAGAAAAGAAAGAAAAAAATGTTTTTGCTTAAAGTGGATTTCGACAAAGTGTTGTTTGTAATCACAAGATGTAGAGAGAGAATCTAGAGAGAGAAATGGTCATTCATATATTGAAAGTACAAATGACACAAAAGCTTTACAATCCAAAGTTACAATCACTATGACTAAGACAAGCCTATTTATACCCATGACATACAAGGTATAAAGGCATAAGCACATAACATTGACTAATACAAGTACATTGACTTTACAGTAAATCTTGAATACAATAATGCTTTAACATTCTCCTCCTTTAGATTCAAGATTTATCAAAAATATAGCAGCAATCTTCAGTACTTTATCTTCAAAACTTTAACACTGGTCGCTTTAAACATTGAAGCTCTTATCATCTTCAAACACAGAATAATCTTCAATATGCTCTTTGTAAAGTCAATCTCTTGAACAAAAACTCTATCAAATCATCTTCAAGTCTTGTACATGAAAATCAGATCTTTGCAACTTTAACAACTATGGAAGCATTAATGTAAGTCCAGGATACACTCTTACAATCAAATATGAACAATTAAGATCGTATTCACAGCAACTGGTCATATGATTTATTAACAATCTGTGAATTACAAGATATTACAATGAATTTCTCTAAATGGATTCACCAAAGATTATATCAAAGATTTGTTAGCAAACTGTTGCTAACACTATATATACTGTAGAGAAAAGCTAAAGCTACAGTACATATGAGAAACAGACTAATAGAACAATTACACGTGTCCTAATTAGTAACTGAATATAACAGAGAATATCCCAAGATATGAATTCTGAACATACTTCTGAATAAGCGCTTCAGAACATTTGTCTTCATAGTCAGAAGTTCTGAGTCTCCTACTCAAAACTCTGAACCTTCTAGTCAGAATCCAACACTTAGAATCTTTTTGAGATTTCTCACTCAGAACTTCTGAGTCTTCTACTCAGAACTTCTGAGTCTTCTGAGTCTTCTTTAGTCTTCTTACTCAGAACTCAACACTTGTGTTTTTGACAAAACTCTAGACCTAACAATTAAACTTTTCGCATCCCACATAGAATCATGAAACTTTTCGTATCCAACTGAGTAAGAGAATAAAACTTTTCGGATCCAACTGATGCGAGTTCTTCACTTCTCGGATCCTTCTTGATCCGAATTCTGCACTTCTCGGATGCTTCTCGATCCGAGTTCTTAACTTTTCGGATCCTTCTGATGCGAACACTTAGAAAGTTACTGTTCATTTTAAGCTTTGATGTGAAAACTTTGATTGAAACTTTGACTGACTGAATTTCTGTATCTTCATTACTCTAACTATGAACTGTCTTTGAACAACGAACTTTCTCGAACAATCTCATAACATCTTCTTGACTTTGACACTTTGACTTATAATTTCTCCCCCATAATCTTTTATTTACAAAAACTTCCTTTTCTTTTGGGTATTGTTTCTCCCCTTGATCTTCAGTATATTACGTCTCCAGCATATTATTTCTCTGCCTTTTTATCAGTATATTATATCTCCCCCTTTTTGATGATTGTGAGCATCGTGATCATCAAAACCATATCAATTTCAGCACACTTTTTATACACCACAAGTAACATCCTCCTCCTTTATGATCTGATAAAGCGTCATTTCCAAAAGAATTTATCCGAATCTTTTCAAATTAAGACAAAAGAATGTGGTAACCCTGAAACAACGGATGAATCAGTTAAAATGCCTGTAAGTAGCACAGATCCACTTAGTACAAGAGATGTACTTTGTAAAGGAGCTTTTTGATGTTCACTCCCCCAGGGCTTCCATTCAATCATCGAAAAACCACAAAGGAATTTCTATGAACGTTATGACCAGAAAACATATTCCTTGTGTGAACGTGCTTGTGTAAGAAATGAATAAAGCAACATATGCTTGAATAATATAGTCTCAAAGCGTGTAAACTGTTGAGACAACAACAATTTTCCACGGACTCAATGTGCATGAATGAAGAGCGAAGGTGTAATACCCCGGGTAAGTTCGTTAGTTAAATCTTAATTCCGTTAAATTTATCTAACTCTATAATTGGTGTTTAGGGTATGTATGGGTGAATTTATAAGTTAAAGGGTGTTTGGGTCATTATGGTATAGTTTAAGCCAAGATTGGGAATTTGGTCTAAAATATAAATATCTTAAGAATCCAGATATTTTCATAAAAATCAGATTTATCAGTGTGTGAGTGTGTGTTTGGAGACGAGAAGAAGCAGAAGAAGAGTTCGTACGGTTAGGGCTTCAATTGGCTTGGTTGGAAGCGATTTTGAGGTAAGTCCTTTATGTTTTATGTTTATAATCAGTAGTATTAGACTTCTATCGGATTAGAATGTTTAATTTGTAGTTGTATAGGTTTAATTTGGATCTGGGTAAAATGGAACCGACTGTGTTCTTGAGAGTACCGGTATATTTCATTAAGTACCGGTAGTGCGGAGTACCGGTAGTGTGGAGTACCGGTAGTGCGGAGTACCGGTAGTATGGAGTACCGGTAGTGCGGAGTCCCGGTACTGTGGAGTCCCGGTACTGTGTGGAGTTCAGATAGTTTTGGGTAGTGTCCGGATATAGTTTCTGGAAGTATTTTTTAGGATAAGGGTTAGATAGATTTATCTACAGTTTTATGTGTTCTATCTGGTAAAGAGACGCTTGTATTTAATTATTTTAGATCTTGAGAAATTGGGTGAAGGACTGAATCCTTTTGAGAAGAGCTAAGGAAGCGTGTGTTAAGCTAGCAGGTGAGTTTTACTTTAAAACGTTTTCAACCGGAATACATATATATCTGTGTTTATATATATATATGAGATGGATTTGTGTGGATCGAGAATGTGTGGAATATATATATATATATATATATATATATATATATATATATATATATATATATATATATATATATATATATGTGTGTGTGTGTGTGTGTGTGTTTATATATATATGAGTTAAATATGTATGATGGCGTGGTTGTATCATATATTGAGATATGATTGAGTTTATGCTTTTAAATATAATATAATGAGATATTATATTTATGTAAGTATTACACTACACGAGAGCACGCCGAACTATGCCGGTAGAAGTGTTGGTCGTAATTGTTGTACGGCGTTGTGGGTCGTAGTTGTCGTACGGCGTTGTTGGTTGTAATTGTAGTACAACGTTGATTTATTAGTTGGCTTGCAACCAACTAATATGGCCATTGGGAAAGAGGATGAGGAGGAGTCGAGCACGATGCACGAGTCTTGATTGGTATTTAAATACGTGTGGTATGTTTATATTTTACGAAAGGATTACCAAAGGTTTATCTAAACTATTTTGATATAAAGGATTTACATAAAAGGTTTTATAATGATTTTGGAAAGGACCGGGATTAACTCACTAGACCCGTTTGGTCTAACCCTCATTTTGTTTTCAAAAATATGTTTTCCAGGTCGAGGAATTGATATCCGCAAAGGAAAGAATAAGGTGTAGGATGCCTCCGTTGATCGATGATGTTTAAGAAGCTTTTATATATTTTGTAGTTTCAAGACTAATGAGACTGTACTTGGTTTGTTATGTAACTTTTGTTTTAAATCAATGATATGTATGCATGTTATGTTATATGATGTATGTTATGGGATTTGGGTCGTTACAAATGGTATCAGAGCCCTAGTTTAAGGGATTTAGGTATTTGTATCTGTACCTAGACTTAAACTGCATGTGAAGTAGGATGTCCCTATTATTGTAGAACCTTGGGATATTAAGTATAAAAGGTAGAAGGAACATCATGTAAGGTAATTTCATATTACACCTGGCCAGTGTAATTGTGATCTTACAGGTACATGTTTGAACTGGAATACCTTGTTATATGGGGTATGTGATTATGTGTATATTTACGTTGTTTGAATCTACAGCATGGCAAGTGGTACTCGACAAACGAATCGAGGGGGAAGAGGTGAGGCAGAAGGGGCGATAGAGTCCAGGGGCGAGGTGCTGAATTTATTACAAGAAATGACTTAATGGCTGAAATGGGAAGACTACAAACCAGTATACAAGCAATGTTTGACCGAAATCGTCACAACGAAGCTGAAACACCAGACCCTGGACTCGAAGACGAAATACCAATCATACCGACTGTTATACCAGTACCAAGGAGGTGCGACTACAAAATGTTTTTAAGTTGTAAACCTCCGACCTACTCAGGAGACAGGGACCCCGTGAAAGCGATGAGGTGGTTGAAGGAGATTGAAGCTATCTTCAAAACTAGTAAGTGTGCTGACGAACATAGAGTACTATATGGAACCGCAATGCTAAAAGCTGATGCCCTATTCTGGTGGGAAGCTCACATTGATTCCCTAGGGTCGGATGTATACTCTACTTTTACTTGGGACGAATTCACAACAGCATTCAAAGGACAGTTTTGTTCTCAAGCAGCAGTTAGACAACTGGAAGAGGAGTTCATGAACCTACACCAGCGAAGTTTATCGGTTAGGGATTACACTGCTCGTTTTCTAGAGAAGTCTCGCTTCGCGGAGTACTACGTTGCCACCGAGGCACTGAAGATGGAAAGGTTTATTTTCGGGTTGAATTCCGAAATTAGAAAGCTAGTGATTGCAACAGGACCCGATACCTTCTCAGCCGCAGTAAATGCCGCGAAAAATGTGGAACAGGATAATAAGAGAGACGTTGGTGATAAGAGTACTGGAAAAAGAAAATTGGAAGAAACGGCGTACGATTTGGTGGAATACGAATCCCCGAGGATTGATAGTCATTCACCTTATAGATCAATTGAAAGACCATGTTCTAAATGTAACCGTATTCATCAAGGAAACTGCTATGGTGATTCCCGAAATTGCTATAGATGTGGAAAGATTGACCATATTGCGAGAGATTGTCGGGTAACTCGATACTGTTTTGTTTGCAACTCCCCTGATCATATTCAGTCAGACTGTCCACAATGGAAAGTACAACAGGGTAGTATGACGGGGAAACCAACGAATGTTAGGTCGGGAGAAATAGAAGGGTCTGGGGAACCGAAAGCAAAAGGCCGAGTATTCCAAATGACAACACAAGAAGAGGAGGAAATTCCCTGATAAGGTTACAAGTATATTTCTAATAAACTCTATATGTGCTAAGGTGTTATCTGACTTCGGTATTGATATTCTCGTGCTTTTGTTGTTTATCTGTGTTAGAAATATAAGTGGGTGTGGGGTGTCTATTCAGTTAGTTTCTACGGTTTTGATTGAGTTTGAGGTAATAGTGGAGGTTAAGTATCAATATCTTTCGTCTAACCGAATTCCGGGACGGAATTCTTTTAAGGGGGAGATTATGTAATACCCCGGGTAAGTTCGTTAGTTAAATCTTAATTCCGTTAAATTTATCTAACTCTATAATTGGTGTTTAGGGTATGTATGGGTGAACTTATAAGTTAAAGGGTGTTTGGGTCATTATGGTATAGTTTAAGCCAAGATTGGGAATTTGGTCTAAAATATAAATATCTTAAGAATCCAGATATTTTCATAAAAATCAGATTTATCAGTGTGTGTGAGTGTGTGTTTGGAGACGAGAAGAAGCAGAAGAAGAGTTCGTACGGTTAGGGCTTCAATTGGCTTGGTTGGAAGCGATTTTGAGGTAAGTCCTTTATGTTTTATGTTTATAATCAGTAGTATTAGACTTCTATCGAATTAGAATGTTTAATTTGTAGTTGTATAGGTTTAATTTGGATCTGGGTAAAATGGAACCGACTGTGTTCTTGAGAGTACCGGTATATTTCATTAAGTACCGGTAGTGCGGAGTACCGGTAGTGTGGAGTACCGGTAGTGCGGAGTCCCGGTACTGTGGAGTCCCGGTACTGTGTGGAGTTCAGATAGTTTTGGGTAGTGTCCGGATATAGTTTCTGGAAGTATTTTTGAGGATAAGGGTTAGATAGATTTATCTACAGTTTTATGTGTTCTATCTGGTAAAGAGACGCTTGTATTTAATTATTTCAGATCTTGAGAAATTGGGTGAAGGACTGAATCCTTTTGAGAAGAGCTAAGGAAGCGTGTGTTAAGCTAGCAGGTGAGTTTTACTTTAAAACGTTTTCAACCGGAATACATATATATCTGTGTTTATATATATATGAGATGGATTTGTGTGGATCGAGAATGTGTGGAATATATATATATATATATATATATATATATATATGTTGGTGCAAGTGTACCCAGCTTTAAATATTGTGATATATTTTTGGTACACATAAAATCACATCTCCATATTTATTTTGATGATTACAAAACACACCGCATTATTTGTTGTCTAATATTTTATCTGAGTGTGCAGATATTTAAATGATCTCGATAAATTTTTTATCTGAAGAATCCAAGTCTGAAGAGTTTCGTCATTTTATTTTAAAATGATAAACACCCTAAAATATTTTATCACTTGGATATTTCGTATCTATATAAATATATTTGAATCAAATATATATAATATATATATGTTTTTATATATATATAAATCACTGATATATATATATTAATATGCTGTCTGCTACTGTTCATCTGTTGCAAAAGATTGTGATCAGCCGAAGTAACCTGCGTTGCCATGCTCTCATTGGACAAATCTTTAGGCGGTATACCGCCAAGGTTCACGCGGTATACCGCGTCACTATTCACCCGACAGTTCAACTGCATGAGAAGCTTCTTTTGTCAGGAAATTTTTTCAGGCGGTATACCGCCATGTGCAACGCGGTATACCGCGGGTACTTTGTAGCCGTTGATTTTTGCAGGTTGACCTTCTCCTTGCAGTACACTTTTTCTGACGCAGGTATACCGCGATGGTTTGGCGGTATACCGCGAAATCTCTCAAGGCTGATGATCATCCAGTATAAATACAAGCATCCAGCTGCCTTCAATGCTACACCAACTTCAGCAATAAATTCTCCCTCAGCATTTGATTATTATTCTGCTGCTTTCTTACTCACACTAAATCACTTAAACTGATAAAATTAATTTTTTGAGCAAGAAATCTTGAGTTGATAGCAGATTAAAATCTCTCGATTAGTTGAATCAGCAACACAACTCAAGTGATCAAACTCTCTAAAAATATCCAAGTGATAAACCTTATTCAAGAGTGATTATTCATATTAAAATCTATACCCTCTTGTAAGTGTTTGAATTAGAGTGAGTGATCCACATTAATCTCTCAAAGAAGAGTGTTTCGCGTTTGTTGTATTAAGGTTTGTGTTTCTACCGTAAAGAACACGTTTCGTATTGGATCTCCGAGAAGTGTTATTTTCTCGAGGTGGACTAGCCAACTTTGTGTTTGGTGAACCACTTTAAAAATACCGTTGTCAAGTATTCTCTTTCCCTTATCTATTTACATTTCCGCTGTGCATTTAAATTATATCTGTTTATATAATTGTTGTATATTTACTTGTTTATACTCTGCTTTATTTTTACTGTATTGTTTGTACTGTATTTATTTGTTCAAAGAATTTTTGAAAGAAAAAGATTTTAAATACAACCTTACCCCCCCCCCCTTAGGTTGTCCAACATTTGGTATCAGAGCAGGTCTTTCAAAATATTCTGCATATTTTTCTCTTATTCTTCTAAATGGCTCAACAAACTAATATCGTGTTTTCAAAACCTCCTTTGATAGATACTGAAAAGTTTGGCATTTGGGCCGAGCTATTTGAATGTCACGTGCGTGGCAAAAATCAAAAGATTTGGAACATCATTGAAAAAGGGAATTTTAAACCCACCATTGTGAAAGATGATGTTTATATTGATAAACCTATAGATGACTGGACTACTTCTGATGAAGCTCATTTTTGTTTAAACTTTGAAGCTAAGAATATATTATATGCTGCTTTAACATCTGACGAAATTGAAAGAGTATATACTTATAAAACTGCAAATCAAATATGGGAAAGTTTAAATAATACTCATCGTGGAAACACGGAGGTTAAATCTAGTAAAGTAAATATTTTAGTTCACGATTATGAACTATTCGAAATGAAACAAGATGAGTCAATTGACTCAATGTTTAAAAGATTTAACCTTATTGTGACTACTTTGAAAGGTTTGGATCGCACTTATCCTAACGAGGACTATATAAGGAAAATCCTACGAGCTCTTCCTTCGGAGTGGATGCAAAAGATAACATCCTTAGAAGACTCCCGTGACCTTTCCATAATGAAGATAGATGACTTGATCGGTAATCTTAAAGTGCATGAAATTGCACTTAAAAGAAACAAAGACCGGGAGCAAGTTAAAAAGAAATCAATCGCTCTCAATGTCTCAACACCAAAAGATGAGAAGAAAAAGGAGAAAGCTAGCTCCTCGAAAGATCCATCCGAAACTCTCGATGAAGTCGCCATGTTGGTAAGAAACTTTTCCAAATTTCTTAATAATAATAATAAATTTTCTAACAATGGCAGATTTCAAAGAAACGGTAACTACCGTCGTGGTGGTGATAATCGAAGTCGTAAGTTCCATAAACGAGACGAAAAAGTTAAGAAAAATGGCGACTCGAGTGAAGACGATAAAGCTAAGCCAAAGAGAGGCTTTTGCTACTCATGTGGTGACAAAGACCACTACGCCAATGAATGTCCGAAAAAGAACAAGTTCCAAAAGAAGAAGGAGAAAGCCTTCATTGGAGGCGCGTGGAGCGAGAGTGAAGAAGAAGATGACTATCAAGCCATTTGTCTTATGGCCGATAGCGACGACGAGGTAAAATCTTCTTACTCGGATTACGATAGTGATTATGAAAGTGATAGTGAAAATAATCTTGAAGAATTATATGAATCTTTTCATAAAATGGCCGCTCTTGCAAATCGTTACCAAGATGAGAATGCTATGTTAAAAGAAACTGTAAATGCATGTAAAAAGGAAATAAAAAATGTTAAACAAAAATCTGAAAATGATATAGATATAATTGCTAAATTAGAAACTAAATTAGGAGAAAAAGATTTTTGTAAATCTTGTGATGTTTTAAATAAAGAAATTGCATGCTTGAATAAAAAATCACATGAAAATATTATTTGTACAAAATGTGATATTCTTGATAATGAGATTACATGTTTAAAGGCTAAATGTGCTTCATATGAAAAAGATAACATGCTAGCTAAAGCCTTTGAAAGTAGCAATGAGAAAGTTCTTAACATGCTTAATATGCCTAACCGTATAAAATGTAGAAAAGGCATTGGTTCCAATACTTGTGTTGATAAATGTTCATGTATACCCATCAAAAGATTCTATGAATCACCTAAAGTAAATACAAGAAATCAATATGTGCGTAAAATAAATAATGTAAATTATAATACGAGAAAACCGTATGCTCGCATGTACCATGATAAATATTCTAAACCTAATAATAATGCGAATGTAAATACTTGTTTTTATGTGTATGATAAATATAATCGCAAAATTAAAATGGTAAATAAATGGATTCCAAAAGGAATGTTTAGTAATGATAATCCCGGTGGTATGCGTTTATGGTTTTAAATGTGTTATGTATATATATATAGTTTAAATATATTTTGTTGTATACATTATATATATAAGTAATATATATTCTATGTACTGTTTGTTTACATATATATACGTATTATATATATATATATAATATGGTGTTTGTTATATATATATATTAATATGATTTGATGTATTATATATATATATTAATATTGTGTAATATATTATATATATATATATTCTGTTTGACTTAATATATATGCATATTGGTTGACTTTTGAAACTAATTGTCAAGGACCCACGAGAAATGGGGACCATAAAAGTTACATCTTCATTATTGTAGACTGACCTTGATATGGACTGGATACTCGATAGTGGTTGCACACGTCACATGACCGGAAACAATAATCTCTTTTCATCATATAAGTCATGTGATGGTGGACAGGTAATTTTTGGAGGAAACTCCAAAGGAAATATAATTGGTAGAGGTACAGTCTCTTGCAATAATGTTCAATTTCTTAATGTGAATCATGTTGATAATTTACATTTTAATTTGTTAAGTGTTCGCCAATTGTGTAAAAATAATACAACTGTTGTCTTCGAAGAAGATTCTTGTAAAATCATAAAAAATGGCAAAGTTCTTTTAAATGGTTTTGTAAAAGGAAATTTATATATTTGTAAAACTGTTGTATCTGATAATATATGCTTATCTTCTATTAATGATGTTTCTACTTTATGGCATAGGCGTTTAGGTCACGCTAATCTAAGATTAATGCAAAACTTAAAAAATAAGGAGCTTGTGAGTGACCTGCCAAAATTAAAGTTTGATAATCATTTTTGTGATGCTTGTCGTGTCGGCAAACAACATCACGTTTCTCATAAATCAAAAAATGTTATTTCTACTCAAAGAGTTTTAGAACTTTTACATATGGATCTTTTTGGCCCGATGGCTATTCAAAGTTTTGGAGGAAATTTTTATACTTTGGTTATTGTGGATGATTATTCCCGTTATACTTGGACTTTATTTTTGAGACATAAAAATGAGGCTTTTGAAAAGTTTAAAATTTTGGGAAAACGAATTCAAAACCAACAAGGTTGTACGATTGTTTCCATACGTACGGACCATGGACGAGAATTCGATAATGATGTACAATTTGGTGCCTTTTGTGATAAACATGGTATAACTCATAACTTTTCGGCTCCTCGAACTCCTCAGTCAAACGGGGTTGTTGAAAGGAAAAATCGAACGTTGCAAGAAATGAGTAGAACTATGCTAAACGAACATCAAGTTCCCCAAAAGTTTTGGTGTGATGCCGTTGCTACCGCGACCTATGTGCTTAACCGTGTCCTAATTAGAGGTATCCTAAATAAGACACCCTATGAACTTTACCGAGGTAGAAAACCTTCCCTAGCTCACCTAAAAGTTTTTGGTTGTAAATGTTTCATTTTAAACACCAAATCCTACCTAACCAAATTTGACCCCAAAGCCTATGAGGGAGTTTTCCTAGGTTACTCTTGGAATAGCAAAGCCTATAGAATCCTAAATAAGGAAACCATGGTAGTAGAAGAATCCCTTAATGTTAGTTTTGACGAAAGTCCTCCCAAACCGAGTGCACCCTTAGCAAATGATAATATCCGTGAAGGAGACGTCTTAGCCCAACAACTTAGTACCTTGGATTTAGGTACCCAACCTTCCACAAATAATATTGAATCTAGTGATGCCCCTCCGTGCTTTATTCCACAAGGTATAGATGATCCTAACCTTAGAACCGCTCGAGGCCATCCCGTAGATCAAATTATAGGTGACCTAAACCAAAGGACAACTAGATCACAAATCCTTACCCATTGTGCTTTCCATGCCTTTATCTCAACCATAGAACCTAAAACCATAGATGAAGCTTTAGGTGATGAGGATTGGATTTTGGCCATGCAAGATGAGTTAAACCAATTTACTAGGAATGATGTGTGGGACTTAGTACCTTGCCCTAGTAGTCAAACCATTATTGGCACAAGATGGGTCTTCCGAAACAAGGTAGACGAGAACGGTGGAGTCACACGAAACAAGGCACGTTTAGTTGCCAAGGGGTACAGTCAACAAGAAGGTATAGATTATGACGAAACCTTTGCACCGGTTGCAAGGTTGGAGTCTATTTGAATGCTTCTCGCTTTTGCAAATGCTAAAGATTTTAAATTATTTCAAATGGATGTTAAAAGTGCTTTCTTAAATGGTATTATAAATGAGGAGGTATACGTTTCTCAACCTCCCGGTTTTGAAAGTTTTGAAAACCCGACACATGTTTATAAATTAAAAAAGGCGCTTTATGGTTTAAAGCAGGCTCCGCGTGCGTGGTATGATAGATTAAAAACTTTTTTAATTGTTAGTGGTTATATTATGGGTAAAATTGATAATACTTTATTTGTGAAATATGTTCAAAATGATATTGTGGTTGTGCAAGTATATGTTGATGATATTATTTTTGGTTCCACTAATGAAAAATTGTGTAATGAATTTTCTGCGAAAATGACAAGCGAGTTTGAAATGAGCATGATGGGAGAGTTAAAATACTTCTTAGGATTGCAAATAAAACAATGTGAAACTGGTATTTTTATTAGTCAATCTAAATATTGTAAAGATATGTTGAAAAAGTTTAACTTTGAAAATGTCAAACCCGTTGAAACTCCAATGACCACAAATTTACAATTATCTCGTGACGAGGAGGGAAACGATTTTAATGAAAAGATTTATCGTGGTATGATTGGTAGTTTATTATATTTAACTGCTAGTAGACCTGATATTATGTTTAGTGTATGTTTATGTGCTCGTTTTCAATCTTCACCTAAACAATCTCACTATGAAGCTGTCAAGCGTATTTTTCGATATTTACGAGGTACTACTAATCTTGGCTTATGGTACGCAAAGAAACCCGAGTTAGAAGTAACGTGTTTTGCCGATTCCGATCTTGGTGGATCTATTGTTGACCGAAAAAGTACTAGTGGGGTATGTGCCTTTATAGGTCTCTCACTTGTATCTTGGTTCTCTAAGAAACAACAATCCGTAGCTTTGTCTACCACCGAAGCGGAATATGTAGCCGCCGCAAGAGCATGTGCTCAAGTCCTATGGATGAAACACACACTTACCGATTTTGAGGTACACCTAACCAAAATTCCAATTATGTGTGATAACTCAAGTGCCATAAACTTAAGTAAAAATCCCGTTTTACACTCTCGTACCAAACATATTGAATTGAGACATCACTTTTTACGAGATAATGTTCAAAAAGGCAAAATCGTGCTTGAAAAGGTTGATTCGGAAGATAATTTGGCCGATATTTTTACTAAAGCTCTAAACAAGAAGGCGTTCTTTAAATTAAGACTTGGTTTAGGCATGCTTGAGTATAACCCTTGATAAATACTAACTCTCAAATATTTCATATTTTGAGGGGGAGCATCTTTCGAGGGGGAGCATAAGCGATTTTCTTAAACCCTTTTTGCTTCGACAAAAGGGGGAGAGAAACCGAGTATGCTCTCGTGTTTAGCGTTGTGTTTGTCATCATCAAAAAGGGGGAGATTGTTGGTGCAAGTGTACCCAGCTTTAAATATTGTGATATATTTTTGGTACACATAAAATCACATCTCCATATTTATTTTGATGATTACAAAACACACCGCATTATTTGTTGTCTAATATTTTATCTGAGTGTGCAGATATTTAAATGATCTCGATAAATTTTTTATCTGAAGAATCCAAGTCTGAAGAGTTTCGTCATTTTATTTTAAAATGATAAACACCCTAAAATATTTTATCACTTGGATATTTCGTATCTATATAAATATATTTGAATCAAATATATATAATATATATATGTTTTTATATATATATAAATCACTGATATATATATATTAATATGCTGTCTGCTACTGTTCATCTGTTGCAAAAGATTGTGATCAGCCGAAGTAACCTGCGTTGCCATGCTCTCATTGGACAAATCTTTAGGCGGTATACCGCCAAGGTTCACGCGGTATACCGCGTCACTATTCACCCGACAGTTCAACTGCATGAGAAGCTTCTTTTGTCAGGAAATTTTTTCAGGCGGTATACCGCCATGTGCAACGCGGTATACCGCGGGTACTTTGTAGCCGTTGATTTTTGCAGGTTGACCTTCTCCTTGCAGTACACTTTTTCTGACGCAGGTATACCGCGATGGTTTGGCGGTATACCGCGAAATCTCTCAAGGCTGATGATCATCCAGTATAAATACAAGCATCCAGCTGCCTTCAATGCTACACCAACTTCAGCAATAAATTCTCCCTCAGCATTTGATTATTATTCTGCTGCTTTCTTACTCACACTAAATCACTTAAACTGATAAAATTAATTTTTTGAGCAAGAAATCTTGAGTTGATAGCAGATTAAAATCTCTCGATTAGTTGAATCAGCAACACAACTCAAGTGATCAAACTCTCTAAAAATATCCAAGTGATAAACCTTATTCAAGAGTGATTATTCATATTAAAATCTATACCCTCTTGTAAGTGTTTGAATTAGAGTGAGTGATCCACATTAATCTCTCAAAGAAGAGTGTTTCGCGTTTGTTGTATTAAGGTTTGTGTTTCTACCGTAAAGAACACGTTTCGTATTGGATCTCCGAGAAGTGTTATTTTCTCGAGGTGGACTAGCCAACTTTGTGTTTGGTGAACCACTTTAAAAATACCGTTGTCAAGTATTCTCTTTCCCTTATCTATTTACATTTCCGCTGTGCATTTAAATTATATCTGTTTATATAATTGTTGTATATTTACTTGTTTATACTCTGCTTTATTTTTACTGTATTGTTTGTACTGTATTTATTTGTTCAAAGAATTTTTGAAAGAAAAAGATTTTAAATACAACCTTACCCCCCCCCCCTTAGGTTGTCCAACAATATATATGTGTGTGTGTTTATATATATATGAGTTAAATATGTATGATGGCGTGGTTGTATCATATATTGAGATATGATTGAGTTTATGCTTTTAAATATAATATAATGAGATATTATATTTATGTAAGTATTACACTACACGAGAGCACGCCGAACTATGCCGGTAGAAGTGTTGGTCGTAATTGTTGTACGGCGTTGTGGGTCGTAGTTGTCGTACGGCGTTGTTGGTTGTAATTGTAGTACAACGTTGATTTATTAGTTGGCTTGCAACCAACTAATATGGCCATTGGGAACGAGGATGAGGAGGAGTCGAGCACGATGCACGAGTCTTGATTGGTATTTAAATACGTGTGGTATGTTTATATTTTACGAAAGGATTGCCAAAGGTTTATCTAAACTATTTTGATATAAAGGATTTACATAAAAGGTTTTATAATGATTTTGGAAAGGACCGGGATTAACTCACTAGACCCGTTTGGTCTAACCCTCATTTTGTTTTCAAAAATATGTTTTCCAGGTCGAGGAATTGATAGCGGCAAAGGAAAGAATAAGGTGTAGGTTGCCTCCGTTGATCGATGATGTTTAAGAAGCTTTTATATATTTTGTAGTTTCAAGACTAATGAGATTGTACTTGGTTTGTTATGTAACTTTTGTTGTAAATCAATGATATGTATGCATGTTATGTTGTATGATGTATGTTATGGGATTTGGGTCGTTACAAATGGTATCAGAGCCCTAGTTTAAGGGATTTAGGTATTTGTATCTGTACCTAGACTTAAACTGCATGTGAAGTAGGATGTCCCTATTATTGTAGAACCTTGGGATATTAAGTATAAAAGGTAGAAGGAACATCATGTAAGGTAATTTCATATTACACCTGGCCAGTGTAATTGTGATCTTACAGGTACATGTTTGAACTGGAATACCTTGTTATATGGGGTATGTGAAAAATCATTCAAATCTGAGTTTTTGATCCATATTTGTTGATGAAATGTTATAAAAATGTGTTTATAATTGATTTTAATCCATAATACATGTGTCTAAAAATTTAGTTTGAGTTTATTCCAAGTTGCAGGTTTTGCTACGTGAAGAAAGAAGAAAGAAGAAAGAAAGTCAAAATTCAGTCAAAGATTGTAACTTTGCGCCACCCACTGGAAGTGATTTGCGCCACCCATTGAAGTGTATTGCGCCACCAACAGAAGCAAATTTGCGCCATCCATTGAAACATCATTTGCGCCACAAAATGCGCCACCTGCTTGCCTGCATGCTTCAATAGTCAAATCTTGCGGCTGCAATTCATAGTCGCAATTCATTTAAGCTACTAGCTTGCTTGTTTAATTAGTTTAAGCTACTTGCTTGCCTGCTTAATTAGTTTAAGCTACTTGCTTGATTGCTTAACTAGTTTAAGCTACTTGCTTGCTTGCTTCTTACAGAATTTCCATCTGATTTGATTTCATTTCATACTTTGCGATAGCATCCGTGAAGAGTTTTTGAGTTCGAATTTTTTTCTAAGTAAAATTTGCGCCACCCTCATTGGCGCATTTCATACTTTGCGCGACAGTTTTTGGCGCATTTTGAGCTTTGCGCCACTACCTGTGGAGAGTTTCAGACTTAGAAATTTTTTCGAGTTTTACTAATTGTTAATTGTTTGAATTTTTCAGATTAAATTTTCAATCATGAATCTACCTCCGGTGTTGATCAAAGACTCTGCTTTTGAACAATGGACTGTTGCGTTCATCGACTTTATTTAAAGTAGAGAAAATGGTGAAAATATGATAAAATCTTTCTCCGAAGGTCCAATGAGCAGAAACAAAATGGAGAATGATTTTACAGAAGAAGAGATTAAAATAATGAAAACCGACAAGGAAGCTTCATCCAACTTGATCTTCGCAATTCACAAACTTCCGCAACACATCTACAACCGTGTTGAATGTTTCAAAAACAACCCAATGCAGATGTGGAACGAATTAACAAAGCAAATGCTTGGATCTGAAGTTGCTTTTAAGAGAAAGAAAGAATAAAAGAAAGTTGAGAAAGAGGATAAAGAAAAGGTTATTGAGCTTACAAAGAAGCTGTCAGACATGGAAAAGCTCCTAAAAGTGGAAAGAGAAAATGTCAGAAAAGAAAAGGCTGATCGTTTGAATGACAAAAAGTGCTATGCAAAGCAAATTCTTTCTCTTTCTCAGAAAGTTTCTGAACTTGAACAAGCTTCAAAGACGGAGAAGAAAGAAAATGAAGAAAAGAAAGCTCTTGAACTCAGATGCGGAAAACTTTCCACACAAAATTCAGATTTTGAGAAAGTTTTATTTCTTGAAAAAGAAAAATTGGAGAAGGAAATGATTGAGAATGAAAATACAAGGAAAGTCTTTGAAGGTAAGAATGCGACATTGTCAAAGAAAATTTATGAGCTTCAAAAGGACTTAGATAAAGGAAGTGAAGAGCTAGAAAAGAGGAAGAAAGCTGATTTTCAGGCCAGGAGTGTTAAAGACGAATTTCATGTTGAAAGGAAGATTTTTCAGCAAGAAATACGAAAGCTGACAAAGAATTTGGCTGTGTTATCAACGGATATCATGAAAGAGAAGTTGGTTAAGTCTGATATTCAGAAGAAACTTGATTTGGTGACCAAGGAACGGAACAACTTATACTACAAAGTGAAGTCACTTAACAAATCCAAACGCTATTCTGAATGTCCAATTCGTCCGTCTAATCTCTTCTATGATCACTCAGTGGATAATTCTTCCAAGTTTCAATCTGCTGATCTTCCTTCATACAAGAAAGTCAACATGCAATGGAGAGTAAAAGGTACGACTCCTGAAAAAGATGTACCAAAATCATCGATTCCTAACAAGAACACTAAACTGAAAGGTAAATCTTTTGTTAAACCTGGTTCATTATATTCCACAAACAATTTAATCAGGTTTGCACAAAAGAAAATTTGTTGTTCTTATTGTGGAACTAATGATTTTGTTAAAAATGATAATGCTCAATATTGGTATGGTACTTATCATTTTTCTTCTTATAGAGCTCCGCTTAACAAGCCAGGACCCAAGACACGTTGGGTACCAAAATCTACTTAATCTGTTTTTGCAGATGTAGAAGCAAAGCGTTGAACTCTCGAAAGAAGATTACTTGTGCCATTAATGGGGAGTAAAGAGATTTGGTTTCTAAACACATCAGTTTTGAACCCGGATTTCACAATTAATGGTTTCTGAACAATTCAGTTCAGGACCCGTACTTCAAAGACTAAGACTTCTAAACAAACCAGTTTAGAACTCATACTTATCAGGTGATATCCTTAACTGTCACATCTTTCAATTCAAGGAACAAGTGGTGAAAGGTAACATTGAATTATGTTTTATTTCTACTCTTTGAAAATTTGAATCTCAACAACTTTAATTCTATGAGATGAAATTTTTCAATTTTCATTCAATGAATTAAATGTGTGCTAAAAGATGATTTTACAAGTATTGTTGTATTATCTGCGTTTTATTTGCTTCAACTTTCGCTTCTGAAATAAATCGAAAGGTCAGCAAAACATGAATGAAATTTTGATATATGCGCAAAATTGTGTAAATTTAGACTTGTATAGAATACGATGCTCACAAAGCCTAATTGTCAGAATGAAGAATGGAAATGAAAATATGAGGGAAGCACAAAGTTTTATAACCAAGTGATTGAGATGCAATAAATAAATAAATAAAAAATCATTAGGTTTGAAAGTTTGTGCCTGTGGCCTATCTGGTTTGGGAGAGTAAGTCCCAAGGGGTACTCGATACCTAGCCCCTAAGATCAACTGGTCTGAGATTGGCTGACCCAAATCCTGCTATAGAACCAGATAGAAAACCATGTTCTACTGGTACAGATGGGATTAGGATATATCGATGTAGCCTTTCTGGTTTGGGAGAGTAAGTTCCAAGGGGTGCTCGTCACCTAGCCCCTAAGGCCAACTGGTCTGGGATTGGCTGATCCAAATCCTGCTATAGAACCAGATAGAAAGTTACGTTTATGGTGTATCTTAGTCTTAATAAACCTGTTGATAAAAAGATGCCAATGTGCACAAAATAAAAGATGCCATTGTGCACAAAATAAAAGATGCCAATGAGCACACATCTCTTATATCTTGGGGAAATTACAATGTCGCGATAAACTTATAAATTTGTGGAAATTCTGATTTCAGTCATATAGTGTGAGTAAGAGCAAAGTATTCTTATAGGTTTCAGAAGTACATTTGATTGTTGCAAATCATATTTCGCATGCTAGCACACCAAATAGATTTAATAAAGGGGTTGAAACTGAACATTTTTAACTTGATATGCAATGATGTCTTGTATTTGAATCCAAACACATGCATTTGATTTCATTTGATTGAAAAATCTGTTAAATTTCATTAAGTTTGATTTCTTCTGTAAAATTTTCAAATGATCAAATGGTAGTAGTTATAAAATGTAGTTCAATGAATTTTATTTTCTTTGAATAAATTTTTCAACTACTGTGCCTAAATGAAATATATGCATATTTTCAGGGGGAGAAATCAAATTGCTCCAGAATTCTTAGTTTGAGGGGGAGCAAGATTGTTCATTAAGGAGGAGATTGTTAATGATTCTCAAAGACGCGACTGAAATTGAAGAAGGTTTTCGATGATCATGATGCTCACTTTCATCGAAAAAGGGGGAGAAATGTTTAATTCAATTTCATGTCAAAGAGCTTTCAAGGCAAAGATTCAATTTCATGACAGGGGGAGAAATGTTTAAAGAAGATTCCGTCTCAAGATAGAAAAAGGGGGAGAATTCTTCTTCAAGAGTTTAAGAAAAATCGATTGATCATCCTGTGATCTCTTTTTCTTAAACTTGTGCTATATTGTGAATATCATTACTGAAGCAAGAATTTCTCAAATCAAAGAAAGAAAAAAGGGGAGAATTCTTCAAGAGTTTAAGAAAAATCGATTGATCATCTTGTGATCTCTTTTTCTTAAATTTGTGTTTATCAGTACCAAAGTGCCTTGTGTGAAGAAACAAATTCTCCAAATCGAAGAAAGAAAATCTCCGCCAGATCCCCGTCTGAAGATTTTGTGACAAGTTGACTTTGACAAGCCAAAGACTGCTGTTCTCAAAATGATTAAATCTTGAATCCAAGGGGGAGATTGTTAAGTCTAAAATATGTCTTCAAGATTTAATGATAAAGTCAAAGTCAAAGTCAATGTATTATGTGTTTGTGAAAGTCAAACTTAGTTTAATGTCTTGTATAGATCTTAGGTATAAATAGCTTTGTTTAGACTAATCTTGTAACAATTCCATAACATACTTAGAGCATAATTCTCATCTTGTAACAGTGTGCTTAATAGAATATCAAGATCTACTTTCTCTCTCTACACTCTCTCTCTAGATCTTGTGTAAATTCATGGTTGTTTGATCATATTGGGACACACATGTATGCTCCTCAATAATATCATGAAATATTTGAGCATTTGAGCTTTCAATATTTCTCAAAACAAGGATAAAGAATGAATGAAATGAATTCGAATGACTTGTTTGAGAATCTGACAATATATCAATCATATAAATATTTTGAAATATATTCATCAACGGTAAGGGTATCAAAGAATTGAAATTTGTTTATATGAACAAATATAAACAATCTTTGAATGAAACGTTTAAGTTCTCACGCTGAAAAAGTTGTATGATGCTCAACAAAATTGGAATACAAACGGGAGTATTACCATCGAAAAATTGTTTCGTTTTGAGACATGGTAATAACACAGTCAATATGAAGCTGAACCGGTGTGTATGAATACTTGAAAGTATAGAAAAGATAATACGCAAGTATTAATCTTTGGAAACACACGGTCAGAAATGATGTTCTAATACAATAATCCAAGATCTCCATGAAAAACATTTAAAATCACACTTCTAAATTCATAAAATCTGTTTGAGAATAGAGAAGTGGTTTGAACATTTAAGGAAAACGTTTTTCATGCTTGAAAGTCGTTCTTCTTTCAAACAATCGGAGATTAAGATCAGAAGATACTTACATTCAGAGACATTTGAGCTCCCCCTCAAATCATGATACAATGATTTAAAAATCATATAAGCTCCCCCTTAACATGTGCAAAAAATCTTTATTTTGACAAAATCTACACAAATAACAAGACTTGGATCAAAATATTCTTAATCATTTAAACGAGTTCTGAATTACCAGGATTGAAAGTAAATTTAGAAGTCATAGTCGTTGAAGAACGAGTCCTGATCTGATATGATCAGAAATCAAAATCATTGAGGTACGGGTTCTGAACTGAGTTATTCAGAAGCCATAATTTCTGTGAAGTACGGGTCCTAAACGGATATGTTTAGAAGCCATTATCATTAAAGTACGAATTCTGAACTGTTGTATTCAGAAGTCTAAATCATTGAAGTACGAGTCCTGAGCTGATTTACTTAAAAGTCTAAATCGCTTGTGCTCCCCATTGATACCAAATGTTGTTCCCTCAAATCTAGCAATGTAATCACAAGATGTAGAGAGAGAATCTAGAGAGAGAAATGGTCATTCATATATTGAATATTGAAAGTACAAATGACACAAAAGCTTTACAATCCAAAGTTACAATCACTATGACTAAGACAAGCCTATTTATACCGATGACATACAAGGTATAATACAGTAAATCTTGAATACAATAATGCTTTAACACAAAGCATTCGATAATATTAATTGGAATTTTATGAACGATGTTATGAGACATATGGGGTTTGGTGGAATTTGGAGAGGTTGGATTCGGGCTATTATTTCTTCGGTAAAGTGTTCAGTCCTCGTCAATGGATCGCCGACCAAAGAACTCAATATGGAAAAAGATATTAGACAAAGGGACCCCCTCTCCCCATTCCTTTTCATAGTGGCGGCGGAAGGGCTTAAAGTGGCAATCTCGGAGGCTATCGATAAGGGGCTTTACCGAGGAATGGATCTCCCGAAAAATGGCCCGAGTCTCTCGATCCTTCAGTATGCGGACGACGCTATCTTTTTAGGTGAATGGAGCAAAGTGAACGTCCTCAATCTTATCCGGGTTCTAAGATGTTTTCATCTTGCCTCCGGTCTTAAGGTTAATTATGCTAAAAGTCGAATTATGGGGATTGGGGTTTCGGAATCTGAAATCACAGAAATGGCAGGTTGCATGAATTGCATGGTCGGGTCGTTTCCTTTCTCTTATCTCGGTATCCCAGTCGGAGACAACATGTCCAGGTTGTCGGCATGGCTCCCGCTTATTGACAAATTTCAAAGTAAGCTTTCGGCTTGGAAGTCTTGTAATACCCCGGGTAAGTTCGTTAGTTAAATATTAGTTTCGTTAAATCTATTTAACCTTATAATTGATGTTTAGGGTAAGTTTGGATTAAATTATAAGAAAAAGGTAGTTTGGTCATTTATGGATAGTATAGGGGCTAAAGTGGTATTTTGATTTGATAATATCCCTTTTGATGAAATCAGATATTTCATAATTCTAAAAATATCCAGAAATATCCTAGGGTGTATGTGTGTGTGTTTGAGAGAGTAAGAAGAAGAAGAAAGAAAGGGTTTTTGGCTAAGACATCAATTGGTGCACTTGGAACTGAATTCAGGTATGTTTCCTTTACAATTTATGTGTGTAATTGCTATTAGGTAGTTTCTATCGGATTAGAATAGGCAATTACACCTCTGGTAATAATTCAGTCGAATTTTGGGTTGAAAAGATGCAAACCGACAGAAGTGTCCGGACACTATGAATGTGTCCGGGTGATTTTGTTGGTAGTGTCCGGGTGATTTTGTTGGTAGTGTCCGGGTAAATTAGCTGGTGGTGTCCGGATGGTGTTCTAAGGTGTCCGGACGAGTCAAGTATCCGGGTAAGTTCCTTTTTCCTATGTTTTCCGGATAGAATTGGATACCGGATAGCATCCGGATTACTTTGGTGTCCGAACGTTGTCCGGACTGTATAGGTTGTCCGGAAAAGTCACGCTGTCCGGAAAAGTTGTGTTGTTCGGATAATTTGAGGTATCCGGATACTTTTGCTGTTTGGTCAAATTAGGGAATTTAGATGCTTTTAAGTATCCAGTAGCCTGTGTTTTGTTAATTCATGGATAGGGAATGAATGAGGACCGAATGTACTGTGGACTTGACTTAAGTTCGGGCTTGAGGAAGACAATTGAGGATAAGAGTTAGATAGAGTTATATAAAGCTCTTAGTCCTAGCAAGCCCTATGTGTTCAAAGTGGTAAAGCAATACTTGTATATGATTGTTTCAGATTCTGTGGAATTGAAGTGAAGCTGAATTGTTTGAGAAAAGCTTGGAGAACGTTTTGATAAGACAAACAAGTGAGTTTTTATTTAAAATGTTTTCAACTGAAATACATATATGTGAATGAGTGTAATAATGTGCATATGTTATTTATATGAGTATTACACTGCATGGGTGCTAGTTGGTCGGGCTTAGGACCGGTGGAAGTTGGCTGTACAGAGGGACAGTGGTGTTGGCTGTATTTAGTACAGTGGTGTAAATTAATTAATTGGCTTGCTACCAATTAATATGGCCAAGAGAAAGAGAAAGAGAAAGAGATGGAAAGATACATGGTGCATGAGTCATAGTTGGTATTTTGTTATATGCATTATGTGTACTGAATGTTTGTAAAGATGATTTTGACTAACGGGGATTTTCTCACTAGACCACTAGGTCTAACCCTCATTTTTGTTTTAAAAATATGTATTCCAGGTGGTGGAACGGGTAAGAGAAATTGAAAAGAGTAACTGGTGGATAGCTTTTGTGAAGACTTTTGTTATGAAGATTTAGATGTGTTTTTGTACTTATGACTTTGTTGTTAGTCATAATGTAAATTACTTAGTCAAAAAGTTTGTACTGATTTGTGTATTATGTTTAGCAAGACTATGGGACCGAATATGAAATATGATGTATTTTTGATTAATTCATGTTGTGAAATGTATGTTATTTGTATATATGGAATTTGGGTTGTTACAAGTCTCGTAGCCTTTCTATTGGGGGGGAGACTCACGCTTTGCAAGGCCGTCCTGGGGAGTGTTGGGTCATACTTGTTCTCTTTATTCAAAGCCCCGACCGTTGTAATTCTCAAGTTGGAGAGCATTCAAAACCGCTTCTTTTGGGGTGGAGGTTTGGACAATAGGAAAATCATGTGGGTCGCTTGGAATAAAGTCCTTAATTGCAAAGAAAAAGGTGGACTCGAAATCGGCAGTCTTCGGGCTTTCAACACAGCCCTTTTTGGCAAGTGGTGGTGGAGGTTTCATAACGAAGGCGGGTCCCTATGGCACAAAGTGATATGTGCCTTCCATGGGCCTGATGGTAAGCTAGGGGTTGTCACAAGGTCGGAGCAAATCTATGGAACCTGGGGATCGATCAGGCAACTCTCCGGGACGCTCCAAAAATTCAATATTAACTTCCCTGGTCTTTTTTCTTATTCTAATAACAGGTGGAGTTGGTTGCTCGAAAAGGATGGAGGCTTCTCGGTAGCTTCCCTCCGGATTCTTTTTGACAGCAAATATCTGGAGGGCTCGGGCATAAAAACTTATTGGAACAAAATTGCCCCTAAGAAAGCCAACATTTTGGTGTGGAGAACCCGTCTTAAGCGCCTCCCAACTCGTTGGAATCTTCACAATAGAGGGGTTGGAGTTAGCTCACTATTGTGTCTGGTGTGTAACGTGTACACCGAAACGGAAAGCCATTTGTTTCTAGATTGTTCCTCTGCAAAGGATGCTAGCTCGGCTGCACAACTGGTGGAGTGATTTTCCAGCAACTGCAGATTCGGTGGATGATCTGTTAGCTGCAAATTCGAGATCCCGGGGAGAGAAAACGGTTGCGGATCTGCTGGCCGTGATGGGTATGGCGCACATCTGGGTGGTTTGGAAGAATAGGAATGATATCGTCTTTAACAACAAGACGAGATCGGGCAGGGAGTTGTTTAGCGAAGTGCAATTGTGTGCTTTTAATTGGGTTAAAATTAGAAAAAAGGAAGGGTGTGAGGTAAATTGGGAGAGTTGGTGCCATAGTCCCATGAACATTACTGTTGTCCATTTGTAATTTCTAGCTCCTCGCTAGCATTTTTGTTTTATAAATTTCTTGTCGTCCAAAAAAAATAGGCAAAGGGTAGTTTTGTCTTTTACTATTTTGTTAGTGGGTTACAGAAGTTCATTAGTCTCTTTCCTATACTATAAGTAGTAGCTTTTCTTTTATGTTGTATCATCAATCATTCCCAATTACTTCTTCATTCATATTTCTACTTGTTATTTATAACCTAAGAGATTAACTTTGGGCCCGTTTGTTTTCTATTTTTTTCACGCTTCAACGCCTCCACAAGACCACGGCAGCCGGTTCTCCACATCGCCTGCAAATGTAAGTTCGATCTCCCTGATTTTGTGGCTTTCGTCCATGAATCTATGGTTTTCGTCCCTGATTTGGTGGCTTTCTAGCATTAGTACACATTGTTAATTTGTTATCATAAAAATATGTTAAACACGTATATTTTATATATGTATATGCAACATACATACATACATACATACATAAATGGAGCAATTTAGGAGCAACACCAAGATACGATAAATACATACATACATACATGGAGCAATTTAGGAGCAACACCAATCGAACCGACCGCTATTTCACTTTTTTTGCCGGCCAAACAACTTCAACCGGCCGCTATTTGTAAATTAAATTTGTCGGCCATCAATTTTGCACGGCAAATATGCCGTGCCAAAACACACGCCAAATTTGGTGAACGATAACAATGGTGGAGTTGAACAATTTCTTGCTCAGCATAAAAAGATCAAAGATAAAAACATTCACTTTGAACTTCGAGATGCATTAATTGATCATTTTTGGGACGAATATACTAACTCGGAGCATTAGTATTATTTAATCATGTTTTTAATTTGTGTTATTTGAATTAATGTAATTTTATTTAAATGTAATATCAATTAAAAAATTATCGTTTTTATTTTTATCGGTCTTCATTAAATAAATTAATTACTGATTATTAATTATTTAATTTTTACAAATTATAATTATCGTTATTTTTAAAAATAGTTAATAGTAAATAAAATATGTTATTTTAATGTGGGGTCCAAAAATTTGGTGTTTTTTTAGTGTTGGTCCCGAAAGGCCTATACAAGTTTGTAGAAGGGGGGGGTTGAATACAAACACACTATTTTACTTTTCTAAATTGTTTATTGATAAATCATTAACAATTTACAGCTTGTTGCGGAAACAAGATTAAGGATAAACCTAAATCTAAACAAGTTGGAACACTAAGGTTTCTTGCACTAAGAAAGATATGGAGATTACTAATAAAATCTTATCTTGAGAGAGATTTGAACTTGTCCAGAGTTAGCAAGTTACTTCAAATGAAGTGAGTTCATCTCTTTATATACTGCATGCATTTAATGCAATTCAGTATACACTTTACACGTGTCATCAGCGGATTGGTTGCATGTCATTGACCTTTGTTGACAACCTTAGTAGCCGTAAAGATGAACAGTGTAGTATCAGAGTGGTTGTACGATCTCAGATTTTCGGAGGTTCTTTTCTGACATTTCGTACGGTGGCGTGCAAGGGAGGTTAAGACAAAAGTACTTTGTACGGAGGACTTCATGATCAGCTTTCGTTGATTCAGCGGTCTATCATTCTATATCAGCGAATGATAAAGTTCGGCGATAGCTGAAGTCTTGTACTTGATACTTCACGTTGAGTGGACAAATCTGAGTCTTCGCTGATCCGCATCAGTTCATTAGTAGACTTGTCGCTGGTTCTTGAGCTTGATCTTCGACTTCAGCGTAGAACCTTTGTTGACGTGAAACTTGTCTTCAGGGATTATAAGTAAACAACTAACTTATCAGCGATCACCATAAGGACTGAACAGACTCAGCGCATTATGGTGAACAGTGTTCGCTGAATGTTTAATTTAAAGAGCGAGAGTTCCTATCAGCGGTACTGTAAGATCTTAGTACTTATCAGCGATAGTGAAACTCTGATACATATTGTTTACATACAATTTTCACTAAGTATTTAAGAGAGGGTCATTATCAAATCACTGAGGGTTTGGATCAACAATCTCCCCCTATTTGATTATGACATAGCAACAAAGAAAATTGCTATTTAATGAAAACATAAGGATAAAAAGAACTCATAAAATATTTGTCCCTTTTACTGTTTTCTGGGATCTTTTCAGTACTGATGGAGTAAAGTACATTCGCTGAAATCTTTCTTTAAATCTTTGAATCAGGTTACAATGAAGAACAGAAAGATTACAAGTACAAGCGAAATAAATTACAAGTACAGAAGGATAACTGATACAATAGAGAAAAAGGAGATTATATCAGTTTTCAAAAGGTTCTTCCTTAATGAGAAGTTCATCAAGGGTCGTCTTTTCAGTGGGAATCATCCAATCAGGAACCGTTACACCTTGTTTTCTTTTCTTCAGCGCTTCTTGAAAGATCAAGGGTTTTAGGTGTCGTGCCTGAATGTCCTTTCTGAAGTCACACCAGTAGATAAGATCTCTGAGCTGTTCGATTGGAGTGATTGGGAGCTCAGCGATCCGTTGAAAGCATTTTCGTCTGTCGTAGTCAAGAAAGAATATTCCATAAGGATTACTGATGACTTTACCAGGGACGAAAAGTTCACATGGTGGCAAAGAGATGTCAAGAGCAGATAGATCAGGATCAGGACCAAGTACTTCAGCGCGAGAGAAACCAATTCCAGTTTCATTTCGTATGACAGGTCCTGAATTTGAATCTTGACGTTTCTTCCTTGGAGAACCTCTTTTTCTTTTCGGCTTTAGATCAGGAACAGGAGGAATATCCACACAAGAAGATATCAAGTCGATCTGTCTGTTTATCAGCTTTTCGAAATGATTCTTGTACTTAGATTGTGATGGTTGGATAGCTAACCTCATCTCCAGCCATTCAGAGAGACCATACCTTTTTACAGTGTCAGCACGAAAGGTTTCAGATGTGCCATCTTCTCTGAACAGTTTGATGTCAACAATAGGTACTCCGATAGATGTTCTTCCAGAGATGAATACCTTGTTGATCTTCGCTGGACGATATCTGAAGTGAATTTTCTCTTTACACCAGATCAAGGTGGTCTGAGAAACTTCAATTTTCTTTTCCACGATCTTCTGGGCTTCTTCCCACAGCTTTCGTTGGATTTGAATGGGAACACGCTTCATCTTGGGGTCTTTGACAGATTCTTGAGTGAGCTTGATGGCGTATTCTCTGTCTTTCTCTTCAGCTTCCTTTCTTTCAGCAATGAGGCGTTCAGCTCTAAGGTGGTCCTGATATTCAGCTTTTGAAATTCTGAACTTAGGAGGAACTGAAGGCAGTTGATCAGGCCTTAGAATGATTCGCTGATCCTCGAATCGCTTTATTATTTCTTCTCTTCTCTTTTGATCCTCTTCACTCAGCTTTTGAGGAACTGAGGAAGGTCTCTTATTGTGCGAGAGAGGTTGTTCTTCTGGTTCATCAGTCTCAGAGATCAAGTCCAAGACTGGGATTATTTCATCAGCAGCAGCTGGCTTTATTTGTGAAGTCGCAACAGTAGAACCTTCAGCGACATCCTCAAACAGGGGAGAGGACTAGCTGAAAAGCAGCGATCTTACAGATAAGAATTGGGTAGAAGAACTTGGGTAGAAAAGATAGAAAAATAATGTGGATGTGTATATAGGTTTGGAGAACTTAGTGAGCTGTTGAGAAGTTCAGGGAAGGAAAAAGTAAAGTTTTAGTTTACCTGACAAACCGGCTTTTCAAAGAGAATCGCTAGATTTTCATCTTCAGCGAGGCCTTTTTCTTTGCTTTTCTCAGCGCCAGAGGCTGAGGGCTTTGTCTTTGTCTTCTCCCCTGATGGTTCTTTTATTGAGATTCCTTTAAGAGCTTTGATCCTTGGGACAGGTTTGACGATAAAGAAATCATCGTCATCTTCATCATCATCATCCTCCTTTCTTGGAGAGAAGGATGGTTTGTCGTCAGGGATGTCGATGTCTTCATCTTCTTCTGCTTCGGAATTCTCAGCATCTTCTTCGAGTTGCTCCCCCTCAGATACAGAGGCGAGCTTCTCGGTTTCCTCAGGGTTTTCATCTCCCTGAGGTCCAGTGATCAGATCTTCATTCCTCTCTCCCCTGATAGATTCATCATGGGAAAGGTCTTCAGCGCTTTTGTTGTTCAGATCTTCAGCGCTTTTCTCAAGATCTTCAGCGCTTTTCTCCTTGGAATGTTCAGCGCTCTTCTCCCCCTCTTTTTCATGATGACTGGGGGAGGAATGGGCAGACTCAGCATTGGTGTTATCTCTGTCTTCTGGGCCAGAGATTTTCACACAACCTTCAAGCTTTGCTATTCTGTCTTCTAGGCCAGAAATAGCAGGCGTGATTTTCCTCAGCTCTGTGCGATCCTCCTCTGTGAAAGATTCCAGAATAGGGACAGGGGCAGGAGCAGGAGCTGGACTATTTGCCTTGTTTACCAGCGTCTCGATCATCGTCTTCATAGAGCTAACGTCGGTCTTTACAGAGCCTAAGTCAGTCTTGACCTCTGACATATCACCCTCGAGTTTTTCAACCGATGTCTTCAGCGTTGTTACTTCGCTGGACATGGTCGAAACTGATGTTTTGAGGCTTGTCTAGTCAGTGTAGATGTCACAGAGCACCTTGGCAAAATCGATGAGCGTCTTATCAAGACTCTTGATGTCTTCAGTGGAAGCTTTCTTCTCCACCACCGTTGTCAGCTTTGTCAAGTTCTCTCCAGCGTTTGTTACAGCTGTTGAGTTGTTGGAGAGTGTGGTGGTTAGACTGGACAGCTTTGTTTCCACGGACTTCAGTGAGGCGTTGATGTCTCCCAAATTAGGACCTGTAACATATAAGTACTTGTGAACAAAGGAAAGCTCAGAAGTTTCAGGTTTAGTTACAGTGTTTAAGGTGGGATTAGTACCTGCAGGAGGATTGATGAACTCGTCGAAGTTGCAAGTTCCTGAATAGTGTTCCATATCCTCTTCGAAAGTACGGTGAGGTATGGTGAACTCTGCAGGTCCTTTCTTCATCATTTGTTGAGAAGCATCAGCGGCGGCTTCTGGAATGATGGCATCTCCAGTGTTTGCTGGAGGAGTGTCCAAGTGAGTGGAGGGAGAAGCGAAGGTTAAGATTGGGGTTCGGGTTCTGAGTTCAGCGTTGGAATCGCTGACAATCACTTCATCAGTCTTTTGAGAGATTGATGGAGGTTGGGTAGTTTCCAAGTTTCTAACCTCAACGTTTGGAGACGCTGAAGTCTGGATTGGAGGGATGGCTTGCACGGGTGTGGCAGAGCGTACCACGGAACTTTCCTTCAGTTCTTCAGAATGAGCTGAGGAGTCTTCAGCATGGAATTGCTGGGGTTGCTCCTTGGTTTTCTTGATCCTTTTGGAATCAAGTTGGGTGTGTGAGGGTTTCCTTTTCTTATAAGGAGAGGATTTTGTGGCCGGGGTATCAGCGATTGGTATTGTCGCTGAAGGATCCACAGAAAGCGGAGAATTTAGAAGAGTGAGAAGAGTAGAGAGACGTACCTCATTGGCGACAGGCTTGAAGTCGAGAACCTTAGGGCCAATCTGAGAAAGTTTCATATCACCCTCTTCGGGATAGCTGTCCTTCAGGCCATATTGAAAGATGGCGCTGATGAATCGTGGGTAAGGAACCCATGCTGGTCTGTCAGCGGCAGAATCGACACGTTGAATCAGGTCTTCATAAATAATGGAGGCCCAGTCAATATTTAGACCTTTCAGCAGTGCGTATCCCATGGACTGCTGAGGTTGGGCGGCTTGATCAGAAGATCCGGATTTCGCTGTCATGCAGCTGATCAGGTGAGCGAAGATGAAATTCATCTCGCTGGGCATCTTGGATTTCTTTATCAGCGTCAGTTTCTTCTCAGGCTTCTTGTCCCTTCCAATATCCCAGATATAACCCATTGCGTCAAGGAAAGCAATGATTGCTTCTCTGTCAGCATGCTTTTTGTGGTCAGGGAATGGAATGAAGGGTTTTTCTTTGGAGGCATTTGGGAAGTTTAGGGCTTTGCGGATAATTGCGGGTGTGATCTTGATGGTCCCATACTCAGTATCGCTGAGTATGCAGTCTATGGTTTTGGATGGATCTTTGGCAGAGGGTAGCTCAGTGTGTCTGGCAGAGTACCAGAACTGAGATAAGAGCCGCTGACTGGCAGGAGGTGTTATGGTCAGGGCTGTGTAGATGGGGCTGTTCTTCAGAAAACTTACAGCATCGTCCAGATGTGATACTTGCTTCCGAGGAGGAAACTCGAGAAGAGCTGAGAGGTTGTTGGCTTTAGTCCAATCGAGTTGATCCAGCTCGAACTTCACCTGGGGGGCTTTGAAGATTTCCATTTCCTCAGAGTCAGTGGAGATGGATTCAGCGGTAACATTCAGCTTTGAAGATGCCATATCACTGTATTATCAGTTCAACCAAAGATGTTAACAAATAAGAATTATCTTAATGTGGAAAGAAATTTCCGTTAAGATATTTCGAATCTTGTCCATTTCATTCAGACAAAAAAAAATGTCTTAATGAAGATTAGGGTTTTTCTTGATTTTAAAAGAAAAGTAAAACCCATAAAATCTTGTATTCCAGTTTCTAAAAGAAAAATGGATACGAATGAAGAACAAGTTTAAGATTTAGATTTAAAACTTGAAGAACAACCATGAAATGGTTGTGTTCATAAAACCATGAAAGAAATGATTTTATTTTAAAAAGTTCTTTTGTTTGATCTTGTTAAAACAAAGAGAAGATCGAAAACAAGTTATACGCATTTGATAAAAGATAAGAACTTATTAACCTTGAAGTTTTGATGAAGAAGATGATGAACAGTTCTTGAGGTTTTTGAGAGCACAAATGCAACAGAGAATTCTTTTCTTGCGGAGAAAGATTGTTCGCGTAAAAGACAAATATAAACCAAGAGTTGTTTATATAGGGATTTTTAGAGAGAGAAAACCTTGAGCGGGAAAAGGTTTTCATCATGACACGGACACGTGTTTGCATTTGATTGGAAGTTTGAACAAAACGTGCAAACGTGTGTCAGAAAGAAATCGTGCCGAGTGTTATCCGTTGCAATGACGTCATAACTATCCTTTCACATTCTTTTAGGATGTCTCTGAGGTTTTGAAAAACTCAGGGACTCTTTTGAAAAACATGAAGCACTGAATAGAAATATCAGTGAAGGTTTAAGGAATTTTCAAAATATCGCTGTTAAGGAAGAGATATTCAGCGATGCAATTTATTTTGAAATCTTGCATTTACATGCGATTGTCAGAGAGAGAAAACATACCTGGATATCAGTTTAACCAAGTTTATTCAGAGAGAAGATGATGAAATGGATTATATAAGTTGATTTTATCCCGAAGCCTATACAAGTTTGTATAAACGTATCGCTGATTAAATGTGAACCGCTGAAGATTTTATCCTTCAAGGTTCAGCATTCCATGCTCGCTGATGAGAAAGTTGAATCTTGTCTCATCAAGAGGTTTGGTAAACAAATCAGCTAACTGATAATCAGTTGGGATAAAATGAAGTTCTATATCACCATTCATCACATGATCTCTGATAAAATGATATCTGATTTCTATGTGTTTTGTCTTTGAGTGTGTTAGGACACTGAAGTTGTCCTTTATAATAGAAAGTTTTGTAAAGCAATAGCTGTGTTAAAGGGCTTATGCTTAATTGTTGTAGCAAGTGATGAAGACTATAAATAGGTCTTTACTTGTAGTTTGTAAGAAGTGAATTCATTAATACAAGATGTAGATCTCTAATCACTTTGTGTTCTCTCTAGGTTAGATTTCCTTTTCAATAATGTTCTTCATCATCTTGTTATACAATACTTGGATTGTATGAAGATCATGGACCTAACAAGTGGTATCAGAGCCAAATCGAAGAATTTTTCATCGATACGATCATCGGATCTTCACAATTCAAGCGTTTTAGCCCTATTTTGCTCAGATTTCGGATTCTTATGGTGTTTGTTCAAGAAAAAGTCGAACTCACTTTTTGGATCAAAAGTATGCCAAATCGATCAAATTACAAGTTTTGATCAACTAGAAATCTGTTCATCTTCATTTTTCGAATAAGTCTGCGAAAGAATCACTGAAATTGGTCAAGAATTGAAGAAGTTATGATGATTTTAGTGATTTTCGGATGCTGTTACTTGAATTCGGATTATTTTTGATGAATTCGGATTATTCTTGATGAATTCGGATCCTTCATCGTTTACTGTTCATTGATGAATTCGGATCCTTCATCATTTACTGTTCATTGATGAATTCGGATCCTTCATCGTTTACTGTTCATTGATGATTTCGGATCCTTCATGCTTTACTGTTCATGGTTTCGGATGCTACTATTGTTTGGATGGCTTAGATGGTTTCGAACTGTTCAGAGTTGTTGGTTTCGGATCTTGTGAAGTCCGATATATTGCTGAATTTGGTCATCTTAGTTCTGAATTTCGGAATGTGCTTACACCTAAAGGTTCAAAGGTATGGATGGCTTCGCATCTTTCTAATCCTCATTCTAATGGTTTCGAATTCCATTTATTGAAGATAGGCATGGTTTCGCATCCAACATGACACGAAATTGCCATGATTTCGAACCCTTCATGATCCGAATTGTCTTGATTTCGAACCCAACATGATCCGAATTGAGTGAATTCGCACCCAGCATGATCCGAATTGAGTGAATTCGCACCCAGCATGATCCGAATTGAGTGAATTCGCACTCAACATGATCCGAATTGAGTGAATTCGCACCCTACTTAATCCGAATTGAGTGAATTTGCACTCAACATGATCCGAATTGAGTGAATTCGCACCCTACTTAATCCGGATTCATTGGTTTCGGATGCTTCATGGTCCGAATTCTGATGGTTTCGGATCCAAGAAATTTATTGAAAAATATTTCTCATTAAAAAAAAAACCGCTAACCGGTTAGCGGAACCCCCGTGCTAAGTCTCAGGAGGGGGACATTGTTCATGAAAGTTAGCATAAGGCGTGTGTGACATCATTCTTATATTCAGTGTGCCACATACATTTAGCAACTGTCAAAGTTTAAAAGAGCTCAAGTCTTTCAAGATATTCAGAAGTTGATTGTTGGAGTTTAGTCTTTGATTGGATTGGAAGAGACGCTTGAATATTTGCAATCATTATTCTGAAGTTTTGTTGACGATGCTAGACCGTTGAATGCTCTTAATCATTCTTCTGACCTGATCAATCAGAATTGTGAGTGCTTGCAATCATTGTTCTGGTGCTTTGGTTGTGATTCAGACTTTTGAATGCTTATAATCATCCAGCTATTTCTTGAAGATTGAAGTTCTGGATTCTCTTCATTCAGTGGCTTGAAGTATTTTGAAGACGAGCATTTCTCTACAGTTGCTGAACAATGTTATTTGCTTGGGTCGTCTCATCCCTACCTAGTAGTGCGTGCTTATTACCGTTCCTCCTTCAAGCAAGACGAATTCTTTGTTTTTCACTAAATGCATACACTTTGAAGATGATTTTAGTGCATTTAGTCGAGGCTAAGAGCAACTTTCAAGGGGGAGTCAAGCCTACATTTGAAGAATGCACCGCTAAAGTTTTTACAAGGAAATCAAGGGGGAGAGGAGCTAATGATTTGAAGATGATTTGCTTTCCAAAACTTTAGGGGGAGAATGTTAGGACACTGAAGTTGTCCTTTATAATAGAAAGTTTTGTAAAGCAATAGCTGTGTTAAAGGGCTTATGCTTAATTGTTGTAGCAAGTGATGAAGACTATAAATAGGTCTTTACTTGTAGTTTGTAAGAAGTGAATTCATTAATACAAGATGTAGATCTCTAATCACTTTGTGTTCTCTCTAGGTTAGATTTCCTTTTCAATAATGTTCTTCATCATCTTGTTATACAATACTTGGATTGTATGAAGATCATGGACCTAACAGAGTGTAGCACTGGATTGTTTGCTATAGCGATGGCACTTGTGCTGTCGCAATAGATTGGAATTTTGGAGAGCTGAAGATCATAGTCTAGTAGTTGATTTCTCATCCACAAGACTTGAGAACAGCAGCTTCCAGCGGCTACATACTCAGCTTCAGCTGTGGAAGTGGACACTGAGTTTTGCTTCTTACTTGTCCAACTTACCAGCTTTCCACCCAGGAGCTGACATCCTCCTGTGGTGCTTTTCCTATCCATTTTGCAACCTGCAAAATCACTATCTGAATAGGCGGTTAGATCAAATCCTGAGTCTTTGGGATACCAAAGACCTAGATTCGCTGTACCCTTAAGATATCGAAAGATTCGCTTTACAGCTTTCATATGGGATATCTTAGATTCAGCTTGATATCGTGCGCACAGACATGTTGCAAACATAATATCGGGTCGGCTAGCTGTAAGATACAATAGTGAGCCGACCATCCCACGGTACAGCGTGACATTGACAGGAACACCCTTTGTGTCCTTATCAAGTATCAGCGGTGGTGCCATAGGGGTTTTCATAGCTGAACTTTCAGTTAAGTCGAATTTCTTCAGCATATCTTTAACATACTTTCCCTGATTTATAAAAGTTCCTTTTTCAGTTTGCTTAATCTGAAGACCAAGGAAATATGTTAGTTCACCCATCATACTCATTTTATACTCATCTTTCATTCTATCAGCGAAACGAGTACAAAGCTCAGGGTTAGTAGAACCAAATATAATGTCATCAACATATATTTGAACTAAAATGATATGACCTTTCACTTTTCTAAAAAACAAAGTTTTGTCAATCTTACCTCGCTCAAATTTTTCAATATGGAGATAAGTAGAGAGAGTATCATACCATGCACGTGGAGCTTGCTTTAAGCCATAAAGTGCCTTGTCCAGTTTATACACATAACCTGGACGCTTAGGATCTGAGAATCCTGGAGGTTGTTCCACATACACTTCTTCATTCAGCTTTCCATTTAGAAATGCTGACTTAACATCCATTTGATGTACAGTGAAGTTTTTGTGTACAGCATATGCTAAGAAAAGACGAATAGATTCAAGTCTTGCTACTGGAGCAAAAGTTTCGTCATAATCTATGCCTTCCTCTTGTCTGTATCCCTGAGCAACAAGACGAGCTTTGTTGCGAGTTACAGTACCATGTTCGTCCAACTTGTTTCGATAGACCCATTTAGTGCCTATCACCGTTTTGTCAGTTGGTCTACGAACAAGTTTCCAAACTTTGTTTTTTTCGAATTCAGTCAGCTCTTCTTGCATAGCGCTGACCCAGTTTGGATCTCTGAGGGCATCATCTATTTTCTTTGGTTCAGTTAGAGAAAT
This sequence comes from Saussurea involucrata, assembly GCA_033807775.1. Taxonomy (NCBI): domain Eukaryota; kingdom Viridiplantae; phylum Streptophyta; class Magnoliopsida; order Asterales; family Asteraceae; genus Saussurea; species Saussurea involucrata. The sequence continues at coordinate 27,244,879 of CM066324.1, forward strand.
AAAGTTAACAAATAAACAAATATTACCTGCACTTCTACGAGTCTGAATACCAGCGTTGGGATCACCAAGAATTTGATCGATTGGGTGATTTACAGTCCATCGCTGAGCCGGAGCATACGTCGCTGACTCAGTCTGAACTGGAGAAACTGAAGATGAGGCTTCAGCTACTTCTGGATTATCAGCTAAGAGAGGAATGTTTGCATTTGCCACTTCATTCACTGATTGCTGAGAAATAGATGGAATTTCTGAGACATTTGGATCAACTGCAGGTATAGTGTTTATAGGAACAGCTGAGACCCAAGATGTTTCAGCTTCACTATTTTGCATATTTGGAATGATAGAAGGACCATCATTTTATACGGTGTGAGCATGAGGAGTGGGAACATCTTCTGAATCACCAAGATGAGAAAACATCCATTGATTCAGTTCTTCTGTATCAGCGTTCGGTTTAGAGTTCGCTGAACGGGATTCGTCAAACGTGACGTGAATAGTTTCTTCTACAGTTTGTCTTCTTCGGTTGAAGACTCTGAAGGCTTTGGAAACTGAGGAGTATCCAAGAAAGATTCCATCATCAGCCTTAGGATCAAACTTTCCAAGGGCATCTCTGTTGTTCAGTATGAAACACTGACATCCAAAGATGTGAAGAAAGCTGATTGAAGGCTTTCTCCCATGAAAGAGTTCATAGGCTGTCTTTTTAAATCTTTTAACTATCAGCGACCTGTTTTGCGTAAAACAAGCAGTGTTGACAGCTTCTGCCCAAAACTGAGTAGGCAGGTGAGAATCGCTGAGCATTGAACGTGCAGCTTCAATAATTGTTCTATTTCTTCTTTCAGCGACTCCGTTTTGTTGTGGTGTTCTCACTGACGAAAAGTTGTGAGAAATACCCTTGCTCTCAAGGAAGGAATCAAAAGAACTGTTTTTGAATTCAGTTCCATGATCACTCCTTATTGAGCGAACAGTCATATTGTTCAGAGTTTCCATCTTCCGAACAAAGGTGATGAGTTCTTCAGGGGTGTCACTCTTAGAACGGAGAAACATTACCCATGTGTAACGAGAGAATTCATCAACTATGACCAGCGTATATTTCTTTCCAGCGATGGATTGTTTGTTAACGGGGCCAAACAAATCCATATGGAGTAGTTGTAGAGGAGATGACACTGAGGAAACTTGCTTTGACTTAAAGCTTGCCTTGGTCTGCTTCCCTTTTTCACACGCTGAACATAAGGACTCTTTGGCGTATGAATGTTGAGGTAGACCAGTGACTAACTCTTTGGATGAAAGAGTATTCAGTGTCTTGAAGTTGAGATGTGAGAGCCTTTTGTGCCATAGCCAGTTAACATCAGAAGATGCTTTTGAGAAGAAACAGGAGTTCTCAGTGGTTGTTGAGTCCATGTTTATAACGTAAACATTTTCCAAATGATAACCGCTGAGAGCTATCTTCTCCTTTTTGTCAGAGACAAAGCAGGATTCCTTAGTGAAAATCACTTTGTTATCCATGTCGCAAAGCTGACTGATGCTTAGAAGATTATGCTTCAGCCCTTCAACATATGCGACTCTTCTGAAGGATGTTGTACCATTTGAAAGTACACCATACCCTCGGGTGTGTCCTTTTCCATTTCCACCGAAAGTCACAGAGGGACCCTTCTCTTCCTTGTATTCAGCGAGCAGGTTTTTCTTTCCAGTCATGTGACTAGAGCATCCGCTATCGAGATACCAGATACCCTTTTTAACCTGCAATACAAAGGAAGATTAGTTTTGCTTGGGTACCCACTTCACCATGTATACGCGTTTGTCAGTGGAAGTAGTTGGAATGGGTTCAGCAGTCTTCGCAGCATTTGAAGATTCAGCTTTGTCTTTCTTCACTTTGGTCAATTTCTTGACCTCAGCGGTAGGAGTCACCTTGACCTGAATTGCAACTGGTTTGGTCTTCTTGGGTGCTATCTTCACCTTAGCTATCTTATCAGCTTTGGTGGCTGTGGGGCACTTACTTGCAATATGATCGGTAAGTCCACAGTGATAACATTTCCTATAACTAAAATTAGTTCTAGGACCACTTGAGTGCTGAGCTTTTAATTTGGAATTAGAAGTGCCAGCACCAAGTACACTATTGGTTTTTGAAATAGGACGAACATTCAGTTCTTCAGATTTCTTACCAAGGATATCTACTCTGAGTCTAGGAGTAGGTCGCTGAACTGATCCAGAGGTTTGATTTCTAGAACCAGATGAATGAATCACTAAGGCTTTGGAAGCATTCAGCTTAGGTACTAAGGTACCCTTCTGAGGATTTTGATAAATAACAATTCCTTTACCTTTGTCTTTAGAGACAGAGGTAGGTTTTGAATAAACCATTTTCTCCTTACCTTTTGAGGAGGTAGGAGTTTCCTCAGGGATTGGTGTAATCGACGAGGAGTACTGAGATGAAGAAGTGTCAGCTACTGAGGATACGAACGTTCCAAATTTAAGCATTGCACGTTCAGTGGTTGGTTTTGGAGTATCATATTTATAACCCAGACCACGTTTATCACTCAGAGGAATCTGAGCCTTAATTATCTCAGTGATCTTTGTTGAAGAATTACACCATCCTTCAACAGTAGCTTGTTCAGCTTTTAATGCAGCGATAGCTTCTGCTCGTTCGATTTTGACTAGCTGATTTAAATAGACTTGATCTTTAAAATCTTCTTCAAATTTAGAAAGCTTTTCTATTTGAAGGTGGCAGTTTTTAAGCTTTTCAGCGAGATCAAGATTTTGGTTTTCAACCACAGCTTTGCCGTTCATGGCTTCGTATAAACTTCTAGTCAGCAGTTCGATTTTACGGAGACTATCAGCTTCATCAATATTTGCAATATTGGTAAAGAAGGAAGGTGATACCTGAATGGCAGATGTTGAAGTGGAGGGAATGTCTGAACTTTCTTCCTCTTCTTCAATCTTGGCCATGAGACATTGATTTGCTTCATCATCTTCAGAATCAGATGATGAGGCTTCTTCATCAGAAGCAGCCCAATCATAGTCAGCCATCAGGCCTTTTCCTTTCTTCTTAAAGCTTTTCAGCTTTGCATACTTTTCCTTCAGCTTTGAGTATTTGTCATCTTTATTCCTTGGAACAAAGGATTTCTCTGTAAAAGCTAAAGGTCTCATGATTTTATTTGACCTGCACTCGTTAGCGAAATGACCTGTCTTTTCGCAGTTGAAACAAGTAGCAGTAGCCTTATCAACAAAAGCTGATGACTTAGGCTTGTCAGCTATAGAAAGAGTTTTGTTCTTTCTAAACATTTTCTTCTTGGCGAATCTCCTGAACTTTTTAGTTAGGAGAGCCAAGGATTCATCATCATCTGAAGAATCAGAATCTGATGACCTTTCAGAGTTACTTTCTAACTCAGTGATAGTGACCACGGGTCGCTGAGTAGAAGGTTCCTCTGAGATTAAAGCAACAGGGGTGCTTTTGGAATCTTTTACAAGATTCTTCTTAAGATGGCTAGATTGCTCATGATTCAGCAATGTGCCATATAAGGTAGCAAGTGTCATTGATCTTAGATCTTTTGACAGCTTGAGACACATGGAATAATTGTCCCAGCTTTCAGGTAAACATTCTAAAAACTTTGTCAGCACTTCAAAGTTAGAATATTCCTTACCAACCGTTTTAAGATCTATAATTAAGCAATTAAAACGTTGATGAACTTCAGAGAGAGTTTCATTCTTACCAGAAATGAAGCTTTCGTATTGTCTTACCAGGTTGATATTTCTTGAATCCTGGACTTCAGACGTTCCTTCATACTGAACACATATTGTGTCCCACATGGCTTTTGAGGATTTCAGGTTCATGACGGAATGGTAGACTTCGTCAGGAAGGGCCATGGATAGTATGGATCTGGCTTTTGTATCTATAGCCACTTTCTTCTTATCTTCATCGGTCCACATGTGTATTTCCTTTGGAATCAGCCTTTCAGGAATAGCAGCTCGAGTTGCAGTGGCTGGAACTAAAGGATCAATAGTTACAGGGATGTGTGGGCCGTTTTCAAGATAGTAGGTCAGAGTAGGGTCAACACCTTCTAGGAAGAGCATCATCCTATTTTTCCATAAGTTGAAGTTGTCTCTGGAAAATCTAGGGGGTTTTGCAAGAGAACCATTGTCTATATAATTTGTGTTTGTGTGGGAGGCCATTTTCAGATAATAGCAAGGAAGAGAAATATCTTAGATTAGATCTTGTTTATGAGATTAAACAAATCCGCTCTGATACCACTTGTTGGTCCCGAAAGGCCTATACAAGTTTGTAGAAGGGGGGGTTGAATACAAACACACTATTTTACTTTTCTAAATTGTTTATTGATAAATCATTAACAATTTACAGCTTGTTGCGGAAACAAGATTAAGGATAAACCTAAATCTAAACAAGTTGGAACACTAAGGTTTCTTGCACTAAGAAAGATATGGAGATTACTAATAAAATCCTATCTTGAGAGAGATTTGAACTTGTCCAGAGTTAGCAAGTTACTTCAAATGAAGTGAGTTCATCTCTTTATATACTGCATGCATTTAATGCAATTCAGTATACACTTTACACGTGTCATCAGCGGATTGGTTGCATGTCATTGACCTTTGTTGACAACCTTAGTAGCCGTAAAGATGAACAGTGTAGTATCAGAGTGGTTGTACGATCTCAGATTTTCGGAGGTTCTTTTCTGACATTTCGTACGGTGGCGTGCAAGGGAGGTTAAGACAAAAGTACTTTGTACGGAGGACTTCATGATCAGCTTTCGTTGATTCAGCGATTATCATTTACTATTCAGTGAATGATAAAGTTCAGCGATAGCTGAAGTCTTGTACTTGATACTTCACGTTGAGTGGACAAATCTGAGTCTTCGCTGATCCGCATCAGTTCATTAGTAGACTTGCCGCTGGTTCTTGAGCTTGATCTTCGACTTCAGCGTAGAACCTTTGTTGACGTGAAACTTGTCTTCAGGGATTATAAGTAAACAACTAACTTATCAGCGATCACCATAAGGACTGAACAGACTCAGCGCATTATGGTGAACAGTGTTCGCTGAATGTTTAATTTAAAGAGCGAGAGTTCCTATCAGCGGTACTGTAAGATCTTAGTACTTATCAGCGATAGTGAAACTCTGATACATATTGTTTACATACAATTTTCACTAAGTATTTAAGAGAGGGTCATTATCAAATCACTGAGGGTTTGGATCAACATTTAGAGTATGATTGGAGTTGAGTTTTTTTTTTTGTGTTGAGCCCACCAAAATTGGTGTTTTTTGTGCTAAAATTGGTGCCAATGTCGGAGATGCTCTTTAGTGGGTTACAGAAGTTCATTAGGCCACCCGCACCGCCTCGGGCTCAAGCTCGGGCTCGGCTGCGGGCTCCTGTGGGTAGCGCTGCGGGTAGCGCTGCGGGAGCTGCGGGCTTGGGGCTCGGGCTTGGGGTGCGGGTTTGAAAACCCGAGGAACCCGAAGCATATTTTGTTTATTAATTTTTTTTTTATTCAAACGGCTATTTTAAAACGGCTTCTTTTTTTTATTTTTTTTTTCAATTTAATCACACTATATATATTAACCCTCAACCTCTTATTTTTTCACACCAACAATCTTTCAAACTCTCTCAAACTCTCTCAAATTCTCTCAAACTCTCTCAAATTTCATCATGAATCCAAACAAAACACCTACATCCCGTCGTAACCGACCGGATACACCACAACCGCAAGAAGACCCGGAGCTTGGTTTCCAAGCGTTTACACAACAAGGTTATCGTCCGCAATGGTCGCAACAAATTCCGCCACAATGGTCGCAACAAAATCCGCCACAATATCCGCAACAATTTCCCCAACAATTTCACCAACAATTTCCTTACCAATTTACACGTCCCGGTTTGATTGAACAAGGTTTTACTCCGGCCATCTACAATATTCCTTCACCCGCAATCAATCTCGCCGACGACATTGTTCCGGAAACCCAACATACTAGCCCGCACACACCACAATCCATCTACACACAACCATCAAACCCGGAACCATCAAACCTGAGACCATCGAGAAAAGGAAAAAGCAAACAATATGAAAATAGAGCCCCCAAACAGATGTGGACTAACGAGGAGGAACTCGCGTTAGTGTCGGCGTGGGTTGACGTTTCGGAGGACCCCGTTATCGGTAACGCACAAACCTATGGTTTTATTTTTATTTTTATTGTTATTATTATTATTATTATTATTGTTATTATTAATATTATTATTATTATTATTATTATTATTATTTTTGTTAATATTCTTATACTTGAATTTACATAAATGTAGAAGGTTTTTGGACCCGAATCGGGGAAGTGTTCTATAGTTTGATGGGTCACGCCAATTATAAAACAACTCATCAACTCAATTTCATAATTGGTAGTGTTTTGTATTTTGTAATTTTTATTTTTATAGAATGATATGAATTTTTATTTTTATTATTTATCTTATTTTTATTTATTCAAAAATATATAAATATTTTTATTTTGTTAAATAATTAAATGTATAAATAAAAGAATTAAAAAAATGATGTGGCGCTGATGTGGCATTGAGGGCTTGAGGGCTTTTAGTTATGTGCTGGGGGTGTTTAGGGCTTGAGGGTTTAGCTGATGTGGCGTTGAGGGCTTGAGGGCTTGTGCTGCGGAAGGCCTTAGTCTCTTTCCTATACTATAAGTAGTAGCTTTTCTTTTATGTTGTATCATCAATCATTCCCAATTACTTCTTCATTCATATTTCTACTTGTTATTTATAACCTAAGAGATTAATTTAGGGCCCGTTTGTTTTCTATTTTTTTCACGCTTCAACGCCTCCACAAGACCACGGCAGCCGGTTCTCCACATCGCCTGCAAATGTAAGTTCGATCTCCCTGATTTTGTGGCTTTCGTCCATGAATTTATGGTTTTCGTCCCTGATTTGGTGGGTATATTTTATATATGTATATGCAACATACATACATACATACATAAATGGAGCAATTTAGGAGCAACACCAAGATACATACATACATACATACATAAATGGAGCAATTTAGGAGCAACACCAAGATAGGAACCTATTTTCAGTTCCTTGAATTGCTCTGTAATTCGTTGCCGAAAGAACATCACAATACGGCGAATGGAACACCAAATAAGGATCCATTTTGGATTAAATAAATATTAAAACAAATACCCACAATGTAATTGTATATATATTTTTTAATCTAGCTGTTCATTATATAATCATACAGTTACAGTTAGTTCTAAACAAATATCGATCGATACATGGAGCCGGCGGTAGTGAAAAAGCTCACAGCTAGCGACACATGCCATCGTGGAAGAATTAAATTGCCGGCAACCCATGTTACAGATTATTTCATAGCGCGGATGGACCAGAATCTTACAGATAAAGTTGATAAAGGAGAAGCTCTAGAAATAACGAGGAAACCGAAGATACTAAACTTATTTTCTTTAAAAAACAAAGCAAAAATGCCTACGAATGTCAATAATGTTCTCAAGGAGTGGGAGTTAAAGGAAGGGGATTACGTCACTTTGTAGCTGAATCCTTACATGTTGGATATAGAAAAACATACACATTTATGTGTTGAAGAAATGTAAATATTCATACATAATATATAATAGAGTAAATTTGGTCCTTGTGGTTCATACAAAATTTTATCTCTAATTTGAAATAATTATGGAAAACATTCATGTGCTTTACATTTTCACACGTCTTTGGTACTTTTACCTTAACACCGTTAGATGATTATGTTAAAGTGGGTTAAATTTAAGGGTATTTTAGTCTTTCTATTTTTTATATTTTCTATTAAAAAATTATATATATTATAATTTAATTTAATGTAAATTATAATGTCCTCATTAGAGATGAAAGTTATGATGGTATGATTGTTTTTTAAAACGCCATTTTAACTCGTAAATTTAATAATTATAACTTCCGAAAGAAACCCTAGACATTTGTTTTATAATAACTAATTAATAAAAAGTAATTTAATTCTTTTATAATGATTATAATTTGTTTTTTATATTATATATGAAAATGAAATTCAATTCCATTTTAAATCTTACAAACCAAACACATCAAATATTCCAACCAAAATATACAAGCTTCAAATTCTTTATTGAAATCCAAATCCACTCGTGAAAATAGATCATAACCCTGGCGTAAAAACGTCCCTATAAACTCTTTAAAGAACACTTTAAATTGAGACCATCTATATCCCTGCAATCATTTACACTTTCAATTGTGTCACATCAGCATTTGCAATTAACTTCCACACACATGCAATCCACCTACACTTTCAAAAGTGGTCCACACTATAACATTTATTAATTACTTTATAAATTATTATATACATTTTATTTTTTATTTAATATAACATAATATATAAAATTCTTTATTTTAATTTAATGTTAATTAAAATATAAACATTAATTTCAAATTTAATGGTTAAAGAATAATTAATTTAATTAAGAATAAATTCATATTAATATTGTTTTAATAACCGTGTAATATATAATTTATTAAATAGTATTATTTAGTTGATTTAAATAAATAGAAATTGATGAGGTGTCATTGCAATCAGAATTGCAACACTTGCAATTGAAAGCTGATGTGGCTTTCAAAAGCCTGTGTTTGCAATTGCATTTGAAAGCCCTGTGTGGGTGTTAGTTTCTAAAAGTGGCTGTCATGACATTCATTTTCATAAAGAAAACAAAAAAAGGAAACTGAGGTTTAAAACGCTGAAAATTGCAAATCAAAGAATTCTCATTTTTATCACACAAAAAGTATACTAACTCTGATTGTATTGTATCGGTCCCACAATCATCAAAGAAGAGGTAAATCGTGTATCCCAAAAATAACCCAAGTCTTAAGAGGAGTTGGCCACAACCCATTCGACCAAAGTAGGAACAGCAAACCCTGTTGCCATTTTCTTCTTGTCGTTCCACACAGGACCAGCCATGTCGATATGCAACCATTGTACGTTTTCATCAACAAACTGAAATGTATTAAAAATCATCAAAGAAAAATATCGTCTATTGTTGAAAATGCAACCAAGTTGGTCTTAGTTCCTATTTGGTGTAAAAATATATTATTATTTTTTTTGTCTCAATCAATTAACAGAGTTTCAAAATTTCCTATTTTTTACTAATTTTGACCGGTAACCGACTCATCTTCTAAAATCAGATGACATGGATGTCAAATTTATAGTCCAGTTCACCACAACCCTTCTGACCCTTTCGTAAACCAGTATCCATATCATCAAATGTTACAAGATCAGCCGGTTACCGGTCAAAATATGTATGAAAAAAGTTTTGAATCTTCGTTACATAAATTGAGAAGGAAAAAAAATTCTTCATTACTATATTGAAATGGCAAAAAATATACCTGCTTCAAGAAAAGGGCTGCAGTAATAGAGCCCCCTTGGCGGCCACCGGTATTCACCATATCAGCAACTCCTGATTTCATGGATTCCCAGTAACTCTCCTCCATTGGCAACCTCCAGAGTTTTTCTCCGGCAACTTCTGAGGCGGCAACCACCTCTTTTGCTAGGTCGTCGCTGGGTGTGAAGATGCCTGAAAAAACCAACATTAATGCAGATATTCTTTACTGTGGAAAAAGCAATAGATAGACCATGTGTACAGTACAGTTAAAAAAATCTCAACTCTTTACTACTAATTATTGATCTAGGAACAAATATTCAAAGTTGAAACAGTTGCATAATTGATTGTAGAATTAAAAGGCCCTTGTCTTTTGCAATGATTGGGCAGGAAAGTCTTTTTACACAATCTTTCCCATGCGTACTTGCAAAGAAAGCGCTTCCATGACTTTCCGGTTACAAAAGAAGCAATTAACACAAAAATACATCTTTAAAACATGTTACCTGCAATTGAAGGCCCAAGAGCAACTATACAGGCCCCGGTCAATGTTGCCAAATCAACTATCTGCAAAAAATATTGAATATCACATGAGACGGGTTCTCAAACACGATTAATAACTGAGAGAGTGACCCAAATCATGGTTTTATGAGATGCAAAATCATAAAAAAAAACCTCTCCGTCCCAAAATAAGGGTCACTTTCAAAACCGGTGGTTATAATTTACTAAATTAGTTCCAACCTTTCCCTTGATCATAAGGCACAATATTTAAGAGTTGATGAGAGAGGAGGAGGGGGGGGGGGGGGGGGTTGCCTCAATCATTAAGGGTAAAATTGTCATTAGTTAATTAAAAAGTGTAATATCTTAAACTGTGTTTTTATATTTGTGGGCATTTATTTTGGCACGGAGTGAGTATATTTATGAACAAAAACACAGTCTGAAATTAACGTTACGAAATGCTACCATTGAATGAAAAGAAGAGATACCTTATCTACGCCTTGGTTACAAGCATATACTAAAGCATCAGCAAGTGTAAGTCTACCTTCTGCGTCGGTGTTGTTAACCTGAAACAATGAAGGGATCCAGAGTACAGTCAATAATTACTTAAGAATGTATCTAAACAAGACAGTTTAATTCAGGGAACCCAATCCTTGACATTTTCCAAAGATATATAATGAAAGAGTTCAAACGCGAGAACACCCTTTTACCATTGTCAATCACATGTGATTCTAAATCAGAGACGCGGACATCCTCTGGGGCGACCTAGGTGGCTAGGTCGCAGGTCAAGTCGCCCGCACACCGCAAGGTCCCCCTCACATGAATAAGGGTGTTCTTGCGATTTCGTAAAATGAAGGTGTTCTCGTTTGAACCTCCACCTATAATATATATATATATAGGCAAAGGATTGTGTCAAAAGTTGAGGTTAACGTGAGAAGCGTGAGAAATGCATCTGAACCGTTGATTACTTTTAATCATATGTCATCCCATGAATTGCAGTTTAGAAGAGAATTGATCCGGTGCATCTCATCCCATGTACGTCCATTTCTCATCCAAGGGTTGATAACCACTCCTCACGTTAACCTCAACTTCTCACTAGAACCCAACACTACACACACACACACACACACACACACATATATATATATATATATATATATATCCAAGCTGGTCGGTTCTCTAATTCTTTGATCAAGGAATCAAAAACCATGAAACAAGGAGGCAAGAGTAAAAATATTCATGAAAATCGGATAGTTGGTCAATATGCTGAAGCTTTAAGCCATAATTTCACCACCCATCTGTTAAGGAACGAAATCAAATGAGTAGAAGCATAAGTTCTTGATGGACCATTCTTACAAATCTACACTAAACTATTTAGGTTTTTTTGTGCCCAAACCTTGGTTTAGGTTTAAACTAACGCCAATTTTTTATATCAAGTGGAATAAAAATTGTACAAAAAAGAGCTCGTTGTGTTTTGGACGAAGCTATAAAAAGAAACGCTAAATATTGCAAATCCTACACAAGAAAATAATTGAACTATAAACCATAGGCCACCATTCATTAATTGAGTTAAACTACTGCAAAAAGCCAGAGATGGACTCTCATATGAAAAGAAAAACAAAATTTGAATTTATTACTAGGAAGACCATGCAAGTTTATATCAAATATATTTTATTACGTTTACACAATCTCTTCTTTTTTGTTAGTATTTTTTGTTTATAACAATCTTTTATACAATTAAACTTTAATATAGATGTACAACAAAATCTTGTGAATCCAGATAAATAAGATTAATTTATTTAATGGTCATAGTGGGCAAATAAGTGATTTTAACTTGGAATCTGTTGGAAAAAGAATATCAAAAGAAGGGAAGTATTCCAATTTCATATGACACAAGGAATATGAATTTCTTTTCTCTTATAGAACAAAATATGTTAAAGTATTGGTATGACTACTTATTAAGTTCAAGCTTTCACATGAGCCCAGTTATATATTTAATTGAAATTAATGGGGCAAATGAGTCATTGTATCATAGTCAAGGGCCCAAGGCTCACCTTGAGCCTTTGATTGCTCCATTCTTGAATATGTTAGAGAGTTCCTATAAACAAGATGAAGAAGAAGTACCTCAATTGTCTTCCCATTTGAGGCAGTTAATATGTCTCCAGGCCTCATACCTGTTCCACTTATCATGTTTTCACAAGCTGCCACGATAAAATGGACCTGCAATGGAAATATTTAAAAGCCAAGTATATATCATAGGGTACAAAAGATCGCTTTTCTAATAATTTTTAGAAGTTCACATATTAAAATAAATTGTTAACCATAGGCGGTAATAGGAAACATTACAATTTTTGAACAATCAATTTAATAAAGTCTCACCTCGACTCCTGCTGGTTTAATTTGACCAAGAGCTTTTGCAGCACCTAAAACTGCTGCCGAGCCTCCCATGTCAAACTTCATAAGCTCTATTAAACAACCAGCTCCAGTCTTAATGTTGTAACCACCACTACAAGAAATTAAAAATAAAAAAAAAACTTTTATAATTACCAACAAGTGATTGATATTTATCAAGGGAGGCACTGATCAATTATGATAAATATTCCTGAAAAAAGTACAAAGACAAAACAAATGTCCACAATGAAAAAATAAACTTTAATTATAAGTGAGAAAAGAATTTCTCATCTCATAATTAAGGATAGAATTGGAAAGTGAACAGCTGAAGTGGACACTTATTTCGAAACAAGCTAAAATAGAAATATAGCAATAGACTCCTAATCCAATTTTAACCATGTAAAACTTACCACAAACAACTTATTTTACAGCCAATATGGGAACTAATGAGAATCAAGGGGGAAGAGATACCAAAATTATACTCATGTTTTCTCATTTATGAGCAAAATAATTACCTGTCAAAAGTCAATCCCTTTCCCACTAATGCCAGCTTGGTTTTGACTGATCCGCTTGGTGGTCTATAACATAAATGGATAAATTTAGGAGGATTTGCAGAAGCAGCAGCAACACCAAGATAGGAACCCATTTTCAGTTCCTTGCATTGTTCTGTATCCAGAATTGTTGCCGTGAAAACATCACTATATGTTGAAGCAATCTTTTTAGCCTCTTCCGCTAGTACCTCTGCAGCATAACCACAAACAGAAATAACTCAGTAAGAATTACACGGATTATTAAAAACGAAACAAGAAGCCAAAACAACAGTTTGAATTATCTTGACATTCAAAATGCCATATGATTTATGGTCTAACTCACCAATGGGAAAACTAAGCTGGCATTTGGTTCGCAGATTCTGAAGAAATTTGATGGAATTGGAATGTATAATTGGTTTGACCAAATTCCATTAATGCTTTTGGTTCATTCTTTTTAACAGGTGGTCAAACCTAACAAAGAGAAAGTGAGAAAGAAAAAGATAACTAACCAGGGGTAAGCACATTGGCAGGTGCATTTACAAGCTCTTTCCCCAAAATCACCCCTGCACAAATATCCTCTGCGTACTTGAGCTTCTTTTCTAACTCGGGTCCACTTCCAAGACCAAGAAAGTCAATGGACTTGAGTGCCAACTTCTTAGACTCTGACTTAAATCTATTATCTTCATAAGTCCCCAGCAACACACCTACCACAATCCAAAACACAATATTCAAACTCTCAAGAATTGAAGTTTCATAACAGATAGCACTTTGTCAATTATTACTTTAAAGCCCATCAAACAAAATGCACCTGTCGCTATTGCTGAAGCTGTGGTCAGCTTCAATTCAGGGGTTAGGCTTTCTGAAGAAGCAAGTGCAACGGCAACATTGTGAGCCTGAGAAGCCTTAGCGGCTGAGGCAACAGACTCACCAAGACTGCGATAAGCAGAAGTAGATGAACCCGTGGGTCCTTTTCCAAGCCCAACCAAGCTGACCCGTTTAGTGCCAAGACCAGAAAGTCTTAGAACAGTTGACTGGCCAGCCCGTCCAGTAAAATCTTCCTCATTAGATACTTCAGATAATAACCCGTTCAATTCAGAATCTAGCTTCTTCAAAACAGCATTTTGAAATTTTGAGTTCTCATCTTTTATCATGTCTTTCTCTGTGACACCAATTGCAAGAATATCTCCTTTCCATTCCACCAAATTGATATCTTTTGCAGAAAAAGAGATCTTCATGTTGTAAAAACAGAGAACAAAGATTCAGCCTTTCTGCCATTATAAATGATTCCATGTATACATAAATCTCAGGTAACTCTACAACAATTACAACATTCATAGGCCATCCTGGATTACGATAAAAACCACAAACCAATAATTATAACCGTAACATTTTGAACTTCGGATGCAAAAGATCCAATTTCAGGTCATTTATTTGATCCTTTTATATTTAGCGCATTCTAACCCTTGTGAGTAGAAAACTTTAGACAGAGAACACACACTCCCTGCATACAAAAGTCCACGAGATTGAGTTGTAACGGGTAAATTGATGAAAGTTGAATCTTTTTACACTATACGAAACTCTTGGGCTGCAACCAAGGGACAGAACACCAAAAAAGGATCCATTTTAGATAAAAATATTACATTTAAGTGCACATACTTATAGCAAGGAAATAATATAAAGTGATCCTACAAAATTCGCACAATCTTCTTTTTATATGATGCAAATATCAGATTCACCAATATAAGAAACCATATAAATCATCACCAATCTATAATACCGATATTTTGGATTTGGATTTTAGGCAAATAAATACAAACACCACCAATTTCAGTAAAGTTATTCAAAGCAGCCATGGATGCACTAGCTTGTCCACTTCTACATAAGCAAAGGTAGGGCATTTGAGTTACTAAAATCAGCCACGATTATCAAAATTGGGTAGTGTGTATGTGTATTGCTTGCTTTGTTAGACAGTGAGATACCAACTAAAACGGTAAGCATTTAGTCGAACACTTTAGGTGCATTGATATACAATCAAGACCCATTTTGATATATGTCAAGAAAATTATCAAATTCGAGAGTAAGACCTTGGGGGATTCGATTTCAACAGGATGAGTAAGACCAAGAGTGGCCTTGGCAATTGTGTGAGCCATACGTTTCCCTTTTCGGGAACAAAACAACAACCGATTTCCAGAAGTAGCAGCAGTATTGACTGAAAATGAAAAACCCAAATGGGGTATAGATCTAAATTTAGTGAAAACTGAGGAAGATGAAGAAGTTGAAGCAAGAAGAGTGGGAGAAGAAGGGGACGCTACTCTAATGAATGCTGCCATTTTTGCAACGTAAGCAACTATTATGTATATATAGGAAGCCAAGAACGGAAGAAGAAGGACCCGTAGTCAATGCTAAGGATAAGGTCATAAAAGGGATCGACACAAGTTGTAGGTTTTATGTTGGGGGTGCTAATTGCACCCTTGATTTGCTAAGGGTTTTCCTTTCTCCACCCCCTGCAACAATTTTATACCCCTTTCATCTCACAACTTTTTTTTATTATTTTTAATTTCAAATTTACACTTTATACCCTTAAACTGTTTTATATAATTTACTTTATACCTTTTAGTTTTCTAATTTTCATTTTACACCTTCATTATATTAACACATATAATCGTATATTAATTAAAATACGATAAAAAATTACGTTTTAATTTTAACAAATTACACCATTATAATCGTCTCTTCGATACGTTCGAAATGAACCCAATATTGAATATTTTTGATTTAATTATATTATTATATGTCATACGTTTACGTTATTTTTTGATATTGAATATTTTTTATTTAATTATATTATTATATGTCATACGTTTACTGATTTTTTGTATATATAACAATTGTACACAATATTCAAAATACTTAAGATAAAAACTGATGATGTCGCATTTATAAACAAAAATATTTTTTATTCCAAAAAATTCAATATTAGACTCATTTCGAACGTATCGAAGAGACGATTATTCGTCGAAACCCCATTTCATATTCTTCTCATGAAATCGATACTATTTTTCACCAACCCGATGTATAATCGATACTATTTTTCACCAACCCGGTGTATAATCGATACTATTTTTCACCAACTCGTCGATACCTTCGAAATGAACCCATTTTTTTATTTAATTATATCGAAATGAGCCCAATATTAACTAAAATACGTTAAGAAAATACTTTTTAACAACTTTCAAAATTTTAAATCGTGGACTCTTATTAGTTTATTCTTATCTCTAACCACTTCACCACTTTCAAATCCTCAAATCATTAACTCCTCAAAAAACGTCATTCTTTAAACACATTTATAAAAAAAATTGATCGTTTTCTCAGAACCAATTAAGATAATTTAGAACATTAAAGTTGAAATATTTATAATATAATATAGACACATATATAAATCGTTCGGCGTGAGGTTCGTTTATTTAATAAATGAACGAACATTGTAATAACCAGGTATTTTAGTTATTAATTGACCAGTAGTATTTCGGTATTCTAGAATTTAGAAGTTTATCTATATAAGTTTTATTTTAGTTAATTATGGGAAAATAAGTTAAGGGTTAGTCTTTGATATTTTAAGAAAACTAGAAGGTTACTTTGGTCATTCTCTTTTTAAGAAAAAAAAAGAAGAAAGAAAAAGAAAGGAAGTATGGGAGTTGGTGGGGTAGTTGGGAAGGGGTATGGAGGTGTTCCCTCCATACCGTCATTTTTGATTAACATAGGGTAGTACCACCTTTTACTTTCATTTGAAAAAAAAAACAACAAGTGTGTGTGTGTGTGTGTGTTCATATTTGGTGGAAAGAGAGAAAGAGAGAGAGATCGAGAGAGAGATTGAAGGAAAGAAGAAGGAAAAAGATTTAGGAATTGTTGCTGAAATTCAAGGAAGCAAACTGAAGAAAAACAAGGTAATAATCCATCTTTTATGTATATTAGTTCCTAAAGTTTTACTAGTTGAGTTCTTGGTGGGTTTTTGGGTTAAATGGATGTTTTGGGAAATCTAAGCTTAAGGTTAGGATATGTATATAGTCTTGAACATATCTGCAAGTTTTCAGTAGCGTACATAGAGTAAAACTGCGAAATCGGGGTTTTAGATTGAGCAGTGGGCTGAAATTCATCGAAGTCGCAGTGGCCTAATTCATCGAAGTCGCAGTGGTCTGAGATTCATCGAAGTCGCAATGAACGACTGCGACATTCATCGGAGTCGCAATAGTTGGTTGCGACTCGGGTATGAAGTCGCAGTGGTCGTTTGCGACTTGGGTTGGAATCGCAGTAGTTGGTTGCGACTTGGGTTGGAATCGCAGTAGTTGGTTGCGACTCCAGGGTGGAATCGCAATAGTGGGTTGCGACTTGGTACTGTTCATAGCGATTTTTTTTATTATTTTAATGGGTTGCGACTCCAGATGTGAATTTTGTAAGTTTAGTTTTTAAAAGAGATATGTGGTATTTTATATAATTTCAGATTCTGTGAAGGGTGGAAATACGTGATACTAACTTGGGAAAGCTTTGTGATACACGTTTCAGGTGAGTTTTATTTTAAAACGTTTTTCAACTGGAATACATATATATGTGATATATATATATATATGTATGTATGGATTAAGAGTGTGATACCTAATGTGATTATGTGTGTTTATTGAAATGTTTATATACATGATGGTATACCATAATTATATGTGTATTCTGCGAGAATACGGGGCCGGGATCCGAGGGCGGACCGGTGTGTTGCCGGGTTCCGGTGAGCGGACAGGCGTGTTTACTGTAGATGTTGTACAGCAGAGTAAATTGACTAGTTGGCTTGCAACCACTAGTTTGGCCAATTGTGGAGGAATAAGGGGGAATGAGTGGATTTCGGAAAGCAAGTCTTGGTTGGTATTTAATTACGTATAATATATGTGTACTTGTGTATATAAGGGTTTTATATAAATGGATTCTTGACAGGTTTCAACTAACAGGGATTGTCTCAGTAGACCATTAGGTCTAACCCTCATTTTCTGTTTTAAAAATATGTATTCCAGGTGATGGATCGGGTAAGGGCAAGTGAAAAGTATATGTCGTGGATATCTCTTGTGAAGACTTTTGTGTTGATGACATAACTATGTTTTGAACCCATGACTTTGTTATTAATCAAACATGTATTGCATTCCGCGAAAAATTTATACTCGTTTATTTTATGTTACCTAGACCTCGGGACCGAATGTGTTATATATATATAATGTATCTTTTGATGATATTGGCATGAATATATGTTATTTGCATATTTGGAAATTCGGGGTTGTTACAGTTGGTATCAGAGCCATAGTTTAAGGGATTTAGGTATTAGTATCTGTACCTAGACTTAAACTGCATGTGAAGTAGGATGTCCCTATTATTTTAGAACCTTGGGATATTAAGTATAACAAGGTAGAAGGAACATCATGTAAGGTAAATTCGAGTTACACCTGGCCAGTGTAATTGTGAACTTACAGTTACATGTTTGGACTGGAATACCTTATTATATGGGGTATGTGCTTATGTGTATATTAACCTTGTTGAAATCTACAGAGTGGCAAGTCGGTCTCGACATATGGATAGAGACGAAGACAGGTATATTTATATAAACTCTACACGTGCTAAAGTGCTATTTGAATTCGGTGCAAACCGATTAATTGTGTTTTCAATCTTTTGTTGCTTATTTGCATTAGAAAAGAATTTGATAATTGTGTTGGTAATATAGATAGGAGTGGAGTGCCTATTAAGTTATTTTTGATAATCTTGTTGGAATTTGAGGTAGTAGTAAGTATAGGATGGTGTTGGAATTTGATTTTGTTAAAACTTTCGATTAGGTAATGATAAGTGATCCTTGGTAATTCTGTATATATTGGAATAAGTAGTTATGATGAAAGAAGAGATTGTCGGGTGATTGATTTAAAGTTTTCATTTGTTAACAAATTTTATATTGGGGATATATGAATTATTTGTGATAAGGCTTAGTAAGAGTGTAGGTTTGGAAGCATTTGGTGTGAAAAGAGGTTGGTTCTAATTTAGTAAGAGTGTAACAAATATTTTGGATGATATCGAAATTAGTATGTTTATTTATTATGATATTGCTTAAGATAAATTTAAGTGAGAAATCAAGGGTAATCGAAACTAGAAAGTGAAGAGTGTTATTGGGAATGATTAGTAAGGAAAAGCTATTAGTGATCAAGGTGATAACCCGTTATCATATGTGTTTGGATTTGAAAGATTTATCAAGGTGGTAGTAAAATTTATTGTATGAGAACGAAAGTGGATGGTAGTTTAAATTGGAATGAATGATCTAACACTTGCAATTGTTTACAATTTTTCAAATTGAAGGTGCATGTTAGAATTTTGAAAAGTTATTGCGAAAGTGTAGAATGTGGCGTTATGTATAATTCAGTATTTCAAACGCTAGGTTATGCCTCCAAATGTTAAAGTTTATGTTATGAATAAAATTTTAAACGTGTTAAATGATTTGTGATATATAAAATATATATGTATGTATATATATATATATAACTTTGTGCTGAAAGAGGCACGGTGAAATATTGTACGTGGAAAGAGGCACGATGGCATATTTTGTGCTGAAAGAGGCACGAGGTGAAATAAATATGTTTTTATGGTTGTATTATTTTGGGGATGGGTGTATAGTGTAGATCCAATTTGTTTATTATCGTTTTGAAAGAATATGTTAACGATATATGAAAAAATGAAAAAGTGTGTGGTTTGTTTCGGGCAATGGATGTGATTTCGGATTAACTCGGTTAAATTCCTGATATGAGGTGTGGTGAAATTATTGGTTAAGTATAGTAATTGTGGGAATTGGGTGTGTGCGATTGGTTTGGAGGTGAAAGAAAGCTAGCTCATAGGATCGGTCTAGAGTAAGCACCTCCTAGTGAGCTATCCTTGGGGAAAACGTACTTTATGTTGAGGAAAGAGTAGAAGAAAATAGTCGAATGTAATGATCAGGGTGAAGGACCATGGGATAGGACGTGGTAGTAGTATGAGAGTGATGTTGTGGCAAGTGTGGAAATCAATTGTAATCTAAGGTTCGGGGTCGGTGTAATTAATGCAAGAAAGTGTTGTCTGTCTTAGATATATTTTGGATTAGAGAAGTGACGGTAGAGTTGGGGATGACCTATGGAGAAAACTTCAACTACGGGTTAAGGTGATACTCCAAGTTGATTTTGTAATCTATTGGGGAGTAGAATGTCGTTTTTTTGGAGTGTTGGTTTGTTGGGACATTTTAGAGACGGTGATCGAAGGCGCAGTGTGTACAGTCAGCCGAGGCCAGGGGAAAAGGTAGAGTACTTAGTGTAATTTATTGCTTTCTAGAACATAGGAGTATGTATGCTAGATTGTCTGGTGCTTATTACACTTTGCTGCATGACTATTACTTGCCAGTAGGAATTTATGCTAGTCCTGATAGGTTGTTAAGTGACTGCCTTATAAGTGGTATACAGTAGGAACTAAATAGCCTTAGAATATTTGATTTAGTTCTATTGCGCAGCTCTTGTTTGAGTCTAACCGTTGTGGGATAGAATCTTTATTTCGAATGTCTATCTGATTTCACACTGTATGTGACTGTGCATTCGCGAGGCGACTCGTCATGACTAGTGGAGATTCCGTCATAGCAAGGGTAGTAGGATGAGGTGAACCTGGAGTCTGGATTTGTGAATGATATTGGTATGATTGATCTGGGATATTATACCTTGTTTGTATCACGCGGGTTTTCCTCTTGGAGTAAGAGTTGTTGTAGTTAGGAGGGTACTAAATTGTTGGTATGCGCCTTGGTATTGAAGGGTTACGCATAGTGAGAGTTCATTCAGCCTTTCCCGTATCGATTCTGCGGAAGGGCTTAGCCGAAGCAAGTAAGGTTGTACCGTTAGAAAACACCGGATTGGATCAAAGGTGGAATGATGTGGGGGAAGCGTTGGCGATAGTGGGTCGCAAGGTTAGAAAACTAGGTTGCTGATAACCTGGACTTAACTGAAAGAGAATATGCATACTATGATAATAAAGTATAAGGAATTGATGCTTGAGAGTTTGCTGGATATAGAAAAATGGTTCAATGGGTTGGATATTTACCTAATACTTCCCATGGATTGGAGAATTTAAGTTGAAAAAGGGATTTATATTAAGTGTTATGATTAGTGGGAAGAAAGCAATGATCAATAAATATTTTGATGGTCGTGTGATGAACCTTCTTTATGGAGTTATTTAAGATAAAGAGTTGTTTTGAACTTGGTGCTGGACTTTGCATGTTAAGTCGTTAATGAGTTATATGATTAGTGACATGAATTTTTTAAACGGAGTTGTGATGAATTCTTTTCGGCTTAGTTTTGTAGTGAAATTATTATATGATGATTTGGTAATTATTTTAGTTGGGTAAGGTGAGACCGGTGTTGATAAATTTCAAATTGCGGAGTGGTTTAAGTGAAACATATGTCTAAAGATTTGTGTTAGTATTTTTGTGCTAAGTTGGAGATGTAAGGAATTGATGTGATAGCGAGTTTGTTATTTTATTAAGGAATGAATTGGTATTGATGTTTGGATGGAAGTCGGTATGAGTTATGGTGGTGAGGTTATTGAGACAATTGAAATGTTTGAAATTGTGTTTTGCTGATATTCGAGAAATTAAGTTGCTATTTAGACTTTGTTTTAATTTGATGGATGAATTGGTGTCAAGTGCAATTAAGTATGGTTGTGTGATTATAGTAATTATGCTATGCTTTCATGGGAAATGGAAATGGTAGGATGAAGTTTACGGGTTTGATAAAATTAAGAAATTTTTCCGTAATATAAAGTGATTCGTGTTGAGTATATTCTATTCCATGAAAGAGTATAAGAAATAGGTAGTATTTACTAAGCAAATTTTATATTGAAAGTATATGTTTACGTTTTAGAGTTAGTATTGTAAAAGTGTAGAACACGACGTTTGTAGTAAAAGGCCGGTAAGGTTAAAAGTAGTATTAGCGTGGTAATTGTCCCGAGTAAGCATAGAATGTTGTGTTATTTGGATTAGATTCGTATGAGTAAAAGTTATTTCTTTTTATGAGATAAGTGAATTTTCGAGTTAATTTGAACCTTTGTTGGATTTGATTATTGAGAAAGTATCGTTGTTTTAATGGGGCGAAATTCTTGTGAGAAATTAAAACTCTTGATGTTTTGGGTTGAAATATTGAAGTAGGAAAAATTGGTAAACTAGAAGCAGTAAAGCGGTTGGTCTAGTAAAAAGTCCTTTGGGAGTTTCGTAAACACTTTGATGTGTTCAAAGAATGTGATATCAATTCGATAATAGTTACCCTCTTTTGTTGCTTGACTGAATTCCGGGACGGAATTCTTTTAAGAGGGAGATGTTGTAATAACCAGGTATTTTAGTTATTAATTGACCAGTAGTATTTCGGTATTCTAGAATTTAGAAGTTTATCTATATAAGTTTTATTTTAGTTAATTATGGGAAAATAAGTTAAAGGTTAGTCTTTGATATTTTAAGAAAACTAGAAGGTTACTTTGGTCATTCTCTTTTTAAGAAAAAAAAAGAAGAAAGAAAAAGAAAGGAAGTATGGGAGTTGGTGGGGTAGTTGGGAAGGGGTATGGAGGTGTTCCCTCCATACCGTCATTTTTGATTAACATAGGGTAGTACCACCTTTTACTTTCATTTGAAAAAAAAAACAACAACAAGTGTGTGTGTGTTCATCTTTGGTGGAAAGAGAGAAAGAGAGAGAGATCGAGAGAGAGATTGAAGGAAAGAAGAAGGAAAAAGATTTAGGAATTGTTGCTGAAATTCAAGGAAGCAAACTGAAGAAAAACAAGGTAATAATCCATCTTTTATGTATATTAGTTCCTAAAGTTTTACTAGTTGAGTTCTTGGTGGGTTTTTGGGTTAAATGGATGTTTTGGGAAATCTAAGCTTAAGGTTAGGATATGTATATAGTCTTGAACATATCTGCAAGTTTTCAGTAGCGTACATAGAGTAAAACTGCGAAATCGGGGTTTTAGATTGAGCAGTGGGCTGAAATTCATCGAAGTCGCAGTGGCCTAATTCATCGAAGTCGCAGTGGTCTGAGATTCATCGAAGTCGCAATGAACGACTGCGACATTCATCGGAGTCGCAATAGTTGGTTGCGACTCGGGTATGAAGTCGCAGTGGTCGTTTGCGACTTGGTTGGAATCGCAGTAGTTGGTTGCGACTTGGGTTGGAATCGCAGTAGTTGGTTGCGACTCCAGGGTGGAATCGCAATAGTGGGTTGCGACTTGGTACTGTTCATAGCGATTTTTATTATTATTTTAATGGGTTGCGACTCCAGATGTGAATTTTGTAAGTTTAGTTTTTAAAAGAGATATGTGGTATTTTATATAATTTCAGATTCTGTGAAGGGTGGAAATACGTGATACTAACTTGGGAAAGCTTTGTGATACACGTTTCAGGTGAGTTTTATTTTAAAACGTTTTTCAACTGGAATACATATATATGTGATATATATATATATGTATGTATGGATTAAGAGTGTGATACCTAATGTGATTATGTGTGTTTATTGAAATGTTTATATACATGATGGTATACCATAATTATATGTGTATTCTGCGAGAATACGGGGCCGGGATCCGAGGGCGGACCGGTGTGTTGCCGGGTTCCGGTGAGCGGACAGGCGTGTTTACTGTAGATGTTGTACAGCAGAGTAAATTGACTAGTTGGCTTGCAACCACTAGTTTGACCAATTGTGGAGGAATAAGGGGGAATGAGTGGATTTCGGAAAGCAAGTCTTGGTTGGTATTTAATTATGTATAATATATGTGTACTTGTGTATATAAGGGTTTTATATAAATGGATTCTTGACAGGTTTCAACTAACATGGATTGTCTCAGTAGACCATTAGGTCTAACCCTCATTTTCTGTTTTAAAAATATGTATTCCAGGTGATGGATCGGGTAAGGGCAAGTGAAAAGTATATGCCGTGGATATCTCTTGTGAAGACTTTTGTGTTGATGACATAACTATGTTTTGAACCCATGACTTTGTTATTAATCAAACATGTATTGCATTCCGCGAAAAATTTATACTCGTTTATTTTATGTTACCTAGACCTCGGGACCGAATGTGTTATATATATATAATGTATCTTTTGATGATATTGGCATGAATATATGTTATTTGCATATTTGGAAATTCGGGGTTGTTACAAACATGAACACATTTTTTTTGTGTAAAATCATCAAGTAAATTGATTTAATAATGGTAGTACGAGTTTTTAAAAATGGTAGTACGAGTTTACAGCCCTGTCCATTCATATAAAAATGGTAGTACGAGTTTTTAAAAACTGATTTTTTGTATATATATCAAATTCCTTAACGTATTTTAATGTAATCGTATTAACATAAATAATCGTATATGAACGACATAAATTGATAAACATTTTTAAAAATAAGCATACGTTGTTTTAATAATCATTGGCGTTACAAAAATAAATGAGACAAAAACAACTCTCCTAATATATGATTATTATGTTAATGTGATAAAAATGTAAAACGAAAATTAAAAAAGTAAGAGATGTACCATAAATGATATATAATTAAATCAAAAAAATCAAAAAAATTCAATATTAGGCTCATTTCGAACGTATCGAATAGACGATTATAATGGTGTAACTTGTTAAAATTAAAACATATTTTTTTAACGTATTTTAACTAATATACGATTATATGTGTTAATATAATAAATGTGTAAAATGAAAATTAAAAAAGTAAAAGGTATAAAGTAAATAAATTATATAAGTTTAGGGATATAAAATGTAAATGTTAATTTTTTTTTTGGTTTGTGAGAGAGCCGACACATTGCATGGGGTGTGGGGGTGTGAAACTTACAAGGGGGCATGAATAGTAACACCCTTTGACCAAAAAAAGGGTGTTCAATGCCTATTTTTCCGTGCCAATCATTTTTGATTTAAATATATATATATATAATATATATATATATATAATTAAATAATATATATTATTTATTTGTTTTATATGTATATATATATTGTTATTCTTTTTGTTTAAATATATATATATTATTATTATTTTGTTATATATATATATATATATATATATATATATATATATTAGAAATATATATATATAATTATTCTTTTTTTGTACATTTTACGTTCTTATCTATATTTATCTAATATATTCCTTTAAAAATAATTTTATTTACGTTTATTCTTGAATATTTAAGAAGTACAAATCTTAATACATCGTGTACAAGTTTAAAAGCTTTAAAACAAAATTATTTTTCGAATATGATTAAATCAAAAAATATTCAATATTAGGCTCATTTCGAAGATATTGACGAGACGAATACAATGATATAATTTGTAATAAAAATGTATTTTTAATATATTTTAGTTTATATACAATTATTTATGTTAATATGATAAGGGTATAAAATGAAAAATGATAAAGTTACACCATTGTAATCGTCTTTTTGATACCTTCGAAATGAGCCTAATATTGAATATTTTTTTATTTAATTATTTAATTATATATTATATATACTACATAAAAATATTTTTAATATTTACAATTCATACCCTTATAGTTTTGATGAAATGTTTGTTAGGAACACCTATCAAATCATATGTGATTAGGAAACAATAGTAAATCATATGTGATCTATAAGATTGTTATCTGAAACAATAGTAAATCATATGTAAATTTCAAATTAAAAATTAACATTGAATGTGTCGCACGGGTGGAAAGCTACGAATTTGACATTAGTGGTTGAGAATGCTCCTCGTGTTTTCTTAAATAGGTGACGTCCTCGTTTGAACCCACCTCTCTCTCTCTCTCTCTATATATATATATATATATATATATTTAAGTAATATATATATATATATTAGAAATATAGAAATATATATATATAGTTATTTTTTTTTGTACATTTTACATTCTTATCTATATTTATCTAATATACTCCTTTAAAAATAATTTTATTTACGTTTATTTTTGAATTTTTAAGAAGTACAAATCTTAATACATCGTGTACAAGTTTAAAAGCTTTAAAACCTCTAACATTTGTGAATGATTTCTTCCAACATCGACTAAATTCAAATTACTTCTTGATTTATTTACTTTTCTTTTCGTTTTACAGTAAATTAAATAACTAATTATAATGGTATAAAATGTAATTTAAAAATAAAAAATAATTTTATTTTTAATTATCATGTTGAACGTTGGAGGTTTTAAAACTTTAAAACTTGTACACGATTTATTAAGATTTGTACTTCTTAAATATTCAAGAATAAACGTAAATAAAATTATTTTTAAAAGAGTATATTAGATAAATATAGATAAGAACGTAAAATATACAAAAAAATAACTATATATATATATATTTCTAATATATAACAAAATAATATATATATATATATTTAAACAAAAAAAATAACAATATATATATATATTCATATAAAACAAATAAATATATATATTATTATATTATATATACATATTATATATATATATATATATTTAAATCAAAAATAATTGGCACGGAATAATATGCATTTAACACACCTTTTTTGGTGCATTTAGCAAATCACCCGGTGCAATTAGCCTCACCCTTTATGTTTGGTAAGCTCCGCAAAACAAAACTGCTAAAATGACCATATTGTCCCTAAATACTAGCGGGAAAAAAAAACCAAAGTCACAGTAGCATCTCATATCATATCCGAAAGAAATTGAGATCGAAGGTCTTGAGGCGATGAAGAATCGATAGCCTGAAAGAAGAGCAATCGATGAAGAAAGTCGTGGGTCTGTTTGAAAGAGGGTAATATCGTAATCTAAGATTTAGTTTAATGTTGTTACATCTATTTTGGTGGAACTAAAAAAACTTAAATTTTATGAAATTTGATTTTTGTCTTGTGTTTCATGTAACTTTTGTCCCATACCATATTAAATATGGGACTACTTTTTTTTTTGTTATGTCTTCCACCCATTCTATATATCAAATACACCTTGAAGGATAAGGTCACACTTGCTACCATTTTCTTGGTTGAGGGTTTGTGAGGTGTATATATACTAATATTTGTTGTTTTCTGTTGAACAATTCTTTATTTTGATTAATCAAGAAATTAAAATGATTAGATTTAAACAAGCAATTTAAGAAGGGGTAGACTATTTGCACCAAAAAAGGCTAACGACACCAAACAATGATTATTATTTTTTTGTTTTTTTGTTTTTTTTTGTATTTTGTCTTTTTGTTGTCTTTTATTTTTTTTATTTGTATTATATATTTTTATTTAATTGTATTATATAGTTTAAAAATGTTTTTTTTCTTTTACTTTTTGGTTTTATTTAAAAATAAATAAAAATTTATAAATATAAATATTACTAATTTTTTATAATTATAAAAATAAAACATAAACATTGCGATTTAACATATAAATAGAACATAAAATAATCTATATTACATTCGATTATTCTAAAATAACATTATCCGTAGTACAATTAACACGTAAAAGTTGTTGGTACTTCTGTATTCGATCTGAATACGGGGTAGCCCATCCTGCAGCACACGGTTAACCGTAGTGGAAAAAATGTTGAGTTATAGTAGGGAACGGGTATCCTTCTGCCATATCTAATTTCACATAATGGTTACCATTAACGTACCCAATTGTAAAAGCAACATGTTGATACCACGCTGACGGAGTGGACCTAAGCGGCAAGTACGTCATACAGCCTGCCATATTTATAACGTGTAATATCACATTATACTTTGAAGCAATCAAGACACCTATTTCAGGCATTGTCATCCAGTGTTCAACCGGTGCACCTCGATCTGATTGAAAGAAGTTTAAAGTGTTGTAAACAATATTCCAATATTGACCTCCAAAAGCGTTCCAGTATTCTGTCTTGTGTGTATCTAACTCTTCCATCAAGTTAGACCGAATTGTGGGCCATGCATCTTCATGAAGACCCAGACAGATAGCTATTGCTCGGAATCCACAATTTCCATCACCTCTCACATCATGTACATGCGTAATGTAAGGGTGAAACATCTTTGGAAATTGATTAATGTATGGATGTACATTATAGTTTTTGCCCATGAAAGAACTGTGTCTCGGTGGTTCCTGGTAACTCATTTTTTCCAAGTCAACAAATGTTGACGCGTTCGAACTACTACGTCTAAGGGGTTTTTCACTTGTAAAAGAAGGGTCAACATGAGTTGCAACAGACGGATCAACATGAGTTGCAAATGAGGGATCAACATGAGTTTTTCTAAAAAGCTTATCCTTCAACGAGGGCCGTCCACGAGTAGTCTTGTTAACAACAGGTTCACGAACCCATGTTTTTGATGCACTGGCTATCTCTTTTATCTTCCTCAGAAAACTGAACTTACCAGATCTCGATTGCTTGTTAAACTCTGTAACACCCGTAATTTTCGGAGAGGTCCAATGTCGAACCAGTGTGGAAACCGATCTTTAAGAAAATTATGAAAAATAAGATTTTGGGGTCAAAACTTAGATTTTATGGTTTTGTTGGATGAGGAATTCGAATACGAGTCCAACGGTCCTTTCCGGAGCGAAAACGAAGCTAAACGAGGAAGTTATGGCCAAAACGAGTTTCGGTACACCATGAGCTATTGTGACATGGTGATAGTGACACTGTCACAATAGCCGTGTCACTATAGCCAAAGGGAAGGGGTTGAGCTATTGTGCCCCGGCGATAGTGACACTGTCACAATAGCCGTGTCACTATAGCCGAAGTTGTACCGCGAGTGGGAAGGGTTTGAGCTATTGACTATTGTGCCCTGGCGATAGTGACATTGTCACAATAGCCGACGGGTTCCAAGGTGTTTTAAACCCTTTTCTTCTTCTTTTTCCCCATTTCACTCATCTCTCTTAACTTTTTCAAACTCTCTCATTTCTCTCTCTAAAAATCGTCTCTCTCTCTCTAGAAACCCTAAAACTCCTCCCCTCTCCTCTTCATCTCCTCTACCCAAAATAACCCATTTCCACCATTGTTGAACACTTGGGAGTTTGAGGCTTTTTGGGAGTCTAGGAGCTCTCTTTCGGAAGAATCAAGTGATTGAGGTAATTTCTAGTTAGATTGTTGTTGTCTTCTACTTTCTCTTCCTTATTGAAGTGTTTTGGGTGATATTGGTGGTATTTGGTTAAGAAAATCTCCTAATCTCATCACCTATGAAGTTAGGGTTTTGATAATTTGGGTTTGGGTTATAAAATGTTGGAGGATGATTTCTTATGGTTAGATAAGAATATTCATGGTTGGAAACTTATAAATCTAGGTTTTGGAAGTTTTGGCTTGAGGATGCAAACTTCATCAAAGGAGCTTACGTTGGAGAAACTCTAGATTTAGCTAAATCTAGCAAGGTGAGTTCAAGTTACTTTACGAAAACTTTGTACATGCCAAAATGAGTATTTTACAAATAATTGTGTATTTTACTTGAAAATGTTTATGGTTGAGTTATTTGGATAGTTTAACTCTTTTTGAAATGTTTATCTTCATAAATGTGTGAAACACCCATATTTGGGGCTTTTGGATATTTGGATGGTTAGGAACCATATTTTGTCTTTAAAAGATTAATTGCTCAAAATGAGGTTTATTTAATGGTTTAATCATGATAGCGTATTTGATTTTAACAAATCATTTGGAAAATGCACTTTTAAGTGTTAGGTGTTATTTTGAGAATTATAAGGGTGTGTGTCATTTGGGAAAACCCTTTTTGTTTAACCGTATTGAGTTTTGGGGATATTTGTCCGGTTTTAAAATGGCTCAATGTGGAGTCTTATTTATGGTTTGCATTTATTGCAACTTGATGCATTTTATTGCTCATCATTGTTATTTACACGCTTGGGTACTTCTGTCATTTCGGGTTGAACATGTTTTGTAGACTGTGTTGCATTGGATCCATAGGCAAGTGAGTCAGTCTTTATTTAATGGTCTATCTCTTTGTGCACGAGGAGTGGACTATGGGTACGCATGGTTATATGCGTAGGCCGTGGGGGCCACTAGCGAGTATGCAATAAGGTCGCCTGTAAGTCCTTGAGGTGTAACTCTACGGGGTATGCAATAAAGGCAATCTATTTATGGTTTGAGGTTGTGATGTCTATATGGCATGGGAACTAAGACCGGGGCTTGAGGTGTAACTCGTCTAGACTGGATACGCAATGGGACCCCTTGTATGTCCTTGAGCATAACTCTGCGGGGTATGCAACATTAGGCAAGTTATTTTTGGTCTGATGATGTCTTTATGGCATGGAAGTAATGGCCAGGGCTTGCGTAATCCAGTAACATCCTAAGTGACTTAAATTTGTGTGCCCGTCACTCTCGATGGAATCGGGTCTCCCCCGTCACCGAAAGGTGTTGTTTTTTGGTATATGTTTTTATCCATATTTTTCGGTGACGCATTTTATTTATATGAAATGTTCTCATGGTTATTGGCAGAGTTCTATGCTTCATACTTATTGGATGTCCTGGAATATTGGAGTTTTGTCCACGTTTGTATTTCTTGGGTTATTTACGTCCAATTACGTTTTGAGTGGGTTGGGTTTGGAATTCATTTTAGAAAACGCTTTATACATTTTGGGAACTTTTCTCCTAGATTTTGGGTGCGTTGGAAAATGAGTCATTTATGCCCGTTTGGGAAACCTTTTGGAAATGATAGACTTTGTCGTGAACTTTCATTTAAAAGATTTATTTAAATCATGACTATAACTACTACCTTCCGATTTATGATTTTATATAGTCATGATAAAATGCTTGAACTCACTAGGCGTAAGCCTAACCCTTTTTATTTGTCGGCATGTGCAACAGGCTCAGGTTGGGGTAGCTCTAGCTACATTGTGAAGTGGCGAGTGCTAGTAGTGTGCACGTGAGGTGACTTGAGTAGTGAAGACTTCCGCACTTATTTGGAATTAGCTAATTGTGTTATGTTAAGTAGCACCCGTTTAAGTGACTTTATTGTGGGAATTATAACGTTTTAAATCCCGAGTTATTTTGAGGAATGAATTGTGGAGACGATTTAATATATTTAGTTATTTTGTCGAAATTTTTAATTAGTTGCTCTTTCCAAATTTTAGGATGTTACAAATTCCTCAGTAAACATTTGGACTTCAGCTTCACAACCTACGTCATCATCTTGTAAAGATTGGCAAGGTGATAAATCAAGCGTCGTCCAAAATACATCAATTGAATCAATTGGGATATGATGACCTTTGTTCAAGTATTGCATTTGTTCGTGCGCACATGGCAACCCATAACTTGTACGTAGTAGACAACTACAATTTTCAGAAAATAAGGCAACAGATTGAGCTCGCTCATACTCTTGGAATATTATGTCTAATGCATAATGTGAAACGAAACCACACAATTGTTGGAAGTTTGGTATGCGATGACGATGTTTCGTTACACTTTTGCTCACTTGAATACTTGCTTTAATTTCTGTATCTTGTGACTGAATGATTTGATTGATCTTGCTCATAAATGTCGGTAGACTTGATTGCGCTGAATCCAAGTAAGTTTTCAACTTGGAATGTTGACTCTCCACTCTGTTACTTGTCTGATTTCCAAAGTGGAGAAATTTGTCAGTCCAAACAGATACAAACATTTCTTTATATTTCAACCACGTGTCATTCAGATAAGCAAGAACACCTGAAAATTAGAACAATTTAACCTTTTTAGTAATTGTTAAACTTACATATAACATTTTACTTATAATAATATATTAAGGTGTACCTGGATAGCTTCGTAATACTGCTTCAAGTTGTGAGAAATTAAACATGTAAGTTTCATCCGTTACCGAGTCAACTAATGTCACCCATGCATTGTAAAAGGAACCCCAGTCATGATTTGATGTTATTACTGGTTTACAATTTCTCATAATACTTTGGTAGATGTGCCATCTACAAAGTAATCTTTTAGCATCAGAAAATACAATACTGCATGCTTTCACCAGTGCCAACTCTCTGTCTGTGACGATCACACGTGGATAAAGACATCCCTCCATCAATGACTGTAGACAATTCAATGTCCAAGTATAATTGGATTCCTTTTCCCTGTGCATAAAGACAAATGCTACACAGAATGTCTTATTAGTTGAAGTTACACCAACAATTTCAAGGAGAGGCATCTCAAACATGGTCGTTTTATAGGTGGCATCCATCAACAACACGTGATATATATCCAATATTTTTTATGTAGTGTATATGATATATATTAAAATATATAAATCAAAAAAATTCAATATTAGGCTCATTTCGACCGTATCGAAGAGACGATTATAATGGTGTAACTTGTTAAAATTAAAATGTATTTTTAACGTATTTTAGTTAATAAACGATTATATGTGTTAAATGTAAAATTTAAATTATGAAAGTAAAAGGTATAAAGTAAAGTAAGTAAATAAGTATAGGGATTGAAAGTATAAATATCAAATCAAAATCACATTTTTTGTCGAAAAGGCCTAGGGCCTATAAAGGGGGTAAATTATTATGAAAAAAGGCCTAGGACCTATAAAGGGGGTAAATACAATGGTATAATTTATAAAAAGAATATAAATATATATATATATAACAAAAAAGAATAACTATATATATACTATATTTCTAATATATATATATATAAGTAATATATATATTATATATATAAAAACAAAATATAAATATATATAAACAAAAAAAAGTGAAATGAAAGATGATGGATGATGGATGATGGATGATTCCTTAAAAATAATTGTCACAACAAGCTGTCAATGACATGCAACCAATCAGCTGCTGCCACGTGTAAAGTGTAAACTGCAATGCATTAAATGCATGTAGTATATAAGAAGATGAACTCACTTCATTTTGAAGTAACTTGCTAACTCTGGACAAGTTCATCCTTCTTATCTTGAGATAGGTTATTATTAGTAATTTCCTTCTCTTTCTTAGTGCAAGAAACTTAGTGTTCCAACTTGTTTAGATTTAGGTTTAACCTTAATCTTGTTTCCGCAACAAGCTGTAAATTGTTAATGATTTATCAATAAACAATTTAGAAAAGTAAAATCTGTGTGTTTGTATTCAACCCCCCCTTCTACAAACTTGTATAGCCCTTCGGGACCAACAGTACCCCTTTGATTTATCAGCCAAATATAGGTGGCAGGCTTAAACGTCCATAATTTTTGCCACATGGTTCCGTTTTAGGCCATTACTAGTAAAAATGAAACTTCGAATGAGGTCCACGCCATGGGTAGGTCATTTTCTAGCAATACAACATGATTTGAGTGGGTTTTGATAAGATGCAAGACGTACGTTCGTTCAGTTTGGCCAATACATGGCTCTGTCATCTTCTGACACGAGAGAAGTTTTTGTCAAGGTATTTCTTGTGTAAACCTTCTAATTAACATTGTAGATGGCCCATGTAAATTTCCATGGAAATCCGGCACGGTTAGTTCGTACGAGAAAACCCAAATGGTACCCTCTTTGGTGTATCGACAAAAAACAAGTGTCGCGCTTAAACATCCATAACTTTTGCTACAATGCTCCGTTTTAGGCCCATGACCAGTCAAAACGAACCTCGGAGCGAGGGTCATCATATAGGTAGGTTCTTGTGATTTCCTTGTCCATACCGACCATACTAGATTGCAATGAAAATATTTTGTGTCCATCTACAATGCTAATGAGATGTTTTTCACCGGAAAGAACTTCAAAAAACTGTTCTCATGCCATAAATTGTCTGAGCCATGTATTGACCATATCGAACAAAGATGCGTTGTGCAGTTCGTCAGAACCCACTCACAAGTGATTTGCAGTCACTCATATCACTTCAATTCTTTTTCTCTCAGACTATGATACCAATTGTTAACAAAACTTTATGATATTACAGAGAATAAGAGCAATGGATACATAACAATGTACTATAGCTACTAAAAAGAAACATTCAGCTACAACTGGAATTTTATTCTGAGTAACACAATACTTGATCAACATTAAAATCCTAAGACATCCATCATTCATGAAACCCATATCAATTGTTGATCAACAAATTGTTGGAAAATGAGTTAGAAATTATGGGTTGAAGCCATTTTGGACGAAATTTAAATTGGACAAGCGTCCTATTTATGTCGAACCACTTAATGGATCTCGTTCACCTCCGTAAGAGCTTTATAACGAGCTAAAGTTCGTCCTAAATAGAGCTCGTATGAATGAGAAATTGAATCTCAAAGTAGACTCTAAGATGTGGGTGTTGTAGGGGAAAAAAGGTTTGTCCCACATTGGTGGGAACGTGGAAATAGAACAAGTTTATATATGGTTTTGCAAATGGAGAGATTAATATGTATTGAATGAAAGTCCCCCTCATGTGCGCGCACAGGGGAGGTGCGAATTTTGGACCGATTGGGCACCGGACAACTGAACTTGTGTGCACGAGCGCGTCCTGCGGACACGAATGCAGCACTAAGGTCGACCGAAAGGTTTTTGGAAAATAATTTTTCAGTTTCGTTTACAAGAAACTTTTGACTTTCCATTTGCTTATATTAATCCCTCATAACTCCCATGTACCAGCTGCTATAAATTGGTGTATGGAGTTCATTTGAGACACACGACTCTCACATCAGAAAACGATCAGCTTATCAGGTGTGAACTCGGTTTTTCTCTCGGCCATTTGTCTTCGTCCGGCAGTACTACTGCTCCGGCCGTTGTACCCTGGGAAACAGGCACTGCAGGGTGAATCTGTTTTAAGGGCACTGTGTCAAACACATGCTTTAGGCCATGTTCTGTTCTCTTCTCTTATCTTGCCTTTTCCTGTTTATCTTTAATTTTCTATTCTACACAAATATAATTTGATTTCTTTTTTACTGAAGTTTTTCACATAAACATGGTTTTGGGTTTTTCAGTTTGCGAAATATACTATTTTGATATTAGGTATTTGGGTGTTTATGGTTTTTTATCAATCATGTACTATTTTGAAATATTTGTTTTTGTTTTCTTGTATAAAAAACAGGCTTTGTCCTTCCTTGTTGGATTGCATCTTCAGTTTGTTAATTTGGGTATGAGATGGATTAATCTTGTAAAAGTAGTTTCTTTAAAGAATGAAAAAAATGAGATGGATTGCATCTTCAGTAGTTTCTTTAAAGAATGAGATGGATTAAACCAAAGGGCCTTTGGCCTAGCGGTATCAGATCCTTTGGCCTCCTAGGAGGTCATGGGTTCAATCCTCACCAAATGTAAGGATGGTGTGTGAGTTTATTTGTTACATTTGCCGTATATATTTATATACTCCAAAAAAAATGAAAAAACTATATAATATCTTGTAAAACAGATATCTAGAATAAATGAGAGATTTTTTGCCTATATTATTTTTGGCGTGGTTTGAAGTCTTGAAAGTTTGAATTCTACCAGTAATTAAGGTACCGCTGAGTTAATGGCCATTTGGTAAGAAACTCATTCGTATGCATGCGGTCAATACCCGTGCCGACGATTATAGTTACAACGTGGATCTCACTCCCACTATGTGAGTTAAAAAGACACAATTTATATATAAACAAGCATAAACGAACATAAATGAACATAAACGAACGTAAACGAACGTAAACGAACGGACATTAACGAACATAAATGAACGAACGAGATCATTGTTCATGTTCGTTCATTTAACTAAACGAACAAAAAAACGTGTTCATGTTCGTTCATTTATTAAATAAACGAACATAAACGAACTTCCCGCCGAACAGTTCGCGAACGGTTCGCTGAACGTTCGGTTCGTTTACAGCCCTAATAAAGCCTGATCCAACCAGGTTTCACGATTTTTTTTTTATCTTTTCTTCTTAAACCACCTCAATTTTATTTTATTTTGAAAGGCTGTACTAGGCTATGCCTAGACTAATCTCTTGGCAAATTATAACTGTAAGATATCAGCCCTGATTAAAACTCAGTGACCACAATTGTTATGTACGCCTGGATTAGAACCCTGGACAGATGAGATATTCCACCACATCCCAGGGCCTTAACCACCTCAATTTTGTTGGCATAAAATTTAAATTAATTTGTATTTGTAATTGTAGAGATATTTTCCCATGTTTTAAATGTCTAGGTTCATGTAATAATCTACAAATATAAGGAGTCTAGAAAAATGTTATGGTTACAGAATTTTTCTAAGTAGATCTTTATGGTTGCAGAATTTTACTGAGCTTCATTTTGGATAACCAAAAAGCCGCTTAAGAGAAAATAGGCTTGTGGGAAAATAATGTCTAACTAGGCCTTCCGGTCCCAGACGTCGTTTCTCGGTTGCTCTTGGACTTCAGGCCTTAACGACCATCTATATTCTCTAATCCTAGGGAATTGGTCAACCGGAATATGGAATAGGAAACTCTCTCCTTTCATAGCTCTCAGGCCTATTCTAGAGAATATAGATGGTCTTCTAATTTAAACAATTTTTGAAAATAATTAATAATTAATTCTTATGAATAACCAAAATAAGCATCTTAAATCGCCCTATAAAAAATGTTAGACCAGATTTTGTACCATCAACCTTAACAAAACTACATATATAAAGGATATGTGAAACTGAAATTCCAGCCTTCAGATGCAGAGAGTAGTTGTACCTTACAACTCATAAAAGCATTCCAAGTCTACGTATAATTCTTGTTAATGTACAACCACACGATACAACAAATTATGACACACGCATACTTTCCATCTAATCCGCATCAGCAGTGAAATCCGGTTCTGGAGGCTTTTGCAATTTCATCAATTCCCTAGCACTCTTCAGGTTCCGATTCCTGTGGACCCCACGGAGAGCGTTGGCGGCAAATCGTGACGCCAAGAACGTAGCCCCAAGGCTGTAAGAACCTCCACCACCACTGCCGCCGCCGCCTGCATTATTGCGTGCCGCTAACTCCGCCTCCTCCTCTTCCTCCTTCCTCCTCTGCTCCAAAACCTTCCTCTTGGAATATCTCCGCCACGCCGCCTGAATGAAGCACGCCGCCCATGTCCGCCACTGCTGTGAGTAAAATCGGAAAGTGTGTTGTACCTGTCGACTGTGGAGTCGCCGGAACTGACCCGCAACAAATTTCAATTCGTCGGCCGGTAATGCAAATGCCTCAACCTCTCTCAAGGCCTTCACGGTTCTGGTGGAAGATGGGAGGTTGGCGCCGGATTTAGGGTCAAGGGCCCACGTTAGAAGCTCCTCCCCACAGAAGTCTCCTTCTTTCAGAAACCCGCTGTTGAAAAACCCACTTCTGCCGCCATCAGTGGTTGCACTCTCGAGACGCCCACGTATTATGAACAGCATTTCGTCCACAGGGTCTCCTTCTCGTACAATGTACGTATTATTTGTGTATAAACAAGGCTTCAGTCGTTCACAAATGGCATCAAGCAACCTTTCGTCCATGTTCTCGAACAATGGAACCTGCAGGATGATTGGAGTAACAAATGTTTAAATATCGACCAAGAGTGAGGTTCAGGGGAACCTCAAAAAAATGGAAAACTGAGGAACACCGTGGTAGCCTTTCATCTGGACAGTATGCACTTGTGCACACAACTAAATTAAGTTGTTTTTTGGTTTTTATGCACGTGTGCATGTTACAAATTACCTGATGCACAAGTGCATACCGTCCAGGTGAGGGCCACCAGGGTGTTCCTCAGTTTTCCGTTTTTTTGAAGTTTTCCCTGAACCTGACCCTATCGACCAAATATATAAATAAACCGCTTGGACCTAAATTAATGTCATTTTAATAGCGAAGATAAATAATAGTGAATTATTTACTTACCCTTTTGACCAAACCAAGACAAAGATGACGTTTAATATCCCTTCTGAGATCCTTGGGTAGATTCTGAACCAAATTCTCCTCGTCCACTCCACGAGTTTCCAACCACTTGTACTGATCGTAGCGTCTTACACGCTCCCGGAGATCCTGTGGAAGTAACCGATGATGCATCCACTGCTCTGAGTCACGTCTCTTAACTCTCATCTCTTCTAGTCGAATGGTAAGAGATTGAAGATACGTCTGTGTTACAGTAAAACAACTCTTAGCAACCCAAGTGAAATCAATCAACATGGCAAAATGGATCCATTTGGAACAAAAACAACCCGTTTGATAACCGTTTGGGTATTTATGGATCCACAAAAGTTTACTGATGGCTTGTTAACGTCGAACACATTCTGAAAAAAGATGCCCATTTGGACCATTACTCTAAAAAGAAAATTGTAACGATTTGTGGTGTAAAAAATAATTTGTTATTTTAGTGCATCTCTTCAAATTAATTGTTATAATAATGCATACTTTGATCGAAAATTGTGGATCCACCAAAGCAGTAATAGGCCTTAATGAAGCAAAAGTAACTGAGGAAATAAACAAAAATGATAAAGGAGCT
Organism: Saussurea involucrata; assembly: GCA_033807775.1. Classification (NCBI taxonomy): domain Eukaryota; kingdom Viridiplantae; phylum Streptophyta; class Magnoliopsida; order Asterales; family Asteraceae; genus Saussurea; species Saussurea involucrata. The sequence continues at coordinate 27,283,072 of CM066324.1, forward strand.
CGTAGTATTGTCACCTCTCATGGTTATTTTGTATAAAAAAAATTCAATTAGAAAAATTACATGGTGAATATTAAGCACTTAACTTATGCAATGAAAATGGGGGAGTAAAAAAGAAGAAAAAACTTGAAAGAGATGAGGATAATTATAAAAATGAAACACGATAAGACTAGTTTCGTGTTCAAAAGTAAATTGGTAAGTGGTAGTGACGTAACCTGCATATTGCCAATCAACAGAGCAAAGAGAATGAGCCCGAATATGGCTAGTGCAATGGAAAATATAGACTCTCCAGGATAAGTGCTGGTTTGAAGTCCCTGCCCAAGAGTGCTGCAGTTGAAAATAAAAACTCATCAGTCACTGATCGTTCAACGTTTCAATACAGTTCTATCCTATACCCAAAAAAGAGGGTACATAACAGTAGCATTTTCGACACTTCAGATTTTTAAACGTAATCTTAGCAACTAACATCGTCAATTAGAAAGAAAAAATATATATATATATATATATATATATATATATATATATATATTAACAAAAAAAAACCAAAAAACCAAGAGAACGTATAATATTACCTCAAATTCTGTAGCCCCCACCACAGGCAGTAGCAATACTTTGAAACAAACTTGGTAGATGAAACAATGTCTGATGATAGAGCCTGTTGGAAAATCCCAAAATCAAATGGTGGGTTATCCCCATCTGGGGAGCAACCATCTTTTAAAACAGAGCTACTGATGTTTTTCCAGCTACCATAACCCTCCATGTGGTCGTTTCCACAGTATAAGAAATGGGTATCATGCTTGCTTTTTTTACAAGCTCCCTGCCAGCATGTGTCATTACGTTCTACAGACAACAAATACCAGAAGGCCCCAACTATCTGAAAAAGATAAGTAGTTAACAACATAAGTTCATACTCCTTAATGTCAAGAAAGACTTATGATAAGCAGCTTAAACAGTTGCTTACATGACTGGCAAGCATGTAGAGCAACAAATAATAAGCAGCACCCGCCCATGCGGTTTCAGCAATTACACCAGCAGTCCTTTTAAGTTCCGAAGTCAAAGGCACAATTCGAACAAATCTGGGAACATACTGAAGCAACACAATAATAAGTAAGGCTTGTTTAGTAGCCAATACATCAGAACCATTAGACCTCTGCAGAAATCTCCAAACGACAATCTGCAAGAATTATAAAAATAATGTTATACACTTACAAAACTTCTGTGATCCTGTATATTCATTATTAATCAGTGAAAATGATAGGAATTCAAACAACACAGAACAGAGAAATAGAAAATTTGGGAAATGGGGGTGAATATTGAATGGAAAAATAAGAGACAATAACAATGGAAAACAAGCAGTAACCAACTCCAGGGAATACTCCCTCTCTCTCTAGCTAAGCTAAGAGCCAACAAACTAACTGAATACTTTTTACATGCTTTTCCCACCATTTCCCCTCCACTATTTATTATCCTCCTTTCCTCTAAACATTATTTGTCATAGTTGGGCCTGATTCTCCATTCACTCCTTTGGGCCTCCTGGAATATACTTTCCAAATTCTAGGCTTAGGTAAAGACTGACTTAATTTGGATGGATCCGTAACATTACTCCCGCCTTCTATTAAAGTCTTGTCCTCAAGACTTGTATCAGGAAACTGGCCCCTGATCGTGTCAGCATCTTCCCAGGTCGCTTCGTCTTGGGTTAGTCCTTGCCATAGTATGAGCCACTGTACTATGTCCTTCCCATCTTGGGTTACGGAGCGAACAACCAAAATTTCCTTGGGAGCAGGAAGATCCGTTGCATCTAATTCCAACTCAATGGGTAAATTATGTTCAGTCATATCCGATCGTACCGCTTTCTTGAGTAACGACACATGAAACACCGGGTGTATACGCGATGATGGTGGTAAATCCAGCTTATAAGCCACCGTCCAATCCTCTCCAAAATCTTGAATGGTCCAAAAAAACGAGCCACTAGCTTCTGGTGGATCCGTTGGACCACCGTCATTTGTCGGTAAGGTTTGAGTTTCACATACACCCACTCCCCTACCTGAAAACTAACATCTTTTCGCTTTTTATCTGCTTGTTCCTTCATTAATGACTGAGCATGCGATAGATGCCTTTTCAGTTGCTTCAAGGCCTCGTCTCGGTCACGTAGTTCCTGACCCACAGCCTCTACTCGGATCTCTCCCGGAATGAATTGAATTACCGTCGGCGGTTTGCGACCGTACACCACCTCAAATGGTGATCGACCAATGGAACCATGAAACGTCGAATTGTACCAGAATTCCGCCCAAGGAACCCAAAGAGCCCATGATCGAGGCTGATCAATTGCGAAGCAACGGAGATACGTTTCTAAACAACGGTTAATAACTTCGGTCTGCCCATCCGATTCCGGGTGATATGCGGAGCTCATGCGTAACTCCGTTCCCTGTAAGCGAAACAATTCCTGCCAAAAATGACTAAGGAACAAAGGGTCTCGATCGCTTACAATTGATTTGGGAATGCCATGATGTCGAACCACTTCTCGAATGAACACCTCGGCGATCGACTTGGCTGTGTATGGGTGCTTAATCAGAATAAAGTGACTGTATTTTGACAATCTGTCCACCACAACGAGTAAGGCGTCGAACCCTTTCGACTTTGGCAACCCCAATATGAAGTCCATGGAAAGATGCTCCCAAATGGCATCGGGAATATCCAAGGGTTGAAGTAACCCGTTTGGAGCTGTCGAGCTTGCCTTGTATCGTTGACATACATCGCAGGACTTCACAAAATCCTGGACAGCCGCTATCATATCCGGCCAATACAAATTAGATGCTAAACGACGGTACGTTCGATAATAACCGGAATGCCCTCCGGTGAGTGACGTATGAAACTCCTTCAATAATGATGGAATCCACTTTGAAGTACGCGGAATTACCAACCGATCTTTATAAAACAAAACATTATTACGCACGCTATAACCGGGGTGTTTTGTCGGATCATTTTGGACTTCCTGAGTTAGTTTTTGTAAACTCAAATCAGCTCGAATTTCCTCCATTAACTGAGCTCCTTGGATCCACACCGGACCCGAATTCAGAGCGGACAACTCCCCATCTTCTGCCCGACGTGATAACGCATCGGCAGCTCTGTTCTCGCGACCCGGTTTATATAAAATTTCGAACTGGTAGCCCAAAAGTTTGGCCACCCAGTTTTATTGTCCGGGGTTTGTAACACGTTGTTGCAACAAAAACTTCAGGCTCTTTTGATCGGTATACACCACGAATCTCGTTCCCATAAGATATGATCTCCAATGTTGGACCGCGAGAACCAATGCCATAATTTCCCGCTCATAAGCTGATTTGGATAAATTTTGTTCACTCAAAGCTTTGCTAAAGTAAGCTATTGGGCGTTGATGTTGCATCAATACCGCTCCAATTCCCCGACCCGACGCGTCACACTCAACAATGAAAGGAACCGTGAAGTCCGGTAAAGCCAATACCGGAGCTGTGACCATCGCCTGCTTAAGATTTTCGAACGCTGTTTGGGCTTCCGCATTCCATCCGAATGCATCTTTTTTTGTCAGATCCGTCAATGGTTTTGCAATGCTTCCATAGTGACGTATAAATTTTCTGTAGTAACCCGTCAGCCCCAAAAATCCACGTAGCCCTTTCAAGTGTTTTGGAACCGGCCAATCCAAGACAGCCGATATTTTCTTGGGATCCATGGCAACTCCTTTGCCGGTGATGATATGTCCCAAATAATCGATCGCCGTTTGACCAAAAGAACATTTTTTTCTATTCACCACAAACCGATTGGTAACTAAAACTGAAAGAACTGTGCGTAAATCATCCAAATGTTGTGGCCACGAAGGACTGTAAATAAGGATATCGTCAAAGAATACGACTACAAATTTCCGCAAATACGGTCTAAAAATGTCATTCATAATGGCCTGAAACGTGGCTGGAGCATTAGTAAGGCCGAAGGGCATTACCAAATATTCGTAGTGACCGTCGTGAGTACGAAACGCGGTCTTGTCGATACTATCGGGCTTCATGCGGATCTGATTATAGCCTGATTTCAAATCCAATTTCGTAAAAAATTGGGCCCCTGTCAATTCATCAATAAGCTCCTCTACAACTGGAATCGGAAATTTGTCGGGAATAGTCGCTTTGTTAAGAGCCCGATAATCCACGCACATTCGCCACGATTGATCTTTCTTGCGAACCAATATCACCGGACTTGAGAAAGCACTCTTACTTGGCCGAATCATACCCAACGAAAGTAACTCCTTCACTTGTCGTTCAATTTCAGCCTTTTGAATATGTGGGTACCGGTAAGGTCGAACACAAACCGGCCCTGAAGAAGGGATTAGAGAAATACCATGGTCATATGTTCGATTTGGGGGAAGACCCGTAGGGTCTTTAAAAACTTCCACAAACCTGTCAAATAGAATTTGTAAGTCATTTTGTTGGTCTTGTGTTAGACCATCACTCGAATTTGCCGATTCTACCACTTGTACTCCAGTCGGTGATGGATTACTATTTTCCTCCAATGACAACCATGTGTGAAGAGAAGCCTTGACTACTTCTGAATTCGACAGTCCCTGGATGAACACCGATTTTCCACCAAAAACGAACCGCATCGATTGTTGATTCCAATTGTGGATCACTTCCCCCAAGGTTTTGAGCCACTCCATTCCCAATACCAAATCTAAATGTCCCATTTCAAATAGTAAAGCATCAATCGAAAAAGCACAGCCACTAATTTCGACATTTAACTCCATACAACGTTGATTAACAAAAATCGTATGACCATCACCTAACTGAATATTAATACCAGAGAAGACTTTCGAAGAAAGTCCCAAGGCTGTAACTAATTTGCGGGACACAAAGTTATGAGTTGCGCCACTATCCACCAAAATCACAATTGGTATTCCAGAAATTTCACCTTCGATTTTCAACGTTTTCCCCCCTGATTCAGAACTGGCTAAGGATCCATGAGATTCCAACACCGAACATTGCCCGACCGGTAGTACATCCTCAACTCCTCCTTGTTTGTCGTCTATTGGTTCCATGGCTCTAATTTCTCCCTCCTCATCAACAATTTCATCGTCTGCTAATAGAAGGACTCTTAGCTTCCCCTCCGGGCATTTGTGAGCCGGCCCAAAAGCTTGCCCGCAACGAAAACAGAGGCCCTTCTTCCTGCGATCCTCCCACTCAGTACGAGTAAGAGATCGAAACCCTCTGTTACGGTTTCCCATGGTCGACGACTCGGAAGAGACGACTGGAGTCGGTCGTATTACGGTAGAAGGTCGAATTCCATCAGATCGAGTCGGTGGACCCTTGTTAGGAAGCCCATTGTTAACAGATCCTTTAAATTCAGGACGGCCCATACTGGAAATAGAATCAGATCGCACGTTCGGCCCAGTACCGCTCCCATGGCCCTGATAACGGAATAACGGGATTGGGATACACTGATTTGCGATGGTCGTAACATCTCCTCAACATCTTTGGCCAAGTACATGGCGTCCAGACGAGATTGAGGTCGATGAAGACGCACCCAACGCTTCACCTCATCTCGAAGTCCCGCAATGAAATATCCCAAAGTTTGGGATTCAGGTAAACGGGGGACAAGCGATAACAGGTATTCAAAATCCTCAATGTAATCATGAATCGAGTTTACCTGTTGAATCGTGGCTAATTGCTCGTATGGATTCTGAATCTCTAATCCGCTGAATCGCTGAAGTAATTCCTTCGTAAGTTGATCCCACGTGATCTGATCGTATACTTCTTTCACAATAGTGAACCAATGTTGAGCCACCCCAACCATACACAACTGTGCCAGGCGTATTCGTAACTGGCGAGGGGTACCATGGATTTCAAAATAGAGCTCAACTTTTTTGATCCACCCTTGAGGATCGAACCCCGAAAACTCTGGTAATTTGATCTTCTTTGCTGCCCAGGGTAATTGATCGTTCATCACCTTCGGCCGCTCACTATCACTCGAGAATTCATGATTTGGATGGGAGAAAAAATCAGAGTGCTCCATGTACACACCAGATTTCTCACCCGTTTCCAGATTCTGTTTGCCTTGTTGCTTCACCCAAGCCATCATCACTTTGCGAAACTCAGCCTGTTCCCCCTGATCCGCTTCAACAGCTTGAATGGATGTTTTGATTGCCTGGACATCCGCTTGCAGTTTCTGGATCTGCTCCTCATGGTGATCTAACCTGGCTTGTTGAGAACGTGTTTCCATGGCGAATCACAGCAGGTCACAGGTAGGTCGGACCAATGATAGGAATTCAAACAACACAGAACAGAGAAATAGAAAATTTGGGAAATGGTGGTGAATATTGAATGGAAAAATAAGAGACAATAACAATGGAAAACAAGCAGTAACCAACTCCAGGGAATACTCCCTCTCTCTCTAGCTAAGCTAAGAGCCAACAAACTAACTGAATACTTTTTACATGCTTTTCCCACCATTTCCCCTCCACTATTTATTATCCTCCTTTCCTCTAAACATTATTTGTCATAGTTGGGCCTGATTCTCCATTCACTCCTTTGGGCCTCCTGGAATATACTTTCCAAATTCTAGGCTTAGGTAAAGACTGACTTAATTTGGATGGATCCGTAACAGAAAACCCCCAATAAAAAGAGTAAGGTGGCGTTTGTTTTTTAAGAGATGCTGAAGTCTGAACTCTTATTTCACTTCTGATTGATAAGAGGTGGCGCTGAAGTCTGAAATCTGAATCAATAAGATTGTTTGTTTTGTAAACTGATAAATGTCTGAATTTGTTTAAATTATGTATTTGACCCATTAGAATATTATAGTGTTGGATTTATATACATATATCTACAATTTCACATGTTTATGCATCATCATTATGAAATTTACATCTAAATTATAAAATTAGCATTCATTTAAATGAATACGTTTAATCGATAATAATATATTTAAATTATATCAATTTAAATTTCAAAGCCACCTAATTATAGCAAATTGAGTTTTATTATAATCCAAGTGAATTTATTGAGAGAAATAATCTATTAAGGTTAATTTATTGTGAACAATAAGAGGCAAATAAGAGGTTGGTTTACCTCTTACCAGATAAGAGGACGTTAAGACATAAGTAGCTCTGAAATTTTGGAAAAAACAGTCTGAATGGCCCTACATCTTAACAAATCAGACTTAAGAGGCTAGTAAGAGTTTTTTTCTAAAAAACAAACAAGGCCTAAATACCTTTTCCTCATCACACCAGAGATCCAATCAGATTTATGCAACGTTATTGACATTGTTATCAATTAACAACCACTAGAATATGCCAAGTAGCTAACAAATGGGGCCCATACCACAAATGGGCCTACATGGCACTCGTCCAGCATCGGCCTCACATAGTAGCAGTGAAATGGGGTTAAAATGTAACAATTTCATTCTTTGAGTTTTAAAATATCCAACAAGTTATCTAAGTTAACAACTTTTAAGGTAACTTCATTATCTAACCTGGGGCAGAGGCACCACAGCAAGGAAATCAATGATAAAATACCACCGAAGGTATCTCTTAGCAATTTGTGCAGGATCTATCACAAGCTCACCCCGTCCAAATACCCGAGATGATGGGGCAATGTAAGCAGTTCGGAACTGAAGAGCCATGTGAATTAGATAGAAGGCATCAACAACAGTCCGAAGGGTTGTCGCTGTGATGGCTAACTTTCGATCTATACCAAGGCATTTCTTTGATTGATCAAAGACTGGAAGATAGAAGAAAAGTGGATCGATAGATACGGCCAAGATACAGGAGACAACAAAGTATTTATTCCATGCGAGTAGAAATTTATCTTGAGGGTCTAAGATCTTGTTCTCTGAGACCTTCAGATCTTCAGGGAACACAGCCCGAGAAACTCCAAACCCAAGTGATCTACCAATGGATTTAAGTCCTTCTGACCCTTTTCTAATTCCATTTTTAAATGACTTAGAGGAGGTTGCAGGTGCACGAGCAGGACGACTTATCCCCTCAAATCCACATTTGTTCATTGCAACTGAAGAGGCAGGTGATGATGATCTTGAATCCAAATCGTCCAACCTTCAAATGCAAAATAAATGTAAGAAAAAAGTTGAAACCAGAAGCAACACAAGGTGAATAAAATAAGATGTAACACGTAATAACATATAATAAATTGGGATAGAACAACTTGGAGATAGCAGCAGGTTATAAAAGAATAGACATCCACTAGCTTAACTGTTAACAGCAAGAAATTAGAACAAAGAAGCGTCTGACTAACATCTACATCTGATAGTTTTAATCCAGTAAAAAGATAAAGGTGGCCAGAATTAACCAAAATCTGCAGAATTTATTCTTGAATTTTCCAAATTTACCAGTTTCTGGATCCTGTGAGTAATTAACATCCGCTACATGCCCTTGCAAGTTTTGAGCACCTCAACTTGTACGAAGAAGTTATATTTGAGTGATATTCGGTGCAAGGGTTCGCTATGTTTAATATGTGCAGAAACAAAAAGTTCTAGCCTATAAAACTGTAATCAATGCCTGTGGAAGGATTGGATAGTAACAAATTTTACAATCGTACAAATATCTTCAGTCTGCTTTCACTCCTGCTGTGTGATTTTATACGAGACCTAAAAGGCTAAAACATTATCTGTTTGAGCCCTATATACCCAAGTTAGTCGTAGAGTAGGGCACTTTCCTATGAAGATACAGATACACTTGTTAAAAGTAATAAGATTATTATCTTGACTTCTTGAGCTACAAAGCCCCCCAAGTGCCATGTTAAAAGTATGCAAACTATGAGTAGTTTTCTTGATAATATTTTAAATAAAAAATGACTACCGACAGGAGTCAAGCAAGAAACATTCTAGCCAAACGAAACATGAAACAGTATCCAAGGTTATAGGTGATCCAATACCCATTACCATTTACCAAATGCAGAGGCTGGCTAAACTAGGAGAGTAAAAACAAGAAAAGAAAAAGAATTACCTTGCAAACTTCTCCCTGTGGCCACCAACATATTGGGACTTTGATACATAGTCGAACATTTTGCCAAATTTAACATATAAATCTCAACTGCAGGCCAATAGAAGAGATACAGTTAAGGAACTAGGTAAGAATGCAATACACCTTAACCCACATTGTTGGGAATTTTCCTTCTTTCCGGAGAGAAGACAAACTTATAGCTTTACCAGAAAAGGATGTGCTCTTTCTACAGCAAAGTTGTTAAAGGCTCAAGGCGCACTTAGGGGCAAAGGGGTCTCGGGGCCTAGGCACGAGACGCAAGTGTTAGGCGCGAGCCTCAGGAATGCTAGGTGCATATTATCAATTTTGTGTATATAGATATATACTTATAAACACACACACACACACACACACAGTTACACTAACTCAAATATGCAGCAAGTAGAAGCCTCCAATGCAGCAACCAACAATTCGATAAAGGCAATAGTGAGAAGGGTTTAAGCGTGAGTTGTGAGGGAGAAGTTTTAAGGTCTGGGTATATTATGGTTTGACTTATGTCATCTATCTAATAAATCTTTTTTAAGAAGTTAGGAGATGAGAAAACTTATTTAACATTAGGGTTTGACTAGGTATTTAATAACTCTCTATGAGGCACACCTAGGCCCACAAGGTGCCACAGCCAACACGCAGGGCCTTAGTGAGCCTCGTGAATACGCTGAGCCTCGACTTTACAAAAGCCCAAGACCTTGAGCCTCAGAGCCTAGGCGTGCTTTTAGCAACTATGTTCTACAGGTAGTTTTGGATCTTAATTGTACACAGCCATATATACAACAAAATGATACCTTCCAAGATTTATTTACCAAACATTTCATATTGTATCACCTTGATTTCTTTCATGCAAATTTATAAAATTACTCATCAATTATCATATCCACTTTGTATTATTAGTTTCTGAGTTTCTCTATAAGATATTAAGATGTTGAGGTGTTCTCCTCCCACTCTCCTCTATAACTGTTGGTTACTATGTCATCTCTCCTCTTTTTCATCAATTATGAAACTTTGCATGCCCCTTTATACTTCTTATCTCTTATCATCTATTACAATATTGTGTGCTTACAGTGGCTCTCTGCCTGATAATAAAGAAGAAGAATAAGTATGATTGGAAAGCATTTCTTTAGGGGAACGGTCTTGTTTTCACATTTCTTCATGCATTGCTTATTTACTTATTCCTTTTAAATGCTAAACTTGATATCTACCTATAATTCTTCACCATCCAGAACCACAAAGTGTAAAAAAACTAAGATTGAGCAACATCACAACTTGTACAATGCTTAACACATGAAGATATAGAAGTTGCCTTGCTATGACAAAATGTCAAATACATGTAGTTTTAATAAATTTAGGATATCCAGTATGCACAAAAGGGCAGTTATGTACAACTAAGAAAAAAGTTCACTTTGAGAATTCTCATTATTAATGTCTTCTTGAGATTCATATTTAATAAATCACCATTACTTATTTGGCATTATCTTTATTGTTTTGAAAGTACGAGACTTCACTGCTACATACTTTCTCGTTTAATTTCATTTTCATTCATTTAGTAAGTTTCCAGATATTCTAACCAGCAAGTGAGATCACCATCTAAATTCATATTCTCCTCAGTTTCAACCATAAAACTCCTACATCAAATTTCTTCAGTTGTTGAAGAATCATAGGCATTTGTGATGACAACTAGGATAGAACCTTCAATTTCATAACGCCTATTAATTATATGTTCAACATAAAGCCATAATACGAATAATCATGGACGCCCAAAACCCCCTTAGAAAACCTAATCCTTCAATTTCACCTTACTGACCCGAAAAATTCGCCAGTAATAGCCAAGTTTCCTTGAACGCATGTATGTTAACTTAGCAAACAAACAAAAAATCACCTATTCCCTCAAAATTCAAACAAATCTGACCTACCAAAAAAGCATAACTGTCAATTATCAAAGTCAAATACAGTCATCAATTACATCGAATTAAAAATTTCTGAAGAAAAATAGAAAGATCTCTGGATATCATACTCACAAGACTTACAATGAAACTAATACCGCCGGATTAAACCATCGCCGTCATCTGATGAGTGAAAATTGTTCCGCCGGATATATAGAAGATTGATTTCATTCAAAAGAAAGCAACGGAGAAACTAGAAACGCCGAAAAATCTTCAAAACACCGTCATCTTTGCTAAAGAAATTGAAATCAAAAGTAGTAGCAAGAGGAGTTTGATGGCGCTCACGGAGAATCCAACTGGTGGCTGCCGGGAGGGTCAGGGGGTTAAGTTCGGTATATGGCCCCTGAAGTTTTACGGTAATTCAACTTAACGCCTCAACTCTTTAATAAACTGCAAATATGACCCAAAAGTTATTGACTTTTGCAAAATGACACAAATTGTTACACTTTCTCAAAACCCGAAGAATCCAAATTCCTGATATCGATAACGGGACCAGTGTATAAATGTGTTACATTTTTAAGTAGAATCGTGAACTAAATAAAAAATTGAGGGTTTTAAGTTGAAAAGTATCGCACAAAACGTTTCAAATCAACAAAAATATATAATGAGAATCGAATCAAATATAACCGAGGTTTTTGTTGCATGTATATTGATATATTAGAGGTCTATTTACGCAATATAGCGTATATACCTCGATTATGATGTTTTCCTTATTTAATTTTATTTTAGATTCTTTATATTTAAAATAAGATAATTATTTTGTTTCTTATTATGTTAATCGGTTACGTTGTGTTCTCGAAACTCATTTTAGAAAGGAAAGGGAGGGAAATGAGTGGAAAGTAAAAAAAACTTGTGTTATCGAAACTTTTTTAGGAAAGAAAGGAAAGGAAACGGAAATAAAATAATTGCAAGTTTCCTTTCAAAACTTTCCTCGCAAATGTGGGAGGAAAGGGAAGGAAAAGAAATGAAAGAAATTAAAAGCATTTAAAAAAAATTACTGAAATTATTAAAATTACAAAACTACCCGATATTTCTTTATAAAATATATATTTTTAAGGGTATATTAGTAAAAATGACATTTTTCCTTTCCTTTCTCTCCTGTTCAAGAACACGAAAAAATCTTTTATTTACTTTCTTTTCTTTTCCTTTCGAGAACACAAATGAAAAAATTAATTTTCTTTCTCTTCTTTTCTCTCCGGATTAGAGAACACAGCGTTCCTTTCTCTTCTTTTCTCTCCGGATTAGAGAACACGTCGTTAGTTATATGAATTTGAACATACAGCTTTAAAAATTTGTAATCTTATATTTTTTAAATAATATGCACCGATAAATACTATTTGATACATAAAAAATGGTTTTTACGACTTCGTATCAAATGTTTATAACATAGTTTAGGTACATGGTAATTTGTGGGGTAATACATAAACATGGTATTTAAACCACCATCCACTTAAATTGATGAACAATAAGTTTATCAAGTAAACTATTTTAGTTTCAAAATTGGCATAAATATTTTAAAATTTCAACATTCACTGAATAATAACATAAAATGTTGTACATTGTAAAAGACTTGAAACTAAAATTGAATAAAAATAAATTGATATTTCTAATGGAGAATATGATACATAATATAGTGGGCATCTTATGTCATATTCACAGGCTTCACATTACTACTATTACTCCACAAGATTCAAATATTTTCAAAACTACTGGATAAATATTTTATGGGTATGATAGCATCAACAATGGCCTTTGACCAATTGATTGATCAGCTATATAAAGTTTATGTTAATAATAATACTAGTAAAACATTTAGTGAGTGATGTTAATTTAAAAGAAGCATGCTTTTATAGGCACAATGAATGTATGTTGTCATCCATAATCTGAGAAATTTCAAATAACCATACATTTTTGTAGCTCTTGTGTTTTTTTCTTAAGGGGGGGATTGACATTTGACTTGGTGCCTAACAAGTTATGTTAGAGGAGACCCAGGTTCAAATCCCTTTGTGTTGGGTCACGCTCGTTCAAAAGAGGAGATAAATTTGTCCAATTCATATGGAAGAGATTCTTATACGACCCTCAAGGATCAAAATGATTATATGTTTTGACATAAGTTTATATGGCCGTTTGCTCATTTGGTGTTAACATATAAACAAGGATGCAACATGCATAATTGACGCTCGAGAAAAGCCAGTTTTAAACTGGTACACAACATTGGAAGAGGAACATGAGTTACAATTTCATACAATGAACCTTAGTGAGTAACTGATGAGTTTAACAAAGGCAACTTGCATCACATGGGAAGTTTCGACGTGGCTCGTATAGGATAATAGGTAAGCATCGTGATTGTATGTTCATAAAGGCATTTACAATACAAGCTCAACATTGAACATGAAATGTTTCGTAAATTTTGACAAAATATGGTGCTTAAACTTTAAAGTCATGGACTCAAATAAAGGTTTGAGTGTCAAGCATTGGGTGAGAAACGCATTATCAACCAAGTTAATGGAGAATAAATAGTGATTACCTGCAATCAGTTATATTTGAATTGGTGTCAAGAAATTTCGATCGAAGAAATGAACATATTGGTTGTTACTTAAAAACCCATACAAATTAAAACATGTAGTTGGATCACAAGCTTCCTTTTTTTTATCATGTTAAAAACTTATTTCATTCGGTAAATTAGAAAGTGCTAGAAGAATCACATTACAACCAAACGGGTATTAAGCAATTACTAATTGTGAATACATGTATTTCCATGAGTCTTTGTGTATAACATTGATGTCTAGTGGTGCACTGATCACTTATGAGGACGTGTGTTTTCGGTATTTGCTGTACCAGTGGTAACTTTGGCCACATCCAAAGCTGTGGCCTCTGGTTTCTTATGAGCGTACAACGTAAAATAAGCAAGGGTACCGATAACCACAAATCCACCCAACATCATCCTAATGGGTGATTTTGGCGCCCCCTTTGAGGTTTGGTGGAGAGTTTGGCCTTGGTGCATTCCCTCAACTTGTTGTGGTGGTTTATCTGTTTGTGCCATCTTCATCACATTTCCGAGTCTTACCATCTTTTTGTTTCTTGTTGTTTTCTCTCTTGTCTTTTATTAAATGTTGTATGCAATTGTGTGAAGTTATGAGTACTTCTCTTGGTGGGTTAAGGTTGTTATGAAGTTTAATGAAAGGTCGAAAAAGATAGAGAAAACGGGAAAACATGAGGGATAGAGAAATATATGGAGGAAAGAGCTTTATAGGTGATTGACACATATAAGGCTAACATTGAATTTAGGAGGTCTTCCTATTTCTAAAAAACAAACTTTTTTTATAGTTCTTAGTTTTCATACTAAAAAAGATATATGAGTAAACTACAATTTTGGTCCATGTGGTTTACATCCAATTCAACTATGAACAATGTTCCTAAATTTCATTAAATAGTAATGGTTATTATAGTGTGCATTTTGTTTTAAAAATGGTTCACTGACATAACATCATTAAAATTCATAGTTAAATAAGGTCATCCGTACCCGGCTCGGGATGGGGCTCGGGATGCCTTCGGGCTCAGCGGGAATGGGCTACGGCCCTTGCGGGATGCGGGATGGATTCCGGGTTCGGGATCCCGATTCATCCCGAAGGTTTATAAAAAAAAAATTATTTAATTTTTAAAAATAATGCCGTTGAACGGCTCTTTTTAAACAAAAATAAATAAATTTTTTTCTCAATTTAATCCCACTATATATTTAACCCTCAACCTCTTATTTCTCACACCTCTCGAACTCTCTAAAATTCTCTCAACCTCTTATTTTTCACACCTCTCAAACGATTTGAGAAAGACTTCGAGTTTTTCATGACCCCGCATGATCACCTTACGGGAAACGCTTTGAGGGTTACTTTAGCGAGAAAAGAGCAAATTCAAAAATTTCATAATTGGTAGTGTTTTGTATTTTGTAATTTTTATTTTTAATGAATGGTATGAATTTTTATTTTTATTATTTATTTTATTTTTATTTATTAAAAAATATATAAATATTTTTATTTTGTTAAATAATTAAATGTATAAATAAAAGAATTAAAATAAATGAGGTGGCAAAATGGTTTGAGGGAATGGGGTAAGGGTGTTTAGGGATTGAGTGAGGGTTAGGAGAAAAGCTGATGTGACGCTGATGTGGAGCTGGAATCTTTGAAAGATGGGGTCATGGGGTACTGATGGCCTAAGGGACATTTTCATCATTTTACTATTTTTTTGTTTTTGTTTTGTCTTTTGTATTTTAGCCAAATAAAAAATCAAGGACCAATTTTGTAGTTGGGAAATTAATTAAAATACCCTAAGTTTGTCCCCTTCTTACCAAAATACCCTAAATCTCTATCGGTTTATCAAAATGCCCTAAATTTCCGCGGTGGCCCCCGCGATCGCGGGCCCAGCCCTCGTGTCACCCAGTTTTGGAAAAAATGTCCCGCGGAGCCCCCCAACTATGGCCGCGGTGACAAGTTTGGTCCCTGCCTGCGGTGACAAGTTTGGCCTATCGCGGGCCCATCGCGGGGAACCACCGCGGGCCAGGCCGAAACTTTGTGACACGTGGGTGTGGGCCCGCGATCGCGGGGCCCATCGCGGAAATTTGTGGCATTTTTGCAAACTGAACGAGATTTAAGGTATTTTGGTAAAACAAAGTCAAACTTGTGGCATTTTAATTAATTTCCCTTTTGTAGTTTACTTGTATATTTTTCTTTTTATCTCTCTCTTTTTTGTATTTTTGAATATTATAAATACTTAATTATTATTTTTTTTAAATTACATTTTGCACTTTATAGTTATTTAAATAATCCACTTTATCTCTATTTTTTATTTTTTTTATTTTACACTTTTCTTATAATAACATATCTATTAATGTATTTACTAAAATGCATATTATAAGTTGTTTCATATTTCACAGTATTTAAAAATTTGGTGAAAATATCTTTAATTTGATACTTCATTTCATACTTGTAATAACCGTAATCTTATTTTCCAAGATGACAAGAATAAAGGGGATTTCGGGAAGATTTCAAGTTGGAGGGTCTAAAAATAAATAAAAGAAAGATGGCCTTTCGTGCAATTAGTGAAAGGTAAAAACCCCTTCATTTACCCTAATTTTCATTTCATGTATGTGTGTGGAGGCTGGAAGAACTCGGAAAGAACTTTGTGAGCATCGATCGTCGTCTGAATCGGAAGAAAAATCAAAGAGGTGGGAAACTGGGAGATAGTCTGCTTCAAGGTAATCTTTTATATCATCTCGTTCATTGTTTTTTTTTATCATTTGAGTATTTGTAGAAAAATGGTTGAAAATGTTGTTGTCAATGGATTTTGGGGGATAATGTTGGGATTAGCGGTTAAGGTAATGATAAGAAAGGTTTAGTCATGTTATTGTTCCATTAAAAGGATTAAAATCAGATTGTGCTGTGGATTATCGAGGGTTTATGTACCTTGCGATCGATAAAATGCGTATCCGGAAAGTCGCCAACTGTCCGGATGGGTTAGGAATCCGATCAGGTTTCCGGAAGTGGTATCCGGATGATTTGTAATCGGAAAGTGGTATCCGGATGGTTATCGGATTGATCTATCCGGATATGTGCTACTGTGGTCGATTTATTCCCTCTTAAGAATCCTACTTATCCGCCAGACGAGTTAGATTGTTGTTTGAGTAAGAGTTGACAGTTGTTATCAAGGGATGTTCGAATGGCTTATCCTTCTCATTATTTATCGTAGGTATTCCGTTAAAGATCGGAGGCGTAAGTGAGGAAGTTTAAGCAAGGACGACATGTGAGTTCTCTAACTGTTAAGTGATATCAAATGTGAATTCAAATCAAGAAGTGTTATGAAATGGTATATTTTATTATGTGAAAGTGCATGTTCAGAAAGTTAAATTAAATTGTATGCATACATTGAAAGTAGACGTGTGTTGGATAAGTCGGGGTGTGTCCCGCCAGTGCTCATACCGGGGGGTGTCCCGTTTATGCCATGAGAGGAGTGACCCAGTAAGGCAGCGTGAGACTGACACGATGTCACTAATGTGTGACTTCAGTGTGCCACTTACATGTGCAGTTTTACGTGAAAGCTTATTGTTAAAGTTTTGTTGTTTATAATTGTTTATGAAATGTTTTAAATGCTTGATGATGAAACTATTTCCACTAGGGGGAGCTCACTAGACCTCATGGTCTAACCCTCGATTTTCCAAAACTAAACCTTTTTAGGGAAACAGTTGGTAGGAAGTTCTGGCAAGGGCAAGGAGAAGATTTAGAGTGAGGATGCTTTTAGACGATAGTTGTTTCCACTTATTATTTAGACTTTTAGTTAAATTCTCAGTTGTGAATAGGTTGTACCGCAAACCTAATTTTGAAATGGATGTATTCGGTTAAATTTAGGGGATGTTTTGGCTGGTTGCTTTAATATTAAATGTTATGCTTTATTTTAGTTCTGGGTTGTTACAGTTGGTATCAGAGCCATAGTTTAAGAGATTTAGGTGACCGGACATGCCTAGACTTAAACTGTGGGTGTAGAAATCACGACTGAGAATCAGGAAATTGTTAGGAGAACCCTATAACAGGAATGGGATTAATAGGGTAGCGATGACAGTCATGTAAGGTAGGTTCGAGGTTACACTTGGCCAGTGTAATTGCAATTTACAGGTACATGTATGTGCTTAATTTGCCTTATTATTCTGGAACTGTTGCCCTAAGTTGTTTTATTTGGTATGTTTTCAGTGAACAACAATGTCAGGAAGAAAATTGAGGAGCCAATCGAGAGAGCGGTACCAGCTGAGGGGGCGGTACCAGAGGTGGAACTGGTGCATGTGGAGGAGGTTGTGGAGGATGGACCAGTGAATCCTCCGAGACAGTTGGCCACTCGTGGGAGAGGTGGGGGTCGCGGTAGGGGAAGAGGGAAGTCGAAGGCACCCGAAAGGCGGTCACCCAGACAGAAGGAGCTGTGGGGACGGCTAAAGGGAAAAAGAAAACATCGGTTACTCGTCGAGCAAGGAGTGTGAGGCTCCTGAGGACCGTGAGCTATCACAACAAGAGAGTACGACGTCTGTGAGGAGCCAGTCTAGGGGTCGTAGCCGAGGCCGCACCCAATCTTTCGTGACTGAAGAGAAATTCACCACTGAGATAGGAAAGCTGCAAGAGACCTTGCAGGCATTGCTAGATCGCCAAACAAGATCAGCTTCTGAGGGTCGTACCAAAAGTGGTAATGAGACGGGGGTCGAGGTGTTTAGCCTACCCGTGACCGAGGTGGGGTATCATTCTAAGCTAACTCCAATTGAACCGAGTGGTGCTAAATCAATTAAGGGATGCACGTTCAAGACCTTCACATCGTGCAAACCGCCTTCTTTTGATACCAGTAAGTGTGCCGAAGGAGACAAAGTGTTGTTCGCGATGTCGATGCTGAAATCGGATGCTATATTTTGGTGGGATGAAAGGGTCAGAAGTGGCCAAGGCAACTACGTGGGAGTCATTCACTAAGAGGTTTAAGGCGCAGTTTTGCCCAGTGGCAGCGGTTAAAAAATGGAAGAAGAATTTATGGAGTTGGAGCAGGGGGCGATGTCGGTGCAAGAGTATACGTCAAAAATTCATTAAGAAAGCTCGATTTGCAGAACTATATGTGCTCACTGATGTGTTGGTCCCGAAGGGTTATACAAGTTTGTAGAAGGGGGGGGGGGTGAATACAAACACACGATTTTTACTTTCTAAATTGTTTATTGATAAATCAAAACAATTTACAACTTGTTGCGGAACAAGATTAAGGATTAACCTAATCTAAACAAGTTAAGAACACTAAGTTTCTTGCACTAGAATAAAGACAGAAATGAGATAAGGAAATTACGAATAATAACCTAACACACAGTAGTAAGGAAGAAGAAGATGGCCCGAGCACTTCATTTCTGAAGTAGGGTTCTTCTTATATACTGCATGCATTTAATGCATAGCAGTGTTACTTTACACGTGGCATCAGCTGAGTGGTTGCATGTTTTGACCTTTGTAGACAACCTTAGTAGCCGCATGGTGCACAGTGTAGAATCAGAGTTTGTTGTACGATTCTAGACAGAAGGGAGGTCCGTTCTGACATTTCGTACGGAGACGTGCAAGGGAGGTAAGACAATAGTACTTTGTAAGGAGACTTCATGATCAACTTCGTTGAATCAGTACTTTATCAGCGATTACTGAAGTCTTCTACTTGATACTTCACGTTGAATGGACAATTCTGTGACTTCGCTGATATCCGCATCAGTTCATTAGTAGACTTGTCGCTGGTTCTTGGGCTTAATCTTCGACTTCAGCGTAGAACCTTTGTTGACGTGAAACTTGTCTTCAGGAATCATAAGTAAACAACTAAACTATCAGCGATCATCACAGAGACTGAACAGACTCAGAGCTACTAGATGAACAGTGTTCGCTGAATGTCTAATCTAAAGAGCAAGAGTTCCTATCAGTGGTACTGTAAAGTCTTAGTACTTATCAGCGATAGTGAAACTCTAATACATATTGTTTACTTACAATTTTCACTAAGTGTTAAAGAGAGGGTCATTATCAAATCACTGAGGGTTTGGATCAACAATCTCCCCCTATTTGATTATGACATAGCAACAAATAAAATTGCTAAGTATGAAAACATAAGGATAAAAAGAACTCATAAAATATTTGTCCCTTTTACTGTTTTCTGGGATCTTTTAAGTACTGATGGAGTAAAGTACATTCGCTGAAAATTTTCTTTTAACTTCGTATAAGATTACAGAGGGAAGTAGAAAAATTACAAGTACAACAAATTTAAATTACAAGTACAAAAGAGGTAAGCTAATAAGGATAGAAGAAATACAAGGATATCCTATCAGCCTTCAAGAGGTTCTTCCTTAATGAGAAGTTCATCAAGGGTTTTTGTTGTTGGGATCATCCAGACAGGGACCGTTACTCCTTGATCTCGTTTATTCTTTGCTTCAGCAAAGATCAAGGGTTTGAGATAACGTGCCTAACGATCGCGTCTAAATTCACACCAATAGATGAGATCCCTGAGCTGTTCAATGGGAGTGATGGGAAGCTCAGAGACACGTTGAAAACGTTGTCCTTCATCGTAGTCGAGAAAAAAGATACCATAAGGTTCGCTTATGACTTTACCAGGGATGAAACGTTCACCAGGTGGCAGAGAGGTATCCAGCGCTGAGAGATCAGGATCAGGACCAAGTACTTCAACACGTGAAAAACCAATACCTGTTTCGTTCCGGATAGGAGGACCTGAATCTGATGGTTTGGACTTTTTTTGCATATGCCCTTCTTTGTTGAGTCGCAAGAGGAGGAGGAGGAGGAATATCCACAGCAGAAGAAACCAAGTCGATATGAGAATTTATGATTTTCTCGACATGGCTCTTATATTGTGAGGTAGATCGCTGAATGGCTATTCGCATCTCTAACCATTCAGAGAAACCGTACTTATTGATCGTAGCAGCGTAGATGTTTTTTTAGTACCATTTTCTCTGAATAGACCGACCTTAACAACTGGAACATCTATGGTCGATTTTCCTCTGATGAATACCTTGTGAATTTTGGCAGCCCGATATCGATAGTGCAGTCTTTCTTTGCACCATTCCAAGGTAGAATCAGATACCTTGGTCTTTTCTTCAACGATCTTCTGGGCGTCTTACCATAACTGACGTTGGACTTCGATGGGAGCTATTTTCAGTTTGGGGTCATTCACCGATTCTTGGGCAAGCTGGATGGCGAGGGCCTTATCTTTTTCTTCAGCTTCCTTCTTTTCGGCGAGTAATCTTGTGGCTCTAAGATGATCAACGAACTCTTTCTTTGATAATATGTACTTTGTGGGAACAAGGACTTTGGAGCGAGGGAGGATGATTCGCTGATCCTCGAATTTCTTGATCATTTCTTCTCTCCTTTTCTGATCCTCTTCACATAGCTTTTGAGGAGCTAAGGAAGGTCTGTTTTTGTGAGAGAGAAGTTGTTCTTCAGGTTCATTGGTCTCAGTGGTTAAATCCAAGACCGGGATTATTTCTTCAGCTCTTGTGGCTGGGATTATTGTTGGTGCAGCAGTGGGGACTTCAGTTGGATCCTCAAACAGGGGAGAGGACTAGCTGAAACACAACGATTGTTTAAATAAGAACATGGGAAGAAAGAGATAAAGAAAAGAATGGGGTTTAAGTGTATAGAGGTTTTATGGAGAGGAGAACTGAGATTGAGAAGGGATAGAGAAGGGATGCAGTGTAAGGGAAGAGAAGATATTGTACCTGACAAACTGGCTTTATCTGAAGGATGGCCAGATTGCCTTCTTCAGCGAGGCCTTTGTTTTTACCTTTGTCAGCTTCAGACGCTGCAGGCTTTGTCTTGGTTGTCTCCCATGATGGTTCATTTATTGAAATCCCTTTCACAGGGACCTTCTTGGGCTCAACGAAGAAGAAGTCATCATCATCATCATCATCATCATCTTTAGGAGATGATGATGGTTCTTCATCATCGATATCGATGGGTTCTTCGTCTTCAGCTTCTTCTTCTTCAGACTCGACCTCATCAGCGTAAGGTTCAGTCACATCAGCAACAGATTCCTTGTGTTGCTCTTCGAGTTGCTCCCCCTCAGATATAGAGGGAGGTTTCTCGGTTCCCTCAGGGTTTTCAACTCCCTAAGGTTGTGAAGTAGAAGTAGCAGCAGCATTTTCATTTTTCTCCCCCTCCGAATTATGGGGAAGATCTTCAGCTTTCTTCTCCCCCTCTTCCACATTATGAGTGGGGGAAGAAACGGATTGATCAGCAACAGCAGCAGTCATAGGATTACTGTCTTCCAGGCCAGTAAGTCCCATGAAGGTTTCAATCACAACTATTCTTGCTTCTAGGCCAGAAATAGTAGGACTGATCTTTTGGAGATCATCTCGATCGGCCTGAGTAAAGTGAGACTTTAGGGCATCCAGGCGATTGAGTATCTGCTGAAGGAGATCTTTGACCGTGGTGACCTCACCCTTAAGAGTACCAACCTCTGTCTTCAATGATGTGACTTCATTGGACAGAGTGGTGAAGTTTGTTGCCAGGGTGGTGTTGGTGAGGTTGAGATTGTTGATGTTTGTGGATGTTTCAGCGAGAGTGGTAGCAAAAGTTCCTATGCTGCCATCCACCTTCTCCATATCAGCTTTGGAGGCTTTTTCATCAACGACCTCGGTCAACTTTTTAAGGTTCTCTCCAGCGTCTGTAACCGCTGAAGAGTTTGTGGAGAAAGTGGTGTTGTAAGATTCCACCTTTGTTTCCAGGGCCTTCAGGGAGGTGTTGATATCCCCCAAATTAGGACCTGAAACAATTATTAACTTATGAACAGAGGAAAGCTCAGAAGTTTGGGGTTTTGAGAGAAGAGTTGGTTGAGTTATGTGTATACCTGCAGGTGGGTTTGCAAAGTTGTCGAAACCTCGTAAACCTGAGAAGTGTTCCATGTCGTCGTCGAGAGTGCCTTGGCGCATGGAGGTGCCTGCAGATCCTAAGTTTGTTTTCATCATCGCATGTAGAGTATCAGCAGTTGAATCATGAACGATGACGGGTGTCTCTGAGAATGTTGGAAAAATTGGTGGAGTGTCCAAAGAATGAGTGGGAGGAGTGAAGGATGAGAAGATTGGTTGGGTGCGAGGTTCAGCGTTGGATCCGCTGACAATCACTTCAGTCTATAGAGAGGCTGAAGGAGGTGGGTTCAGTTCCAAGTTTATAACCTCAGTGTTTAGAGACGCTGAGGTCGGAATTGAAGGGGTGGTTTGATCAGCTGTGGCAGAGCGTACCACAGAACTATCCGACAACTCTTCAAAGTGAGCTGTGGAGTCTTCAGCATGTGAATGCTTGGAGGGTTGCTCCTTGGTTTTCTTGATTATTTCCTTTTTCGAGAAGGAGTGGAGGGTGCAGCTTGGGTATCAGCGGTGGGGATTTCCACTGAAGTAGCCACAGAAGTAGAAGAATGAGGATTAAGAAGAGATAAGAGAGTAGTAAGACGTACCTCGTTTGGCAGAGGCTTGAAGTCGAGCACCTTAGGGCCAACCTGAGAGAGTCTCAAATCACCCTCTTTTGGGTATTTGTCCCTAAGGCCAAGTTGAAAGATGGCACTGATGAATCGGGGATATGGAACCCATGACGGTCTATCAGCCATATCAACTCTGAACGCAAGGTCATCATAGATGACTGAGGCCCAGTCAACATGGAGACCTTTCAGCAATGCATAGCCCATTGCTTGCTGAGGTTGAGCAGCTGGATCAGAGGAGCCGGACTTCGCTGTCATGCAGCTTATCAAGTGAGCGAAGATGAAGTTCATATCGCTGGGCATTTTGGACTTCTTGATCAGGGTCAGTTTCTTCTCAATCTGCTTGTCCCTCCCTGTGTCCCATGCGTAACCCATTGCATCAAAGAATGCAGTGATAGCTTCCCTATCAGCATGGTTTTTGTAGTTTGGGAGAGGGACAAAGGGTTTTTCTTTGGTAGCGACGGGGAGGCTCAGTGCACGTCGGATGATGGCAGGATTGATTTTGGTGGTGCCAAATTTGGTGTCACAGAGAATGACATCAAGGAGTTTCTTAGGGTCTTTGGTTGAAGTAACCTGAGCTCGTCTGGCAGTATACCAGAACTGAGATAGAAGGAATTTATGGGCAGGGGGTACGAAGGTTAAGGCTTTGAATAAGCAGCAGGTTTGGAGAAAATTCACAACTTCATCCAGATGCCTGACTTGCTTTCGTGGAGGAAAATCAAAAAGCGCATAGAGGTTGTTTGATTTTGAAAAATTTACTTCCTCAAGCGTGAACTTGACTTGAGGAGCTTTGGGAAGAGTCAGTTTCTCAGCAGCAGGCGATTTCTCAGCGGTAGGAGCAGCAGTAGAGGATGCCATTTATGTTTAACATATATAAACATGAAGAAGAGATAAAGAACAATGTCTTAATGTGGAAAGATTTTCCAATAAGATGTTGTTGATTTTTGTCCATTTCATTCAGACCAAAGATGTCTTAATGAAGATTAGGGTTTTCTAGTTTTGACAAAAAGAGACAAGAACTAGTGAATGTCTTATTTTCCAGTTTCCTTTAAAGATAAGGATTCTGGAAAAACATATGAAGAACAAGTTTAAGATTTTTGTTTTAAACTTGAAGAACAACCATGAAGGTTGTGTTCATAAAATCATGAAAGAAAATGATTTCATTTTAAAAGGTTCTTTTGTTTGATCCTTTAAAAACAATAATAAGATCAGAAACAAGTTAAAATAGGTAAATAATAAGAATATTAACCTTGTTGTCGAAGAAGGAGATGAACAGTTTTCTGGAAAAACTCGAGTTCAAAATGCAACAGTAATTTCTTGCTTGGAGAAGAAGATGTTCGCGTAAAGGAAAAATATAAACTCGAAAGGGATAGTGAGAGTAGAGAGAGAAAAACTATGAGCGGGAAAGTTTTTCATCATGACACAGACACGTGTTTGCATTTGATTGGATGGTAAACGAAACGTGCAAACGTGTGTCAGAAAAAGAACGTGCCAGGGTTTATCCGTTGTGATGATGTCATAAACGTCCTTTCATATTTTAGGATGTCTCTGAGGTTTTGAAAGCTCAGGGACATTTTGAAAACATGAAGCACTGAATAGAAATATCAGTGTTAGTTTTAGAAATTTCAAAGTATCACTGAAGGAAGAGATATTCAGCGATGCAATTTGTTTTGAAATCTTTTAGTTCTAGACGAACGTCAGTGAGTAAAAGAAAAACATACCTTGATATCAGCGAATCAAGTTTGTTCAGAGAGAAGATGATAGAATGGGTTATATAAGTTGGTTTTATCTGGTCGCTGATCAAATGTGAACCTCTGAAGATTTAATTCTTCAAAGTTCAGCATTCCAAGCTCGCTGATGAGAAAGTTAAATCTTGTCTCATCAAGAGGTTTGGTGAACAGATCAGCTAACTGAAAGTCAGTTGGGATAAAATGAAGTTCTATATCACCATTCATCACATGATCTCTGATAATATGATACCGGATTTCGATATGTTTGGTCTTTGAGTGTAGTACTGGATTGTTGGCTATAGCGATGGCACTACTGCTGTCGCAATAGATTGGAATTTTCGAGAGCTGAAGGTCATAGTCCAGTAGTTGATTTCTCATCCACAAGACCTGAGAACAACAACTTCCAGCGGCTACATACTCAGCTTCAGCGGTGGAGGTGGACACTGAGTTTTGCTTTTTACTTGTCCAACTCACCAGCTTTCCGCCCAGGAGCTGACAGCCTCCTGTGGTGCTTTTCCTATCCAATTTGCAACCTGCAAAATCACTATATGAATAGGCGATTAGATCAAACCTTGAATCTTTGGGATACCAAAGACCTAGGTTCGGAGTACCCTTAAGGTAACGAAAGATTCACTTTACAGCGATCATATGAGATTCCTTAGGTTCAGCTTGATATCATGCACACGAACAGGTTGCGTACATAATATCAAGTCGGCTAGCTGTAAGATACAAAAGAGAGCCGATCATCCCACGGTATGTCGTGACATTAACAGGTATTCCAGAAGAATCCTTGTTTAGTGTCAGCGACGGTGCCATAGGGGTTTTCATAGCTGAACTCTGAGTTAAATCAAATTTCTTCAGCATATCTTTAACATACTTTCCCTGATTAATGAAAGTTCCCTTTCCATTTTGTTTTATCTGAAGACCAAGGAAATATGTTAGCTCACCCATCATACTCATTTTATACTCTACTTTCATTCTATCAGCGAAACGAGTACAAAGGTCAGGGTTAGTAGAACCAAATATAATGTCATCAACATATATCCGAACAAGAATAATATGACCTTTTACTTTCCTGAAGAATAGAGTCTTATCGATTTTACCACGCTCAAATTGTTCAATATGGAGATAAGTAGAGAGAGTGTCATACCATGCACGAGGAGCTTGCTTTAAGCCGTAAAGTGCCTTATCCAGTTTATAAACATAACCTAGATGCTTAGGATCTGAGAATCCTGGAGGTTGTTCCACATAGACTTCTTCATTCAGCTTTCCATTGAGAAACGCTGACTTAACATCCATTTGATAAACTTTGAAGTCTTTGTGTACAGCGTAGGCTAAGAATAGACGAATAGATTCTAGTCTTGCTACTGGAGCAAATGTTTCGTCGTAGTCTATACCTTCCTCTTGTCTGTATCCCTGAGCAACAAGACGAGCCTTGTTGCGGGTTACAGTTCCATGTTCTTCCAACTTGTTTCGATAGACCCATTTAGTGCCTATCACTGTCTTGTCAGTTGGTCTTCGAACAAGTTTCCAAACTTTGTTTCTTTCAAATTCTATCAGCTCTTCTTGCATAGCGCTGGCCCAATTTGGATTCTATTTTCTTTGGTTCAATCAGAGAAATAAAGTTAACAAATAAACAAATATTACCTGCACTTCGACAAGTCTGAACACCAGCGTTTGGATCACCAAGAATTTGATCAATAGGGTGATTGACAGTCCATCGCTGAGCCGGAATATGAGTCGCTGACTCAACTTGAACTGGAGGAGCTGAAGATGAGGCTTCAGCAACTTCTGGAATATCAGCCAAGAGAGGAGTAGGTGCAGTTGTCATTACATTCACTGATTGCTGAGAAGTAGATGGAATGTCTGAGGTAGAAGCATGCATAGTGTTTAAAGGAACAACTGAGACCCATGAAGTTTCAGCTTCACTAGTATACTTGTTTGGGATGATAGTGGGACCATCATCTTCAACGGTATGAGTATGAGGAGCGGGAATATCTTCTGAATCACTAAGATGTGAAAACATCCATTGATTCAGTTCTTCAGTATCAGCAGAAGGTCGAGAATTTGCTGAACGGGATTCGTCAAAAGTGACGTGAATAGTTTCTTCAACAGTCTGTCTTCTTCGATTGAAGACTCTGAAGGCTTTAGAGACTGAGGAGTATCCAAGAAAGATTCCATCATCAGCCTTAGGATCAAACTTTCCAAGGGCATCTCTGTTGTTCAGTATGAAACACTGACATCCAAAGATGTGAAGAAAGCTAATTGAAGGCTTTCTCCCATGGAAAAGTTCATAGGCTGTCTTGTTGAATCTTTTGACTATCAGCGACCTGTTTTGCGTAAAACAAGCAGTGTTGACAGCTTCTGCCCAAAACTGAGTAGGCAGGTGAGAATCGCTGAGCATTGAACGTGCAGCTTCAATGATAGTTCTATTTCGTCTTTCAGCAACTCCGTTTTGTTGCGGTGTTCTCACTGAAGAAAAGTTGTGAGAAATACCCTTACTCTCAAAGAAGGAATCAAGAGAACTGTTTTTAAATTCAGTCCCATGATCACTCCTTATTGAGCGAACGGTCAAGTTGTTCAGGACTTCCATTTTCCTGACAAAGGTGATGAGTTCTCAGGGGTGTCACTCTTAGAACGGAGAAACATTACCCAGGTATTGCGAGAGAATTCATCAACTATGACCAGTGTATATTTCTTTCTAACGATGGATTGTTTGTTAACAGGGCCAAACAAATCCATATGGAGAAGTTGTAGAGGAGATGACACTGAGGAAACTTGCTTTGATTTAAAGCTTGCTTTGGTCTGCTTCCCTTTCTCACACGCTGAACATAAGGATTCTTTGGCATATGAGTGTTGAGGTAGACCAGTAACTAACTCTTTAGAAGAAAGAGTGTTCAGTGTCTTGAAGTTGAGATGGGAGAGCCTCTTATGCCATAACCAGTTGGCATCAGATGAGGCTTTTGAGAAGAAACACGAGTTCTCAGTGCTTGTTGAGTCCATGTTTATAACGTAAACATTTTCCAAACGATAACCGCTGAGAGCTATCTTCTCCTTTTTGTCAGCGACAAAGCAGGATTCCTTAGTAAAGATTACCTTGTTATCCATGTCGCAAAGCTGACTGATGCTTAGAAGATTATGCTTCAGCCCTTCAACATATGCGACTCTTCTGAAGGTTGTTGTACCATTAGAGAGTACACCAAACCCTCGGGTATGTCCTTTTCCATTTCCACCGAAAGTCACAGAGGGACCCTTCTCTTCCTTATACTCAGTGAGCATGTTCTTCTTACCAGTCATGTGTCTAGAGCATCCGCTATCGAGATACCAGATACCCTTCTTAACCTGCAAACAAAGGAAGATTAGTTTGACTTGGGCACCCATTTCATCATGTGCACACACTTGTCAGTGGAGGTAGATGGAATAGAGGGTTCAACATTCTTCGCAGCATTTGAAGATTCAGCTTTATCAGTCTTCACTTTGGTTAATTTCTTAACCTCAGTGGTCTTCTTTGCCTTGGGAGCAATAATCTTCACCTTAGCTATTTTTTCAGCTTTGGTGGCTGTAGGGCACTTACTAGCAATATGATTTGTAAGTCCACAGTGATAACATTTCCTATAACTAAAAGTAGTTCTAGGACCATTTGCATGCTTAGCCGTTAGTTTTAAATGATCAGGGCTAGCACAAAGTATACCTCTGGCATTGGAAATAAGAGGAACTTTCATTTCTTCAGATTTCCTACCAGTTATATCCACTTTAAGTCTAGGAGTAGATCGCTGAATAAATCCAGGGATCTTGTTCTTAGCAGTAGAGGGATAAGTCACTGACGCTTTAGAAGCATTTAGCGTAGGTACACAAGTACCCTTCTGAGGTTTTTGGTTAAAAGCAATTCCTTTACCTTTGTCTTTAGAGACTGAGGTAGGTTTTGGATAAATAATTTTCTCTTTACCTTTCGAAGTTAAGGTAGAGATTTCCTCAGGGATGGGAGGTTTTGAAGAAGAACACTGAGATGAGAAAGTGTCAGGGATTGAGGATACGAACATTCCAAACTTAAGCATGGAACGGTTAGTGGTTTGTTCTAGAGTATCAGCTTTGTAACCAAGACCACGTTTATCACTCAGGGGAATCTGAGACTTGATTATCTCAGTGATCTTTGTTGAGAAGTTATACCATCCATCAACATTAGCTTTTTCAGTTTTTAATGCAGCGATAGCTTCTTCGCGTTCGATTTTGACTAGCTGATTTAAATGAACTTGATCTTTAAAATCTTCTTCAATTTTAGAAAGCTTTTCTATTTGAAGGTGACAGTTTTTAAGCTGTTCAGCGAGGTCAAGGTTTTGATTTTCAATAACAGTTTTGCCATTCATGGTTTCATATAAACTTCTAGTCAAGAGATCGATATTTCGAAGACTATCAGCTTCATCAATATTTAAAATATTGGTAAAGAAGGAAGGTGATACCTTATTATCAGAGGTTGAAGTAGAGGGAATGTCAGAATTTTCTTCCTCAGCTTCAAGTTTGGCCATGAGATATAGATTGGCTTCATCATCATCTTCAGAGTCAGATGATTCTTCTTCGTCAGAGGAAGCCCAATCATAGTCAGCCATCAGGCCTTTGCCTTTCTTCTTAAAGGTTTTCAGCTTTGAATACCTTTCTTTATCTTTTTGTATTTTTCATCTCTAGTCCTGGGAGTAAAGTTTTTCTTGGGAAAAACTGAGGATCTAGAGACTTTCTTTGACCTGCACTCGCTAGCAAAATGTCCTATCTTTTCACAGTTATAGCAAGTAGCAGTAGCCTTATCAACAGGGGTTGATGATCTTGGCTTGTCAGTAATAGCAAGTGGTTTGTTCTTTCTGAAATTACTCTTTCTAGCAAATCTCCTGAACTTATTAGACAGGAATGCCAGAGTTTCATCATCATCTGAAGCGTCAGAATCTGATGAACGTTCAATGTTAGTTTCCAACTCAGTGACAGTGATAGTAGATCGTTGAGTGGAAGGTAACTCTGAGAGTAAAGCAACAGGGGTGCTTTTGGAATCTTTTACAAGATTCTTCTTAAGATGACTCGATTGCTCATGATTAAGCATCGTGCCATACAAGGTAGAGAGAGTCATGGATTTTAGATCCTTTGATAGCTTGAGACACATTGAATAACTGTCCCAGCTTTCAGGTAAACATTCTAAGAACTTTGTCAGTACTTCAAAGTTAGAATATTCCTTACCAACGGTTTTTAGATCTATTATTAAGCAGTTAAAACGTTGGTGTACTTCAGAGAGAGATTCATTCTTACCACAAATGAAGCTTTCGTACTGTCTTACCAGGTTGATCTTAGGTGAGTCCTGGACTTCAGAAGTACCTTCATACTGAACACAGATTGTGTCCCACATGGCTTTGGAGGTCTTTAGGTTCATGACGGAATGGTAGACTTCGTCAGGAAGAGCCATAGAAAGAATGGATCTGACTTTAGTGTCGAGAGCCACTTTCTTCTTATCTTCATCAGTCCACATATGAATTTCCTTGGGAACCAACCTTTCTGGAATAGCAGCTCTATTCTCAGCGACTGGAACTTCAGGATCAATTCTTATAGGAATATATGGACCATTTTCGATGTAATAAGGTATAGTTGGGTCTACACCTTCTAAGAAGAGAATCATCCTATTTTTCCACAGATTAAAGTTATCTCTGGAGAATCTAGGGGGTTTTGCAAGAAAACCGTTGTCAATATAGTTTGTTTTTGTGTTGGTGGCCATTTTAAGAAATAGCAAGGAAGAAGAGATTAGTATAGATAAGATCTTGTTAATGAGATTAAACAAATCTGCTTTGATACCACTTGTTGGTCCCGAAGGGTTATACAAGTTTGTAAAAGGGGGGGGGGGGGTTGAATACAAACACACGATTATTACTTTCTAAATTGTTTATTGATAAATCAAAACAATTTACAACTTATTGCGGAACAAGATTAAGGATTAACCTAATCTAAACAAGTTAAGAACACTAAGTTTCTTGCACTAGAATAAAGATAGAAAGGAGATAAGGAAATTACGAATAATAATCTAACACACAGTAGTAAGGAAGAAGAAGATGGCCCGAGCACTTCGTTTCTGAAGTAGGGTTCTTCTTATATACTGCATGCATTTAATGAATAGCAGTGTTACTTTACACGTGGCAACAGCTGAGTGGTTGCATGTTTTGACCTTTGTAGACAACCTTAGTAGCCGCATGGTGCACAGTGTAGAACCAGAGTTTGTTGTACGATTCTAGATAGAAGGGAGGTCCGTTCTGACATTTCGTACTGTAAAGCCCGTGTTCCGGTACGGTTTATTTTAGGTATTTATTTATTTATTTTTTTCTCTAAGCAAATTGTTTGTTAACGGGATTGTCGAATAAGACCGAAATGTTAAAAGATTGTGATTAGGGGGCTTAGTGGGGAAAAACTTTAACTACAGGGACTGTTTGTGTACATTGGGTATGTAGGGTTGCATGGGATCGGCTTTGAGAAAACCGACCCCTTCCCCTCTCTTGTTTATGTTTCGTGGAGCACAAGAACAAACCCCAAACCCTAATCCTTCTTCTTCTCTTCTCTTGCCTTCATTGCCGACCCCCCTCCCTCCTTGCCGCTACTGCTGCCGTCGATCACCCCAAACCACAGCCGGCGCTGCTGTTCACGCCGGCGAGAGAGAGTGCGACGAGAGGGAGGGTGCAGCGAGAGAGAGTGCAGCGAGAGAGAGAGAGTGCCGCCGAGAGAGAATCGCCGAAGTGAGAGAGAGTTCCGCCGAGAGAGAGAATCGCCGGAGAGAGAGAGAGGAAACCGCGAGAGAGAGAGCCGCCGGGAAGAGGGAGAGTCGCCGTCGATTTCTGCCGGAAAAAAGAGAGAAGGATAGAGTCGTGACCGAGGTAGTTCTTTTCGTTTCCTTTCGTTTGTTGTTTTCGTCGTCGGACCACCGTGAAACGCCACCACCACCGCCGCAGCCATGGCTGCCGGCGGTGTGGCTGCCGCCGTGCGCCGCCGCGATGATGGCTGTGTGTGTGTGTATGTGTGTGTGTGTGCGTGTATGTGTGTGTGTGTGTGGCGGGGTGGGTGAAGTGGTGTGGTCTCGCCGGAATGTGGTAACCCGCCATGGCCGCCGCCGCCGCCAGCGACCACCACTGCCGGAGGTGGCAGTGGGTGGTGCGCGGTTTTGTACAGCCCTTAGTAATCCTAAACCCTAAGCCAAAGTGTAATTGCGGGTGTGATTGTATTAAGTCATGACTTAATGAGAGTGTAGACTATTGTTATCATTTCATGTGAAGGTCGCCTATTCTGCCCCTGTTTTATAAAACCCGTAACTTTTTCTAGGAATATCGGATCGAGGTGAAACCAGTGCCAAAATCTCCCATGTTGAGTCTAGTCAGTTTTGTATGTTTTGTGGAAAAATCAGTTCGGTCTCTAGCTAGGGCCAAATCATCGTTTTGTACAGACTGGTCCTGTTTTTCACTGTTCGGCGAGTCGGTTTTGTAAAATTCATATAGGATGATAGGAACCTCGTAGGAACGCGTGCGATATGTCCCTGGAACCCTAAGACATAGAACTTTCTAGTTATGGAATAATAATTCTGGGTTGATGAGTTTAAGGGGGGCTAAACAGGTCCCGAACAGACCTGTAATTTTTAGAGTAAAAGCTAGAATTTTCACGTGTAAACTTGTAGTTGTGATTTTGGGTTAGGACTTCACTTTGACGTTTGTTAACACTTACTTAGGTGGAAAGAAGTGAGTGGAGTTGGCCGGCTCGTTTTGCTGTTGAGGATATCTGCGTTTCTTTTGAGGTGAGTTCTCTCACTGCGTAAACTAGGAATTGTATATATGTTGCGGTAGTTGTGTGTACTATTGAATGGTTGTGTGAACTATCTGTATTGTGGTGAGTAGCATTAGATTGATTTAATGCCTAGTATAAATGTGTTTTGTATACATCTCGGTGGGACCGAGGTAATTGAGTACATGATTATTTGTGTTGTGTTGTTGTACTATGTGACTGTTTGTGGGTGTGTCTATGTGCGAGTAGGGGTGATATGCATATAATTGCTATCTGCGTAGGTGTCGGAATTCACTAAGCTTCGTGCTTACCCTTAACCTATAAAATTACTGTTTCAGGTGCGAGTGGCAGTAAGGCGTGACGGTACACACTGGCGCGTTGAGAAGACCTTCGTAATTATTTATTTTTAAACTTAGTACAGTTCCGCTGTTTTATTTGAGATGATCGTTTAACTTAACGAGGTTTTGTTTAAACGTTTATTTGGAGTTAAACGCTTGTGATTTAATCTATTAAAAATGGTATTTTAAAAGTTCAAATTTATTGTAATTTTTGGGACGTTACAACTTGGTATCAGAGCACAGCTTGAGTGAATCAAACACATCTTGGTGTGTTTGATCTCAAGTTTGCGGCTATAAAATTCTTCTCTTAAAATTTTTGGGAAATAAAAGAAAGGAAAACCCGTTTGAGAAACGGTGATCGAGGGCGCAGTGTGTACAGTCAGCCGAAGCCAAGAGAAAAGGTACAGTACTTAGTGTATTTATTGCTTTCTAGAACATAGGAGTATGTATGCTAGATTGCCTGTGCTATTTACATTGTACTGCATGTTTGTTGCTTGCTAGTAGGAATTTATGCTGATCATGGTAAGTTGTTAAGTGAATGCCCTATAGGTTGTATGCAGTAAGAATCACATAGCCTTAGAATATTTGATTTAGTTCTATTGCGCAACTCTTGTTTGAGTCCAACCGTTCTAGGATAGAATCTTGTATTCAAATGTCTATTTGTTTCACGCTGCATGTGACGGGGTATTCGCGAGGCAACTCGTTATGGTCAGTAGGGATTTCGTTGCAGCAAGGGTAGTGTTTTGGGGTGAAATTCCTAGTGAGTTAGGATGAGTGTTGGCATATGCTGGTACGGGCATATGGGTTAAACTGTCGGCAAGGAACTACTTGGGCACTCCGGGATGGGACTCGAAACGAGTAAGGATAGGTGTGGAAGGTAGTAGTAGAGCTCCTACTATCTGAAGCACAGGATCCGTGCTCGGGTCGGGGAAAGTCACGGGGAATCCGAGGAGTTGAGCGTGAGCGTAGATAGCAGGAGTTATTGTGTGCTAATTACGCGTTGTATTATATACTCAGAATAGCCATCACAAGGAGGAACAACTATAGTAAACCGGCTAGTACAGGTGTGTACTTGATTTGCTTTGATGTGATGATCGTTGGGGGTAGTGATAGAGGTTCTAAACTAGTAGTCGTTGGAATAGAAGGACGATTCTAGTATTAATCACTTGGAGTGACGATAAGGATGCGGTTTGTTTTAAGTAGGCCATTTCGGGTCAAGATTGATGGTTGTGCTAGAAGCATAGGCTTATTAAGCCGACTTTGAATTGAGGAAAAACCGTAAGGATTATCTGACGTAATTTCCCAACTTGCCTAAGAGGTTTAAATGTCCGGATGACGATTGTGGATCGGGGAGTTTTGGAGGGGTATGAGTCGAGACGTCGAATGCCGACTGAGTCATGCACAAAGTTTATTTTGAAAATAATTGCATTAACTAATTCTCGTGTTTCCAATCCTTTTATGGATTGTGTTTTGGAATTTTGGGAAATGTTCAGCACACACACAAGATTTCGAATTATGGTTTTGAAAGTAGATGAAACCGTTTTATCGCAGGAGTTGCAAACTTTGTTAGAATTTGTCTCATTTCGTTAGTTTCCAACGGTTCTTTCGGGTAAGATGATATCCGTGTTTTGTGGTGTTTAAAATGTTGGGCAAGTGACTACGGCTTGTGACTTTAACATTGGAACTCCTCCACATATGTTAGAGTTGAGACAGAAAGTTACATTCCACGATGTCTGTATAAAACTATTTGAGTGATTTGGTTAAAATAAGTTTGTTAAACAATATTGTTTTATGGTTTTACCGTGGAAAGAAATTTTTGGGATTTTGGCGTCTCATTCATGTTTTTGCTTTTAGCAATTTGACTTTGGGGGCACAATGTATGGTGCTATTTTATTGACTTAGAGTCATTGAGTTCGTTAAGGTTCATGAAGTTTTGTTTTACGGTATGTTGAGTCGTGTGGGTTTAATTTCACGAGGTGCATATTTTATTTGTTTATGTGATCATTTGGGGAAATTTTGGAAATCAATTTAAAGAACCCCACCTTTTGAGATTTGTTGTGAGTTAATTGGAGCATGTGTGTCATTGCAAGAAAATTTTAAGGAAGTGTTACAAGCTTGCATGCCTACCCCCAGTTTGAGATTTTATGAGATCTTAGTCGATATTTTCAAATGATGGAGGCGGATTGGTTTCTATCTTTAAGTTCGAAACTTACACGAGACATTTGTGTTTTAACAAAAATATATTTGTAAATCGTTTCATCGTTTTGTATGACTAGCTGACGCGCGTAAAAATTTGTTGGTGAACCCTGTGCCACGACATTTTATGATTAAAAAGAGAAATTTTGGGGTCAAATGTCGTGGAACTGATTTTGAAATTATGTGCACCCTTTTGTCGCACCCTGTGTAAGGTCGAGCGGTTACTTTAAGTACATGTCATGAGTCAATCCATACTAGAACCGTGGCGGTTCATTTTTAAAGAAATTATTTATTTCGCTTTGCGTTTTGTGAGTAAACTGAGCTGCAATGGAATGATTTTCATATGTGGGACGAGCGTGTCCACTTTTACGTAACTACCGACCTGGTAATAGTAGTTTTATTGCATACGATCTTTTTGAGATGAAAAATCTTGGTGTTGAAAATATTTTGTAAACGATTTTGTAAACCATCTGGGAAATGCACTTTTAAGTGTTATGTGTTATTTTGAGAATTATAAGGGTGTGAGTCCTTTGGGAAAACTTTTTTGTTTAAAACCCGTGATGAGTTTTGGGGTTAATGTTGATTTTAGAGTATTGCTTGCTTAAACTTTATTTAAACGCGTTTTTGACCGACTTATGGGTCTAGCAAGCGTGGAGCATTTTGCTCGGTTTTGACTTTGAGATAGTCATGGGTCAATTACACGGTTTTAATGGCTCGATGTGGAGTCTTGTTGATGGGTCGTTTTGTTGCACGTTGAGTATTTACATGTTTGGGTGAGTGAGTCATTCGGGGATAGGCATGTTGTTGGTAGACTGTTTTGCTTTGGATCCTTGGACACGTTAGTCAGTCGTTGGTAATGGTCGGTTGGGTATCTCGGGGTGGGACCCCGGTATTCATGTGTTATGACCTTGACTTTCCAGTAGGCACTAGGAGGATATAGTCTTGAGCACTTACCTGGGAGGTAGATCCGATGTGCCAGGCCTTGAGGTGTTACATGAGAGGTAGACGTCAAGGTGTATCCTCGATTCGGTGTAACTTGGCTTCGTAGAGCGAGTGTGGAGGATACGTCGACGGTGGAAGGTAAGGTATTCCACGCGTGTTGGTATTGTAGGTCGAATGGTTACGGTTAAGGGAATGATGCCCTTTATAATTAAGAGAATAAATAAGCTGTAACCTTTTTGAGGTAAGTGGTATATTTAGGTCTCGACTTTTGGGCTTGAGGCCAAACACCTTTAGCGTAATCGGAGAATTGTGGCCGATTTTAAAATAATTATGGTGATGGTGGTAGTAACCCTGAAATGCTCACTTGTGATGAATGGTTATGGTGGAATGACCTTCGTGTGTGTTTATAAATCTGCTGATTTGATGATTCGGGTGAGATAAAATTTTAGGAGTCTATTAGAACTCGTGGAAGTTAATCGACAATTAATGGTAGGAATGATCGGACTCGAGTATCCTGTATGGTATATTGGTGAGCAACTTTAGAATGGTTAGAGCTTGAAACTGAATCGGGATGTATGGATCGTCTAAGGTTGGGAGACAACCGAAGTCGTTTGGCTAAGAATGATTCCAGTCGTTGGAGTGTTCTTCCGATCATAAATGCGGTGTACTTGAAGGAGTTTTGTTGGTAAGGAAAGTATTCGAGAAATTGTTTTTTTTCGGCGGTGTGAGAAATTTAGATTCCAGTTAGGGATGTCGCCAAGCGTACTATTCAGACTCTTGAAGATATTCAGATTGATGAGCGGCTTAATTACGTAGAGAAGCCGATTGCCATTATTTACAGGAAGACTAGGGCCTCACGCAATAAGTAATTGGCTTGGTGAAGGTCCAGTGGAAGCACCGGAAGGGTTCCGAGTGGACTTGGGAACCCGAAGCTGAGATGCGAGAGATCTATCCGGAATTATTCGTGGACATAGACTTCGGGGACGAAGTCTAATTCAAGCGGGGGAGAGTTGTAAAGCCCGTGTTCCGATACGGTTTATTTTAGGTATTTATTTATTTATTTATTTTTCTCTAAGCAAATTGTTTGTTAACGGGATTGTCGAATAAGACCAAAATGTTAAAAGATTGTGATTAGGGGGCTTAGTGGGGAAAAACATTAACTCCAGGGACTGTTTGTATACATTGGGTATGTAGGGTTGCATGGGATCGGCTTTGAGAAAACCGACCCCTTCCCCTCTCTTGTTTATGTTCCGTGGAGCACAAGAACAAACCCCAAATCCTAATCCTTCTTCTTCTCTTCTCTTGCCTTCATCACCGACCCCCCTCCCTCCTTGCCGCTACTGCTGCCGTCGATCACCCCAAACCACAGCCGGCGCTGCTATTCACGTCGGTGAGAGAGAGAGAGTGCGGCGAGAGGGAGGGTGCAGCGAGAGAGAGAGTGCAGCGAGAGAGAGTGCCGCCGAGAGAGAATCACCGAAGTGAGAGAGAGTGCCGCCGAGAGAGAGAATCGCCGGAGAGAGAGAGGAAACCGCGAGAGAGAGAGCCGCCGGGAAGAGGGAGAGTCGCCGTCGATTTCTGCCGGAAAAAGAGAGAAGGAGAGAGTCGTGACCGAGGTAGTTCTTTTCGTTTCCTTTCGTTTGTTGTTTTCGTCGTCGGACCACCGTGAAACGCCACCACCACCGCCGCAACCATGGTTGCCGGCGGTGTGGCTGCTGCCGTGCGCCGCCGCGATGATGGCTGTGTGTGTGTATGTGTGTGTGTGTGCGTGTATGTGTGTGTGTGTGTGGCGGGGTGGGTGAAGTGGTGTGGTCTCGCTGGAATGTGGTAACCCGCCATGGCCGCCGCCGCCGCCAGCGACCACCACTGCCGGAGGTGGCAGTGGGTGGTGCGCGGTTTTGTACAGCCCTTAGTAATCCTAAACCCTAAGCCAAAGTGTAATTGCGGGTCTGATTGTATTAAGTCATGACTTAATGAGAGTGTAGACTATTGTTATCATTTCATGTGAAGGTCGCCTATTCTGCCCCTGTTTT
The DNA here is from genome assembly GCA_033807775.1 of Saussurea involucrata. NCBI lineage: Eukaryota > Viridiplantae > Streptophyta > Magnoliopsida > Asterales > Asteraceae > Saussurea > Saussurea involucrata. The sequence continues at coordinate 27,321,046 of CM066324.1, forward strand.
ATAAAACCCGTAAAGTTTTCTAGGAATATCGGATCGAGGTGAAACTAGTGCCAAAATCTCCCATTTTGAGTCTAGTAAGTTTTGTATGTTTTGTGGAAAAATCAGTTCGGCCTCTAGCTAGGGCCAAATCATCGTTTTGTACAGACTGGTCCTGTTTTTCACTGTTCGGCGAGTCGGTTTTGTAAAATTCATATAGGATGATATGAACCTCGTAGGAACGCGTGCAATATGTCCCTGGAAACCCTAAGACATAGAACTTTCTAGTTATGGAATAATAATTCTGGGTTGATGAGTTTAAGGGGGGCTAAACAGGTCCCGAACAGACCTGTAATTTTTAGAGTAAAAGCTAGAATTTTCACGTGTAAACTTGTAGTTGTGATTTTGGGTTAGGACTTCACTTTGACGTTTGTTAACACTTAGGTGGAAAGAAGTGAGTGGAGTTGGCCGGCTCGTTTTGCTGTTGAGGATATCTGCGTTGCTTTTGAGGTGAGTTCTCTCACTGCATAGACTAGGAATTGTATATATGTTGCGGTAGTTGTGTGTATTATTGAATGGTTGTGTGAACTAGATGTATTGTGGTGAGTAGCATTAGATTGATTTAATGCCTAGTATAAATGTGTTTTGTATACATCTCGGTGGGACCGAGGGCTCGGTGGGACCGAGGAAGTGCGGATAACTGTTGTGTGAACTCGGTGGGACCGAGGGCTCGGTGGGACCGAGGTAATTGAGTACATGATTATTTGTGTTGTGTTGTTGTACTATGTGACTGTTTGTGGGTGTGTCTATGTGCGGATAGGGGTGATATGTATATAATTGCTATCTGCGTAGGTGTCGGAATTCACTAAGCTTCGTGCTTACCCTTTCCCTATAAAATTACTGTTTCAGGTGCGAGTGGCAGTAAGGCGTGACGGTACACACTGGCGCGTTGAGAAGACCTTCGTAATTATTTATTTTTAAACTTAGTACAGTTCCGCTGTTTTATTTGATATGATCGTTTAACTTAACGAGGTTTTGTTTAAACGTTTATTTAGAGTTAAACGCTTGTGATTTAATCTATTAAAAATGGTATTTTAAAAGTTCAAATTTATTGTAATTTTTGGGACGTTACACGTACGGAGACGTGTAAGGGAGGTAAGACAATAGTACTTTGTAAGGAGACTTCATGATCAGCTTTCGGTAAATCAGTACTTTATCAGCGAATGATAAAGCTCAGCGATTGTTGAAGTCTTCTACTTGATAATTCACGTTGAATGGACAATTCTGTAAATTCGCTGATATCCGCATCAGTTCATTAGTAGACTTGTCGCTGGTTCTTGGGCTTAACTTTCGACTTCAGCGTAGAACCTTTGTTGACATGATACTTGTCTTCAGGAATCATAAGTAAACAACTAAACTATCAGCGATCATCACAGAGACTGAACAGGCTCAGAGCTACTGGATGAACAGTGTTCGCTGAATGTCTAATCTAAAGAGCGAGAGTTCCTATCAGCGATACTGTAAAGTCTTAGTACTTATCAGCGATAGTGAAACTCTAATACATATTGTTTACCTACAATTTTCACTAAGTGTTAAAGAGAGGGTCATTATCAAATCACTGAGGGTTTGGATCAACATGATGAGAGGCGCATAGAAAGATACGTGCGGGGTTTAAAGAGTAGTGTTACAGAGTTGGTTCAGATAAAGGATCCCGCTACTTTTCAAGCTACGGTGGATACAACGGAACTCACGAAGAAAGAAAAGAGCAGATAGATGACAAAGAGAGTTGGTGATAAATGGAAGTGGGAAGGGCGAAATCGTGATGTTTAGAGGCCGAATACTCCTAGACTCGAGCTGCGGGTGGGACCTAGAGCAGGAGAGAAACCTTGTGGGAAATGTAACAGAATGCATAGAGGGGAGTGTTTATCAGATAGAGAAGGGTGTTATAAGTGTGGGAAGACGGGGCACCTGGCAAGATATTGCCATAGTCTGAGATCATGTTATCAATGTGGTTCTCCAGACCATATCAAGGCGGACTGCGCACAACTGAAGAAGAGAGTTACTGGTGGTTATGGAGGTGGCAACTGAGGAAGGGGTGGAGATAGGAGGGTGGAGCCGCCTCGCGCAAAGTTGATGGCATTCCACATGTCTGCAGAGGCGGCGGTGAATACGCCTGATGTGGTGACAGATACATTCCTTATTGACTCAGCTTTTGCTAAGGTGTTGTTTGATTCGGGCGCAAACCGTTCTTTTATGTCGCCGAATTTTATTCAGAACTTGCAAGTGAAACCCAAGAGGTTGAACTTTGGGTTTGAGGTAGAAGTAGCGGATGATAGTCGAGTCTGGGTGAAGGAAGTCTATGAGGGGTGTAGTATTGATGTAGATGGTAATTTGTTTCCATTGCGTTTATACCCGATGGGTATGGGAGAGTTTGATGTGATAATAGGAATTGATAATAGGAAGTTGATTCGTATCACTTTTCCTGATAAGAAAGAAGCAGTAATTTATGGGGATCGTCGGGATAGGAAGTCGTGTTTGATATCCATGATGAAAGCTAGACGATGTTTGGGGAAGGGATGTCTTGGATATTTAGCATATGTGCTTGATGCTAAGAAAGAGAAAAAGGGAGTGGAAGATGTGTCTATAGTAAGTAGTACCCGGAAGTGTTTTCGGATGACTTGACAAGTCTGCCCACAGATCGTCAAGTAGAGTTTAGAATAGATTTGATGCCTGAAGCAGCACCGATTGCGCGTGCGCCCTACCGCTTGGCACCAACGGAAATGAAGGAGATGATGACGCAGTTGCAAGAGTTACTCGACAAGGGTTTCATTCGTTCGAGCTCATTGCCTTGGGGAGCGCCGGTACTATTTGTTAAGAAGAAGGATAGGTCTATGCGGATGTGTATAGACTATCGAGAACTCAACAAAGTGACAGTTAGGAACAAGTACCCGCTTCCGAGAATCGATGAACTCTTCGACCAGTTGCAAGGTGCGAGCTATTTCTCGAAGATAAATTTAAGGTCGGGTTATCACCAGTTGAAGGTGAGGGAGGAAGACGTACCTAAGACGGCCTTTCGCACCAGATATGGACACTACGAGTTCCTAGTTATGCCTTTTGGTCTGACTAACGCCCCAGCAGTATTCATGGACATGATGAACAAAGTATGTAGTTCGTTGTTGGACAAGTGTGTAATCGTCTTCATTGATGATATTCTGATCTACTCCCGATCTCGGAGTGATCACGAGGAGCACCTTCGGGCAGTGTTAGAACTGTTGAAACGTGAGAAATTGTATGCTAAGTTCTCGAAATGTGAATTATGGTTGAGAGAAGTTCAGTTTTTAGGTCATGTGGTGTCGGCGGACGGTATCAAAGTGGACCCAACTAAGATTGAAGCAATTAAGGATTTGGAACCGCCGAAGTCGCCATCGGAAGTAAGGACTTTTTCTTGGATTGGCGGGCTATTATCGGAAGTTCATTCAGGACTTTTCACGGATAGCCACCCCTTTGACCACATTGACGAGGAAGAACGCTAAATTCGTTTGGACCGAGGCTTAGGAGGCCGCTTTTGATAAGTTGAAAGAGAGTATGAGTAGCACTTCGATTCTATCGTTATCTGACGGATCTGAGGGATTTGTAATCTACAGTGATGCATCTAAATGTGGGTTAGGATGTGTATTGATGCAAAAGGGGAAAGTGATCGCGTACGCGTCTCGACAATTGAAAGACCACGAGAATAATTACCTTACGCATGATATGGAGTTAGCGCCAGTAGTGCTTGCTTTAAAGATCTGGCGACACTATTTATATGGGGTTAAGTGTCAGATCTACACTGATCACAAGAGTCTTAGACATCTCTTTGATCAGAAGGAGTTAAACATGAGACAGAGAAGATGGATGAAATTGCTAAGTGATTATGATTGCGAAATCCTCAATCACCTAGGTAAAGTGAATGTGCTTGCTGACGCGTTAAGTCGAAAGGAGAGAGGTGAGCCGACCAAAGTGGTGGCATTCAGAGTAGAGGCAACTTCAAATCTCCTAGACGAGATTAAGAAGTTTCAATAAGTGGCGATGTTGAAGGAAAATGTGAAGGGCGAACGAATAGTTGGGATCAAATCCTCGCTAATTGTCAACAGTAGTGGCTTGCGATGTCTAAAGAACTGGGTGTGGGTCCCTAAAGTGGAAGACTTGAGAGTTAGCATTTTGGAAGAAGCGCATAAGTCGCGTTATTCAGTGCATCCAGGGACGAATAAGATGTATCGAGATTTGAGGCAATTTTATTGGTGGCCAGGATTGAAGAAGGACATCGCTCACTTTGTGGAACGATGTGTGACCTATCTGGAGGTCAAGGCAGAACACCAACGACCATACGGGGAGCTCCAGTCCTTCGATATACTCGTGTGGAAGTGGGACAACATCACCATGGATTTTGTTACAAAATTTCCAAGGACCCCGAAGGGTCACGATATAATATGGGTGATCGTGGATTGTCTCACCAAGTCGGCACATTTATTACCAATTAGAGAAACAGATCCGCTGGAGAAGTTAGCGAGATTATATATAAGCGAGATCGTGTCGAGGCACGGAGTGCCGCGGTCTATAGTGTCGAACCATGATAATCGTTTCACATCGTCGTTCTGGAGAAGCCTCTTGAGAGAGTTGGGATCGCAACTTAAGTTGAGCACAACCTACCATCCTTAGACTGATGGCCAGAGTGAGAGAACCATTCATACATTGGAAGATATGCCCCGAGCGTGTGTGATAGATTTTAAAGGTTCGTGGGAGGTGCATTTGCCCCTGATAGAGTTCTCGTATAATAACAGTTATCACGCGAGTATCCAAGCGGCACCGTTTGAAGCATTATACGGACGCAAGTGTCGAACGCCGCTATATTGGAACGAGGTGGGGGAAAGACAACTAGCAGGTCCAGAAATTGTGCAAGTGACAACTGATAAGATAGAACTAATCCGCGAGAAAACGAGGGTCGCGCAGGATCGACAAAGGAAGTATGCAAACAAAAGAAGGAAACATATCGAATTTCAAGTTGGTGATAAGGTTATGCTAAAAGTCTCGCCTTGGAAAGGAGTAGTTCGGTTCGAAAAGAAAGGAAAGTTGAGGCCGAGATATGTGGGGCCTTTCGTCATTGTTGAACGAGTAGGAGCAGTAGCCTACAAGTTGGAGTTACTTGAAGGATTAAAGGGAGTTCATCCAACGTTTTATGTTTCGAACTTGAAGAAGTGTTTAGCTAAGGCAGATGTGACTGCGCCATTGGAGGATATCAGTGTTGATGAGAGGTTGACGTATGTAGAGGAACCGGTAGAGATTGTGGACAGTAAAGTCCGAAAGTTGAGGAATAAGGAAATGAAATTTGTAAAGGTTCAGTGGAGGTATCATAAAGGGCAAAAAGCTACTTGGGAAGTTGAAGCGGACATGAGGTCCAAATACCCTCAACTCTTCGACAATGGAATTCCGAGGACGGAATTCTTTTGAGGTGGGAGTATTGTAATAACCGTAATCTTATTTTCCAAGATGACAAGAATAAAGGAGATTTTGGGAAGATTTCAAGTTGGAGGGTCTAAAAATAAATAAAATAAATAGGGCCTTTGTGCAATTAGTGAAAGGTATAAAACCCTTCATTTACCATAATTTTCATTTCATGTATGTGTGTGGAGGCTGGAAGAACTCGGAAAGAACTTTGTGAGCAGCGATCGTCGTCTGAATCGGAAGAGATCAAAGAGGTGGGAAATTGGGAGATAGTCTCTGCTTCAAGGTAATCTTTTATATCATCTCATTCGTCGTTGTTTTTTTGATCATTTGAGTATTTGTAGAAAAATGGTTGAAAATGTTGCCGTCAATGGATTTTGAGGGATAATGTTGGGATTAGCGGTTAAAGTATTGATAAGAAAGGTTTAGTCATGTTATTGTTCCATTAAAAGGCTTAAAATTGGATTGTGGTGTGGATTATCGAGAGTTTCTGTACCTTGCGATCGATAAAATGCGTATCCGGAAAGTCGCCAACTGTCCGGATGGGTTAGGAATCCGGTCAGGTTTCCGGAAAGTGGTATCCGGATGGTTTGCAACCGGAAAGTGGTATCCGGGTGGTTTGCTGTTAGGATCCAAGCGCTTACCACTACGCCAAAAGCAATTGCTGGTGGAGAAGGCGCAACTTATTTCCATATAGCGTAGCAGCCAGCGCCACGTTTCGATTTAGGGAGATGCTGGTCAATGACCCAACAATCCCCCCCCCCCCAGCATCTGCCAGCACTCTTGGCTGCACAGCATGCCTTTGGCATTATAATGCACTCCATGGGATTCGAACCCGTGACCTGCTCTGATACCACATGTTAGGATCCAAGCGCTTACCACTACGCCAAAAGCAATTGCTGGTGGAGAAGGCGCAACTTATTTCCATATAGCGTAGCAGCTAGCGCCACGTTTCGATTTAGGGAGATGCTGGTCAATGACCCAACATTTGCAACCGGAAAGTGGTATCCGGATGGTTACCGGATTGAGCTATCCGGATATGTGCTACTGTGGTCGATTTATTCCCTCTTAAGAATCCTACTTATCCGCCAGACGAGTTAGGTTGTGGTTTGAGTAAGAGTTGACAGTTGTTATCAAGGGATGTTCGGGTGGCTTATCCTTCTCATTATTTATCGTAGGTATTCCGTTAGAGATCGGAGGCGTAAGTGAGAAAGTTTAAGCAAGGACGACAAGTGAGTTCTCTAACTGTTAAGTGATATCAAATGTGAATTCAAATCAAGAAGTGTTATGAAATGGTATATTTTATTATGTGAAAGTGCATGTTCAGAAAGTTAAATTAAATTGTATGCATACATTGAAAGTAGAAGTGTGTTGGCTAAGTCGGGGGTGTGTCCCGTTTATGCCATGGGAGGAGTGACCCAGTAAGGTAGTGTGAGACTGACACAATGTCACTAATATGTGACTTCAGTGTGCCACTTACATGTGCAGTTTTACGTGAAAGCTTATTGTTAAAGTTCTGTTGTTTATAATTGTTTATGAAATGTTTTAAATGCTTGATGATGAAACGATTGCCACTAGGAGGAGCTCACTAGACCTCATGGTCCAACCCTCACTCTTTCAAAACTAAACCTTTTCAGGGAAGCAGTTGGTAGGAAGTTCTGGCAAGGGCAAGGAGAATATTTAGAGTAAGGATGTCTTTAGACGATAGTTGTTTTCACTTATTATTTAGACTTTTAGTTAAAATTCCCAGTTGTGAATAGGTTGTTCCGCAAACCTAATTTTGAAATGGATGTATTCGGTTAAATTTTGGGGCCGTTTTGGCTAGTTGGTTTAATATTAAATGTTATGTTTTATTTTAGTTCTGGTTTGTTACAACACTTTAACATTATTTTTCAACAAAAGGACAATAGTTACATATTTGATAGAGTAATTTATTGAAATGCCCATTTTAGTAACTTTTTAAAATTAAAAGTTATACATATACCTAAAAAATCATGTTCATTCTATATTGCTATTCGTCAACCGTATGTAAACCCCCACTCACGTTCCCCTACATTCCATAAAACCAAAACACTAGCTAGTGTTCTCCTGACCCAGGGTGATAGGTATCACCTCCACCACCATGTCACATCCAAACCAAACTTACACACCACTGTCATCGTCGATGCCGTCGTCAATTTACAAACAAAAATCATTGTCTACGGACTTCAAGTGTGAGAAAGCACGGCTAGCTTCGACAAAGACAATCATCGTTATGGGCTCCAGTGACAGAGCTAGAGTATAATAGCCACTGAAGTCAAAGGACCATTTTCAAAGCAAAATGCAAACAAACAATGACCATTAATTATCATACTTAATGAAGTTTAGATACGTCGTTCGTAGTTGGTATAAACTACAGGGACCAACATTATAATTACTCAAGATATATTAAATATAAAATGTATGAGTTATGAGCAAAATCATTAGACATAAAAAGATTTAGTGGATAGCAATCACATGAAAATATAGGCAATTAATGAACAAAATCATAAATGTTTGGATCTCTAGTCTCATTGTTGAATGAGTTAAATTTCATTTGTAACGATTTTTATCATTAATAAATCGTTATATTTTATGTAAAAAATGAACATAGTAAATAGTTAAACATTGTATCAAGGTTTGAATCAAAATATTAAACAGTAAAATGAATTAAATTTTATTATATTACTCACTTAATATGCTTAGTTTAATAGATTTTTAAATAACTAAAGTATTAAATATAATAAAAAAGGTTATTATTTTAATATTTTTCTCAAATAAATAATAACGAGTTTTAAATAAAATCAATTAAAAAGTTCTAAATGACTAAAACGTATTTCAAAATATTTGACCTATTACCTATACTATTGACCCAGGCGACTCTAACCGTTTTTTACTCGATCTAGGCCGTTTAAATTCATCTGATTTTTAATCTCAGCCGTTCAAATTCATTTGATGATACGGTTATTTTCACGGTTATAGGATTCGGCCCACTCCTCTCCTTCCGACTTTCCAGCCCACAGCTCCCCAACCGACACCCACTATCCCCTGATATATCTCTTAACCTACGACCACTTCCCACAAACCGTCCCCAAAACCCTCAATTTAGCGCGGTAGATTGCGTTCGGATCATCATCATATTAGTCAGTTTCTTTTTTTTTATGTTTATGTGAATCTTGAATTGAAGTTACTCTATGAGAAAACTCCCTAAACAATTGATTCTGAATTTGGGAAAATCGTAATTGGAGGGAAGGAGTTTATCGGCGTCAAGTCACGAAGAGGTTGAATCAGGGTCGTAAAAGCTCACAAGGGCCCAGAGAAGGAGTTTATGTTTCGAACTCTACTCATTCCATCCATCCTCTAAACGAAATTCGAAGGGAAATCGTGTTTCTGTCTCTATCTCCTCCATCCATCCTCTATCGTATCCTCTCCTTCGTACTTGAGGTAATTATTTCTCTATCGAATGTTCCATTTAATTTGATCATTGTTTTTAGTAATCACTAATCATCATCTGTTTAATCTTCTTCCAAGAGGAAACCCTAGAAAACCCCAAATTTGCTTGATTCGTGTTGTTCTCCAAATGTAACACCCTTGAATGGAGTGTATTAAACATCAATATTGTTATCTTGATCATTATCGATTCATCACTGGTTGTAAATTTTGGTTATATCGTACAATGATTTGCCAGGATAGAAAAGTTGGGAGATAAATTTAGTAACTCGAGATCAATACTTGGATGGATTAAATCCATATCAGTTCTCAAGCCACATTTTACTCCCTTTTTCTTCAAATTGCTAAGTGTTTCTGGAATTTCTAAGGCTTATAATATGGTATTTCAGGTGAATTGAAGAAGATGTTATCAGGGCCTACAGGATTACACCATGTAGATCAAGAACTGATGTACAAAGATAAAGAAAGAAACTCGAAAACATTTCTTGATGTTGTGGGTGTGAAGGATCGATCAAATATAGTTTTATTGGAAAACCCAATTAGCCAAGAAAAAAGGTATCTTGAGACGAGAAAGAATGCAAAGATGGAGAAAGCTGCTAAATCAATATCCGAAATTAGCTTGGAGATCGATAGACTTGCAGGCCAGGTACATATTCAAATTACACCCACTACGACTAACAATTCAATTATATAAACCCAAATTGTTATGATTTTGATTTTGATTTGGATTTAGAAGGTGTCGGATTTTGAATCGGTTATCTCGAAAGGAGGGAAAGTGGCGGAGAAGACTGTTAAATTTGATCAAGTTATTAATGAACCATCTGCTTATTGGATGGAATTATGGCCGAAGGAGATGTAAAATTATAGAGGAAAATGCAGGTATATTCGCTGGACAGTTGTTTTTGGTTCACTTTCTTGAATCTTGATTTCAAATATATATATATATATATATATATATATATATAGTAACGATGGCTTATGTGATTGATGAAATTTGTAGGTGAAAAGGGTTCAAAAGTATGTGTTCATCGGTAGCGATGAAGGGGGTATGACATTACAAATTCGAAATACGGTGGAAGGTATCGTCGTCAAATATATTATAGCTATAATCTATTATATAGTTCCACTTTCAAGTTACTATTCCTCATATAATACATTTGTAGCTTCAGAAACAAGATCGAAACCGATTAATACGTTTCATGTGATAGCCATGTTATATTAATGATGACACCATGTTTTGTAGCATAAGTCCTTATTGAAAGTCCACATGGTATGTTAAAGATTTAGACATCCTCTACATTTGGTTTACAATGAGGATTATGTAATTACATTCAGAACTTTGTACATCATATACAAAAGTAGATGGATCTTGGACAATATAAATCATAATTTACCAACCTTTGTCTCTATTCAATTGCATAGGTGGAAGACTTTTTCTCAATTTCATTTGTCAAAAAAAATACATATGTTATATCTCAGTGAGATTTGTATATTGCTAATGTGTTAAAACAAATAAAATAGTTTATACCAATCTTGTCATCTATAGTTATTTATTGTGTGATTTGTAATGTTTCAGTAAAGTAGAGGGTGTTATCTGTAATTACTAAAAGTTGAAGGGTTAATGTAAATGATGGCTGGCTATATAAAGTGATCACCGGCTTCTCATTTGAACTATTGAAATCATTTTCTCAATTTTCATCTCTTTACAATTCTCTCTTACTCTCTCTCTAGATTAGGGTTTTGAATACTTTTCTAGAATTAGGGTTTGTAATACTTTCAGTCAAATAATATTGTATGATTCTTTTCTTATATTGTAATCTTGTTCGTTTATAAGAGTTGAATATGGTATCAGAGCATATGGCGATCTGCTCTACCATTTCTCAACGAATGTGGTAAGAAACTGTTTCTTATTTTCATTCTCTGCTGGTTGAACGTTTTTTTTTAAATCGTTTTTTCTGTTTTGTTTGTTCAAATCAACTCTTCAAACAAGTAATATGAGGCTCTTGCTATTCAGATCTTGTTTGAGTTCATCGCCTCTGCTCGTTTCTTCTTACAGATCTTGTATAGCTATGTTAATCAGTCTCAGATCTGGCATTTTTTCATTGTTTGACTCTCTTGAATCTGTGTTCTCTTCTTCGTAGATTTCAACACGATTCCAGAGTGTTCTTTGGTTTGTTTGAGGTTAAAATTCTTAGATCTAATTCTGTACTATTGTGAGATTGTTGATTTGTGGTACTTCTTGCGTTGTTCCTATCCTCATAGACCTGGACACACAGGTGACACCATAGAGTGTTCCTCGCTTTATTTTAGTAGTTACTTTGAACATTGCTCCTATCACTCTTGGTTTGAGCGATTTCCTTCATCCTTTTGTTCTGATCTGTTATAATCTAGCTGTTATTAGTTGTTATGTTTGGCTAATGACCAGAGGTTTTCCTCATGAGAAGCATATTTTCAGATCTGTCATAATCTAGTTGTTTGCTTGGCTTATGATCAGAGTTTTTTTTCTCATGAGAAGCATATTTTTCAGATCTGACCTCTCTACTTGTTTTTTCGTTACCATAGATATTCAGTACTGGTTTTTTGAAAATCAAATCTATGTGTAACACCCGTAATTTTTGAATAAGCACAATTTCGAATCAGCGTGGAACCGATATTTAAGAAAAATATGAAAAATAGGATTTTGGATTAAATCCTAGATTTTATGGTCTTGTTTGATGGGGAATTCAAATACGAGTCCAACGATCCTTTCCGGAGCGAAAACGGAGCTAAAACGAAGAAGTTATGGCCAAAACAACTTTCGGTACAATCTCGGCTAAAGTGACCAGTGAAAGTGACACTTGTGTCACTCTCGCTGGTTTTGTACCGAGAGCTATTTGACCACGGCAAGAGTGCCCAGTGAAAGTGACACTTGTGTCACTCTCGCACGTCACTTTAGCCGTCGGGTACCTGGAGCATAAGTACGGGATTTCTAGCCCTAAACTTCATTTCCTCATATCTCACTCATTTCACCTCCGTTTTTGGCGATTCAAAGTGCCATGGTTTTGATTTTTAGAGATTTTCAAATATAAAGTGTTAGTTTTGAAGTTCATTGGAAGATTCAAGGGTGTTTGGTGGTGGTAAGTCTCTCATTTCTCATTTCTCACTCTCAAATCTCTTATCTTCTCTCCAAATCATTTCCCCTCTTTCCCTCACAAACCCTAACAGATTTTGGGTTTCTTATCCATTTTATGCTAGTGATTTAATTTATTGATGCAAGATCAAGTTTCATCCACAACACTAGAGATTTTTGGGGTTTTCTAGGTTTTCATCAAAACCTAAGTGGTGAGTTCATCCTCCTAGTTTCTATACTTTCATATGAGTTATGAATGCTACATTGATGGCTTCCTAGTTTGTATACTTATCAAATCTTGGTTTGGATGATTTTGGGGAAGTTAGGTTAATATTGGGGTTTTGGTCAAAATGGAGATTTTTATATAAGATGTTTGGGGAATGGTTTTAAGTGGTTGAATATGAATATTCATGGTTGAAAACTTATGGATCTAGGTTTTGGAAGATTTGGACTTGAAGATTCGTATTTTTCAAAGGAGCTTACGTTGGGAAAAATCTAGATTTAGCCTAATCTAGCAAGGTGAGTTCAAGTTGATTTGTGAAAACTTTGTACATGCCAAAATGTGTGTTTTAAAAGTATTTATGTGCTTTATGTGAAATTATCCCTTGTTGAGTGGTTTAGTGGGTTTTGATTTAATCAAAGTGTTGAGTTCTACAAATCTTGTAAAACACCCACATTTGGGGATTTTGAGTGATTGATGAATAAATCACTAGTAAAAGAGGTTTTGCTAATTTACTGCATAAGTGGAGATGATTTGGTCAAAATACACTTTTAGTGTTTTTGTAATTATGCGATAGCTATAATGTGTTACATTTTTAATGTGTGAACGTGTGAGTTGGGAATTTTGGTCAATCCGACCGTATGAATGTTTTGAGAGTTATAAACCTTTTATTTTGGGGCCGATGGCCAATTGAGGAATTAAAAGAGTAAAGAGTTTGAGTAACGATGTATTTTGGTTTACGTAACCGTGTGAGTGACACGTATTTAACTAAACGTTTATTTTGGCCTTTAAAGGCTTGATTTATACTCAAATAAGAATTTTGAGTGTTTGCCGATTTTGGTGACTCGAGGTGGAGTCTTGGATGTGTTATATGCTTAATTGCATTTTATTTGAATACGTGTCGGTTTAAGTGTTGGTCTTGTGTGTGAAGACCGTTTGATGATTTTGTATTCTTAGTACCTTTGGGACTAATGAACCTTGGTGAGTTATATGCATTGTGAGTTATGAAAGAGTTACATATACGTATACATGTAGATGCATATATAATTTTGACTTCATTGGGAAGGTGGCAATGAAGGGGTTGTGAGATTATCATGCCTCGGAGCGTGTGTTGCATGATGTGAGTTAGATGCATTTAATTTGCATGAATTGATGTTGATAGACGATCATTAAATCTTTTGAGCAGAGGGCTCGGTTTTGGACTCGATTGAGTCTCGAGGGCATTCGCCCGGTTTTAATAAGCTCGACGTGGGCTTGGGGTTTGAATTGCATTATATTTGATGTTTACATGATTTGAATGCATTGGTTATTCTTTTGGGGTCATGTATATATATTTAAGTCAAGTAAGCTTGTTTCGGATGGTGGGTTTCCAAGGTAAAGATCCCGCATGATTGAACTTGGTGGTTTGGACTAAAGACCTAGTATGGTTGATGTCTAAGAGGGGCTAAAGACCTAGTATGGTTGATGCCGAAGATGGACTAAAGACCTAGTATGGTTGATGTCTAAGAGGTGCTAAAGACCTAGTATGGTTGATGCCGAAGATGGACTAAAGACCTAGTATGGTTGATGTCTAAGATGGGCTAAAGACCTAGTATGGTTGATGCCGAAGATTGACTAAAGACCTAGTATGGTTGATGTCATATGTTTTCCACATCCAAGAAGCTTACTTGTATTTATTAATCGTGGTTTAATTTATGTGTTTGCCACATTCGATGAGATCGGGTCTCCCCCGTCACCGAAGGGTGTTGGTTTCGGGTATTTTATTTATTCGCATTGTTGAGGTTATATTATATGCATATGGAATGTTTTCCATGACTGATGGACGGATTTATGTTACATCCTTATGGGATGTTTTAACTATTGGAGTTTTATTCGCATTGGCGATTATTTAAGAAATTATTATTTAATTAACTCTTGATGTGAGTTTTGGATTTGAGTCCTTTGCAGAGAAACGATTTTCATTGGAAGCTTTCCTCACAGGAATTGTGTGTGTTTGGAAAATGGGTTGTCGATGTCTTTTATACAAACCCTTTTAGAAAATCATTTATTAAGTTGAATCTTTTGGTTTATCAAATGATTTGCTCATGATGTAAACTCTTGAACTCACTAGGCGTTAGCCTAACCTTTTTATTTGTCGGCATGTGCAACAGGTTCAAGTGAGGAATAGCTTTAGCCACACTGTGAAGCGATGAGTGTTAGTAGAGTGCAAGGGAAGTGAGATGCTTAGCGAAGTCTTCCGCACTTTTGGGATTAGCAACCTTTATTTGGGGTTAAGTAACACCCGCCTAGAGTTGTTAACTGTTTAATTTGTGATGTTTAAACTTTGAGGTATTTTCAAGGATGATACGTAGAAGTAATTTCATCATCTTTTAGTTAATTTATTGAAATTAAAGTTAGTTGCTCGTTCCAATTTTGAGGGTGTTACACTATGCACTGTATCTGCATGTATAATCTTCTGTTTTCCTGTACTTAGATCTGGTTTGTTAAGTATAAATCTGAAGATAGATTCTATTTTTAGATCTGATTTACCAATCAGTTGATAGATCTGGTTGTTCTTGTTCATAGATCCTTATTGTTACCTAATATTTCTTATACATGTTCTTTGCCTTGAATCTCTATCACTTACTGTCTAGTCTCTTGACGGTGTAAGTGTGTGTGGATTTTTGTTTGTGTAAAGTGTATTTGTTGAATCTGTCTAGTGTCCTTCAGATCTTGTCTAGATATCAGCTCTGTGATGGTTTACCTGGAGAATCTCCTCCACTCACGTTCTGGTTCTTGACAAATTCTGGTTCACTGGTGTGTTTTTTTTGTTTAGGTTCTCGTCCTGTCTCTTCTCTTGAGACGTGTGTTACTGTTTCCGCTGTGCTTATCAAGGAACATTGTAAGTTGTTCCTGTGTTTGTTTTTGTGTGGCTAACCCCACTGTAAGTCTTCTTATCCTAAACTCTTGTGTGATTCTCTCTCTCTCGCTCTCTTATATTTCTGTCTTGGTAGCTAGGAGATTGGCTTGACCTACCATCTTAGAGTGCAAGGAATCCTGCCTTTAAGTCTCCTAGGTTTTACCGTGTGTGTTTTTTTATTGTTGCTATCATGGCTGTTGGAGAGGATCCCAAAGATCAAGTAGAGCAATCTCTTATTGCTAAACTTGATTTTGGGGACCCATTGTATCTCCACCCGAGTGATACTTCAGGTGCTTCTATTTTGAGTATGAAATTAAGTGGAACTGAGAATTACAAAGTTTGGTCGTGTGCTATGGTTTTAGCTTTAGAAACCAAAAATAAACTAGGATTTATAGATCGTACTGTTATTTGACCAACTGATAATGAAGTGTTAGGAAGACAGTGGGATAGATGTAATTCTGTTGTTTTGTCTTGGATATTTGGATCCATTTATGATGATTTGTTTGTTAGTCAAGTGTTCTCCAGAGTTGCTTCTGATGTATGGGAAGAACTCAAGGAGACATACGATAAGATTGATGGTTCTGTTACGTTTAATCTGCATCAGAAAATTAACTATCTTAGTCAAAATGGTTTGCCTGTTTCTGAATATTATCACAAGTTAAACTCACTTTGGAAACAATTTGATGCATTGATAAAATTACCATCATGCACTTGCAATGCTGCCCATGATTTTACCAAACATAATCAATTGCTAAAACTAATGCAGTTCTTAATGGGGCTTGATGACATGTACATTAATATTAGAAGTAACATATTAATGACTGATCCTTTACCATCAGTTAAAACTGCCTTCTCTTTGGTATCAAGAGAAGTGTCACACCGTGGTGTGACTCGTTCCATTTCAGATACCAAAAGTCAGAATTCTGCATTTTTTGGAAAATCGTCAACTAATAATAAAAAACAATTTGGTAAAAATTCTTTGTCATGTAAGCATTGTGGTGCATCTGGTCACACTATTGAACGTTGTTTCAAATTGATTGGTTTTCCAAAGGATTTTCAGTTTACCAAAAACAAATCAAATCAACCTGTAAAATCTTTTTCTAACAATGTCACTGCCACTGATGGGCCTAGTCATGGCCCAGTGTCCTCCTCTCTCACTGAAGAACAAATCAACAAGTTGTTATCACTTATAGATCAGAAACAAACCGATGGGGTTGCTGTTAATATGGCCGGTATGTTTTCTGGTATGGCTCATACTTCCAATTTTACTTCAAAGCTAAATAATCTAAATAGACATGGATGGATCATTGACTCTGGTGCAAACCAACACATAACTTCATCTGTTGCTTATTTGGAAAATGTAGTTGACATATCTGATTTAAAATTAAAGGTTACTCAACCAAATGGTGATGAAGTTATTATAAACAAAATTGGAAATTTTAAACTAAATAATAAGGTTACTCTGTTTGATGTTCTGGTTATTCTTGAATTTCACGTAAATTTGTTGTCTGTACCCAAGTTAGCTTGAGATAATAAAATATTTGTGGGATTTAATGAATATAAGTGTTTCCTCATTCAGGACTTTCCTGCAATGAACATTGTGGGGACTGGTAGTGAACGTGGTGGTTTATATTTCTTTGATTAGGTTAATAATCATGAAGTTGGTTCAAAAATTTTAGATAATAGGGTTAATAACTCTAATATGTCAATTTTTTGTAATGTGTCTCGTCATCTCTGGCACACTCGATTAGGACATCCAACAGATGTATACTGACTTTAGCAGAGATTCTGACCAAGAATAACACTTATTCAGACCAATCTCAAAACACGAACATTGTTCATCTTTGTCTTAGGAATCCAACGCATCTGGACTCATCAAATTTGGAGCTTCGAGGAGGGAGTTCTGTTGAAAATACGACAGGTGCGCAAAGCTGACAGCAAGTACTAAGAAGTTGGGCTACGGGCTCTGAGGTTCAGTCACAGAGGTTCCGTCCACAGAGGCTCTGTCAGATTTCACAGAGGCTCTGTGGTGAACAGTACCACAGAGGGTGGTCGCAAAGGTTGAGCCAAATCTTGTGTTGTCGCCAGAAGTTGGTCTGAGTGGTCGATAAAGAATGATCACGGCTTGACAGACGCTTGACAAAGGATCGGCAGAGGTTTGGCAAGCCTTGGCAAAGCTTGGTAAGGCATGACAGCGGTCTGGTCGGTCTGGTCGCGGCTCGACAGAGGTTGGTCGCGGCTGGCAGAGGTTGGTCGCGGCCGGCAGAGGTTTGGTCGCGGCTCGGCAGCAGTTTAACAGAAATGTTACACTAACTTTGACACTGATTTAGACCATTATAGCTCTGGAGTTTGCAAAAACTCAAAACACAAACAATTTTAATTTGTTTTTTATCTGTTTAGATCATCTTGAATCACCTCTTTTCGAGCTTGTACGAAAAATATATGGTTGATTTACCACAGTCGCGCAGATCTGTCCAACAGCTTTGTATCAACACACTGTTGTCTATTTCAACGATGCATATGACCCTTCTAAATTTCGAATCTATGAAATCTCAAAACACGAAAGTTGTTCACCAATGTGTTTTAAATCCAGGGCCTTTTGAATTGTATCAGTTGGTGTCTTGATCAGTGAGATATGATCAATTTACTACAGCATCACAAATCTGTCAGCATGCTGTTATTAAATCTGATTTAAGACTGAGTTCTGTACTGTTGTGCACAGAAATAAAAAACAACTGAAGTATGAGTCTTAAACTGAGTGTTTTAAGAGTCATATTGAACTTTGAAGCCGGAGTCCTTAACATATGTATTAAGGAGTCCAGGTACCTGCAAGACAGATTAAAGACATTTTGGTACCCATTTCCAAATGGGTCCTATGTTGTTAGGATTTGGAGGTGTCTTAAGGTCCTCTGGTTTTCCAAGTTTAGCTGGTTTGCCAGGCTCCTTCCTGTGACTTTTCTCACTTTGGGTCTTTGGAATTTTCTTTTGAAATGACCCATTTTGAACACAGTTTGATCTAGAAAAATGGTTCTTTAATTTAAACATAAGATCAAAGCATTTACGGTTATGAGAATGAAGAGATGAATGCTTATCAGAAACAAATGGCTTTGGGGCATTTTTGACAGGAGTAGAACTTTTGACTTTCCAAACCATTTTCAATCTTTTGAAAACAAGATTATCTGTATTATCAGCACAAGAGTTTGCTAAGTCAAAGTCCTTAAGCCTTTTAGCTAAAACATCATTTTCTTTTAAATTCACATCAAACATCTTTTGAAGATCAGATTTATACCTCTTCTCCAACATGACCTTAGTTGACAAAAGAGAAAGTCTTTTTTGTCAATTTGGACATTTCAGCTTTAAAAACCTTTCTTTCTTTCTCAAAATCATCTTTCAAACACTTTGTTTGAAATCCTTCAACCTTCAACTTTTCAGACTCTTTTCTTTCAAAATCATGCTCTTTCCTCTCCTTTTCAAGAGTCTTTTCTAAATCAGATAATTTGTTAGAAAGCTTAACAAACTTTGTTTCAAAAGATTTTCTTTCATTTTCAAAGTTCTCTTTTTCACAAATTACAAGCTTTTCAAAATTAGAAATTAGATTAGAAAAATTTAAACATTTAAGTTCAAGTCTTTTCTTCTCTTCTTCAAAAATCTTTTCAGACTCACATAGTTTTCTCTTAAGATCGAGATTTTCACAGGTTAAGAGTTTACCTGATTCTTCAAGCTTAGCAATCTTTTCTGAATTAATCAGACTGCTTTTGTTCATTTCCTCCAATTGTTTCTCAAGATTAGGAATTATCTTGCGAAAATTAGTACTAAGTTTAGAATAATAATGAGAATCAGCATCAGCACTAAATGTTAGTCTTGACATATTGTTACTTGAAAATTAAAAAAAAAGTCGGATCGTTAACAGATACTTCGTGAGAAGTAGAATTTGTGCACTTGAGTCAATTTTTCAAATCTTATCGGATTGAGCTGAAATTTGGTAGGTAGTTGCACAAGGATATTCTGGACAACTTTAATTCTTCAGGTTTTGTCCAAAAACCAACAGAAAGTGGTTTTCCAAAGCAAAACAGAGTGTAGAAAAATAAAAGTTTAAAACTCCGAAAATTGAGTAAATGCACAAACTGAGCTACAAACCTAGTGATTTTGCGGAATAAAACACTCAGGTATTATCTACTAACAACCCTTGATCGATTCTAAACCAGTAGAAGAACTCTAATGGCCAAAACCAACCAAAAAGATGAAGAACTTGAAGAACTCTCAACTTTGCACAAAAACACAATAATCTCTCAAAAATTGATAAAAATCAATGGATTGAAACACAAATTCTAATCTGTTTGGCTCTGATACCAATTGTAGGATCCCAGATACAACAAGTAATAATAATAATAGCAATAATCTTTGTATTGACTGATAAAGAGGAGTTTACAATATAGGAATTAAGAACACTCTCTCTTAAATTGAAGCTCTCTCTCTCTCTCTCTCTATACGTATGAATGTAAAATGGAGGCTAGGAGACTTAGAGGTTGTGACACCCGTCAATCTAAAACACTCAGGTTAGCAACTGAATAGTATAATATTTGTTTTAACAAGTAGGAATAACTCATTATGACTTAAATATGATGGCTAAGGTTTAGTTTCCTAGGAATTCCAACAGTACGCTTAAGAAAATCCTGTTACCGCACGGAACTGCTTAAACTGTCTTATAAAATGCCGACTGGAACAGTTAACATTTAATTATAATAATATTAATAATAAGAGGAGTAAATATATAGTTTATATATATATATACCCAAATCAAAAATTTAAAACTTTAAATAATTAAACCAAAAGTTAAGTAGATAAATGAGGTTTTAGTTACTTAAATCAAGTTTTTTTTTATTAAATTACATAATATAAATACTTATACAATCTTAATTAACACCTAAAAATAAATAAATAAATAAATAAAACTGAAAAATAAGGCCCAAATTTTGGCCCCTTCACTTGACCCAACATAATGCACTCATTAAAACTGTCTAATTTTCAAGTAACCCCTTCATTTTCCTCTCAACCTCTCTCTCTCTCCATTCAAACTTTGAACTCTCTCTTTCCCCTCTAACCCAGCCGAATTCAGCCCCAAATCAACAACAAAAATCATCAATTCCTTGAAGACTTGAAGGTAATAATCAACCATAGAGTGGTAAACTCATCTCCTTGTGTTCTCCTTCATTTTCTTCATTTTTCTTGTAATTTCTCCTTCTTTTTCCTACTATATATTCACCTTCTTGAGTTTCTGGAAATAGGACCTTAATAGACCCTTTTCATGGTAGATTAATCACCAAATACATGTTATGTCAAACAAATGGTGATAATCCTTAAGCCATACATCTAGAACTCAAGAACTTGATGTTTTGACTACATGCATGTGGGTTTTGCTACAATCTGAGATGTGTGAGTTCATGCATGAGTTTTTAAAGGACAAAAATAGATTTTCTTATCTAAGAACATTGTCAAAGTAGTGGTAAATGAGTGTTCAATCAAAGAACCAACCATATGAGTGAAAATATGGATTTAAACACTCATTTTTCATGAAATAGCATTTTAGTTTCTGGCAGATTACTTGCATGCATTTTATCCGACCATATCTTGAAAAATACTTAACCAAATGATATGAATCTTTTTCTGGAACTTTTTTTATTGTGTTATGTTTCAAACCCAAGTGGTTTCATGTAAAAACTCGAAGATTTGACCCTTCAACTACTCATATGAAATTAAGTGTGCAAAGAAAATCTGACAGAGAAAATTCTCTACTTTAATCAGTTATAAGTCTCTTTATATTCCACTAAAATTCTTGATTTTTCTTCTGGAAATTTCTTTAATGAGTTATGAATCGAACAAAATTGGTTTCACTCAAAAATATTAAGATTTGGGGTCTCAAACACTCAAACCAAGACTGGTGTGCAAGAAATCAGAATCTGGCAGAATGGAAGACCTAACTTAAAATCGTCATATCTCCCTCAATATGTAACTAACAATGATGAAATTTTTCTGGAAGATACTTTTATGAGTTAAGTTTAAAACCCAATTTGAATCACTGAAAAATGTTGAGATTTAACCCTCCAAATGGACTTGACAAAAAGATGGTGCAGACTGTTTTGGTAACTGTGACACTTAAACTTAAGTGTAATGATTAAAATAGCTAACCACCTCTAAAAATCATGATATCTATTTCAAAAGTTCCCTAAGACCTTAAAATAATATATATAAAAATTTGGTTAAGTAAACTATTCCAGAAAATACTTAATTATGACCATTTGTGGACCAAAAATATTTCTGCCAGCAGAATAGTAAAAGCTCTAATTCAAGAAAAAGAGATTTTAGGAATATTAAAAGTTAAAAAAAAAGCATATAAATTGTAGAATTTGTTAAAAACACCAAATTAAAACAACATATACAGGTATGTGAATGTATAAATGATGCCTTAATAAGTAAGAAATTTATAAGAATTTTAACTTGGATTAAAACACAAGGTGAGTAAGGAATTATAAAACATGGTACAAAGGATTAAATACTATGTATAACATATAAATTTAATGATGTAACAATAAAATCCTACAAACCTTTTTAAAACCAATAAATAACATATAAACGACAATGCAAAATAATACTTGAACCTAGTAACTAATATCAAGGCATTTTATAAGACATGATGGGCTAAGCAATGCTTTAGCCATAAGAGTTAGACCGAAACTGATGATGTGTTTCACTCCTTAGGAAGGACCTAGGATCGAGAAACTGTGCATCCGTGCGGCAACCCTTGGACATCCTTGCGGAACATCGTGAGTTTTCGCAGCCCCTTTTTACTATTTTATACGTTTTGGGGTGAAAAGCATGTTACTATTATTTCAACGTTGTGAGTTTTCACAGCCCCGTTTTACTTGTTTAAATGTTTGGGGTGAAAAGCATGTTATGATTTTAAAATGCTAAATGATTCATGATAGTAAAATTATGGATATTTGTGATTTAAGAAATGAGTACAAATGAATGTACAACTTTACATAAGTGACAAAGATATGTTGAGTGATAATAAAAATGTTAAGTCCCCAATAGGTACACTACTTATTAACTCATAACGAGCCGGTGATATTTGTGGATAGCGCTATTTGGTTTGACAAACCCACCTTAAACTGACGAGTAGGGGTGCACTTTATCTGGTAATAATGTTCTACTCATGTGGCCATCATACCACCTCTGAGGTAGTCCGCGGGGCGTAAGTTGTCGGAGGCTTAGTAGTGGCTCAACAATCATATATCTTGCGAAAGTCATGTATTGTAATGTGTAGTCATAAGATTTAAATTTAAAGCTTGTCGTGACAAAAGACTCACGAAAATAATCTTTGGTTGAAAACTGTTTGGATATGAAAAACCTGTGAACTCACCAACTCTTTGTAGTTGACCTTTTCGTTTTAAACATGCTTTTCAGGGAATAAGAAGTAAGTGAAGGCACGTAGGGTGTATTTTGGTTGATGACATCAACATCAAGAACCTTAAAAATTTCTATTATTAATTTTTGCATCCGTCGTTTTCTTTTGGAACTTTTTGGTTGAAGACGTTGTATTGTAATATTTCATACTATTGAATTAAAATTGTGGTTGGTGTTGTCTGTTACCTTTGAAATGAAACCCTACACTGTCATACCTCGTGTTTCCGCCTTAGCGGGGTGTGACAGATTTGGTATCAGAGCCTAAGGTTATAGAGAATGCTGGTTTTCTTATGGGAACCACAAACTATAACCCAACCATAACGCAAACTATTTTCAAAACGGTTTTCGAAATGATTGTCTAAAATCTGAAGTATATTGCTAATATAACCAAGTCGAATGTCACATTATTATACCTCAATTAAACAAAGCCTGATCACCTATGTTTAATTCGGGTAAATATAATGAGAGACTCGGGTTGGTCATAATGGAAGTATGCTTAAAATAAATTTTCTACTTAATCACATAAGCATAATTTTTGTGTGTGCATGCATGAACATTGCATATCTTAGGCACTTACAATAGCACGCTTGGTATTGATGCATTATGGATAGTTGTGAAGAAATGGTTCCAAGAAAGTGGCGTTAGTGAAAGAACTTTTGACTACTTTTGATGATTAAACTTGGAAACTTATTTTGGTGGCATGTAGCTTACTATTTAGAACTCTAAGTACTAGGTATCTTTTGGGGAAAACATTTTGTTGCTTATTGAACCTATGTGATGGTTGAACCGTGTTTGTTTGAACAAAGTGTTTTGAAACGCATGATTATGAAGTTACTGTATGTTGCTATATTTATATGCTCTAATGATTAGTTGTAGACATACCATATGATATTCATAACCTAGTTGAGTAGAACTGGTGTCAAAAATATGACCAAATTCCTGTTTGAAACTATGCCTTAGAACTATGCATCAACACTATCTGATTCTAGAGCGGATAGGAGCTTTGTATCACTAGGGTTTAGGGCAAAAATTAATTTGAAACCCCAAAATTTGAAAGAGGTCTACGTTATTGAATTTGCTAATGGGCAGGTAGTTAAGGTCAGAGACGTAATTACGGACTGTACTTTAAACTTAGCTAATAAGAGCTTTAGTATAGACCTTATTCCAATTGAGCTAGGAAGCTTTGACATAGTCGTGGGCATGGATTGGCTATCCAAAAACCGGGTAGACATATGTTTTTCCGAAAAGATCATTCGAATTCCACTACCAGAGGGCGAAACACTCGTCGTACATGGAGAGAAGTCCGAAAAGAACTTTAAGTTAGTGACGTGTATGAAGATGCGGAAGTACTTGAGAAAGGAATGCATCGCGTTTTTGGCTCATGTTATAGTTAAGGAAATGAAAGAGAAACGCATTCAGGATTTTCCTGTAGTTCGGAATTTTCCCGAGGTATTCCCGGATGAGCTACCAGGAGTACCCCCGTCAAGACAAGTCGAATTCCACATCGACTTAGTTCCTGGAGCTGCACCTGTGGCTAAGTCACCGTACCGTTTGGCCCCATCGGAAATGCAGGAATTATCAAGACAACTCCAGGAGCTGCTCGACAAAGGACTTATAAGACCTAGCTCTTCGCCATGGGGTGCACCAGTTCTTTTCGTTAAAAAGAAAGATGGATCCTTGCGGATGTGCATCGATTATAGAGAACTCAATAAGATGACTATCAAGAACCGATACCCTCTTCCTCAAATCGACGACCTGTTCGACCAACTCCAAGGTGCTACCTACTTTTCAAAAATTGATCTTCGATCTGGATATCATCAAATGAGGGTCCGTGAAGAGGATGTTCCCAAGATGGCGTTTAGGACTCGATACGGCCATTACGAGTTCCTGGTTATGCCTTTCGGGCTAACCAATGCACCAGCTGTCTTCATGGACTTAATGAACAGGGTCTGTAGACCGTACCTGGACGAGTTCGTGATCGTGTTCATAGATGATATACTAATTTACTCGTAAAGCAAGGAGAATCATGAGCTACATCTAAAGTTGATACTAGAATTGCTCAGAGACTAGAAATTGTATGCAAAGTTCTCCAAATGCGAATTTTGGATTCGAGAGGTACAATTTCTTGGCCACGTGATTAATGAGAAGGGAATTCATGTAGATCCGGTAAAAATTGAGGCCATCAAGAGATGGGAAGCCCCGAAGACCCCGACAGAAATCCGTCAATTTCTCGGTTTAGCAGGCCATCACCGGCGATTCATTGCGAATTTCTCAAAAATTGCGCAACCACTAACGGCCCTAACCCAAAAGGATAAGAAGTTCATTTGGGGAGAGAAACAAGAAGAAGCATTTCAAACACTCAAGCATAGGTTGTGTAATACACCAATTCTGGCGTTGCCAGAAGGCGTGGAAAATTTCGTAGTCTACTGCGATGCATCACACCAAGGTTTGGGGTGTGTATTGATGCAGAAGGACAAAGTCATTGCATATGCTTCGAGGCAACTTAAAGCTCATGAGAAGAACTATACTACTCATGATCTAGAATTGGGAGCCATAGTGTTTGCACTCAAGATTTGGAGACATTATCTTTACGACACGAAATGCACCATCTACACCGATCATAAAAGCCTTCAACATATCCTTGACCAGAAAATGCTTAATATGAGACAAAGAAAATGGGTTGAACTGATTAGTGACTATGACTGTGAAATAAAGTACCATCCAGGCAAGGCTAATGTGGTAGCCGACGCACTAAGCAGGAAGGAAAGGGTGAAACCGTCAAGGGTACGAGCAATGGGTGCGTTCGTTCAGACGAGCCTAAAGACACAAATTCTTGAAGCTCAGGAAGAAGCGTTGAAAGCAGAGAACTTGAAGGAAGAGGCCCTACATCAATGGGAACTTAAATTTAAAACAAGGTCAGATGGGGTACGTTACTTTGAAGACAAAGTTTGGATACCAAAGGTTAATAGCCTACGATCAACAATTATGGATGAAGCCCATAAATCAAGATATTCGATTCACCCAGGAGCTGATAAGATGTACAAAGATCTAAAGGAATACTACTGGTGGCCGGGTATGAAGAGAGACATTGCTTTGTACGTAAACAAGTGCTTAAATTGTGCAAAAGTTAAGACCGAACATCAGAAACCATCTGGTCTACTGCAACAACCCAAGATTCCCCAATGGAAATGGGAACAAATAGCTATGAATTTCGTAACTAAGCTACCCAGGACTAGGAAAGGGCACGTCGCAATATGGGTTATAGTGGACCGACTTACGAAATCTGCGCATTTTCTTCCTATTCGGGAAGATTATAAGATAGAAAGACTTGCACAAATTACGTCAATGAAATCGTTATGCGTCATGGAGTGCCTATTTCCATCATCTCGGATAGAGATAGTCGTTTTACGTCACGGTTTTGGCGATCACTCCAGAAAGCTTTGGGTACGCGTTTGTATCTGAGCACTTCCTACCATCCTCAAACGGACGGCCAGTCAGAAAGAACTATACAAATGCTAGAGGATATGCTGCGTGCATGTGTGATAGATTTTGGTGGAAGTTGGGATACTCACCTACCATTAGTGGAGTTCTCCTACAACAATAGTTATCATACCAGCATTCAGTGTGCACCGTATGAAGCCTTATATGGACGCAAGTGTAGGTCGCCACATAGTTGGTTGGAAATTGGCGACAGACAATTGACTAGGCCCGAGATCGTTCAAGAGACTACTGACAAAATCTCAATTATCAAGGATAGACTTAAAGCCTCAAGAGATCGTCAGAAGAGTTATGCAGATAACCGTAGGAAGCCATTAGAATTTCAAGTGGGTGATAAAGTGCTTCTAAAGGTATCGCCTTGGAAAGGATTAATACACTTCAGAAAAAGAGGCAAGTTGAGTCCAAGATATATTGGCCCGTTTGAAATAATTGAACGGATTGGTCCAGTAGCATATAAACTCAGTTTACCGCAAGAGCTGAGTGCCATCCACAATACGTTCCATGTGTCAAAACTTAAGAAATGCCTAAGTGATGAATCATTGGTTCTACCCCTAGAGGATATTCAGGTCAACGAGCGATTACACTTCATAGAAGAACCAATTGAAATCCTTGATCAAGAAGTCAAACGAACAAGGCGTAGTAAGATCCCAATTTTAAAAGTTCGTTGGAATTCGAGGCATGGACCTGAATATACATGGGAACGAGAAGATTACATGAAACATAAGTACCCTCACCTATTTGCAAAGGATCAGACGGGGAATAGCAATCAACGAATTTCGGGACGAAATTCTTCTAACAAGAGGAGACTGTGACACCCGTCAATCTAAAACACTCAGGTTAGCAACTGAATAGTATAATACTTGTTTTAACAAGTAGGAATAACTCATTATGACTTAAATATGATGGCTAAGGTTTAGTTTCCTAGGAATTCCAACAGTACGCTTAAGAAAATCCTGTTACCGCACGGAACTGCTTAAACTGTCTTATAAAATGCCGACTGGAACAGTTAACATTTAATTATAATAATATTAATAATAAGAGGAGTAAATATATAGTTTATATATATATACCCAAATCAAAAATTTAAAACTTTAAATAATTAAACCAAAAGTTAAGTAGATAAATGAGGTTTTAGTTACTTAAATCAAGTTTTTTTTTATAAAATTACATAATATAAATACTTATACAATCTTAATTAACACCTAAAAATAAATAAATAAATAAATAAACTGAAAAATAAGGCCCAAATTTCGGCCCCTTCACTTGACCCAACATAATGCACTCATTAAAACTGTCTAATTTTCAAGTAACCCCTTCATTTTCCTCTCAACCTCTCTCTCTCTCCATTCAAACTTTGAACTCTCTCTTTCCCCTCTAACCCAGCCGAATTCAGCCCTAAATCAACAACAAAAATCATCAAATCCTTGAAGACTTGAAGGTAATAATCAACCATAGAGTGGTAAACTCATCTCCTTGTGTTCTCCTTCATTTTCTTCATTTTTCTTGTAATTTCTCCTTCTTTTTCCTACTATATCTTCACCTTCTTGAGTTTCTGGAAATAGGACCTTAATAGACCCTTTTCATGGTAGATTAATCACCAAAGACATGTTATGTCAAACAAATGGTGATAATCCTTAAGCCATACATCTAGAACTCAAGAACTTGATGTTTTGACTACATGCATGTGGGTTTTGCTACAATCTGAGATGTGTGAGTTCATGCATGAGTTTTTAAAGGACAAAAATAGATTTTCTTATCTAAGAACATTGTCAAAGTAGTGGTAAATGAGTGTTCAATCAAAGAACCAACCATATGAGTGAAAATATGGATTTAAACACTCATTTTTCATGAAATAGCATTTTAGTTTCTGGCAGATTACTTGCATGCATTTTATCCGACCATATCTTGAAAAATACTTAACCAAATGATATGAATCTTTTTCTGGAACTTTGTTTATTGTGTTATGTTTCAAACCCAAGTGGTTTCATGTAAAAACTCGAAGATTTGACCCTTCAACTACTCATATGAAATTAAGTGTGCAAAGAAAATCTGACAGAGAAAATTCTATACTTTAATCAGTTATAAGTCTCTTTATATTCCACTAAAATTCTTGATTTTTCTTCTGGAAATTTCTTTAATGAGTTATGAATCGAACAAAATTGGTTTCACTCAAAAATATTAAGATTTGGGGTCTCAAACACTCAAACCAAGACTGGTGTGCAAGAAATCAGAATCTGGCAGAATGGAAGACCTAACTTAAAATCGTCATATCTCCCTCAATATGTAACTAACAATGATGAAATTTTTCTGGAAGATACTTTTATGAGTTAAGTTTAAAACCCAATTTGAATCACTGAAAAATGTTGAGATTTAACCCTCCAAATGGACTTGACAAAAAGATGGTGCAGACTGTTTTGGTAACTGTGACACTTAAACTTAAGTGTAATGATTAAAATAGCTAACCACCTCTAAAAATCATGATATCTATTTCAAAAGTTCCCTAAGACCTTAAAATAATATATATAAAAATTTGGTTAAGTAAACTATTCCAGAAAATACTTAATTATGACCATTTGTGGACCAAAAATATTTCTGCCAGCAGAATAGTAAAAGCTCTAATTCAAGAAAAAGAGATTTTAGGAATATTAAAAGTTAAAAAAAATGCATATAAATTGTAGAATTTGTTAAAAACACCAAATTAAAACAACATATACAGGTATGTGAATGTATAAATGATGCCTTAATAAGTAAGAAATTTATAAGAATTTTAACTTGGATTAAAACACAAGGTGAGTAAGGAATTATAAAACATGGTACAAAGGATTAAATACTATGTATAACATATAAATTTAATGATGTAACAATAAAATCCTACAAACCTTTTTAAAACCAATAAATAACATATAAACGACAATGCAAAATAATACTTGAACCTAGTAACTAATATCAAGGCATTTTATAAGACATGATGGGCTAAGCAATGCTTTAGCCATAAGAGTTAGACCGAAACTGATGATGTGTTTCACTCCTTAGGAAGGACCTAGGATCGAGAAACTGTGCATCCGTGCGGCAACCCTTGGACATCCTTGCGGAACATCGTGAGTTTTCGCAGCCCCTTTTTACTATTTTATACGTTTTGGGGTGAAAAGCATGTTACTATTATTTCAACGTTGTGAGTTTTCACAGCCCCGTTTTACTTGTTTAAATGTTTGGGGTGAAAAGCATGTTATGATTTTAAAATGCTAAATGATTCATGATAGTAAAATTATGGATATTTGTGATTTAAGAAATGAGTACAAATGAATGTACAACTTTACATAAGTGACAAAGATATGTTGAGTGATAATAAAAATGTTAAGTCCCCAATAGGTACACTACTTATTAACTCATAACGAGCCGGTGATACTTGTGGATAGCGCTATTTGGTTTGACAAACCCACCTTAAACTGACGAGTAGGGGTGCACTTTATCTGGTAATAATGTTCTACTCATGTGGCCATCATACCACCTCTGAGGTAGTCCGCGGGGCGTAAGTTGTCGGAGGCTTAGTAGTGGCTCAACAATCATATATCTTGCGAAAGTCATGTATTGTAATGTGTACTCATAAGATTTAAATTTAAAGCTTGTCGTGACAAAAGACTCACGAAAATAATCTTTGGTTGAAAACTGTTTGGATATGAAAAACCTGTGAACTCACCAACTCTTTGTAGTTGACCTTTTCGTTTTAAACATGCTTTTCAGGGAATAAGAAGTAAGTGAAGGCACGTAGGGTGTATTTTGGTTGATGACATCAACATCAAGAACCTTAAAAATTTCTATTATTAATTTTTGCATCCGTCGTTTTCTTTTGGAACTTTTTGGTTGAAGACGTTGTATTGTAATATTTCATACTATTGAATTAAACTTGTGGTTGGTGTTGTCTGTTACCTTTGAAATGAAACCCTACACTGTCATACCTCGTGTTTCCGCCTTAGCGGGGTGTGACAGAGGCTTAACCTAAAACTCTAACAAACAACACATTAAATACTTAGGTTTTAAGGCCTAAGCCCATTAGCCACTAAAGCCTACAAATACAATTTGGGCTTTTATAATTTAAGCAAGTAATCTTGAATACAACATAAAAAATAAAGTCAACAAAGTCTTTGTATGGTTTAAAACAGGCGCCTAGACAATGGTATGAGAAACTTTTATCTTGTTTACTTGAAAATGGTTTTTGTCAAAGTTCATGCGATTACTCTTTATTCACCAAAAATGTTGATTCTGTGTTTCTTGTACCGTTGGTTTATGTAGATGATATAATATTGACAGGAAATTGTGTTAATGAAATAAACAAAGTAAAGAAACATCTACAATCAAATTTTAAGATCAAGGATCTTGGTGAATTAAAATTCTTTTTAGGGATAGAAATTTTGAGAACAGAAAAGGGAATTTGTATGTCACAACGTAAATATTGTCTTGAACTCTTAAATGAGTTTGGTTATTTAGGAGTTAAGCCTATTGGAACACCAATGGATATGAACTTAATTGTGACAGATTTTCTTGTTTCTGATTCCATAGATCCTTTGTTAAGAGAATTCACTGGATTTCAAAAATTAATTGGAAAACTGATTTACTTGTTGGCTACAAGACCAGATATTGCATTTGCTGTTCATTGTCTTAGTCAGTTTATGCACTCACCAAGACAGTCTCATTTTAAGCTAGCTTTAAGAGTCTTAAGATATCTTAAAGCTTCGCCAGGTAAAGGTATCAATTTTTCTGTATCTTCTTAGTTTAAGCTAAATGTGTTTGTTGACGCCGACTGGGGTAAGTGTTTATCTACTAGAAGGTTTGTAACTGGTTATTGCCTTTTCTTAGGCAACTCTATGATTTCATGGAAGAGCAAGAAACAGACAACTGTTTCTCGTTCTTCTGCTGAATCAGAGTATAGAGCAATGGTTGCTACTCTATGTGAAATAATATGGGTACTTAGTGTGTTGAAAAATTTACAAATAACAAATTTACTTCTAGTAAATTTAAATTGTGACAATAAATCAGCAATTCAGATTGCAAATAACCCTGCATTTCATGAACGTACAAAGCATATTGAAATAGACGTTCATCAAGTAAGGGAAAAAGTTGCATCAGGAATGATTAAAACTATTAAAATTCCTTCATCTGAAAACCCGGCTGATATTTTTACAAAGTCTTATAAATCAACATAACAACCTTTGTGAGAAATTACATATGTTGGATTTATTCAGATGTCAAGATTGAGAGAGGGTGTTAAAACAAATAAAATAGTTTATACCAATCTTGTCATCTATAGTTATTTATTGTGTGATTTGTAATGTTTCAGTAAAGTAGAGGGTGTTAGCTGTAATTACTAAAAGTTGAAGGGTTATTGTTGAGAAGGATCGCGCCTCACATTCTTGTGAAGATGAAGGGTAGCGGAGCTGTTGCTTGAAAGCTGAGGGGGCAAAATGTAAATGATGGCTGGCTATATAAAGTGATCACCGGCTTCTCATTTGAACTACTGAAATCATTTTCTCAATTTTCATCTCTTTACAATTCTCTCTTACTCTCTCTCTAGATTAGGGTTTTGAATACTTTTCTAGAATTAGGGTTTGTAATATTTTCAGTCAAATAATATTGTGTGATTCTTTTCTTATATTGTAATCTTGTTCGTTTATAAGAGTTGAATATAATGCCATGCTTTTGTTCACTGTCATACTGTTGATCGGTACGGGATGGTCGTATTCAAAACCATTTTTGCAAGAAAAAGAGATGAAGGCTTTGATGATTGTGACTCCACTTCAGGTATTGGCAAATAGCTACTATAGTGGTAGGGGAAACTGGGTCGTCAACAAGAGTTGGGTAACATGGAACCAATTGTCCATGATAGTAGATCTTATCTGTTATTTCGAAGTTATTTTTCCCGTGTGGTTAATTCGATTGGTGCAAGAGACCTCAAAGACATATGGGAAAGCTGATAGGAATTGGCAAAGTTGTACCTGTTTCAAAATTTCTACATGTTGGTTATCGGATATTTGTATTTCACAAGAATCATAGTTTTTCACTGGAAACAACCATGTTGTAAAATTTGATAGATTGGTGATGAAATAGTTGTCCTCATATTATGTTTTGTAGCAAACAAATGAAAATAGGCTGATTGTAATTAGTTTGAATTCCATCAAGTAAGTTGTATTAATGTATTTATTGTTATGATTGTTGAAAATAATAAGAAATGAAATGGAAACAGTAATTACCTCTTTCTCTACGGATCATAGTAACAATCATGTTTGGAGTGTTTGAGGGATAATTTCATGTTTCTTTTTTCCAAATATTTTGGTTGCTTTATTTAAATTGTGCATTACAACCAAATTTTACATCATGCTGGTATTTTGGTGGCCGGTGTTTTGTTGGTTAACATGCCAACTATAGAAGGTATTTTTACCAAAAAACCAAGTCTATATTCGTCCTAAAATAATGCGTTGATATTCAAACCAAAAAGAAGATTGTTTTCTATGTGGCTTGGTTCTATCATGAAAATCAGTAAAGCTCTAAGTATGGCAATTCTGAATGCATGTGTTATCAATATTCTTGCTTACATTTTAACAAAATCTATGGTCCGCCGTATTATGCGGGTACACAACTAGACCCATTTGTTCATTTAAGTTTTGTATGGAGGAGATATGTGCACGTATGCTTGCATTCTTATGCCTTATGCAAAATCCATACTCCATGATTTTTTATTTCTGACTTTAAAGTTTGTAACGGTTTATATTTTGATAAATTGCTTAACCGTGATTACACTGAATAACTCAGGTTTCAATTTCTGAAGTATGGTTCGTTTTGTTGTGTATATTATTAGGCGGCAAATTTTGAGTACATTGAGTACAGTGGGAGAGAAAGTACAAGAGCTGCAACAAAATTCAGAAAAGCAAGTTATTGGGTAGAGTTGCTAAAAGATAGATATGGAAAATTCATATTTGTTTGTACTATTTACATCAATTCCTCTTCTAAAACATTTGTTTGATTTAAATGTGCACAAAGATGATTCTTGGATATCATAGCATATAATAAAGAAACATAACTTTTGAAATATTGAATCTAAATTAAAGTCATGTCGTGTACCCGACCAACGGACGGGTATAATACTAGTTTAACATGTTTTTTCCGCTAAACCTTTTATTTTTTGTATATGACCACTTAAAAGCAACCCAAAATCCTAAAATCAACATTTTATTTTTATTAATTAAAGGGATACTAAATAAATTATGTACAATTAAAAAACATATATATATATATATACAAATCAAGCCATTTGTACAAACTATACAAACAAATCTTAATCGTTCACCAAGTCTAATAAATATATGATTTTATTATGTTTTTTAATCTAAAGTCATGATCATAATTAATGAATTTTATCATCTTTCATATATATCTCAATGTAACTAATGAATCATAATAACTATCCATAAATATATTTATTGTTTTCTAATATAGTGGTTTATATAGTTTGTACAAATGACTTTGTTTTGCAAATAAAACGCCCATATATATATATATATATATATATATATATATATATAGATAGATATTGTCCAAATTAAAGTATCATGACTGTAAAGGCAGATAAACCTTTTAAAAAGTTTGTATTTCAAAATATTTAAAATATCCAACGTTTAAAAATTAAAATAAATATATACTCCAATCTTTTTTGGTGATCTAAAATAAATACCATATATGGGTAAGATTCTAACTTCTATTTTCATTAACAATCATTAATGATATTGATTTATTAAAATTTTCTTTATTAAGAATGATTTTTAAATATTTGATTAAAATATTAATTATCTAACAAAAAAATATTAATGATGTTAACGTGCATTTATTATTTTGTTTTGCCCCAAAGTTTTATGCTTTGCAATTTTGACCTGTTTTAGCTTTATGCTTTCTCCAATTGCCCAACCTAAGCAACCTTTTTCATTACGATGTCCTAAAATATTAACTACCCCTAACTTTTTATTTTTCCTAAATAACCCCCAAATAATTAATTTAATTTTAAAAACAGGTCATTTTGGCAAGGACCAACCAATGTCCTGCCGTACGGGTCCCGCCACCCACCACCGCCGTGCACCACCCACAGTTATATAAGTATTCACACACCATCCATTTTCACCACCCAAACGTGGCCTTGATCGGTGAACCATATCCCCCCCACATTACATAAAACCCAAACCCTAGTGGTCTCCGGACCCAGGGGCTGTAAACGAACCAAACGTTCAGCGAACCGTTCGGCGGAAAGTTCGTTCAGCCACCATGTCACATCCAGACCAAACTTGCCCACCACCGCCGTCGTCGTCGAAGCCGCCACCGCTTTACAAACAAAAATCATTGTCTACGGACTTCAATCGTGAGGAAGCGTGGCTTAGACGGAAAGACAATCAC
Source organism: Saussurea involucrata (assembly GCA_033807775.1). Taxonomy (NCBI): domain Eukaryota; kingdom Viridiplantae; phylum Streptophyta; class Magnoliopsida; order Asterales; family Asteraceae; genus Saussurea; species Saussurea involucrata. Next base: position 27,355,594 of record CM066324.1, read on the forward strand.
CACCACCACCGACAGCACCGTCACGGGCTCCACCGGCGGAGCCAGAGTCTAATAACCACCGAAGATATCGACGAGCTCAAAGGGTGTCTTGATCTCGGCTTCCACTTCGCCTCTGAACCGACGAAACTCTCCAAGACGTTTCCGGCGCTTGACCTCTATTACGCCACCTTATCACCACCGGCGCCGAGTTCGAATTCGTCAACGACCACCTCCAATTACGGTGACTCGCCGCCGCAACCTTGCAGCCCCCATAACACCGCCACCACCCTATTCAATTCAGGTGAGGTTTCCGAACCATTGATATTTTCTGAGTAATCCCCGGATAATTACAGACCGAATGAATTTTGTGGGTAAAAGTCATATGTTTTTTAGTGGAAGTTTTTGAACTCGTTTCATGATAAAATCATAACTTTATTTTATTTAATTATTATTATTTATTGGGCGAAATAAATTGTTGCAGGAGAGAATCCCGAAATGGTGAAGAAGAAATTGAAGCAATGGGCACAGGTGGTTGCTTGTGCAGCACGTAAACCTCCATGTTGCCAAACAGATCCAAGGGATTAAACCACCCTTTTATCGTACAATATCATATTATTCTATTTTTATTGGGCATTGTTTGTTAAATAAATATTTTGAATTTTAAGTTAATTTAATCGTTAATTATAGATATTAATTGATAACATAAGGCAAGTTCAGTTTAAGACGTGAAAGGAAATTATATCCATAAGAAACATGGAGATATCATGAATATGTAACATTTTTATACCCATCGTCGTCTCCGTTGTTGTACATGAAGAGGCGGGCAACATAGTACTGCGTGAACGATTGTCGAGTTGGCCGGGTTTCTAATTAGCGGAAGATAACATAAGTTTCATATATACATCTTTATTTTTATTAATAGATAATGACTATTTGATAGCATTTGTCTGGCTATATAGGTCATTTACTACATGTTTGTTATTGTCATATCACTTTACGTACCTTATCTGATGAAATGACAAATTAAGATTGATTATCTTGTCCGATAAAAGCGATGACATGGACTGATAGTAGTCTAATCCGGTTAACAAGAGTAACGAGTACTCTTACCAGGTAAGCATTTACTGGATAATTCGTTACATACGATGTCATTTTAGTGTACTAAAGTCAAGTCAATATGCTGTTGACTCTTACCAATAAACCACTTATCGAGTCTTTATTTTCATTAGCTACAATAATAAAATGTTTTTTTTAAACAAATGTATGATACAATAGTCTAAAGCTTTATTATATAAGTTTGAATAAGATATATATATATATATATATATATATATATATATATATATATTTTAATTTCGTAAGGTTCTATTATATAATTAGTTTGTGCACAAATAAAATATTCAATCATCAGTATTGCCTTAAGTTATTACACACGATTTATAAGTCACTTTAAGTTGTGATTAAACTTATGTTATATATGTTGGAACCACCTTAAAAGTGACCGTCACTGATCGTTTATCATTCCTGATATGATAATTGACAATAACTGAAATCCCTATGTCTAGTAAATATATGATGGGCGTATTTACTATTATTGACATACTATAGGGTTTCCCATTAGGTGATTGAAATATAGGGGATTATACCGCACATAATAAACACCAAGGGTTAAAGGTGTAAGATACTCTTATTATAAATAGAGTACCCTAATCCTACTTTTAACCTAATGACTAAAACCCTAATCAGCTGATAAACATCCAGTCGTGCGCCCCTAAGATCGACTCTCTCAAGGATCGATCATCATCATCCCATCATTATACGATCACCTCGTTCTGGGAACCCGACAATCAATGGCGAATATGTTTAACGCTTTCACTGGATCCTCAGGATCATCGGGTATGATTTCTTACCATCTTATTTCCATTATCAAATACAAATCATGATGTTTAATCCAACATGTGGTATCAGAGCTTAGGTTCATATTAATTCATGATTTGCATTTTTTTATGCCGCCGCAAAACTTCTTTCGTTTTGTTTACGCTGTAAAATCTGAACATAAAGAATTGAATTGTTAATCAATTCGGAATTGCATTGCAAATTCCTCCCTGCCGCCGCAAATCATTAATGAATTGTTAATGCAAATTATTCAACAATTTTTTTTATATGATCAAATTGTTTTTTACCCAGCCGCCATGTTAGGGTTGCATATTTTGCTGAGTTACAAATTTTTTTTTTAGCCGCCGCTTATTATTGATGAATTGTTAATGCATATCATTATTGAATTATCAGCTTTAATTAAACCCTAATTGTGCCATATGAATTATGCCATGTTAATTGATCAATCTTAAATTTATCCCGTATTGATCAATGTACAGAAAACCTTTTCGATTGAACCTTATTTTATTCGGTTCCTTACATGTCGAAAACCTTACTTTTCGCAACTGTACATAGCGAAAACCTTACTTTTCGCAACTGTACATAGCGAAAACCTTACTTTTCGCAACTGTACATAGCGAAAACCTTACTTTTCGCAACTGTACATAGCGAAAACCTTACTTTTCGCAACTGTACATAGCGAAAACCTTACTTTTTGCAACTGTACATAGCGAAAACCTTACTTTTCGCTACTGTGCATAGCGAAAACCTTACTTTTCGGTTCTGTACATAGCGAAAACCTTACTTTTCGGTTCTGTACATACCGAAAACCCTTGCACTAATATATATGGTCTCATTATTTGTGCCCAAAGGTCAAATATGATTCTCATAATGCATTTTTTTCATTTTGCATAATGAACACTGAGTATACTAATTCTGCCCAAAGGTGATTTAATATACCTGTGTGTCGAGAGGACTCTCTACATGCATAATTCACACGATGCTCTATTTTGTGCCCAAAGGTCAAAAGATAAGCATTGCGCTGCATGACCCTAACGCTCATGTTTACTTAGATATTAGTTATTTCTGCCCAAAGGTGATGTAACATCTAAGTAGAGCCTTACTTTGACTTATTGTTTAACGTGACAATCAATGGCGAATATGTTTAACGCTTTCACTGGATCCTCAGGATCATCGGGTATGATTTCTTACCATCTACGAGCATCATTGACACGCAACATGCCACATTTCTTGAGAACTCAAAGATCAGTGGGAGCACGACAAATCATGACTCAGATTTGCAAGAAGTACAAGAAGCAGGGGGAAACCATTCTTCCGGTATACTTATTCCTCCGATAATTCCTCTTGTACCCACCGCTGCTCCTAATATCACTGATCCTGCTCCTCCTAACCAAAATACCGAGGGAACATCATCATCGCTTCCGAACGCTGAACCTAATATCACTGATTCCACTCCTTCTGTCACTGAACCGGAAAATCAACTCAGGAGATCATCTAGGGCACGCAGGGCCACAAATTTTGATGATTTCGTAACCTTTTTAACTGAAGTTGAGAACATTGGAAAGCTTACTGATCCTACCTCTTATCGAGAAGCCATTAATAGTGATCAGGCCACTCAGTGGAATGAAGCTATGATTGAAGAGCTTAATTCCATGCAACAGAATGATGTTTGGGACTTGGTTGAACTTCCTGAAGGATCCAAAACTATCGGTTGTAAATGGGTCTTCAAAACCAAATTAGACCCGAAAGGAAACATCGAACGCTATAAGGCCAGACTGGTTGCAAAAGGCTTTACTCAAAAGGAATGAATCGATTATCAAGAGACCTTCTCTCCTGTCTCTCGTAAAGATTCTTTAAGGATTGTTATGGCACTTGTAGCTCATTATGACTTAGAGTTACATCAGATGGATGTCAAGACCGCATTCCTAAATGGAGACTTGCAAGAAGACGTATACATGCGACAACCTGAAGGATTCATTCCAGAAGGTAAAGAGCATATGGTCTGCAAGTTGAAGAAATCCATTTATGGGTTGAAGCAGGCATCACGACAATGGTACCTCAAGTTCGATAAAATCGTAAAAGGGCAAGATTTTCTAAAGAATCAAGTGGATCAATGCACCTATCTCAAGATCAGTGGGAGTAACTTTATAATCCTTGTCTTGTACGTAGATGACATCCTACTAGCAAGTAACAACTTGGATATGCTGCATGAGTCGAAGCGGATGCTTTCGCAAAATTTCGACATGAAAGATCTCAGTGATGCCTCTTATGTCATTGGTATCGAAATACATCGAGATAGGCATAATGGTGTTTTGGGTCTTTCTCAAAAGGCATATATTGAGCGTATCTTAAAACGCTATAACATGCAGCACTGTACACCCACTGTAGCTCCAGTAGTTAAAGGGGACGTATTTGGTTCTTTCCAAGCTCCGAGCACTGAGACTGAAAAGGAAGAAATGAGGATGATACCTTATTCGTCTGTAGTAGGGAGCATTATGTATGCTCAGGTCTGTACTCGTCCGGATATCGCTTATATCGCTGGTATGCTGGGACGTTACTTATCTAATCCCGGAATAGCACACTGGAAAGCGGCTAAAAAGGTTCTTCGATATCTGCAAGGGACCAAAGACTACAAATTGACTTATAGAAGAAGTGACAACTTAGAAGTAGTAGGATATTCTGATTCCGACTTTGCTAAATGCAAGGAAGATAAGAAATCTACTTCTGGGTATATATTTATGTTAGCTGGTGGACCTATCTCCTGGCGGAGTCATAAGCAGAAGCTGACTACAACGTCCACCATGATGGCTGAATACGTTGCCGTTTATAATGCCTCTTGTCATGGGATGTTGTTAAGGAACCTGGTCAGTGGACTCAAAATCGTCAACTCCATTTCTAGACCATTGAAGCTTTACTGTGATAACTCAGCTGCCATAACTTTCTCGAACAGTAACATTTCAACTGGCGCTGGGCTGTATCTTGATACAAAGTATCTGTTTATGCGCGAACGGGTTGAGGAAAACGTTCTTTGTATCGAGTACATAAGTACAAAGAATATGCTAGCGGATCCAATGACCAAAGGTCTTCCTCCTAATGTCTTCGTAGGACACGTGTCGAAGATGGGGCTTACAAAAGACTTAATTTAATAGCATATTGTACTTATTGGTCATTATTATTATCTTAATAAAATTTTCCTCTATATTCAAATTTTGTTTGTCTATTAGTTACACTTTGAGCTCATAATGGTGTATGGACATTATTACAACGAAATTTGTCTTAGTCAATTGGTCATTGCTTATTCAGTTTTAAATTTGAGTCATAGTTTAACTAGTGGGGGTCCTGAGTTGATATTCTTCTCTACGGCTGTACTTATTAGCTATGATTTCAGTTTAAAACAAAAATGAGTATTATCCCGGCCGGACTTATTGGTACTCATAGATAAAAGATCGCTTGGTCAAGTGGGAGAATGTTGGAACCACCTTAAAAGTGACCGTCACTGATCGTTTATCATTCCTGATATGATAATTGACAATAACTGAAATCCCTATGTCTAGTAAATATATGATGGGCGTATTTACTATTATTGACATACTATAGGGTTTCCCATTAGGTGATTGGAAATATAGGGGATTATACCGCACATAATAAACACCAAGGGTTAAAGGTGTAAGATACTCTTATTATAAATAGAGTACCCTAATCCTACTTTTAACCTAATGACTAAAACCCTAATCAGCTGATAAACATCCAGCCGTGCGCCCCTAAGATCGACTCTCTCAAGGATCGATCATCATCATCCCATCATTATACGATCACCTCGTTCTGGGAACCCGACAATCAATGGCGAATATGTTTAACGCTTTCACTGGATCCTCAGGATCATCGGGTATGATTTCTTACCATCTTATTTCCATTATCAAATACAAATCATGATGTTTAATCCAACAATATATCCTTAAACATAAATTTTGAAAATATTTGCTCGAAAATTAATCAGAAATCAAGGTAAAGTACGTTTCAAACCTATATAACATTTTGCTTTTATATGTTGTTCATATGTTCCAAAACGATGCAAATGATTGACTATCGGTGAAATTATAACATAGCTTTCAGAAGAAAAAAATATCTTATGGACTAAGATTAAAGTTACTAATATTGTGTGAATATATAACAATGGACCGCAACAAGTAAAATCGAAAAACAGAAACAAAACCGATAATATTTAAGGTTACTAATTGAACACTATTTCTCCCCTTCACAAGTTTCAACTAAGGGGGTGTTTGGGAGTGCGTCTTCAAACACCGTTTCTCCGTCTTGCGTTTCCACGCCGGAGACGCCGTTTGGATTTGGGAAAAAAAACTTATCGCGTTTCCAGGATGAGAAACGGATAAATTTGAGAAGCAGATTGAGGGGTGCTTTTCCCTGTCGGAGAAACGTGAGACGCAGACGGCAAACGCAAAACGTGAAAACGCAATCCCAAACACCCTCTAAATCAATCTTGAGGGTCAATTCAACAGATAAATAAATTAATGCTACATATTGGAACTCCTTTCTTAGGTCGTCTTCGAGTGTCTCTGGTCGAGATGTGTAAATGTGCCCTCGATAACTTTCATTTTTTTTTCTAATATATTGTTGATATCATCAAAAATAACATTGAATTTAAGACATACTAATTTATATAAAACCGTTTTCCTAGTATTTCTAGCGCAAGATCAATCAATAATTATTTTCTAAACTAATATTATCTATCATATCATTTTTATATAACGTTGTCATCGTTCCACCATCAAAGGCATCTTATGATACGTTTTTAATATATAAATTGAAATCATTTGAAGTCACGATGTTGACCATTCGGAGTAACATTTTAAGTAAATCAACATAAATCGGTTGAGTTTCTATATGTTACCTGGTGTTAATGATTTCATCACCATTTTAAACTTTCAGATTTAAAACAAACTTTTTTAGAACCATCAATCTTAGAATCAAAAGTCCATGTTGGTGTTATAGTTAGAGAACCTATTCTCGTTTTAGAGATAAGAGAGTACTTAAGATTCATGCACTCAATATTAGGTAATAAGGAGTCAATAATGTATGAAAAAAAGAACATAGTTTTGAAATCCTGAATATAGATATAAGTTGAGTCGTCTTATAGTTGGTAATTGTTTTCAATAGGTATGAGTTTTATTAGTTAATAACAACAAATCTACTATATTCTAACACAAAAATAAAATTTATGCAGATAAAATAATCAAAAGAGTATGTGAAAGATGAGTAATGGAGTATATAACAAGGTTTATAGGCAAAAATAGTTTTAGATATTAATATTAGATAAAAAAACTTAGAGAAATAATGAGCAAATGAAAAACCAATTAAATTTTTCAAAATTTATTGTCTAATGTAATTAATTAATACATGTTTGGGCCTTAATAAATGCTAAATTCTTTTTGGGTCCTATTATACACTAACTTTTTTTGTCTTCTTTATTTACAACTTTTTTTAACTTCTACTATATAGTATATACTTAAAAAAATTGGGTCTATATTTCCTTTAGGCCCTGGGCATACGCATGGCCCGCCCTCCCCAGGGACGACCCTGCCTTAGACAACCAAATTTTTTATTGTATGTGTGAATTCAAGTAACAATGGATTTGCACAATGAAATCTTGTATTGATTGAGAGAAAGTTACAATATGTGAGTTAGATCCACTTTCTCTCTCTAGACTCTCTCTCTCTCTCTAGCCATCTCTCTACAAGATTCTCAATGTCACGTATGCTAGAACCCTCCTTCAAACTCACTTACACAAAGGTATTTATACCTTTGACTTTTACAACACTTACATTGACTTTGATCCTCACACTAACTATTACAAGACCTTTGACCTTGACTTTGACTTCTACAATTACAACTAAATCTTGAATACATTTATATGCACTAACAATCTCCCCCTATGAATTCAAGATTTAAAAAGTTTATGACAATAGTCTTCAGCTCTTTGTGATCTTCAGATCTTCAATACTTTCAGTTCTTTGAAATATCACAGACGAATCTTCAAATAAGCTTTATCTTCAAAAATCCACTTTGACAGCTTTAATCTTCATCTATCTCTTCAAAAAACAAATAGTCATCAAGTCTCAAATTATAAACTTCAAATCTTTGTAGCGTTGATCAAAGTCTTGAAATAAAATCTTCATATCTATGTATCATTGATCTTTGCAGCTTTGAGCTTTGACAAATTACTTCAGTCTTTGATCATGAACTGGCTTTGAGCTTTAACTGATTTTGAGCTTTAAACATTCTTGATTTATCTTTAAATCTTTGTAGCTTTGACCTTCGAATACTGTGAGCAATTTCTTGAACTTTGTATCTCCATCTCTTTGAATTATGTCTCCCCCATGAACAAACTATCTTTGACTTATCTCTCGGAAGCTCTTTATCTTGAACTTCTTCGACTTTGACAAATATCTCCTTAACTTTCGAAAATTGAAATCTTCAAACTGTCTCCCTCTTTTTGATGATTGTGAGCATCATGATCAACAAAACTCTATTTTCAATTTCAGCAGTTTGTGAATGTACCAGTAACAATCAACTTCGTGTGAACTGTTTAACCGTCAATTCCAAAATATATGTATCCGAATCTTTTCAAATTCAGATAAAAAGAAAGTTGTAACCCTGAATCAACGAATAAAACAGTTAAAATTCTTGTAAGTTGCACAAAGCCACTTAGTACCACAGATGTACTTTGGAAAAGAGCTTTTTGATGTTCACTCCTCCAGGGCTTCCATTCAAATATCGAAAAACACAATGAAATTTCTATAAACGTTATGACAAGAAAACATATTCCTTGTGTGTACGTGCAAGTGTAGAAATGATTGAAACAACTTATGCTTGAATAGGCTTAAATTGTGTAAACTGTTGAGGCAGAAACAAGTTTTCCACGGACTCAATGTGCATGATTGAAGTGCAAAGGTGGGGCAAACTTCCTTCTTTTTAAATATCCAAACCTTCCAAATGAAGATTAGATAGATTATATGTTGCGTCCTCAAGAAAAATTGAAACATTTCTTTGTTGAGAAAGAAATGAGTAGCTGGTGGGGTTAAGCAAGAGTTGGCTTGGGCTTACTGCCTGTTTCAAAGATGGTCACCAAAGAATGTGAAGCAATCGGTAATATGACTGCCCAACTCAGAAAATGGTTGGTGCAGAGTTCTCTTATTCTTTTAACTCTGTTCTCACACCCCATTTCTGTTTTTAATCCACTCACTTCTATCCAAACTCTCATTTTCATTTTACCTCAACACAATGAGATTACTCAACCGGATGAGTTATCTCCCCCACTCTTTGATTTAGACCCCTTACCCCTCAATCACTCAAGGATAACTTATTGGGTAGGAAACACTAGTTAACGTGGATCCGTAGAAGTTCTTTAAGCTCTCACACCGATTATTGATCCAAATCCTCAGTGATTTGATAATGACCCTGAGAAACACTTAGTGAATTTTGTAAGTAAACATATGTATTAATGTTTTGCCATTTATGACAAATATACCAAGTCTGTTTAGTATCGCTGATGAAAAATATGCGCTTTAAATATATACTTCAGCGAACACTGTACATCAGTGAGCCCTGAGCTTGTTCAGACTCACTGATGATCGCTGAATGTTTATCATGTAATTGTTTACTTATGATCCCTGAAGACAAGTTTCGCGTCAACCAAGTTCAAAGCTGAAATCGAAGACCAAGTGACTAAGTCTACTAGTGACCTGATGCGGACATCAGCGAAGACAAGACTAGTCCATCTCACACGAAGTTTCAAGTAGAAGACTTCAACGAACGCTGAACTTTATCATTCGCTGATAAAGATTCATTCAGCGAGCGCTGATCATGAAGCCTGTTCTACAAGCAACTTTTGCCTTATCTCCTTGCACGCCTCCGTACGATTTTGTCAGAACGGACATCCCTTTTGTCCAGAATCGTACAACCAACTCTGTAACTACATTGTTCATCATGCGGCCACTAGGATGTTTGCTGAAGTCAAATCATGCAACCAATCAGAGGATGCCACGTGTAAAGGTATACTGACTTGCATTAAATGCATGCAGTATAAATATAGAACCCTACTTCATTCGTGAAGTGTCTTGGCTCTTCTCTATTGGCCTTCAAGCACAACATCTCACAATATTGTTGGTGTTCTAGTACAACGCGATAATAGTGAAGTTGGCGTTCTAGCACATCGCGATAAGTGTTGCTGGCGTTCTAGCACAGCGCGAAAGTGCAATGCCGTAACATAACCATTTATAACAAAATCTCACATACCGTTATCGTTCATATCATAAATTAACCATTTTATAATAAACGCATTCCAGTTCGAAAATGGTTAAAAGAAAACTCACTTTGATCTGATATACGAGGATAAAATTCTTAACCGGTAACGAATTTATCAAACCGAACACCAATCTTATTCTTCGGGCATCAGAATCTTGAAGGAAAACCTTCACCACTTTTTCTCCCACTAACTCTCCTCAAATACTCCTTTTTATTTCAACTCACACACACAAAACAATTTAAGAAGAAAACCAAATATGGAAGGAATGCTTGAGGCGGTGGTTTACATCTATCCACCCACAAATTTTAAACCAAACCCCCTAAAAAAGACTACTAACACATAAGCCCCTTAGAGTTTCAAGCTTTCTAAAATAATAAACCGATTATTACAGATTCATGAAGACCGGAGGTTTCGATGGTGATGGGTTCATGAATACTGGAGGTTTATGATTAATATTGTATTACAATTGTTGATTTACAAGGTTTTTTACCGTTTTGATTCACATTCAAAGTGATATTCATGATCCATATTAATCAAATTTGGGTTTCATGAAACTGTAATACAGGTTTGGGTTTAATAAAGACTCAATGTTTTTTGTTCACAAGGTTCTTTTTATTGTTTTTGATTCACTTTCAAAAGTATACTCATGAATCCATATCAACCAGTTTACGATATTTCGGTAATTCCTATAAAATCGGTAATTGCCAAAATTAAGGGATTAATAGAAAATGAATATAATGAAAAGACTGGATTACCCTTCGGGGTGTTTATAATAAGATAAAAGAAAATTCATAGTTTAAATTAAATGGATGGTGATCTTGCATAGTTTGTTTAGATACTCGGGTTTGCAATTGAAACCACCCCTATATATATATATATATATATATATATATATATATAGAGAGAGAGAGAGAGATAATAAATTATAAATCTCTAAATGTGTGTAAACTATGTAAACTCATCCTAGCCATTAATTTTTAATCTAGATTAACATGGCATTAAGGGTAAATAAGTCTTTTAATCTTATTGTTTTAATTTCGGTAACTAGATAATGGAGAATAATCATCCTTTATTTTAGGAAGTGATATATTTATGTAGTTAATTTCAGTAACTAGATAATGGAGAATAATCATCTAAAATTCGGTTTTCAACATCGTCTTCTTCATCTTGCGGTTTTTCAACATCGTCTTCTTCACCATAACTGCTCCTATCCCAATCTTGTATTGATTTCATATCAAATCAATACTGTTTCATAGGAAAAGTATGAAATATAAACTTTTTCATAGGAAATGTATGAAATCAATACTGTTTCATATGAAAGGTATGAAATCCCCTTTCAACTTTTCATCATCGAATTAGGGCTTTTTCATAGGAAAGTTAAACACCCTTTTCAACTTTTTCATAGGAAAGTTAAACACTAATTTTTAATTAGGGCTTTTCATACCTTTTGAACACAAAATCAAATTTTAACTTAAAATTATTATGCACATCGATTTTCATACAACAATGTGAGGGGAACTGATTTTTGTTCATACGTTGTCTTCTCTGAGTTTCATCCCTCACGCACTCCATATCCACATCAACGGGGTTGTCTAGAGTGTTTTTGAACTTCGAAAATGAGTTCAACAACCGTATCCTATCGCTTTTCTTCCTTGCTGTTAACCGTAATCATGTCAAAATCCACTTTCTACGAACAAAATCGAACACACCAACAGAAACCATAGGAAAAAAACCTAACCTCTTACGCCTCTGTTCTGGTCCGCCATTGTTATGAAAAGAATCACACAAGAAGGATATTCAGAGGTTGTTGTTTGGAATTTTCGTAGATTTTTGTTTTGGTTTGATTGTGGTCGTTGTGGAATCTGGAAGGGATTGAGGTGGATCCTTGATTTCACGATCTGTTACAAAAATAGAACCTGATCCCAAATTAGAACCTGCTCCTAATTCCCTGTTTTACCATTTTCATAACCCGCCTGTAACCATTATACCCCCGATTTCATAGAAATTTACTAGATTGCCACCACTACAATCTGATTCATTGATTTAAATGATCAATGGCTAGGATTAGGTTTCATAGTTTACACAAAATTCATAGTTTACAATTTAGTGAGCCTATATATATATATATATATATATATATATATATATATATATATATATATATATATATATATATATACTACTTTAATATTCATCTTGATCAAAATTCTTAATTACAATCCTTGAAGCATAATGTACAACAATTTAAAGCATAAATTTTAAAAATCTCTTAAGTATCATTTTTTAAACACAATGTACAAGTATTGATGCCATCTTTTTTTCAAATGGTAACTTTCAGGTTACTTTATATCCAAACTTGTTGATGTTTCTATTTTGAATTTGTTTTTCAATTCCATCCCACGCCACCTCCAAAAATGGATACTTCAGACCTTGCTTTCTTCCCCACAGCATTCTTCTTTCCTATTCCATGTATCAGCTTTTTTGTCCACATAAAAAAATGCAGGTTGATACATATATACGCTGACTTCTCCTTTTTCTATGAATTCAAACTAATTTCTTTAACCCCAGCCCCAAATTCAAAATTCAAATAACCAGTTTCTCCGTCTCCATGAGTAGTTCTAATAACCAGTTTTCTTTTGTCTATTCAACTTCTCGAATCATCTACTCGATTTCTAATCTCCAGGTTTGCTCGATTTCTCCATCTCCACGAGTAGTTCTAATTTTAGATTTGATCATGTTTGTTCAACGTCTCGATTTCTCCACTCCATTTCTCATCTCCAGGTTTTCTCGATTTCTCCATTGGATTTCTCATCTCCAGTTTTGCTCGATTTCTCCATTGGAATTTCTCATCTCCAGTTTTGCTCGATTTCTCCATTGGAATTTCTCATCTCCAGGTTTCCTCATTGTTGGATTAGATATCTTGTATTCACTTTCTTTGTTTTTTGATGAACTCCAAGTGTTCGATCAAAGTTTCCAATGAGAGTTTTTGGTGTTGACCGGTCCTTCAAGTAATACTGTCCACAAGTAATTTCTTTCTTTGCTCATTTAGGTGAACGAGAATCTACAGAACTTGACAAACTTACAGGAGCTATGGTTAGGTGCATAATCGTATAAAGGCCATCAACTTATGTGCATTAAAATGCATTAGGAAACTCAGTTTGCAAACCAATCTACTAACTTCTATGAAAGGAGTAGAGGCAACTTTATTTAAAAAGTAAACCCTTTATTGCATTTTCTTCCAAAATGACTAATGCAACTATTTATAATTATATGGTTCTCTGCCATGTCCTCGAATGTAACACATTAGAATAGAAGAACTATACTTGAACCATAATGGTATTGCGGAAATGGACGGCCTATCAACTTTGGCAAATCTCTAGGTCTTGGATGCTTCTTCAAGTAAACTTGCTGCAATTGAGGACATTAAAAATCAAATTTTATTCTCATGATGGTTTTAAAATTGGTATATTTTTTTAATTGCTAAAAGGGGTTCTCCTCCCATCCTATTTTGAAAGCTCCATGCATTCATTTGACTCTTTAGTTTTTGACTTCCATATGGCCTTTAGACTTTAGAGTATGGAATTTGTAACTGTCTTTTCTTACCTATCTCATATTACTGTTGTTCTAACCAAGTCTGTAAGTCCATTCGGGATGTTTTGAGTCCAGGAAACAGCAGCAGGGTGCAACCTTGGTTCATGGATTGTGTAGGCTCGAAATTGGTAGCTAAAGGGATTGTTTTGTGGGTTAAAATCAGCAGCTAAAGAGACTGTTTTGTGGCTAAAATTCAGCAGCTAAATGGGCTGTTTGTGGCTAAAAATTAGCAGCTAAAGGGGCTATTTTTTGGCTAAAAGTTATCAACAGAAATAGGGACTGTTTGGAAGCCGTTTTGAGGCTATTTTGGGCCATGTTTAGAGGCTGATTAGAGCTGTTAGTAGTAGCTTATCGGGTGAGCATAGAAGTGAACCAAAAATCTTATTCGGTGAGGGAGAAGACTCATAACCGGTTAATGCTTAATGTTATCCAATATGGTAATTGAGGTTGGTGATTTTTCCATGATATGCATTAGGTAAAAGACCCCTTAATCTCTTTTTCGTTCTAATAAATTGAATCTCAATTGTTCTCATTTCTTTTTCCTTAGTATGCCAAACGACAAGAAAAACTACATGTTTGACATTTATTTAGCTGCACTTTTTGTTTCAAGCCAATTATTGTTTATGATGGAAACTACATGATTTTGACTTCACTTTCTGCAACAACCAAAACTATTTGATAACTGCATCTTTTGATTGAAGAAGCAGCCTTAAACACACATGATTAATGATTTTTTTGGTATTTAATCACTTGAAGCAGCAAGGTTGTAATTTTTTTAAATTGTTGGTATGCAGGGTTGTGTCTCTACCCTCGAATATGAACTTCATGAGCTTCAACCATCGTGGAAAGGCGTTCCCTACAGAAACTGGTTTGAAGCTCAACTAATAGAAGCAAACATCATTTGTAGTTGTGTAGTATCTATTATGTGGGAACTTAAAAGTACCCATATTGGATTTAAGTAGACTATTTATTATGCTTAACTTAGAAAACGTTTAGGAGGTAAGTGTTTGGTAAACATCCCCTAAGGCATTGGAAAGTTAAACATTTAGCGGATAAGTGTTTAGTAAACGACCATAAGGCATTGAAAAATTAATATAGGTTTACGCAAGAGATATAAAAAAAGAACCTATTCTTTTAGTTATATAACTCAAATCTGCTTATGGTGTTCACAAAAGTTATCATGGCTTCTCCCGGGGTCTGCTAGCCATGCGATCTGTTGAAACTTATGACGAGTGCTTACAAACTAATACATGTTGTCATTGTGAAAACTGAATTTATCTTTATGGTTTTGCCATCTATTTTCTATATGACTCAAGTTAACATGAAATAGCTTTGCCTCACGTACTTGACAACACACACATTGGTTTTTGGATAAAAGGTTAGCAAAAATACACTTCGATGGTAATAACTATGGCTTCGTGTTGAATAAATTCGTGATAAATACTTGAAAAATTCCTGGTAAAAAGATACAAATTGGAGTTAGATGGCCATATACACTTTGCTAGCTCACACATCAGGTGGGTTGGGTGAGTTCGGGTGATTATGAATTAATATTACTTTTTAATTAAGAATTAAATTATTAATCATTATTCAAATTTTTGTGTGATTGGAATATTGTTGCTTTAATACCCTTACGTCCCGGCATATGTGGTTTACGTCCCTGTTTTTGTGGTTTTCGTTCCTACTTACTATGGAGCCTGCTAAGGTGTTAGTGAAGCCTGCGAAAAAATTCAATCGTGTCGGAGTCTACACCTCAAACGTCGTCTATCAAGAAGTTTTACGTGATGAATAAGATATAATCAACAATTATATTACTACACATTTGGTACCATATATTTCTATTAAAATCATTGCGCGTTTTTGCAGGAAATATGTACGGATGAGTGCAACACGAAAATTAAACAACTTTCTGGATATACGGATGAGCATTATTTACAAATGATTGTATTTCTCTGTTCAGTCAAAATTTTCAGGTTTTGTAATAGGTTCTGAGTTTATGGGTTTAGAAGCCTTATACGTGTGAAATTATTTTCCATTCGATCTTTGCTAATACACAATATTAACCTTCAACTTTATATATTAGTTAGACTTGCAAATTAACCGCGCAAGCACATGAAATAAAATCGAAAGTGATAAAGAAACATGATTTAGGGTTAAACTAATGTTTCGGAATTGTGATTCACCCGCGCTGCATCGCGCGGGTACACCACTAGTATATATATATATACACACACAGGGGGCTTCTTTTGAGATCCCTGCAATTTGTGGGAACTGTGAGGTCCATTATAAGCCACATAAACTAATTAATTAGTTGTCATTTTGATTAATTGAATTTTTAAATATGTTTTAAACCAACCTCCACTTTTTAAGGAATAATTAATTTTTAGGGGTAGAAAAGTCATTTGTGGGTATTTTGTAAGGCCATGCGTACCGCCCAGCGGGTACACGACGGGTTCGTGGTCGGGTAGAAGCGGGTAGGGCGGTGAGATGGTACGGGGGTATCGGGTTGTCCTCTCTCCTCCCCCTCTCTCTCCTCTCTACCTATGTGTCTCATCTTCCGTCCCCAAAACGTTCAACCACCACCCTATGGAATAAAAACAGTGCAAGCACAATGTCAACATCATTATAAACCAATTTTTATATAGCCTATGGAACATAATTGTAAACCATTTTTTGTACAACACAATGTCAACACCATTGTGAACCAATTTTGTGAACAACAGTGTGCAAACACACATCATGCACATGGTGCACACTCTGCAAATGATGGTTCTGTGGAGGGATGCAAATGTGAACACCATTCTACAAAATTGTACGAAAACTGTACCAGCCCTGTGGTATGCATTGTAAACACAGTGTGCACACTACACTTTGTGCGCAATGTGCGTACTCTGCAAGTAGTTGTTATGTGGTGGGATGACAATGTGCACAGTGTGCACACCATACATTGTGCATAATGGCGTGGTCGCCGAATATGTGGTGTGGTCGGATCGGTGGTAACCCAAAGTGATCGTCGGGCCTATGGTGTGGTGACCGAAGGTGATCGTCGATCTATGGTGTGACCTTCGATTCTATGGTGCCTGAAGGGTGGTCACCGGATCTGTGGTATGGTGATTGTAGGAATTAAGATGGTCTTCGAATCTATGTTATGGTGATCAACTGAAAGGTTGTCGCCGAATCTTTGTCTTCTCCATCACCGTTGTTTTTGTTCCTTCTTTGGATATGAGGTTTTCTTATGGCCTCTGCTTCGGTCCGCGATGCGTAGTTAAACTGTGGTTTATGGTTGCAGGTTAAAGAAAAATGTGGTTACAGTATGAAAGGAGAAGGTTGTTGCCATCAAAGTTGGAAGCGACGCCCATGGAAGATGCCTCCTGGAAGAGATCTTATTTTTAGGGTTTGTTTATAATAAAGTATGGAAATTAGGGATATATACCAAAAATAAGTAAATATTGATTTATGAGTTGTCATCAATATAAAAAACTAGTGCTATACCCGTCCGGTGGCCGGGTATACAACATGACGTAAAATTCTAGTAAATGTAAAAACAAAGTTGGGTGATATCTCTCATAAAACTTTGAACTATTAACCTAGTAGGCATCTCCAGAAACCAAAAGACAAGGAAACATCATAGATTGGTCAATTATTTCAACATTCGCGAATGCTGTTTTTAAATTCAACATAATAACAATGGCAAACAAAAGTCCAAACAGGGTTGAACAAAAAATAGAAATCAAAGTTTGTAACAACCGGGAAACAAAAGTCTAACTCTGATCCAAAAGACTACGAAAGCACAAAAAATTGGAGTAGAAACCATAGATCAATCAAAATAAGAAGTCTGGAACAAAAAGCCCAATCATAACAGTAGTCCCACCACTCGAACGGTTGCATTACAACACCCACATCAATCATCATCATCATACCCGTCCGTTGGTCGGGTATACTACATGATTTTAATCCAGTATTATACCCGTCCGTTGGTCGGGTACACGATATAACTTTAATATGGATTAAGTTATTTGAATGGTCCGTTTTTAACTAATACTATTAAAGCAATTAAGACATTGCAAAACTAAAATATAACAATAATGCAAATATTCATTAAGTTCTCAAGTTATTTCTTAAACAAAACAGATTACATAAACATTTATAAAAAAGAAAAGACGCAAAAGTATATCGATAAGATAATAAGACATATCTTGCCTAAAAAGATATACATGAAGACTATGGTTGGCCTAATCAGCTAAACCCAAAACATACTCTATCATTTTGGCACCCCTTAATCCCTTATAACACCAAGCCGAATTATAAGACCTAGAAAATTAAATCGATTTGAGACCTGACCGTTTGGCACATGCCGAACCATTAAATAAATGGTGTTGCACCAACATTTGCATTCGAATTAGAACAGCACCAGCTTCATCACATTGCATAAGCCAAGACCAAATTAACACCGAGCATCAAAGCATGATTAGGGACGAAAACAGGGCAGGTAATGCATCCCATGTCACCGTCCATGACCTCGATCCTAAGTAATCTCCAACTGGTTTTGGGGGATGCAATCCCCTATTATCACCTAGGGGTGTGCACAAGATCATCAAATCCAGTAAGAATCGACCGACAATAATGGGATATCTAATTGTAATCAGATTGGATTTGATCGAGATCTTTAACATCTAAAATTGGATCAATCTGTTTTTGGACGGCAATCAAAAATCCAATAAAATCGAACCGATCTAATCCAATTATCATCCGGTTAATAATTGATAATACTCCCTCATTTATAAATATATAATTGATAATACTCCCTCATTTATTGCATTAGCCACTCAGACCAGAAATTGAACCATAAACGACCACTCCCTCTTATGCTCCTTTGCCATCGACTAATAAGCCTTCAGATCAAGAAGATAACGCTATTATATTATTTATAGAGTTCAATATGGTCAAGTTATCCATTTCTTGTTGTTCTATATCAAAACAAAAAATACCCTCAACAAACTACCATTTCCATTTGTTCTAAATATCAATCATAACAAATAACCCAAAGAAAAAGAAACTTTATCTGAAAAAGCAGACAAATGAAGTAAATAGCTGATCCATTTCAGCTATTTATCATGTTGTTTAAGGATCATAGAGTTGAAGATACTCTAAAACATCCACAACGCCTTGCTACTTGATCTTCTCTAGATGCAAGGCCTCACAAGGGAGGGTGATTTTAGACTCATTGTTCTTTGGAGGAGTTGTTTGGAATTGATGAATTAGAGTGTTCCATTTTGGTACATAACAGAGCCATTGTCCGCTAGAGTTCTGCATCAAAATCAAGAGAATAACTAATTCATTAGTCAATTTTTCTTCATTTATAAATCTAAGTTGTATATTTGAGCAACACTTTTTTATTCTTAAATGATTCCATTTTGGTACATAACAGAGCCATGTCTTTTTAAGTATATAATATTTATACACAATAAAACTAAACACACATTTCTCGAGACTTGAAAGCAATAGCAATGAATCCATGGTAGAGATCCTTTCGAGTATTTCCTCTGTATAAGTCCCCTAAATACATATGAGATGAATAAAGTTGATTATTTTCATTTTAGTTTGTTTTCATTCACGTTAATGTAAAAATAAAGCATGTTGAATGCAAAATAACATATGTGATGTACATCACCAAATTTACCTAGAAACTGTAGAGCAGAAGCAGGCAGATTCATTATCACATGATCAAAATGCTCCAATGGCTTATTAGTAAACGGCACCGAAGTTTTTATTCTTTTATTTTTGCTTTCTTTTGTCTCCACAGCAAATAAGTCTTAAAAAATAAGCAAACCCAAACACCTCCTAAAACGAAATTATATATATCATGTTCTCTTTATTGCATTTCTTAGACACATGAAACGTACAATTTTACCATAACAACGCGTATATTTGATTTTGACTTTGGATAATAGCCTCAATCGATCATGACTCGCTTTGATAAATTTTAGTAATAATCATTTAGAAGATATTTTTGTTAATTAAATTATAAAAATTTATGTTTATTTCAATATAACTAATTATATGATGTTGCATATCAATTTTCGGTATCTTACATCACCATGATCAGAACCAACATATAATACAACTCATTATCCATCCATAATGTTAACCATGAGTACATATATGCACGTATGAATAGATACATAACTTAGAGCATCTCCAATGGTGTTAAAGAATGACTTGATCAAATACTTTTTGGCATTTTTTCCCATTGGACCAATAACTTGGTCAAAGACTTTTTGGAGAATGACTTGGTATATACCAAGTCTTTGAGGAAACGCTTGAAAAGAATAGAAATTTTCATATTTGGTCCCTTAACAATCAATAGTTTACATTTTTAATTTTACACTTTTATTTAATAATAATTCATTTATTAAATATATAATATATTATTATAATAATTATTATTATTAACAAAATACATTATTGGAACGCTTTCGTAAATATCGAAAATTAAAAAACACAAAAATTAAATACTTTTGTTTTTAGAAATCATAGTTTTAATTAGACCTGTTAAACGTGTCGTGTCGTGTCGGGTTCGTGTCGGGTTCACAGGTTAAACGGGTTGGGAGTGTCGTGTCGTGTCAACCCGTTTACTTAAACGGGTTGAAATGTATTACCCAAACCCGTTTACTTAAACGGGTTGAAATGTATTACCCAAATAGTTTTAGAAACTTTTGTTTTATATTTATAAAAAAACTACATTTTATTTTAAGAAACTTTTGTTGATATTGAAAATGCCAACTCTCACCCTCTCAATCTCCCTATATATATATACACACTCATATCCCATTCTTTATATCATCATCTCATTCTCACATCCAAATTTTCAAATCTCATATTTTCACTTCCACCATGTCTGATTCTGATGAGATCATTGAACAACTTTTTGTAGATGTAAGTGAATTCATCATCGATGAATTAGAAGATGATACCCATGAAAAGATGTTGAAGCTTGTAGAGAAAAAATTTCAAAGGAAGAAAAGATATATTCAACGAGGTCGTGAAGAGGGACACAATCGTCTTGTTGCAGATTATTTTTCAGATCAACCCGTTTTTCCACCGTACATCTTTAGACGAAGGTTTCGTATGAATAAAGAACTATTCATCCGAATTGTAAACTCGTAAATATCGAAAATTAAAAAACACAAAAATTAAATACTTTTGTTTTTAGAAATCATAGTTTTAAGTATATATAGTTTATATTTATAAAAAAACTACATATTATTTTTAGAAACTTTTGTTTTATAAAACGTATTTGTGCTTTAAATAACGACAAATAATGGAAGGAGTTTTATAAAACATTTCAAATATATGAGGGTAGTTTATGTATATATATTAAAAATGAATTAAAAATGCAAAAAAAAGCTTTTGCAAGACTTGACCATTGGAGTGGGTATTTGAAGATGACTTTTTGGTGACATGGCAAATTGATCAAGTCTTTGAATAGGTCGACCATTGCGGATGCCCTTATATAAGCATATCAAACTGGAAGATATATATTATCAAAATTCAAACAGTTATGTAAAAAAAGGAGATAGTAACAACAGTTATAAAGTAATCATAAAATTTTACCTAGATAAATAAATAAATAACATAATAGCGTCGGGCATTTTAATTATTCATAATAGCATTGTTCCGCTTCTGGCATACGCGGGTGTAAGACGTACTTCGTCGCCTCCGTAGAACACAGAAAATTGCCTAAAACCACCTAAAATGTTTTTACAAAATCCATGGAAAAAAAGCAAATATGAAGTAACTATTTCTCGCGGGTTGTAGACGTTGATGCCGAATCGGCAGTGTCGAGCAAGTCTTCATCAACGTCCGACTCCAAATCGACAACCTCATCCCACTTCCACTTGCAAAGAGCTAGCCCACGTTTAGACTCCTTTTCAAAACGACGCACCTGCAAATATAAAAACTAACACAACTATAAAACCAATAATGAGCATGGAATATATATAAAATAAATATATATACGTGAAATTACCTCATCGCTTAACGATCGTGCAAATTGTGATTGATAAGGCTCAAAATGTTGACCACATGATATGATCTCAACACTTGGAGACTCGTCCGATGGAGGCGGAAAACTGTCCACGTACTTGTCGATACTTATTGCCGCTAGAACTTTCCGTTCATCGATTTTGGTTGGCAAAGGAAATAAGACAGAAATGGTTGCACGATGACAAACAATCTTTATAAAAAACGATGAAAATGCAAACAAAGTTATGCGACCGCCGGTTATAACCGGTTAAGTGCGTACCTTGTATATCGGGATCTTGATCTAGCACGCAGACTTGTGCAACACACTCGGCTTCAGTTGTGTGTATTGGAAGGTCAATGTGGAGAAAACGAACTTCGATCTCCATGCACTTACGCTTCAAAACTGATATAAAACCTTCATGTTGGGGTTGTGGCCCAACACCAACTAAAGCAAGCGCTGGCGGCTGAAAATAAAGTGAGAATGTATAATGTTAAGTTTGAAAAAAATGGAAGCAGTCTAAACCATCGTATGAGATATATAAGATTACCTTGCCATGAGCGTGTGTGAAAAAAGCAATATTAGCAATCACTTCAGCACGATTGGCCATTTAATCTGCAGAAACAGAAGGCTAAAATAAAACAGAAATGATTTCACGCGCTTTGCAATTTCACTCATTTCAAATGAAGCATCAATGTTTTCAGTAAACCATCAAATTTGAACAATTAAGCCATCAATGTTGTAGGGTTCTACGAGAAGAAAAAGAAAAACTCGACAACAAAGAAAGGATCAAGAAAATGACCACAGTTAACTCAACTAACGGGTAATGTGGAAGAGAAATGAGACTACATCTAGATTAATGAAAGAGTTTGTCCATCACCACATGACTTTAATGTAGACCTAGTTATTTGAAATTACCATTTCAAAAGCTGTGGTTCTTTACTGTATTTTAGTTATGTACCCACTCTAATGTAGCAGGCAACTATATGTAAAATCTTACATTTTCTTTAAAATGAAAAGAGTTCTGTCATCTGTCACGAATTCCACCAACGGACATCTAGTATCCATCTTATTAAGCCAAGCCATACTCCAGCATACAAATATGCATAGAAAAAGATGAGGTATCACACAACAACAATACAATAAATAAGTATAGTTTATATTTAGCTATTATAAAATCCGATATTCATGCATCATTGTACACTGGATCTAAAGAATGCATAGTCAATTTCTTAGCATTTTTAGTCAGGAAGCAGGAAAGTTCAAGCAGTTCTCTGTGGCACAGAATATGAAAATAACATTGCAGAGAAGATATAAAAACGCAGTTGTAGATAGCTCCCGTCAGAAGCAGTGAGAGATTTTCCTTGGCCTAAGGCTTTATAAGTTACTTTATAAGCAGTGAGAGAATTTCCTTGACACATATATTAGAACTCTTTAGGGGGAAATTATTAACAATTAACCGAAAGACTAATAAGAAAACAAAGTTTGGTGTATAAGTAATTGGCTTATGTGCCAATCTGATGTCTGCTTAGTTTAAAATAACATAATCAGCAAAGTTTGGTGTATAAGTAATTGGCTTATGTGCCAAGTGAAAACACGTATCATCTTTGAAGTGCATCACACTTTAACCCAAATATAAATATAAAGCTAGCTTCTTGGGTAATGCTTTGAATTAGGAAATTAATATCAGTAACTCAGATTCTAAATAACCTATATATATATACGCGACGCGTTCAACTTAAAATCAGGATGAACATAAAAAACTTATGCAATAAATTAAGACTCAAATGACATCCATTATATTTAACAAAAAGATAAAATAAGCAACACCTAGAGATGCAAGGTTCTGTAAGCATTTGGTAATAGTTAGAAGAAAACAAAAGATTCACTTCTCGTAGATTAAAACCTGAAATTTTAAAGCGTAAACAGAAGCAAGGTCACATAATCTTACAATCTTCTAAGTTGAGTCAAACTCCCAAGGTTTTGATGAAGTGGTCCTCCAAGCAAATTGACTTCCAAGACCCTTTTGTACAAATCAAAACATGGAAACATGTAAAACTTCTATAATGTCTTTTACTTAACAGTCTCTATCATCCAAAAGATTCTGCTTACAACATTCCCACATGAATTTTTTTTTGGACCAAAATCAGTGTATTTGACCAAAATTTGATTGAAAAGAACCACACCATATTTGATCAAATATCATCCAAAAAATTCTGCTCACAACATTCCCACATGAAAAAAAGCCAAAATTTGATTCAAAATCACTGTATCAAGCCTGCATAATGTTTTAACAAATTTCCCACATGAAAAAAAAACCATAATTTCATTTTAAAACATGAAAAAAAAACATAATTTGATTAGTTTTGCTAATCAGGTGTAGGTTGGAATCCTTACCATTTGTGGCAGTTTGAGGTGAAATTGGGAGCAAGTTGTTACCTTGTTGGAAAGAGGGATACTATCGATTTTGGGAAACTTGAATGATTCACAAAGTGTAAATATGTGTTAGGTCTAGAGTTTTGTCAAAAACACAAGTGTTGAGTTCTGAGTAAGAAGACTAGAAGAAGACTCAGAAGACTCAGAAGTTCTGAGTGAGAAATCTCAAAAAGATTCTAAGTGTTGGATTCTGACTAGAAGGTTCAGAGTTCTAAGTAGGAGACTCAGAACTTCTGACTATGAAGACAAATGTTCTGAAGCGCTTATTCAGAAGTATGTTCAGAATTCATATCTTGGGATATTCTCTGTTATATTCAGTTACTAATTAGGACACGTGTAATTGTTCTATTAGTCTGTTTCTTTTATGTACTGTAGCTTTAGTCTTTCCTTAAACAGTATATATAGGAGTTAGCAACTGTATGCTAAAAAATCTTTGGCTAATCTTTCACATAACTTTTCACGCATATCTTTTGAGAGAGAAACTCATTGTAATATCTTGCAATTCACAGATTGTTAATAAATCATATGACCAGTTGTTGTGAATACGATCTTGAATGTTCATTCTATATTGAATCTTGATTATAAGTGACGATTATGAAACCTTCAATTGGTATCAGAGCCAATCAACAAACAAATTCGTCCAAGAGTGTGTTTGATCGCGTTCTTGAAGTTTCTTGATCAATTCCTAACAATTCTTGAATTCGTTTCTATCATTGATTCAAGAAATTTGAATTTGTCTTTCTGTTGAATCGATATCTTACAATCAAGTCATCCAAAGATTTTCTCTCTATGCTGATTAATTCTCGAAATTAAACAGAGATCACAGGTATGTTTTCGAAATTCTTGATTGGTTTCTTGATCAAGGTGATTATATATGCTGCATGTTGATTAGTATTCAAATTTTTTGTTGAAAAGAAGATTTCATTAATTCATGTACTCTAACTGTTTGATAAAATGCATGTGACAGATTTGATTAGTTCTTGCATATTCTAGATCTGTGTTGATTCTCAGTTTTGATCAAAATTCATAGTTGATATTTGAATTTTTCATTTCATCATGCCTGAGATTGTTGAAGTTTTTGTGAGACCTGCAAGTTCTATAACCAGTTCAGACAATTTAAAAAAATTAAGTCCTGTAAAAGCAAAAGAAACAATTTCTGAAACAAAAACTGAGATTGCTCATTTAAGCAAGATTGCTAATCTTCAAGCAAAACAAGATGAAAATACAAAAGTTATAAAGATTTTGCAAAAAGAGAAATCTGATTTTCTAAAGGATTTTGAAAAGGTTCAAGAAAACATAAAGTTGTTAGAAAAAGAGAATGTTGATTTGAAAGAGAAAGGCAATTTTAGAAGAAAGATGTTGACAGAGTCTGAAAATAGAATCAAATCATGTGAAATGAAAAATTGTCAACTCTTGAAACAGATCTATGATTTTGAACAAGTTCTTATACTTGAAAGAGTGAAATTTGAGAAAGAGAGAAGAGACTTTCAAACTGAGAGGAAAGGTTTTGAAACAAAGTCTGTTGAATTATCTTTGAAAATTTCTGATTTGGAGAAAATTCTTGCAAAAGAAAGAAAATAGTTTGAATGCAAGAAAAATGTTTTTCAAAAAGAAAAGAATGGTTTTGAGAAAAAGAAAACAGGAATGTTAAATGAGTTTTCTGTAAAAATAAATGAGTTGGAGAAAGAGTTAGAAGATGGAAGGAAAGAGACTGAAAAGAAGAAGGTAAATGGCTTTAAAGAAAAATGCTTAAAAGATGAGTTTGAGAAGGAAAAGAAAGTTTTTCATTTGGAGATAAGGAGGCTTATTAAGAAATTATCTGATTTATCAACTAAAATCATGATAGAGAGGAAGTCCAAATCTGATTTGCAGTCAAGGTTTGATTTGTATGTTAAAAAGTTTAGGGAATTTGAAACGAAAGTTGTTTACAAATCAAATCATAGTTCAAAAGATCAGATTCGTTCTTCTAATCTGTTTTATGATTCTGCTATTGATAAATCTTATAATTGTTCTTTTAAAAAGATAAAAATGGAATGGAGAGTTAAAGGAACAACTTCCAAGAAAGAAGTGCCAAAATCAAAGGTTCCTAATTCAAATGTCAAGAAGAACAATACATTTCAAAGAAAATATTTTGTTAAACCTGATGTGATTTATTCTGTAAATCAATTAGTCAGAATTGCACAAAAGAAACTTTGTTGTTCATATTGTGGGACTAATGATTTTGTGAACAAGAATTTTATTCAGCACTGGTATGGTTCTTATAGAGTATCTGCATATGCCACTGCACCTAACAAACCTGGACCCAAGTTCATATGGGTACCAAAGACAACTTAATCTGTTTTGCAGGTTATTCATGTGTAGAGCTGAATGATAATACTGACACATGACTTAAAACCGATGTTGTGCTTAAATTGAGAATTTTGACTTTTGGATACTTCAGTCCAAAACTCGGTATGAATGTGATTATGGATTTCTGATTCATACAGATCAATTTGTTGATTTTGAAGCATTTTTTTTAAAAACTTCAGTTTATTGTGGTGTAATCGAACTCATAGTTGTGGGTGTTTTTAGTAGAAAACATTTCAGAGAATGTGTTCAGAATCACATTTTAAGCAACCCTGCAAATTTTGGTTGAAAAATTCTGATTTTTGAGCAAGTTATGGTGATTTGAAGTTCAGAATGTTCAAAAATCACAAAATCCAAACATTTTTCTAAGGCATTTTCTCTGGATAGTTTTATCAGAATTCTGACTCTGTTTACTCAGAAGTTCTGACTCTACTACTCAGAATTCTGACTCAACTAATCAGAATTCTGACTCTGATACTTAGAATTTTGAGCAAGTTACTCAGAATTCTGACTCTTCTAATCAGAATTCTGACTCTACTACTCAGATTTTTTTTTGATAACTAATGAGGAATCATCGTAGATGATTACCAAAATCTCTTGATTTTGCAGGATTATCTTGATTTCAGAGGAAGTATTGACTCAAAATTTGATCTGATTGTTTCAAGATAAAGTTCAAAACCCGTGCGTCAACGTTTTAAGGTTTTTGAACATATCAGTTCAAAACCCGTACTTAAATGACTATGGCTTCTGAATAATTCAGTTCAGGACCCGTACTTCAGAGACTAAGACTTCTAAACAAATCAGTTTAGAACTCATATTTCTCAGGTGATATCCTTAACTGTCATATTTTTATGTTTCAAGGAACAAGTGGTGAAAGGTAACATTGCATTACATTTATTTCTATTGCTTTGAATGTTTGAATCTTAACAAATTTAATTCAATGATATGATTTTTTTTTTAATTTTCATTCAATGAATAAATGTGTGTCAAAGAGTGATTTTACAAGTATTTTGTATTATCTGAGCTATATTTGTTTCAACTTTCACTTCTGAATTAAATCGAAAGGTAAGCAAAACATGAATGAAATTATGCCGAATGCTCAATGTTATGAAATCTATACTTATATAGAATATAATGCTCAAAAAGCCTAAATGTCAGAATGATGGATGGAAACGAAAATATGGGGGAAGTACTACGTTTTAGTACCAAGTGATTGAGATGAAATATAAATATATATAAAATCATTTAGTTTGAAAGTTTGTACCTGTGGCCTTTCTGGTTTGGGAGAGTAAGTCCTAAGGGGTGCTTGTCACCTAGTCCCTAAGATCAACTGATCTGGGATCGGCTGACCCAAATCCTGCAATAGAACCAGATAGAAAGCCATGTTCTACTGGTACAAATGGGTTTAAGATATATCGATGTGGCCTTTCAGGTTTGGGAAATTAAGTTCCATGGGGTGCTTGTCACCTAGCACCTAAGACCAACTGGTCTGGGATATGCTGACCCAAATCCTGCTATAGAACCAGATAGAAAGCCATGTTTAACGATGTATCTTATTCTTACTAAATTTTTTGATTAAAAGATGCCAATATGCACAAAATTAAAAGATGCCAATGAACACAAAATTAAAAGATGCCAATGAGCACACATCTCTTGAAACTTTGGGAAAATACAAAGTCGCAATAAACCTGTAAATTTATGAAAATCCTGATTTTGGACAAATAGTGTGAGTAGAGCAAAGTATTCTTATATGTTTAGAATTGCATATTCTTGAAGCTAATCATATTTCGCATGCTAAGCACACCAAATAGATTTAATAAAGGAATTGAAACTGAACATTTTTAACTTGATATGCAATGATGACTTGTATTTGAATCCAAACACATGCATTTGATTTCATTTGATTGAAAAATCTGATAAATTTCATTAAGTTGGATTTCTTTTGTAAAATTTTCAAATGATCAAATGTTAGTAGTTATCAAGTGTAGTTCAGTGAATCTTATTTTTCTTGTATAAATGTTTTCATTAAAGCACTATATTTGAAATGAATAATTTTAATGAAATATATGCATACTTTCAGGGGAGAAAACTAATTGCTCCATAATTCTTATTTTGAGGGGGAGCAAGGTTATTCATTAAGGAGGAGAAAAAGCATAGACTTCATCGCTAAAGTTTTGAAAATCAAGGGGGAGAAAAGCTAAAGATTTTGAAGATGATTTTGCTTTCCAAAACTTTAGGGGGAGAAAAACTAAAGATTATGAAGATGATTTTGCTTTCCAAAACTTTAGGGGGAGAAAAGCTAAAGATTTTGAAGATTGATATGATTGAAAAATCTGATTGATTGATTAAAAAAAAGGGAGAAGAAAGACAGAAATTTGACTTGATCACATGAAGATAAGATTCATCATTTCAAGGGGGAGCAAAGAAAAAGCAAATATATAACAGAAATCAATTTGGAAATCGTTGCTGTTGCTGATTAAAGACTGACCAGAAGTTGTTAACTCAGATTATTCAGAATTCAGAGCAAAAGTTGTCAAAGCATTCAAAAGAGCTCCTTCTGAAGATTGTTCCTGCCCTAAGAATTTGATGATGAAAAGTACAAGTGTGTTTGACAAAAAGGGGGAGATTGTTAGGTCTAGAGTTTTGTCAAAAACACAAGTGTTGAGTTCTGAGTAAGAAGACTAAAGAAGACTCGGAAGACTCAGAAGTTCTGAGTAGAAGACTCAGAAGTTCTGAGTGAGAAATCTCAAAAAGATTCTAAGTGTTGGATTCTGACTAGAAGGTTCAGAGTTCTAAGTAGGAGACTCAGAACTTCTGACTATGAAGACAAATGTTCTGAAGCGCTTATTCAGAAGTATGTTCAGAATTCATATCTTGGGATATTCTCTGTTATATTCAGTTACTAATTAGGACACGTGTAATTGTTCTATTAGTCTGTTTCTTTTATGTACTGTAACTTTAGTCTTTCCTTAAACAGTATATATAGGAGTTAGCAACTGTATGCTAAAAAATCTTTGGCTAATCTTTCACATAACTTTTCACGCATATCTTTTGAGAGAGAAACTCATTGTAATATCTTGCAATTCACAGATTGTTAATAAATCATATGACCAGTTGCTGTGAAAGATTATGAAACCTTGATTATAAGTGACGATTATGAAACCTTCAATATGGAACTGCCAAAGCAAACAGAAACAATCAGTAAGCTTGAAACCAAGAAGGAATGCAAAATAAATAGAAGGAATGCAAAATAAATACTCATCCAGTAAAAGGAACACAATATGAGAAAAGTCGATTAACCCCCTTGAGGCAATTAATTGAATTATTAGTCACCAATGAAGTGATGGCAGAAACTTCATAAGAGTGAAGAAAATGTGAAAACTGGTAGCAAGTTATTAACCTTCAAATTTCTAACTTGCTGGGCACAACCAGTAGGTATAAAAACAACATCTCCAAGCTTTTGGACAAAAGTCCATGGTTCAATCCCTGATGACAAGCAAAAGAATGCGCACAATCAGGAATATTATATAACTAAAAGTTGATAACCACCTTGCATAAATGTATACTAACCAAACTCTTCTTTGAGCTTCCTTTTATGCTCCATGGTTAAGTAAAATGTTTGGTTATCACGTAACTGATATCACTTGAGGGAAACAAAGTAATGCACATTTGTTATAGCATTTGATAGCAATTCAAAAAATCACGGAACAAAAATGGAGCATCTCCTCATGAATACTTTTAGTTCATAACTAAGATTTAAAGCTAGTTGTAGTAATACCTGTTGCAGTGGACAACATAAGATATGTCTGAACTCTCTGAAGTGTTTTTTGAGATATTCCTCCAATTTAGGAGTGTCTTCCCTTCGAAAGATGTCCCACAGAGCACCTCCCTCTTGCAGATCAGATCCATCAACACATGCAACCTGGGCAAAGAAAGCAACCATAAAAATGCATTGACAGGAAAGTGACTATACAAAATTGTCAAGTTCATGGCCTCCTCCTGCTACTTGAAGTAAACTCAACTTTTTGAATATTAGAACTCACCAGAGTAAACAAACAGTGAAAGCTTTGGGATTTCATGAACTTTTAGTAAAACACATTGAACAAATTATGTAACTTAAAGATCTACCACATTTTGGGTTAATTCCTCCATGCGTATTAGGATGTAATCAAGCTGCAACATATGGTAAAGGTGATCACTATTAAAATTTAACATACACACAAATAAAAAATAATGAAAGATGTATTTCTGATGCTTTAGTTAATCGTTACCATTTCAGGGAACTAAGTAAGCTCATCTACTTTCGTTACTGGAACTCCAACTTTCTCCAGAGCGGATGTTGTTCCTCCCGTTGACACAATTGTGTATCTACAGTGAAATATTCAAGATGGATAAAGTCCAACTGGAAATTAGAAATGGAGAACTAAATGCACCAATTTTAAAACCCAAATGTAAAAGAAAAAGAAAACTGTCAATGGTTGAAACAAACAAAAAATCTAATACCTCTATCACCATGTCCACATCAGGCGCGCTTCTTACCAAACCAAAGGTGTTAATGCTCCAAAAAATAATTCGAATCAGAGAAGAACGAACCTAATTGCAGATCGAATCAGAGAAGAACGAACCCTAATTGCAGATCGAATCAGAGAAGAACGAATCTTAGCATTTGGAAATAACGAAAGCAACAAAGATTCTGAAGATGCAAACAATCTTCGTCGCAAAGGAATTAGCTGAAGATGGTGAAGTGGGTAATCTGTGCTTCCTCCATGGAAGATGG
Source organism: Saussurea involucrata (assembly GCA_033807775.1). Classification (NCBI taxonomy): domain Eukaryota; kingdom Viridiplantae; phylum Streptophyta; class Magnoliopsida; order Asterales; family Asteraceae; genus Saussurea; species Saussurea involucrata. The sequence goes on from CM066324.1 coordinate 27,386,965, forward strand.
TTGTTCTAAAATGGACTCGGATTGGAATTATCGTGTGATTCTTGAAGACAAACCATGGAAGATGGTTGTTCAATAGGGCATGGATTGCATTGATGAAGATGAAATTGGAAATCTCTGCTCAACATTTATAGAGTGATGTATTGGGTGTCTTGAGAAAACCGACTAAGAAGCGGAGAGGGAGAGTGGTTTCAGTTTTGTGAGATCGTGGAGGAGACTGACGAGAGCCCGTGAGAAGTGGAGAGGGAGAGGGAGAGTGGTTTCAGAGGAGACGTGGAGGTTGCAGACGTGAGAGGGTTTAGGTTGGCTGGGGGGAGAGGGTTTAGGTTGGCTTAATGAGGCTGAATGGATGAGCTTATTGAATTTAAACGGCCCTGATTTAAAGTTGGAATGAGTTTATACGGCCCAGATTGATCCAAAGGTGGTTGGACTCAACTGGGTCCATAGTATAGGTAATTACATAATTAACCTTTTATATTTATTAAATAAATCAAATTAACTAAATCAAATTAGTGGACTAGAATGGATCTCACAGATCTCACACTTTAGAAAGTTTTTAAATGATTAAGCCCCTATATATATATAGAGAGAGAGATAGAAATGAAGGTTCAAACGAGAACGCTAACTATTAAGATAACACGAAAACGGTCGCTCATGTGCAAAATCACATGTCATTTTACACTAACTGCAAAAAAAATTGGCTCGGGCGACCTTGGCTGAGACTTAAAGTTGTGGGGCAAGTCGCGTGAATCATATATGATTTTGTACGTGAATCATGTATGATTTTGTAAATTAGCAGTCATTCTCATGTTTTTTTAAATAGTTAACGCTCTCGTTTGAACCCATCTCTCTCTCTCTCTCTCTCTCTCTCTATATATATATATATATATATAGAGAGAGAGAGAGAGAGGTAGAAGTGTTCATATGTGAATGTTATAAATATTTATAACACATACAAAAAAACTTATCCATACAATCCGTTTTGTTTGGATTCAACGTTTTCAACTTTACGTTTATCCGTCCCGGTAATCTGGTTTGAATAATCTTCACCGTGATCAAGTTGCGTTTCATCATCTTCATCAATCGTTGGTGATATCATTATCGAACGGACATATACGTCGACTCTCTCCTCAACATCGTTAAAAACACCATGATTCATAATGTTGTTGTCTATATTCATGATGCCACAATATTTTCATACACTTATTTGATACTAAATCTTACAAAAAATTAAAGAATTAAACATATGGCTAGAATCAAGGAAAAGATGAGACTGTAACTCCCTCAATAAATGAATGTTACAAAAAAAAATACATGCAGTTCATACCCCTATTTAATTGTTGGACATACATGTAAAACCACAATTGAAAATGACTTCCTATTGGTTGAAAATGGTTTATAAAATTAACAAGAATTAGGAGGTTGACAAAGTAACCTCTCTTTAAGTAGGATATTTTAAATTAGATGTTACATTTACAAGACCATTGAATGTGTTAAATATGCTAGATAATATGTTAAATTAGGAGGTTGAAAATGTGTTAACTATGCTAGATAATATGAGTAAGGGTATAAAGGTAATTTTAAATTTTCAGAATTTAATTAGATGTTACATTTACAAGACCATTGAATTTAATGTGGTGTTACATTAGAAGGTTTCAATATTTCAGGGATGGTAATTTTTGTCATCAATTTCAAGTTATATCATATTATGTTCATGGAGTTTTATAGAAGAATGAACAACATCAATATAATTGTCATCAAAGTTGGTTCAATTGTGTTCATAGTTGACAATATTTGGTTACTTCGGTAAGTATACATGAAATTGGGTTAACAAATGAACTACTATATATAGAGAGAGAGAGAAGTTCAAATGAGAACGCTAACTATTTACGAGAACACGAGAACGGCCGTCCATGTACAAAATCACATGTTATTCACGTAGAAAATCACATGTGATTTTACACTACCTGGATTTTGTACAAAATCACATGTGACTCACGTCCAGATTTCCAGGTAGTGTAAAATCACATGTGATTTTATACGTGAATCACATGTGATTTTGTACATGGACGGTCGTTCTCGTGTTCTCGTAAATAGTTAGTGTTCTCGTTTGAACCCACCTCTCTCTCTCTTTCTCTCTCTCTCTCTCTCTCTCTCTCTACATATATATATATATATATATATATATACGTGTATGTGAGACCACATTGTTTTCGTGAGACCGGTGAGACCACTAAATAACACTAAATCTTCACAGCAAAATACTGTGAATGTACTGTGAAGCTAAACCATCACAGTATTTTGGCTGTGAAGGTTCTCTATTTTTCATACATTCACAATGTATTGATGTGAAGTTTTAGTGTTCTTTTGTTGCCAAACGAAAAATGGTTGGTCTTACGTGAACCCAACCCTATATATGTATGTATATATATATATAGAGAGAGAGATTGTTAGAATTGCTTGATTTGCAATATAAGATTAAGGGGGTGTTGGTTGAGGATAAGAAATGAGAATGATAATGAAAATTGTTGTTGGTTTGATATAATATAACGAGCCTGTTACCCCAAACCCATTAATCTCCGTTCCTGACCAAATTGATGGGAATGGAAATCTTATTCCCGCTCAGTCATATTTTTCTCATGTGTCCTTTCATTTCTCGATGTTAAATGAAAAATATTTTTTATTTTAATGATGGACTTCACATATTTGTATTAAAATATTATATAAAACATTTTTTTTAAAAATTATATTGGTTTAACCAACCAGCATCAATGGAATGTTAGATTCACATTCCCATTCTCATGCATTCTCATTTTCATTTTCATTCTCGATCCTTAAAATGAACCAAACGCAAGAACTTGATAATTTATAGACGAATCAAATAATCATTTTTTGCAACATAAATTAACAAACAACAACTCTCAAGCGTGGAGAAAGGGACAAAGCAGTTTTCATTTCTTCCTTATCTAAACATTGTTAACTTTTCTCTTCAACAAACTGCTTTATCTGAAACCTGATGAGAACCCTACAAAAAGAAAGAAAGAAAGAAACAAGTTTGATGTGTTACTCTGGAATCGAAGAAAAAGAAAGCCGAGTGCAATTTCTTCTACCATGGCGTGATGAATCATACAACACTCTTTTCATTGAAATCGACTTCAAACATGATCTACAGCTGAAATGTGTTTGAATCATGCATTTGGTTTCGTAAAAAAAACTTGTTAGATACTGCATACTCTCTTAAAATTCCCAAGTTTACAGTTTTTATTACAATATACGTATAACTTCTTAAACCTCCACGTTTACAGAATAAGCTAACTAACACTGCAGAAAACTCCATAAAATTTCGAATTATTTTCTTTTTTAACGAGGAATTGCATTAATCCAGTTTAAAGTAAAATTTCATATTCCGCATAAACAGCTAGTCCAGAATTCATTCACTTCAAGTGGCTGTGTATTATTTATATATGCTCATAATAAATATTACGACTCCAAAACGAATGAGAGTTGTTACAGTGATTATTACAAGTTAAGGGGTAAAATATGGACCTGTTGGTCTACAAAACTGCAGCTTTTGGAGGATGAATGAGTGTGAAAGAGGCATGGATCATTGCTTGAACTGGTCACCCAGGCCTTGTGGCATTCCTAAGCTCTGTGCCAGATCGCCCATCCGTGCTTTCATGGCCTAAAAATGCCAAAAAGGAAAAACCTTATAAATTCTTTTAACTAAATTTTACCGTTATTATTATTAATATTATTATTGTAAAAACCTGAACACTTTTTTGATGGGCGTCCCTATAAGCTTCAGTAATCAGAAGTGAGAGTTTCTGCAACAAATTTAAACGACTTATATAATAAGATGTCAAGAAAATATCAAACTATTATTGTATATAGTTAAAAAGTATATACTCACTTCCGCTCCTAAATCCATTGCAGCTTCAGTAATCTCTGTTCTTACAGGTTGCTGATTCCCAGAGAGCGTGACCTGCGCATTTTTAGACATAAGTCATAACACAGTAATTTATCATTACAAAACTATTCTATTTGGCATAATAGCCAGTCTCAAAAACCATATTTATGAAGATAAACCAAGAGAATATAACCGGAAAAAAGGAAAAAGGAAAAAAGAAAAAAAAAAACTGCATACCTTTACTAGCTCCCCTTCACAATAACCGTCAAACTCGGCTCTGCAAACCAAAAAAGCCAATGTAAAGCACTTGCATGAAACACAAGAGCCCAAATATAAATACAAGAACAAATGATATAAAAAAAGAAATAAACAGGTCTTCATGTATAGGCCTTCAGAAGATGAAAGAAACACAAACTTTTAAATCATTATAAAAAAATGAAGTATACATACACCGCAAGTTCTTTTTGCACACGCACTGCCTCAACCTGGACAACCATTTGTGCCTTCTTTACCGTCTCGTACAGATTTTGCATGTTTCCAAAAACCCCTGCCTAAATTCAAAATCAAATTCAAATATAATTGGTTTTGATCCACATTTATAATTTGACGCTGTTATGCACGTAGAGGCACAGAACACGAATAAAGCATGCAATGTTTGGATAGGGAAATAGTTTATATTAATCAGATGTCTAAAATACCCCTCAACAGTAGCATAATAGAGAAATCTTGCAAACCAAAATTTATCAATAATTTTGTATATTTAGTAATGGACAAAGAAGTATTAAGCTTGAACTTTGCTAAAAAGAGATTGTTACGTCTATTTTGGGACAACCGATAAAAAAGGTTTGTTGTACTTATTTTGGAGGACATAGGGAATATTTACGTGAGGAAATCTCCATTGATATTTAAACAAACAACATTAAACTTGGCCGCTAACAACTCAAAGGTAAGAAACTAGGGATCAAGAAGCACTTACTAGCATCTCCAATGCATAGACTTTATAGCTTTTTACTATTATAAAAAGTCTTTTAAAAGCTTTTTAAGCATTGGGGTGAAAGACTTATTGATAAAAGGGTTGGTGTATTCCAACCTTTTGAAGCAAAAGCTTTTTACAATAAAATTTTCATTTTACACCCTTCTTTGTCATGTTTACATTTAATACCTTATCACACTTTGATCAATTAATTAAACTAATTTGTTAATTACTTATAATAAAACCAATATATTTTCAAATTAAGTCATTTTTGTTTTCGAAAAATATGACGTAGACCGTAAAACAACAAATTACATGAGGGGCTTTTACAAAACATTTTAAATAGATGAGGATGCATTATTATAAATTTATAGTGTAATTGATAAAAAAGGTTTTGAAAAGGTTTTTGCATTGGAGATGGTTTTTAGTTATAGGTTTTTGTCAAAAAAAAGTTAGTGGAAAGCTGACGTGGAGAAAACAATAAGTCATTGGATAGCTTATGCATTGGGGATGCTCGAACAAAGTAGAAAGTGAATCAAATAGCACAATATCAATACAGTGAACTTCCATAAATTTAGAAGATAGAAGCTGCTATGTTGATATAATTATGAATAATGTGCATAATCTTGATCAAGAAAAGTCAAATTTTCACCTTTCCATCATCCTTGTCATTGTCCTTCTTTCCTCCAAATAGGGCGAATACTTGAAGAGATCGGCGGTTATCAACAAGCTTCCGATGACCAGAATGAGATAGGGTCCTCATACCAACTGAATTTGGTTTTAGATTTAACTTTTCTGCAAAATTAGCAAGAAGAAACAAGTTTTCATAGGGGTCAGGACTCAGAACATGAATGCAGATGTTTGCAAAAGCACACAATTACATTTATAAAACTGTGTGAGGTTGGGTTTTATTTTGATTTCAGAATTTGGGGCTAAAAGATGCAAGTAAACTTGAGGGAAATAACACCATTGTTACTGATGACACCATTGTTAAAAGTACAAGGATTCATGATAAGATTGTAAGAAATAACAACCTTTTGTATAAAGATGTAAGATTATGAATTAGCTTTACTGAAATCAGAAGCCAATTCATATACTCCCTTTGTTCCAAAAAAAAGGCCTAATTTGACTTTTGGATTGTCAGACATCTTTTGAATTTACTTAATTTAGCTCAAAATCGAGAACTATATCAGAAAGAAGCACCACATTGAATTTAGGAAACAATAGGTTTCGCAATTCAAAGTTCAAATCAGGCCGCTTTACGTCAAAAATCAGCAACCAAATTGCAATGACAGATAGAGCAAAAGCTTGTAAAATTCATGGAGTTGCAAAACCCTATCTACTAAAGATTAGTAAAGCATCCCTTTTCATGATAATCCACCTCACGGGGTTTGATTTAACTCTAAAAGAGAGAACTTACGGAAAGAGGAAGAGGATGATGATGACAACGTAATGAAGATCTTTCGATCACATGATGCCCCGCCATTAAAGTTCGAAACCTGAGCTGTAAAAGCAGTCGCCGACGCCATTTCTGTGAGTAATGTGAGGGTTTTGGAAGACGAGGGAACGGAGAGGATAGGGAAGTTTGTTTCAGGATATTTTCTTCTGTTCGGTCTTTTGTTGTTGTAATTAAAGTGACTGTCTGTCTCTTTTGTTGAACCACGAACCAATAGGAATGGGTGGTCATAAACTTCCAATATTAAATTAAAACATTTGCCCTTTAGACCATCCATATCACTGCAATTCATTTACAATTTTAATTGTGTCACATCAGCTTTTGCAATTATCTTTCATACACATGCAATCCACCTACACTTTCAAAAGTGGTCCTCACTATAACATTTATTAATTACTTTATAAATTATTATAGGGAAATTAATTAAAATACCCCAAGTTTGACCAACTGTTACCGAAATACCCTAAATTTTTTCAATTTTGCAAAAATACCCAAAATACCCGCGATGGATCCCGCGATCGCGGGCTAGGGCTGACGTGACACGTACTTTGGATACAAATGCCCCGCGAAGCCCCTCAACTTTGGCCGCGGTGCACTTTTGGTCCCTGCCCGCGATGGCCCAAAAAATTACAGTTTTGGTCCCTGAAATTTTACACTTTTGGTCCCTGAAAATTTACACTTTCAGCCCCTATACTTAGACGAATCTTGCATGCTTTTACTGTTTTTTTCCACAATTATTGTACTTTGAAGACCGATTTGTGGTTGAAATTCATTTGCATGTTTGAGATTTCATCCATAAATACCAGTAAGATGCAATTCACAATTCACACTTCCTCTTGCTTTCTTTCTTGATTTCTCTCTTGCTTTCTTTCTTTGAATTGTTTTCTCTCTTGATTTCTCTTCTCTCATTTAATCCACAAATGGCATCGTCATCAAACCCTAAGGCTACTCCTGAAAAAATGCCACCTCAAATCGAGGTCGCCATAGCAAAAAAGGAAAAGAAGATAGATGAACTAACAGAAGAGTGGAAAAAAATTATGGATAGGAAGGCAGTCCATTTGAGAAAGATCGAAGAGGAAGACATGGAGATCAAAATGATGAAAGGGGATATAAAAGCTAGGGAGGCTCGTGTTCGTCGAGAACAAGAAGCAATTCACCATATTCTGCAAGACTTCGCAATTATTCAAGCGAAGGTAAACGAGAAGCAAGCTTGGATTGATGAAACTAAATCAATTTTTAAGTAGGTGGTGGTTGTTTTAGTTGTTTTGTATTTTTTTTTCTTGTTTTGTATTTTTTTTTTCTTGTTTTGTATTTTTTTTTTACTGTGTTGTTGTTTTGTATTTTTTGTTGTTGTTAATTTCTCTGAAAAGTAGTTTTTAAGCCGCTGAACCACGGTTAGGTTGGATACATCATGCAAGGTCAAGTCAGAGGTTACCTCATTCGTGGGCCTACTCTTCTTGTAGAATATATGACAACCCTCAACTCATTTGCTAAAGTGTGTGCGGGTTGTGGTACACAATGGCCATACGTGGTTGCAAAAGCAGAAGCCGTTGAAGAAGGGTCAGAAATATTGAAGATGAAGAGCTTGTTGGATGGAATACAAACTAGTTGTGTTATCAATGTTCATTTAGAAGCATATGTATGTGTGTATATATATAATATGAAATGGGGTTTTGACAAGTTGGTATCACTGGACTCATTTAAGAATTGTGAAAATGGGTATTTGACGAATGATGATTCATGTGTGTTTGGAGCTGAAGTGTTTTAAACACACATGAATCATCATTCGCCAAATACCCATTTTCACAATTCTTAAATGAGTCCAGTGATACCAACTTGTCAAAACCCCATTTAATATTCTTCTCATTTATGAATTTATGAATTTTAATGTATAACTGTATATGATATATATTAAAATATATAAATCCAAAAAAATTCAAGATTGGGCTCATTTCGAACGTATCGAAGAGACGATTATAATGGTGTAATTTATTAAAATTAAAACGTATCTAATATGAATATATTTATCATTTACAAACTAGCTGTGTTATCAATGTTCATTTAGAAGCATATGTATGTGTGTATATATATCATTTACAAATCAGTGTTTAGATCAACAGTATCATATGTGTTTGTTCCAACAAAAATGTCAAGAAATGATCATTTCCATATCTTACAGATAAAGGTCTCCTTTTTTAAGTCTTCTTCTTCTTCATATATACATATAATATATATATATATATATAGGGAAAGGTTCAATAGAGAAGTGCAAATATTTAGAGAAGTAGAGAAGTAAAAAAACACGGGTCCGTTCATATATAAACAGTCATATATGAACGTTCATATATGAACGTTCATATATGAACGTTCATATAACAGTCATATATGAACATTAATATATGAACGTTCATATATAAACAGTCATATATGAACGTTCATAAATGAACGTTCATATAACAGTCATATCTGAACGTTCATATGAACGTTCATATATGAACGTTCATATATGACTGTTTATATATGAACGTTCATATATGAACGGACCCGTGTTTTTTTACTTCTCTACTTCTCTAAATATTTGCACTTCTCTATTGAACCTAAGGCTATATATATATATATATATATATAGGGGAAATATCAATTGCAAACCAATCAGTTTGTGCAAACCCCGTACAAACCAATCTACAATCATGAATCTGCAAAAAAAATTTGTTGATGCTTCATGAATCTATATTTTGGCTTCATGAATATAAAATTTGGCTTCATGAATATATAATTTTGCTTCATGAATCTATATTTTCCGATAGAGCCCTAAAATACCCTTATGGATATAAAAAAGAAGTTATGGATATAAAAAAATAAGTTACGTGATTGGTGGAGATGAAACAATATGCTAAAAGCCCTAAAATACCCTTATGGATAAAAAAACAAAGTTACGTGATTGGTAGATTGGTTTGTACGGGGTTTGCACAAACTGACTGGTTTGCAACGGATACCTCCCCTATATATATATATATATATATATATATATATATATATATATATATATCTAAAAAGCTAGAAACTTGTTTCCATTCTTGCTACTAATCTTTCTTGCTATATAAACAGACATGTGTACTCAGAGTTAACATTCACTGGCTCACTGCCATGGTAACAATCAACCTTTCTTTCTTTCGCTTATCATATCAAACTCCTATTTTCTTTATGTGTGTAAATATATAATACGAATATATATATCATTTACAAACTAGCTGTGTTATCAATGTTCATTTAGAAGCATATGTATGTGTGTATATATATCATTTACAAATCAGTGTTTAGATCAACAGTATCAACAGTATCATATGTGTTTGTTCCATATGGTTCAAGCTGTGACGGGCCCGGGGTGTGACTGACAAAATGTCTCCTTGGCACGGTTGAAGGGGCGGGATTTGGACACTCTCCACGAGTGTGTCCTACGCATTGGCACCGAGTACCACGTGATGGACGTCGGTCGTTCTTTCTCGGTCTCCCAGCCCTGTTCTTATCCATTAAAGGTGGATAGCATGGTGGAAGCGGGTCGGGTGGATACACCCATGCTGCAGGGGGTCCAGCTGGGTTTATTACCTCCACGTATGTTTTCCGGTAATATTCGGACGTGAAGAAAGGTACAGCCAAGTCGCTGCAATCTGTACGACCCATATATGTTGCTGCAGCGATGGCATGGCCGCACGGTAACCCAGATTTATCCCATTCGCGACACGAACAAAGGTGGTCTTCCATATTCACAATCGCGTTAATATAGTCATCATGCACCTCGTACTTCCCATACCCGATTGCTCTTACCGGCCATGTCGCCGCACGACGCGCCCTGTACTGAACGATATTCTCCGCCGTTGGTGTGAGTGCATTTTGTATCTTAGCTCCTTTTAGGCGTCGAATTTGGTACCACTCTTGTTGAAAGGCCCGAAAGTAGTCCATAAGATTAACAATCGGACATCTACGCGCAAAACGGGAGAGTGCATTCACAGACTCTGCACTATTCGAGGTCAGAATGTCATACCGTTGTCCAGGAAAATGGGCCGCGGACCACCTCTCCGGTCCAGCATCGTCAAAGACTTTGGCTGCTTCCTTGACACTGTATCGTAGCATATTCATGTACTTGTTAAACTCCCGATCCGTATATGCTCTGCATGACGCCCAATAGACATCCTTGTAGGTGGTAATACGTTTGTCCTTGGATTTGGCGTTCATCTCCAAATGTCGACAACATATGGCGTGAGGGGCGTTTGGGTACATGGCAGAGATTGCGGCGCTTATGGAAGGAGCCCTGTCAGACATAAACACCAACCCTTGCGGGTCTTCGATAGATTGTCTCAACATGGACAGAAACCAAGTCCACTCGTCCCCGGTTTCGGACTTGCCTACGCCGAAAGCTACTGGAACGATGGAGTTATCCCCGTCCATGGCAACCGCCAGGAACATCATACCCAAGTAACGGCCCTTTAAATGGGCTGCATCTATTATCAGGACACGACGTAGATTTTCCAGAAATGTGCGGATCTGCAAAAACATAGGTTAAAATGTTATAGTTTATAATGTGTAAACATATGACGTGTTAAAATACGTACCGCGGGTCCAAGGGCCACGAAGCACATCTCAAACCGTCCACGTGAATCGGTCCGTAGCTGCGTGACAGTACCAGGGTTCTGCAACTGCAAATTATATAAATATGCCGGGAGTCGTTCATACGACTCCTCGAACGTGCCTCTCACCATAAACAGTGCATGGCAGCGCGCACGCCACGCTTGGTGGTAATCAATCGTGACGCCGAACTGCCGGTGAACGTCGTGGACGATGTCCTTTGGACGCAATGACCTGCTAACATCAAGAAATTTGTTTTTCAGGATCGCACCCAAAGTCTTTTTGCCGGCTTTTTTGTGGTGGGGATTAAGTTTGTTAGGAATATTTCATATAGATTTGATGTGTCAAAACTTCAACTTACAATGGTTCGAATTGTAATATGTTTATTTTATAGTTATCCTTGTAAATTCTAGTTTATCTAGGATTGGTATTTATCTAGTTTCTAGTTTATCTAGGTTTCTAGTATATAAAGAAACCTAGAGATATAGAATTAGAGGTTCTTGAAACCCACGTTTAAACAAAAACGTGTAGATGTGTGTGCATGAGCCCCAATGTTCTTAATCCTAATACTTGAGAAGAAGTATTCGTTTGTTGATAACTTAGGTCAACAAATTGGGGCGTGAGTATGTAATCAGTATGTTTAAATTAATGAACCTTGTTAGCTATACAAATCTGTCGTTTAATTCCGTTGTTCATGTTGTGATTTGTATATGTTTATTCCATGATCTAGAACTAATCATTCTTGAGCTTAAAGATCCGGTTTAGGGTTTATATAAATCCTATCAGGTGGTATCAGAGCACATGGTGCTCTCTGATCTGGAAGAAAAACAAGGTTTAATGGAAGATTTGAAGAGACGAAAGAAGACGAACGAAAGAAAGAAAAATCAGATTTTTCGCAGAAATTTTCTGGAAAATCACAGCCGGCCGTTTCGCCTATTCCCGGAGATTGAACCGTCGGATCGTCGCGATTTTTGGACAGCAGCTTCGGGACACATTGTTTAACATTATGTCTGGTTGGATTGGCCGTACGACGTCCAGAACGCTCCCAGAAATTCTCGAAATCCAGCAGTTTTTTTTCTTGATAAAAATTGTTCTTCACTCAGAATTCCTCAAAGCCATTAAATCAAAGCCGCGATGCAATGGAGAATACATGTCACACACCATGTTAGGATCATGCTCGACAAAAGGAGGATGATTTTTGTTTGTTTCAAGAAAATTCACACACACAAGGTATGAAGGTTTGATGAACGATAGAGGAAGAATGCTTAAATGACTACCCTTTGATCGTCATCAGTTGATTACAAAAAGGAAGATTAATTAGAGTTTGTTTGAAGAAGAAGTGAAAGTTAGAGTTTGTGTTCTTATCATATCTTTAAAGGTATCCTTCACCTGTTAAAGATAACCCGTGATATTATGAAGATTATTAACGTAATTGTTCGAAGAATGTGACTTCAATTTGACGAAATCTTAGAGAAGAAGATTGGTCGAAGGACAGGGATCCCCTCATTCATGAGAATGACGTTGTTGTTCACTTGGTTTCTACGGGATATAAGACTCAAGGTTTGGTTTTTTACTTCAACTTCAAATAGATAATGGTTGATTTTCTTTACAACGTAATTGATATAACCTCGAAGACACAAGGATGGTTAGCATAAATTCAGGGGAAGAAGAAGTGTTGATCATTCAAGGGGAAGATTCAAGTTTGATAAGTTTTGGATTTGATTATGTCAAAAAGGGGAAGAGCTACTTGAAGATTCTGATGCTAAGTTTTGTCATCATCAAATAGGGGAAGATTGTTAGGAATATTTCATATAGATTTGATGTGTCAAAACTTCAACTTACAAGGATTCGAATTGTAATATGTTTATTTTATAGTTATCCTTGTAAATTCTAGTTTATCTAGGATTCCTAGTTTATCTAGGATTGGTATTTATCTAGTTTCTAGTTTATCTAGGTTTCTAGTATATAAAGAAACCTAGAGATATAGAATTAGAGGTTCTTGAAACCCACGTTTAAACAAAAACGTGTAGATGTGTGTGTTGAGCCCCAAGGTTCTTAATCCTAATACTTGAGAAGAAGTATTCGTTTGTTGATAACTTAGGTCAACAAATTGGGGCGTGAGTATGTAATCAGTATGTTTAAATTAATGAACCTTGTTAGCTATACAAATCTGTCGTTTAATTCCGCTGTTCATGTTGTGATTTGTATATGTTTATTCCATGATCTAGAACTAATCATTCTTGAGCTTAAAGATCCGGTTTAGGGTTTATATAAATCCTATCAAAGTTGCGTCCTCGTACAAGTGTGTACGTCGTGCAACTTTCTAATCATTATCGCCCCTCCTTTGGGACCCGTGTGAATCGCGTACAACCTCCACTCACACTTTTCTCTAGCACATTCAACTACGTATTTGCTTTTGTCAGATGCCCGCACGCGACTTTGGAAACCCTCTTCCAAGAACTTGAGTCCGATCTGACTTGCTAAGAGATCCTTCGAATCGAATATCTGACCTGCTGTTAAACTTTCACTGTGAATATAAGGTGTAGGTTCGTAGCTTTGTGTCTGGGTATGGGAGTTTGGAAGAATAGGGGGCATATCAAAAAAGTCATTTATCTGACTACATGATTTTCTACTAGGGGTATATTCTTCGTGATCATCATTATCGGTGTCTGATCTGTCTATTTCAGAATTACCCGTTCTGAAAACGTGGGTTTCGTCATCAGCAACTCCAGCAGTACGCCATTCGCGTGGTTGTGGTGGTTGTTGTTGTTGAGAATCAGGCTGCTCTATTTGTTGAGAATCAGGATGCTCTATTTGTTGAGAATCACCCTCCTCGTCACCGTCGTCGTCACCGTCGTCGTCACCGTCGTCGTCACCGTCGTCGTCACCGTCGGATACGCCGGGATACACAAAGAGTAATGGGGGTCTTTCTGAATCGACTGCAAGGTGCAGAAAAGTAGAGATATCCCCATCGTTGGATAAATCCACAAATGACCCATCGCCATTTTTAAATACTAACTTGCAAATATCAGAAGAGTTGATTCCACATTTTTTCATGGCGTATGCAACAAACTTCTGATAAGTGTAGTTTACTGACACTTTTACACCATGCTTAGATTTATAAGCAAAATTCCACTTATTGTTATCTTGCACCCATTCACCATCAAAACAGAAATATAGCTTAGCTTTTGCAACAGATGAACTCATTTTTTCAGTAGTATCTCAAACACAAAATATTGCAGAAAGAAATATTCCAACAATGAAATCGTTGTGTGGGGATTATGGCTTGAATTTTACGTCTATTTATCAATGAAACAACCAACATATCAGAAAACCAATCTCTCATTTCATCCACAAACTGGTATTCCAAAAACATTGATTTAACATTGATTGAAACATGCAAATGAATTTCAACCACAAATCGGTCTTTAAATTGCAATAATTGTGGAAAAAAACAGTAAAAGCATGCAAAATTCGTCTAAGTATAGGGGCTGAAAGTGTAAATTTTCAGGGACCAAAAGTGTAAACTTTCAGGGACCAAAACTGTAATTTTTTGGGCCATCGCGGGCTGCGATCGCGGGCAGGGACCAAAAGTGCACCGCGGCCAAAGTTGAGGGGCTTCGCGGGGCATTTGGCCCCAAAATACGTGCCACGTCAGCGTATCCCGCGATCGCGGGTATTTTGGGCACTTTTGCAAAGTTGAAAAATTTTAGGGTATTTTAGTAACAGTTGGTTTGACTTGGGGTATTTTAATTAATTTCCCATTATTATATACATTTTATTTTTTAATTAATATAACATAATATATAAAATTCTTTATTTTAATTTAATGTTAATTAAAATATAAATTAGATTATATGTAATTTTATCAGTATGCTTTATTATGTATAATAGTAATTTTAAGCAATTATTAAATTTGATGGTTAAAGTTAATTTAATTAATTAAAAATAAATCCATATTAATATTTATAAAATTTATTGTTTTCAATAACTATTTAATATATAATTTATTAAATATTATAATTTAATCTATTTAAATAAATAAAAAATGAAAAGATTGGATGATGTGGCTTGCAATAGCAATTGCAATTGGTTTCCTACGTGTCTCTCAATTACTGACACCATCTCCAATTGCAATTCATTTTGCAAGCCTCATGTGGGTGCTCTTAGAGTAATTCACTAGGACCGTTTAACCAGGGTGTTCAAAAAAACGGTTGGACCACTCAAACCGGTCGAACCAAGTCAAATCGGACCGTTTTTGGCGGTTTGATGGTCCGGTCTAGTTTAAAAAATAGCTAAACCGGACGGTCTGGTCTGTAGTCTGAAGCTTTGTTTGGACGGTTTGGACCAATCCGACATCCAAATATACACATATATTTTTTGTATATTTATTTACTTTAATATAAGACTATAGTCCAACTTTATCATAAACTTCTAAGCCCAAACATAAAAGAATATTTCAAAATCCCTATGTAGACTTTATTTGCATATTACTTTTTTTAATGTTTTGTTGGGATATTTTGTTTACTTTTTTGTGGACTTTACTTACTTTAAATGGACTCAAGCCTTGGAGGCGTAGACTTTGGGATATCTTGTTTTGTTAAAATAGATATTTAATCTAAACGTCAAAACTATATATGTTTTTTAGAATTTAAATGGCCTAAACCGCCTAAAACGGTCAGACCAAACCGCCTAAACCGCGGTCTGGTTTAACCGGTCTAGGCACTTGATGTCAAACCGCTCGGTTTGAAATTTTAACAAACCGCCACTTGCGGTTTGATTTGTGGTCTGAGGGGTTAAACCGCCCAAACCGAACCGCGAACACCCCTACGCTTAACCAAAATTTTTGTAAATTTTGAACACCTTAACTTACTTTACTGGATAAGATTATAGTTAATCAAAACAGTATAGTATGTATCAATTTATTTGGTCCACGCTTAATGATCAAGAGTCATCATTCTCACTTATCGGGTAAGACTCTATTTTTATTATCGCTTTTATCAGTAAGATTCACGGTCTTTGGCACGTTCATCCGGTAAGGTAAATGGTTCGGTAAGCACTTACCGTGTAGGCGTTTAGTAAAGGGCCCCTTAAATTTGCATGTTTAGTTCAATAGTTTCAAATGTTTTAGTGTCGTACTCAAATGCTTAATTAATAACAACTTGATCCATGATTTTAACTACGTCTAAACAAGACATTTAGGGGTCGTTTACTAAACACTTACTGCGTAAGCGCTTACTTTACCGGATGAGCATGGTAATGACCAAGAATCCTAAATAGTAAGAAGCATAGCAAGGACCGAAAATCTTACCCAGTAGGTGAGGGAAAAGACTCTTACCGGGTAAAAGATGCTTACCAACATCTATTTTGATGGTCGAAAATATTACCTGATAAGATGCTTAAATATATACTTAATTGTATAAAACTTTTAAATCATCTATTTATTCCCAATTGGGGCATTTCGTTCACAAAATAGAATTTGATGGAATTGGAATCCATCAAAAGAATTTGACTTTGAAGGAAATGGAATGGAATTTGATGGAATTTGACCATGCATTTGATTCGATGAAGTTGGAATGGAATCTCTCAAAAGAATTTGAATTTCCATATGTGTTTGAGGGGGGTTGTGGTGGCAGACGTGATGACGATTGTAGTAGCCTGGTGGTAGGTGGTCCCGCTATCGACCACCATTGCACTATTGTCGTGGTCACACTTACCATCCCACCTTGGTCTCGACCCATCTAGACACACCCCCTACCCAACCCTGCCCCTACAGTTACCATGGCACTGCTGTCATTGTCATATATATCACCCACACCTTGGACTTGCCCCACCCCATCCCTGCCCCCACTCCAAGGCCATCATGGTACTATGTCATCGTCATAGCTACCACCCCTACCCAGGACTTGCAAGTTTTTATCGTAGATTTGTTAAAAACTTTAGCAATTTGGCATCACCACTCGCATAAGTCAATTAAAAAGAATATTGGTTTCAAATGAGACAAAGAACAAGAGCAAGGTTTTGAGCAACTTAAGTTTCAATTAACTCATGCTCCTTTGTTATCTTTGCCCAACTTTGATAAAACCTTTGATATTGAGTGTGATGCATCAATTGTTGGAATTGGTGCCGTTTTGATGCAAGAAGGTAAATCATTGGCATATTTTAGTGAGAAATTGAATGGGGCGACCTTGAACTACCCCAGTTTTGAAAAATAATTGTATGTATTGGTTTGTGCATTAAAAACATTGTAACACTGTTTGTGGGCCAAAGAATTTGTAATACATTCTGATATGAGTCCTTGAAGTTCTTAAAGGGGTAACACAAGTGTTGATCCAAACCCTTTCAGTGATTTGATGATGACCCTTAGAATTACTTAGTGAAAATTATAAATAACATCTGTATGTATTAATGTTTTTCCATCAGTGATAAACATACTGAGTTTGTTCAGTATCACTGATGGTTGCCATTGTTCTTAATTATTCATCAGTGATAAATGTACTTCAGTGATAGCTGAGTCTGTTCAGCTGTACTGATGATCACTGATTAGTTCATCTGTAAATAATGTTGTTTGTAATCTCTGAAGACAAGTTTTGCGACAAAGAGTTCATCGCTGAATCGAAGACAAAGCTGATGAATAAGTGACAAATCTACTAATGATCTGATGCGGATATCAGTGAAACCAAGACAAGTCCACACACACGATATTTCAAGTAGAAGACTTCAGCGATAGCTGACTTACATCAGATCTCACTGATGAGATCAACTCAGCAATCGCTGATCATGAAGCATGCTCTACAAGAAATGTTTTTGCACAATTTTGTACGATTTGTCAGAAGGACACACCTTTGTCCAAAATCGTACAAACCACTCTGCCATTACACTATTCACCATGCGGCCCAAAGTATGTTTGAAAAAGTCAGAAGCATGCGCCCAATCAAATGCTGACACATGTAAAGTCCTCCTGACATGCATTAAATGCATGTAGTATAAATAGGAGGAATGCACCTTAATTTCGAAGGTGGTCATCCCTGAATCTACTTAGTTCCTTAGAAAATTATCCTTAATTTTCTATCACCTTTTCTCTCTATTTCTTAGTGCAAGAAACCTTTGTGATTCTCAAGTTTGTTTAGATTAGGTTTTGTACTTAGTCTTATTCCGCAACAAACTGTAAATTGTTTGATTTATCAATAAATAATTTAGAAAGATAAAATTATTGTATGTTTGTATTCAGCCCCCCCCCCCCTTTTACAAACTAATCCTTGTATAACTCTTAGGGACCAACAAGTGGTATCAGAGCAGATTGTTTAATCTCCATAACCAAGATCTTGCTTATACTAATCTCTTCCTTGTTATTCTTCAAATGGCACAAAACACAAACACTAACTACATTGATAATGGTTCTCTTGCCAAACCTCCTCGATTTAGTAGAGATAACTTTAATTTCTGGAAAAAATCGAATGATACTTTTCCTAGAAGGTGTAGATCCCACTATACCTTACTATGTGGAAAATGGACCCTATGTCCCATACATCATAGATGATGTTGTTCCAGCCACTGCTACCACTCCTGCCATTCCTGAAAGGCAGATCGTAAAAAACATTTCTCAATGGACTGAAGAAGACAAGAAAAAGGTGGCCATTGATACCAAAGCCAGATCAATCATATCTATGGCTCTAACTGATGAGGTCTATCACTCTATCATGAACCTCAAAATCTCCAAATCCATGTGGGACACAATCTATGTTCAATATGAAGGTACTGCTGATGTACAAGAGTCCAGAAGAATAAATCCGGTAAGCCAGTACGAAAGTTTTATTTATGGTAAGAATGAAACTTTATCTGAAGTTCACCAACGTTTTAACTGTTTAATCATTGATTTGAAAGCTGTTGGTAAGACCTATTCTAACTCTGAGATCCTGGCAAAATTCTTGGAATGTCTTCCTGAAAGTTGGGACAATTATACCATGTGTCTTAAACTATTAAAGGATCTTAAATTCATGACCTCAAGTACTCTTTTTGGCATTATGCTCAATCATGAGCAGTCGTGTCAACTTAAGAAGAATCGTGTAAAAGATTCAAAAGGCACACTTGTTGCTTTACTCTCTTCAGAGATAATGCCAACTCAGCGATCTTGTGTCACTATCACTGAGATGGAATCTAACTCTGATAATTCATCAGAAACTGGTCCTTCAAAACTTGATGAATCTCTAGCACTCCTGACTAACTCTTTCAGGAGATTCGCTAGAAAGAGTAACTTCAGAAGAAATAAACCTCTCACAATCACTGACAAGCCTAAAACCTCTTCTATTGATAAGGCTACCGCTACTTGCTATAATTGTGAAAAAATAGGTCACTTTGCCAATGAGTGCAGGTCAAAGAAAGCTTTCAAACCTTATTCATCCTTCAAGAAATCCTCTACCTCTAAACCTAGAGACGACAAATACCTTAAACTCAAAGAGAAATATGAAAAGCTGAAAAGCTACAAGAGAAATGGTAAAGGTTTGATCGCTGAAAAACACGATTGGGCTGAATCTGATGAAGACTCAGATTCTGATGAAGAAGATGAGGCCAATCTCTGTCTTATGTCGAAATCCAATAAGTAAAGGAAGAGCCAACTGAAATTCCCTCTACTTCTACGTCTCACGTAACAATCTCTCTTCTTCCAGCTATCATTGATGCTGATAGACTTCGTGCTATCGATGTGCTGACAGTTGATTTATATGATGCCCTGAATGGCAAGACCCCAAAGCTGAACAACAAAATCTAGACTTAACTGAACAGCTTAAAAACTGTCATTTAAAGATCCAAGAGCTTTCAAAAATTGAAGAAAATTTAAAAGACCAGGTCTATGTAAATCAAGTAATCAGCATTGAGCGCGAACAAGCTATCGCTGAACTGAAAGCTGAGAAAGCTACTGTTGAAGGATGGTGTAAATCCTCAGCAAAGATCATTGAGAAAATCGGTGCTTAGATTCCTGTCAATGACAGAAGTGGTCTTGGTTATAATGCTAACGCTGAAGACCCAACCAAAGATCGTTTCATGCTTAAGTTTGGAATGTTCATTTCCTCCATCCCTGACACCTCATCATCTCAGTGCTCTTCTTCTAATAATCCTATCCCTGAGGAAAAATCCTCTTTAAGCCCCAAACATAAAGATAAAGGAAAAAATGTTTTACAAAAACCTCAGAAGGGTACCAAAGTGCCAAAGCTGAAGAAGATTATACCTTCAACTAATCAACCTTCTACCTCAAAAGACAAGATCCCTGGACATGTTCAGCGATTGACTCCAAGAATAAAGGTTAATGTCATAGGTAAGAAATCTGAAGAACCTAAGGTTCCTCCGATCTCTTATGCTAAAGGCATTCTTGGTACAGGCCCTGCTCATTTAAAATTATCAAATGCTTATGTCTATGGTCCTAAAGCTACCTTCAGCTATAGTAAATGCTATCACTGCGGACTTACTGATCATATTGCTAGTAAGTGCCCCATAGCCACCAAAGCTGAGAAATCAGCTAAGGTGAAGATGAATGCCTCCAAGGCAAAGAAGATCACCCCAGGTGAAAACCAAGAAAAGGTGAAAAATGCCACTAAGGTTAAGAAATTAACCAAAGTGAAGATTACCACCGATGCTAAATCATCAGATGTTGTGAAGACTGCTGATCCTTCCACTTCTTCTTCCACTGACAAATATGGACCCATTGTAAAGTGGGTACCAATTTCAACCTAATCTTTCTTTGTTTACAGGTCTCGAAGGGTATCTGGTATCTTGATAGTGGATGCTCTAGACACATGACTGGTAAAAGAAACCTACTCACTGAATATAAGGAAGAGAAAGGTCCCTCAGTGACCTTTGGTGGAAATGGAAAAGGATACACTCGAGGGTTTGGTGTACTTTCTAATGGTACAACCACCTTCAGAAAAGTCGCTTACATAGAAGGACTGAAGCACAATCTTCTTAGCATTAGTCAGCTATGTGATAAAGACTACAAAGTTTGTTTTACTAAGGAAGCATGCTTTGTCACTGATAAGAAAGAAAAGATTGCTCTTAGAGGCTATCGTTTGGAAAATGTTTATGTAATAAACATGGACTCAACAACTACAGAGAACATCTTCTTTCTATCCAAAGCCTCTTCAGATGTCAACTGACTATGGCATAAAAGGCTCTCTCATCTCAACTTCAAAATACTTAATACTCTTTCCTCTAAAGATTTGGTCACTGGCTTGCCTCAGCACTCATACGCTAAGAAATCTCTCTGCTCAGTGTGTGAAAAGGAAAACAGACGAAAGCTAGTTTCAAATCAAAGCAAGTAGCATCAGTGACAAATCCCCTTCAACTTCTACATGTGGATTTATTTGGCCTTGTCAATATACAATCCATCGCTGGAAAGAAATACACTCTTGTCATAGTAGATGAATTCTCTCGCTATACCTAGGTTATGTTTCTCCGTGCAAAGAGTGACACCTCAGAAGAACTCATCTCTTTTGTCAGGAAAATGGAAGTCCTGAACAATATGACTGTTCGCTCGATAAGGAGTGATCATGGAACTGAATTCAAAAATAGTTCTCTTGATAGCTTCTTTGAGAGTAAGGGAATTTATCACAACTTCTCAGTGGTGAGAACACCTCAGCAAAATGGAGTCGCTGAAAGAAGAAACTAAACGATCATCGAAGCTGCCAGGTCTATGCTCAGCGATTCTCATCTTCCAACTCAATTCTGGGCAGAAGTTGTCAACACTGCATGTTTTACTCAAAATAGGTCGCTGATTGTCAAAAGATTCAACAAAACTGCCTATAAACCTTTCCATGGAAGAAAGCCATCTATCAGCTTTCTTCATATCTTTGTTTGTCAATGCTTCATTTTAAACAATAGGGATTCCCTTGGAAAGTTTGATCCCAAAGCTGACGTGGAATATTTCTAGGATACTCCTCAGTGTCCAAAGCCTTCAAAGTCTTCAATAAGAGAAGACAAACTGTAGAAGAAACCATTCATGTCACCTTTGATGAATCCCGTTCAGCAAATTCAAGACCTACTGTTGAAAACGAAGAACTGAATCAGTGGATTTTTTCTCATTATGGGGAATCAGAAGCTAGTCTCAACCCTGAACCTCATGTCAACAACCCAATCGCTGATGATGATCCTATTGATAACGCCACTTTTTGGCGTTATTTTCGGTCTTCAAACCAATGAGATTGGCTTGTGTTCTAGCAAAAAGGTGGAATTTTATGGTTTATCGAGTGAAATGTGCAGGTAATCTAAATGGCGGCAATCATCAAGAAAAGAAGCGAAAAAGAGCCAAAAGAGAGTACAAAACGAAGCCCAACGGAAGCCCAACGGAAGCCCGAGATCCAAGCCCGAGACCCGTACCCGAACCATAGCCAAGACCTGACCCAACACATCCAGAAACCGCGCGGTTTCTGGCGCGACTTCAAACCGCGGGAAAAACCGCGCATGTCCCTGTTCCAGTTCTATATTTTGGTGTTTTGCGGAATTAGGTTATTATCTCGACACGCGCGACGTGATGCAGCTTGGGGGAGATTTTCAGAGACATTTTGCGTCTTTTGGAGCCACGATAGAGGATCGATTGAGGAGGAGTTCACGAGGAGAATCTGATTAGATCCGAGAGAAGGGAGTTCACCATTTCACTCATCACGTTCACGATTATTATGTTTACACACACTTTTTCATCCCCTTTTCTTATGTTTGAGTCCACCACCAACATGAACTAATCTTTAGATGTTGGGGGTTGGAATGAATTTGGTTTAAAGCGTATGAACATGTGACTTGAGACTTTTATCAGTTTTTCCTATTTTAATGAAGCATGTGATTTGGATTTTAATGCTTTTGTGAGTTTGGCCAATTTACATCTGATTTGTTTGTTAGCAATTAAGTTCGAGAGAATTAATTGTTACTTAGAATTAGAATTGCATGCCTAAGGTGAGAAATTGGATAGAGATATACCAAGTAAGCCTTAGTCCTATTAAAATCTTGAGTTTAATGTGTTTTGAATCACATAAGTTGAAATCGAGAGATAAAACTTATACTTTCAAAATAAAATCCGTGGTTGCTTGAGAAAGAACCACGGTGATTCTAGAGATTGGGTATTCATTAAAGGGAATAACTGGTAATTGTTTTGAGTCAAATGTTTATACATGAAAACCTTAGGATCTCCAACCCTCAAATGTTTTCTCTATCAGAAGTTCCTTAAGTTATCTACTGTCTTGTGGTTGATTTAACTATTTGCAATTAAGTAGTTTCATACCAACAACTCAAAATTACGACCGTTCAGTTAATAGATCTTATAGTCATTGTGATACTTAGTTCCTAGTTCCCTGTGTTCGATACTCGTACTTTCAGTACTATTACTTGATTCGTCCCGTACACTTGCGGTTAGATTTAGGGGGGTGTAAACCCGCCTATCAAGTTTTTGGCGCCGTTGTCGGGGAACTAGTTGCAACTGATAGCACTACCAGCTATAAGCGCTATTACATTGAGCATTTTTTTATTGTTGTTATTTTATTTTATCACTTTTAGTTTTTGGAATGCTAATTTTGTTTCCTTTCCATTTCAGGTACTAACTGGTTTATGCCAAGGAAGACCCGAGGGAAGGAAATCGAACTGATCGATTCGGAAATCGAAAGAACCGCCCGTCAGATACGAAAAGCATCCAAAGCTCAAAGACAATTGAAGATGGGTGACGAGAGACCTCCTCGCAATGACCCACCTCCACCACCTCCGGAAAGACGTCCTATGCGGTCGTTTGCCAATCCTAATGTGGCAGCCGCACGGATAGGCGTCCAACCACCCACGATTGGGGCGAACTACTTCGAGAGTAAACCGAGTACCATTGTCATGGTACAGCAGAATCAGTTCGGAGGGGCCCCAACAGAAGATCCTCATGCACATCTCCGTGCATTCGAGAGGATATGCAACACTTTCAAGATCAATGTGGTGAACGAGGACGCCATCAAGCTAAGACTGTTCAACTTTTCACTCAAGGGTAGAGCTGAAGTATGGATAGAGGGCCTACCATCAGATCAGATCACTACATGGGAGACCCTGAAAGCTGCATTCCTCCAGAAATTCTTTCCACCGGGGAGAACCGCTCAACTGATGGCCGACATTACCCACTTCGCTCAATGGGACCAAGAGACTCTATACGAGGCATGGGAGCGATATAAAGACATGTTGAAAAAGTGTCCGCATCATGGGTTACACGGCTGGGTAATTATCCAAACGTTCTTTGGAGGCCTTCACCCGCAGTTCAAGAATGACATCACTGCTGCAGCGGGTGGAGCCCTTATGAATAAGATGTATGAAGAAGCAGTTGACTTGATCGAGAACTTAGCCGAGCATAGCTATGCCACTCCACGATCTTCTATCAGACGTGTAGCTAGTGTTCAAGAATCAGAGGAATTGAAGGTGATAAAAGGTCAATTAGCTGCTATCACAAACCATTTGAAGGGAGGCAGTCCAGAAGTGCTCCTCGTGTCACAAGAACCCGAACAAGTTCAGTTTTTACAGAACCGGAATAACCAGTCGAGGAACGACCCTTTCTCGAATACCTATAATGAGGGGTGGAAACGACACCCTAATTTTTCATGGAGTCAACCTCAAGGGCAACAACAATACAGTAACTCTTCTAACTATTCTAATGCTTCTCAGTCTAACAATGTTTACCATCCTCCAGGTTTCAACCAAAGGAAATTCGATGAAGGACCAGCTGTAGAGAAGAAACCGGGAGTGGAAGATATGATGATGAAGTTTATGACAAAGATGGATAGTACTGTCCAGGGATTAGCCAGCACGGTAAGTACGGTAAATGCAGCAACTGAACATAACACCGCCTCCATCAAGCTCCTTGAGTAGCAAGTGGGGCAAATTTCTGAAGCATTACAAAACCGAGCTCCCGGAACATTTCCAAGTCAAACCGAAAGGAAAAACCGGGAAGAGTGCAAAGCCATTTATCTGAGAAGTGGCAAGGAGCTGATCAAAGAGCCTATATGAGAACCTTCATCAAAGGGACCCGAGCCCAAAGGGAAAGATGTTGAGATTGTAGACATGGAGGAGATGGAGGCTGATGAAGAGGTTATGATTGAAGAGAACTCAAAGAGTGAAGAGAAGAAGAAAGAGCAGCCAACCATGCCAAAGCAACCACCGGTCAAGCCGGTACTTCCGAAAGTGCCATATCCAAATAGGCTTAAAGCCCACATGGAGGATCTTAACTTTTCTAAATTTCTTGAATTTTTTAAGAAATTGCATATTAACATCCCTTTTGCAAATGCTTTGGCATAAATGCCCTCATATGTGAGATTTTTGAAAGATATCCTTTCTAACAAAAGGAAGATTGAGGAGCATGCGACAGTTGCACTTACTGAGGAGTGCAGCGCGATCATCCAGCATAAGCTTCCCCCGAAGCTTAAGGATCCAGGGAGTTTTACTATCCCTGTTCATATAGGAAATCTTTGTTTTAATAAGGTGTTATGTGATTTAGGAGCAAGTATTAATTTAATGCCTTTATCTGTTTTCAGGAAACTTGGCTTGGGTGAAGTGAAGCCAACAAATATGACCCTCCAACTCGCTGACAGATCAATCCAATATCCATATGGAGTGATAGAAGACGTGCTGATTAAAGTTGACAAGTTCTACTTTCTGGTAGATTTCGTGGTACTGGATATTGATGAAGACAAAGCGGTTCTGCTAATATTGGGGAGACCATTCCTGGCCACGAGCAAAGCACTGATTGACATGGAAGAAGGCGAGATGACCTTAAGGGTTGGCGGCGAAAAGGTAATGTTCAAGATGTTCGAGAGGGTAAGAGGTAGAAGTGAAGAGGAGTCCGATGATCAAGGAAAACCAGATGTGGAAGAAACTACGGAAGATCGTAAGTGTGGGCAGTCCAACTCCGCGAATACCGAGCCAAGTTGAGAGCCACATAGTCGTGCCATGACTTTAACTAAGGCGCTAGGTGGGAGGCAACCCACCGAGGTATGTTTTCTTTTATTTAAGTCATGTTTGGTGTGTTGTTATTTTAAAAAATATATATATAGAAATCTGAAACAGAGACTTACGCGGTTTTGGCCGCGGCCTCAAGCCGCACACCAAACCGCGGGTGGCTCTGGTTTGGTTTTCAAAACAGAAGCATACGCGGGATTCCCCGCGGCGTTCAAACCGCGCGCTAAACCGCGCGGGTTCTTATGGCCGTTTAGGGTTTCTCGTGCAGTTTTTGTCCCATTCTTGCTTTGTGTCGTTGTTTCTTTGCTTTCTTTTTCCTTTCACTTTGTTTTTCTGCGCCCTCTCTCCGTCTTTTCCAGTTTCTCTCAGCTATACTCTTAATTGCTTCAAGAGACTCACCTCCGCTCTTCAAGACCAAAGGTATGTATGCTCACCTTAATTGAATTTGGTCTTTATTACAGCTATGTGGACAAGATGCATGGACTTTTAAGTGATTTTATTAAGCATCATGCGTACATGAGAATGTTGGGTGGTGTTTGCACATACACGCATGAAAAGGAGATGCAACAAACCTAAGTTTCACTTAGGTTTGGGGTGCCTTGCTTTTCAACTTCTGCACACTCACATTAGCCCCTTTGCAAACCTTGGTTTTACCGAGGTTTGGGGTTGGCGTTATTTGACAAACCTAGGCCACGGCCTAGGTTTGGGGTGGCTATATTTGAAAAACTGTGGGCTAGCTCTTTGAAGTTTCGTGTTAATACTTGGTATTTCTTGTATGAGAACTGCAATAACTGCACAGTGATACATGTCACACCTGTGTATCGCCTACACTGACACTTACACATTGGGGACACTGTGTGGGTAAGGTTTGGGGTTGCCCAATCGGGCCCACGTTTATGCACGTAGTTTTCCTGCACTTCTGAATGTTTAGATCATAGTAGCTAAAATTTTGTTTTGGATGATTGAAACCGACCATTGTGGGAAGAATCTTGTGATAGTAACGTGACCATTAGGGAAGGACCGGGAAAAGACATGACTAGGGACATTAGTGGAGACCACCTAATAGAGAGATTTGAGCCTAAATGACGTCTTTCATTTCGAGGGATTCAAACACCTAATTCGTATACACTTTTTAGAATTCCTTGTCGTGATTATAGAGTGATCTCGCTATAATATTGCATTGAGTAGCAAAGACAGCCATCGGGATATTGGGTAAGGGTATAGTAGACCATATCGTGTGGACCTTAAAAGATGATTCCAGGCATTGTGTGTATGTTTAACCCATTTTTATCTATCGTCCCTTTTGACCCATTATGTGTGTACCCAAAACCCCTTTTGTAGCCAAACACCGACCACTTGTTCATTTCAGACCCACCATTAAACCCTAGCCAAAAGCCTTAGCCAACCCTTATCCGAAAGTGTGTCAACCAGAAGCGGTAATGAATAGCAGAAGATAGAGCGGAAAAGAAAAAAATACAGGCCAGTCATGAAAATAAATAATAGATAGAAAAGAGGGATAATGCAGCCCCAATCAAATAAAGAGGGCCAATGAGGTCCTACCAACAAAAAAAATTATCAGTTAGTCAGATAGTAGCTACAGCAGAAAATAAGAGAGTCAAAGCGACTCCAGCAATGACAAAGAGGGCCAAATAATGTAAAATGAAGTCAAGCGATTCAGAACTGCTAATGGTTGACACACCGAGGATTTTTGATCCGTTTACCCTTCGTTTGTTAGCCATAACTCCAGCCCCGTTACAACCCTTGTAAAGACCTGGATGATCTTCTGGAAAATGTGATTAGGGTATACGACAACTTTTACCAATACTCCCTGTCTTGCTAATTGATTCCTTTCTGAGATCGACTTTTTAGACATTTGTGCGTATTTCATTAGAGTTGTCATGTAAATTTCGAGTATTCTTGTACATAACTTCCCTATACATGACAACATGTGCGACAACCTAGGTTCGAGTGAAATGAGAGTATCCCGTGAGGTAGGGTCGAGGCGAAATGTTTTCCCTAGTATGTTTGGACCTAGTACAACCTTAATGTAATCGGAGCAGTCACGAGTTTAACTCACAATGGAAAGCCATAGATCAAACAGAATAAGGATGAGGCTAGAGTGAGATAGGCATTCACGGGTATGGGAAATCACCAGTGCATTACGTGGTACCGATTGGGAGTTGTGCAATTATTATTTCACTGATATATGCTTTTATTCTATTTTATCGCTAATTTGCTTGAGGACAAGCAACGCTCGGTTTGGGGTTGTTGATAACGCCACTTTTTGGCGTTATTTCGTTCCTCAAACCAATGAGATTGGCTTGTGTTCTAGCAAAAAGGCGGAATTTTATGGTTTATCGAGTGAAATGTGCAGGTAATCTAAAAGGCGGCAATCATCGAGAAAAGAAGCGGAAAAGAGCCAAAAGAGAGTGCAAAACGAAGCCCAACGGAAGCCCGAGATCCAAGCCCAAGACCCGTACCCGGACCATAGCTAGGACCTGACCCAACACATCCAGAAACCGCGCGGTTTCTGGCACCACTTCAAACCACGGGACAAACCGCGCATGTCCCTATTCCAGTTCTATATTTTGGTGTTTTGCGGAATTAGGTTATTATCTCGACACGCGCGACGGGAGGCAGCTTGGGGGCGATTTTCAGAGACATTTTGCGTCTTTTGGAGCCACGATAGAGGATCGATTGAGGAGGAGTTCACGAGGAGAATCTGATTAGAGCCAAGAGAAGGAAGTTCACCATTACACTCATCACGTTCACGATTATTATGTTTACACACACTTTTTCATCCCCTTTTCTTATGTTTGAGTCCACCACCAACATGAACTAATCTTTAGATGTTGGGGGTTGGAATGAATTTGGTTTAAAGCGTATGAACATGTGACTTGAGACTTTTATCAGTTTTTCCTATTTTAATGAAGCATGTGATTTGGATTTTAATGCTTTTGTGAGTTTGGCCAATTTACATCTGATTTGTTTGTTAGCAATTAAGTTCGAGAGAATTAATTGTTACTTAGAATTAGAATTGCATGCCTAAGGTGAGAAATTGGATAGAGATATACCAAGTAAGCCTTAGTCCTATTAAAATCTTGAGTTTAATGTATTTTGAATCACATAGGTTGAGATCGAGAGATAAAACTTATACTTTCAAAATAAAATCCGTGGTTGCTTGAGAAAGAACCACGGTGATTCTAGAGATTGGGTATTCATTAAAGGGAATAACTGGTAATTGTTTTGAGTCAAATGTTTATACATGAAAACCTTAGGATCTCCAACCCTCAACTGTTTTCTCTATCAGAAGTTCCTTATGTTATCTACTGTCTTGTGGTTGATTTAACTATTTGGAATTAAGTAGTTTCATAACAACAACTCAAAATTACGACCATTCAGTTAATAGATCTTATAGTCATTGTGATACTTAGTTCCTAGTTCCCTGTGTTCGATACTCGTACTTTCAGTACTATTACTTGATTCGACCCGTACACTTGCGGTTAGATTTAGGGGGGGTGTAAAACCGCCTATCAACAACCCAATCGCTGATGATGATCCTATCATCATTCCTAGCATGCAAACAAGTGAAGTTGAATCCTCTTCTTGGGTATCAGTTGTTCCCATAAACACTTTTCCTCCTTCTGAACCCTCAAATTGGAAAACATTATTTTCTACTAGTGTTTGTTCTTTTCAAAACTGGAAAACCACTTTTACACTCTTCTTTCCCCAAAAGGAAACTGGCAAAACCCTAAAACCTCTTATTTTGGAATTATTTCCCAACTAATAAAGTTTATCCTTCCTTCTATTTTTGGTATTTTCTCAGAAATGGCACCCACTCCAGTGACAATGATCAAGTCGAAAAACATGCAAGGAGAACTAAACCATATCACTTTCGCATCCAACAACCACATCGCTTTTCTTGAGTTCACCAAGAAGAAACCATGCCCACATCTCACTGAGGCAGTAATCTTCCTCAAGAACTCGCCTATCTACAAGGCCATAACCATCGCTCCACTAGCTCATCGCCATCTCATTCACCAGTTCTGGTATACAACTGAGAGGACCCTCCACACCACCAAGACCGGCAAAAAGGTCGTGGTGATTGCCTTCCAGACTTAACTGGGAGAAGGCTTTATCACTACCAATGGCATCCGCACAGCGCCGGAACTCCCCATTGGTCCGTTCGAACCACTACCAAACGATGACGAACTCATTAGGTTTCTAGACCTGATGAAATACACGTGGGACAACAAGCCCCGCATTGAAGAGCCCGACAAAAAGCTTACCACGGTGCTCAAGTCAAATATGCCTTCAGAGCTAAACTTCATTTTCTCCCATGTCATCTCATGTATGAGTGGCAAAACCGGATCGCTGGACCAAGCCAGCCACTACCAACTTCAAATGGAGTATTCGCTAATTGTAGGGCGAAATATTGACTATGCCTGCCTCATCTTTGATGACCTAATGGGAAAGGTCGAGAAGCCTTAGAGGGAAATGAAAGTTCCCTATGTGCGCTTTGTGTCAGCGCTCCTCGCTATGTTCCTTCAGAAGGGCTACCCCAAACAGGGAGATTACAAACTCTCTCAGCTAGGCAGCCGAATCCTCGACTTCGAGCCAATGGAAGGTGAGGTACGTCTCTCTGAATGTTTACTTATTCTCGCTCCTACTTCTTCTACTTCGACGGCGACATCAGCGGTACAACCACCCGCTGAGACCCAAGCCACCAACACCAAATCCTCATTGAAGAGGAAACCCTCAGACACCAACCTTAGTTCCCGAAAAACCAAGAAGATTTCTAAGGAGACACCCCAGCCCTCTCAAGTTATAGAATCGGTGATCGCTTCTTCACAAGCGACACTTGACAACTTCGTAGTCCTCTCCACCACATATGCACCTACATCACAAACCACTTCAGTACCTCCTACTGCTGAAGCTTCACTGGTATCTACCCCAACCTTATCAGTGACTCAAAGCACTGAAGAAGCGGTTCTCGACAACACCAGTGCCGTGCCGCCCAGGTTCACAACACAGCCTCCTCAGCAGTTGCTTCTTCTCCTCCTATTTTGGTCATCACTACTGCACCAGCGGCTTCGCTCGCTGATACTCAGGAAACGCTGCTACACAACTTGATGCAGCAGAACTCAACAGGACCTGATGTTTTCCCTCTCAGGACCACTCAGAGTATACCCGCCACATCCATTTTTGACATGGAACGTGATATGGAATACTATGGTGGCAGTGAGGATTTTGACGTTAGTGATGGTAAAACAAAAGGAACACCTAACGGAAGATAGTCGTGGGCTCAAATTCTTCCAAGGACAAATTTGGGTGCCGAAGTTGGGAGGGAACTGTGAGTTGCTCCTAGACGAGGCACATAAATCTAAGTACTCAACCCATCCTGGTAGCATGAATATGTACAGGGGTTTGAAGTTGAATTACTGGTGGCCGGTGATGAAGCTTGACATCGTGAAATATATGGAGATGTGCACCACTTGCCTTCTAGTCAAGGCGGAACATCAAAAGCCGTATGGAAATTTGCAACCTTTGATGATTCCAGAGTGAAAGTGGGATAACGTCACAATGGACTTCGTGACCAAACTACCCAAGACGTTGCGGGGTCATGATACCATTTGGGTAATAGTGGACCGTTTGACCAAGAGCGCACACTTTCTACCCATGAGGGAAACACTACCAATGGAGAAATTGGCTAGACTTTACATCAACGAAATCGTATCAAGACACGGGGTACCGGTGTCTATTGTATCCGATCGGGATAGTCGATTTACTTCTAACTTTTGGGCTAGTTTCCAAAAGGAATTGGGAACAAAGGTGAAATTAAGCACGACTTACCACCCCAAAATGAACGGTCAAAGCTAGCGGACTATACAAACTCTTGAAGATGTGTTCAAATCGTGTGTCATTGATTTTGGGGGAAGTTGGGACATGCATTTACCCTTGGTAGAGTTCGCATACAACAATAGTTACCACTCTAGGCTTAAGACCTCTCTGTTCGAAGCTTTGTACGGTCGAAGGTGTAGGACTCCGGTGTGTTGGCTTGAAGTGGGAGAGAAGCAATTTGTCGGGCCAGAGATTGTGCAAGAGACCGCAGACAAACTTAAAAAGATCCGGGAGTGATTGAAAGCGGCACAAGACCGACAAAAGAGTTACACGGACAAGAAGCGTCGACCGATTGAGTTTCAAGTGGGTGACCGAGTTATGCTTAACGTATCTCCATGGAAAGGCATCATTCGGTTTGGGAAGCGTGGGAAGCTTAGCCCCCATTTCCTTGGACCCTTCACTATCTTGGAGAGAATTAGACTCCAATCTTACAAGTTGGACTTGCCACCGAAAATGGACGGGATTCATCCTACCTTCCACGTTTGCTATCTACGGAGGTGCTTAGCCGAAGAGGATAACGTTATTCCTTTGACGGATATTCGGGTGGACAATGGGAATCGATGCGTAGAATAGCCGGAAGCGATACTCTAATAAAAAACGAAGAAACTCCAGCCTAAGGAGGTAACCATGGTCAAGGTCCAATGGAAGCACCACCAGGGTGCTAATGTGACGTGGGAATCGGAGGAGGATATGAAGCGGCGATACCCTTACTTGTGTGGCTAGGATGGGATTTTGGGACGAAATCCTATTCAAGGTGGGTAGGATTGTAACACCCGCATTTCATATGATTAAGTAAACATAGCGTTAAGAGGATCTCATGGTTTAATTTTGGTTTATACAAGTTTTTAGGTTAAATCGGCATGCTTACAATACATGTGATGCCTTGGAAGATATCTAATTTTTAAAGAGGTGGTTGGAGCCGACGGTACCTACCCGGCGACTATGCCATGCGAGAGTGCATTGGACACAATCGCGAGCACTATCGCGGGTAGTGTATCGCGAGTTTTGGGGTGTTCGGCGAGAGTGCCCTTGCGAGAGTGCCATTGGCACAATCGCGGGCATGATCGCCCGTGCGTGTCTGGGTTATAAAACCTACCACTTATCCCATTTTTAGCTACTTTTTCACCATTCTACTTTAGGGTTTCGTTGGAGAGCTCATCTTGGACGGTTTTCCTCCTCTTTTGGCCTCTCTCTTCATTAAATAATCTAGACTACATTTATTACACTTCAAGGATCATACTTAGTGCATTCAAGACCATTTTCTAGTGTTTGGGAGCTTCTCATCTCAAGTGTTCTACCCTACTTTCTAGGATTTCCTCTACTTTTCTAGGTGTTTACTAGAAAACCTAGATTGTGAGTACCTAAACCCTTGATATGCATTTTGATGTGTTTTATATCTATTCTTTACCTTATTACCTAACATTTCTCTTGAAAAGTTCTATAATGTGATATTAAGCTCATTCCTCCATGCTTTGGGGTTTTGGGGCTTAATGGTGAAGAAAAGAGCTATGTAGATGTACAAACTACTTGATCTTACATTTTTCATGATGGTATTTATTTTTGGAAGGTTATGTCTTATTTTAGGGTTTGGGCTTAATGACTTGGCTTATGGCTTAATGAGAAATTACATGGCTTATTGATGATATTCTGTCTTAATATGGGCATTGCTTTATGTATGGTCACATTGGATGTTATACCTCATGTTAGTGCATGTCTATATATGATAATATGTTTTGGAAGTATATATGTATGGAATCTATGTGCGTAATGGACATGTGAATGGGATGTTAATATTACCATGTGGAAATACATGTTTAAATGGGATGATTGGACCATGTTTTATAGGAAGAATATACCTTGATGTATATGTACTACTTGGAGTAGTTATTTGACGTTATTTACATTTTGGATGAATCATCAAGTAGGCACTAGGATGATAAAGTCTTGGGCGCCACCTTGGAGGTATGTGCCTAGATCTCCGCCTTTGGGCAAATGCCTTGGAGGTAGTCCCCAATGTGTCGGGCCTTGAGGTGTTACTCGAGGGAGTAGACACTAAGGTATATTGTCTCTTGAGGTGTAACTTGATTTGGTGTTTTGGGTCTCCCTCATTGATTCCAATTTGTAAATGACCATGTGTATGAATTGTATGTATGAATTACTGCATGCTACATTATTTATTCGTCTCACTAGGCTTTTTGGCCTAACACTTGTTTGGTGTTTTATGTGTATCTTAGATCTTAGCGGAGCCGCCTCTAAGAAGGACTAGGCGGGAGCGTGTGAGCTTGGGGGTACTTTTGGGATGTCGTTGTTAGAAGGCTATCGGACTAGAGATGACACCCTTTTTGTAATCTTATTTCTACGTTAGAAAATAGATTATCCGATTGTCATTTACTTTCCGGTATTATACATTTGTAATTAAACATGCATTTGTATATCCCCCTTTTGGGAAGCTCGTGCTAAGACATTATATACCGCTATTCCATTTTATGGAAGTTTTTGTTTACCCCTATTTTTAGGATGTTACAGTCAAACAATTGAATACAAAGTTCAAGATAGGGAAGAGGTGCAGTCTGCAACTTTTCAACAAATTTGTTTTTATTGTTTATTAAAAAAATTATAAGTATATATATGAAACAATAATTTAAGAAACTTCAAACTAGAAGAAGATAAAATGTGACCTTTATCTCTATTTGTCATTCCTCTTCTAACAGGATAAACATGTTTGTCGATGCATCATAAAAATTACCCGTCTTGTTTCTTAACTTTGTCCATGCTCCATACTTTCCTTTGAGGTAATCATAATGGTTTTTCATTTGTCGTTGTTCAACAACAAAATCATGATTCTTCAGTAGCGTTGCTGCTACATTCTTCCAAGAAACCGCCTTAAGGCTACCCCCTTCTTGTCCATTTACGGAGATCTCATGCAAACAAGAGTCGATAAATGTTTACACCATATTCTCTTTTTTCCAATTAACTCTAGGCCTTTTTGATTGTGAAGATTCACCAACATTTTCCTTACCTAGAAATTTTAGGCAACATATCATGATTTTTAAATACTATCAAAGGTGCATGTGTTGTGAACATATCGAAACTATAAAACCATAACATAAATTTCCAAGGGCTATTGGATGAAGATAAACTATACATGAGTTATAAATTTGATATAAGGTTGGAATAGGCCTTTACCAATATTTTTTCAACAGAAATTTTAATTGCATCTTGTGAGCATAATTATTGGATTGTCGTATAACTCTAGGCAATGGAAGTAACCATGAAGTATATTTAAAGGATATGGAGGAATCAAAGGTTGATCCCTTATGTAAGTGTCTTCCTACACATATAATGTGTAACACATGCATTGATGCATACATTCTACACCCTTCATCCCAAAATAGTAGTCTCCTACCTCTTTAGGATTCACTTCCAACTAGCAATTGTTTGCCATATTTACTAAAACATTGATAACATTTTTTTGTTAAAAAACATCATAATTTTGATGTGTCAAACAAAATCTCGGTGTTAAAGAACAAACAGTAGGAAGTACCTTAGAGCATCTCTAATGCAAGGTTCTTATAAGGAAAAAGTGATGTGGCTTGTAGGAACTACCATTGTGGAGAGTTCTTGTAAGAACCTCGTCTCTTTTGGGTTCTTATTTAACAATCTTGGTTCTTACCATGAAGTTTGTGTAAAATGTCAATGTCCTCATTTCTATTGGTACTTAAATTTAATATTTGATATTTATTTATTAATATAAAATATTTATTGATGTAGACAAATACATGGGACCCACAAAAATGAGGTTCTTATAAGAGCATCTCCAATACAAGGTTCTTACAAGCAATAAGTATAGTGGCTTGTAAGAACTACCATTGTGGAGAGTTCTTATAAGAACTCAACCTCCTCTAGGTTCTTAAACAAGAACCTTGGTTCTTACCTTGATTTTTGGTATGAAGTGACATATTCCTCATTTCTATTGATATTTAATTTAAATATTTGATATTTATTTATAAATATATAATAGTTTTTGATGTTGATAAATATATGGGACCCACAAAAATGAGGTTCTTATAAGAACTACCATTGTTGATTTTTATATAAAATTTAATTTAATGAGTTGGAAATGAAGTGGCATCAAAAAGTGCAAAAATGAGGTTCTTGTAAGAACCTCCATTGGAGATGCTCTAAGAACTACTGTTGTGGAATTTTATGTGAATTTTTAAATTAATGAGGTGGAAATGAGATAGCACCAAAAAGTACAAAAAGAAGGTTCTTATAAGAACCTCCATCGGAGATGCTCTTAACTAGAAACTGACAAAAATCATGATGGTTTCTCCCATCTACAAAAATCATACTCCTGTTTAGCCAGCCCTTTTTGACTAACCTATTCTACTCCTAAAAAGAAATCTCCGTATAAAATCCCAACAAATCAAAGAGAGCACTTCACA
This sequence comes from Saussurea involucrata, assembly GCA_033807775.1. NCBI lineage: Eukaryota > Viridiplantae > Streptophyta > Magnoliopsida > Asterales > Asteraceae > Saussurea > Saussurea involucrata. Next base: position 27,423,219 of record CM066324.1, read on the forward strand.
TGTAAAATCATTCATTTAAATCGACCATAGCAACTATAATGGGAAATTGCCTCAAATAGCCATTCCATACCCCTTGCGTCTCCAAATAACCACTTTACTAACCCTATTCCATAAATACCCAAAACTTACGCAGACAAAGTTACGCGGAGAAAACTCTCTGCGTAACTTTATTTTTCCTCCCAAAAAATTAAAAAAAATGATTTTTAAAAAAGTTTACGCAGAGAAAACTCTATACGTAAGTTTTTCCATCCCACGTGTCTGCGTAAAGTTCACATGTGCACCACGTGTACTCCACGTTGGAAAAAAAACGTTTACGCGAATAGTTCAAAAACTTACGCAGAGAGAAGTCTCTGCGTAAGTTTTAATTATTATTTTTTATTTTTTTTCTGGTTTTTAGTAAGAAGGGAATCAAATTCTTTAATGTAAACTTTGTATTAATTTCCGCCGCTGATGAATCGGAGGTCTCTGCCGCCGCGTCTGCCTGGGAGGAACTCAAATCTATTGCAGCGTACCTCGCCGCCGCCGTTGACAACACCTCCGCCACGGCCATTACGGTCTCCAATGCGGTCTTCGCCGCCATCGGGGCAATCAACGACCCGGAGACCCCTGTAATCACAATAGAAAACAGGCAGGATCGGACCGAAGGCATCAACGCAAATATTGATCGGATAACACGTAACTACGACGATGGGCTTCCTTTTAGTAGGATGCCAAATACTCTATCCTTCACGTTTAGCCTCCTTTTAACGATGGTGGTGTTGCATTCAATGTCACGTCATGACGGATTCCCATCATCCACACACCGCTTGTACATCGAAGTGATAATCTTTTCTATCATCGTTCTGTATCTTCGCTATGGTGATGCTGATTCCACCGCCAAATTCAAAGGTAACTTTTTTCTTAGGCTTAGCGAAGATAGGATCTCTTTTAACTATCTTCGGGGCAGCAACGGTACTCCTGCCAAGTCTGGTTATATTTTCGACGAGCACCACTCCTATTTAAACAACTTGTCTAACTGATATCATTTCAAACACAAAGCCCTAAAGAAACTTTCACGATAATCAAGAATGGCATCTTCGAAGAGAAATTGCCTCAATAGCCATTCCATACCCCTTGCGTCTCCAAATAACCACTTTACTAACCCTATTCCATAAATACCCAAAACTTACGCAGACAAAGTTACACAGAGAAAACTCTCCGCGTAACTTTATTTTTTCTACCAAAAAACTAAAAAAATGATTTTTAAAAACGTTTACGCAAAGAAAACTCTATGCGTAATTTTTTTCATCCCACGTGTCTGCGTAAAGTTCACATGTGCACAACATGTAATTCACGTTAGAAAAAAAAAGTTTACGCGGAGAGTTCAAAAACTTACGCAGAGAGAAATATCTATGTAAGTTTTAATTATTATTTATTATTTTTTCTGATTTTTAGTAAGAAGGGAATCAGATTCTTTAATGTAAACTTTGTATTAATTTCCACCGCTGATGAATCGGAGGTCTCTACCGCCGCGTCTGCCTTGGAGGAACTCAAATCTATTGCAGCGTCCCTCGCCGCCGCTGCTGACAACACCTCCGCCGCGGCCATTGCGGTCTCCAATGCGGTCTTCGCCGCCATCGGGGCAATCAACGACCCGGAAAACCCTGTAATCACAATAGGAAACAGGCAGGATCGGACCGAAGACATCAACGCAAATATTGATCGGGTAGCACGTAACTGCTATGATGGGCTTCCCTTTAGTGGGGTGTCGGTTACTCTATCCTTCACGTTTAGCCTCCTTCTAACGATGGTGGCGTTGCATTCACTGTCACGTTATGACGGAATCCCATCATCCACACACCGCTTGTATATCGGAGTGATAATCTTTACTATCAGCGAATTCTGTATCTTTGCTATGGTGATGCTGATCCTACCGCCAAATTCAAATGTAACTTTTTTCTTAGGCTTAGCGAAGATAGGATGTCTTTTAACTATCTTCAGGGCAACAATGGTACTCCTGCCAAGTCTGGTTATATTTCTGGCGAGGACCCCCCCCCCCCCCCCCCCAATTTAAACAACTAGTCAGACTGATATCATTTCAAACACAAAGCCCTAAAAAACTTTCACGATAATCAAGAATGGCCTCTTCGAAGGGAAATTGCCTCAAATAGCCATTCCATACCCCTTGCGTCTCCAAATAACCACTTTACTAACCCTATTCCATAAATACCCAAAACTTACGCAGAGAAAACTCTTTGCATAACTTTATTTTTCCTCCCAAAAAATTAAAAAAATGATTTTAAAAAAAAATTACGCAGAGAAAACTCTATGCGTAAGTTTTTCCATCCCACGTGTCTGCGTAAAGTCCACATGTGCACCACGTTGGAAAAAAAAAGTTTACGCGGAAGGAGTTGAATATGAGGCACCACGTGTACTCCATTACCTTTATGGAGTTAAGTGTCAGATCTATTCCGATCATAAGAGCCTTAAGCATTTGTTCGACCAGAAGGAGTTGAATATGAGGCAGCGCCGTTGGGTAGAATTGTTAAGTGACTACGATTGTGAGATCCTTTACCATCCAGGTAAAGCGAACGTCATGGCCAACGCTTTGAGTCGGAAGGAAAGAAGAGAACCAACTAAAGTGGTGGCCTTTCGAGTCGACGTAATTCCTAACCTGGTGGACGAGATTAAGAGGTTCCAAGAGGAAGCTCTTATAGAAGAAAAGTGGAAAAGTGAGAGGATTGTCGGTTATGTGACATCCTTGGAACGTAACGAGAGTAGTGTGAAATATATGGGGAACCGAGTGTGGGTTCCTAAGTTGGGAGGTTTGTGGGAGCGTATTTTGGAAGAAGCGCATAAATCGCGATATTCGGTACATCCAGGAACCAATAAGATGTATCGAGATCTGAGACAAATGTATTGGTGGCCGGGGCTGAAGAAGGACGTCGCTTACTTTGTTGAGCAGTGCATGAACTGTTTGAAGGTCAAGGCGGAACATCAAAGACCTTACGGGGAGATGCAACCCTTAGAGATACCGATGTGGAAGTGGGACTGTATCATTATGGACTTTGTCACGAAGCTACTAAGGACCCCGAGAGGGTATGATGCCATATGGGTGATCGTTGACCGTCTCACCAAGTCGGCTCACTTTCTACCTATTCGGGAGAATGATTCGTTAGAAAAGTTGGCGAGGTTGTATGTCATTGAAATAGTGAAGTGGCATGGAGTGCCGTCGTCCATAGTCTTGGATCGTGATAGTCGCTTCATGTCGTCTTTTTGGAGGAGTCTTCAATGGGAGTTAGGTACGCAACTTTTGATGAGCACTGCCTATCACCCTCAGATGGATGGACAAAGCGAGAGAACTATACAGACCTTGGAAGATATGTTGCGTGCTTGTGTGATAGACTTCAAGGGCTCATGGGAATCTCATCTGCCGTTGATCGAATTCTCGTATAACAATAGTTATCACGCTAGTCTTCAAGCAGCACCGTTTGAGAAGGGGCAGTTGATGCGGAAGACGTCCCCATAGAAAGGGGTGGTGGATTTGAGTGAAAGGTGGAATTGGTCCATATTTTCTTTGAATCCGTCGAGTTATGGAAGGAGTTGGAAGGATAGTGTATGACTTGGTTGTGCTCGATGAGGCTTTGGAGAATTCCTATTGTGTTTCACGCCTCTATTATAGAGAGTGGTTGTTGGAAGTTGGATTGACGATACCTCTACAAGAAATGCAAGCGATAAGCAGTTGACTTTCGCCATAGGGGCAAGGTCAATCATTTGCCCTTAGAGTCAAAGAGTAGAGGACCAAGGAGATTAACCTAGTGGGGGTACCGTAGGGTTATCACCAAAGGGCTAGAAGCAACTTAGAAGATTGAGGCAGACATGAGGTCCAAATACCCAAGCTTGTTCGAAGATGAAATTCCGAGGACGGAAATCTTTTGAGGGGGAGGTATTGTAATAAACAGAATCTTTTGTAACAGAAAGTTAAGGATTTTGGGATTTTGTTGAAAGCTTGAAGTTCAGGGACCATTTTGAAAATAGTGGAAAAAGGGGTTAAAAACCCTAAAACTCTACTTCCCTAATTCATTTCACCAATTTTGGAGGCTAGAGAACTACACTGTGTGGTGCATGCGATTCGGGAGAACGCGATTGGGAAGAATCAAGAAGTTGTAAGAATTCTACATCAAGTTCTTCAAAAGGTAAGACCTAACTCCTTATCTTGTTCTTCTTGGTTGAATCAAAGTTAGTGTGTTGCTACTGTTAATCAATTCTTCTTGAGAAGGACTGTTCAAATCAATGGTTTAAGATCGTTATGTTGAGTTTTATTGAGCTAATCGTTGTTATGAGGAGTTTACGTAGGTATCTATTGATTTTGATAACCTATTGTCGAATGGGGGATTTTGGTTGGGATCGATTCTTGGTCATTGCTTCGTTTAATGAAAATCGGGGGAGTCCGGACTCGCCCAAGTCTGGGTGATGTTTTTGTTAGGAGCTTAAATGTCATACATATTAGAAAAATATATAAATAATTATATAGTGCTTAATTAGTTTGTTTAATTATTGTAAAAGCCTTTATTATGTTATTTGGGCTTAGCTTAGCCTAATGGGCTTGGGCCTTGTTTAGCCAAGGCCTAAGTATATAAGGTTAGTTAACCTTTAGAATTAGGTCAGACTTTCATTAGACTTCATTAGCGATTCATTAGCAATTGATAGAGATTCAATAGTGAGCTTAATTGTTTTAGAGAGATAATTGAGATTTTCATTCAAACCTTTATAACTATCTTGAATCATGAATATGAGAGGGATGACAAGTTGAAATCATCAATTGTTCTTGTTATTTCTCATTGAATCGTTGTTACGTGATCAAACTGGAACTCTCAATTGGTATCAGAGCAGAATCGATGATTTGAAGATATAGAAGAAATCGAACGAAAGCAAGAAAACAAAGAATTTTCGTATTGAAGTTTTCTGGAAAACGCAGCGAGCCGTTTGGCTTATTCCCGGAGATTGAACCGTCGGATCGTCACGCTTTTTGGACAGTAGCTCCACGACATTCCGTTTTACATTATGAACGGTTGGATTAATCGTTTGAGGTCCAAAAGGCACCCAGTTTATTTTCGTAATACTATCGTTTTTCAATCGGGTTTGCAAAGTTCTTTCAACGTTTAAATATTTTTCTGTTATATATCGATTGTTTAATCGCTTTAATCTAGTCTTTATCTGCGTTTACAAGGATTCTAAGGTATTAATTTTTTCAATTTAAAAATCAATTCTTGAGTTTTTGGTGTTCTTAATTTTGTTTGTGATGATTATTAGAAAATAGGATATATTTTGCTTAGAAATCGATTTGAGTATGTTTGTTATTGTGTTTTTGGTCAAAACCTAATCCTACAGGAGTAGAATCAAGCAACCCTATCGAACCCTGATCCGATTTTCTTAATTAGTCGCAGTTTCCGGGTAAGTTTCCTAATTTCTCATCACTTTCCGGACAAAAGGTTATTTTACCCGGACAAACGTAGTTATCCGGATAAAATCCTCTCTTTCCGGACGTAACAAAGTTTTTTTTGGAATCAAGTTTCCGATCAAACCAACTTTCCGGTCAAATATAACTTTCCGGACAAAACCAACTTTCCGGTCATTTATCAACTTTCCGGTCACCCCCCTTTGTTGACTTTTGTTTCTTGTTTGACCTTCTGGCATATCATTCTTTAATTTTTTTTCTTTGATTTCCATCTTAATTCATGCATACGTAGGTAGTTTCTTTTCTTTTCTTTTCTTTTTTTCGCTGCAAAGTTCCATATCCTATGCGCATATATATATATATATATATATATATATATATATATATATATATATATATATATATATCATGATTTTTCAATTGTTAATCTCATTTATCCGGTAAACCAACATTCATCCGGTAAGAATCTCAACCACCCGGTAAGTTTTTGATTGCTAACCAACGTTCATCCGGAAACTACATATCACCCGGTAAGCTCATTTTTATCCGGTAAGTGCTATTTTTCTCTTTATCCGGTAAGTCACAATTCTCATCGCATCCGGTAACCTCAGCATCTTTTGCATCCGGTAAGTTGTGTTTTTGATTGAGATTTTTTTAACGAAAGTTGCGAATTTTTCTTAACGATCGATTTGAATTTTTTTTTACGCTTGAGATTATTTGCGACGATTTGCAATTATTAGCGACTATTATTATTTTTGTGATTTATTTTCGTCGTTCTTGATCTAACTTGGTTTGTTTATCTTGCAGATTTCATTCTCGAAGAGTGATTTCGTTCGTTCGTTCGAATTCCGATAATAATCAGATTTTAATTTTTGAAAACAAATTTAATTTTTTTTAGATTTAATTTTTGATTTTTCTTCCGCAAGTTTTTATTTTTCAAAGTAACACCGATTAACGATCAATTTTCAGGTAACAATGTCTGATTCAGACTCAGATCCAGAACTCACGAAAGTTAAAGAGTTAATAAGAAAGGCAAAGGAAAGGAATTTTTACAAGCCTATAGCTTCTGCAAAGAAGAACGACGAACTCATCGACAGCTTGAGACGTGATAAGGTTTCTCTTAACCAAGATCTGACTGAACTTGAAGAGAAAAGAAAAGCTGCCGAAATTGAAAATCTGGAGTTAAAGAAAAGGGTATCTGTTCTTAAAAAACAGACTCGTGGTTTTGAAAAGGAAAAGAGTGATTTTCTAAAGCGAGCAAATCGATTGTGCAACAAGTACATCAAAGAACTGAAGGAACAGAAATATCAATTCTGGATAAGTTCTGATAAGCTTGCTAAATCTGAAGAAAATGCAACAATCTTAGAATCTGAAAACACTGAGCTGCAAAGGAAGATTGCTGAATTGTCATCGCAAGACGACATGAAAGCACCTGAAGAGAAAGAGCAAGAAAGACGATATGTAAAGAATATCAAGCAAGCAGATGAATTGATCAGCAAGTACATCAAAGAACTGAAGGAACTGAAATCACAAATCTGGAATAGTTCTGAGAAGCTGGCTGAAGAAGAAGAGAAAGGTAAACTCCTGAACTGTGAAAACCTTTCAAAGAAGAGTCTTGAGCTTAGATGTCTAAATCTTTCAACACAAATCTCCGACTTTGAAAATGTTTTGATTTTAGAAAGAGAAAAGTTTGAAACTGAACGCAAATCTTTTTCTAAAAAGAATGGAGAACTTTCTCTGAAAATATCCGATTTGGAGAAAGAATTAGACTTTCTAAGCAAAGAGACTGAGAAGAAGAAGGTTGAAGATTTTCAAGCAAAAAGTTTGAAAGATGATTTTTTATACGAAAGAAAGATCTTTCAAACTGAGATTTCAAAGCTTAATAAGCAATTATCTGTTTTGTCATCTGACATTATGATAGAGAAGAGGTTAAAATCTGATCTCCAAAAGAAGTTGGATCTAATGTTTGAGAAGAAAAATGTTTTGCTTAACAATGACAAGGAACTTAAAGCTAAAAACTCTGATGTTGAATCACCCAATCTTGCTAGTCCAGATACTGTTAATCAGTCTCTTCATGGTGATTCAGCTAATTCAGTTTGCTTTTCTAAGACTGCTTCAAGTTCTATCCACAAAAAGGTTTCTTTAAAGACCGGCATTAGATCAAATAACTCTTCAAAAGATCGAATCCGTCCCTCTAATCTGTCTTATCACCCCATTATTGACAAATCAGATAATCTATCTTTCAAGAAAGTGAACATGGTTTGGAGAGTTAAAGGATCCGCTCCTGCTCCAAAGTCATTTGTCTCTGTTAAGAGTGACAAGAACAACAAAGCTTTTCACGCTAAACCTTTTGTGAAAACTGATCGTGCTTACTCTGTTAATAAACTGATCAGCTTATCTACACAGAAACTGTGTTGCTCTTATTGTGGAACAAGTGACTTTGTGAGGAAAGACCATGCTAAGTATTGGTATGGTACTTATAGTATCCCCGGTCCTCACTATAATAGGGCATCTAACCATCAAGGATCCATCAATGGATGGATACCAAAATCTTTCTAATCTGTTTTGCAGGAATGTCATGTGCGGTTTTAATTCCTATTATTCACATCACATGACGAACATTCAAAGGTTATGCCAATTTTGAGGGGGAGTGCTATCTCATGAAAGGCCGTGGTAATTTATTCTGGATAACTTACTTGTGTTTGTTATTCTCCAAATTTTAAATTCCATGATTGCCACGTGTAACTTTTTCTTGACTTAGTTATTTCCATGTCTCACATATTCGTTGATACTTCGATGGAAATACACTCGTTTGAATTCCTAGTTGTTTTCCATGTTCGCTATTTCTTGCAAATGATTCCATTCTTATCTGATATAATAATTGTGACTTGTTCTTCACAATTAAACTTTCTAATCATTATTTCATTTTTGAACATAATGTGCGTACTGAGTCATTCTGTTTTGCGCTTGATCTTGTTTCTTGAAATTCTGGTATTTCAAAAATGACTTCTGATTACCTCAGATCAGAACTCGGACTTCATTTTAATGACTTCTGAACAATTCAGTTCAGAACTCGGTCTTAAATGTAATAACTTCTGATCACCTCAGATCAGGACTCGTTTTTAAATGTGTTGACTTCTAAACATTTCAGTTTGGAACTCGTATTTCACTGTTTTACTAAGCTGTTCTACTCATTGCATGAAAGTGTGTTAGGAATTACATCGTTTCTATGGTCTATCCAGAACCGGAAGGACCTACCCATGAAACACATCCCTTATAGACTACAGTGAGGGGTCTAGCTTGATAGATGAGTTTGGAGAGAAAAGAATATGGTGAGGATGTGACAGGACTTAAAAGAATTATTGGTCCTTACCAAACCGAGTCAGTTATCCGGGTAACCACACAATCTGTTCATTCTCGTTCTTTGGAGATGAATATTGAAACAGACATGGACCCAGTGTCGATAACTCGTGTCACCCCACCCAGCTACTCAAGTATCTCACAACAGATGCTTGTTACACATATTCACGGAGAATTAGCACATACTCTATCTATTCCTCACTCGGAGGTCTTAGATAATGAAAAAGGAAGACACCAGCTCCGGTCTCCGAACTTCATATTCTATTCACTGTGTCTATTGATTTTTAACTTATGTCTCGAGTTAAATCAATATTTTGAGCCAAACAGATAGAATTTATTTCTTTCACACATGCACGAGTCTTTGTGATTCCCATTGCATATCTTCGTGATATTGCCGGAACAGTTTGAGAAGTTAATTTTTCAAATTTTCTTCAGTGATAAATGGAAGTCCTATCAGAGATACCCCATTGCCAACTCTGAAGATATGAAGATAAGAACTTTATTCAAGGGGGAGCATTAAAAGACATGAAGACAAGCAACACCGAAGTGTTCCAATGATTCAAAAGGAAGAGAAGATCAAGACTTGAAGATTTCAAGACCGATTTTTATTTATATATCTTTAGGGGGAGATTGTTAGGACCATAAATGTCCTACATATTAGAAAGATATATAAATAGGGTGAGTTTCTTTTGCAAACCAAGAAATTCGTACAAACTATACAAACCAATCTTGGCCGTTCATCAAGTCTAATAAATATCTGATTTTATTATGTTTCCTAATCTAAAGTCATGATCATAATTAATGAACTTAATCATCTTCCATATATATCACAATCATCATTAATGAATGATAATAATTACCATAAATATATTTGTTGTTTCCTAATTTAGTGGTTTGCAAAGTTTGTACAAATTGTTTGGTTTGCAAAAGAAACTCACCCTATATAAATAATTATATAGTGCTTAATTAGTTTGTTTAATTGTTGTAAAAGCCTTTATTATGTTATTTGGGCTTATCTTAGCCTAATGGGCTTGGGCCTTATTTAGCCAAGGCTTAAGTATATAAGGTTAGTTAACCTTTAGAATTAGGTCAGACTTTCATTAGACTTCATTAGCGATTCCTTAGCAATTGATTAGCATTCCTAGAGATTCATTAGAGAGCATATCGTTTAGAAATCGTTCCTTTACTTTGATTGTAATATTCTAGGAACGATACTTTGAATGAATACGAGAGGGATGACAAGTTGAAATCATCAATTGTTCTTGTTATTTCTTATTGATTCGTTGTTACCTGATCAATCTGGAACTAACAGTTTTCCGGATAGGACTCGGTTTCCGGTAGTGTATCGGATAACCTAAGTTTCCAATAGAGAGTTCCGGAAAGTGGATACCGGATACAGTGTCCGGAAGAGAGTTCCGGAAAGTGTAGTCCGGATATTGTCCGGATGGAGTTTCCGGATAGATAGAGTTCCGGATATTGTCGATATAGTTTAGTCCGGATAGTCTTCCGGGAAGCGGAATCTGGAATGTGTAGTCCGGATCGTTTCCGAAAAGTGTAATCCGATAGTTTCCGGAAAAGTGAAATCCGGATAGTAGAGTCCGGATGGTGGGAAGCTGGTTGGGGAAAAGATGTAGTTGGGTATTCTAGAGGATTCGGTTAAGAAACTTATCATTCTTGTTTTTACTTTCCACATAGGTTTCGGCTCAAGGATTTGAAGTTTAAGTGAGTATTTCGAATAAGCACCAGGTGAGTTTTTCTAACTAAATACGTGTTCTTAAACGTGATTTCAGAAGTGAGAAATGAATATGAATTGATATGTTTATATTACATGAAAGCGTGTGTTCGGAAAGTTAATTTGAAGTGTATGCATACATTTGTTGTTAGAGGTGTAATGGATAAGTCGGGGGTTGTGTCCCTCCAGTACTCATACCAGGGGGTGTGTCCCGTTTATGCCATGGGAGGAGTGACCCTGTAAGACAGTGTGAGACTGACACGTTGTCGCCATTGCAGGACTTCAGTGTGCCACTTACATGTGCAGTTTATGTGAAAGCTTATTGTTTAAAGTTGTTGTTTATAATGACTGTGAATGTTTTATACTTGTTGATGAAACTGTTGCCACTAGAGGGAACTCACTAGACCTCATGGTCTAACCCTCGCTTTTCAAAAACTAAACCATTTTCAAGAAAGTGCCTGGTAGAAGGCTCTAGTAAGGGCAAGGAGAAGGCGTGAACACGAAGTTTTGGACTAGAAGGAAGACATTTTGTTTAGTATGCCAACTTAGTACCTTAGAAATCTCGGCTGTGTAATAGGTTGTTTCCGCAAACCTTGTTATGTATTCGTATGTTTGATAGTATTTTGGAGTCGTTTCGGCGTGTTGTTTAATTCTTGATGATTAAGCTTTATTTTTGGGTTGGGTTGTTATACATTACGCGAGTAAACTTGTAGTTTTTTTAATTAAATGTTAACTTTTTAAATATCTTATTGTTACCTTATTATATAAACGAACATTATGAATTTAAATGAACGTTCACGAAAGTAAATAAACGACCGAGTTAATTTTAATATATATTCGATATATGTGTTTTCTTTATCATCATAACGAGAAAAAAAATTAAACTGTATTTTGTTATAAAATATGTTGGTTTTATTATAAATAAGAGTGAATTGCATTTTTGGTCCTGTGGTTATATGTTTTCTTTGAAAGAGGGACATGTACTTCATTATCTCAAGAAGTGGTCCCTCAGTTTTAAATTTTACTTCAAAAGGAGGACCTGACCACTAACTTTGTTAAAAAACTCAAGTTAGAGTCATGGGCATTTTCGTCCAACCATGTTTTCTATCTAATTTGCAATTCTTTTTGCTTTTTATTGTTTTTGTAAAAAAAGTGAAATTATAGGGGCCAACTTGTAATATTATATATATATATATATATATAGAAATATTCAAACGAGGAGCGTAACAATTTACGAGAAACGCGAGGAGCACCGCCCATGTACAAAATCACATGTGATTCACATACAAAATCATATGTGATTAAAATTCGGACCCGCGCGGTTTGTCCCGCGGTTTACAAAGCGTGCGGTTTGTCCCGCGGTTTGTACTGTGAATCACATGTGATTTTGTACATGGACGGTGCTCCTCGCCTTTTCTTAAATTGTTACGCTCCTCGTTTGAACCCGTCTCTCTCTCTCTCTCTCTCTCTCTCTCTCTCTCTATATATATATATATATATATATATATATATATAGAGGAAAGTTCAAATGAAAACTCAAATTCAATTGTAAACATGAGGACAAATCTCGTCCATTGATCGCAGCCATATTTAAGTCATTCCTAAAATTCAGCTTTAGGGGTATTTTCGTCAAATTAGAATGAGCGCATCCTTTATTGACTTTTTATTTTCTTTTTTAAGTAAAAAACTTTTACCCCCTTAAATTTTAAAATAAATTATCTCAAAAATTACTAACATTTTAATCAAACAAATTACATCAAAAAAACGAGAATTTCGTGCTCTTCGATATGACATCCATCATGATATAGTTTTTTTTTCGTTTTAACCGTTTTACGTGAAATCGTGTATATGTGTTATATTCAGAGTGAATAAAGGTACATTTATTCAGTTTTGAATATTTACCTTTATTCAGTCTGAATATATAGAGTTATTCAGACTGAATAAAGGTACAAAATTTAAACATTTATTCGTTTTGAATATCTACCTTTATTCAGTCTGAATATAACACATATTCAGTCTGAATATAACACATATTCAGACTGAATATAACACATATTCAGACTGAATATAACACATATTCAGACTGAATATAACACATATTCAGACTGAATATAACACATATTCAGACTGATGTATTTATATGTGTTCTTCAGTTTTTCGTTTTTTGAGGTTTTTCTTTGAACCTCCCTCTCTCTCTCTATATATATATATTGTGCGTTTCAATTGTAAACCAAACAATTCTAACAAACTATACAAACCACTATATATATATAAAAGATTATGAACTTAGGAATAAATTAAAACTCAAACGAGAATCATTTTAGCATGCCCCTCTGCAAGTGATCTATTATGATCATTCAAGTAACCAAGATCTCGTATTTGATTTCGTTTATTATGTTCCATTAAATGTTAACTGTGCAAGTATGATGTTTGTCAATGGGGTACACCTTTTAATGGAGGAGAATACTGGATGATGAGCAGCATAATGTATATGGATCAGAAGCCTCGATGATGGGTAGTTTAGGAGGACCTTTTGAATAATTACACCATTTTTGTTTATTCAAACCTCATTTTCATGCTTACCTTTCTTTGATATAAATACATCAGTTTGAATATGTGTTATATTCAGACTGAATATGTGTTATATTCAGTCTGAATATGTGTTATATTCAGTCTGAATATAACACATATTCAGTCTGAATATGTGTTTGTTAGGACACTGAAGTTGTCCTTTATAATAGAAAGTTTTGTAAAGCAATAGCTGTGTTAAAGGGCTTATGCTTAATTGTTGTAGCAAGTGATGAAGACTATAAATAGGTCTTTACTTGTAGTTTGTAAGAAGTAAATTCATTAATACAAGATGTAGATCTCTAATCACTTTGTGTTCTCTCTAGGTTAGATTTCTTTTTCAATAATGTTCTTCATCATCTTGTTACACAATACTTGGATTGTATGAAGATCATGGACCTAACAAGTGGTATCAGAGCCAAATCGAAGAATTTTTCATCGATACGATCATCGGATCTTCACAATTCAAGCGTTTTAGCCCTATTTTGCTCAGATTTCGGAGATTTATGGTGTTTGTTCAAGAAAAAAGTCGAACTCACTTTTTGGATCAAAACTTCATCAAATCGATCGAATTACATGTTTTGATCAACTAGAAATCTGTTCATCTTCATTTTTCGAATAAGTCTGCGAAAGAATCACTGAAATTGGTCAAGAATTGAAGAAGTTATGATGATTTTAGTGATTTTCGAATGTTGTTACTTGAATTCGGATTATTCTTGATGAATTCGGATCCTTCATCGTTTATTGTTCATTGATGAATTCGGATCCTTCATCATTTACTGTTCATTGATCAATTTGGATCCTTCATCATTTACTGTTCATTGATGGTTTCGAATCCTTCATGCTTTACTGTTCATGGTTTCGGATGCTACTACTGTTTGGATGACTTAGATGGTTTCGAATTGTTCAGAGTTGTTGGTTTCGGATCTTGTGAAGTCCGAAATATTGCTGAATTTGGTCATCTTAGTTCTGAATTTCGGAATGTGCTTACACCTAAAGGTTCAAAGGTATGGATGGCTTCGCATCTTTCTAATCCTCATTCTAATGGTTTCGAATTCCATTTATTCAAGATAGGCATGGTTTTGCATCCAACATGATACGAAATGGCTTGATTTCGAACCCTACACGATCCGAATTCATTGATTTCGCACCCTACATGATTCGAATTCCCTGATTTCGCACCTAACATGATCCGAATTGAGCTGATTTCGCACCCTACTTAATCCGAATCCATGGTTTCGAATCTGCCTACATCCGAATTCTGATGGTTTCGAATCTGCCTACATCCGAATTCTGATGGTTTCGGAACCCCCGTGCTAAGTCTCAGGAGGGGGACATTGTTCATGGATTTTAGCATAACGCGTGTGTGACATCATTCAGATATTCAGCTTGCCACATACATTTAGCAACTGTCAAAGTTTAAAAGAGCTCAAGTCTTTCAAGATTTTCAGAAGTTGATTGTTGGAGTTCAGTCTTTGATTGGATTGGAAAAGACGTTTGAATATTTGCAATCATTATTATGAAGTTTTGTTGACGATGCTAGACCTTTGAGTGCTCTTTATCATTCTTCTGACTTGATCAACCAGAATATAACACATATTCAGACTGAATATAACACATATTCAGACTGAATATAACATATATACACGATTTCACGTAAAAAACGGTTAAATCGAAAAAAAACTATATCATGATGGATGTCATATCGAAGAGCACGAAATTCTCGTTTTTTTGATGTAATTTGTTTGATTAAAATGTTAGTAATTTTTGAGATAATTTATTTTAAAATTTAAGGGGGTAAAAGTTTTTTAATTAAAAAAGAAAATAAAAAATAAACAAAAATAAGCGTTGATTCTAATCTTTCCAATTTTACCCCTGCGCACTAAATATTCATTAAGCCATGGACAGAGTTTTCAACTTATTTACAAATTTGCCACCGTGTTTTTTTGCCATTGATCTCTTCACCAGATTATTAATCAACGACTGTGGTTTGTCCTCACGTTTACAATTGAATTTGAGTTTTCATTTGAACCCACCCCTATATATATATATATATATATCACAGGGACCACTACCCCACCATCATCATCATCATATCATAGGGACCACTACCCCACTGTTAGCTCTAGTAAGGGCAAGGAGAAGGCGTGAGCGCGAAGTTTTGGACTAGAAGGAAGACATTTTGTTTAGTATGCCAACTTAGTACCTTAGAAATCTCGGCTTTGTAATAGGTTGTTTCTGCAAACCTTGTTATGTATTCGTATGTTTGATAGTATTTTGGAGTCGTTTCGGCGTGTTGTTTAATTCTTGATGATTAAGCTTTATTTTTGGGTTGGGTTGTTACACATTACGCGAGTAAACTTGTAGTTTTTTAATTAATTGTTAACTTTTTAAATATCTTATTGTTACCTTATTATATAAACGAACATTATGAATTTAAATGAACGTTCACGAAAGTAAATAAACAACCGAGTTAATATTAATATATATTTGATATATGTGTTTTCTTTATCGTCTTAACGAGAGAAAAAAAATTAAACTGTATTTTGTTATAAAATATGTTGGTTTTATTATAAATAAGAGTGAATTGCATTTTTGGTCCCTGTGGTTATATGTTTTCTTTGAAAGAGGGACCTGTACTTCATTATCTCAAGAAGTGGTCCCTCAGTTTTAAAATTTACTTAAAAATGAGGACCTGACCACTAACTTTGTTAAAAAAAACTCGGTTAAAGTCAGGGGCTTTTTCGTCCAACCAAGTTTTCTATCTGATTTTGCAATTCTTTTTGCTTTTTCTTGTTTTTGTAAAAAGCTGACTATGGTGACCTTACACTCATTCTCACGTCATGTTGGGTTCCTATCATCAACTCACCGGTTGTACATAGCATAACTTTTGGAGATGCTCTAATGATTTAAATATTTAATAAAAAGAAAAAGAAAAAAACTAAAAATACCATATTAACTCATAATTTAATGAAGGGAATTTAATTAAAATACCCAAAGTTTGACTTTGACTTGCAGAAATACCCCATTTTTCCGCGATGTGGTCCGCGATTTTACCCGCAGTGGTCCCGCGATGGGTCGAAAATTACAATTTTGGTCCCTGTCGCGAAGGGCCCCGCGATTTGGTCCCGCGGTGGTCTCTCGGTGGTCCCTCGGTGGTACAAAATTACATTTTATACCCATATAATTATTACTTAGTTAATTTATACCTTTTAATTTTCTAATTTTAATTTTACACCTTCATCATATTAACACATATAATCGTATATTAACTAAAATACGTTAAAAAATACGTTTTAATTTTAACAAGTTACACCATTATAATCGTCTCGTCGATACCTTCGAAATGAGCCCAATATTGAATATTTTTTGATTTAATTCCCCTATAATTATTTACTTAGTTACTTTATGCCTTTTAGTTTTTTATTTTTCATCTAGTTAATATAAGATTATTATGTTAATGTGATAAGAGTAAAACAAAAATTGAAAAAGTAAGAGATGTACAATAAATTAAATAATTAACTATAAGAGTATTAATTGTAAATATTAAAAATATTTTTATTTAGTATATATGATATATAATTAAATAATTAAATAAAAAAATATTCAATATTGGGCTCATTTCGAAGGTATCGAAGAGACGATTACAATGGTGTAACTTGTTAAAATTAAAACGTATATAAAGTCATGTTATATATAAAACAAGAGCACTAAGCATACAAGATTATCGTCAAGGGCAACATCAAAATCGGTTGTAGCATACAGAAACATCAAAAATCGGTTGTAGCAAATGTCTTCCATTGATCGATCACATCTCCCACCTCATTCAAATGATCTAGCATCAGATAAGCAGATAAAATACAGCCATAGTTTCTACTAATCATTTTCTGGTTCGTCATTCTCATAGATTTCCATATTTGATCAAGCGTACCCTTGTTTCCCAAAGCTGAATGCAGTATAATAAGAAAATCATAAGTTATCCATTCTCTTTGTGTAATACCCTTTTCACTTTGGACCACATAGTTGACCTCTGAATTGACCAGTTGACCCGACGTTAGATATATGCGCACAAGATTCACATATCTTGCCCAACTCTCACTCGAGCCAGCCTCATGTTTACTCATTTCATCAAGAATGTTTTTAACTTCATTAATCTTTAAAGATGAAGCACATGAACTTACCCACACGTTGTAAGTGTAAATATCGGGAGAAACCTTTTGTTTTTGAGTTCTTGAACAACAGAAGAGACCTTTTCCACCTGCCCAACCCACACGCTAAGAAAGAGATATATAATAAATTTAAATATATTAACACACATACTAAAAACAAAATACTAAACCGTAAAGACCAACCAGTTAACCAATATCCAGTACTTGTTCTTTTATTATCGTAACATCATTTTTGTACAGCTTTTTATACAAGTTCTTACATGACATATAATAGCTAAGACAAGTCTAAGTGACAACTATTGTTGGTTGCAAACAGCCCACCGGGGACAACGGGGTGGCTCGCAGGGAAGATAACAGGCCACGGCAGGAAGACCATTGCTGCCCCAAAGATTATTATAAGACATATTATCTTCATTAAGCCTAGGTTTTGTTATCTTCACTAAGCCTAGGTAAAAGGTAAAACGGGTTGAATTCCCGTCCAGTAATCGCCATCGACCGCCAAACCCTTCTCCGTTTCGCCCTCGTTTTCCACCTGGAAAACCAACAAGAACCAACGCTGCTCCTCTTGTTTTTTCCATCCGCAGTCTCTTCTCTTTGCTGTCTCGAATACCACTGCTGTAACACTGTGGGCACGCAACAGACAAACTCAGCCCTAAAAAACTTTCGCTTCAAATCAAGAATGGCCTATTCGATCCCCGCCAGCAACACCTCATCAGGCGCCGTTGATGAATCCGCCGCGTCTGCCTTGAAGGAAGAAATCAAATTTATTGCAGCATTTGCATTGGAATAAATCAAATCTATTGTAGCCTCCCTTACCGTCGCCACTGACAACACCTCCGCCGTGTCTGCGGAACTAAAATCTATTGCAGCGTCTCTCACCGCCACCACTGACAACACCTTCGCCGCGTCTGTCTTGAAGCAACTCAAATCTATTGGAACGTCGCTATCCTCCGTCTCTGACAACATCCCTAACAAGTCTTCCTTGGACGAACTCCATTGTATTGCAGCGTCCCTCTCTGCCGTCACTAACAACACCTCCACGGCCGCGGACAACACCTCCGCCGTGGCCGTTGAACTCAAATCTACTGCAGTGTCCCTCTCCACCGCCATAAATAGCACCTCTGTCGCGTCTGTCTTGAAGGACCTCAATTCTATTGCAGCTTCCCTCTCCACCGCCGTTGACAACACCGTCGCCGCTATTGCGGTCAACGATGCGATCTCCACCGCCGCTGACAACACCACTGCCGCTGCCATTGCGGTCACAAATGCGATCACCACCGCCATGTAGGCGATCAACAACCCTGAGAATCTTGTAATCACTATAGGAAATAGGGAGAGGACCGAAGGCATCAACCCAACTTTTGATCGGATAGCTCGTCGATGCGACGAGGGGCGCCCCTTTAGTGGGGTGCCGGTCACTCTATCATTTTCCTTTAGTCTTCTTCTGACTATGGTGGCCTTACACTCATTCTCACGTCATGATGGGTTCCCATCATCAACTCACCGGTTGTACATAGCATAACTTTTGGAGATGCTCTAATGATTTAAATATTTAATAAAAATATAAGGAAAAAAACTAAAAATACCATATTAACTCATAATTTAATGAAGGGAATTTAATTAAAATACCCCAAGTTTGACTTTGACTTGCAAAAATACCCAAAATGGCACCACCTTTTGCAGAAATACCCCAGTTTTCCGCGATGGGGTACCAGCCCACGTGGCCCGCGATTTTACCCTGCGGTGGTCCTGCGATGGGTCGAAAATTACAATTTTGGTCCCTGTCGCGAAGGGCCTGCGATTTGGTCCCACGATGGTCTCTCGGTGGTCCCTCGGTGGTCCAAAATTACATTTTATACCCATATAATTATTTACTTAGTTAATTTATACCTTTTACTTTTCTAATTTTAATTTTACACCTTCATCATATTAACACATATAATCGTATATTAACTAAAATACGTTAAAAAATACGTTTTAATTTTAACAAGTGACACCATTATAATCGTCTCGTCGATACCTTCGAAATGAGCCCAATATTGAATATTTTTTGATTTAATTCCCCTATAATTATTTACTTAGTTACTTTATGCCTTTTAGTTTTTTATTTTTCATCTAGTTAATATAAGATTATT
Organism: Saussurea involucrata; assembly: GCA_033807775.1. NCBI lineage: Eukaryota > Viridiplantae > Streptophyta > Magnoliopsida > Asterales > Asteraceae > Saussurea > Saussurea involucrata. The sequence goes on from CM066324.1 coordinate 27,442,620, forward strand.
ATGTTAATGTGATAAGAGTAAAACAAAAATTGAAAAAGTAAGAGATGTACAATAAATTAAATAATTAACTATAAGAGTATTAATTGTAAATATTAAAAATATTTTTATTTAGTATATATGATATATAATTAAATAATTAAATAAAAAAATATTCAATATTGTGTTTATTTCGAAGGTATCGAAGAGACGATTACAATGATGTAACTTGTTAAAATTAAAACGTATATAAAATCATGTTATATATAAAACAAGAGCACTAAGCATACAAGATTATCGTCAAGGGAAACATCAAAATCGGTTGTAGCATTCAGAAACATCAAAAATCGGTTGTAGCAAATGTCTTCCATTGATCGATCACATCTCCCACCTCATTCAAATGATCTAGCATCAGATAAGCAGATAAAATACAGCCACAGTTTCTGCTAATCATTTTCTGGTTCGTCATTCTCAAATATTTCCATATTTGATCAACCGTACCCTTGTTTCCCAAAGCTGAATGCAGTATAATAAGAAAATCGTAAGTTATCCATTCTCTTTGTGTAATACCCTTTTCACTTTCGACCACATAGTTGACCTCTGAATTGACCAGTTCACCCGACGTTAGATATATGCACACAAGATTCACATATCTTGCCCAACTCTCACTCGAGCCAGCCTCATGTTTACTCATTTCATCAAGAATGTTTTTAACTTCATTAATCTTTAAAGCTGAAGCACATGAACTTACCCACACGTTGTAAGTGTAAATATCGGGAGAAACCTTTTGTTTTTGAGTTCTTGAACAACAGAAGAGACCTTTTCCACCTGCCCAACCCACACGCTAAGAAAGCGATATATAATAAATTTAAATATATTAACACACATACTAAAAACAAAATACTAAACCGTAAAGACCAACCAGTTAACCAATATCCAGTACTTGTTCTTTTATTATCGTAACATCATTTTTATACAGCTTTTTATACAAGTTCTTACATGACATATAATAGCTAAGACAAGTCTAAGTGCCAACTATTGTTGGCTGCAAACAGCCCACCGGGGACAACGGGGTGGCTCGCCGGGAAGATAACAGGCCACGACAGGAGCACCATTGCTGCCCCAAAGATTATTATAAGACATATTATCTTCATTAAGCCTAGGTAAAAGGTTATCTTCATTAAGCCTAGGTAAAAGGTAAAACGGGTTGACTTCCCGTCCAGTAATCGCCACCGACCGCCAAACCCTTCTTCGTTTCGCCCTCGTTTTCCACCTGGAAAACCAACAAGAACCAACACTGCTCCTCTCGTTTTTTCCATCCACAATCTCTTCTCTTTGTTGTCTCGAATACCACTGCTGTAACACTGTGAGCACCCAACAGACAAACTCAGCCCTAAAAAACTTTCGCTTCAAATCAAGAATGGCCTATTCGATCCCCGCCAGCAATACCTCATCAGGCGCCGTTGATGAATCCGCCGCGTCTGCCTTGAAGGAAGAAATCAAATCTATTGCAACATTTGCATTCGAAGAAATCAAATCTATTGTAGCCTCCCTTACCGTAGCCACTGACAACACCTCCGCCGTGTCTGCAGAACTAAAATCTATTGCAGCGTCTCTCACCGCCACCACTGACAACACCTTCGCCGCGTCTGTCTTGAAGCAACTCTAATCTATTGCAACGTCGCTATCCTCCGTCTCTGACAACAGCCCTAACGAGTCTTCCTTGGACGAACTCCATTGTATTGCAGCGTCCCTCTCTGCCGTCACTAACAACACCTCCATGACCGTAGACAACACCTCCGCCGTGGCCGTTGAACTCAAATCTACTGTAGTGTCCCTCTCCACCGCCATAAATAGCACCTCTGTCGCGTCTATCTTGAAGGACCTCAATTCTATTGCAGCTTCCCTCTCCACCGCCGTTGACAACACCGCCGCCGCCATTGCGGTCACCGATGCGATCTCCACCGCCGCTGACAACACCACTGCCGCTGCCATTGCGGTCACAAATGCGATCACCACCGCCATGTAGGCGATCAACAACCCTGAGAATCTTGTAATCACTATAGGAAATAGGGAGAGGACCGAAGGCATCAACCCAACTTTTGATCGGATATCTCGTCGATGTGACGATGGGCGCCCCTTTAGTGGGGTGCCGGTCACTCTATCATTTTCCTTTAGTCTTCTTCTGACTATGGTGGCCTTACACTCATTCTCACGTCATGATGGGTTCCCATCATCAACTCACCGGTTGTACATAGCATAAATTTTGGAGATGCTCTAATGATTTAAATATTTAATAAAAATATAAGGAAAAAAACTAAAAATACCATATTAACTCATAATTTAATGAAGGGAATTTAATTAAAATACCCAAAGTTTGACTTTGACTTGCAAAAATACCCAAAATGGCACCCCCTTTTGCAGAAATACCCCATTTTTCCGCGATGGGGTCCGCGCGAACCAGCCCACGTGGCCCGCGATTTTACCCCGCGGTGGTCCTGCGATGGGTCGAAATTTACAATTTTGGTCCCTGTCGCGAATGGGCCTGCGATTTGGTCCCACGATGGTGTCTCGGTGGTCCAAAATTACATTTTATACCCATATAATTATTTACTTAGTTTACTTTATACCTTTTACTTTTCTAATTTTAATTTTACACCTTCATCATATTAACACATATAATCGTATATTAACTAAAATACGTTAAAAAAATACGTTTTAATTTTAACAAGTTACACCATTATAATCGTCTCGTCGATACTTTCGAAATGAGCCCAATATTGAATATTTTTTGATTTAATTCCCCTATAATTATTTACTTAGTTACTTTATGCCTTTTAGTTTTTTATTTTTCATCTAGTTAATATAAGATTAGTATGTTAATGTGATAAGAGTAAAACAAAAATTGAAAAAGTAAGAGATGTACAACAAATTAAATAATTAACTATAAGAGTATTAATTGTAAATATTAAAAATATTTTTATTTAGTATATATGATATATAATTAAATAATTAAATAAAAAAATATTCAATATTGGGCTCATTTCGAAGGTATCGAAGAGACGATTACAATGGTGTAACTTGTTAAAATTAAAACGTATATAAAATCATGTTATATTTAAAACAAGAGCACTAAGCATACAAGATTGTCGTCAAGGGAAACATCAAAATCGGTTGTAGCATACAGAAACATCAAAAATGGGTTGTAGCAGATGTCTTCCATTGATCGATCACATCTCCCACCTCATTCAAATGATCTAGCATCAGATAAGCAGATAAAATACAGCCATAGTTTCTGCTAATCATTTTCTGGTTCGTCATTCTCAAAGATTTCCATATTTGATCAAGCGTACCCTTGTTTCCCAAAGCTGAATACAGTATAATAAGAAAATCATAAGTTATCCATTCTCTTTGTGTAATACCCTTTTCACTTTCGACCACATAGTTGACCTCTGAATTGACCAGTTCACCCGACGTTAGATATATGCGCACAAGATTCACATATCTTGCCCAACTCTCACTCGAGCCAGCCTCATGTTTACTCATTTCATCAAGAATGTTTTTAACTTCGTTAATCTTTAAAGCTGAAGCACATGAACTTACCCACACATTGTAAGTGTAAATATCGGGAGAAACCTTTTGTTTTTGAGTTCTTGAACAACAGAAGAGACCTTTTCCACCTGCCCAACCCACACGCTAAGAAAGAGATATATAATAAATTTAAATATATTAACACACATACTAAAAACAAAATACTAAACCGTAAAGACCAACCAGTTAACCAATATCCAGTACTTGTTCTTTTATTATCGTAACATCATTTTTATACAGCTTTTTATACAAGTTCTTACATTAGATATAATAGCTAAGACAAGTCTAAGTGCCAACTATTGTTGGCTGCAAACAGCCCACCGGGGATAACGGGGTGGCTCGCCGGGAAGATAACAGGCCACGACAGGAGCACCATTGTTGCCCCAAAGATTATTATAAGACATATTATCTTCATTAAGCCTAGGTAAAAGGTTATCTTCATTAAGCCTAGGTAAAAGGTTATCTTCATTAAGCCTAGGTTAAAACGGGTTGACTTCCTGTCCAGTAATCGCCACTGACCGCCAAACCCTCTCCGTTTCGCCCTCGTTTTCCACCTGGAAAACCAACAAGAACCAACGGTGCTCCTCTCGTTTTTCCATCCGCAGTCTCTTCTCTTTGTTGTCTCGAATACCACTGTTGTAACACTGTGAGCACGCAACAGACAAACTCAGCCCTAAAAAACTTTCGCTTCATATCAAGAATGGCCTATTCGATCCCCGCCGGCAACAACTCATCAGGCGCAGCTGATGAATCCGCCACGTCTGCCTTACAGGAAGAAATCAAATCTATTGCAGCGTTTGCATTGGAAGAAATCAAATCTATTGTAGCCTCCCTTACCGTCGCCACTGACAACACCTCCGCCGTGTCTGCGGAACTAAAATCTATTGCAGCGTCTCTCACCGCCACCACTGACAACACCTTCGCTGCGTTTGTCTTGAAGCAACTCCAATCTATTGCAGCGTCGCTATCCTCCGTCGCTGATAACAGCTCCAACGAGGATTCCTTGGACGAACTCCAACGTATTGCAGCGTCCCTCTCTGCCGTCACTAACAACACCTCCGCGGCCGCGGACAACACCTCTGCCGTGGCCGTTGAACTCAAATCTACTGCATCGTCCCTCTCTGCCGCCATAAACAGCACCTCCGACGCGTCTGTCTTGAAGGACCTCAATTCTATTGCAGCGTCCCTCTCCACCGCCGTTGACAACACCGCCATCGCAATTGCGGGCACCGATACGATCTCCACCGTCGTTGACAACACCACCGCCGCCGCCATTGCGGTCACAAATGCGATCACCCCCGCCATGCAGGCGATCAACAACCCTGAGAATCTTGTAATCACTATAGGAAATATGGAGAGGACCGAAGGCATCAACCCAACTTTTGATCGGATAGCTCGTCGATGCGACGAGGGCGCCCCTTTAGTGCGGTGCCGGTCACTCTATCATTTACCTTTAGTCTTCTTCTGACTATGGTGGCCTTACACTCATTCTCACGTCATGATGGGTTCCCATCATCAACTCACCGGTTGTACATATTATAACTTTTGGAGATGCTCTAATGATTTAAATATTTAATAAAAATAAAAGGAAAAAAACTAAAAACACCATATTAACTCATAATTTAATGAAGGGAATTTAATTAAAATACCCAAAGTTTGACTTTGACTTGCAAAAATACCCAAAATGGCACCCCCTTTGCAGAAATACCCCATTTTTCCGCGATGGGTTCGCGAACCAGGCCACGTGGCCCGCGATTTTACCCCGTGGTGGTCCCGCGATGGGTCCAAAGTTACAATTTTGGTCCCTGTCGCGAAGGGCCCTGCGATTTGGTTCCACGGTGGTCTCTCGGTGGTCCAAAATTACATTTTATTCCAATATAATTATTTACTTAGTTTACTTTATACCTCTTACTTTTCTAATTTTAATTTTACACATTCATCATATTAACACAGACAATCGTATATTAACTAAAATACGTTTAAAAATACCTTTTAATTTTAACAAGTTATACCATTATAATCGTCTCGTCGATACCTTCGAAATGAGCCCAATATTGAATATTTTTTGATTTAATTCCCCTATAATTATTTACTTAGTTTACTTTATGCCATTTAGTTTTTTATTTTTCATTTAGTTAATATAAGATTATTATGTTAATGTGATAAGAGTAAAACAAAAATTGAAAAAGTAAGAGATGTACAATAAATTAAATAATTAACAATAAGAGTATTAATTGTAAATATTAAAAATATTTTTATTTAGTATATATGATATATAATTAAATAATTAAATAAAAAAATATTCAATATTAAGCTCAATTCGAAAGTATCGAAGAGACGATTACAATGGTGTAACTTGTTAAAATTAAAACGTATATAAAATCATGTTATATATATAAAACAAGAGCACTAAGCATACAAGATTTATCGTCAAGGGAAACATCAAAATCGGTTGTAGTATACAGAAACATAAAAAATCGGTTGTAGCAGATGTCTTACATTGATCGATCACATCTCCCACCTCATTCAAATGATCTAGCATCAGATAAGCAGATAAAATACAGCCATAGTTTCTGCTAATCATTTTCTGGTTCGTCATTTTCAAAGATTTCCATATTTGATCAAGCGTACCCTTGTTTCCCAAAGCTGAATGCAGTATAATAAGAAAATCATAAGTTATCCATTCTCTTTGTGTAATACCCTTTTCACTTTCGACCACAGTGTTGACCTCTGAATCGACCAGTTGACCCGGCGTTAGATATATGCGCACAGGATTCACATATCTTGCCCAACTCTCACTCGAGCCAGCCTCATGTTTACTCATTTCATCAAGAATGTTTTTAACTTCATTAATCTTTAAAGCTGAAGCACATGAACTTATCCACACGTTGTAAGTGTATATATCGGGAGAAACCTTTTGGTTTTTGAGTTCTTGAACAACATAAGAGACCTTTTCCACCTGCCCAACCCACACGCTAAGAAAGAGATATATAATAAATTTAAATATATTAACACACGTACTAAAAATAAAATACTAAACCGTAAAGACGAACCAGTTAACCAATATCCAGTACTTGTTCTTTTATTATCGTAACATCATTTTTATACAACTTTTTATACAAGTTCTTACATGATATATAATAGCTAAGACAAGTCTAAGTGCCAACTATGGTTGGCTGCAAACAGCCCACCGGGAACAACGGGGTGGCTCGCCGGGAAGATAACAGGCCACGGCAGGAGCACCATTGTTGCCCCAAAGATTATTATAAGACATATTATCTTCATTAAGCCTAGGTAAAAGGTTATCTTCATTAAGCCTAGGTAAAAGGTAAAACGGGTTGACTTCCAGTCCAGTAATCGCCACCGATCGCCAAACCCTTCTCCGTTTCACCCTCGTTTTCCACCTGGAAAACCAACAAGAACCAACGTTGTTCCTCTCGTTTTTTCCATCCGCTGTTTTTTCTCTTTGTTGTCTCAAATACCACTACTGTAACACTGTGAGCACGCAACAGACAAAATCAACCTTAAAAAACTATCGCTTCAAATCAAGAATGGCCTATTCGATCCCCGCCGGCAACACCTCATCGGGCGCCGTTGATGAATCCGCCGCGTCTGCCTTGAAGGAAGAAGTCAAATCTATTGCAGCGTTTGCATTGGAAGAAACCAAATCTATTGTAGCCTCCCTTACCGTCACCACTGACAACACCTCCGCTGTGTCTGCGGAACTGAAATCTTTTGCAGCGTCTCTCACCGCCACCACTGACAACACCTTCGCCGCGTCTGTTTTGAAGCAACTCCAATCTATTGCAACGTCGCTATCCTCCATCGCTGACAACAGCTCTAACGAGTCTTCCTTGGACGAACTCCAACGTATTGCAGCGTCCCTCTCTGCCGTCACTAACAACACCTCCGCGGCCGCGGACAACACCTTCGCCGTGGCCGTTGAACTCAAATCTACTACAACGTCCCTCTCCGCCGCCATAAATAGCACCTCCACCGCGTCTGTCTTGAAGGACCTCAATTCTATTGCAGCGTCCCTCTCCACCGCCGTTGACAACACCGCCGCCGCCATTGCGGTCACCGATGCGATCTCCACCGCCGCTGACAACACCACCGCCGCCGCCATTGCTGTCACAAATGCGATCACCACCGCCATGCAGGCGATCAACAACCCTGAGAATCTTGTAATCAATATAGGAAATAGGGAGAGGACCGAAGGCATCAACCAAACTTTTGATCGGATAGCTCGTCGATGCGACGAGGGGCGCCCCTTTAGTGGGGTGCCAGTCACTTTATCATTTACCTTTAGTCTTCTTCTGACTATGGTGGCTTTACACTCATTCTCACGTCATGATGGGTTCCCATCATCAACTCACCGGTTGTACATAGCATAACTTTTGGAGATGCTCTAATGATTTAAATATTTAATAAAAATAAAAGGAAAAAAACTAAAAATACCATATTAACTCATAATTTAATGAAGGGAATTTAATTAAAATACCCAAAGTTTGAATTTGACTTGCAAAAATACCCAAAATGGAACCCCTTTTGCACAAATACCCCATTTTTCCGCGATGGGGTCTGCGATCGCGAACGAGGCCCACGTGGCCCGCAATTTTACCCCGCGGTGGTCCCGCGATGGGTCCAAAATTACAATTTTGGTTCCGGTCGCGAAGGGCCCCGCGATTTGGTTCCTCGGTGGTCTCTCGGTGGTCCAAAATTACATTTTATACCCATATAATTATTTACTTAGTTTATTTTATACCTTTTACCTTTCTAATTTTAATTTTACACCTTTATCATATTAACACATATAATCGTATATTAACTAAAATACGTTAAAAAAATACGTTAAAAAAATACGTTTTAATTTTAACAAGTTACACCATTATAATCGTCTCATCGATACCTTCGAAATGAGCCCAATATTGAATATTTTTTGATTTAATTCCCCTATAATTATTTACTTAGTTTACTTTATGCCTTTTAGTTTTTTATTTTTCATTTAGTTAATATAAGATTATTATGTTAATGTAATAAGAGTAAAACAAAAATTGAAAAAGTAAAGGATGTACAATAAAATAAATAATTAACTATAAGAGTATTAATTATAAATATTAAAATCATTTTTATTTAGTATATATGATATATAATTAAATAATTAAATAAAAAAAAAATTCAATATTGGACTTATTTCGAAGGTATCGAATATACGATTACAATTGTGTAACTTGTTAAAATTAAAACGCATATAAAATCATGTTATATATAAAACAAGAGCACTAAGCATACAAGATTTATCGTCAAGGGAAACATCAAAATCGGTTGTAGCATACAGAAACATAAAAAATCGGTTGTAGCAGATGTCTTCCATTGATCGATCACATCTCCCACCTCATTCAAATGATCTAGCATCAGATAAGCAGATAAAATACAACCATCGTTTCTGCTAATCATTTTCTGGTTCGTCATTCTCAAGATTTCCATATTTGATCAAGCGTACCCTTGTTTCCCAAAGCTGAATGCAGTATAATAAGAAAATCATAAGTTATCCATTACCCTTTTCACTTTCGACCACAGAGTTGACCTCTGAATTGACCAGTTGACCCGACGTTAGATATATGCGTACAAGATTCACATATCTTGCCCAACTCTCACTCGAGCCAGCCTCATGTTTACTCATTTCATCAAGAATGTTTTTAACTTCATTAATCTTTAAAACTGAAACACATGAACTTATCCACACGTTGTAAGTGTAAATATCGGGAGAAACCTTTTGGTTTTTGAGTTCTTGAACAACAGAAGATACCTTATCCACCTGCCCAACCCACATGCTAAGAAAGAGATACATAATAAATTTAAATATATTAACACACATACTAAAAATAAAATAGTAAACCGTAAAGACCAACCAGTTAACCAATATCCAGTACTTGTTCTTTTATTATCGTAACATCATTTTTACAGAGCTTTTTATACAAGTTCTTACATGAGATAAAATAGCTAAGACAAGTCTAAGTGCCAACTATGGTTGGCTGCAAACAGCCCACCGGGGACAACGGGGTGGCTCGTCGGGAAGATAACAGGCCACGGCAGGAGCACCATTGGTGCTCCAAAGATTACTATAAGACATATTATCTTCATTAAGCCTAGGTAAAAGGTTATCTTCATTAAGCCTAGGTAAAAGGTAAAACGGGTTGACTTCCCGTCCAGTAATCGCCACCGACCACCAAACCCTTCTTCGTTTCGCCCTCGTTTTCCACCTGGAAAACAAACAAGAACCAACGTTGCTCCTCTTGTTTTTTCCACCCGCAGTCTCTTCTCTTTGTTGTCTCGAATACCACTGCTGTAACACTGTGAGCACGCAACAGACAAACTCAGCCTTAAAAAACTTTCTCTTCAAATCAAGAATGGCCTATTCGATCCCCGCCGGCAACACCTCATCAGGCGCCGCTGATGAATCCGCCACGTCTGCCTTGAAGGAAGAAATCAAATCTATTGCAGCGTTTGCATTGGAAGAAACCAAATCTATTGTGGCCTCCCTTACCGTCGCCACTGACAACATATCCGTTGTGTCTGCGGAACTGAAATCTATTGCAGCGTCTCTCACCGCCACCACTGAGAACACCCTCGTCGCGTCTGTCTTGAAGCAACTCCAATCTAATGCAGCGTCGCTATCCTCCATCGCTGACAACATCTCCAACGAGTCTTCCTTGGACGAACTCCAACGTATTGCAGCATCCCTCTCCACCGCCGTTAACAACACCGCCGCCGCCATTGTGGTCACCGATGCGATCTCTACCGCCGCTGACAACACCACCGCCGCCGCCATTGCGGTCACAAATGCGATCACCACCACCATGCATGCGATCAATAACCCTGAGAATCTTGTAATCACTATAGGAAATAGGGAGAGGACCAAAGGCATCAACCCAACTTTTGATCGGATAGCCCGTCGATGCGACGAGGGGCGCCCCTTTAGTGGGGTGGGGATCGGTCACTCTATCATTTACCTTTAGTCTTCTTCTGACTATGGTGGCCTTACACTCATTCTCACGTCATGATGGGTTCCCATCATCAACTAACCGGTTTTACATAGGAGTAATCATTTTTTCTATCACCGGTTTCTGCGTTTTTGCTGTGGCGATGCTGTTCCCACCGCCAACTTCAAAGATAACCTTTTACGTAGGCTTAATGAAGATAATATATCTTATAATAATCAAGGGAAATCAATGTTCAGGTCAACGTTATCATATCTTATACTTCCATGTGGTTCAATCTTTGACGGGCCCTGCGTGCCACTTCGTTGGCTGACTGAACGTCTACTGTTTGGCACGGTTGAAGGGGCGGGAGTTGGACACTCTCCACGAGTATGTCCTACACATTGGCACTGAGTACATTTTCGCTGTATCAGACCTTCACCACGTGATGGACGTCGATAGTTCTTTCTTGGTATCCCGACTCTGTTCTTAGTGTTTAATGGTGGATAGCATGGCGGAAGGGGGTCGGGTGGAGACACCCATGCTTCAGGGGGTCCAGTTTGATTTATTATCTCCTGGTATGTTGCCCAGTAAGTTTCGGACGTGAAGAAATTTACAGCCAAGTCGCAGGAATCTCTACGACCCATATGTCTTGCAGCAGCGATGGCATGGCCGCACGGTAACCCAGATTTTTGCCATTGAAAACATGAACAAACATGGTCGGTCATATCGACAATCGCGTCAAGTAGGTTATCCCAAACCTGGTACTTCCCATACCCAATTTCTCTTACCCTCCATGCCGACGCCTGTCCCGCCCTGAGGAGAATTATCTCCTCCACCTTTGGTGTGAGTGTGTTACGCATCTCACCTCCTTTTCGGCGTCGATGTTGGTACCAATCTTGTTGAAAGGCCCGAAAGTACTCCATAAGTTTTACAATCGGTAATTTGCACGAAAAACGGGAGAGTGACTCAACACTATTGGAGGTCAGAATGTCATAACGTTGTGCAGAAAAATGGGCCGTGGACCACCTCTCCGGTCCAACATTGTCCATAACTTTTGCAGCATCCTTGGCAATAACTCGTAGAACATTCATGTACCGGTCCTTGGATTTGGCGTTCATCTCCAAATGTCGACAACATAAGGTGTGAGGGGCGTTTGGGTAAGTGGCAGAGATTGCGGCGATTACGGAAGCAGCCCTGTCGGACATAAACACCAACTCTTCTGGGTCTCCGATAACTTGTCTCAACATGGACATAAACTAAGTCCACTCATCCCCGGTCTAGGACTTGCCCACTCCGAAAGCTACGGGAACGATGGCGTTATTCGTGTCCATGACAACCGCCAGGAACATCATACCCAAGTAAGGCCCCTTTAAATGGGCATCGTCGATTACCAGGACACGACGCAGATTTGCCATAAATGTGTGGATCTGCAAAAATGTAGGTGGTTTCCCTTTGTAAATGTTATAGTTTATAATGTGTAAACATATGACGTGTTAATATACGTATCATGGGTCCAAGGGTAACAAAGCATAACTCAAAACACCCCTTTGAATCGGTCCTTATATTGGTGACCGTACCTGGATTCTGCGGCTGCAAATTATATAAATACACTAGGAGTCGTTCATACGACTCCTCGAAAGTGCCTCTGACCATTAGCAGTGCCCTGCATCGCGCCCGCCAGCCTTAGAGATAACCAATTGTGATCCCGTACTACTGGTTTATATCGTTCACGATGTCCTTTGGGCGAAATGCCCTGCTAGCATCAAGAAATTTGCCTTTCAGTAATGCACCCAAAGTCCTTTTGTTGGCTTGTTTATGGTTGGGATTCAGTTGCGTCCTCGAACACGTGTGTTCGTCGTGCAACTTTTTAATCAAAAACATCCCTCCTTCTTTAGAGCCCACGGACCTCACGTACATCCTCCAATTATAATTTTCTCTCGCACATACAACTCTGTATCTGGTTTTGTCGGATCTCGGCATGTAACTTTCGAAACCCTCTTGTATGAACTTAATTCCGACCTATGTGGCCAACTCATCCTTCGAATCAAATATTTCACCTACTTGTATCCTTGAATTGGGATTATAAGGTGCAGGTTCGTAGGTTTGTGTATGGGTATCCGGGGTTGGAAGAATAGGAGGCATATCAAAAAAGTCATTTAACTGACTATATGATTTATTACTAGGGGTATATTTTCCTCCTTCTTCGTCCTCATCACTATCGGTACCTGATCTGTCTATATCATATCTACCCATTGTGAAAACACGGGTTTCGTCATCAGCAACTCCAGCAAAGCGTCCTTCTTGGTTTTCTTCTTCTTCTTGTTGTTGCGTCTCCGGAACAACATCAGGATAACAGTCGTTAAGACCATATGCATCATCCAAATACACTGTTGGGTCGTAGGACGCCTGAAATTGAGAATCAGGCTCCTCCAGTTGGAGGTCTTCGTCATCACCTTCGTCATTATCTTCGTCGCACACCGATGAATCGCCATACATAAAAGGTGATGGAGGTCGTTCTGACTGGGCTGCAAATTGCAGAAAGCCAGAGATATCCCCATCGTTGGATAACTCCACAATTGACCCATCACCATTTTTAAACACTAACTTGTAAACAACAGAAGGATCGATTCCACATTTTTGCATGGCGTATGCAACAAACTTCTGATGAGTAAAGTTTACTGGAATTTTACATCATGCTTAGATTTATAAGAAAAATTCCACTCATTGTTGTCTTGCACCCATTCACCATCGAACAGAAAAATAGCTTAACTTTTGCAACAGATGAACTCATTTTTTCAGTAGTATGTCATGTTGGTTCCCGTTTTGCTTATACAAGATTGTCAGATCTATTAGTTTGAATTTATGTTTGATGCGGAAGCGTATTTGATGAACTAACAGATATGTTTGATAGATTTAGAACATAATATAAAGAAACAGTAGTTTAAGAATAAGTGTTTATCTCAAAGTTTACTGTATTTCGATATATATCAAAGAACACGAAGAACAGATTAAGAACTGTTTTGGTGTAAAGCTTAAACAGATTTGACGATATAAAGCATAAACATGAAACTCAAATTCTTGTGTTTTTTCTTGATTAATTTCACTTGGGAAGAACTCAACATGAGTCTTCCTTTTATACTACTCTAGAAGACCATAAAGCATGAGCTACTGTTCTTCCGACGGCATGAACAGTAGAACGGATGGTGTGAGCAGTTGTTCGTGCTGTTTTGCATTTAATGGAGCAGACGTCTATGTTGTACTAAGCCCTATTCAATCCACTTAGAGCTTGACACGTGTTGAGGTTTGACAGGGCATGCTTCCATGCAAGTTGATGAACAAGTCCAGAAACAGTAGCAAGATATTTCTTTAACAGTGGCAAGATATTATAAATATCTTCCAAGTCTTCAGTCTGAACCGTAGAGGCTCTGTAAAGGATTACAGAGGTTCTGGGTCTGGTCTTCTGTAGAGCAGTCTTCACCGGGTTCCGAGTCTGGTCTTCTTTGTGCGTATCACAGAGGTTTTGTGATCTCCTCTGTAACTTCTGTAGCTCTTGACCTTGATCCTTCGGAAACGACAGAGCCTCTGTAAGAGGCTTTCTTCACTTAGCCTATTTTTCACTACTTTCAAATACTTCTATGATTAGGAAGATTGAAGCTAACAATCTCCCCCTAAGTAGTGAAAAATAAAAATTTGACATTTAAGTATTTTTGGCTAAGTTAGATAAGACAGAGGTTAAACAATACCTCGAAAGTTCTCACTTTTAGAAATATGCCAGAGGCATTTTACATTTGCGTATTTATGAAAGATAAACTGAACAAGGTTTACAGAGATTTTTGTTTGAGAATCAGATGTTTGCGTCTTTGAAATCGTTGTAGCTTCTGTTATCTCTTCCAACTTCTCTGATCTCTTTGTAGAAACTGGTGCAGAGTTCTCTTAAGCGGATTGTTGCATCAATTTCTCTGATGATTTCATCTGCAGCGTCTCTATCCATTTGCTCAGTATCTCTGTATTTTACAAGGCTTGTTCTGAACCTGTTCAAAGTATTGGTTGCGTACTTCTGACAGTCCATGGTCACAAAAAGTTTAGCTTCGCCTTGTGGGTTCTGAAATACTAACCCGAACCTTGGTTCTGTAATGATTGAGTTGGGCATGGCGTCAGGTGGGCAGCGATCCTCTGGTGGTCGTAGGTTTAGATGTTTGAGACCAAGATCCTTTCCCAGCTGAATGTCTGTCAGACTGTAGATTAGAAGCCTTTCCCTCATTGCTTTTCTCAACACTTGATAGGCTCTGGTATTTGGCTCTGTGTTGTAGTTGTCCTTCGTCCATTGCAGAAGTTCAGGTAGATCATAGGGATTCAGATTCCTTATGTCAGCATCAGTGAAGGTGGTTTCTGAATTGTTTACCCTTTTGACTCTGTAAAGATTGTACCTGACTCTTGGATAGGTTCTTGTGAAGGAGAACATGCAGAAGATTACCTTTTTGATTTTATGAATTGAGAAGACTTCTGCTCTGGTTCTTGGCTTTGTTCTGCTGAAGATGTTCTCAAATTCTTCTCTGATGTTCGGATTTGTGATTTGATCTGTTGGATGGAGGTTCTGAAAGGGTTGTTTGTAGAGATATTTGTACACCACTTCTTCCATTTCTTCATATGTTGGACCATGTGGTGGTACTTGTCTTCTGAGACTCTCCATCTGTTGAACAACTTCTGCAGCTCTGCCAGTAAGTGGAATGTCTGACAGGGGCTTTAATCCATATGCCCAGTCCTCTTCTTCAGGCTTTGGAGTTTGAAAGGCATCAAAGGAGCTCTTCATCAGTTTTTCTGTAGGATTGGGCACCGATTTCTTTTTCTTGGGCTCTTCTGTCATTTTTGCCTTTCCCTTGTCTTTGGCTTTTGGAGGTGCAAAACCTGTTGCTTCTGTAGGTTTGGTTGTTGGTGCTTCTGTTGGAATGATGGGGGTTGCCTCTGTAGGTTTTGACACTTGTGTTTGAGAGGACTTCTGTGGCGTTGGTTCTGTTGGCTTGTTTTGCTCTGTAACCTCTGTGGGAGGTTCTTTTGTGACTTCTTCTGTGAGCTTGGTTTCTGTGGGTTGAGGTATGTCGAATCTTCTTGCCATTCGGAAAGCTAATGTGAACCTGTGCCTTTCTTCTTCTCTCTGCGCCATTCGTTCTGTCATTGTTTTGTGCATATTCCTTAGAACAGAAGAAGCAGAGGTCATTGCTCTTTTTGGTTTGTGGGCAATAGACTTTCTTCCTGGGATGGTTTGGGGTTTTTCTGTTGTTTTAGTAGTTTGGGAGGGAAGATCTTCTTCTGAAGAGGATGACAGATGTTGAATATCTTCTTCAGGCATAGGGATTTCCACAGAGGTGGGTATTTCCTCTGTGATCTTTTGGGCTTCTTTTCCTCCTGGTTGGTTTGTTGGACTTTCTTCCAAAATGATTACCACAGGGGTGGTTGTTGCCTCTATGGTCTTTTGAGCAGTTTTTGGTACATGGGTTTCTTCAGCGGTTGATTCCACAGAGATGGGTGTTGTCTCTGTGGTCTGTTGAGTTTGTTGATCTTTGGTTTGTTGTGGAGGGGCTTGGCTGATTGGTTCTACAGCGATTGGTGGAGCCTGTAGTCCTCTGGTCGTAGCTTTCTCCCTTATATTCTCCCCCTCAGGATGATCTGATGGACCAGGATGGTCATTATCAGAGTCATCCTGATTCTTATCAGAAGTACCCTCTGCTCTGCAGGAAGCTTTGGGTTTCTTTGGTAGTTCTGCTCATGCGGCCATCAATTTTGCACATACATCATCACAGAGGCCGATTAGAGTTGCAAGCTCTGCTTCTGTGTTGAAGCGCATTCTGCCGACACTTTTTCTGAACTCTTTGACGTAGTTGGCATTTGCAGTAGTGAAAGAGACGATGACTTCTGTGACCTGGTTTATGACATTCTGTCCGAGCTCTGTTAGTTGTGCTCTGGTCATGTAGTCTTTTGGCTGCATCAGTATTATGTTGTGCATTGCTTCTGCTTGAACGTTTTGCAGAGCCTTTTGTAGATCTGCAGGTGTGATGCTCTGTGATTTGTTGGATTGCTTGTTCATTTGTTCAAGGAAATGCTTGACTGATTCCTTGAATGCAGATGTTGCGGCTATTCCAAAATCTTTAGCAGCAGAAGTGGCTGTTGTTGTGGCAGTTGTTTGAGCAGAAGACTTCATCTCTGTTATGGCGGATTTCACCTCTGTGGACAGATTGTCCATTTTGGTGTTCAGATTTAGCAAGGCCGTTGATGTTGTCTCTGCAAAAGATGTGAAAGAGCTTTGCAACTGTTTCATGGTTTGGTTCACAGAGGTGACAAGGGTTTGGAACTCATCCCTTGATACTTGTGTCCCTGGTGTAACCTCTAGAGGAACACATTCGTCTCCAGAGTGAGTCCCTGCTCCTGAGACACCTTCGTTCACCCTTGTTTGTACGATGGGGGTGGAAGGATTTCCATCTGATCTTTGAGAAGAAACCTGAGTTTCAATCTCTACAGAAGTTCCGTGAAGAACAGTGTCCAAATCCACTCCAGAGGTGGGTTTCAGAATGTTCTTCTGTTGACTCGGAGACTTGTCTAGAGTCTCTTCGTCTATGTGCTCACTACTTCTCTCTGAAAGAAGTGTTGGCTCTAATTTGTGCGTGGCAGAGGAAACGAATTCCTCTGTTGAGTGTTCTAGTGTGATCTGGGGCGATTGATCACGAACAATAGGTGAGTCTCTTTGAGGAGACTCCCTAGAAATGGATTCCCCGGTTTCTGTGGGCGCAGAAGTCGAAAGAGTGACCTCTGGCTGGATGGGTTGGGTTTGGATCGAGCTGTGCTGCTCTTTTTCAATAACTCCTTCTGCAGCTAGACCTGCGGAGTTAAATGTGTGGGTTGCACTGGGAGTTGGTTTTGGTTGTGTGTCTCTATTAATCCAGGCATCTTTTCTTGTTTCTTCCTCTGTTAGGCATCCAAGTACTACATCATTATCTATCATTTCAGTCTCTGTTGCTATCCGTTGGCTTGGTGCTTCTTCACTAACTTCTGTTGTAGTTCCTGGCTCTGTGACTAAGAAGTCGTACATTGGATGAGAGCCGTATAATTGCATGACATGTGGATGATAGAGACCTTTCCGGATTTGGTCAGCTTCTTCTTCATCTGAATCTACCTCTGAGACCTCTACAACTTCGACATCCTTTTCTTTTTCTTTTTCTCCCATTCTTTCTAAAACCTTTGTAACCTCTTCTCTATTCCACTCAACTTCTGAGGCCTGGTTTGGACTCCTTCTGTGGATGTCCAGTCCCTGTTGGATGAAGGGGTTCTGTAGAATGTTAGGGGTTTCAGATGGTTGATCTCTAGGGGTTTGATCATCTTCTTGCAGATTGGTGTCAATTCTAGAGATAGAGAAGTCTTGTTCTTCTAAGGTGTGGTGGTCAAGTGGTTGTGCCGTCCACCCAGCTGTATTTAGGGTGTTGGCAATTTCAGGGTGTTGAAGAAAATCATTCAAGCTGCCTTGATGAGCGAATCGATCTGGGGATTCATAAGGTGATTGATATCCCTCTTCTGCAACTTCGACTTCTGCAGTTTCTTCTTCTGCAGTTTCTTCGACCCGGGTTCCTGCGACCTCTTCTTCAACCACTTCTGCAGCTGCCTCTTCTGCAATGGTAACCATTTATTCAAGTGATTTCCCATGCTTCTTTTTGGTCTTCCTCCTCTTGGGTTTTGGTGCTCCTTCTTCTGTGGGTTTTGATTTTCTTTTCTTTGGTTTTGGATAAGAGGGAGGAGCAGAGGAGCCAACTTCTGTGGCACGAGGAGGTGAAGGTTGATCTTCTGCAATGTTTGTAGAGGTGCCTTCTGCAGTTTTCCTCTTCTTTGTTTTTGGGGTAGAGGCAGAGGCTTTAGAAGAAGATCTCTTTCCCATGAGCTCGTCACGTTTGGCCATAAAACTACGTTGGATTTCCAAATGTTTTGCCAGTTTCTTCTTCTTCGATTTTGTAGAGAGGGGTTCTACAACTATTGTTCCTAGGGGGACACCTAAACGCGGGGGTGTCACAGGGCTCGGTTCTGGAGTCCTGTGATCGCGTATATACTCTTGCTTAAGGGTTTTGTTCGTGGCATATTTCAGAAGCTTCTTTGAAAGAGGTCTGCAGTGGTTGTAGCCTTCTGCATGATCGGTGAGGATGTTCTTGTTCATCGGAACTGTTTGGGAATTTGTCCTTCCATTGGCCAGTTCTGCATCATTAGCAGAGGTTCGAACAGAACTCCCAAGATTCTTTGGAATTGCAGAGGCGGTAGATATGTGGGATCAGTCTCTTTAGCCTTTAGGGTGTTGTTCTTTCTGTCGATTGTATTGATGATCTCCTGCAGCATGATGGTCGAGTAATCGAGTGGGAGATCGTAGTAGACCCCATACATGATGGTTAAGATCTGATGCGAGCTCTGGTCAATGCTGCCTATCTTCCCTGTCAGGCATCTGTTGAGGATCGAAAACAAGGTGTTCCACAGAGGTGGTAGTCTGCCTCTGCGGAAGTCATTTCTCTTCCTCAGGTGGGTGTTGTACCCAAGCATTTCTACAAAACGACAGAGCTCGTCGTCTGTAGGTTGTTCTGCATACGTTTTCAATCCCAGAAGACCTCTAGTTGGTAGATTGAACTCCAGAGAGAACATTGTTCTTTTAAATTTGAGTTCCAGATGCTCTGAGTTGTCCGGCTTTGAGATGTACCCTTTGACCAGAGAATCATCTTTATCATATCTGCAGCTCTGCCAAAATTGGTTCAAATACCTAACAGGTATTTTCTTTGGGGTTCTTGAGAGTAAAGGGAAGAGTATATGATTTTCCATTATGTGCAGAAGAATGGCATGGACTTCGCCGAAGGCAGTGGGTGAGGGGACCAAATAGCAGTTATTGGATTTGATTGGCAGTATTTTTTCAAAATGATCCTTTGCTATAAAGTTTTGAAGATGAGTGGTCGGAGCAAAGTCCGCTGATTTGCCGGAATCTTCTTGTTCGATATTTTTGGCGAGGTGGGGGTTTTCTGAATGTTCAGAATGAGCAGGTGAATGTTCCGCTGAGTTCGCCGGAGAGTGTGCAGGGGAGATAGCTTGAGAAGATGAAGCCATTTGGTAAGAAGAATAGGATTCTTGCAAGTTTTTGCAGGGTTTCGCCGGAGAAGAATGAGGGTTCGTAAAGTTTTTATGAGAGGGTAAGCTTGGGTTTTATATGAGTGTAAAATGGTAGAATTCGAAAGAGTAAAAATATATGGTAATGGATAAATATTTGGAATCCGTACTCGAGTTAGAACGGCGGGTTCAACTTTCCATAGAAAACGTTCCATGTACGCCCAATGAAAAAGAGACACGTAGGTCATGTCAGAGGATGACAGGACGTCGTGCGCGGCTCATTAATGCTAGGCGCGTGGGGTTGTTCTTAGCCACATGAAATTCACTCTTAGTAAAAGTAACCGTTATTATTACAGAAATGCCCAAGTTGCAGATTGACAGAACCTCTGTGGTTTACAGAAGCTCTGTGATTTTGAAAAACTTGATGTTCATGCCTCATATATCTCATTGTTATCATGACTCTTTAGGTTTTTCTTTAACCAAAACATTTGTAAAGTCATTGGAGAGGATTAATAGGATTTTAGTGAAGAAATTTCGTTCAGAGGTTTTGTGGCTCTGTTGGAACTTGCAGAAGCTCTGTCAGGGCCAGCAGAAGCTCTATGAAAGAAAATTTCTCATAACTAAAAATCTATCAACGATTTTGATCATCCAAGTTTTGATTTGTACTAAGAAACGTTTTTCGGACATATTTGAAAGTTGGTGTCCGAGAAAACTGTTATGGAAAAAGTTTTGTTCGAGAAGGTCATGGTGTGTGTGTTTAGTTTCCGAGATAACATTCCAAAAGATCGATAGAGGTTAAATTTGCTATCATAGAGCATATTTCTGGCAGAGCCTCTGTTGAGCTCAGCAGAGGCTCTATGACCTCAAATTTCTCATAACTTAAATTTTATGAAACTTTTTGATCTTTTGATTTTTGAAATGTTATCCACAGTATATTTAGGACGTATTTGACAATTTATGTCCCAGAAAACTGTTTTCAAAAACTTTTTGTACGAGAGACGTACCTTTTGGTTCTTCTTTTCTCGGCAGTGATGTTTGACTTCTGTCGATATAGATTCATTTGACACTTTTCTTTGGCTCCCCCTTGAAAGATTAACCTATGTATATCATTTCAAGGTTCCTTTTGCTCCCCCTTGATCTAACCATCTCTGTAGATCAAGTAATTTCCTTCTGCTCCCCCTTGACCTATGCTTGGATCAAAATAGGTCATGTTTACCAGAGGTTCTGTGGGGGTTGTCAGAGGTTCTGAGCAGACCTACAGAAGCTCTGTGATATCAAGAACTATTTAAGATTGAGAATTTACATACAGAAAGAAATCAGTCAAAGCATTTAAATAAAGTAGTAGAAATATATACTTATTCACAGAAGATAAAGCTATACTTTACAGAGGATTTTCATGTCATATTGATCATTCCTAACTTACCCACCAAGAAATTGAATCTTTTCTAGTCTAAGGCTTTGGTGAATAAGTCCGCAAGTTGGTATTCTGTGGGCACGAAATGCATCTCGATTGTACCGTGTTCAACATGATGTTTCAAGAAGTGGTACCTTATATCGATATGCTTGGTTTTGGAATGTTGCACAGGATTGGCAGAGATGGCAATGGCACTTTTGGAATCACAGAAGATGGGTATTTTGAATAGAATGTGGCCGTAGTCTTTTAGCTGAGTCTTCATCTATAGAACCTGAGAACAACAGCTAGCAGCAGCAACGTATTCAGCTTCTGCCGTAGATGTTGATACACAGTTCTGCTTTTTGGAGGTCCAACTGACTAGCTTACCACCTAGGAATTGACAACTCCCAGAGGTACTCTTTCTGTCAAGCATGCATCCTCCATAGTCTGAATCTGTATAAGCTTTAAGACAAAAGCCAGAGTTCTGTGGATACCAGAGACCAAGATTTTTGGTCCCCTTTAGGTATCTAAAGATTCTCTTAACAGCATCATAATGTGATTTCTTAGGGTTAGCTTGATAACGTGCACAAAGACATGTGGCATGCATAATGTCAGGTCTGCTTGCAGTTAAGTATAACAGAGATCCAATCATGCCTATGTAGAGAGTGCATTCTACAGAGATGCCATCTGGATCTAAGGATAACTTATTTCCAGTGGCCATTGGAGTTTTCATTGCAGAGGTATCAGAGAGGCTATATTTGCAAAGAATGTCAGAGACATATTTGGCCTGATTTATAAAAATTCCTTCTGATGATTGTTTGACTTGGAGTCCGAGGAAGAATGTTAATTCTCCCATCATACTCATTTCAAACTCACTCTGCATGAGTTTTTCAAAACTTTTGCACTCCTCTGTATTAGTAGACCCAAAAATTATGTCGTCCACATAGGTTTGTACAAGCATTATTTCACTGTTTTTACGTTTATAGAATAAGGTAGTATCTGTTGTACCTTTGTCGTAGCCATTGACTAGAAGAAAAGTCGAAAGTCGTTCGTACCATGCTCTTGAAGCCTGTTTCAATCCGTACAGAGCTTTTTCAAGGTAGTATACATGCCTTGGGAACTTTGAGCTTTCAAAACCTGGTGGCTGATTTACGTAAACCTCTTCTTGGATTTCACCGTTGAGAAAAGCTGATTTTACGTCCATCTGATAGACTTTAAAGCCTTTGTGGGCTGCGAAGGCTAAGAATATTCTTATTGCTTCGAGCCGTGCGACAGGGGCAAAAGTCTCATCGTAGTCTATGCCTTCTTCTTGTCTATATCCCTTGGCCACTAAACGTGCTTTGTTTCTGATGACCACCCCATCTTCATCCTTCTTATTTCTGTAGACCCATTTAGTCCCAATGGCCTGTTTCCCCCGTGGCAGAGGTACTAGAGTCCAGACTTTGTTGCGTTCAAACTGCAGAAGCTCATCTTGCATGGCGTCTACCCAGTTTGGGTCATTAAGGGCTTCAGAAATCTTCTTTGGCTATATCTCACTAATAAAGTTTGTAAAGAAACCAAAATTTGCAGTGGCAGACCTTGTTTTTACCATGTCAGAAGGTTCTCCAATTATCTGGCTTGGAGGATGGCTTTTTGTCCACTTAGTTGTGCGTGGAAGATGGTCACCAATGTCATCTACTAGTTCTTCAGAGGCTTCTTGTTGTTCTACTTCTTCTGGTGGAGCCTCTGTCGTAAAGCGTGCCTTTGTAGTTGATCCTACAGTTTGTGGAATGATTGGTATGAGTGGTGATTGAGTTTGTTCCTCTGAGGACATATAGACTTGGTCCTCTATTTCCTCTGTAATTGGTTCCTCTGTGGATTGTGGAGTTTGTTTTTCAGCTGCTTCTGTGGTCGTTTTCCTTGGTGTTTCATCTTCTGCAGTCTCTTCTTCGGTATATGTATCTGTAGCATTTACAGAAGAAGATGAAGCATTATTTGGACCAGTTAGAGTCATACCTGTTGGATTTTGACCGATGG
Source organism: Saussurea involucrata (assembly GCA_033807775.1). Taxonomy (NCBI): domain Eukaryota; kingdom Viridiplantae; phylum Streptophyta; class Magnoliopsida; order Asterales; family Asteraceae; genus Saussurea; species Saussurea involucrata. Next base: position 27,465,696 of record CM066324.1, read on the forward strand.
AAGATGGTTCTTCAGAAGCTCTGATGGTTCCAACAGAGGGATCAATGTCGTCGTGGAACATCTCTAAAAATAGAAGATTTAAGTCTTCTTTTGCTTGTGAGATGCCAGAGGATTCCTCTTTAAGTCCGAGTTCTGAACTGATTTGTTCAGAAGTCATCTAGAATGAATCATCAAAAGAAACATTGATGCTTTCTACGATCTTGCGAATTTTTGTAAGGAATACTCTGTAGGCTTTGGAAGTGGTAGAGTATCCAATGAATTTTCCTTCGTCTGCTTTTACCTCAAATTTTCCTCTGGAATCTCTGTCGTTTAAGACAAAACATTTACATCCAAACACATGGAAAAACTTGATGTTTGGCCGCCTTTTGTTGATCAGTTCGTAAGGAGTCTTGATGTGTCTTTTCACAATGGTTGACCGATTCTGTGTATAACAAGCGGTAGAAATCGCTTCTGCCCAAGCGTTCATCGGTAATCCGCATGCTGATAGCATAGTTCTTGCTGCCTCCACGAGTGTTCGTTTCTTTCTTTCGACTACGCCGTTCTGCTGTGGAGTGCGTGTGGCAGAGAAGTTCTGTGATATTCCTTCTGTGGAAAGATAGGTTTCAATGACAGAGTTTTTAAATTCTGTGCCATTGTCACTTCTTAACTTCCGTATTCTGCTTTCATAAAGAACTTGGATTCTTTTCATTAGATTTATCAAGATGATTGGAACATCTGATTTCTTTCGAACAAATTCAACCCATGTGAAACGCGAATACTCATCAATTAAGACAAGTATATATTTCTTGCCACCTAGGCTCTGTATGGCAATGGGACCGTAGAGGTCGACATGAAGCATGTACAGAGGCCTAGTGCAAGACACATCTGTTTTGCCTTTGTGGGAAGTTCTTCTGAATTTTCCCATCTCACAGGCAGAACATAAATGATCTCTATTGAATTTAACATTAGGCAAACCTTTAACTAGATCAAGTTTGACCAATTTATCCAAGGTGTGAAAGTTCAAGTGACAGAACCTGTTATGCCATAACCAGGCTTCCTCACTTTTGCAGGCTACAAGGAAAACTTTGTCCTTGTTCTTGGAACTGAAATTCATTAGATACAGATCACCTCTCCTTTCGGCTCGCAGAAGTTCCATTCATGTGTCTTCACTTTGCAGAGAGCAGAAAGTTCTTTTGAATAACACATTGAATCCTGTATCACAAAGTTGGCTTACACTCAGTAGGTTGTGTTTAAGGCCATCCACATATGCAACTTTGTATACAGAAACGTCTTTCTTCTTTATGACTCCATAGCCTTTGATGTGTCCCTTTTTGTTGTCTCCAAAAGTTACAGATCCACCATCGAGTGTTTCTTTGTATGTGGATAGTGAACTTCTGTCGACAGTCATGTGCCTCGAGCATCCGGAGTCTAGATACCAGATAGGCACGGACCGCTTCTGCAAGACAATCATTGAGATTTAGGTACCCATATCCACATGGGTCCAATATTGTTAGAATTTTTCAAGTTTGCCTTAGCATTCTTGAAATACATTTTATCTTTTGTAGAAGAATCAGATTGTTTCTTTGTGGGATTTGACTTTTGAATTTGGGTAGAAAGTAAACAATCTTGACTAGAGAAGTGATTATTTAATTTGAACATAAGATCAAAGCAATGACAGTATTGAATATGAGACGTGATTTGCTTGAACTTTTCATTGAATTTATTGAATTGAGCCACAGAGGCATTACATTCTTTCTTAACATTAGATTTCCTATTACAAGAAGATCTATGAGTACTAGAATGTTGATTGCAAAAGCTTTGTTTAGTTCTTGCCTTCTGTGAGTCTCTTCTGTGGTGAACATCTTTCTTCACTGTCACAGAGGAAAAAGATTTGTTAACTTTAGGCCATGTTCCCTTTTGTTGCCAAGTGGGATTTTCGTTAATTTGCCTTAAAGGTTTTGAAAATTTTGAACTTTTAGGATCTACAGAGGTCTTCTTTAACATATCAAGCTCAACATAGGTTTTGACTTGTAAATACATGTTCAAAAAATCTGGGCAGATAGGTATCTCTGTGATTTTCTCTTTGGAGAAATAGTTCTGTTAAGAACTTCAGAGGAGAATTTAACATCCTCTGTGTCATAGTGAACTATCCCTGACGTAACATCAGTCTCTGAGTCGTCAGAAGATGAATCGTCCTCATATACAGAGGTTGATTCATCTCTTTCGATAGAGGCTGGAGTTTCCGAGCATGTATCATACGAGCTTTCTTCCTCTGTAAAATAATTTTCATAGATGGCAGAGGTTTCTGATAAGATCTCTTCAGCAAGAATTTTATCTACAGAAGATGTACAGAAGTTTTCTAAAACGTTTGTTTTCCATACTTCCAAAATTTCCTTTTCAATTGTTTCTGTAAGTTTTTCTTCTGAAAAAGTGGGTGTAAACTCAGGAGCTTCTGCTGATAATTTCTTTTCAACATTTATCATACAGACAAAAGCAACCTGCGTTTGAGTCTCTGGTTTACCAAACTTAAAGATACCAATCTGATCTTGTGTTTTCAGATATTTCTTTGGTTTGATTCCTCTATTGACAGAGGTTGAAGATGATGACTCTGTGTTTTCAAACCACACATTGATCATCTTCGTATGTTTCCTTAAGTGAGGTTCCACAGAGATTTTAGCCCTTTTACTTACAGAGAGTAAGTTTGGAAAATCTGGTTTGTTTGTTTTTCCCAACACAAACAGAGAAGACAGAGGTTTAATTCTTTTGCCTTCAACACCTAGGGTAATATCATCGTACCCTATACCTCGTCTTCCTATTTGTGAGTTTACTTTTTCATAAACCTTCTGTGCATCTTTATAGTTTTTGAGTAAAACTTCTCTTCTGAGTAGATCTTGCCAAAGTACCTCTCTCTCTCTCTCTTTGAAAGTATTCCTTGAGAGCTCTTATGTCAGTAGTTTCACTCCTGGAAACTGAAAGTTCTTTTGTTTTGATTTTTAACTCAGAGGTTAATTCAGAAATATGTTTTTTTAAAGGATCTAGATTTTTGTTCCAATTCTTTTCTATTCTCTCATTTTCTTCAAAATTTTTGGCTTTTTCTTGAGTGAGAAGCCGTACTTCTCTCTCATTAAAGGTGAGTCTTTTCTGAATGCCTTCATTTAATTCTTTTAGTTCAATCAGTTCAATAAGTTTAAGTGAATCATCATCTACATAATTAGTACAAGAGGTAGAGTTTGAAGTGGATACCTCAGTGTTAGTGCCGGAGTCGACTTCTGCCATGCCACAGAATAGGGCATTGGTTGTGTATTCTTCGTCAGAGGTATAGTCTGACTCGAAGTCCTCTTTGTTCGCCTCAGAATGCCCTTTGTTCGCCATTAGGGATTTTTGTGCATAATACTCAGCCTTCTTTTTGTAAAAAGCTGAGTCCTTCTGTGGGCGATTTGGTCTGCTTCTGCACTCATTTGCGAAATGGCCTGGCTTCCCGCAGTTGAAACAACCTTGGGAAGTGTTTCCAGCACGATCGTCGGACTTTTGTCGGTCTCCACCTTTCTCCGACCGGCATTCGTTTGCGTAATGACCAGGCTTGCCATATTTGTAGCATTCTTGTTGTATGTGGCTCATCTTGTCATCTGACCTCTGTCGGTCACTACTTCTGTAGTTTCTGTCGCTTGACCTCTGTTGGTCACTTCTATCATCTGATCTCTGTCGGTCACTTGATTCTTCTCTTCTTCCATTATCTCTACTGTCACCTTGGTTGTCTCTGCCATATCGATCATTTCTTGAACCTCTTTGGTTTCCTCTGAACTCTCTTGTCAACAGAGCTAAGGATTTAGCTAATGACGCAAGAGTTATCTCTTCTTCTATCAGCTCGTCTTCTTCGCTATCAATCATCACTATCTTATTCTTTTCCTTTTTCTTCTCATCTGTTGCTCTCTCATTTCTTGGTCTCTTTGCAGCCTCTGGAGATTTACTAACCAATGCATATGGTGCAATGGTTAGTGTTTTAGCCTGTGCCATTTGAGGTTCTTGTGCGGCTAGTGTTCCATAGAGATCAGAGAGAGTCCAGGAGTCTAGATCTTGGTTTGTTTGTAAGGACATAGACAGCTGGAGCCATTCATCATTCATGCTTTTTAGAAACATGACATTATTTTCTTCTGAGGTTCTGTGAATGCCAGACTTTCTACATTTGTTTATGAGAGAGTTGAACCTGTCGTACGTCGTTTGTAGAGATTCTGTTGCAGAGGCTCTGAATGCATGATATTCATTTATGTACTGTGCCCTTCGGTTCTTCTGCGTTTTAGCACCCCCTTCCAACTGTCTTTCTAATTCTTTCCAAAGATCGTGCGCAGTTTCGCATGCATCTAAGGATTGAAAAAGTTCGTTGGGGATAGGCATTATCAATATTCTTTTTGTTTTCTGTGCAACTTCATCTTCTGCCTTATCTTCATTTGACCATTCTTCTTTTGGCTTCGGTTTTTGATGTTCAGGGATTTCAGGAGATTCAGCAGTAGCTGGTACTTGTGGTACTACTATCATGGGAACAGGAGGAAGGTTGTAAAGATATTGTACTAGATTTTTTTCAGTACCCTCAAAGAAATGGACCATTCTTATTTTCCATTGAGGATACTCATCTCGAAGGAGAGTAGGAGGCTTGGTGAGTGAACCAGCAGTAAAGAAGTTATTTGTATTTGTCATTGTAAAGGTTCTGAAAAGATAGTATGATTAAAGAGTATGAGTCTGATGATCTGGAAAGTTTTATGGGTTTGAACTGTTCCCAGAGTACACTTTAATGGAGTTTTAACCTAGAAATGAGGAATAGGTTAAAAAGGAATGATGTCTATCACCAATCTTGTAACAAAGAGGATCACTTGATATTGAAAATCAAGGTTAGCTCTGATACCAATTGTTGGTTCCCGTTTTGATTATACAAGATTGTCAGATCTATTAGTTCGAATTTATGTTTGATGCGGAAGCGTATTTGATGAACTAACAGATATGTTTGATAGATTTAGAACATAATATAAATAAATAGTAGTTTAAGAATAAGTGTTTATCTCAAAGTTTACTGTATTTCGATATATATCAAAGAACACCAAGAACAAATTAAGAACTGTTTTGGTGTAAAGCTTAAACAGATTTGTAAGTCCAGGATTCACTCTTACAATCAATATATCAATATATGAATTAGTAATTGAGAAGTAATATGATCAAACCAATTTGTATTCAATGAAGAACAAATTTACAGATCTTAGAGAGAGAGTATCTCGAAGATTACAAAAGATGAATACAAATATATGTGGGAAAATCAGTTAGCAATGTAGTGCTAACCACTATATATACTGCAACGGAAATATTAAAGCTACAGTACAAATATGAATGACTAATAGGTACAATACACGTGTCCTAATTAGTTAACTAAACACTAAGGAAAGTATCTAGTTATAAGTTCTGAACATGTTGTTCAGAACTTCTGAACATAATTCTGATTAAGCTTCTCAGAACTTCTGGCTCTTCTTCTCAGACTTCTGACTCTTCTTCTCAGACTTCTGTACTTGGTAAACTTTCAAAGCAATCCTTCTGAGCTTTTGTAGTCAGAACTCTGACTCTTCTTCTCAGAACATCTGAGCCTTCTTATCAGATTTCAACACTTAGTTTATTGACAAAACTCAGATCTAACAATCTCCCCCTTTTTGTCAAATAAACTTATACTTTGCATCATCCAATTCTTTCAAGGCAGGAACAATCTTCTGTAAGAGCACATTTCTTTGATTAAGCCTCTTGTCGATCTTGACAATAATTTCTTGAATAGTTTCAACTTGCTGAGTCATCACTTCCTGAATTATGTTGGCTTGCTTCACCTTCAGCATTTTTTTCTCCAAATTGTGCTTAATAAATCTTAAAGTTCTAGAGCAATATTTTGCAGTTTCCTTTGCTCTGAAGAAGATCTTTTCACTCTTGTTTTTCAAAAAGACTCCCAAATCTGGACGTTTGAGAACACTTCCAGTCTTTAACACCTTTTTCTGATCATGACCTGTGTTGGGATTTGCCAGATAAACACATGGCCTTTGTAAATACAGAGCTATTTGAAAATCTGTATAACAATGCCATCTTAGGATGTAAAACATAGCTTCAGTCACCACACTTCTTGCCTTCCTTTCAGTCTTATCTTTGCTTGATTCTTTGAAGCACAACATACTGTGTAGTCTGTAGAAATCCACTACTGATAGCTTTTCAAAATCTGCTTCAGTAAAATAGTACACCTTTCCATCCTCTCTCAATACTTCAAAGGATAAGTATTCTTGCTTTCTGAATTGTTTGACTTTTAGTTCTCTGATTCCTGTGATCAAGAAGTCTGAATATACAGCTTGTTTTGATTTCCCAAGACATCTTGATTTCTCTGCCAACCAGATCTGAGTCTCTTTTGGACTATCATAATATACATCCAGAAATTGTATCTCTTTAGGCTTGAAAAACTCAGGTAGATCAAATTCAAGAAAGTATCCATTCAAATCAATAGACATCTCATCTTCTTTTGGTTCAGATTGTTCAGCTTGCTCAAAACTTGTTATTTGCTCATTCTGAGGAATTATGTCCTGAACTTCTTCATCTTCATCTGAAAAAATTTCGTTCACCTCATATTCAGCAGGAAACACAAAGTCATTATGCAGCATCTTTTTGGGATTAACCTCTGATAACAACCTTTCACCACAGCTTCTGATCTTTCTTCTGAGATTTAATCTTCTTTCCACAGAGTTCACACATTTTTTCTTTAGATTTTTTCTTTCAGAAGTAACATTTCCTTTCATTTCACTTAGTAACCAACTCAAAGTTGCATCACTATATTTCATCAATTCCTTCAGTCTGAATAGTTCAAGTCTTTCATGAACTGTATATGCAAAGCCTTATGATTCCATTCCTTCCATTATAAACCCTTTCTCATGTACACCAATCCCTGGAATCATCTCTGGACAGCTTAAGTTGCATTTCTCCTTTCTTCCTTCAATAGCCAGTTGAAAATCATACAAGTACATGTTTCTGACATAAATGCCCAGAAGTCTTCTACATTCAATCTCTATCCAGGCTTCTTCAGTACTGGCAAAGAACTTAACAAGAAAGATCTGATCTTCATGAGTTAATCTGTGGAAATCAAAGATTGATAAGGAAACCTTTACATCTTTTCTTTCAATACTTCCAATCTTACATACTGCAGACCATTAAATTCTTCTGTTTGGAACATCAAAACTTTCTCAGTTCTTTTCTGAATGTGCAGCCTTGAGTCAGGAATTCTAAATCTGTTTGAGGCTTCTGCATAAATCATCTGAGATTTTCCATCCATGAAACCATCAACATTGTTTTCCAAAACTTCATATTCTCCTTCCTTGTGATACAGATTCTCATATGTCTCTTCTGGAAAGATGTCATCATAAAACTGTCTAGCAAGTGGGACATCACTTAATTCCAGAATAAAGTCACATACAGGCTCCTCTAAAATTGGCAAGTTAATCTTAGGAATTTGAATTGGTTTTCTGAATATGTATTCAGGAGGCATAAAGTAATCTTCCACTCTCTCATATTCTTCTAATGAATTTATCTCATCAGCATAGTTAAACTGAAACTCATATTTAAACCTCTGAGAATAGTCAACAGTTCTGTCTTCTTCTCCCATCAGATCAATAGGTCTTACCACCTTCACAGCTTTTTGAATATTCTGAACATTAAGTGCTCTGACTATCTCACTGTGCATCCTTCTGATCAAAATCTCATTCAATCTCCTTTCTTCTGACTCAGAGTCTATCACACTATCTTTATCATATGGAACAATATCTGTACAAGTATTATCACCAATTGAACTCTCCACTGTTTCCTCTGACCTCAATACTGGTTCCTCAATAGCTTCAGTTTCATCAGAATTGACTTCCATCTCTGTGTCTAAATTCAATTCTTCTGTTTTATCAGAATCACCACCGTCTATGCTTTCCACCTCCATTTCCTCTGTATCTGAACTGTCAATCTGAACTATCTGAGTATCCACTGTCTTTACAATTTCTTCTGTCTGAACTTCTGTATTCTTTGTACTGACTAAGTGCATATCTGCTATTTCAAAATCTTATATGCCAATATCATCATCAGAACTCAATCATTGCCTTTTCTCCCCCTTTTGATGATCATGAGGTTCATTATCATCAAACTTCCTCTTTGAGTTCTGACCAGTAATACCTTCAGGTTCAACTTCTGCTAGTGGAACAAGATCAAGAGGCTTTGAAGTTGAAGCCATAGATACACTCAGTGCTTTAAATACTGAATCTCGCATACTCTGCATTTGTTTCAACAAATCTTTTTGAAATTCAGACATCATATCCTTGATCTCCTTTTTATGAGATTCCAAGGATATCTTCACATTATCTATTTTAGTTTCAACAGATATCAATTTTCCCTCCAACATATCTTTCAATCCTTTCACCTCATCATTCAGTCCATCCACCTTTTTCTCCAATTTTTCAACCTTTTCCCCCATTTCCTTGTTTTGATTCTGAATCTTTTCAAATTCAGAAGAGTCTAACTGTGAACCTGAACCAACAGATGGTCCAGTTTTCATGTGCCCAGAGGGATCATGGCCTGTAGATAACACAAAGTCATCTTGTACAACAGATGCATGTTTGAATGAGGCTTTTGAAATGTTCACCTCACCAGGACTTCCATCCAATCCTTGACACCCAATATTAGGTATGTCTATGAATGTTGTGTCAGGAATACGAAATTCCTGATTTTTGCAAGTGTTAGAAGGAATTTCAGGCTCAAATTGAATAGGACTGTGATATTCAGACTCAATGTGTTGAAAAATAGGTTGGGATTTATCACCTCCCTCCAAATGAGTTTGCGATGGTTCCCCTGATTTGTGTGAAACAGTAGCATGTTGAAATGCTTCTGAGTTGGTATGGATGGGTTGTTCAAGATCCACCACTAGGTCCATGGTGTTTGTTTCAATATTGGACACCAAGAAATGTGAACCAATAGCAGTTGTGGTTACCTGGTTAAGATTAGCTAGTTCAGAGGCATCTCTTTCTGTTTGAACCTCTGTTGACAATCTCTCATCCTCACCACCCTCATTCTGTCTTTCCTCACTTATTCTAACCAAGCTCTCAGAATTTTGCCCCTCATTTCTCTCAGAATGTTCACCCATTTGAACATCCTCCCCCTCTCTAACTTGACTAGACCCCTCACCTCTCTTCTCAGGTTGGTCCTCATGGGTAGGGATTTGAGGTATTTCAATTCCCATAGAGGTGCAATATGCTTTTAAAATCTCACTCTCCCTTGGTATGCAATTCCTAAGTGATTTTGGCAAAACTTTATGATTAGGATAATTCTCAATTTTAGTAACTGAAGACATCTTACCCAAATAGAAAGTAGGACCATGCTGTTCATTTGATCTTCTTGAAATTGTTCTGTTTTCTTGCATTGCATACCATATCACAATTTGCCAATACCTTATGTAAGGTATGTATGCCAGAGGAGTATCCTTTGTCTTCTTTTGAATAGCTTTCTGATTTTTCTCAAAAGTGTTCTTCATGTCTTCCCAAAGTATAGCAGTGTAATCATAATGCCTATTCCTCACTAAACCCTGAAAGATTTGAAGAATCTGTTTTGAACCTTGATCTACAAAGCTATTCTTTCCTGACAAGCATTTATTCACCACATGAAAGAAAAATGCCCAAATAGGTGGCAGTTTGTTTCTTCTGAACAAACTAAGGGTCCTCAATCCTTCATTATATCTTAACTTCATAAACTCTGCAATTAGTTCCTCTGTTAAAGGTGAGTCTTCAAAGTCTGACCTTCTTTGTACATCATCTTTCTCTGGAAGATTTAACATTTCTCTTAGTGCAGAGATTGATAAAGCAAATGTTACTCCACCAATTTCAGATACAAACTTGTTGTCTTCTAACCTAAGATGTCTCCACCATTGTTGAATATACTGAATAGGAACTGTTTTGCTTCTTGTAAACCATTTCCTGTAAGGATGATACTTGAATAATTCCATGATGATTCTGTGTTCAGGCTTAAATCTACTATCCTCAAATAGTAAAACACAGTTATTTTCTGACAATTTTAACCATTCACCTTCTGGCACAACCCTTTCCACTAAAATTGGTCTATTCGACATAATCGACCCTGCAGCACTCTGTTCATGTTCAACATTTATGTTTACCTCATCTGCATTTCCTTCTGATTCAACCATTTGTTCATCTTCTTCATTAATTTCATCATTTCCTAATGCTTCTTCCTCAACAGCTCTATTTTGCACTTCATCATTATCCGAATCAGATGAATCCATCAAAGACTTAGTAGAATGCAGAGATATTTGACCACTTCTTCGAAATCCATACATGATTTAAGAAGAAAACAAATTCAAAGAACTCTGGATTGATTCGTATCTCACTTTTCACTCTGGAATTTGAAAGAATTTGAAATAGGGATTTTAAGACCTATTTAAAAACCGCGAAGTTGAAAGGTTTGACGGAAAAGCGAGGTCAAAGTTATAACGGAGTCAAAACACTTGAAATGCCACAGAGGATTTAAATGAAATGCGTGGCATAATCAACCAAATATGAATCTGACACGTGTTATTGGATAGAATATTGACTCAAGTCAAAAATCTGAATAACACACTCAGAAGATTGTCTTTCCTTTATCAGAGATCTGAGTATTCTACTCAGAGTTCTGAGTCCATGATTCAGAAGAATTTGCCTTGTAACCAAGATATATTTAAAATCAACTTCTGACAAATGTAAAAACTTTAATTAATCAGAAGAGGTTTGAACAGATAGAAAAACAATTTATCATCAGAATACTGTTCACAAAATGATGATTTAAAGAAAATCATTTAAAATCTTATATCTAAATATGAAGATGTTTGAAATTCAAATATAGTTTGAACGAGAGAAAAATTTTATCATTAAAAGCTTGTTCTTCTTAGAATGATCAGAGATAAGAAATGAACGTAAACCGTTTTAGCATCATGATATGATTTCCAAAAAATTTTGATGCCCCCCCTTGACTTTAGCATGTACTTGACCATGTATGATACATAAAGATGAGGTAGAAAACAATAGAAAAAAAAATCCACAAGATTGAAGTATTTGTATTTCTCAGAAATAAATTTTTGAAAGATAGATTTCTAAAGTATTGACTCAGAATCTCTGACCTTAAGACTCAGAAGTTCTGAACTCAAGACTCAGAAGTTCTGAACTCAAGAGTCAGAATTTCTGAACTTAAGACTCAGAGTTCTGGGTACACTACTTAGACAATTTTACTTAGAAAATTTTATCATTTTTTAAGAAATACAAATATTTTCAATTAGTCAGATTAAGCATTCCTATTTTACATATGAGAAAAGAGAACCTTTTGTGATCAAGAGGCTTTGTGAATAAGTTAGCCAATTGATACTCTGTATGCACAAAGTGCATCTCTATAGTTCCTTTTTCCACATAGTCTTTTATAAAATGATACCTCACATCTATGTGTTTAGTCTTTGAATGTTGAACAGGATTCTGAGTAATGGCAATTGCACTTTCTGAGTCACAACAGATGGGAATTTTGTTGAGCTGATATCCATAGTCCATAAGTTGTGTTCTCATCCACAAAGTTTGAGAGCATGCAACAGCAGCAGCAACATACTCTGCCTCAGCAGTTGAAGTGGAAACACAATTCTGTTTCTTTGATGCCCAACTCACTATCTTATCCCCCAAAAAATGACAAGCCCCAGAAGTACTTTTTCTGTCCAACCTACTTCCTGCATGATCAGCATCAGTGAAAGCAGTCAATTTGAAGTCAGTTTCTTTTGGATACCATAAACCTAGATCAGGTGATCCTTTGAAATATCTTAAAATCCTTTTGACAGCCAACATATGTGATTCTTTTGGGTTAGATTGAAATCTAGCACAGAAACAAGTAGAAAACATGATATCTGGCCTACTTGCAGTCAGATAAAGTAAAGATCCAATCATGCCTCTATAGAGTTTGTTATCTACTGAAACTCCTTTGAGATCAGCATCTAACTTTATGTTTGTTGCCATAGGTGTTATCATAGAAGCACAATCAGACATTTTGAACTTTTTCAGAATGTCTCTGACATATTTTCCTTGATTTATAAAAATACCACTTGGTAATTGTTTGACTTGAAGACCAAGGAAAAAATTCAGCTCACCCATCATGCTCATTTCAAATTCAGATGACATGATTTTAGAAAAAATTTCACATAATTCTGGACTGGTAGAACCAAATATTATGTCATCAACATAAATCTGAATAAGAATTAAATCCTCACCCTGTTTCTTTAAAAACAAAGTTGTGTCAATCTTACCTTTCTTGAACCCTGAAACTAACAAGTGTTGAGTAAGAGTGTCATACCAGGCTCTTGGTGCTTGTTTTAGGCCATATAAAGCTTTGTCTAAAATATAAACATGATCAGGAAATTCTGGATCAACAAAACCTTCAGGTTGATGAACATACACCTCTTCATTAAGTTTGCCATTTAAAAAGGCTGATTTGACATCCATTTGATACACCTTGAAATTCTTGTGTGCAGCATAGGCCAAAAATATTCTGATTGCCTCTATTCTTGCCACTGGTGCAAATGTTTCATCATAATCAATTCCTTCTTATTGACAGTATCCCTTAGCAACCAATCTTGCCTTGTTTCTGATAACAACACCTGACTCATCCTTTTTGTTTCTGAACACCCATTTAGTTCCAATGATAGATTTACCTTCAGGCTTTGGAATGAGTCTCCAGACTTTGTTTCTTTCAAATTGGAGCAATTCCTCTTGCATTGCTGAAATCCAATCTGGATCCTCTAGGGCTTCATTAGCTTTCTTAGGTTCAATCACACTTAAGAAACCAGCAAACATTGCTTCATTTGCTGTAGCTGATCTGGTTTTTACTCCTGCTGATGGATCACCTATTACTTGCTGAATAGGATGATTTTTAGTCCATTTACTTGCACTAGGAAGCACATCAATCTCTGAAAAATTGTTGTTTGTATCATTCTCATCAATGATTGCTTGTAATTCTGAGCTGTCCTCTTGTTCTGATAAATGTATAGGAGTTGTATCCAAGTTTGGATTCTGAGCAGTGAAGTCAGAATTCTGAGTGACTTGTTCTGAGTTCTGAATACAAGGATCAGAATTCTGAGTACAAGGTTCAGAATTTTCACCACTTGTATTTATCAAATTTGGACATTCCTCAGATGGACCTTTATCAGAAATTACAGTTGATTGAACTATTTCTGGAGTTCTATTCTTCATCTCTTTTACCATCTTTGGGTTTTCATATTCTGCATAAGAATCAGAAATTAGTTCTAGAAAAGCATCCTTAAACAGCAAATTGAGTTCTGAACAAATAGGATTAGAATTTGTATCAGAAGTCATTTTTGTCTTGTTCTGCATGAGTTCTGAACTGTCTTGTTCAGAAGTCTTCATTCTGGCTTCATCAAATGTTACATTAATGCTTTCCATCATCCTCTTGGTTCTTCTATTGTAGATTCTGAATGCTTTGGAAGTTAATGAATAACCAACAAAGTATCCTTCATCTGCCTTTTTATCAAATTTGGCAAGATTTTCTCTGTCTTTAAGAACATAGCATCTGCAACCAAAAACATGAAAGAATTTGATTAAAGGTTTTCTTTTATTTATCAGTTCATAAGCAGTCTTATTTAATCTTTTATTGATTAAAGTTCTGTTCTGTGTAAAGCAAGCAGTTGCAATTGCTTCAGCCCATAGGAAAGTTGGAAGATTTGAATAAGCCAACATGGTTCTTGCAGCTTCAACTAGAGTTCTGTTTTTCCTTTCAACAACACCATTTTGTTGAGGAGTTCTGATAGCAGAGAAATTGTGAGAAATCCCAGAACTTTCTAAAAAATTCTGAAGTGTCTCATTTCTGAACTCTGTTCCATTATCACTTCTGATTTTCTGAACTGGAAGTTGTAAGAAAACTTGAATTCTTTTGATAAAGTTTATCAATGTAGTAGCAACTTCTGACTTAGCTCTTAAGAACTCAACCCATGTGTATCTGGAATATTCATCAACAATTACAAGTATGTATTTCTTTCCTCCCATAGACTGAACTGAAATAGGACCACAAAGATCAGTATGAATCATTTCTAATGGTGCTTTGCAAGATGAGTCCATTTTTAATTTGTGAGAACTCCTTTTCATCTTGCCCATTTCACAAGCTGAGCATAATGATTCTTTTTCAAATTTGATCTTTGGTAAACCTTTAACCAGATGTTTTGCAACAAGATTATTAAGATCTTTGAAGTTTAAATGAGAACATCTTCTGTGCCACAGCCAGCATTCATTTGCAGTTGAGTTTGATAAAAGACAAACATGATTTAATGTTTGTAATTTTGAAAAGTTAACCACAAATAAATCCATGTGTCTTTTGGCCCAGAAGACTTTAAGATCATTCTCAGTTAAAATCATGCAACCTGTTATTTGGAACTTGATTTGACAAAGACTGTCTAAAAACTGACTTATGCTGAAATGATTATGTTGTAATCCTTCAACATAGAAAACTTTTTGAATTGTCAGATCTCCTTTTGTTAAATCTCCATAACCTTTAACTTGACCTTTGCTGTTATTTCCAAAGTTTACTGCTCCTCCATCCTTTTCTGTGAAATTTGATAGAAAAGACTTCTGACCTGTCATGTGTCTTGAAGCTCCTGAATCTAAAAACCACACATGACAGCCCTGCAAAAACAATCAGTTAGTTTTAGGTACCCATTTTGGAATGGGTCCTTCTTTGTTAGTTTTGTCATTTGATTTAACAAAAGTACATTTTACTTTCCATTCAAAATCTTTCTTTAAACACCATTTGCCTTGAACTTTTATGAAGTCAGAACATTTTCTGTTCACAAATTTGTTCAATTTCTTCTTGAAAGTTGTAAATTTGGATGTTGCAGTATTTTCAACTTTCTTTTCTCTCATATTAAGTTCTTTCTCATTCTTTCTTTTGATTTTAATTTGAGGATTCACTTCTTTTATCTTTTCTTTTCTCTGAGTTTGAGGAACAGAAACATTCTTCTTTTCTGTATTCTGAATATCTTTTCTTGTGAATGAAACAGATGTTATTGTGATTGGACATTTCTGAGAATATTGAAAAGAATTACTTCCACATTGAACACAAGTCAGATTTTTCTTTGCAAGTAACAACAAATCTGTACCATAAGTCTTTTCACTGTTATTGCTATTTTTCAAAGTACATGTACATTTATTACAAAAACTATGTGCTTTTGGTACAGAATCAGAATTCAATTCAATCTTCTCAGGAACTCTTTTCAGATCATCTTTCCTTTTGCTTTCCTCTTTTTCTGAAAAATTCAACCTATTTTTGTTAGAAAATGAAGTAGATGATTCACCTTTTTCATATGTACTTGATTCATTAAAGAATTTATCATTTTCTTTGAGAGCATTAATCTTGAACAGATCATATTCAGCTTTCAGTTTCTCAAGCTATGTTATTTTCTGAATAAAAACACTCTTTTCTTTTAAAGCATTTTCAAGATTAAAATCCACCTCACAGAAGTCATTTTCAAGTTCATCATAAGCTTTCCTTAGGTCCTCAAGTTCTTGATTTACAAGATTAAATCTCTTTTCAAGTTCTAGAAATTTTTCTGACTTTGTTTCAGAATTTTCAGTTGACTCAGAAATCTGACTCTTTGAATCAGAATTCTGATTAATAGACTCAAATTTCTGACCTTCAGACTCAGAAAACTGATGAGAACAATCAGAATTCTGATTAGAAGATTCAGATTTCTGACTAACTGTTTCAGAAATCTTACTAGTATCAAATATACTTTCTATGTCAGAATATGAAAAACTTTGTTGTTTATTTTTGTAACTGACATTTAGAGAGTCATATTTGAATTTGGTGTCATTGTATTTTGGTTTCTCTTCTTTTGGTTTAGAAATTTCTTTCTTAACTTTATCTTCTGAAACATCTGACTTTTCTGTTTTTGATTCACAAACTTTTTCCTTTGTCTTTTTAGAACTTGATTTTTGTAAACTATCAGAACTTGTGATAGAACTTGCAGGTCTTATAAAAACTTCAACAACTTCTGGAATTTTTGGTTTTGGAACATAAAGCTTATCAAAATCATACAAGTTTACTGGAGCTCTTTTTAAAACAACATTTTCTTCCAATCCCAATCCCTTCTTTGGATTATAAAATCTTCTATCCTTTACATTGCTTGTTAGAAGATTTAATGTTTGCTGAGTCTGACCTCTTTTCAAGTTAAGATCTTCTAATTATTTGATTTTGATGTACAAATTCTTTCTTTCCTCAAATAGCATATCAAACTTTATTTTTAAATCACCCTTTTCATCCTTGACTTTTGAAAGTTCAATTTTTAATTCAGAAAGATTTTTCACCAATTCAGAATTTTCAGTTTTAACTTTCTGTTTCTCAACCTCAGATTCCTCATACTGTTCTTTTATTACCTCTTTTTCAATTCTGAATTTGTTAACTAAATTTCTTTCTCCTTTTATTTGTTTTCTTAGTTTAACAAATTCAGTTTTCATTTCACCAATCTGTGTCATTAAGTCTATTTCAAGTGCAGAATGTACCTCAGCGGATGACTCAGAATCAGCATCTTCAAAGTCAGAATCATCCTCATTCTTCATATTTGCCATATAACTCTGCATCTGTGAAAAGTGAATGCAGTCATCTTCATCTGAAGTGTAGTACAACCAATTTTCTTGTTCAGTTAACATTGCCACTTCATCATCTCTTTTCTTTGCTAGCTGAGCCTTTTTGGTGTAGTACTCATAATCCTTCACAATTTTCACTTTGCAATCCTTTGCATAGTGACCAGACTTTCCACACTTGAAGCACATATTCTTTTCTTTTCTTTTTCCTTTTCTTCTCTATTTTCTTCCCTTCTTTCTTCCTTCTTTTCATACTTACTCTCTCCTCTCTCTTCTCTTTTCTTGAAATCTGAATTTCCCTGCTCTTTCTTGTACTTACCCTGAAATTTTCCTTTTCCATACTTCTTGTTGAAGGTGTTAGTCAACAGGGCCAACTTTTCAGCAATCATTTTGATATCTTCATCTTCTTCTGATCCCTCTTCCTTATCAGATTCCTCCAGCTTTGGTATCTCAGATAGATACGCAGTTTTCTTGTGTGCTTTAACAACTTTGGACTTTGACAGAAAAGCTAACTGTTCTGCAACATTTTTCTTTTCTTCAACCACAATTTTAACAGAGTCCTCATGCTGATTTAGTACACAAAATAGATCATTATGATCTTCTTCACACATATCCTTATTCATTTGTAGACTAATAGAAAATGATGACCATTCTGAGTTTAGACTGTTCAGAAATTTGTAGTTTATTTCTGACTTTGTCTTTTTCAGCCCATTTCTTCTCAAATCATTCAATATAGTACAAAATTTACTATATGTCTGAGTCAAGCTTTCAGATTCTTTAGCCTTAAACCTTTCATAAGCATTTATGCTTTGATTTAACTTTGCTTGTATTGATCTGACAATTCCTAACATCTGTCTTTCCAGTTCATCCCACATTTCCTTGGCGGATGATCCACTGTCAATTCTATTTAGGACTTCATTCGGAACGGCCAGTGTCATCAATGTGATTGCTCTTTTGTCTATAGCATGGCTATTTTTCTGTTTTGCTGTGTATTGAGAATAATTCTTCTTCACCCTTGTTGCCAGAATTTCTGGAGTTGTCTCTGTTTCAGGAGTTGCAGCCACATCGATATAGACTTCGATAGGACCTTCTCGGATAGAAACCATCAGATTTTCATCTATGTTATCCAGGAATTGGATCATTCGGATTTTCCATTGCTGGTACTCTTCAGGAATTAGAACAGGTGGCTTTGTTTCAGATCCCATAGCTAGATACTCTTTAGAAGACTTGATTGTAAGAATTTTCAACAGAGAGACAATTTTGAATTTCTTGATTGAAAGTCAACAATTAATTCGAGAATTGTCAAGAATTCAAGAATTAGAACTAGCAGCGGAATCGATTTTTGAACGAATCAAGAAATCTTCAAAAACTTGATCAATGAACCTTCGCGATCACGATCTTGAACAAATTTGTTTGTTGAGTGGCTCTGATACCAATTGTAAGTCCAGGATTCACTCTTACAATCAATATATCAATATATGAATTAGTAATTGAGAAGTAATATGATCAAACCAATTTGTATTCAATGAAGAACAGATTTACAGATCTTAGAGAGAGAGTATCTCGAAGATTACAAAAGATGAATACAAATATATGTGGGAAAATCAGTTAGTAATGTAGTGCTAACCACTATATATACTGCAACGGAAATATTAAAGCTACAGTACAAATATGAATGACTAATAGGTACAATACACGTGTCCTAATTAGTTAACTAAACACTAAGGAAAGTATCTAGTTATAAGTTCTGAACATGTTGTTCAGAATTTCTGAACATAATTCTGATTAAGCTTCTCAGAACTTCTGGCTCTTCTTCTCAGACTTCTGACTCTTCTTCTCAGACTTCTGTACTTGGTAAACTTTCAAAGCAATCCTTCTGAGCTTTTGTAGTCAGAACTCTGAGTCTTCTTCTCAGAACATCTGAGCCTTCTTATCAGATTTCAACACTTAGTTTATTGACAAAACTCAGATCTAACAATCTCCCCCTTTTTGTCAAATAAACTTATACTTTGCATCATCCAATTCTTTCAAGGCAGGAATAATCTTCTGTGAGAGCACATTTCTTTGATTAAGCCTCTTGTCGATCTTGACAATAATTTCTTGAATAGTTTCAACTTGTTGAGTCATCACTTCCTGAATTATGTTGGCTTGCTTCACCTTCAACATCTTTTTCTCCAAATTGTGCTTAATAAATCTTAAAGTTCCAGAGCAATATTTTGCAGTTTCCTTTGCTCTGAAGAAGATCTTTTCACTCTTGTTTTTCAAAAAGACTCCCAAATATGGACGTTTGAGAACACTTCCAGTCTTTAACACCTTTTTCTGATCATGATCTGTGTTGGGATTTGCCAGATAAACACATGGCCTTTGTAAATACAGAGCTATTTGAAAATCTGTATAACAATGCCATCTCAGGATGTAAAACATAGCTTCAATCACCACACTTCTTGCCTTCCTTTCAGTCTTATCTTTGCTTGATTCTTTGAAGCACAACATAATGTGTACTCTGTAGAAATCCACTACTGATAGCTTTTCAAAATCTGCATCAGTAAAATAGTACACCTTTCCATCCTCTCTCAATACTTCAAAGGATAAGTATTCTTGCTTTCTGAATTGTTTGACTTTTAGTTCTCTGATTCCTGTGATCAAGAAGTCTGAATATACAGCTTGTTTTGATTTCCCAAGACATCTTGATTTCTCTGCCAACCAGATCTGTACTTGGTAAACTTTCAAAGCAATCCTTCTGAGCTTTTGTAGTCAGAACTCTGACTCTTCTTATCAGATTTCAACAATTAGTTTATTGACAAAACTCAGATCTAACAAGATTTGACGATATAAAGCATAAGCATGAAACTCAGATTCTTGTGTTTTTTCTTGATTAATTTCACTTGGGAAGAACTCAACATGAGTCTTCCTTTTATACTACTCTAGAAGACCATAAAGCATGAGATACTGTTCTTCCGACGGCATGAACAGTAGAACGGATGGTGTGAGCAGTTGTTCGTGCTGTTTTGCATTTAATGGAGCAGACGTCTATGTTGTACTAAGCCCTATTCAATCCACTTAGAGCTTGACACGTGTTGAGGTTTGACAGGGCATGCTTCCATGCAAGTTGATGAACAAGTCCATAAACAGTAGCAAGATATTTCTTTAACAGTGGCAAGATATTATAAATATCTTCCAAGTCTTCAGTCTGAACCGCAGAGGCTCTGTAAAGGATTACAGAGGTTCTGGGTCTGGTCTTCTGTAGAGCAGTCTTCACCGGGTTCCGAGTCTGGTCTTCTTTGTGCGTATCACAGAGGTTCTGTGATCTCCTCTGTAACTTCTGTAGCTCTTGACCTTGATCCTTCGGAAACGACGGAGCCTCTGTAAGACGCTTTCTTCACATAGCCTATTTTTCACTACTTTCAAATACTTCTATGATTAGGAAGATTGAAGCTAACATGTCAAAAAGAAAATACTGAAATGATGAAGAAAGAAAGCAAGAAAGAAGGATGGAATGGATGTGAATTGCAACCACAATGGAATGGATGAATGATTATGGAATGCATTTTACTGATATTTATGGATGAAAATTCATTGAGGAAGATGAATTGCAACCACAAATTCATCTTCCAAGTACAGTAATTCAACATTGATGACAAAACTCAGTGAATACAATTTGGTCTTCCAAGTACAATAATTCAACATTGATGAAACAAGCCAGTGAATTTCAACCACAATTTGGTATTGCAAGTACTATAATTGTGGAAAAAAACAGTAAAAACATGCAAAAAAATCGTGCAAAAAGTGACCAAAAATTAAAATTTCACCTCCAAATCGCGGCCCCCATCGAGGGGAGGGGCCAAAAGTATAAAATATGGCTCCAAATCGCAACCCCCTTTGCGGCGGGGACCGCGGACCCCATCACGGAAAAATGGGGCATTTATGCAAAAGGGGGTGCCATTTTAGGTATTTTGCAAGTCAAAGTCAAACTTGGGGTATTTTAATTAAATTCCCTTTAATGAACTATTTTAATTTTATTAATTTCAAGAACGAAAAGTGAAGTAAAATGAAAATCACTATAACTAGAAAAAGTAATGTTTAAAAATCAGAAACAAACCGCAGGGATGAAATAATAGTTTAGTCAAAACTTTATTTTCAGGTGATGTGGACCATGTGGTGGAATTTTATTTGGGAAATTAATTAAAATACTCTTTGACTTTGACTTACTAAAATGTCCAAACTGTCCTCCATTTAATTAAAATATCCAAAAAAAATCCATGAAATACCTTGTAATCACAAATTTCTTTAAAAAATTAGATTTTTGGTCCGTGAAGCACATGCCCATTCCCATCCGTGAATTTGTCCGTAACAAATGAAATATTTAAATATTCCTCAACTAATTTTGAAAAGATAAAATCCTTGCATTTTGTAAAAACTGATTTGAGATTTTCAAAAAAGTGGTTGGGATATTATGAAAATTGATTTGACATAAATACAATAAAATCTTACGGATGATCACGTGGATTTGAGTCCGTGAAGCAATTTTGAAAGCCATGTATTATTGTTGTGTGTTTTTTAAAGCCACGTAGCATTTTTCTAAAGGAGTCCGTGAAGCATTTTTGAAGGAGTCCATGAAGCATTTTGAATTGGTCCGTGAAGCATTTTTATTTAAAGAAGTCCGTGAAGCATTTTTGAAGGAGTCCGTGAAGCATTTTTATTTAAAGGAGTTCGTGATCACGGACCTTTCACGGGAAATTTTGGTATTTTGGTTAAATTGGGGAGTGTTTGGGCATTTTAGTAAGTCAAAATCAAACTTGGGGCATTTTAATTAATTTCCCGTTTTATTTCAGTTTTCAATATATTTGTGAATCTATATATTTTTTTTGAAAGGGTATCCTAGGCTTTGCCTAGACTAATCCCTAGCACTGATTGACTGCTAAGCATGCATCCCTGAGATAATTCCTCAGTGGCCACAAGTTGCCAACGCCTGGATTCGAACCCGGGGTAGATGGGTTTCTGAGCCACATCCCCCGAAGACCTTAACCAGTATCTATAGATGGGTTTGTGAATCTATATTATATTATAAAGCATTTGAAAAAAAAATTATGCATCATGTACTGTTTATTGATGCATATTACTTAAAATTCTCAATGGATAAGTACAACTTCTTAAAGCTATATATTTGAATTTTTAATCAACTAACTAACGGATAAACATAATCAAATGCATGATAAACATCTCATTTTAAAACCAGTCACAAAAACAAGCCATGAGGGACTTCGAACAGAAAGAAAGCGTTTACTGAAATAGTTGATGCAAACTTAGAGCTCAAAGTCCATATATGTAATGTCCCAAAAAAACATAACATGCATTAACATAGAATAAGCATTCGAATTAAAATATAAAACTTGTCTTTAAACATTCATGATTCTAAACTTAGACTAAAAAGGGCAGCGGAACTTCTAGTCCACAACCGAGAACTTCTATCTATACTATAACCGCCAAAACTTGGAGTCTCTCTAAGCTCCACTCCTTCGTGTGTCCTCTCCTAGTTCTTACCGGAAGAACCAACGGTACGCTTACCTGAAAATGGTTTGGTTTTTGAAAAGCGAGGGTTAGACCAAAAGGTCTAGTGAATTCCCTCCATAAAACATATATCACGGTATACACTCATTTTATTTAAAACAGTTCACATTCTTCATATAATCATCATTCACGGTTCACACAGGGTTCAAGGATCGCATAAGCTACCACGATCGGGGCCTAACGGACACCCTCTCGGCTACACCGGAGTCCTAGTGGACCCTCTTCTATCCGAGTAGGAAGGAAACAAATTCCATCCTACAAGCTGACCACATATGCCCAAGGGATTATCGTATCCCAAGGTACCCTGATCCCACTGTGTAAACCGACTCCACATAGCATACAAATAACGTATCGTAATCACATGCATGAAAACTTTAAATATCATTTCATTTGCTGAATAAACCTCTTTAAATAAGACATGCAGTTCATGGAAAGCATACATGACGGATATAAAACAGTTCATGCTTGTAAACGAAACCATCATCAGTAAAACATAGTACGTCATAACAAGGGTTTAGGGAACTCACTTTGATGGTATTGTACGCACTCTCGTTCTATTCTCGAGTTACCTAAGCTTAGCACCTAAAAGATCAGGCGTTTCTTAATCAGTTACAGGTATCCGGACACTACTATCCGGTAACAAGACTTTCCGGGTACACACCCCTTATCGGGTATACCCTACTTACCAGATACAAGAACTTACCTGGTACTAGGGCTTTCCGGACACTACACACCTTACCGGGTATTAAGCACCCGGTAACCCAACCTACCCGGTAAGACTATCTGTCCGGTAACTTCACTAGGATTCCTACCCGGGAATATACATCTTACCCGAAAACTACTGCAACACCTGGGGAAACTCCCTATATCCGATAACTACGAACTGAATGAAAACCCATTTTCCAAAAGTGATTAAAAACTGATTTTCTGCTATAAGCTCGATTAGACAAACATTTGGGTTCACTCACCAACCATAAACACCCATTTATTCCATGTCTTTACCTCTAAATCGATGCATAAGAGTCAAATCCCCAAAATCCCCTTTTAAAGGCATTAAGGTGGAGGACACATTAAACTTAAGGTTTTTCATCCAAAATCTTAGCCAACACAGAGGAGAGATCACGAATTAACAAGGAGAAGAGTTCTAGATGAATTTACCTTCAATGATTACTTCCACACTCTGATTTCTCCAACTTGATTTCTTCTTCTCTTCCTTTCTCGTCCTCTAGCCGCCACACACCCAAGAGTAATAGAATGTTTCTGACTAAAGAAATGCAAGATGCCCTAGGGATTTGAACCACTAAATAACTTTCATAACTTTGCACAAAGCCCACCTTTACTTAACTTGCATTCTTTTAACATTGGCCACTAAACTTTCAATACATACTAGAAAAACCCGGTTGTTACAACACTCCCCCCTTAAAATATTTCTGTCCCCGGAATTCCTCATTGGAAAAGATGCGGGTATCTTGCTTTCATTTCCGACTCCAACTCCCAAGTCGCCTCTGGACCTTTGTGATGTCGCCATTGTACCTTTACCAGTCTGGTTTCCTTGTTTCGTGACTTCCTTACCTTAAAATCCGTGATGGCTTCTGGTTCCTCTACAAAGTTTAATTTATTGTCCACCTTTATGTCATTTAACGACACCTATTTGGTCACGTCTGCTAGACGTTTCCTCAAGTCAGACACATGAAACGCATTGTGAATGCCTCACAATTCTTCCGGTAGGTCCAACCTATACGCCACTTCTCCAATTCGTTCGGTAATTTTGAATGGTCCGATGTAACGTGGGCTCAGCTTCCCACGTTTCCCAAATCGTACCACTCCCTTCCAAGGGGACACTTTTAACAATACGTAGTCTCTGACTAGAAATTATATGTCCTTCCGTCTCTTATCCGCATAACTCTTCTGTCGATCGCGAGCGACCTTCAGTCTTTCACGTACCTGGACTATCTTGTCCGACGTCAGTTGCACTAATTCAGGCCCGGCTAACTGCCTTTCTCCGACTTCGTTCCAACACAAAGGTGTCTGACATTTCCTACCATAAAGTGCCTCATATGGCGCTGCCTTAATACTCGAGTAATAGCTATTATTGTAAGCGAACTCAATCAGCGGTAGATGCTTTTCCCACGATCCCTGAAAGTCTAAGGCACAAGCCCTTATCATGTCTTCCAACATCTGGATTGTTCGCTCACTCTGACCATCGGTCTGAGGATGATAAGCGGTGCTCATCTTGATATGTGAACCCATTTCTCTTTGGAAGCTTCTCCAAAATGTGGAGGTAAACCTGCTATCTCGGTCAGATACTATCGACGATGGCACACCAAGGCGGGGTACGATCTCGTCGATATACAACTTTGCTAACCGTTCCAATGAGTAAGACTCTCGTATAGGCAAGAAATGTGCCGATTTCGTGAGACGGTCCACAATCACCCATATAGCGTCATAACCTTTTGGGGTCTTAGGCAAATGGGTTACGAAATCCATCGTAATCTAGTCCCACTTCCACATAGGGATCTCCAAGGACTGAAGCTTTCTGTAGGGCCTTTGGTGTTTGATCTTTACACGCAAACACGTCATATAGGTCTCTACAAAGTGAGCTATATCCTTTTTCATCCCAGGCCACCAATAGTCTCGTCGTAGATCTCCGTACATCTTGTTCGTTCCAGGGTGAATCGTGTACTTTGATTTGTAGGCTTCCTCTAAGATTACCTTCCTGAGCTCCCCGAGTCTCGGGACCCAGATTCTCCCACTAAGACACTTCACCCCTCGACTATCTTCCACTAGTGAGGTCGTTTGCCCTACCACTCTTTCCTTCTTAAGATTTTCAGCTCCGAGCGCCTCGTCTTGACATTTCTTTATCTCATCTAACAAATTGAACGTCACCTCGGCCCTCATGGCCACAATACTGGGGGTCTCACTTCTTTCCTTACGGCTCAAAGCGTCAGCTACTACGTTTGCCTTACCTGGATGATATTCGATCTTACAGTCGTAGTCGGTCAACAATTCAATCCATCTTCTTTGGCGCATATTCAACTCTTTTTGGTCAAAGAGATGACATAAGCTTTTGTGGTCCCTGAAGATCTGACACTTCGTCCCGTACAGGTAATGTCGCCAAATCTTCAAAGCAAAAACCACGGCCGCCAATTCTAAATCATGAGTGAGGTGCCGAACCTCGTGATCCTTTAACTGCCGGGAGGCATAAGCGATCACCTTTCCTTGTTGCATGAGTACGCAACCCAATCCAAGCTTTGATGCGTCACTGAAAACCACGAAATCATCAGAACCGTCCGGTAACGACAACACCGGAGCGCTACTCAACATATCCTTTAGCTCTTGAAAGGCTTCTTCTTGCTTTTCTAACCAGGCGAACTTGACATTCTTCTTGGTTAAGGAGGTTAATGGCGTGGCAATACGCGAAAAGTCCTTGATGAACTTTCGGTAGTATCCCGCCAGTCCGAGGAAACTTCGAACTTCTGACGGATTCTTTGGTTGCTCCCAATCCCGAATGGCTTCAATCTTAGACGGGTCTACCATGATTCCCTTCTCAGACACCACGTGTCCGAGAAACTACACCTCTCTCAACCAAAACCCGCACTTAGAAAACTTCGCATACAACTTCTCCTGTTTTAGTAGCTCGAGAATCGTCCGAAGATGACTTCCGTGCTCCTCTTCCGATCCTGAAAATATCAGGATATCGTCAATGAACACTATCACAAACTTGTCTAAATAAGGTTGGCACACCCTATTCATTAGGTCCATGAAAGCTGCCGAGGCGTTGGTTAGCCCGAACGGCATCACCAAGAATTCGTAGTGTCCATACCTGGTTCGGAAGGCGGTCTTTGGCACATCCTCCTCCCTCACCTTAAGTCGGTGATAACATGACCTCAAATCTATCTTAGAGAAGTAACTGGCTCCTTGTAATTGATCGAACAGTTCGTCGATCCTCGGTATAGGGTACATGTTCTTGATCGTGACCTTGTTGAGTTCTCGGTAGTCTATGCATATTCGCATAGTACCGTCCTTCTTATTCACGAAGAGAACAGGCGCTCCCCACGGAGACGTACTTGGTATAACGAATCCCTTGTCTAACAACTTCTGCAACTGAGTCATCATTTCCTTCATTTAGGACGGCGCCAATCATGCGCGGGAAATTGGTGCAGCTCCAGGCATCAGATCAGTTCTGAACTCGATCTGACGATCTGGGGGTAGACTTGTCAAGTCATCCGGAAATACTTCAGGGTACTCGCTTACTACACGTACATCACCCACCCCACGCTTCTCCTTCTTGGCGTCCAACACGTACGCCAAGAATCCTTGACACCCCTTCCTCAAACACTTAGTAGCCCTAATCATAGAGATAAGGCTAGTCTTTCTATCCCGACAATTCCCATAGATCACTACGGAATCCCCATCCGGTAACCGAATCCTGACAAGCTTTTTGTTGCAAACGATATTCGCATCATTCGCGGCTAACCATTCCATTCCTAACACCACGTCAAACTCTCCTATTGCCATGGGATATAATTGCATAGACACCAACCTCCCTTCTATATCTATGACACAATCCTCTACCAACTCCTTAACGTAAACACGATTATCATTGGCAGTTTCCACCTCTAGTGCTCTCTCCAAACGTCTAGGCCTCACCCCCAAACATTTCATAAAAGCATGCGATACAAAAGAACGATTTTCTCCCGAATCAAACAACACCTTGGCACATAGAGAGTTCACTAGAAATGTACCTGCCACAACGTCTGGAACTTCCTCCGCCTCTTTCGCCGTCATGCGGAACGCACGTCCCTTCAGACGTGCTCTGCTCCCTTATCATTTCCTTTCCCTCCTGGCCGTTCGCCATACTGGGCTGATCCCCCTTTCTTCAATTGTTGGCACTCATACCGCCTGTGGCCAGTAGCCCCACATTGGAAGCATGATCTCCCACCACCCGGGCAATCCTTTGACAAGTGACCGGGTAATCCATACCGGTAGCATGAGTTTGAACCTTCCATGCACTCTCCCCGGTGCACCTTATTACATCTCGTACACGATTTCCCAGCGGCATCCCTGTTAACACGGTTTTCTGGTCGGAACACTTTCCCTTTTCTTGAGTCATTTCCCGAGCCATCCCACTTATGTTTCTCACCACCTATCTCAGACGTCTGACGATTCTTTTCCTTCTCAATCAACTCAGCCGTATTGATGGCCGCCTGAAAGGTAGTGGGATTTCTTGCCAAAACAAATTCCCGGATGCTACACTTCAGCCCATAGATGAAACGTTCCACTCGACGTTCCTCCGTCGGCACATACAAATCTGCGAAGCGAGACTTCTCAATAAACTTAGAAGTATACTCCCGCACCGACATTTCCCTCAGCTCCAAACCCATAAACTCTTCTTCCAACTTTTTCACTACCGTGAGTGGACAAAACTGCGCTTTAAATATCTCCACAAACGTTTCCCACATCATTCCCTTAGCCATTGCTTAACCCTTTCCCCCAGTTTCGGCATCCCACCAATAAACTACATCAGACTTCAACATAGATAGGGCAAACATCACCCTATCCCCATCGGCACACTTGCAAGTATCAAATACCAGATCCATCTCCTTCACCCATTTCATTCCTAGGACGGGGTCACACTCGCCCTTGAAAGTAGGGGGCTTGCATGAGGCAAATGCCTTGTAGCTGCACCCTTTAGCTGCTGACTCATTCACCATCAGAGGGGTTGATTTCGAGTGACTTCCTGTACCAGTCTCTATCGGGCTTGACAGTTCCACACTTTCTCTGTTCTCACTCGCCTCTTTGCTTCCCGAGGCTGACTCATTCTGCTTGGTAAGGAGAGCTTGCAGAGTCTCCTGAATTTTACCCTGCTCAGCAGCCAGATTCTCTCGAGTGACAAAAGTAGATCCACGGCCTCGACCACGTCCCCTCAGCTGATTTACCCTTCTTGCAGAAGTTGAACTCTCCTGATGAGAGTCTTCTTGGTGTATGGGGATTTCCACACTCCTCGCCCTTCTAGTCACACGAGTCGTTCTTCGGTTCGGGTTTCCCCCATCCCCGACCACTTGGGTGGTGGCCTGGCGGGGTGCTCTTCCCCGACCCCTTCCACGACCCCTAACTCTTACGCGGGTAACAGTTGCCCTCGTGGGTTCCAACGGTCCGTTAACTAGGACCTCCTCATCTTGATTTCTTGGAACAACAGATACTTACCTTCTCCTCAATGTTCTCCCAGCCATAGCGTTAAACTGAAAGAAACCAACAATTAACCTTTGCTAGACATGACACAACAAATTTGCTATATAAGGCAATTTAAGCACGCACATGTACCTGTAAGTTCGTAATTACACTGGCCAGGTGTAATCCCAAACTTACCTTACACGTTTGTCCTTCGCACCTTATCCCTAAGCGCATTTATAGTGATCGTTCCTAGAGGCAATCCTATGTCTCGGCTATGTTCCTCATCTTACAGTTTAAGTTTAGGCCCGATTGGTTACCTAAATCCGTTAAACTAAGGCTCTGATACCTTTGTAACGTCCCAAAAAAACATAACATGCATTAACATAGAATAAGCATTCGAATTACAATATAAAACTTGCCTATAAACATTCATGATTCTAAACTTAGACAAAAATGTGCAGCGGAACTTCTAGTCCACAACCGAGAACTTCTATCTATACTATAACCGCCAAAACTTGGAGTCTCTCTAAGCTCCACTCCTTCGTGTGTCCTCTCCTAGTTCTTACCGGAAGAACCAGCGGTACGCTTACCTGAAAATGGTTTGGTTTTTGAAAAGCATTTTATTTAAAACAGTTCACATTCTTCATATAATCATCATTCAAGGTTCACACAGGGTTCAAGGATCGCATAAGCTACCACGATCGGGGCCTAACGGACACCCTCTCGGCTACATCGGAGTCCTAGTGGACCCTCTTCTATCCGAGTAGGAAGGAAACAAATTCCATCCTACAAGCTGACCACATATGCCCAAGGGATTATCGTATCCCAAGGTACCCTGATCCCACTGTGTAAACCGACTCCACATAGCATACAAATAACGTATCGTAATCACATGCATGAAAACTTTAAATATCATTTCATTTGCTGAATAAACCTCTTTAAATAAGACATGCAGTTCATGGAAAGCATACATGACGGATATAAAACAGTTCATGCTTGTAAACGAAACCATCATCAGTAAAACATAGTACGTCATAAAAAGGGTTTAGGGAACTCACTTTGATGGTATTGTACGCACTCTCGTTCTATTCTCGAGTTACCTAAGCTTAGCACCTAAAAGATCAGACGTTTCTCAATCAGTTACAGGTATCCGGACACTACTATCCGGTAACAAGACTTTCCGGGTACACACCCCTTACCAGGTATACGGACTTACCGGGTATACCCTACTTACCGGATACAAGAACTTACCTGGTACTAGGGCTTTCCGGACACCACACACCTTACCGGGTATTAAGCACCCGGTAACCCAACCTACCCGGTAAGACTATCTGTCCGGTAACTTCACTAGGATTCCTACCCGGGAACATACATCTTACCCGGAAAGTACTGCAACACCCGGGGAAACTCCCTATATCCGGTAACTACGAACTGAATGAAAACCCATTTTCCAAAAGTGATTAAAAACTGATTGTCTGCTATAAGCTCGATTAGACAAACATTTGGGTTCACTCACCAACCATAAACACTGATAACGCCTCTTTTTGGCGTTATTTTCGGTACTCAAACCAATGAGATTGGCTTGTATTCTAGCAAAAAGGCGTGGTTTTTACGATTTATCTAGTGAAATATGTAGGCTATCTAATAGGCAGTGATCATCGAGAAAAGAAGCTAAAAAGAGTCCAAAAGAGAGCCAAAACGAAGCCCAACGGAAGCCCAAGACCCGCGCCCGAACTAGGACCCGAACCGCGAACCAGAAACCGACCCACGCACCATCTGAAAGGCGCGCGGTTTTCCACGCGACTTGCAGGTCGCGTGGAAGGTCGTGTAAGTGCCTGTTTGTCGTTTTCAGCTTTATTTTCCGGGTGTTAGGTCATTATTCAGCACGCAACACACACGACGACTACGGCAGCTGAGGGGGCGATTTTGGGAAAGATTCTACGCCTTTCAGAGCCACGATAGAGGATCAATCAAGGAGCAATTTACGACGCGAAGCGGATTAGAGCCCGGAGAAGGGAGTTCATCACTACATCTTTCACATTCACCACGATCACATTCATTATGTTTACATACACTTTCGTCTTTCTTTCTCTTGTGTTTGAATCCACCACCGACATGAACTAATCTGTTCATGTTGGGGGTTGGAATGAATTTGGTTTGTAAGCATATGAACAGATGACTTGAACGTTTATCAGTTTTCCTATTTAATGAATGCATGTAATTTGGTTTTTAATGCTTTTGAGAGTTTAGCTAGTTTTCAATTGTTTTGTTGTTTCCAGTTGAGTTCGAGAGAATTAAGTGTTAACTAGAACTAGGAATTACATGTCTAAGGTGAGAAAGGGGATAGAGATATACCGAGTAAGCCTTAGTCCTAATTGAACCATTTAGGTTGAGATCGAAAGATAAAATCTATACGTTCATAATAAATCTTGCGCTTAATGTGTTTTGGAATCCATAAGTTGAGATCGAAAGATAAAACTTGTCCTTTTCAAAATAAAACCCGTTGTTGCTCGAAAGAGAATAATGGTGACTTTTAAAGATTGGGTATTCATTAAGGGAATAACTGGTAATCGTTTTAAGTCTGATATTCGTATGTGAAAACCTAAGGATTTCCAACCCTCAACTGTTTTCTCTATCGGAAGTTTCCAAAGCTGTTTACTGTCTTTTGTTTGATTTATTTTCTTGCAATTAATTAGTTTAACACCAACCAATTCAATTTCGATAGTTCAGTTAATAGAGCTTATAGTAATTGTGATACTTAGTTCCTAGTTCCCATGGATTCGATACTCGTACTTACCGTACATTATTACTTGATTTCGACACCGTACACTTGCGGTTAGATTTAGGGGGTGATACCCGCCTATCAAGTTTTTGGCGCCGTTGCCGGGGAACTAGTTGCAACTGATAGCACTACCAGCTACAGGCGCTATTATATTGAACATTTTTTTGTTCTATTTTGTTATTTTATTTCATCACTTTAAATTTCTGGATTGCTAAGTTTGTTTATTTTCTTTTCAGGTGCTAGTTGGTTTATGCCAAGGAAAACCCGAGGGAAAGGAATCGAGCCGATCGATCCGGAAATTGAGAGGACTGCACGTCGCCTACGTAAAGAATCAAAAGCAAAAAAGGATTTCAAGATCAAGATGGACGACGAGAGACCGCCTGGTAACAACCCACCTCCACCTCCTCCGGCGAGAGTTCCGATGCGGTCATTTGCCAATCCAAACGTGGCAACCGCATGGATAGGCATCCAACCGCCCGCCACTGCAGCAAACTACTTCGAGATTAAGCCGAGCACCATCGTAATGGTGCAACAAAATCAATATGGAGGGGCACCGACTGAAGACCCTCATGCACATCTTCGTGCATTTGAACGGATCTGCAACACGTTCAAGATCAATGGGATGGAGGAGAATGCGATAAAAATGAGGCTATTCAGCTTTTCCTTAAAGGGTAGAGCTGAAATTTGGATAGAAGGCCTACCACCGGACTCAATCACCACCTGGGCACAATTGAAAGTTGCGTTTCTTCAGAAGTTTTTCCCATCGGGAAGAACTACGCAATTAATGGCTGACATTACTCATTTCGCGCAATGGGAACAAGAGACCTTATACGAGGCAGGGGAGCGATACAAAGATATGTTGAAGAAGTGTCCTCACCACGGGTTACACGACTGGGTAATCATTCAGACTTTCTTTAGTGGACTTCACCCGCATTTCAAGAACGACATCACAGTTGTGGCGGGTGGAGCTCTAATGGATAAATCCTATGAAGAGGCATGTGATTTAATTGAGAACTTGGCTGAGCATAGTTTTTCTACTCCAAGAGCCGATGTTAGAAGAGTTGCGAGTGTTCGGGAATCGGATGAGCTGAAGGAACTGAAAGCTCAACTAGCATTTATCACGAACCACTTGAAGGGAGGCAACCCTCAAGAACCGGATTAGGATCAGTTTGTGCAAAACCACAACAATCAACCAAGGAACGACCCGTTCTCCAATACATATAACAAAGGGTGGAAGAAGCACCCGAACTTCTCTTGGAGTCAACCCGGTCAACAGCCAGGTAATTCTTCTCACTTTGCTAATCATCCTAATGCTAACAATGTCTATCGTCCTCCAGGTTTTCACCAAAGGAATTTAAATGAGGGACCATCCGAGGAGAAGAAGCCGGGGCTGGAAGAGATGATGATGAAGTTCATGACAAAGATAGACAACACGGTTGGAGAGTTAGCGAGCACGGTGAGCACAGTCAAGGCAACTACTGATCAGAACACCGCATCAATCAAGATCCTCGAAAGACAAGTGGGGCAGATTTCGGAAGCCCTACAAAACCGAGCACCCGGGAAATTTCCAAGTCAAACCTAAAGGACAAACCGGGAAGAATGTAATGCCATTTATCTGAGAAGTGGCAAGGAGCTGATCGAGGAGCCTACACGAGAACTGCCATCAAAGGAAACTGATCATAAAGAGAAAGAGGTCGAGATTGTGGAAACGGATGAGTGGGAGGCCGATGAAGATATTGAGATGGATGAAAACCCGAAGGATGAAGAGAACAAGAAGAGTGGAGAGACGAAGCCAAAGCAACCACCGGTCACGCCGGTGTTACCGAGAGTGCCTTATCCGAGCAGACTTAAATCACATAAGGATGATGTTAATTTTTCTAAGTTTCTTGATATATTTAAAAAGTTGCATATTAACATTCTTTTTGCAGATGCTTTGGCACAAATTCCCTCATACGCGAAATTCATGAAGGAGATTCTATCCAAGAAGAGGGCGACCGATCACCAGTCCACCGTTGCACTTACTTAGGAGTGTAGTGCAATTATTCAGAACAAGCTTCCCCCGAAGCTCAAAGATCCAGGGAGTTTTTCGATCCCTATTCAAATTGGGAAGTTTTCTTTTGATAAGGTATTATGTAATCTAGGAGCTAGTATTAATTTAATACCTTTATTTATTTTCAGGAAACTGGGCTTGGGTGAGGTGAGCCCAACATACATGACGCTTAAGCTCGCTGATAGATCGATCAGATACCCATATGGAGTGATAGAGGATGTACTCATCAAGGTGGGTAAGTTCTACTTTCCAGTCGACTTCGTGGTCATAGACATAGATGAAGATGAAGAGGTCCCGTTGATATTGGGACGACCATTCCTGGCCACGAGCAAAGCTCTAATCGACATGGAAGAAGGGGAGGTGACACTACGAGTTGGTGATGAGAAGGTAGTATTGAAGATGCTCGAGAGGGAAAGAGGCAAAGGTGAAGAGAAACCAGATGGTAAAGAGAAGCCAGATGAAGAAGAATCCGCGGAGAATCGCAAGTGTGGGCGAAGCAATTCCGCGGATACCGAACCAAGTTGAGAGCCATACAGTCGTGCCACGACTTTAACTACGGCGCTGGGTGGGAGGCAACCCACCAAGGTTAGTTTTCTTTTTAATTTCCAGTTTTCGAGTGTGTTTTATTTACGAAAAGCAATAAAAATGAAAAAACGAAAAAATCAAAAAAAATAGCTGAAACAGAGGCTTACGCGGCTTGTGCCGCGGCTTACAAACCGCGCGCCAAACCGCAGGGCTCTCTGTGGGTTTTCGAAACAGGGGGTTACGCGACTTCTTGCGCGACTTACAACCCACGCGCCAAACCGCGCGGGTTCCCCTGTTTTCGTGCCGTGTTCTTTTCCTGCTTTGTGTGTTTCGTTTCTTTGTTTTGTTCGTTTTCTGCTTTGTTTCCTTTTGTTTTTGCATTCCTTCTCTTTGTCTTCGCCGATATCTCTCGTTCGTGATTGCTCAATCTTTTAAGAGAATCTCCTCCGCCGGGCAAACAGGTACGTTCTAACTCTGTAGTTAACGAGTGGTGTATGATGTTCGTTCTTAGTAATCAACGAGATGCAACAAACCTAAGTTTCACTTAGGTTTAGGGTGCCTCACTTTTTAAACATCTACACACTCACTTTTATCCCTGTGCAAACCTCGGTTTCACCGAGGTTTGGGGTTGGCTTTTGTAACACCCCGCTTACCACGACACAATATTGTCCGCTTTGCCCCACTGGCTCACGGCTTTGTTCTTGGCGACCTGGCAAGGACTTCGCAAGGACTTCCCAGGAGGTCACCCATCCTGGTACTACTCCCACCCAAGCACGCTTAACCACAGAGTTCCCAAGGAACCCGCATGCTTGTGGCCCCAAAACGCGTTGTGTCTGGTAAGGCCAAGGTTTACTAATATACCCAGCATCTCTCCTGTCCACGACCGATGTGGGATATGCCTAAGGTGTTACACACACCCCCCTTAGGGACTCATCGTCCTCGATGAGGTTTGCCCCACCATCCCGAACGGCACAGGAGTGGCTCTGATACCATTTGTAACACCCCGCTTACCACGACACAATATTGTCCGCTTTGCCCCACTGGCTCACGGCTTTGTTCTTGGCGACCTGGCAAGGACTTCACAAGGACTTCCCAGGAGGTCACCCATCCTGGTACTACTCCCACCCAAGCACGCTTAACCACAGAGTTCCCAAGGAACCCGCATGCTTGTGGCCCCAAAACACGTTGTGTCTGGTAAGGCCAAGGTTTACTAATATACCCAGCATCTCTCCTGTCCACGGCCGATGTGGGATATGCCTAAGGTGTTACAAAAAGAATAACTGATAAAATAGAAGAATGGGCGATCCTATCAGTTTATAGAGGTTCTTCCTTAATGAGAAGTTCATCAAGGGTCTTTGATGTGGGAATCATCCAGTCAGGGACATTTACTCCTTGATTTCTTTTGTTCAGCGCTTCTTAAAAAATCAAGGGTTTAAGATGTCGTGCCTGAATGTTGTGTTTGAAATCACAACAGTAGATGAGATCTTTCGGTTGTTCGATGGGAGTGATGGGAAGTTCAGAGATACATTGAAAATGTTTTCATCCATCATAGCCAATAAAGAATATCCCATAGGGTTTGCTTATGACTTTCCCAGGGATGAAAGTCTCACCAGGAGGAAGAGATGTGTCAAGTGCAGAAAGGTCAGGTTCTGGACAAAGGACTTCAGCAAGAGAAAAACCAATACCTGTTTCGTTCCGTATACGAGGACCTGAGTCTGAAGGTTTAGACTTTTTCTTTGCAGAGGCCCTTCTTTTCTGATTTGCGAGAGGAGGAGGAGGAGGAATATCCACACAAGAAGAGACTAAGTCGATCTGTTTATTTATCAGCTTTTCGACATGATCCTTGTACTTAGATTGAGACTTCTGGATGGCTAATCTGATCTCCAACCATTCAGAGAGACCGTACTTCGTGATGGCTTCAGCATAGAATTTTTCGTACTGCCCGTTCTCTCTGAATATCTCGATTTCAGCGATTGAAACTTTGAGGGTTGATCTTCCAGTGATAAGTACCTTGTTGATTCTGGCAGGTCGATATCTGAAGTGTACCTTTTCTTTGCACCAGATTAAAGTAGATTGAGACACAGTTCTCTTTTCTTCAACGATCTTCTTGGCGTCTTCCCATTGCTGACGTTGAACTTCGATTGGAGTTCTTTTCAGCTTGGGGTCTTTCACCGATTGTTGAGTAAGCTGGATGGCGAGTTCTCTGTCTTTTTCTTCAGATTCCCTTCTTTCAGCGATTAGACGTTCAGCTCTAAGGTGATCCTTGTATTCCTTTTGTGAAAGTCTGAACTTTGGAGGAATAGAAGGAAGTTGATCACGCTTCAGAATGATTCGCTGATCTTCGAATCTCTTTATCATTGCATCTCTCTTTTTCTGATACTCTTTACTTAGCTTTTGAGGAGCCAAGGAAGGTCTGTTTTTGTGAGAGAGCATCTGTTCTTCAGGTTCATCAGTCTCAGAGATCAAATCCAAGACCAGGATTATTTCTTCAGCGTTCGGAGCTGGGATTATTGTTGGTGAAGTCGCAGCTGTAGAAACTTCAGCGATATCCTCAAACAGGGGAGAGGACTAGCTGAAACACAGCGATCGTACGAGTAAGAACTTGGGTAGAACAGAGATAGAAAAAGAATGGGATTAAGTGTATAGAGGTTTTATGGAGAGTAGAGCTGATAACGTGTATAGATAGAGGAGGGATGTAGTATAAGGAAGTAAGATTTAGTGTACCTGACAAACTGGCTTTGGAAGCAAGATCGTCAGATTTTCATCGTCTTCAGCGACACCTTTTCCTTTGCCCTTAACAGCTTCGGACGCTAAAGGCTTTGATTTGGTCCGCTCCCCTGAAGGTTCGTTTATCACGATCCCTTTAAGAGTTGTAGTCTTCTGAGAAGGCTTGACGATAAAGGAGTTATCATCGTCATCATCATCATTCTTTGGAGAAGAGGATGGTTCATCATCAGATAAGTCGATGGCTTCTTCATCTTCAGCTTCAGATTCAGATTCTTCAACATCTTCTTCGAGTTGCTCCCCCTCAGATACAGAGGTAAGCTTCTCGGTTCCCTCAGGGTTTTCATCTCCCTGAGGTCCAGCAGTAACTTCTTCAGTTGTCTTCTCACCCTCTTCAGTAAGGGTAAGATTTTCAGTCTTCTCCCCCTAGATAGACTCATCATGGGGAAGGTCTTCAGAGTTCTTCCCCCCCTTCCTCATGATGAGCGGGGGAGGAATGCAATGACTCAGCAGTTGGTTTTGGTTCCCTATCTTCTTGGCCAGGGATCCCCATATAATTTTCAATCGCTGCTACTCTGTCTTCTAGGCCAGTAATAGCAGGAGTGATCTTCAAAAGTTCAGCACGAGCCGCCGTAGTAAAATGCGAAGGTGCAGGGGCAGAGGCGGTCATGTTATTCAGGATATGCTACATCATTGTCTTCATTGAATTTACGTCACTCTTTACTGAATTCATGTCGGTCTTTACTGAACTCATGTCAGTCTTTACAGCAGTCATATCTCCCTAAAGATTTCCAACCGATGTCTTCAGCGTTGTGAATTCGCTGGACATGGATTGAACTTTTGTTTTGAGAGAGGTGTAGTCTGTGTAGATGTCAGCAAGAACTTTGGTAAAGTCACCAAGAGTTCCATCAACCTTCTCCAAATCATCTTTGGAGGCTTTCTGTTCAACCACTGTTGTCAGCTTGTTGAGATTCTCTCCAGCGTTTGTTACAGCTGAAGAGTTGTCTGAAAGAGTAGTGGTGAGACCTGTCAGCTTCGTATCCAGGTTCTTCAGAGAGGCATTGATGTCTCCTAAATTAGGAACTGTAACATATAAGTACTTTTGAACAGAGGAAAGCTAGAAGTTTGGGGTTCAGTTACAGTGTATATGGGTTGGTGTATACCTGCAGGAGGATTGTTGAATTCGTCAACACCCCTGTGTCTTAAAAAGAGTTCCATGTCGTCAGCTAGAGTGCGTGTACGCATGGTCATTTCTACAGGTCCTGCATCCATCATTCCTTGAAGAGTATCAGCTTTAGCTTCTGGAAGAATGACGGTTGCTCCAGTGATCGTGGTGAAAACTGGATTTGAGTCCAATGGAGTAGAGAGAGAAGCGAAGGTTGAGAAAGTTGGTTGGGTGCGGGGTTCAGCGTTGGATCCGCTGAGAATCACTTCTTCAGTCTGTAGAGAGACTGAAGGAGGTTGGGTCGATTCCAAGTTTATAACTTCAGCGTTTAGAGACGCTGAAGCTGGGATGGAATGGGTGGTTTGTTCAGCTGTGGCAGAGCTTACCACTGAACTTTCCTTCAGCTCTTCAAGATGAGCTGAGCAGTCTTCAGCATGAGATTGCTGTGGTTGCTCCTTGGTTTTCTTAGTTCTTTTGGAACCAAGTTGGGTAGAGGAGTGTTTCCTTTTTCTTGAAGGAGTGGAGGTTGCAGCTGAGGTATCAGCGGTGGGTTTTTCCACTGAAGGAGCTGCAGAAGTCGAAGAAGGAGGATTTAGATGAGTTAAGAGTGTAGAGAGACGTACCTCATTTTCCACTGGCTTGAATTCGAGTACCTTAGGGCCAACCTGAGAGAGTTTCAGGTCACCCTCTTGTGGGTAGTTGTCCTTCAGGCCTGTTTGGAAGATAGCGCTGAGAAATCTTGGGTATGGAACCCATGGTGGTCGGCCAGCGGCATAGTCTACTCTGAGTATAAGATCATCGTAGATTATCGATGCCCAGTCTATATGAAGACCTTTCAGCAATGCATAACCCATTGCTTGCTGAGGTTGAGCGGCTTGATCAGAGGAGCCGGTCTTTGCAGTCATGCAGCTTATCAAGTGAGCGAAGATGAAGTTCATCTCGCTGGGCATTTTTGACTTCTTGATGAGGGTCAGTTTCTTCTCAGGCTTCTTGTCCCTTCCAGTTTCCCATACATAGCCCATTGCATCAAAGAATGCAGTGATGGCTTCCCTATCAGCATGTATCTTGTGGTCAGGGAGAGGAACAAAAGGTTTTTCTTTTGTGGCGATGGGAAGGCTCAGGGCTTTGCGGATAATGGTAGGGGTGATCTTTATTGTGCAAAAATCAGTGGCGCAGAGGATGCAATCGATTTTTTTCGATGGGTCTTTGGTCGATGAGAGCTGAGAGTGTCTGGCAGAATACCAGAACTGAGATAGTAGTAGCTGATGTGCAGGAGGTGTTATGGTCAGGGTTGTAGAGAGGCAACAAGTTTTAAGGAGTTTCACAACATCATTCAGATGTGTGACTTTCTTTCGAGGAGGAAACTCGAGAAGCGCATAGAGGTTGTTTGTTTTTGTCCAATCAAGTTCTTCAAGAGTGAACTTGACCTGAGGAGCCTTGATGATTTCCAATTCCTCAGCAGCAACAGTGTTCTCAGCGGTAGGAATGTCAGTAGATGTCATTTCTGTATTATCAGTTCAACCAAAGATATAACAAATAAGAATAATCTTAATGTGGAAAGATTTTCCAATAAGATGGTTTGAATTTTGTCCATTTCATTCAGACAAAAATGTCTTAATGAAGATTAGGGTTTTTCTTGGTTTTGAAAAGGAATGCAAACCCAATAAAAAGTCTTGTTTTCCAGTTTCCTTTGAGGATTAGGATTCTGGAAAAACGTATGAAGAACAAGTTTAAGATATTTGCGTTTAAACTTGAAGAACAACCATGAAAGAAATGATTTCATTTTTGAAAAAGTTCTTTTGTTTGATCTTGTAAAAACAATGAGAAGATCATTAACAAGTTTTAAGAAACAGGTAAATAAAAGAGATATAAACCTGGTTCGTTGAAGAAGAAGAAGTTCTTGAAAAACTTGAGAGCACAAATGCAACAGTAAATCTTTTTCTTGCTAGGAGGAGAAGTTTTTCGCGTAAAGGAAAAATATAAACCCAAAATGTGTTTATATAGTGAGATTTGAGAGAGAGAAAAACTCGAGTGGGAAAGTTTTTCATCATGACACGGACACGTGTTTGCATTTGATTGGAAGGTAAACGAAATGTGCAAACGTGTGTCAGAAAAAGAACGTGCCGAGGCTTATCCGTTGCGATGATGTCACAACTGTCCTTTCATATTTTAGGATGTCTCTGAGGTTTTGAAAGCTCAGGGACACTTTTGAAAACATGAAGCACTGAATAGAAATATCAGTGTTGGTTTTAGAAATTTCAAAGTATCGCTGATTAAGGAATTTCAAAGTATCGCTGATGCAGTTTGTCTTGAAATCTTGCATTTTCATGCGATTGTCAGCGAAAGAAAAACATACCTTGATATCAGCGAATCAAGTTTATTCAGAGAGAAAATGATAGAAGGGGTTATACAAGTTGATTTTATCCTATCGCTGATCAAATGTGAATCGCTGAAGATTTTACTCTTCAAAGTTCAGCATTCCAAGCTCGCTGATGAGAAAGTTGAATCTTGTCTCATCAATAGGTTTGGTGAACAGATCAGCTAACTGTTAATCAGTTGGGATAAAGTGAATTTCTATATCACCATTCATCACATGATCTCTGATAAAATGATACCTGATTTCGATGTGTTTTGTCTTTGAGTGTAGCACTGGATTGTTGGCTATAGCGATGGCACTTGTGCTGTCGCAATAGATTGGAATTTTCGAGAGCTGAAGGTCATAGTCTAGTAGTTGATTCCTCATCCACAAGACCTGAGAACAACAGCTTCCAGCGGCTACATATTCAGCTTCAGTTGTGGAGGTGGACACTGAGTTTTGCTTTTTTCTTGTCCAACTCACCAGCTTTCCACCCAGGAGCTGACAGCCTCCTGTGGTGCTTTTCCTATCCAATTTGCAACCTGTAAATCACTATCTGAATAGGAGATTAGATCGAATCCTGAGTCTTTGGGATACCAAAGACCTAGATTCGCAGTACCCTTAAGGTATCGAAAAATTCGCTTTACAGCGGTCATATGAGATTCCTTAGGTTCAGCTTGATATCGTGCACACAAACAGGTTGCGTACATAATATCGGGTCGGCTAGCTGTAAGATACAAAAGAGAGCCGATCATCCCACGGTACAGCGTGACATTAACACGAATACCATGTGTATCCTTATCTAGTGTCAGCGGTGGTGCCATAGGGGTTTTCATAGCTGAACTCTGAGTTAAATCGAATTTCTTCAGCATATCTTTAACATACTTTCCCTGATTAATGAAAGTTCCTTTTTCATTTTGCTTTATCTGAAGACCAAGGAAATATGTTAGCTCGCCCATCATGCTCATTTTATACTCATCTTTCATTCTATCAGCGAAACGAGTACAAAGATCAGGGTTAGTAGAACCAAATATAATGTCATCAACATATATCTGAACAAGAATAATATGACCTTTCACTATTCTGAAAAATAGAGTTTTGTCAATTTTACCTCGCTCAAATTTTTCAATATGGAGATAAGTAGAGAGAGTGTCATACCATGCACGTGGAGCTTGCTTTAAGACATAAAGTGCCTTATCCAGTTTATAAACATAACATGGACGCTTAGGATCTGAGAATCCTGGAGGTTGTTCCACATAGACTTCTTCATTCAGCTTTCGATTTCGAAACGCTGACTTAACATCCATATGATATACTTTGATGTCTTTGTGTACAACGTATGCTAAGAATAGACGAATAGATTCTAGTCTTGCTACTGGAGCAAATGTTTCGTCGTAATCTATGCCTTCCTCTTGTCTGTATCCCTGAGCAACAAGTCGAGCCTTATTGCGGGTTATAGTTCCATGTTCGTCCAACTTGTTTCGATAGACCCATTTAGTGGCTATCACTGTTTTGTCAGTTGGTCTTCGAACAAGTTTCCAAACTTTGTTTCTTTTGAATTCAGTCAGCTCTTCTTGCATGGCGCTAACCCAGTTTGGATCTTTGAGGGCATCATCTATTTTCTTTGGTTCAATCAGAGAA
The DNA here is from genome assembly GCA_033807775.1 of Saussurea involucrata. Taxonomy (NCBI): domain Eukaryota; kingdom Viridiplantae; phylum Streptophyta; class Magnoliopsida; order Asterales; family Asteraceae; genus Saussurea; species Saussurea involucrata. The sequence goes on from CM066324.1 coordinate 27,507,357, forward strand.
ATAAAGATAACAAATAAACAAATATTACCTGCACTTCGTCGAGTCTGAACACCAGCGTTTGGATCACCAAGAATTTGATCAATTGGGTGATTTATAGTCCATCGCTGAGCCGGAGCGTTAGATGCTGAGTCAAACTGAACTGGAAGAGCTGAAGATGAAGCTTCAGCGACTTCTAGAATATCAGCCAAGAGAGGAGTAGGTGCAGATGTCATTTCATTCACTGATTGCTGAGAAGTAGATGGAATGTCTGAGACATTTGGTTCAGAAGAAGGTATAGTGTTTAAAGGAACAGTTGAGACCCATGATGTTTCAGCTTCACTATTCTGCATGTTTGGGATGATAGTAGGACTATCATCTTCAACTGTATGAGTATGAGGAGTGGGAATATCTTCTGAATCACCAAGATGAGAAAACATCCATTGATTCAGTTCTTCAGTATCAGCGGACGGTTTAGAGTTCGCTGAACGGGATTCGTCAAACGTGACGTGAATAGTTTCTTCTACAGTTTGTCTTCTTCGATTGAAGACTCTGAAGGCTTTGGAGATTGAAGAATATCCAAAAAAGATTCCATCATCAGCCTTAGGATCAAACTTTCCAAGGGTATCTCTGTTGTTCAGTATGAAACACTGACATCCAAAGATATGAAGAAAGCTGATTGAAGGCTTTCTCCCATGAAAAAGTTCATAGGCTGTCTTATTGAATCTTTTGACTATCAGCGACCTGTTTTGCGTAAAACAAGCAGTGTTGACAGCTTCTGCCCAAAACTGAGTATGCAGGTGAGAATCGCTGAGCATTGAACGTGCAGCTTCAATAATTGTTTTATTTCTTCTTTCAGCGACTCCATTTTGTTGCGGTGTTCTAACTGACGAAAAGTTGTGAGAAATACCCTAACTCTCAAAGAAGGAATCAAGAGAACTGTTTTTGAATTCAGTCCCATGATCAATCCTTATTGAGCGAACGGTCAAGTTATTCAGGGTTTCCATCTTCCGAACAAAGGTGATGAGTTCTTCAGAGGTGTCACTCTTAGAACGGAGAAACATAACCCATGTATAGCGAGAGAATTCATCAACTATGACCAGTGCATATTTCTTTCCAGCGATGGATTGTTTGTTAACGGGGCCAAACAAATCCATATGGAGAAGTTGTAGAGGAGATGACACTGAGGAGACTTGCTTTGACTTAAAGCTTGCTTTGGTCTGCTTCCCTTTCTCACACGCTGAACATAAAGACTCTTTGGCGTATGAGTGCTGAGGTAGACCAGTGACTAACTCTTTTGAAGAAAGAGTGTTCAGTGTCTTGAAGTTTAAATGAGAGAGCCTCTTATGCCATAGCCAGTTGACATCAGATGAGGCTTCTGAGAAGAAACAGGAGTTCTCTGTGGTTGTTGAGTCCATGTTTATTACATAAACATTTTCCAAACGATAACCGCTGAGAGCTATCTTCTCCTTTTTGTCAGCGACAAAGCAGGATTCCTTAGTAAAGATTAATTTGTTATCCATGTCGCAAAGCTGACTGATGCTTAGAAGATTATGCTTCAGCCCTTCAACATATGCGACTCTTCTGAAGGTTGTTGTACCATTAGATAGTACACCAAACCCTCAGGTGTGTCCTTTTCCATTTCCACCGAAAGTCACAGAGGGACCCTTCTCTTCCTTGTATTTAGCGAGCAGGCTTTTCTTTCCAGTCATGTGTCTAGAGCATCCACTATCGAGATACCAGATACCCTTCTTAACCTGCATTACAAAGGAAGATTAGTTTTTCTTGGGTACCCACTTAACCATGTGTACACGTTTGTCAGTAGGAGTAGTTGGAATGGAAGGTTCAACAATCTTCGCAGCATTTGAAGATTCATCTTTGTCAGTCTTCACTTTGTTTAATTTCTTAACCTCAATGGTCTTCTTTGCCTTGGGGGCAATGATCTTCACCTTATCTATCTTTTCAGCTTTGGTGGTTGTAGGGCACTTACTAGCAATATGATCAGTAAGTCCACAGTGATAACATTTCCTATAACTAAAAGTAGTTCTAGGACCATTTGAATGCTGAGCTTTAGATTTTAAAATAGAAGTACCAGCACCAAGTAAGCTATTGGCTTTTGAAATGGGAGGAACATTCAGTTCTTCGGATTTCTTACCAGAGACATCCACTCTGATTCTAGGAGTAGATCGTTGAATAGATCCACGCTGAGTAGATCCAAAGATCTGATTCCTTGATCCAGAGGGATGAATCACTAAAGCTTTAGAAGCATTCAGCTTAGGTACTAAGGTACCCTTCTGAGGATTTTGGTTAAAAGCAATTCCTTTACCTTTATCTTTAAAGATAGAGGTAGGTTTTGGATAAACCATTTTCTCTTTACCTTTTGAAGAGGTAGAAATTTCCACAGGGATAGGCGGTCTAGAAGAGGAACACTGAGAGGATGAAGTATCAGCGACTGAGGATATGAAAGTTCCAAATAAGAGCATGGAACGATCAGTGGTTGGTTCTTGAGTATCAGCTTTGTAACCAAGACCACGTTTATCACTCAGGGGAATCTGAGACTTAATTATCTCAGTGATCTTTGTTGAGGAATTATACCATCCATCAACAGTAGCTTTTCCAGCTTTCAATGCAGCGATAGCTTCTTCTCGTTCGATTTTGACTAGCTGATTTAAGTGCACTTGATCTTTAAAATCTTCTTCAATTTTAGAAAGATTTTCTATTTGAAGGTGACAGATTTTAAGCTGTTCAGCGAGATCAAGGTTTTGATTTTCAACTATTGTTTTGCCATTCATGGCTTCATATAAACTTCTAGTCAAGAGATCGATCTTTCGAAGACTATCAGCTTCATCAATATTTGCAATATTGGTAAAGAAGGAAGGTGATACCTGAGTTGCAGAGGTTGAAGTAGAGGGAATGTCAGAGTTGTCTTCCTCATCTTCAAGTTTGTCCATAAGACAAAGATTGGCTTCATCATCTTCAGAGTCAGATGATTCTTCCTCATCAGAGTTAGCCCAATCATAGTCAGCCATCAGGCATTTGCCTTTCTTCTTAAAGCTTTTCAGCTTCGCATACCTTTCTTTCAGTTTGGCGTATTTGTCATCTCTATTCCTGGGAATAAAGGATTTCTTAGGAAATGCTGAGTTTCTCGAAACTTTCTTTGACCTGCACTCGTTAGCGAAATGTCCTATCTTTTCACAGTTAAAACAAGTAGCAGTAGCCTTATCAATAGGAGCTGATGATCTTGGCTTGTAAGTAATGGAAAGAGGTTTATTCTTTCTGAACATTTTCTTTTTGGCGAATCTCCTGAACTTTTTAGTGAGGAGAGCGAAAGATTCATCATCATCTGAAAAGTCAGAATCTGATGACCTTTCAGAGTTACTCTCTAACCCAGTGATAGTGACCGAGGGTCGCTGAGTGGAAGGTTCCTCTGAGATTAAAGCAACAGGGGTGCTTTTGGAATCTTTTACAAGATTCTTCTTAAGATGACTCGATTGCTCATGATTCAGCATCGTGCCATATAAGGTAGAAAGGGTCATTGATTTTAGATCTTTTGACAGCTTGAGACACATAGAATAACTGTCCCAGCTTTCAGGTAAACATTCTAAAAACTTTGTCAGCACTTCAAAGTTAGAATATTCCTTACCAACAGTTTTCACTTGTTCTACAATAAGAACAACACAGCTTTTGTGTAGATAAGCTGATCGGTTTATTAACAGAGTAAGCATGATCAATTTTCACAAAAGGTTTAGCATGGAAAGCGTTGTTGTTCTTTTCACTCCTAGCAGAGACAAATGGCTTTGGAGTAGGAGCGGATCCTTTAACTCTCCAAACCATGTTTACTTTCTTGAAAATTTGATTATCTTTCTTATCAACACGAGAATTATAGAAAAGATTGGAAGGCCGAATCTGATCTTTTGAAAAATCATTTGATTTGACAAAATTCCTTGAATCAGATTTAATCATTTGTTTCTTCAAAGTCTCGGTTGCTAATCCAGATAATCTCTTTGTGAGTTTAGAAATCTCGGACTGAAAAATCTTTCTCTCTTTTGCAAAATCATCTTTCAAGCATTTAGCCCTAAATCCTTCAACTTTCCCTTTCTCATATTCTTTGATTAGAGCGTCTAATTCCTTTTCCAAATCAGATATTTTCAAAGAAAGTTCTCCATTCTTTTTAGAGAAAGATTTGCGTTCTAATTCAAACTTCTCTCTTTCTGAAATCAAAACCTTTTCAAAGTCGGAGATCTGTTTTGAAAGTTTTAGACACATAAGCTCAAGTCTCTTCTTTTCTTCAAGAGATTTGGTTGAAAGACCAGATTGCTTTTCATTAAGCATTTGTCTTTCTTTTTCAAAACTTTCCTTTTCCTTTTCAAAAACCTTTTCAAGAGTATTTATTTTACTTTTAAGCTCAAGGTTTTCACAGTTCAGGAGTTTACCTTTCTCTTCTTCTTCAGACATCTTTTCAGAACTATTCCAGATTTGAGATTTTAGTTCCTTCAGTTCCTTGATGTACTTGTTGCACAAATCATCTGATCGCTGGATATTCTTTTCATGTAGTCTTTCTTGCTCTATCTCAGTCTTCCTGATATCATTTCGTGATGATAGAACAGATAGCTTCTTTTTCAGCTCAGTGTTTTCCGCCTCTAAGATCGTTGCCTTTTCCTCAGATTTAGCAAGCTTATCAGAAACTTCAGATATTTGCAGTTTATGTTTTTCGTTTAACTTGCTGCAGAATTCCTCTTGTTGCTTCATATTCTTTCGATATAGCCTTTGAAATTCTAAACACTCAAAATTAAGGCAATACGACGACATTGTTACCTGAAAAATTATGATCGTTAATCGGTGTTATTTTGAAGAAAAATTGCGGAAGAAAATCAAAAATTAAATTTGAAAAACAAATCTAAAAATAAATTCGTTTCCAAGATTTAAGATCTGATTATTATCGAATTCGAACGAACGAGATCACTCTTCGAGAGTGAAATCTGCAAGATAAACAAACCAAGTTAGATCAAACACGACGAAAATAAATTACAAAAATAATAATAGTCGCAAAATAAGCTCAAATGCGTCGCAATGATTCTCAAACCGTCACTAAAAAAAATTCAAATCAATCGTTAAGATAAAAATTGCAACTTTCGTTAAAACTTTTAATCACGAGACGTGCGGTAACTCGGGTACCGACGAGAACTAACCAACTAAACTTACCGGATAAAATGTTTTCGCACAAAACACAACTTACCGGACGAGGAATGCTTACCGGGTAGAGAAGGATTCCGGATAAAGTTGACTTACCGGACGGAAAAAGAACTTACCGGGTGATGATGGTTTCCCGGGTAATTTGTGGTTCCCGGATGCGGTTACCGGACACAAGTTATCGGAGACTTGATTTGCGAATGAGAAGCTTTCCAGACAAAGATGGTTCCCGGATAAAATTGAGACTTACGGGACGAGGGTTGAAAACTTGTCGTAAATATGAGGTGCCAAGACTTTTAATAACAGAATCAACGAATGTCTTCAACAAACTTAACACTTAATAACAAGTCATTCAATCACAAAATATATATATATATATATATATATATGTATCTATATATATATATATATATATATATATATATATATATATGTGGATGAATATATATGTGTATATGATGAGCAACAGTGCAGCAAAAAAAACTTGCCTACGTATGCTAGGTTGCCAGAAAGAATATCCGGAAAGTGTATGTGAGATTGAGGTTACCGGGAATAAAAACAAAAGTATCCGGACACTTTTAAAAAAAATTACCCGGTAACTTAAGAACTATCCGGTAACTTGATGAGAAATATGAAACTTACCCGGTAACTTGATGTTTTATCCGGACACTGCGGCTGGGTTTTGCAAATCGGATCTGGGATCGATAGGGTTGCTTGATTTCACTCCTGTAGAGTTAGATTTTGACCAAAAACACAAAAACAAATACACCCAAATCGATTTCTGCGCAAAATATATCCTATTTTTCAATAACCACCACACTAACTTAAGAACACCAAAAAACTCAAGAATTGATTTTTTCAATTGAAATATTAAAACCTTTTGGGAATCGATATAATCACAGAAAAAAACAGCAGATAAATGCGAGTAAACAATCGAGATCTAACGAACGAATAATTAAATCAATGAAAGAACTTTGCAGACCCGATTGAAGAACCATTTTCTTCAAGAAAATTACTGCAGTCTGTCGAAAATATTTTGGATGCCTTCTGGACCTCAAACGATTAATCCAACCGATCAGAATGTAAAACAGGATGTCCCGAAGCTACTGGCCACAAATCGTGACGATCCGACGGTTTAATCTCCGGGAATAGACAAAACGGCTCGCTGCGTTTTCCATAAAATTTCACTACGAAAATTATACCTTTTCTCGGTTTCGTTCGATTTCTTTCGTATCTTCAAATCACCGATTCGGCTCTGATACCAATTGTTAATCCCAGTTTGATCAGGTAACAACAAATCAGTAAACAATAACACGAACAATTGATTATTTCAATCTGTCATCTCTCTCGTATTCAATAAATCAAGATAGTTACAAAGGTTAGAATGAAGAACACAACTATCTCTCTCTCTCTCTCTCTAATGAATCTCTTGGATGGCTAGTCAATTGCTAACCTAATTCTAAAGGTTAACATAACCTTAAATACCTAGGCCTTAAACACAATGACCCTTGACTCAACAATCTAATCTAAGCCCAATTAATAATAATTAAGGCTTTTACAATAATAAACCACTATAATTAAACTAATTACGCTTTATATAATTATTTATATATCTTTCTAATATGTAGGACATTTATGGTCCTAACATATATATATAACCTAAGAACATTCCATTCCAATCCCTTCAAAGTCATTTTTTTGTCAGATTTCATTCCATCCAAAACATTCTGCAAACCAAACGTCACAAAAAAGTTTAAAATGATGATGAAAAACATTAACATTAGGTGACATAAAAATTCAAGTGATTTGGATTTTTTTAACCCAAATGATGTCAACATAGTGACATCAAATGAGGTCAATCTATATATTAAAGACATATCATACGATGCCTTTGAAGGTGGAACGATTTGACAATATTATGTAAAAATTATATGACATATAATATTAATTTAGAAATAATTATTGATTGATTATGTGAGCTAGGAATACTGGAAAAATTGTTTTATATGAATAATTAGTATTTCTTGAATTTAAATTTCTTTATGATGATATAAACAAGAAAATATTTTCATAGTTATCGAGGGCCCATTTTTACCTCTCGTCCGGGGCTAAAAATTTCAGGAACGAGCATGGGTCTTAAGGAATTACTGTCTATCTATGGATCTGTCATTACTGATATACCCTACGAGGACCAACGTATGAGAGCGAGAGGTGAGGGGTCTAACGTTCAAACTAGAGATAGGGAGGTAGTTCAAGGGGATGAGTAACCTCGTAGAAATGTAAGATTGGTTCAAAGTTGGTTGGAATATTTGCTAAGTGTCTATCTCTAGAGTGTGTAGCTAGAGATCTGAATATGAGTCTTCAGAAGTTTGGAAGGTAAGAAATATTCCAAGTGTAAATGTCTAAAGTGTGTTATCAGCGATCTGGAACAGAGTTTTCATAGATATAATATCGTCTATGTAGTAAGTCTGGATAGGAACATGCAAAGTTCTAAAGAAGGTCAGACCAAGTACAAGACATTCCCGTAGAAGTTTTATCAGAGTTCGACTAGAAAGTCTGAATACTCATATTCAGTCTTTGGGACATAGAAGAATCACTCTGATGGTTTCTATGACATTGCTTTTGAAGACATGAACACCTAGGATACTAGAACAGGTGTCGGTGTTTCATTTGTCTTTCATGTATTTGTATTGTATCTTTAGCTTTTCTTTCCATGTATAAATACAGTTAGCTAGAGTGAGTTAGTTAACTTTCTCAATTTTGGTGTACGCATTACATTTGAATATTTCTCTCTCCATATTCATGTATTTTCTCTCAAAGATCAATACATATGACATTTGGGATTCAACTCATTGTTCTTGATTGATTATGTACTAGAATCTTAATTGTTCTTGATCAGTATACATATTTGGGCACCTATACGTACGCGAATCACGTGTAAAATCACGTGATTTTGCATATGTTTTGCCGTTCTCGTGTTTTCTTAAAGAGTCAGCGTTCTCATTTGAACCTCCATATATATATATATATATCTATACTACATATATAAGCATTTAGACACAAAGTCTTAAATACAAATTTTAAAGCACAATGTACAAGCTTTTAAAACATAAATTTGAAAAAACTCTTAATTACAAATTTTAATGCATTAGGTACAATTCATTGATAGCAGTAAATTTGAAAAAACTCAAGCCCATGCTCCATGGCTCCATCCCTTGTACGGCCCATCCAGCCCATGCTTTCTATAGTACGTTTATTACCTTACCTCCATCAATACCGATAGTACCTTATGAGTTATGACCATGCTTCTTCTACCTGCTCCTTGGCTAAAAAAACGCAGCATATAAACAATCAAGCGGGTGGGTTTTACAAATCAATTTCCGTGTGTTCGCTGCTTCAAGAATCCCAGGTACTCCTTTGTCTCAATTTCACTCTTAGCTTTAGGGTTTCATCAACCACATATCATCTACTCTCAACATTAGTAATCACAATATTCAACAACTCTCTGATCGATTTCAATCCATCCAGATTAGTTTATACAACTTCAAATGCCACTTTAAATGCCGATTAATAAATCCCTTGAACTAATTGCGAACAAGTACTACAATTTTGTTATGCTTGGAACAAAATTCTATATCAGTTTTGCATTGGAAAAGTTGTGCGTTCAATTAACACTCGAAAATCTGTATTCTCCCCGTTTTGGTGTTTATAAGTTTGAATCGCTCTCTTTGGAATTTTGAAGAAAGTGAAAGGAATTTTGGTGTTTATAAGTTCTTCAATTCTGAGCGTTTTTTGTGTTGAATCTATCATCTATGATTTCCCTTTTTCTGACTTAAATTTCACTTGTGACAGCCCCAATTGAAAACATTCAAGAAGAAATGGCAGTGTAAGTCTTCTATCTATATTCTATAGTTAAAATTGTTAACTTTAGCAATGCATATACCATCTTCATATTGAAGCTTGTGATTCATTTTAACCTTTGTGATCACATAGGTCAATCTTAGAACCCAAAGTTGAGATTTTCCCAAATTTTATTGAAGTTTTTAATTGATTGTTATTAATAATTAATAAACTTTCCTATATATAATATCTGTAAACCCAAGCATCTTTACATCAATCTAGGATTTTTATATGAAGGGAGAAATGTACCAATGGTTGTGGCATATGTCACTTCTGAATCAATATCTGACTATGAAAGAATCGAGTAGAACTGATTCGGTTGGTGCATTAAGTTGTGGGTATGGCGTATAACTTAACGTTTCCTCTGCTGACTATTCTTTTTGTTAGGATTGCTTCTGCTCCGGGGAAGGTTCTGATCACGGGAGGTTACCTGGTTTTGGAGAGGCCTAATGTCGGGATTGTACTAAGTACAAATGCTCGATTCTATGCAATTATTAAGCCACTTTATGATGAACTTAAACCAGACAGTTGGGCTTGGGTGCGTATATTTTTCCTTCAACTTTAGTGCTTCTTATGCTCACGTAGGAGATCCTATATTCAGCTGATTATGTATTTAGTTTTATTTACTCAATGTGCGATTTCACTTATCTACAATACCAATATGGACATGTATGTAAGTCTTCTATCTATATTCTATAGTTAAAATTGTTAACTTTAGCAATGCATATACCATCTTCATATTGAAGCTTGTGATTCATTTTAACCTTTGTGATCACATAGGTCAATCTTAGAACCCAAAGTTGACATTTTCCACAAATTTTATTGAAGTTTTTAATTGATTGTTATTAATAATTAATAAACTTTCCTATATATAATATCTGTAAACCCAAGCATCTTTACATCAATCTAGGATTTTTATATGAAGGGAGAAATGTACCAATGGTTGTGGCATATGTCACTTCTGAATCAATATCTGACTATGAAAGAATCGAGTAGAACTGATTCGGTTGGTGCATTAAGTTGTGGGTCTGGCGTATAACTTAACGTTTCCTCTGCTGACTATTCTTTTTGTTAGGATTGCTTCTGCTCCGGGGAAGGTTCTGATCACGGGAGGTTACCTGGTTTTGGAGAGGCCTAATGCCGGGATTGTACTAAGTACAAATGCTCGATTCTATGCAATTATTAAGCCACTTTATGATGAACTTAAACCAGACAGTTGGGCTTGGGTGCGTATATTTTTCCTTCAACTTTAGTGCTTCTTATGCTCACGTAGGAGATCCTATATTCAGCTGATTATGTATTTAGTTTTATTTACTCAATGTGCGATTTCACTTATCTACAAGACCAATATGGACATGTAAGTAAGGGTATTTCTTTTGGCGGTAAGCGCTTACCCAGTAAGCATTCGGTAAATGCCCCCCTAAATATTTATGTTGTAAACCCAGTAGCAGCAAAATAAGAACATCTAGGTGAGATCGTAATTACAAACTTTAAAGCATTTAGATTAACACTTTAATCTATATCTATAATATGTTATAGAGCATTTAGATTAACACTTTAAATTACAAACTTTTAAGCATTTCATACTACTTTTTAATGCTTAACTTCTTAAAATCTTGTAACTGCAATTTATCAACCATGATGTACTTTGTCTTCTCAACATAGATTCTTGCATTTGAAGTCTAACCATATTAGGATACTTGGTATCTTGTAAAAACTAAATGTGAAACAGGTTGGTAAATAGATCTTTTGGCAGGTTATAATGCCAGGTTACCATCTTTGCTTGCTTAATCTATTTTTTTTGACTTTATGCGCTATAGGGCTTTGGCTATGCCATTCGATGGTGGTGGTTCTATCATCTATGAATGATTTTTCACGCTTTCAGCAGGTAATATGTATATTACCTTTTATAAAGACTTTACAGAGAGGTGATGTTTGAACTGTATACGTTTTTTTGGGCTGTTGTTAACATCACAGTTGTTGTATGTGTTTCCCATTTATGGTTGTTGTTACCAAAGAGCTTCGGCTCAGTTGGTACCCACCTCCGTAAAACCCATGGGCCCACTGGAGAGATTTGTGGATGAAGGTCACGGGTTCGAGTCTCGGCTCGTGCTCACTCCAGTCGGTGCCCCACTGGGCCAGGAGAGTTGCCCGGAGCTATTCCTTGTGGGTGGACACTGGCTGGTGCCAAAGGCACCCAGGGTCGGGATGTCCCCGCCATTTCACACTTTTTTGTGGATTTATGGCTATTGTTGATGGTTGTAGATTCTATTCATTTATGACATGTTAATTAATTAATTTATAGATCATCGTTCAACCCATTGTTACTAATTATATATATAATTGCAAAGTAATTATATATTTGAAATTAATTAATTTTGAATGCAATGAGCAGGTGATTGTAAGGGAATCATGTAAACGACCCCCAAGATTTGGTGGACTAGAACCTTACCCGGTAAGTAAGTGACAGTGTTCAATTTTGCTGGTAAGCACTTACCCGGGTAAGATTTTTGGTAAACGACCCCTAAGATTTTCCAAGGTTTAGGAATATGAAGTTATTTTTTTTTAATTTAGAGTTGTTGGAAAAAGGTTTTGATGTATTTTATTTTTGTTGTTTCTTTTGTTTATGGGCATGGCTGTAGTTTATTGGATGTAACTTATTTGTGAGTTGGATCAACATATGTGTGGCTTCAATAAATTTAACAAGGATGTATTGTATTGTATAATGTATATATCCTCGGTGACGTTGACATGCATATTTATGTTTAAGAAGTATAATGTTATTTCTTTGTGATCCGGAAGTCACTCTTTGAGTTGCAAAATATGTAAAACGATGAGTTACAAACATAGACTTTCCAACTACACCCGGAGTAGATGTGGGGTGCAATTGGATGTTCTTTCTATAGAGGGAGAGGCATAGTCGAACCCATACATGACACATGCATATAGAAACCTTGATCAAGTAGACATGTGCTAAAAGAAACTGAATCGTTGTTTCAAATAGAGCCAGTTCATGATAACATTATCGTTTAAATCTCCTTTGACAAAGCCACAAAAGCTTTAAAATAGTTTACATTCACGCCTCCCGCCGCATTGCGCGGGTACACAACTAGTATATATATATATATATATATATATATATATATATATATAGAGGCTCACTATTTTGTAAACTTTTTTTCGTGTAAACTTTGGATTTCATAGGTTTTTAATGAATTTTTTTCATGAAATTGTTTATTTTGACGAAATTGTTTATTTTGATGAAATTGTTTCATATCATTCATTTCTTGATGAAATTGTTTCATATCATTCATTTCTTGATGAAATTGTTTCATATATTTGTGTTTTTTTATTGAGTTTCATATATATTTTTTTCATTTCTATGAAACTTGATGAAACTTTTTCGTTTTACATAAAAAAACACAAATATATGAAACAATTTCATTAAGAAATGAATGATATGAAACATTTTTATCAAAATAAACAATTTCATCAAGAAAACCTATGAAATCCAAAAGTTTACAAGTTTACACATATTTAGCAGTTTACAATTTATTATCCCCCTCTCTCTCTCTCTCTCTCTCTCTATATATATATATATATATATATATATATATATATATATATACAATCGAATCACTTTTTCGAGAAATACGAGACATCTAAGTCATATAAGTAAAGAGATCTATTCAGTGATAAGAAAAAAGAAAAAAAAAACGTGAACGGGGACTGGATTGATGATAAAATAGAATCCTGGGTTGCAAACAGTGATTCGATTGATGATGAAAGAAGAGAATTCTTCGTTCAGTTCTCCACCTTAAGGACAGAAAAAGGGATTGATCAAAAGAGAGAGAGAGAGAGAGACTTGAGATCATGTGAGACCAAGCCATTTTCGTGAGACCCGTGAGACCAAAAAAATAACACTAAACCTTCACAGTAGAAGTCTGTGAAGGTATTATGAAAATAAACCTTCACAGTGTTTTTCTGTGAAGGTTTCTGTTTTGCTTACCTTCACAATGAATCGTTGTGAAGTTTTAGTGTTATTTTGTGGTCTCACGGTCTCACGAAAACAGGTTAGTCTCACATGAACTCAACCCTATATATATATATATATATATATATATATATATATATATATATGAAGGTTCAAACGAGGAGCGCACCAAAACGTGAGAACGTGAGGAGCAATTGACAGTTATGAATCACATGTGATTGGCAGTTGTGGATCACATGTGATTCACAACTGATCTGGAGGAGCAATTGACAGTTATGAATCACATATGATTAACAGTTGTGAATCATTAATGATCCGCGACTTGCCACCTCGCGCCACGCCTCGCGCCACATCTTGCGCGAATTTTCGATTTATTCCGATTTTTTAGCAGTTGTTGATCACATGTGATCAGAAGCATGGGAGTGCTCCTCACGTTCTCTTAAATTGATGCGCTCCTTGTTTGAACCCGCCTCTATATATATATATATATATATATATAGAGAGAGAGAGAGAGGGAGGGAGGAGAGGTTTGGGAAAACCCAAAAAATTTGAAAAACTAAGGAACACATTGGTAACCGCTCATCTGTATGGTATATACATGTGCATACAAGTGATTGAAGTTGTTTTTTGGTTTTTATGCACATGTGCATACCGTCCAGATGAAACTATTATCAGGGTGTTCCTCAGTTTTTCATTTTTTAGTCGTTCCCCTGGTATATTTGTATATATATAAGGGTTAAATTAAAAAAGAACTAAAAATATATTACAAAACTGTGAGAACCAATACACATTTTTTTATATGATATTTTTTCATCAAATGTTAGGATTTAAGATATTTTGTTTCACATATATTTTGTTTCATAATATGATACTTCACATGGATTTGTTTCACCACGTGAATATTTTTTACGAGTATTTTTCATTTCATTAGGTGAATCAAAAAAAAATTCCACATGTAATTCTTTCACAAGGTGAACACGAACTTATGTGAAACAATATCTTAAATCACAGGTTTTGATGAAAAACATCATGTAAAAGAAATATTTTTAAACTAGTTCTCACGGGTTTGTAACATATTTGTGGTTCTCATTTGATTATCGTCTTATATATACACACACACACACACACACACACACACACATATATATATATATATATATATAGAGAGAGAGAGAGAGAGAGTAGAGGTTTAGGATAACCCCAAAAAAATGAAAAACTGGAGAACACCATTCATCTGTACGGTATACACATGTTCATACAAGTAATTAAAGTTGTTTTTTGGTTTTTATGCACATGTGCATTTTCCTCAATTTTTTATTTTTTTAGTGTTTCCCCTTATGTGTGTATGTATATATACATACATAGAGAGAGAGAGAGAGAGAGAGGTTCAAGGGAAAAACTCAAAAATATGAAAAGCTGAGTAACAACCTAGTAAGTAACTGTTCATCCGGAGGGTATGAACATGTGCATACAATAATTGAAGTGTTTTTTTTAGTTTTTATGTACGTGTGCATAGTACAAATTACTTGTCTATACAAATGTATATCGTCCACATGAACGGTTACCATGGTATTTCTTAGCTTTTCATATTTTTGTGGTACTGAACCTAACCTCTCACACACACACACACACACACACATATATATATATATATATATATATATATATATATATATACCCATAGGTTCAAATGAGAAATGCTAAGTGTGTGAGAAATAGAGAATTAATCCTACCCATTCATATGAACGTATAGTTCATATGTGAATCACACAGGGTCACATATGAACTCGTCCCTCGTATTTTACGAAACTACTCCTCTATCTTCTGCAGACCACGCGAGGAATTATCCGGTGCTTCGCCGCAAATTTTGACCAGATGAAGGGCTATGATCATTTATCTACTTCTCACACACTTAACATTTCTTATTTGAACCTTTCCATATATATATATATATATATATATATATATATATATATATATATATAGCCTTAGGTTCAATAGAGAAGTGCAAAATTTTAGAGAAATAGAGAAATGATCTTGGCCATTTATTCGGTCAAGATCGGTTATAATTGGTCAAAAGTTGCGGCTTTGACTGGTCAAAAGTTACGGCTGTTCCAAAAATAGAAGAGTATTTTCGTAAGTTTTACAAAACACACGGGCTGAGTTCATATATGAATCTGTGTGATTCACATATGAACTATACGTTCATATACGAACCTTTGTAATTCACATATGAACTCTTTATAAGTAATTCATATATGAATCTTGGGATTCATATATGAATCTTGTGATTCATATATGAAACTTAATTAACTATAGGTTCATATATGAATCAGTTGAACCAATTAACTGATTCATATATGAATCTTTGTGTTCATATATGAACCTTTGTGATTCATATATGATTTTTTTTAACAAATTCATATATGAACCTTTGTGTTCATATATGAACCTTTGTGATTCATATATGAATTTTTTTTAACTACTTCTCATATGAAAAAATTAACTGATTCATATATGAATCACAAAAGTTCATATATTAATTAGTTAAAAAAAGTTTATATGTGAATTACAAAGGTTCATATATGAACACAAAAGTTCATATATGAATCACACAGATTCATATATAAACTCGTCCCGCGTATTTTTTACGAAACTACCCCTCTATCTTGTGCAGACCACGCGCAGACCACGCGAGGATTTATCCGCTGCTTCTCGGTCAAAGCCGCCGATCTTGACCGAATAAATGGCTAAGATCACTTCTCTATTTCTCTAAAATTTTGCACTTCTCTTTTGAACCTCTCCCTATATATATATAGGGTGCGTTTCTTTTGTAAACGTGTCAATTCCAACAAACTTTACAAACTGAAATCCACCAATCACCTAATTTTGTTTTTTATATTTTGTTTTTTTATAAATTTAATTTGTAAGGGTATTTTAGGAATTTTAACATTTTTTTAGAATTTTATTTTTTAAATATATTATTTATTATATTTTCTTATGATCGTGATATTCATGAAACCCGATTCATGATCTTCATGATTCTCATCAAACCCAGATACATGAAGATGCCTATCGACAACCGACGCTTTTCTCCGATTGCCGGAATCTTGAATCCATTAATCTTCATGAAACCAATCTTCATGAATCTTTTTCTTCACGAAACTCAACTTCATGAATCTTTTTCCTAGTTCTCCAGTTTGAAGATGATGAAAAAAAGCTTACATTCTTCATGAAACCCATCTTCATGAAAAAAAATCATACAGTCTTCATGAAACCCGCATTCATGGAAAACAAAATCATTAAACCCAAAAAAGAATCAAAACTGAAAAGTGAAAATTACTTTAGAAACCAAAAATTGAAACCAGATTTAATCCAACAAGCAAATTCTTGATATCTTGGTGTCGTTGAACTCAAGAACAATACAGATCTGAAGAAACCAAAACCATATCTCATTCTCTTCCTCCTAACAAATGTCTTTCTTTTGTACTAAACCGGATCTGAAGAAACTAGAAACCATCTCTCACACCGCCGTCAAACCGGAATAAGCGACGAAGATGGGTTATACGAAGATGATTATTTATACGATGAAGAGTAAGACGATGACGAGAAGAAGATACATAAACTATTTCTAACACTGCCGTCATCCGAAATCTTTAGATGACCGGTTATGGGATGATCATTGATTATGCAACGAAGAGTAGGAAGATGACGATGATCATTGATTATGCAAAATCTACGATGATCGGTTATGAAATGGTGTCGCCACCTCCACATGAGTGGTTTTCCGGGAAGAAGAAAACAAAATCGTCATCTTCATGCTTTATGAGAGAGAAGACGGAAGATTAGGTTAGAAGAGAGAGGAAGAAAAAAAGCTTTTATTCATTCCCAAAATACCCTCACGTGTCTTCCATCACTATAAAATAGAATTAAAATGTTCAAAAAGTTACATTAATGCCATTGCTTTTATCATGACCATTGATGAGATGAACTAACGGTATAGATCGAGTTTGTAAAGTTTATTGGAATTGACTGGTTTGCAAAAGAAACGCACCCTATATTGTAACGCCCTAAAAATATGGGTAAACAAAAACTTTCATAAAACGAAAGAGCGGTATATAATTACTAACACATGAGCCATCCCAAAAGGAGGAAATACAAGTATTTGGGTTAAGTTACAAAGGTATTCAAATGGAAGATTAATGACAACCAACTAATCTAAATCCTATTGTAACATCCCCAGCCCACCATACATGATATTGTCCGCTTTGGTCATACCGTCTGCATAACAGCATACCGGTACCGCTCACAGTTTTGTTCCTGCCCGTACAAACATACGCAGGACGCACCCAGACCGCACCTAGTGACAGGCAAAAGGCCTCATGCAAGGAAGGTATCCATCCCCCCTTAAAAGGAAGACTTAGTTCCCCTCCTAGCCGATGTGGGATATCACAATCCACCCAACCATGTGGGATCAACGTCCTCGTTGACACATCGACCCGGTGACCGGCTCTGATAACATTTTGTAACATCCTTAGCCCACCGTACACGATATTGTCCACTTTGCGCATACCCTCTGCATAACAACATACCAGTACCGCTCATGGTTTTGTTCCTGCCCGCACAAGAATACACGGGACGCACCCAGACCGCACCTAGTGACAGGCAAAAGGCCTCATGCAAGGAAGGTATTCATCCCCCCTTATAAGGAGGACTTAGTTCCCCCTCCTAGCCGATGTGGGATCTCACACCTATCATGAGATCAAGATTACAAAAGGGTTGTCATCTCTAGCTGTATAGATATTCTATGGTTAGTGTCCCAAAGGTATGCCCCAAGCTCACACGCTCCTTCCTAAGACTTCTTAATGACGGCGCCGCTAGAACCTGAGATACATGTCAACATTCAACAAGTGTTAGGCCAAAGCCTAATGAGTTTAAAATAATTAATATCATATAGTCAAGACATGTACAAATAAGATTCTTTCATTCCAACTTCCACGACTAACTTTGAAATCAATAGGGGAGACCCATAACACCAAGAAGTTCCACCCAAAGATTCGAGATACCTTAGTGTCATGCGCATAATAGCGACACCAAAGGCCCGACACATCCGGGGGTGCAACAAAAGCATTGCCCCAAATGGCGAGGGTCTAAGCACATACCCATAAGGTGGTGCCCAAGACTATGTCCTCCTAGTGAACACTTAACTTGATTCATTCAAAACCCAACTTAGCCACAAGGCATACCAACATGTATAACCAGATGCAAAAGCTTCCGTTTACAACATATGATCATAATCAAGTAATAGAACCAAGGGGTTTCCTCATAGCATCATATAATATTCACCATCTATTAGACATGTACTTCATACATATATATACACATAGTCTCATGTAGAGTCATTATGCTCAATAAGTCAAGTGGGTTGGCTAGCTTAATCATTAAGACATTCTTTTTACCATAAAGGTAAGCTCATAACCATTGGGTATGAAACCCTAGATCTCAAAGGCATACGAACTTAGTACTAACATATTAAACTCATCAAGGTCTTCCATAAGCCATGGTTACCTCCATTAAGCCAATGGTTCACCTTGTTGATCCCATATTTGATCTCAACAATGATATTTAAACCAAAACTTATAAAACATAGAGTAAAATGATTATGAGCAGAAGCGTTTGATAAACAGTTTGGTTTAATTGTTTTGGTAGAAACACACAAGTAAATGATGAAGAAAGGTAATATACCAATGAATAAGCTCAAAGATTCATCTTCATTGATTCACCACAGATTTACACCAAGAACACCACAAAATGCGTGTTTTTCTCTTACTAATAACTATCTTTCTAGGTATGTGTGTGTTGTGCTTCGTTGCTAGAAAAGTCTGGTAGAGACCTCTATTTATACAAGACAAAGGGACAAACAGTACAAGAGACAAGATCGTGGGACGCTACATAGTACAACGATGAGTTTATGCGTCGATGAATAGTATACTGAGAAAGTTTTGTCCTCACAGAAGATGACACGTGGAAAGTTGAGGAGCGTGGCTTGTACTATTTGATCTTCAGAATCTTCGTACATCAAAGGCACGTGAGATACACACTTGTCTTGGTGTTCATGAGAGCCTTGATCTTCATCTTCAACATCTTCAGTTCCACATAGGCTCTGTCAGGTTTCACAGAGGCTCTATGGTCTTGGACTTCATTCTTCTCGGATGGTGATCAACATAGGCTTATGTGAACTTGGTGTATCTGACAGAGGCTTCTGCCAGTTTTGTCTATAGCCCATTTTTCAATACTTCTAAGTGATATACTCTTGAAGCTAACAATCTCCCCCTAAGTATTGAAAAATTAAAAATTAGAAAATTGCATAGAGCTTAGGCTAAAAGGACAAGAGGTGAAGATTCAACCTCTGTAAAAAGGAATATTTTCGTTAGGTATCATGCCAGAGGCATTTACAGAAGGTTGAAATTGAGAAGTACATGACTTGAAATTTAAAAGATAAAGGTTACAAAGAGTCATGAGAGCCTATATCTTGGCATCTGGAAAATCATTTAGCTTCTTTTCCCACACTTTTTCCTTCTTTAGCTCATGACAGAACTGTACGCACATGTCTCTGAATCTAAGGGTTGCGTCTTTGGCTTCTATTAGTCGATCTGCGTCTTCAAGGTTTACGAGTTCAGTGCCTCTGCTACTGAGTAGATCATGCTTGAATTGAAGAAGAGTTTCTATGGCATACTTTTGACAATCATACTCAACGAACAACTTCTTTCTACCTTGAGGATCAAGGAAAACGTATCCAACTCTGGGGTGTATTATGATGGAGTGGGGTTGGATGTCGGCAGAGGAAGGGCATCTGTCATCTGGGGCTGTAAGGGTGATATTTTTGACTCCAAGGTCCAGAGCCACTTGGAAATCAATAACACTGAAGTACAATAGTCGTTCCCTCATCTTGGGCTTTTCTGTATTCAACTCGCTCAGTGTAGAGGCCTTCTGCCTATGTGCGAAGCTCTGCCAAATCAAAAGGGTGGAGGTTTCGCAGTTCAGTGTCTGTGAATTTCATCTTGGACCCATCCTCTCTTTGCACATAGTATATATTATACCAGACGTTTCGACAAGTGGTCTACGAGAGTTTGACTCCAAGGACCTTTTTGATCTTTGAATTGGAGTAGACGTGCTCAACCATTTGTGCTTTGGTTCTGTAAAAAATTTCTGTGATCCCTTTAATAATATCCTTGTTTAGGGTTGGCTTTGACAGAGGGTCATTAATACCTCTGCTGTACATGTAGTTGTAGACCACTTCTTCCATATCTCTTTTGGGCACAGGAGGAGGAGGCATAGGTTTTCTTAGAGCATCCATCTCTCTAAGAACTTGGGCTACCCGATCCTCTATAGGTTTTGCAGTTTGATCAGAGGTGGGTTGGTTGATAGAGGTGGATTGAAATCCCAGTCCTCTTCTTCATATTAAACCTATTTTTCTGCCAGTTTTGTCCTTAGCCTATTTTTCAATACTTCTAAGAGTTATAATATTGGAGCTAACACACCTTCCCAAAATTAGGGTTTTCAAGAATGAAGAGATGAGAAATAAGCAAAATAGTAAGTAAATAACATGGATCTAGTTTAGGGTGGGTTAGAAAACTCACAATCTAGGTTTTAAGACCAAAACCTAGAAAACGGATGAAACCCTAATAGTTGAAGAAGTGGAAGTAAAGACTTGTAGTTGTAGGTGCTAAATCCTTGAGTGAGAACTTCAATAAATGCTTCCAAGTGTTCCAAGATTCACCATTAATGAGGGTTCTAAGCTTAGGTGGAATTTAATGAGGAGAGATGGTGGAGAGAAGGTAAAATTGTCCTCAACCCCAAAGAAAATTGTAAGGAAAGTGTTTTGCAAAAAGTGAGGAACAAGAGAGTTGAAAATCGATTTTTATTGCATTCTGCACCCGACGGGGTATAGTGCCCCGCGATTGTGCCCTATGGCACTCTCACGGGCACTCTCGCAAGATATGTACCGCGACCAAATTCCACCTCGGCAAGTATGACATGCGATTGTGCCTAGGGCACTTTCGCCGTGTCACTCTCTCACAGAATGTACCGCAAGCCTCATGCAACGACCTGAGAATTGTGACAAGCGATTGTGCCAAAGGCACTCTTGCTGTGTCACTTTCGCTCATAGTGTATAAAAAGTGGTACCTTGTGGGCGATTGTGACATGGTCCCATCCGACTCTTTCCCGAAACTAAACGAACCTGTCTAAAGTATAAAAGAGATTGGGGTAGCGCTTCTTCATATCCTCTTCGGACTCCCAGGTTATGTTGGCTCCTCGATGGTGCTTCCATTGTACCTTAACCATAGGTACATCCTTGTGCCGGAGTTTCTTGATTTTTGATTCTAGGATGGACTTCGGTTCTTCCACACAACGGTTACCATTATCGACCCGAATTTCTGTTAATGGAATCACGCTTTCTTCCTAGGCTAAACATCTCCGTAGAGATTACACGTGAAAGGTAGGATGAATTCCATCCATTTCTGGTATTAGATCTAGTTTATAAGCTTGGAGCCCAATTCTTTCCAAGATTATGAATGGTCCAAGAAAACAAGGGCTAAGTTTCCCGCGCTTTCCGAACCGGATAATACCCTTCCATGGCGATACCTTTAACATAACTCGATCTCCCACTTGGAATTTGATTGGTCGGCTTTTCTTGTATGCGTAACTCTTTTGTCGGTCTTGTGTCGCTTTCAATCGTTCCCAAAATTCTCTTACGTTATCCGCGGTTTCTTGTACAAATTCCGGCCCCGTGAATTCTTCCCCCCCCCCCCCCGCCTCAAGCAAGCAAACCGGCATTCTACACCTCCGGCCGTACAACACTTAAAATGGCGAGGTCTTGAGGCTATAATGGTAGTTGTTGTTGTACGCGAATTCCACCAACGATAGGTGTGTGTCCCAACTTCCACCAAAATCAATGACACACGACCGTAGCATATCTTCAAGAGTTTGTATCGTCCTCTCAGTTTTCCCATCCGTTTGAGGATGGTAGGACGTGCTTACCTTAACTTTCGTTCCCAATTCTCTTTGAAAGCTCGCCCAAAAGTTAGAAGTAAATTGGCTATCTCTATCGGACACAATGGATAGTGGCACCCCATGACTTGACACAATTTTGTTGATGTAAAGCCTAGCTAATTTGTCCAAAGGTAGTGTTTCTCGCATGGCCTAAAGTGCGCGCTCTTTGTTAGCCGGTCCACAATCACCCAAATAGTGTCATGACCCCACAACGTCTTTGGTAGCTTCGCCACGATGTTGTGCCTTAACTTGAAGACACGTCACACAATTTCCCACATACTTATCCACATCAAGCTTCATTACCGGCCACCAATAGTTCAACTTTAAGTCCCTATACATTTTCGTGCTACCGGGATGTATAGAGTATCGTGACTTGTGAGCTTCCTCAAGGAGTAGCTCATGATTTCCACCGATCTTTGGCACCCAAATCTGACCTTTGAATAGTTTGAGTCCGCGACTATCTTCTGTTAGTAACTTCCGTTGCTTCACCATGACTTCGGCTTTAAGGTTCTCTTCCCAAAGTGCCTCCAATTGACTTGTTTTGATGCTCACCATCAAACTCGACACCACATCGATCCGGTTGAGGTTTAGTTTGATCCCACCTCTATGGTTCTTTCGGCTCAAGGCGTCCGCCACTACGTTGGCTTTCTCGGGGTGGTAAAGTAGCTCACAATCGTAGTCTTCAAAAGTTCAAGCCATCTCCGTTGTCGCATATTTAACTCCTTTTGGTTAAAGATATGCTTGAGGCTTTTGTGATCGGTAAAGAGAGTGCATTTCGTCCCGTACAAATAGTGCCGCCACAACTTCAAGGAAAAGACCACCGCCGCCAACTCCAAGTCATGGGTCAGGTAGTTCTTTTCATGGTCTTTTAGTTGCCGCGATGCATAAGCTATCACCTTCCCCCGTTGCATCAGCACGCAACCATGTCCCATTTTAGAGGCGTCGCTATAAACTACGAAGTCTTCCAATCCTTCGGGTAAGGATAAGATTGGCGCTTCACACAATTTCTTCTTGAGTGTCTTGAAGGTTTGCTCTTGAGCGTTAGTCCACACAAATCTGGCATTCTACCTTGTCAACGAGGTAAGCGGCGTAGCGATTTTTGAGAAGTCTTGAATAAATCATCTATAATACCCGGGTAAGTCCAAAAATCTTCTAATTTCCGTCTGACTCGTGGGAGGTTCCCAATTTGTCATTGCCTCGACCTTTGCTGGGTCTACTTTAACCCCGTCCCGATACACCACATGTCCTAAGAATTTCACTTCTCGCAACCAAAACTCGCACTTTGAGAACTTAGCAAACAACTTTTCCCTCTTAAGAACTTCCAACACTTCCCGTAAATGTTGACAGTGTTCGGCCTTATCTTTAGACTATCACCGACTTATCCAAGAAGGGACGACATACACGGTTCATAAAGTCCATAAACACGGCCGGTGCGTTCGTCAACCCGAACGACATTACAAAAAATTCATAATGCCCATACCATGTCCGAAAAGCCGTCTTCAGATTATCGTTCCCCTTTACTCTCACTTGGTGTTATCCGGACCTCAGATCGATTTTGGGGAAGCAACTTGCTCCTTGCAGTTGGTCAAAGAGATCATCAATTCGGGGAAGAGGGTATTTGTTCTTCACCGTTACCTAATTCAATTCTCAGTAGTCTATGCACATCTGCATTGACCCATCCTTCTTTTTCACAAACAACACCGGAGCTCTCCAAGGCGACGAACTCGGTCGTACAAATCCTTTCTTTAACAATTCCTGTGATTGCGACATCATCTCTTGCATTTCGGTTGGAGCCAAACGAAACAAAGCATGTGCAATCGGGGCCGCTCCCAGAGTGGGGTCTATATGGAATTCCACTTGTCACTCTGGTGTAAACCGGGTAGATCCTCCGGAAAAACATCCGGGTAGTCACGTACCACTCCCAAATATGACGTAGTACCCCTTGGCTAAGAGTTTTGCGTCTATGATGTAGGCCAAATATGACGAGTACCCCTTGGCTAAGAATTTCTGTGCCTTTAGCGAAGAGATTATTGAAGTAGTCCTTTCCTCTTTCTCTCCATACACAGTCACTACGTCCCCATTCGACGTCTGGATTCAGATCATCTTCTTTGCACAAAGATTTTTGGCCTTAACTTCGGTCAACCAATCCATACCCATTACTACATCAAAGCCTCCAATCACAACAGGCAATAGATTAGCCTTAAAGAGATTCTCATCTATCTCCAAAGTACACTTACCAAAGTACTCCCGAATCAACACTTGCTCCCCATTAGCTACCTCGACTATTAGGGCGTCCGGGAGGGTACTAGCTGGAAAGGTATAATTCTTGCAAAAAGAATCCAACACAAAAGAGCGATTCACTCCTGAATCAAACAATATACGAGCAGGAAAGGAGTTTACGAGGAACGTACTCGTCAGAACATGGGCGGTCTGTCTCGCCTCTACGATGGTCATCTAAAAAGCTCGGCTCGGCGCCCTCGGCGGGTTCTCCTTCTTAACCGGCACTCCGCTCGGTATGTTCCGGTTGTTCCCGAACAGCTTCGGGAAATCCCTCTTGATGTGCTCCGGTTCCCGACATTCGAAACAAACCGGCCCTCGGATAGGGCAATCTTGGACCGTATGGTCTCTCTTCCCGTCCTTTGCACATTTGGCCAGGCTAGGGTATGGCCTAGAGTTGCATGGGCCACTATGCTTACTCTTGCACTTATGGCACCATCTCACATCACGTCGGGGATCACCATTCCTTCATGTTGGTCCCGAAGGGTTGTACAAGTTTGTAGAAGGGGGAGGGGGTTGAATACAAACACAAGATTTTGATCTTTAAAATTGTTTATTGATATAATCAAACAATTTATAGTTTGTTGCGGAATAAGATTAAGTATAAAACCTAACCTAAACAAACTAAGAGAATCACACAGATTTCTTGCACTAGAAAAGATAGAAAGAAATTAAGAAAACTAAGAGTAATTTTCTTAAGGCACTAAGAGATCAGAGATAGAAGAGCAAGCCCATCAGAGTGATGGCTAAACTTTTATTTATACTGCATGCATTAAATGCATGTTAGTAAACTTTACACATGTCAGCGTCTGGTTGGTCGCATGAATTTGACTTTGGCAAACATGCTTTTGGCCGCATGATGAACAATGTACTTGGAAGAGTGGTTTGTACGATCCTGGACAAAGGGATGCCTTTCTAACAAATCGTACAAAAACGTGCAAGGGACAAGACAAAAGTTTCTTGTAGAACAGGCTTCATGATTAGCTATCGCTGAGTTGATCTTTATATGTGAATGATAAGGTTCAACTTTCGCTGAAGTCTTCTACTTGAAACTTCTCGTGAAATGGACAAGTCTTGGCTTCACTGATATCCGCATCAGGTCTCTAGTTGACTTAGTCACTCGTTCGTTAGCTTGGTCTTCGATTTCAGCTTTGAACTCTATTGTCGCAAATCTTGTCTTAAGAATCATAAGCAAACAACTACATACTGAGTATTCAGCGATCATCAGCGAGACTGAACAGGCTCAGGTCTCACTGATGTACATTCATTGCTGAAGTAAATTAAAGAACATATGTTTTCCATCAGCGATACCAAACAGACTTAGTATATTTTTCATTGATCGTAAAACATTAATACATATTGTTTACATACAACTTTCACTAAGTGATTCTAAGGGTCATCATCAAATCACTGATGGGTTTGGATCAACATTCTCCCCCTATTTGGTGATGACCAAGCAATAGAGGAAAATTTCTAAGTTAAAAACATAAGGATAAAAAGGACTCATAAATACGTGTCCCATTTATTGTTTTCAGGGATCTTTTCAAGTATTGATGGAGTAAAGTACTTCATTGAAACTTTTCATTACTTCGTAAATTTTAAGATTACAAGTACAGTGAAAAATTTTACATTTACAAAAAGTATACAACTAATAAGATAGAAAAATACAAAAGCGATCCTATCAGCTATTCAGGTTCATCTTGGAAGAGAAGTTCATAAAGGGTATGAATTTTAGGAATCATCCAGTCAGGGAATTGTATTCACTGTTCTCTTTTCAGTTTAGCTTTTTTGTAGATTTGAGGCTTCAGGAAGACTCCTAATCGGGATCAATCACACCAATATAATAAGCCTATGAGTTGTTTCATTGGAGCAATGGGTAACTGTTGGTCCCGAAGGGTTATACAAGTTTGTAGAAGGGGGGGTTGAATACAATCACGCGATTTTTACTTTCTAAATTGTTTATTGATATAATCAACCAATTTACAACTTGTTGCGGAACAAGATTAAGGACTAAGCCTAATCTAAACAAGTTAAGAACACTAAGAGTTTCATTCACTAGAAATGAGCTAGAAAGGAGATAAGGAAATTACGAATAATAACCTAACACAAAGATAGAAAGAAGAAGAAGGCCGAACACTTCAAAATGAAGTAGGGTTTCTTCTTATATACTGCATGCATTTAATGCATAGCAGTATAACTTTACACGTGGCAGCAACTGATTGGTTGCATGTATTGACCTTGGTAGACAACCTAGTAGCCGCATGACGAACAATGTAGAATCAGAGTTGGTTGTATGAATCTGGACAAAAGGGATGTCCGTTCTGACAGTTCGTACGGAGACGTGCAAAGAGATAAGACAAAAGTAGCTTGTAGAGAAGACTTCATGATCAACGCTTCATTGAACAGTTCTTTATCAGCGAGTGACAAAGCTCAGCGAATGCTGAAGTCTTCTACTTGAAACTTCACGTTGAGTGGACAGGTCTTGCTTCGCTGATATCCGCATCAGTTCATGAGTAAACTTGTCGCTCGTTCTTGGGCTTGATCTTCGACTTCAGCGTAGAACCTTTGTTGACATGAAACTTGTCTTCAGGGATCATAAGTAAACAACTACAACTATCAGCGATCATCATTAAGATTGAACAGGCTCAGCGCTTATGGATGAACAGTGTTTGCTGAATGATAAAATTAAAGAGCATGAGTTTTCCTTTCAGCGGTACTGAAGAGACATAGTACTTATCAGCGATAGTGAAACTCTAATATTGTTTACTTACAATTTTCACTAAGTGTTTCTTAAAGAGTCATTATCAAATCACTGAGGGTTTGGATCAACAATCTCCCCCTATTTGATTATGACATAGCAATGAAGGAAAATAGCTAAGTAAGAAAACATAAGGATAAAAAGAACTCATAAAAATATTTGTCCCTTTTACTGTTTTCTGGGATCTTTTCAGTACTGATGGAGTAAAGTACATTCGCTGAAAATTTTCTTTAAACTTCGTAAAGGTTACAGAGGGAAGTGGAAAAATTACAAGTACATCAAATAAAATTACAAGTACAAAAGATACAAGCTGATAAAGATAGAAGAATTTACAGAGAATCCTATCAGCTATTGAGGTTCTTCCTTTATGAGTAGTTCATCAAGGGTTTGGGTGGTAAGAATCATCCAGTCAGGGACTTTTTCTCCAAGATCCCTTCTATTCCGTGCTTCTCTGAAGATCAGGGGCTTCATAAAGTGTCCGAGGAGATCCTTTCTGAACTCACACCAATAGACAAGATCTCTGAGCTGTTCAATGGGAGTGATGGGGAGCTCAGAGATATGCTGAAAGTGTTCACCACCATCGTAGTCAAGAAAGAAGATGTCGTAGGGGTCGCTTAGGACTTTGCTTGGGATGAATCGTTCACCAAGGGGCAGAGAGGTGTCGATAACTGAGAGCTCAGGTGCGGGACCAAGAACTTCTTCGCGTGAGAAGCCAATACCGGTTTCGTTTCTTATCATAGGACCTAAATCTGAAGGTATTATATTTTTCTTTGGAGCAGGCCTTCGACGAGTAGGAGCAGGAGGAGGAGGAATATCCACAGCAGAAGAAACCAAGTCGATCTGTTGATTTACAAGTTTTTCGACATGTTCTTTGTATTGGGAGCACGATTGCTGAATGGCTATTCTGATTTCCAGCCACTCAGAGAAACCATATTTCTTCATAGAGGCAGCGCAGATAGTTTGCTTGGTACTGTTTTCCTTGAAGATGTCGATCTCAACGAATGGAACGTTAACGGTCGTTCTTCCCCTGATGTTCACCTTGTGAATTCTGGCAGCCCGAGATCTGTAGTGCAGCCTTTCTTTGCACCATTCCAAGGTTGAGTCAGAGACATTGGTCTTTTCTTCTACGATCTTTTGAGCATCTTCCCATAGTTGGCGTTGGACTTCAATGGGAGTCTTCTTCAGGTCAGGGTCTTTCACCGATTGTTGGACCAGCTGAATGGCGTAGGCTTTATCTTTTTCTTCATCTTCCCTTCGCTTTGCGATTAGACGTTCAACTCTGAGATGATCAATGTATTCTTTCCTTGATAGTCTGAACCTGGGATCAGGGTCTTTGTGGCGCGGGAGAATGATTCGCTGATCCTCAAGTTTCTTGATCACCTCTTCTCTTTTTTTCTGTTCATCTTCACTTGGCTTTTGAGGAACCAAGGAAGGTCTATTTTTGTGAGAGAGGAGCTGTTCTTCAGGTTCATCAGTCTCGGTGATGAAATCCAAGAGCGGGATTATTTCTTCAGCTCTTGTGGCTGGGATTATTGTTGATGCAGGAGCAACTTCAGCTATATCCTCAAGCAGGGGAGAGGACTAGCTGAAACATAACGATCGTTTACATAAGATCATTTGGCAGAAAGAGATAGAAAAAGAATGAGGGTAAGTGTTTAGATAGGTTTTATGGAGAGGAGAACTGATATAGAGAAGGGGTAGAGGAGGAATGCAGTATAGGGAAATAGGATGTATGTTACCTGACAAACTGGCTTCCTGAAGAGAATAGCCAAGTTGTCTTCAGCGGAGACACCTTTATTCTTGCCTTTGTCAGCTTCGGTTGCTACAGGCCTTTTTGTGGTCCCCTCCCCCTGATTGTTCTATGATGATAACCCCTTTTAGAGTCGGGGCTTTCTTGGCAGGCTGGACAAAAAAGAAGTCATCATCATCGTGATCATCATCATCGTTTTTAGGGGATGACGATGGTTCGTCATCAGCAATGTCAAGATCTTCGTCGTCTTCAGCTTCTTCTTCATTTTCGTCCTCATCAGCATACGGTTCAGTCACATCAGCAACGGCTTCGTCAAGTTGCTCTTCAAGTTGCTCCCCCTCAGATACAGAGGGAGGTTTCTCGGTTCCCTCAGGGTTTTCAACTCCCTGAAGTTGTTTAGTAGCAGTAGTAGCACTTGTCTCCCCCTCAGCAGCATGGGGAAGACCTTGATCATCTTGAGTCTTCTCCCCCTCTTCCTCATGATGAGTGGGGAGGTATTGATAGCAACATCAACATGCGTAGGACCACTGTCTTCTTGGCCAGTAAGTCCTATGCTGTTGGTCCCGAAGGGCTATACAAGTTTGTAGAAGGGGGGGGGGGGGGGGTTGAATACAAACACACATATTTTACTTTTCTAAATTGTTTATTGATAAATCATTAACAATTTACAGCTTGTTGCGGAACAAGATTAAGGATAAACCTAAATCTAAACAAGTTGGAACACTAAGTTTCTTGCACTAAGAAAGAGAAGGAGATTACTAATAATAACTTATCTCAAGATAAGAAAGATGACTTGACCAAAGTTAGCAAGTGACTCGTCCAGAGTTTTCGAGTGCTTCAAAAATGAAGCTGGAGTCCTTCTTATATACTGCATGCATTTAATGCATGGCAGTTTATACTTTACACGTGGCAGCAGCTCATTGGTTGTATGTCATTGACCTTTGTAGACAACCTTAGTAGCCGCATGTTTGAACAGTGTAGTATCAGAGTGGTTGTACGATTTCAGACAATAAGGAGGTTCTTTTCTGACATATCGTACGGAGTCGTGCAAGGGTGGTTAAGACAAAAGTATTTTGTACGGAGGACTTCATGATCAGTTTACGTTGATTCAACGCTTTATCATTCTTTATCAGTGAACAACAAAGTTCAACGATAGCTGAAGTCTTGTACTTGATACTTCACGTTGAGTGGATAAATCTGAGTCTTCGCTGATCCGCATCAGTTCATTATGAGACTTGTCGCTGGTTCTTGAGCTTGATCTTCGACTTCAGCGTAGAACCTATGTCGACATGAAACTTGTCTCCAGGGATCATAAGTAAACAACTAAGTTATCAGCGATCACCATAAGGACTGAACAGGCTCAGAGCATTATGATGAACAGTGTTCGCTGAATGTTTAATCTAGAGAACGAGAGTTCCTATCAGCGGTACTGTAAGGTCTTAGTACTTATCAGCGATAGTGAAACTCTAATATATATTGTTTACTTACAATTTTCACTAAGTATAAAAGAGAGGGTCATTATCAAATCACTGAGGGTTTGGATCAACAATCTCCCCCTATTTGATTATGACATAGCAACAGAGAAAATTGCTATTTAATGAAAACATAAGGATAAAAAGAACTCATAAAATATTTGTCCCTTTTACTGTTTTTGGGATCTTTTCTGTACTGATGGAGTAAAGTACTTTCGCTGAAATCTTTCTTTAAACATCGTATCAGATTACAAAGGGAAGTGGAAAGATTATAAGTACAAGCGAAATAAATTACAAGTACAAAAGAATAACTGATAAAATAGAAGAATAAGGCGATCCTATCAGCTTATAGAGGTTATTCCTTAATGAGAAGTTCATCAAGGGTCTTTGATGTGGGAATCATCCAGTCAGGAACCGTCACTCCTTGATTCTTTTTGTTCAGAGCTTCTTCAAAAATCAAGGGTTTAAGATGTCGTGCCTGAATGTCGCGTATGAAATCACACCAGTAGATGAGATCTTTCAGCTGTTCGATGGGAGTGATGGGAAGCTTAGAGATACGTTGAAAACGTTGTCGTCCACCATAGTCAATAAAGAATATCCCATAGGGTTTGCTTATGACTTTCCCAGGGATGAAAGTCTCACCAGGAGGAAGAGATGTGTCAAGTGCGGAAAGGTCAGGTTCTGGACCAAGAACTTCAGCACGAGAAAAACCAATTCCTGTTTCATTCCGTATAGGAGGACCTGAGTCTGAAGGTTTAGACTTTTTCTTTGCAGAGGCCCTTCTTTTCTGATTTGAGAAAGGAGGGGGAGGAGGAATATCCACACAAGAAGATACTAAGTCGATCTGTTGATTTATCAGCTTTTCGAAATGATCCTTGTACTTAGATTGAGACTTTTGGATGGCTAATCTGATCTCCAACCATTCAGAGAGACCGTACTTCGTGATGGCTTCAGCATAGAATTTTTCGTACTGTCCGTTCTCTCTGAATATCTCGATTTCAGCGATTGAAACTCTGAGGGTTGATTTTCCAATGATATGTACCTTGTTGATTCTGGCAGGTCGATATCTGAAGTGTACCTTTTCTTTGCACCAGATTAAAGTAGATCGAGACACAGTTCTCTTTTCTTCAACGACCTTCTTGGCGTCTTCCCATAGCTGACGTTGAACTTCGATTGGAGTTCTTTTCAGCGAGGGGTCTTTCACCGATTGTTGAGTAAACTGGATGGCGAGTTCTCTGTCTTTTTATTCAGCTTCTCTTCTTTCAGCGATTAACCTTTCAGCTCTGAGGTGATCCTTGTATTCCTTTTGTGAAAGTCTGAACTTTAGAGGAATAGAAGGAAGTTGATCATGCTTCAGGATGATTCACTGATCTTCGAATCTTTTGATCATTGCATCTCTCTTTTCTTGATCCTCTTCACTCAGCTTTTGAGGAGCCAAGGAAGGTCTGTTTTTGTGAGAGAGCGTCTGTTCTTCAGGTTCATCAGTCTCGGTGATTAAATCCAAGACTGGGATTATTTCTTCAGCAACAGCTGGTTGTACTTCAGAATCCTCAAGCAGGGGAGAGGACTAGCTGAAACACATCGATCTTACGAATAAGAACTTGGGTAGAACAGAGAAAAGAAATGGGTTTAAGTGTATAGGCTTTTTGTGGAGAGTAGAGCTGATAATGTGTATAGATAGAGGAGGGATGCATTGTAAGGAAGTAAGATGTAGTGTACCTGACAAACTGGCTTTTGAAGCAAGATCATCAGATTTTCATTGTCTTCAGCGACACCTTTTCCTTTGCCCTTGTCAGCTTCAAACGCTGAAGGCTTTGTCTTGGTCCGCTCCCCTGAAGGTTCGTTTATCAAGATCCCTTTAAGAGCTGTTCTATTCTGAACAGGCTTGACGATAAAGGAGTCATCATCATTATCGTCATCATCACCCTTATCACTGGATGATGGTTCATCGTCAGATAAGTCGACGGCTTCTTCATCTTCAGCTTCAGATTCAGATTCTTCAGCAGCTTCTTCGAGTTGCTCCCCCTCAGATACAGAGGTAAGCTTCTCGGTTCCCTCAGGGTTTTCATCTCCCTGAGGTTCAGCATTTGTTTCTTCATTTGTCTTCTTCCCCTCTTTAGTAAGGGAAAGGTCTTCAGTCTTCTCCCCTTCGATAGATTCATCATGGGGAAGGTCTTCAGAGTTCTTCTCCCCCCCTTCCTCGTGATGAGTGGGGGAGGAATGTGATGACTCAGCAGATGGTGTTGGTTCCCTGTCTTCTTGGCCAGGGATCCCAATATAATTGTCAATCGCTGCTACTCTGTCTTCTAGGCCAGTAATAGCAGGACTGATCTTTAAAAGTTCAGCACGATCTGCCGTAGTAAAAGGCAAAGGTGCAGGGGCAGGGGCGGTCATGTGATTCAGGATCTGCTGGACCATCGTCTTCACTGAACTTACGTCAGTCTTTACTGAACTCACGTCAGTCTTTACAGCGGACACCTCTCTCTGAAGAGTACTGACCGATGTCTTCAGCGTTATGACCTTGCTGGACATGGTGTTAACTCTTGAGGAGAGAGAGTTGTAGTCGGTGTAGATATCAGCAAGAACTTTGGCAAAATCACCAAGAGTACCATCAACCTTCTCCAAATCAGCTTTGGAGGCTTTATGTTCAACCACTTTTGTCAGCTTGTTGAGATTCTCTCCAGCGTTTGTTACAGCTGAAGAGTTGTCTGAGAGAGTAGTGGTGAGACCTGTCAGCTTTGTATCCAGGTTCTTCAGAGAGGCGTTGATGTCTCCCAAATTAGGACCTGTAACAGATAAGTACTTATGAACAAAGGAAAGCTCAGAAGTTTGGGTTTAGTTACAGTGTATATGGGTTGGTGTATACCTGCAGGAAGGTTGGTGAATTCGTCAAAACCTCTGTGTCCTGAAAAAAGTTCCATGTCGTCAGCTAGAATGTGTGTACGTATGGACATTTCTGCAGGTCCTGCATCCATCATTCCTTGAAAAGTATCAGCTTTAGCTTTTGGAAGAATGACGGGTGCTCCAGTGATCGTGGTGAAAACTGGATTAGAGTCCAATGGAGTAGAGAGAGAAGCGAAGGTTGAGAAAGTTGCCTGTGGAGCTGATTCAGTGTTGGATCCACTGAGAATCACTTCTTCGGTCCTATGAGAGACTGAAGGAGGTTCGGTCGATTCCAAGTTTATAACTTCAGCGTTTAGGGACGCTGAAGCTGGGATGGAAAGGGTGGCTTGTTCAGCTGTGGCAGAGCGTACCACTGAACTTTCCATCAGCTCTTCAAGATGAGCTGAGGAGTCTTCAACATGAGATTGCTGGGGTTGCTCCTTGGTTTTCTTAGTCCTTTTGGAACCAAGTTGGGTAGATGAGTGTTTCCTTTTTCTATAAGGAGTGGAGGTTGCAGCTAGGGTATCAGCGGTGGGTTTTTCCACTGAATGTGCTGCAGAAGTAGAAGAAGGAGGATTGAGAAAAGTTAAGAGAGTAGAGAGACGTACCTCGTTCGGCATTGGCTTGAAGTCGAGTACCTTAGGGCCAACCTGAGAGAGTTTCAGGTCACCCTCTTTTGGGTAGTTGTCCCCAAGTCCTTTGAGGAAGACGGCGCTGATGAATCTAGGATATGGAACCCATGATGGTCGGTCAGCAGCAGAGTCTACTCTGAGTATAAGATCATCGTAGATTATCGAGACCCAGTCAACATGAAGACCTTTCAGCAATGCATAGCCCATTGCTTGCTGAGGTTGAGCGGCTTGATCAGAGGAGCCGGTCTTTGCAGTCATGCAGCTTATCAAGTGTGCGAAGATGAAGTTCATCTCGCTGGGCATTTTTGATTTCTTGATGAGGGTCAACTTCTTCTTAGGCTTCTTATCCCTCCCAGTTTCCCATACATAACCCATTGCATCAAAGAATGCAGTGATGGCTTCCCTACCAGCATGTTTCTTGTGGTCAGGGAGAGAAACAAAGGGTTTTTCTTTTGTGGCGATGGGAAGGCTCAGTGCTTTTCGGATAATGGCAGGGGTGATTTTTATGGTGTCAAAATCTTTGTCACAGAGGATGCAATCGATTTTCTTCGTGGGGTCTTTGGTCGATGTGAGCTGAGTGTGTCTGGCAGAATACCAGAACTGAAATAGTAGTAGCTGATGTGCAGGGGGTGTTATGGTCAGGGCTGTAGAGAGGCAACAGGTTTTGAGGAAATTCACAGCATCATTCAGATGTGTGACATGCTTTCGAGGAGCAAACTCGAAAAGCGCATAGAGATTGTTTGTTTTTGTCCAATCGAGTTCCTCAAGTGTAAACTTGACCTGAGGAGCCTTGGTGATTTCCAGTTCCTCAGCAGCAGTAGTGTTCTCAGCAGTAGGAATATCAGTAGATGCCATTGCTGATTTCGATGTGTTTTGTCTTTGAGTGTATCACTGGATTGTTGGCTATAGCGATGGCACTTGTGTTGTCGCAGTAGATTGGAATTTTCGAGAGCTGAAGGTCATAGTCTAGTAGTTGATTTCTCATCCACAAGACCTGAGAACAACAGCTTCCAGCAGCTACATATTCAGCTTTAGATGTGGAGGTGGACACTGAGTTTTGCTTTTTACTTGTCCAACTCACCAGCTTTCCACCCAGGAGCTGACAGCCTCCTGTGGTGCTTTTCCTATCCAATTTGCAACCTGCAAAATCACTATCTGAATAGGCGGTTAGATCAAACCCTGAGTCTTTGGGATACCAAAGACCTAGGTTCATAGTACCCTTAAGGTATCGAAAAATTCGCTTTACAGTGATCATATGAGATTCCTTAGGTTCAGGATGATATCGTGCACACAAACAGGTTGCGTACATAATATCGGGTTGGCTAGCTGTAAGATACAAGAGAGAGCCGATCATAGCACGGTACAACGTGACATTAACAGGTATTCCACTTGAATCCTTGTTTAGTGTCAGCGGTGGTGCCATAGGGGTTTTCATAGCTGAACTCTGAGTTAAATCGAATTTCTTCAGCATATCTTTAACATACTTTCCCTGATTAATGAAAGTTCCTTTTTCATTTTGCTTTATCTGAAAACCAAGGAAATATGTTAGCTCACCCATCATGCTCATTTTATACTCTTCTTTCATTCTATCAGCGAAACGAGTACAAAGGTCAGGGTTAGTAGAACCAAATATAATGTCATCAACATATATCTGAACAAGAATGATATGACCTTTCACTATTCTGAAAAATAGAGTTTTGTCGATTTTACTTCGCTCAAATTTTTCAATATAGACATAAGTAGAGAGAGTTTCATACCACGCACGAGGAGCTTGCTTTAAGCCATAAAGTGCCTTATCCAGTTTATAAACATAACCTGGACGCTTAGGATCTGAGAATCCTGGAGGTTGTTCCACATAGACTTCTTCATTCAGCTTTCCATTTAGAAACACTGACTTAACATCCATCTGATATACTTTGAAGTGTTTGTGTACAGCGTATGCTAAGAATAGACGAATAGATTCTAGTCTTGCTACTGGAGCAAATGTTTCGTCGTAATCTATGCCTTCCTCTTGTCTATATCCCTGATCAACAAGTTGAGCCTTATTGTGGGTTACAGTTCCATGTTCGTCCAACTTGTTTCGATAGACCCATTTAGTGCCTATCACTGTTTTGTCAGTTGGTCTTCGAACAAGTTTCCAAACTTTGTTTCTTTCGAATTCAGTCAGCTCTTCTTGCATGGCGGTGACCCAGTTTGGATCTTTGAGGGCATAATCTATTTTCTTTGGTTCAATCAGAGAAATAAAGTTAACAAATAAACAAATAAACAAATATTATCTGCACTTCGTCGAGTCTGAACACCAGCGTTTGGATCACCAAGAATTTGATCAATTGGGTGATTTACAGTCCATCGCTGACTAGGAGCATAAGTCGCTGACTCAAATTGAACTGGAGGAGCTGAAGATGAAGCTTCAGTAACTTCTGGAATATCAGCCAAGAGAGGAGTAGGTGCAGATGTCATTATATTCACTGATTTCCTCCACTACCTCCTTCATTCCCGCGGTTAGCATTGATGCCAGCGGTTACTTGTGTGACTATGATGGGTATTGCTTCTTGTATGCGTTGTGCTATGATCCGTGCGAGGTCGGGTGTTTGGTTTTCAGGATTCTCTCTCGTGTGGTGTGTAGATCTTCTTGGAGGCATGATTCTAAAACACATTTTCAAAAATTATTTTGGTTAAAAATTTTACAAATTCTTGAACTGATAGTTTCCAAAAGATTATGCTACTACTTGAAATTTTGAAACAGTAAGGTTAAGTGTAAGTCAAACGACTCGAATACTTAACATGCGTGAATCGAAAATGACGAGTAACTAAAATGTTTTTCAAAAGTTCCTCCCACATGCTACAATCCATCCGTCCAACGTTGCATTAGTACCATCCCGAGTGTGCACCAAACAGAATTCCAAGCACCAACAGCAACAATACAACACCCGCAACTACACACGCCAACTCCGCCCTCCTTGCCACCCTTCTAGCCATTCTTGTACCTTCTAAAGCTTGAGTCGACATGTGGGTCAATTGATGTGTTAGCTCTACCAGCTCTGTCAAGACATGGCTTTGATGAGTCATCCACATCTGACAATCGTGTAGCTCGGTCGTCATTGCCCTTATGTGCTGATCTCGTGCCCAAGTCATACCGGACACTTGTTCGATTAGCACACCGGTGACAACTCATGGCGGCTCCGGACACTCCGGCCTAAACGTCACTCGTCTAGGGATTGGGATGCTATTCCTTGCCGTTTGTCTTATACGTGGCCCTCTAAGTCTTGGTTGAACAGTTATGGGAGTTGGTCGAGTTAGTACCAAGGTCGGTGGCACTCTTGGTTCATCGCAGGGGTCTCGCTCGCTGGACACTTCGGGTTCCGATTCCGTACTATTTTAATCCTCTTCTTCTCGGTTGTTAGGCGTGTTATCTTGTGGTCGTCCGGTGAAGTATCCTGATGCATCGACCGAGTACGATTTAGGAGTGTAAGATGGTGACGACGATGACATAGTGAAACTGAAGCAAAAGTGTACTTAGTAACTAATCGCATAAGTGGCAAGTCTACCCTATGCAATGTCTACGCACTAAGCATGCTTCTAGAGAGTGTAAGTAAAATCGACATACTCCTACTATAACCATTTCTAGTCTCGCATTAACCTTCCTTAATCGAACATAGGTGATCAGGCTATGTTTAATTAAAGTCTGTTAATGCCATTCTAGACTTAGTTATACTAGTAGTAGGTTTAGTTGTTTTCATGTCAGTTTTGGACTTTTGGTTATAGTTGGGTTTTTCCAATGAAAGACCGGTATTCTCTATAACCTTCAGCTCTGATACCACTTCTATCACATCCCGCTAAAGCGGAAACACGGGATGTCACAGTTCAATGTTTCAATGCGTAAGGTAGAAGACAACACACAATCATCACATTACAAAAGTTTACAAAAGTACATCATGTTTTCCAAAATACAAATTGTCCAAAACGGAAAATGACATGATAAGGAAAAACATTGGATGCCGCTACTTGTGGTGTCGTCTAAGATTCATCCTTACTTGGTATTTCCTGAAAAGCATGTAAATGAGAGGGTCAACTATAAAATAGTTGGTGAGTTCACAGGTTTACGGTATGCATAACAGTTTTAATGCAAGTTTGTTAATCCGCATCGTGGGTTGAGTATTCGGTTGTAGTAAAACACATTTTTGTAAATCCGCACAACGAATTACGAGTTCGTTTGTCAACATGCGCAAGGTATAGTATCGTATGCAATTACATGTTAAAGTAATGAGCCCACTACCCAAACCTAATTACAGAATGCCCCAAACTGCATGTTCCTCACAAACATGGTTACGGAATTATGGAATTACGGAGTTACGGAGTTACGGAAGCTAGTAATTATGCACTCGCGAGGTGAGTGAGTGTCAACCAAATAACGTTATCCATAATACTAACGGCTCAAAACGTGAGTTAATGGGTAATGTAGAGTAAACGGGGACTTAATAGCAAAACTCAGAATCAACTAACATAAGCATACATACCATAGCGCATAAGTATACGGAGCAATATTTAGTATTTTGAGTAAACATTATAATCGATGCGTAATAAAATCGTGACATGCTTTTCACCCCAAAACGTATAAAATAGTAAAAAGGGGCTGTGAAAACTCACCGTGATAAGCGAAGGTGTTTCCGAGATGCTCACAAGCTCACTTGTACTTTGATCCTACTCCGATCCTACGAATCGTAAGGACACTAGTAAGATTCTATGTTCTAAACCTTAGTCCTTGGTATCGTGTAATTATCCAAATCAACATAAAATGCCTTTGTTGAGATTAAGTTTGTATGTTGTTATAAGCTCATCGATATTAGTAATTAATATCTCAAACGTTACATATGATAATTCGAGATTACCACAATTTCGTCATGACGTTTGACGAAAAGGGGTCAATAATTAGGAGTCATATGTAAGGTATATATAAAGTTAGGAGTTAGGTTATATATACATATACCGCAATTTCATCATAAAATGATGAAAAGGGTTCAAAATGAAATGTTAGATGTTAGAGTATAAATAAAATGAGTAAGTAAATATATATAGGTATATTCCACAATTTCATCACAAGAATGATGAAACGGGTTCAAGAGTTAGCTTTTAGCTACAGTAAAATGCATAATCATATAGTATATATACATATTCCACAATTTCATCACAAGAATGATGAAACGGGTTCAAGAGATAGCATATAGCTATAATATGATATAGTTGTTAGCTGTCCAGAATTAGTAGTCACTTTCGGTAAATTTTCGGATGACTTTCAGAGATCGTTAGGTTCTGATATTTTACGAACAAGTACTTCCATGTGTTAGGAGACTTTTGACATACGATTCATGATTTTTAGAGTAGTTTAAGTGCATGAAATAATTCTTGACGTAAACTGCGACAGAAATACGTTGCTGTTGCGCACTGTTTTTGTGCATACTGTTTGAAAGTCGAAAACTTCATGCTTTTCAAAGATTCCAGTTGGATTTGATTCTTAACTCATAAAAGAAATTCCAGAAGAAAAATCACCCCATTTGGAGCATTTTTGAAGGAGATATGGCCATGCAAAATCAGTGGTAAAATCTGACAGATTGTTGTTGGAAAAATCTTCTTTATATAAAGGCTTTATTTCTATTGGTTCTTCCAAAGATTGGTTCTTTTTGTTTAACCACGATTTTTGACAACCAAATCCAGTATTTTCAGATGAAAAACATTACTTTTTGTTTACACAATCCACATGCAATGAACTTAGACAAATCATCTTGTCAAAACATTTTAAAAAATTGTTGTTTTTGAGTTTTTGTGAAAACATTCAAGTAAAACATTCTTAGATCACTAATATTGGTTTGATGATGGATTCATCACACTTTTAATAACATGCAAGGTGTTATGGTGATGAATCTACAAACATTAGGATGCCAAGAAATGTTTTAGCAAGAATAAGGTGTAAAACTAGAGTAGAAGTAGATGAAACTTTGAAGAAATGCAAGAATAACACAAGAAAAGTGTAAGTGTTGTTGTATAAGAAGTTTTACCTTGAAAGTACTTGTGTTCTTGGTGTTCTTGAGTGTAGAAGGGCTGGGAACAACAGCTTCCAGCAGCTACTTGTGTTCTAGTAGTTGATTTCTCATCCACAAGACCTGAGAACAACAGCTTCCAGGAGCTACATATTCAGCTTTAGATGTGGAGGTGGACACTGAGTTTTGCTTTTTACTTGTCCAACTCACCAGCTTTCCACCCAGGAGCTGACAGCCTCCTGTGGTGCTTTTCCTATCCAATTTGCAACCTGCAAAATCACTATCTGAATAGGCGGTTAGATCAAACCCTGAGTCTTTGGGATACCAAAGACCTAGGTTCATAGTACCCTTAAGGTATCGAAAAATTCTCTTTACAGTGATCATATGAGATTCCTTAGGTTCAGCTTGATATCGTGCACACAAACAGGTTGCGTACATAATATCGGGTTGGCTAGCTGTAAGATACAAGAGAGAGCCGATCATCCCACGGTACAGCGTGACATTAACAGGTATTCCACTTGAATCCTTGTTTAGTGTCAGCGGTGGTGCCATAGGGGTTTTAATAGCTGAACTCTGAGTTAAATCGAATTTCTTCAGCATATCTTTAACATACTTTCCCTGATTAATGAAAGTTCCTTTTTCATTTTGCTTTATCTGAAAACCAAGGAAATATGTTAGCTCACCCATCATGCTCATTTTATACTCTTCTTTCATTCTATCAGCGAAACGAGTACAAAGGTCAGGGTTAGTAGAACCAAATATAATGTCATCAACATATATCTGAACAAGAATGATATGACCTTTCACTATTCTGAAAAATAGAGTTTTGTCGATTTTACTTCGCTCAAATTTTTCAATATAGACATAAGTAGAGAGAGTTTCATACCACGCACGAGGAGCTTGCTTTAAGCCATAAAGTGCCTTATCCAGTTTATAAACATAACCTGGACGCTTAGGATCTGAGAATCCTGGAGGTTGTTCCACATAGACTTCTTCATTCAGCTTTCCATTTAGAAACACTGACTTAACATCCATCTGATATACTTTGAAGTCTTTGTGTACAGCGTATGCTAAGAATAGACGAATAGATTCTAGTCTTGCTACTGGAGCAAATGTTTCGTCGTAATCTATGCCTTCCTCTTGTCTATATCCCTGAGCAACAAGTCGAGCCTTATCGTGGGTTACAGTTCCATGTTCGTCCAACTTGTTTCGATAGACCCATTTAGTGCCTATCACTGTTTTGTCAGTTGGTCTTCGAACAAGTTTCCAAACTTTGTTTCTTTCGAATTCAGTCAGCTCTTCTTGCATGGCGCTGAACCAGTTTGGATCTTTGAGGGCATAATCTATTTTCTTTGGTTCAATCAGAGAAATAAAGTTAACAAATAAACAAATATTACCTGCACTTCGTCGAGTTTGAACACCAGCGTTTGGATCACCAAGAATTTGATCAATTGGGTGATTTACAGTCCATCGCTGAGCAGGAGCATAAGTCGCTGACTCAAATTGAACTGGAGGAGCTGAAGATGAAGCTTCAGTAACTTCTAGAATATCAGCCAAGAGAGGAGTAGGTGCAGATGTCATTATATTCACTGATTGCTGAGAAGTAGATGGAATGTCTGAGACATTTGGTTCAGAAGCAGGTATAGTGTTTAAAGGAACAGCTGAGACCCATGATGTTTCAGCTTCACTATTCTGCATGTTTGGGATGATAGTAGGACTATCATCTTCAACTGTATGAGTATGAGGAGTGGGAATATCTTCTGAATCACCAAGATGAGAAAACATCCATTGATTCAGTTCTTCAGTATCAGCGGACGGTTTAGAGTTCGCTGAACGGGATTCGTCAAACGTGACGTGAATAGTTTCTTCTACAGTTTGTCTTCTTCGATTGAAGACTCTGAACGCTTTGGAGATTGAAGAATATCCAAGAAAGATTCCATCATCAGCCTTATGATCAAACTTTCCAAGGGCATCTCTGTTATTAAGTATGAAACACTGACATCTAAAGATGTGAAGAAAGCTAATTGAAGGCTTTCTCCCATGAAAAAGTTCATAGGCTGTCTTATTGAATCTTTTGACTATCAACGACCTGTTTTGCGTAAAACAAGCAGTGTTGACAGCTTCTGCCCAAAACTGAGTAGGCCGGTGAGAATCGCTGAGCATTGAACGTGCAGCTTCAATAATTGTTCTATTTCTTCTTTCAGCGACTCCGTTTTGTTGCGGTGTTCTCACTGAAGAAAAGTTGTGAGAAATACCCTTGCTTT
Source organism: Saussurea involucrata (assembly GCA_033807775.1). Taxonomy (NCBI): domain Eukaryota; kingdom Viridiplantae; phylum Streptophyta; class Magnoliopsida; order Asterales; family Asteraceae; genus Saussurea; species Saussurea involucrata. The sequence goes on from CM066324.1 coordinate 27,549,542, forward strand.
AAAAGAAGGAATCAAGAGAACAATTTTTGAATTCAGTCCCATGATCACTCCTTATTGAGCGAACGGTGAAGTTGTTCAGGGTTCGAATCTTCCGAACAAAGGTGATGAGTTCTTCAGGGGTGTCACTCTTAGAACGGAGAAACATAACCCATGTATAGCGAGAGAATTCATCAACTATGACCAGCGTATATTTCTATCCAGCGATGGATTGTTTGTTAACAGGGCCAAACAAATCCATATGGAGAAGTTGTAGAGGAGATGACACTAAGGAGACTTGCTTTGACCTAAAGCTTGATTTGGTCTGCTTGCCTTTCTCACACGCTGAACATAAGGACTCTTTGGCGTATGAGTGTTGAGGTAGACCAGTGACTAACTCTTTTGAAGAAAGAGTGTTCAGTGTCTTGATGTTTAGATGAGAGAGCCCCTTATGCCATAGCCAATTGACATCAGATGAGGCTTTTGAGAAGAAAAAGGAGTTCTCAGTGGTTGTTGAGTCCATGTGTATTACATAAACATTTTCCAAACGATATCCGTTGAGAGCTATCTTCTCCTTTTTTTCAGCGACAAAGCAGGATTCCTTGGTAAAGATTACCTTGTTATCCATGTCGCAAAGCTGACTGATGCTTAGAAGATTATTCTTCAGCCCTTCAACATATGTGACTCTTCTGAAGGTTGTTGTACCATTTGAGAGTACACCAAACCCTCGGGTATATCCTTTTCCATTTCCACCGAAGGTTACAGCGGGACCCTTCTCTTCCTTGTATTCAGCGAGCAGGCTTTTCTTTCCAGTCATGTGTCTAGAGCATCCGCTATCGAGATACCAGATACCCTTCTTAACCTGCATTGCAAAGGAAGATTAGTTTTTCTTGGGTACCCACTTAACCATGTGTACACACTTGTCAGTGGGGGTAGTTGGAATGGAAGGTTCAGCAGTCTTCGCAGCATTTGAAGATTCAGCTTTGTCAGTCTTCACTTTGGTTAATTTCTTAACCTCAGTGGTCTTCTTTGCCTTGGGGGCAGTGATCTTCACCTTAGATATCTTTTCAGCTTTGGTGGCTGTGGGGCACTTACTAGCAATATGATCAGTAAGTCCACAGTGATAACATTTCCTATAACTAAAAATAGTTCTAGGACCATTTGAATGCTGAGCTTTTGATTTTGAATTAGAAGTACCAGCACCAAGTAAGCTATTGGCTTTTGAAATGGGAGGAACATTCAGTTCTTCGGATTTCTTACCAAAGACATTCACTCTGATTCTAGGAGTAGATCGCTGAATAGATCCACGCTGAGTAGATCCAGAGATCTGATTCCTTGATCCAGAGGGATAGGTCACTGAAGCTTTAGAAGCATTCAACTTAGGTACTAAGGTACCCTTCTGAGGATTTTGGTTAAAAGCAATTCCTTTACCTTTATCCTTAGAGATAGAGGTAGGTTTTGGATAAACCATTTTCTCTTTACCTTTTGAAGAGGTAGAAATTTCCTCAGGGATGGGAGGTTTAGAAGAGGAACACTGAGAGGATGAAGTATCAGCGACTGAGGATACGAAAGTTCCAAATAAGATCATGGAACGATCAGTGGTTGGTTCTAGAGTATCAGCTTTGTAACCAAGACCACGTTTATCACTCAGGGGAATCTGAGACTTAATTATCTCAGTGATCTTTGTTGAGGAATTATACCATCCATCAACAATAGCTTTTTCAGCTTTTAATGCAGCGATAGCTTCTTCGCGCTCGATTTTGACTAGCTGATTTAGGTGAACTTGATCTTAAAAATCTTCTTCAATTTTAGAAAGATTTTCTATTTGAAGATGACAGTTTTCAAGCTGTTCAGCGAGATCAAGGTTTTGATTTTCAACTACAGTTTTGCCATTCATGGCTTCATATAAACTTCTAGTCAAGAGATCGATTTTACGAAGACTGTCAGCTTCATCAATATTTGAAATATTGGTAAAGAAGGAAGGTGATACCTGAGTTGCAGAGGTTGAAGTAGAGGGAATGTCAAAGTTGTCTTCCTCATCTTCAAGTTTTGCCATAAGACAGAGATTGGCTTCATCATCTTCAGAGTCAGATGTTTCTTCCTCATCAGAGTTAGCCCAATCATAGTCAGCCATCAGGCCTTTGCCTTTCTTCTTAAAGCTTTTCAACTTCACATACCTTTCTTTCAGCTTGGCGTATTTGTCATCTCTAGACCTGAGGTTAGAGGATTTCTTAGGAAACGCTGAGTTTCTCGAAACTTTCTTTGACCTGCACTCGTTAGCGAAATGTCCTATCTTTTCACAGTTAAAACAAGTAGCAGTAGCCTTATCAAAAGGAGCTGATGATCTTGGCTTGTCAGTAATGGAAAGAGGTTTATTCTTACTGAACATTTTATTTTTGGCGAATCTCCTGAACTTTCTTGTGAGGAGAGCCAAAGATTCATCAAGATCTGAAGAGTCAGAATCTGATGACCTTTCAGAGTTACTCTCCAACACAGTAATAGTGACCGAGGGTCGCTGAGTGGAAGGTTCCTCTGAGATTAAAGCAACAGGGGTGCTTTTGGAATCTTTTACAAGATTCTTCTTAAGATGACTCGATTGCTCATGATTCACCATCGTGCCATATAAGGTAGAAAGGGTCATTGATTTTAGATCCTTTGACAGCTTGAGACACATAGAATAACTGTCCCAGCTTTCAGGTAAACATTCTAAGAACTTTGTCAGCACTTCAAAGTTAGAATATTCCTTACCAACAGTTTTTAGATCTATTATTAAATAGTTAAAACGTTGGTGTACTTCAGAGAGAGTTTCATTCTTACCACAAATGAAGCTTTCATACTGTATTACCAGGTTGATCTTTCGAGAGTCCTGGACTTTAGAAGTACCTTCATACTGAACACAGATTGTGTCCCACATAGCTTTTGAGGTTTTCAGGTTCATGACAGAATGGTAGACTTTGTCAAGAAGAGCCATGGAGAGTATGGATCTGGCTTTGGTGTCGATAGCCACTTTCTTCTTATCTTCATCAGTCCACATATGAATTTCCTTAGGAATCAGCCTTTCTGGAATAGCAGGTCTATTCTCAGTGGCTGGAACTGTAGTATCAATTCTTACAGGAATATATGGGCCGTTTTCAAGATAATAAGGCATAGTAGGGTCTACACCTTCTAAGAAGGGAATCATCCTATTTTTCCCTAGATTAAAATTATCTCTGGAGAATCTAGGGGGTTTTGCAAGAGAACCGTTGTCAATATAGTTTGTGTTTGTGTTGGTAGCCATTTTAAGAAATAGAAAGGAAGAGAAATCGTAGTATAGATCAGATCTTGTTTATGAGATTAAACAAATCTGCTCTGATACCACTTGTTGGTCCTGAAGGGCTATACAAGTTTGTAGAAGGGGGGGGGGGGGGGGGTTGAATACAAACACACATATTTTACTTTTCTAAATTGTTTATTGATAAATCATTAACAATTTACAGCTTGTTGCGGAACAAGATTAAGGATAAACCTAAATCTAAACAAGTTGGAACACTAAGTTTCTTGCACTAAGAAAGAGAAGGAGATTACTAATAATAACCTATCTCAAGATAAGAAAGATGACTTGACCAGAGTTAGCAAGTGACTAGTCCAGAGTTTTCGAGTGCTTAAAAAATGAAGCTAGAGTCCTTCTTATATACTGCATGCATTTAATGCATGGAAGTTTATACTTTACACGTGGCAGCAGCTCATTGGTTGTATGTCATTGACCTTTGTAGACAACCTTAGTAGCCGCATGTTTGAACAGTGTAGTATCAGAGTGGTTGTACGATTTCAGACAATAATGAGGTTCTTTTCTGACATATCGTACGGAGTCGTGCAAGGGTGGTTAAGACAAAAGTACTTTGTACGGAGGACTTCATGATCAGCTTACGTTGATTCAGCGCTTTATCATTCTTTATCAGTGAACAACAAAGTTCAGCGATAGCTGAAGTCTTGTACTTGATGCTTCACGTTGAGTGGACAAATCTGAGTCTTCGCTGATCCGCATCAGTTCATTAGGAGACTTGTCGCTGGTTCTTGAGCATGATCTTCGACTTCAGCGTAGAACCTATGTTGGCGTGAAACTTGTCTTTAGGGATCATAAGTAAACAACTAACTTATCAGCGATCACCATAAGGACTGAACAGACTCAGAGCATTATGATGAATAGTATTCGCTGAATGTTTAATCTAGAGAACGAGAGTTCCTATCAGCGGTACTGTAAGGTCTTAGTACTTATCAGCGATAGTGAAACTCTAATATGTATTGTTTACTTACAATTTTCACTAAGTATAAAAGAGAGGGACATTATCAAATCACTGAGGGTTTGGATCAACATATGCAAATTTTGATCACCTCTAATCTGTCTTCTAGGCCAGATATAGCAGGTGCGAGGCTTTGAAGATCCTCTCGATTGGCCTGAGTAAAATGAGAGGGAGCGCATGTTGGAGCATTCAGGCGGTCGAGAATCTGTTGGAGAAGAATGGTGGTAGCACTGACATATGTTCGAAGAAAGGATACCTCTCCCTGAAGATTACCCACCGTTGTCTTCAACGATATGACTTCGCTGGATAAGGTGGTGAAGTTTGTGGAGAGTGTATTGATGGCAGTGGAGTTGTCAGCAACAGCAGTAGCAAGAATTCCAATGCTACCACTAACCTTCTCCAGATCAGCACTGGAGGCTTTGCCTTGGACCTCGGTCGTCAGCTTCTTGAGATTTTCTCCAGCGTCTGTAACCACTGAAGAGTTGGCAGATAAAGCGTTGGTTTGAGCTTCCACTTTCTGTGTCAGGTCTTTTAGGGAATTATTGATGTCTCCCAAATTAGGACCTGAAACATGTAAGAACTTATGAGCAAAGGAAAGCTCAGAAGTTGGGGATTTTGAGAGAGGAGTGTGTATAGTTTTGGTTATACCTTCAGGCGGGTTGGTGAAGTCGTCAAAACTCCGGTACCCTGAGTAATGTTCCATGTCGCCTTCCAGAGTGCCTTGGAGCATAGAGGTGCCTGCAGATCCTATTTGTTGATGGATCAACCCTTGTAGGTGAGCAGCTGATGCATCATGGGTGATGTTCGTTGCAGAGAATGGAGGAAATACGGGTGGTGTGTCCAAAGAAAGAGTGGGAGGAATGATGGTTGAGAAAATGAGTTGGGTGAGAGGTTCAGTGATAGATCTACTGAAAATCACTTCAGTCCGTAGAGAGTCTGAAGGAGGAGGGTTCAGATCCAATTCGGTAACCTCAGCGTGTAGAGACGCTGAAGTTAGGATAGAAGGGGTGGATTGTTCAGCTGTGGCAGAGCGTACCACGGAAACATCCAGCGGCTCTAGAGAGTGAATCGTGGAGTCTTCAGCCTGGGAAAGTTTGGGGGGTTGCTCCTTGGTTTTCTTGATCCTTTCGGATTCAAGTTGGGAAGAAGATTGTATCTTTTTACAAGAAGGAGTGGTGGTTGCATCTTGGGTGTCAGCAGTTTTGTTTACTACTGAAGTAGCCGCAGAAGTTGAAGAATGAGATCGAAGAATAGACAAGAGTGCAGTAAGACGTACCTCGCTCGGCATGGGGAGGAAGTCAAGCACCTTAGGGCCAACCTGAGAGAGTCTTAGGTCACCCACTTTAGGGTATTTGTCCCCAAGTCCATGTAGAAAATGGCAGAGAGAAACCGGGGGTATGGCACACATGTATGTCTGTCATCCATATCTATTCTAAACACCAAGTCGTCGTAGATGATTGACGCCCAGTCTATATGGAGACCTTTCAGCATAGCATATACCATGGCTTGCTGAGGTTGAGAGGCCTGATCAGAGGAGCCAGTCTTTGCAGTCATGCACCTGATCAAATGGGCGAAGATGGAGTTCATCTCGCTTGGCATCTTTGAATTCGTTATCAGGGTCAGCTTCTTCTCAGGGAGTTCGTCTCTCCCTGTTTCCTAGATGTATTTCATTGCATCGAAGAATGCAGTGATGGCTTCCCTATCAGCTAGGTTTTTGTGGTTTGGCAGAGGGACAAAGCGGTTTTCTTTGGTAGCTGAGGGAAGGTTGAGAGCGCGTCTGATAGTAGCATGGTTAATCTTGGAGGTTCCATATTTGTTGTCACGGAGAATGACATCCAGCAGTTTCTTTGGATCTTTTGGTGAGGGTACCTGAGCTCTTCTGACAGTATACCAGAACTGAGCTAGAAGAGAACGATGAGTAGGGGGTGCGATAGTTAGGGCTGTGGATATGGGGCAAGTTTTGAGGAAATTCACAGCATCATCAAGATGTGTGACTTGTTTCTTCTGAGGAAAATTAAATAGAGCATAAGGGTTGTTGTGTTGGAATGTGACTTGCTCTAGTTTGAATTTGACTTGAGGTGCCTTTGTGAGAACCATTTTCTCAGCAGTAGGAGATTTGAAGGTTGGAGCTTCAGTAGATGCCATTTCTATTTATAGAGATATAAGAACAGAAGATCTTAAAATGAATAAAGTATTCAAAATAAGGGATTTTAGGGTTTTATAGAAAATAGGCTTTTTCTAGTTTTGACAAAAGAAATTCAAAACTAGTGAGTGTCTTATTTTCCAGTTTCCTTTTAAAGAAGGATTATGGAAAAACATATGAGGAACAAGTTTAAGATTTTTGTTTTAAACTTGAAGAACAACCATGAAGGTTGTGTTCATAAAATCATGAATGAAAATGATTTCATTTTAAGAAGTATCTTTTGTTTGATCTTTCAAAAGAAATAATAAGATCAATAACAAGTTTATGAAATGGTAAATAATAAGAATATTAACCTTTCGATGATTGAAGAAGATAAACAGTTCTTGAACAAAAATTTGAATGCAACAGAGAAGTTTTTGCGTATTGGAGAAGTTGTTCGCGTAAAAATAAAAATATAAACTCGAATGGGTTTATATAGTGTGAGTTAGAGAGAGAAAAACTATGAGCGGGAAAAGTTTTTCATCATGACACAGATACGTGTTTGCATTTGATTGGTCGAGGAAAACGAAACGTGCAAACGTGTGTCATAAAAAGACGTTCCAGGGGTTATCCGTTGCTATGACGTCATAACAGTCCTTTCATATTTTAGGATGTCTCTGAGGATTTTGAAAACTTAGGGACATTTTGAAAACATGAAGCACTAAATAGAAATATCAGTGTTAGATTTAGAAATTTCAAAAGATCGCTGATAAGGAAAAGATATTCAGCGATGCAATTTGTTTTGAAATCTTTCAGTTCTAGGCGAACATCAGTGAGCAAGAGAGAACGTACCTTGATATCAGCGATTCAATTTTGTTCAGAGAGGGTGAGAAGGGTTATATAGGTTTATTTTATCCCTGATCGAATGTGAACCGCTGGAGATTTATTCTTCTAGGTTCAGCATTCCAAGCTCGCTGATGAGAAAGTTGAATCTTGTCTCATCAAGCGGTTTGGTGAAAAGATCAGCTAACTGAAAATCAGTTGGGATAAAATGAAGTTCTATATCACCATTCATCACATGATCTCTGATAAAATGATACCTGATCTCGATGTGTTTGGTCTTTGAGTGTAGCACTGGATTGTTGGTTATAGCGATGGCACTAGTGCTGTCGCAATAGATTGGAATTTTGGAGAGCTGAATGTCATAGTCTAGTAGTTGATTCTTCATCCATAAGACCTGAGAACAACAACTTCCAGCATTTACATACTCAGCTTCAGCGGTTGAGGTGGACACTGAGTTTTTCTTTTTACTTGTCCAACTCACCAGCTTTCCACCCAGGAGTTGACAGCCTCCTGTGGTGCTTTTCCTATCCATTTTGCAACCTGCAAAATCACTATCTGAATAGGCGATTAGATCAAACCCTGAATCTTTGGGACACCAAAGACATAGGTTAGGAGTACTCTTAAGGTAACGAAGGATTCACTTTACAGCGACCAAATGAGATTCCTTAGGTTCAGCTTGATATCGAGCACACAAACAGGTTGCATACATAATATCAGGTCGGCTAGCTGTAAGATACAGGAGAGAGCCGATCATCCCACGGTATGTCGTGACATTAACAAGGTTTTAGAAGGATCCTTGTTTAGTGTCAGCGGTGGTGCCATAGGGGTTTTCATAGCTGAACTCTGAGTTAAATCAAATTTCTTCAGCATATCTTTAACATACTTTCCCTGATGAATGAAAGTTCCTTTTTCATTCTGTTTGATTTGAAGACCTAGGAAATATGTTAGCTCACCCATCATACTCATTTTATACTCTACTTTCATCCTTTCAGCGAAACGAGTACAAAGGTCAGGGTTAGTAGAACCAAATATAATATCATCGACATATATTTGAACAAGAATGATATGACCTTTTACTATCCTGAAAAATAGAGTTTTGTCGATTTTACCTCGCTCAAATTTTTCGATTTGAAGATAAGAGGAGAGAGTGTCATACCATGCACGTGGAGCTTGCTTTAAGCCATAGAGTGCCTTATCCAGTTTATAAACATAACCTGGATGCTTTGGATCTGAGAATCCTGGAGGTTGTTCCACATAGACTTCTTCATTCAGCTTCCCATTTAGAAATGCAGACTTAACATCCATTTGATAAACTTTGAAGTCTTTGTGTATAGCGTATGCTAAGAATAGACGGATGGCTTCTAGTCTTGCCATTGGAGCAAATGTTTCGTCGTAATCTATGCCTTCCTCTTGTCTGTATTCCTTAGCAACAAGTCTAGCTTTGTTGCGGGTTACAGTTCCATGTTCATCCAACTTGTTTTGATAGACCCATTTAGTTCCTATCACTGACTTGTCAGATGGACGAGGAACGAGCTTCGAAACTTTGTTTCTTTCGAATTCTCTCAGTTCTTCTTGCATAACGCTGACCCAGTTTGGATCTCTGAGGGCGTCATCCATTTTCTTTGGTTTAATCAGAGAACCAAAGTTAACGAATAAACAAATATTACCTGCACTTCGTCGAGTCTGAACACCAGCGTTTGGATCACCAAGAATTTGATCAATAGGGTGATTTATAGTCCATCGCTGAGCAGGAGCGTGAGTTGACGTCTCAGTCTGAACTACTGGAGGAGGTGAAGATGAGGCTTCAGCAACTTCTGGTATATCAGCCAAGAGAGGAATAGGCACAGATGTCATTTCATTCACTGATTGCTAAGAAGTAGATGGTATGTCTGAGATAGAAGGTTCAGAAGCAGGCATAGTGTTAATAGGAACAGTTCAGACCCATGATGTTTCAGCTTCACTAGTTTGCATGCTTGGGATGAAAGTAGGATCTTCATTTTCTGCGGGATGAGTATGAAGTGTAGAAATGTCTTCTGAATCACCAAGATGAGAAAACATCCATTGATTCAGTTCTTCGTTATCAGCAGATGGTCTAGAATTTGCTGAACGAGATTCATCAAAGGTGACGTGGATAGTTTCTTCAACGGTCCGTCTTCTTCGATTGAAGACTCTGAAAGCTTTCGAGACTGAAGAATATCCGAGCAAGATTCCATCATCAGCCTTAGGATTAAACTTTCCAAGGGCATCTCTGTTGTTCAGTATGAAACACTGACATCCAAAGATGTGAAGAAAGCTAATTGAAGGCTTTCTCCCATGGAAGAGTTCATAGGCTGTCTTCTTGAATCTTTTGACTATCAGCGACTTGTTTTGAGTAAAACAAGCAGTAATGACAGCTTCTACCCAAAACTGTGTAGGCAGGTGCAAATCGCTGAGCATAGAGCGTGCGGCTTCAATGATAGTTCAATTTGTTCTTTCAACGACTCCATTTTGTAGCGGTGTTCTCACTGAAGAAAAGTTGTGAAAGATACCCTTGCTCTCAAAGAAGGAATCAAGAGACCAATTTTTGAATTCAGTCCCATGATCACTCCTTATTGAGCGAACAGTCTTGTAGTTCAGGACTTCCATTTTCCTGACAAACGTGATGATTTCTTCAGGGGTGTCACTCTTAGAACGGAGAAACATTACCCAGGTATAGCGAGAGAATTCATCAACTATGACCAGTGTGTATTTCTTTCCAGCGATGGATTGCTTGTTAACAGGGCCAAACAAATCCATATGAATAAGTTGTAGAGGAGATGACACTGAGGAGACTTGTTTGGTCTTGAAGCTTGCTTTGGTCTGTTTTCCTTTTTCATACGCTGAACATAAGGACTCCTTGGCGTATGCGTGTTGAGGTAGACCAGTGACCAATTCTTTAGAAGAAAGTGTATTCAGTGTCTTAAAGTTTAGATGAGAGAGCCTCATATGCCATAGCCAGTTGACATCAGATGAGGCTTTTGAGAAGAAACAGGAGTTCTCAGTGGTTGTAGAGTCCATGTCTATAACATAAACATTTTCCATACGACAACCGCTGAGTGCTATCTTCTCCTTTTTGTCAGTGACAAAGCAGGATTCCTTAGTAAAGACTACTTTGTTATCCATATCACATAGTTGACTGATGCTTAGAAGATTGTGTTTCAGCCCTTCAACATATGCAACTCTTCTGAAAGTTGTTGTACCATTAGATAGTACACCAAACCCTCAGGTATAGCCTTTTCCATTTCCACTGAAAGTCACAGAGGGACCCTTCTCTTCCTTATATTCAGCAAGCAGGTTTTTCTTTCCAGTCATATGTCTAGAGCATCCGCTATCGAGATATCAGATACCCTTTTTAACCTGCAAGCAAAGGAAGATTAGTTTGACTTGGGCACTCATTTTACCATGTATACGCCCTTATCAGTAGTGGTAGAGGAAGTGGAAGGTTCAACAGTCTTCGCAGCATTTGAAGATTCAGCTTTGGAGTCAGTCTTCACTTTGGTTAATTTCTTAACCTCAGTGGTCTTCTTTGCCTTGGGGGCAGTAATCTTCACCTTAGCTAACTTTTCAGCTTTGGTGGTTGTGGGGCACTTACTAGCAATATGATCAGTAAGTCCACAGTGATAAAATTTCCTGTAGCTAAAAGTAGCTTTAGGAACATTTGCATGCTTACCTGATAATTTTAAATGAGCAGGGCCAGCACCAAGTATACCTTTGGCATTGGAAATGGGAGGAACAATCAGTTCTTCGGATTTCTTACCAATAATATCCACTTTTAGTCTAGGAGTAGACCGCTGAATAAATCCAGGGATCTTATTCATAGAGGTAGAGAGATAAGTTACTGAAGCTTTAGAAGCATTCAGCTTAGGTATAAAGATACCCTTCTGAGGTTTTTGATATACAACTTTTTCCTTACCTTTATCCTTAGCGGTTAAGGTAGGTTTTTCCTCAGGAATAGGAGATTTTGAAGAGGAACACTGAGATGATGAAGTGTCAGGGATTGAGAATACGCAAGTTTCGAATTTTAACATGGAACGATCAGTGGTTGGTTCATAAATATCATTTTTATAACCAAGTCCACTTTTATCACTCAGAGGAATCCGAGCCTTTATGATCTCAGTGATCTTTGTTGAGGATTTATACCATCCTTCAACATTAGATTGTCCAGCCTTTAATGCAGCGATAGCTTCTTCTCTTTCGATTTTGACTAGCTGATTTATATGAACTTGATCTTTTAAGTCTTCTTCAATTTTAGAAAGCTTTTCTATTTGAAGGTGACATTGTTTAAGTTGTTCAACGAGATCAAGGTTTTGATTTTCAGCGACAGTTTTGCCATTCATGGCATTGTATAAACTCATAGTCAGAATATCAATTTTACGAAGACTACCAGCTTCATCAGGGTTTGATATATGTGTAAAGAAAGAAGGTGATACCTTGGTAGCAGAGGCTGAGGTAGAGGCGATGTCAGAATTTGTAGCAGAGGCTGAAGTAGAGGGTATGTTAGATTTTTCTTCCTCTTCTTCGATTTTAGCCATGAGACAGAGATTGGCTTCATCATCATCTTCAGAGTCAAATGATTCTTCTTCATCAGTGGCAGCCCAATCGAAGTCAGCCATCAGGCCTTTGCCTTTCTTCTTAAAGCTTTTCAGCTTTGCATACTTTTCCTTCAGTTTTTGATACTTGTCATTTGTAGCCCTGGGTTAGAGGATTTCTTAGGAAAAGCTGAGGTTCTAGAAACTTTATTTGACCTGCACTCACTAGCAAAATGTCCTATCTTTTCGCAGTTATAGTAAGTAGCAGTAGCCTTATCAACAGGAGTTGATGATCTGGTCTTGTCAGTGAGAGCGAGAGGTTTGTTTTTTCTGAAATTATTCTTTTTGGCGAATCTCCTGAACTTATTAGTTAGGAGATCCAAAGATTCATCAAGATCTGAAGAGTTAGCATCTGATAAGCATTCAGAGGTATTTTCCAACTCAGTAATAGTGACAGTAGATCGCTGAGTGGATGGTAACTCTGAGACTAAAGCAACTGGGGTGCTCTTGGAATCTTTTACAAGATTCTTCTTAAGATGAAACGACTGCTCATGATTTAGCTAAGTGCCATATAAGGTAGAAAGAGTCATAGATTTTAGATCCTTAGATAGTTTGAGACACATTGAATAAATGTCCCAGCTTTCAGGTAAACATTCTAAGAACTTTGTCAGAATTTCAAAGTTAGAATATTCCTTACCAACGGTTTTCAGATCAATGATTAAACAGTTAAAACGTTGGTGTACTTCTGAGAGAGTTTCATTCTTACCACAAATGAAGCTTTCATATTGTCTTACCAGGTTGATCTTTCGAGAGTCCTAGACTTCAGACGTTCCTTCATTTTGAACACAGATAGTGTCCCACGTGGCTTTAGAGGATTTCAGATTCATGACGGAATGGTAGACTTCATCAGGAAGAGCCATAGAGAGAATGGATCTGGCTTTAGTATCGATAGCCACTTTCTTCTTGTCTTCATCAGACCAAAGATGAGGTTCATTAGGTATGATTCTTTCAGGAATGGCAACTTTAGTTTCATTACCTGGAACTTCAGGGTCGATTCTTATAGGAATGTAAGGGCCATTTTCTATGTAGTAAGGCATAGTGGGGTCTACACCTTCTAAGAATAGTATCATCCTATTTTTCCACAGATTAAAACTATCTCTGGAGAATCTAGGGGGTTTATCAAGAGAACCATTGTCAATGTAGTTTGAGTTTGTGTTGGTAGCCATTTTGAGAGGTAGTAAGGAAGAGAAAATATTAGTATAAGCAAGATCTTGTTTATAAGGTTAAACAATCTGCTCTGATACCACTTGTTGGTCCCGAAGGGTTATACAAGTTTGTAGAGGGGGGGGGGGGGGTTGAATACAAACACACAATTTTTACTTTCTAAATTGTTTATTGATATAATCAAACAATTTACAACTTGTTGAGGAACAATATTAAGGACTAAGCCTAATCTAAACAAGTTAAGAACACTAAGAGTTTCTTGCACTAGAAATGAGCTAGAAAGTAGATAAGGAAATTACGAATAATAACCTAACATAAAGATAGAAAGAATAAGAAGGCTGAACACTTCAAAATGAAGTAGGGTTTCTTCTTATATATTGCATGCATTTAATGTGTAGCAGTATAACTTTACATGTGGCAGCAGCTGATTGGTTGCATGTATTGACCTTGGTAGACAACCTAGTAGTCGCATGATGAATAGTGTACAATCAAAGTTGGTTGTACGAATTTGGACAAAAGGGATGTCTGTTCTGACAGTTCGTACGGAGACATGCAAGGAGATAAGACAAATATAGCTTGTAGAGGAGACTTCATGATCAGCGCTTCGTTGAATAGTTCTTTATCAGCGAGTGACAAAGCTCAGTGAATGCTGAAGTCTTCTACTTGAAACTTCACGTTGAGTGGACATGTCTTGCTTCGCTGATATCCGCATCAGTTCATGAGTAGACTTGTCGCTGGTTCTTAGGCTTGATCTTCGACTTCAACGTAGAACCTTTGTTGACGTGAAACTGGTCTTCAGGGATCATAAGTAAACAACTACAACTATCAGCGATCATCATTAAGACTAAACAGGCTCATCGCTTATGGATGAACAGTGTTCGCTGAATGATAAAATTAAAGAGCATGAGTTTTCTTATCAGCGGTACTGAAGAGACATAGTACTTATCAGCGATAGTGAAACTCTAATACAGATTCTTTACTTACAATTTTCACTAAGTGTTTCTTAAAGAGTCATTATCAAATCACCGAGGGTTTGGATCAACAGTAACTCTGACCATCGTTGAAAGCATTGGCGACCGGTGTATTCCAAAAAGAAAATGCCGAGAGGTTTACTGACCACCTTTCCAGTGATGAATTCTTCACCGGGTGGCAGTAATACGTCGAGGCCTGACAAATCAGCATTGGGACCTAGCACTGCTTCACAAGCGAATTCAATCTCTGTCTCGTTCCGGATAGCAGACCCTGAAGATGACGTTTCTTTCTTCTTCTTTGGAGCGCTTCGGTTTTGATAGAGTACTGGCGGAGGAGGCAAATCGACCACTGAGGAGACTTGATCGATTAGTTTATTTATAAACCGTTCGACACAAGGCTTGAAGTTTGATCGGGATCGCTGAATTGTAACCCGGATCTCCAACCACTCATCTAACCCAAGATGCTCTATCGCTGAAAGATAGCAGGTCTTAGTCACCCCGTTTTCCCTGATTGACGTAACTTCGATCAGTGCAACACCTCTGACAGTTCTCCCCTTTAGGTTTAAATTTTTTATTCTACTTGGTAAACTCCTGAAGTTGACTTTCTTCTTACACCAGGCCACAGTGGTGTCACTGACGTTTGATTCTCTCTTCTTCTTCTTACCAGCTTGTTTGAGTAATTCTTGTTGGACTCTGAGGGGAAAGCATTTCAGATGCTCGTCTTTAACTGAACCTTGGGTAACTTTGAGTGCAAACTCTTTCTCTTTGAGCTCGTTCCTTTGTTGTACAACTAAGATCTTTTCAGCTTTGAGGCTTTCAGCGATTTCCTTAGGAGTCAGACAGTTGAAGCCGGTTGGAAGGATGATCCACTGACTTTCTAGCTGTTAGATCATAGCTTATCTTCTCTTTAATTCATGCTCTTCTGATTGCTGACGCAATCGAGAAGGTCTGTTGGGGTGCGAGAGAAACTCTTGTTCTTCGTCTTTTTCATCAATCTCATTCACAGAGACCGGGATTATTTGTTCATCAGCTTGGAGAGCTGGGTATATCTGCAGTGAAGATGGAGGAGCTTCAGCAGTATCCTCAAGCAGGGGAGAGGACTAGCTGAATCAAAAAGATAATTGAGTTAGATCCTTTGAGGGTAGAAGAAGATAGATAAAGAATTTTGGCTAAGTGTTTAGAGGTTTCAGGAGATGAAGGGTAGAAGTAGAGAAAGTAGTGTATGGAAAGAAGAGGTAACATACCTGACAAGTTGGCTTCTTGAGGAGAATTTTCAAGTTTCCTTCAGCGGCAAGGCCCTTTTGCTTGCCATAAGTATTCTTTGTAGGAGACTTGCATGTTGTCTCCCCTGCTTTATTTATTGAGATGCTCTTTTGGGCCGGAACCTTGATAGTTGTTGGTTTGAACCAAAAGCGTTTGTCTTCATCATTATCATCTTCATCATCCATAGGGTCAGGATGAGCTGAAGGTTCTTCGTCTTCAATCTCCACTCCTTCTTCCTCTTCTTCCTCATCAGAAGGAATATCAACATGTCACACCCCGTTAAAGCGGAAACACGGGATGTCACAGTTCAATGTTTCAATGTGTAAGGTAGAAGACAACACACAATCATCACATAACAAAAGTTTACAAAAGTACATCATGTTTTCCAAAATACAAATTGTCCAAAACGGAAAATGACATGATAAGGAAAAACATTGGATGCCGCTACTTGTGGTGTCGTCTAAGATTCATCCTTACTTGGTATTTCCTGAAAAAGCATGTAAATGTGAGGGTCAACTATAAAATAGTTGGTGAGTTCACAGGTTTACGGTATGCATAACAGTTTTAATGCAAGTTTGTAAATCCGCATCGTGGGTTGAGTATTCGGTTGTAGTAAAACACATTTTTGTAAATCCGCACAACGAATTACGAGTTCGTTTGTCAACATGCGCAAGGTATAGTATCGTATGCAATTACATGTTAAAGTAATGAGCCCACTACCCAAACCTAATTACGGAATGCCCCAAACTGCATGTTCCTCACAAACATGGTTACGGAATTACGGAATTACGGAGTTACGGAGTTACGGAAGCTAGTAATTATGCACTCGCGAGGTGAGTGGGTGTCAACCAAATAACGTTATCCATAATACTAACGGCTCAAAACGTGAGTTAATGGGTAATGTAGAGTAAACGGGGACTTAATAGCAAAACTCAGAATCAACTAACATAAGCATACATACCATAGCGCATAAGTATACGGAGCAATATTCAGTATTTTGAGTAAACAGTATAATCGATGCGTAATAAAATCGTGACATGCTTTTCACCCCAAAACGTATAAAATAGTAAAAAGAGGCTGTGAAAACTCACCGTGATAAGCGAAGGTGTTTCCGAGATGCTCACAAGCTCACTTGTACTTTGATCCTACTCCGATCCTACAAATCGTAAGGACACTAGTAAGATTCTATGTTCTAAACCTTAGTCCTTGGTATCGTGTAATTATCCAAATCAACATAAAATGCCTTCGTTTAGATTAAGTTTGTATGTTGTTATAAGCTCATCGATATTAGTAATTAATATCTCAAACGTTACATATGATAATTCGAGATTACCACAATTTCGTCATGATGTTTGACGAAAAGGGGTCATTAATTAGGAGTCATATGTAAGGTATATATAAAGTTAGGAGTTAGGTTATATATACATATACCGCAATTTCATCATAAAATGATGAAAAGGGTTCAAAATGAAATGTTAGATGTTAGAGTATAAATAAAATGAGTAAGTAAATATATATTGGTATATTCCACAATTTCATCACAAGAATGATGAAACGGGTTCAAGAGTTAGCTTTTAGCTATAGTAAAATGCATAATCATATAGTATATATACATATTCCACAATTTCATCACAAGAATGATGAAACGGGTTCAAGAGATAGCATATAGCTATAATATGATATAGTTGTTAGCTGTCCAGAATTAGTAGTCACTTTCGGTAAATTTTCGGATGACTTCCAGAGATCGTTAGGTTCTGATAATTTACGACCAAGTACTTCCATGTGTTAGGAGACTTTTGACATACGATTCATGATTTTTAGAGTAGTTTAAGTGCATGAAATAATTCTTGACGTAAACTGCAACAGAAAAACGTTGTTGTTGCGCACTGTTTTTGTGCATACTGTTTGAAAGTCGAAAACTTCATGTTTTTCAAAGTTTCCAGTTTGGTTTGATTCTTAACTCATAAAAGAAAATTCCAGAAGAAACATCACCCCATTTGGAGCATTTTTGAGGGAGATATGGCCATGCAAAATCAGTGGTAAAATCTGACAGATTGTTGTTGGAAAAAGCTTCTTTATATAAAGGCTGTATTTCTATTGGTTCTTCCAAAGATTGGTTCTTTTTGTTTAACCACGATTTTTGACACCCAAATCCAGTATTTTCAGATGAAAAACATTACTTTTTGTTTACACAATCCACATGCAATGAACTTAGACAAATCATCTTGTCAAAACATTTTCAAAAATTGTTGTTTTTGAGTTTTTGTGAATACATTCAAGTAAAACATTCTTAGATCACTAATATTGGTTTGATGATGGATTCATCACACTTTTAATAACATGCAAAGTGTTATGGTGATGAATCTACAAACATTAGGATGCCAAGAAATGTTTTAGCAAGAATAAGGTGTAAAACTAGAGTAGAAGTAGATGAAACTTTGAAGAAATGCAAGATTAACACAAGAAAAGTGTAAGTGTTGTTGTATATATATATATATATATGTATATAAGATGTTTTTAGTTGGCATTTTATGAGATGTATGGATAATTTCTTAATTTGAGGGGTATTAGGTAAAAATCCTAGATTTTTCCTACTGTATCGGCTTTACTGTTAAAATTCGACAGTGTGACATATAATATCTGTATCTGATATGTTCAGTACAGTTCTAACCTGAACGCAAAATTGACGGTTGTCACAGGCTCCCCCGGTTAAAAGAATTTCGTCCCGAAATTCAAGAACTTTCGCCTGTAACCGGTTGTTTAGCAAATAAGTGAGGATACTTGTGTTTCATGTAATCCTCTCGTTCCCATGTGTACTCAGGCCCACGCCTTGTGTTCTAGTGAACTTTCACTATTGGAATCTTGCTTCGCTTAAGACGTTTGACCTCTCGGTCAAGTATTTCGATTGGTTTTTCTACAATGTGCAGTTTGTCATTGATTTGAACTTCTTCCAAAGGCACGGTTATTTCCTCGTTGGCTAGACACTTTTTCAAGTTGGACACATGAAAGGTGTTATGAATAGCACTTAGTTTTGTTGGCAATTCCAGCCTGTATGTTACTGGTCCGATTCTTTCGGTGATTTTGAATGGTCCAATATATCGAGGGTTCAACTTTCCTCATTTTCCAAATCGGACGGTTCCCTTCCATGGGGATACTTTTAGAAAAACTCTATCTCCAATCTGAAACTCTAACGGTTTCCTATGGTTGTCCGCATAGCTCTTTTGACGATCTTGAGCTGCTTTAAGTCTATCCCTGATGATTGCAATTTTGTCGGTGGTTTCTTGCACAATGTCTGGACTAGACAACTATCTATCTCCAATCTCCAACCAATAAAGAGGTGATCGACATTTGCGTCCATAGAGTGCTTCATATGGTGAACACTTGATACTGGTGTGATAGCTATTGTTGTAAGAAAACTCAACTAACGGTAAGTGGTTATCCCAACTTCCTCCGAAATCTAGTACACATGCTCGAAGCATGTCCTCCAATGTTTGAATTGTTAGCTCGCTTTGGCCGTCTGTTTGGGGATGATAGGCGGTGCTCAAATTCAATTGCGTGCCTAACGCCCTTTGAAGTGACTGCCAAAACCGAGATGTGAAACGGCTATCTCTATCTGAAATTATGGATACTGGAACTCCATGACGTGTAACAATTTCCTTGATGTAGATCTGAGCAAGCTTCTCCATCTTGTAATCTTCTCGAATCGGTAGGAAATGTGCAGATTTCGGGAATCGATCTACTATAACCCAAATCGAGTCGTGCCCTTTGGCAGTTCTCGGCAGATTGGTTATGAAATCCATGGTTATTTGTTCCCATTTCCACTGGGGAATCTCTGGTTGTTGTAGCAAACCAGATGGTTTCTGATATATAGCCTTGACCTTTGAGCAAGTTACACATTTTCCTACGTATAGGGCGATATCATTCTTCATTCCTGGCCACCAATAATAATTCCCGTAAGTCCTTATACATCTTATCCGCACCAGGATGAATTGAATATCGTGACTTGTGGGCTTCATTCAGGATTGTCTCTCGTACTTTGCCAGCTTTTGGAATCCAAACTCTGTCCTTGAAATAACGTACTCCATCAACCTTAGTTTCAAATCTGCTTCTATGCCGTGAAGGGTTTCGTCCTTCAAGTTTTCTGCTCTCATTGCTTCGGTCTGCGCTTCAAGAATTTGAGTCTTTAAACTTGTTTGTACAAGCGCTCCCATTGCTCGTACACGTGAAGGTTTTGTCCTTTCCTTCCTACTCAGGGCATCAACCACTACATTGGCCTTACCTGGATGATAACGAATATCACAATCGTAATCACTGAGTAGTTCCACCCATCTTCTTTGCCTCATGTTGAGCATTTTTTGGTCTAGAATGTGCTGAAGACTCTTATGATCTGTGAAGATAGTGCATTTAGTGCCATACAGATAATGTCTCAAAATCTTTAAAGCGAATACCACTGCTCCGAGCTCTAAGTCGTGTGTGGTATAGTTCTTCTCATGAACCTTTAGTTGTCGCGAGGCGTATGCTATAACCTTGTCCTTTTGCATCTATACACAACCCAAACCTTGATGCGATGCGTCACAATACACCACAAAGTTATCGGTTCCTTCCGGTAAAGCTAGAATTGGCGCATTGCACAGGCTTTTTTTTTCTTCAACAACTGGAACGCCTCCTCTTGCGGTTCTCCCCAAATGAATTTCCTATCATTTTGGGTCAGTGCTGTGAGGGGTTTAGAAGTTCTCGATAAATCGCCCATAATAACATGCCAAACCCAGAAATAGACGAATTTCTGTTGGGGTTTTTGGAGCTTCCCACTACCTAACGGCTTCCACTTTAGCCAGGTCCACGTGAATTCCGTTCTCTCCAATCACGTGACCAAGAAAGTGCACTTCTCGAATCCAAAATTCGCACCTTGAGAATTTGGCGTACAGTTTATGTTCCTTAAGATGTTCTAGAATTAATCTTAAGTGCTGCTCGTGATCATCCTTATTTGCCTAAGCGGGGGAAGTCCAGGCAAATTGTCGGGGAACACCTCCGGGTGATCCTTCACCACAGGAATGTCTTGGATTCGCCTTTCCTCGGACTTCTTCTAAACTATGAGTGCCAAAAATGCAACGCACTTCTTCCTCAAATACCTATGTACTTTCACACTTGATTCTATCTCTAGGCTTCTTCCGACTTTGTTTCCTTGTATGACTAGGGTTTCTCCATCTTGTAAAGGTACTCTAATCGTCTTATCAAAACAACCGATCTCCGCTCGATTCTTGGATAACCAATCCATGCCTATTACTACGTCAAAACTCCCCAATTCAATAGCAATAAGATCAATGCTAAACAATTTATCGGCTAGGTTCAAGGTACAATCTAGAATTACATCCTTAGCCTCAAATTTAGGACCATTAGCAACCTCGATAATATAGGCATCCGACATCTTCTTAGATTCCAAGCTAATTAGTGGCCTAAATTCTAATGATACAAAACTTCTATCCGCCCCAGTGTCAAATAATACTGATGCACAGTGGTTGTTTAGAAGAAACATACATGTCACCACATTAGGGTCACGACGTGCTTCGTCAGCTCCAATGACGAATGCCCGTCCTCGAGCTTGACCTCCTTGGTTTCCTTGATTGGCTTGCCAAGCTTGATTCTCACTGTTGCTATTGCTTGGTCTTTTACCCAATCTCGGGCACTTACTCCGGAAGTGATCCTGACTTCCGCACTCGAAACATACCCTTCTCCCATCAATGACACCCCTTTCCATCCAACAGTACTTGGTGTAATGACCCGCTCGCTTACAATTTCTACAAATAGGGCAAGCTCCCTCATGATGATAGTTGCACTTGTTGCACTTTGGGAGTGGACCATTGTATTGTCCGGGGTCCTGAGTCTTCAATCCAAAGTTTCTCGCCACTTTCTTGTCCTTGCTTGCACTACTAAAGACTTTCCTTCTTTGTCTAATACTCTGGCTTCCTCTTATTGTTGGCAGTTCCTGATGTCAGAGTTCCTGCTCTAACTGCATCATTCGTTAAAGTAGTTGCCAAGGCCACAACAGCTTGGATGGTAGTCAGATTTGCCGAGGTGACCATTCCTCGGATCTCCGATGCTAATCCCCATAAGTATCGGTCGATTCTCTTGCTCTTGGGAGTGACCATGTGAGGTACCAGTTTTGCAAGTTTGTGAAAACGAGTTGTGTATCGGTCTATGTCAGCTCCGACCATGGCATGATTCCATAATTCAACTTCTAGCTTCTGAATTTCACTCTTAGGGCAGTACTCCTCAATTAGCAACTTTTTGAACTCCTCCCATGTGAGTCTGTATGCATCTTCCCTTCCACGGGTTTGAACCTAGATGTTCCACCATGTTAGTGCCCTGCCTTGGAGTTGACATGCCCCATACTCCACCTTGCGGTATTCCGAGCACTTGCTAATATGGAGTACCGACTCCATGCTATCGATCCAAGATAGCAATCCTACAGCACCTTCCTTTCCGTAGAATTCCTTGGGTTTACAGGACATGAAGGACTTGTAGTTGCATCTGGTACTGTTATTGCTCGAATTTCCTCCACTACCTCCTTCATTCCCGCGGTTAGCATTGATGCCAGCGGTTACTTGTGTGACTATGATGGGTATTGCTTCTTGTATGCGTTGTGCTATGATCCGTGCGAGGTCGGGTGTTTGGTTTTCAGGATTCTCTCTCGTGTGGTGTGTAGATCTTCTTGGAGGCATGATTCTAAAACACATTTTCAAAAATTATTTTGGTTAAAATTTTTACAAATTCTTGAACTGATAGTTTCCAAAAGATTATGCTACTACTTGAAATTTTGAAACAGTAAGGTTAAGTGTAAGTCAAACGACTCGAATACTTAACATGCGTGAATCGAAAATGACGAGTAACTAAAATGTTTTTCAAAAGTTCCTCCCACATGCTACAATCCATCCGTCCAACGTTCCATTAGTACCATCCCGAGTGTGCACCAAACAGAATTCCAAGCACCAACAGCAACAATACAACACCCGCAACTACACACGCCAACTCCGTCCTCCTTGCCACCCTTCTAGCCATTCTTGTACCTTCTAAAGCTTGAGTCGACATGTGGGTCAATTGATGTGTTAGCTCTACCAGCTCTGTCAAGACATGGCTTTGATGAGTCATCCACATCTGACAATCGTGTAGCTCGGTCGTCATCGCCCGTATGTGCTGATCTCGTGCCCAAGTCATACCGGACACTTGTTCGATTGGCACACCGATGACAACTCATGGCGGCTCCGGACACTCCGGCCTAAACGTCACTCGTCTAGGGATTGGGATGCTCTTCCATGCCGTTTGTCTTATACGTGGCCCTCTAAGGCTTGGTTGAACAGTTATGGGAGTTGGTCGAGTTAGTACCAAGGTCGGTGGCACTCTTGGTTCATCGTAGGGGTCTCGCTCGCTGGACACTTCGGGTTCCGATTCCGTACTATTGTAATCCTCTTCTTCTCGGTTGTTAGGCGTGTTATCTTGTGGTCGTCCGGTGAAGTATCCTGATGCATCGGCCGAGTACGATTTAGGAGTGTAAGATGGTTACAACGATGACATAGTGAAACTGAAGCAAAAGTGTACTTAGTAACTAATCGCATAAGTGGCAAGTCTACCCTATGCAATGTCTACGCACTAAGCATGCTTCTAGAGAGTGTAAGTAAAATCGACATACTCCTACTATAACCATTTCTAGTCTCGCATTAACCTTCCTTAATCGAACATAGGTGATCAGGCTATGTTTAATTAAAGTCTGTTAATGCCATTCTAGACTTAGTTATACTAGTGGTAGGTTTAGTTGTTTTCATGTCAGTTTTGGACTTTTGGTTATAGTTGGGTTTTTCCAATGAAAGACCGGTATTCTCTAAAACCTTCAGCTCTGATACCACTTCTATCACACCCCGCTAAAGCGGAAACACGGGATGTCACAGTTCAATGTTTCAATGCGTAAGGTAGAAGACAACACACAATCATCACATTACAAAAGTTTACAAAAGTACATCATGTTTTCCAAAATACAAATTGTCCAAAACCGAAAATGACATGATAAGGAAAAACATTGGATGCCGCTACTTGTGGTGTCGTCTAAGATTCATCCTTGGTATTTCCTGAAAATCATGTAAATGAGAGGGCCAACTATAAAATAGTTGGTGAGTTCACAGGTTTACGGTATGCATAACAGTTTTAATGCAAGTTTGTTAATCCGCATCGTGGGTTGAGTATTCGGTTGTAGTAAAACACATTTTTGTAAATCCGCACAACGGATTACGAGTTCGTTTGTCAACATGCGCAAGGTATAGTATCGTATGCAATTACATGTTACGTAATGAGCAATATTCAGTATTTTGAGTAAACATTATAATCGATGCGTAATAAAATCGTGACATGCTTTTCACCCCAAAACGTATAAAATAGTAAAAAGGGGCTGTGAAAACTCACCGTGATAAGCGAAGGTGTTTCCGAGATGCTCACAAGCTCACTTGTACTTTGATCCTACTCCGATCCTACGAATCGTAAGGACACTAGTAAGATTCTATGTTCTAAACCTTAGTCCTTGGTATCGTGTAATTATCCAAATCAACATAAAATTCCTTTGTTGAGATTAAGTTTGTATGTTGTTATAAGCTCATCGATATTAGTAATTAATATCTCAAACGTTACATATGATAATTCGAGATTACCACAATTTCGTCATGACGTTTGACGAAAAGGGGTCATTAATTAGGAGTCATATGTAAGGTATATATAAAGTTAGGAGTTAGGTTATATATACATATACCGCAATTTCATCATAAAATGAGGAAAAGGGTTCAAAATGAAATGTTAGATGTTAGAGTATAAATAAAATGAGTAAGTAAATATATATAGGTATATTCCACAATTTCATCACAAGAATGATGAAACGGGTTCAAGAGTTAGCTTTTAGCTACAGTAAAATGCATAATCATATAGTATATATACATATTCCACAATTTCATCACAAGAATGATGAGACGGGTTCAAGAGATAGCATATAGCTATAATATGATATAGTTGTTAGCTGTCCAGAATTAGTAGTCACTTTCGGTAAATTTTCGGATGACTTTCAGAGATCGTTAGGTTCTGATATTTTACGACCAAGTACTTCCATGTGTTAGGAGACTTTTGACATACAATTCAAGATTTTTAGAGTAGTTTAAGTGCATGAAATAATTCTTGACGTAAACTGCGACAGAAATACGTTGCTGTTGCGCACTGTTTTTGTGCATACTGTTTGAAAGTCGAAAACTTCATGTTTTTCAAAGATTCCAGTTGGATTTGATTCCTAACTCATAAAAGAAATTCCAGAAGAAAAATCACCCCATTTGGAGCATTTTTGAAGGAGATATGGCCATGCAAAATCAGTGGTAAAATCTGACAGATTGTTGTTGGAAAAATCTTCTTTATATAAAGGCTTTATTTCTATTGGTTCTTCCAAAGATTGGTTCTTTTTGTTTAACCACGATTTTTGACACCCAAATCCAGTATTTTCAGATGAAAAACATTACTTTTTGTTTACACAATCCACATGCAATGAACTTAGACAAATCATCTTGTCAAAACATTTTCAAAAATTGTTGTTTTTGAGTTTTTGTGAAAACATTCAAGTAAAACATTCTTAGATCACTAATATTGGTTTGATGATGGATTCATCACACTTTTAATAACATGCAAAGTGTTATGGTGATGAATCTACAAACATTAGGATGCCAAGAAATGTTTTAGCAAGAATAAGGTGTAAAACTAGAGTAGAAGTAGATGAAACTTTGAAGAAATGCAAGATTAACACAAGAAAAGTGTAAGTGTTGTTGTATAAGAAGTTTTACCTTGAAAGTACTTGTGTTCTTGGTGTTCTTGAGTGTAGAAGCGCTGGGAACAACAGCTTCCAGCAGCTACTTGTGTTCTAGTAGTTGATTTCTCATCCACAAGACCTGAGAACAACAGCTTCCAGCAGCTACATATTCAGCTTTAGATGTGGAGGTGGACACTGAGTTTTGCTTTTTACTTGTCCAACTCACCAGCTTTCCACCCAGGAGCTGACAGCCTCCTGTGGTGCTTTTCCTATCCAATTTGCAACCTGCAAAATCACTATCTGAATAGGCGGTTAGATCAAACCCTGAGTCTTTGGGATACCAAAGACCTAGGTTCATAGTACCCTTAAGGTATCGAAAAATTCGCTTTACAGTGATCATATGAGATTCCTTAGGTTCAGCTTGATATCGTGCACACAAACAGGTTGCGTACATAATATCGGGTTGGCTAGCTGTAAGATACAAGAGAGAGCCGATCATCCCACGGTACAGCGTGACATTAACAGGTATTCCACTTGAATCCTTGTTTAGTGTCAGCGGTGGTGCCATAGGGGTTTTCATAGCTGAACTCTGAGTTAAATCGAATTTCTTCAGCATATCTTTAACATACTTTCCCTGATTAATGAAAGTTCCTTTTTCATTTTGCTTTATCTGAAAACCAAGGAAATATGTTAGCTCACCCATCATGCTCATTTTATACTCTTCTTTCATTCTATCAGCGAAACGAGTACAAAGGTCAGGGTTAGTAGAACCAAATATAATGTCATCAACATATATCTGAACAAGAATGATATGACCTTTCACTATCCTGAAAAATAGAGTTTTGTCGATTTTACTTCGCTCAAATTTTTCAATATAGACATAAGTAGAGAGAGTTTCATACCACGCACGAGGAGCTTGCTTTAAGCCATAAAGTGCCTTATCCAGTTTATAAACATAACTTGGACGCTTAGGATCTGAGAATCCTGGAGGTTGTTCCACATAGACTTCTTCATTCAGCTTTCCATTTAGAAACACTGACTTAACATCCATTTGATATACTTTGAAGTCTTTGTGTACAGCGTATGCTAAGAATAGAAGAATAGATTCTAGTCTTGCTACTGGAGCAAATGTTTCGTCGTAATCCATGCCTTCCTCTTGTCTATATCCCTGAGCAACAAGTCGAGCCTTATTGTGGGTTACAGTTCCATGTTCGTCCAACTTGTTTCGACAGACCCATTTAGTGCCTATCACTGTTTTGTCAGTTGGTCTTCGAACAAGTTTCCAAACTTTGTTTCTTTCGAATTCAGTCAGCTCTTCTTGCATGGCGTTGACCCAGTTTGGATCTTTGAGGGTATCATCTATTTTCTTTGGTTCAATCAGAGAAATAAAGTTAACAAATAAACAAATATTACCTGCACTTCGTCGAGTCTGAACACCAGCGTTTGGATCACCAAGAATTTGATCAATTGGGTGATTTACAGTCCATCGCTGAGCAGGAGCATAAGTCGCTGACTCAAATTGAACTGGAGGAGCTGAAGATGAAGCTTCAGTAACTTCTGGAATATCAGCCAAGAGAGGAGTAGGTGCAGATGTCATTATATTCACTGATTGCTGAGAAGTAGATGGAATGTCTGAGACATTTGGTTCAGAAGCAGGTATAGTGTTTAAAGGAACAGCTGAGACCCATGATGTTTCAGCTTCACTATTCTGCATGTTTGGGATGATAGTAGGACTATCATCTTCAACTGTATGAGTATGAGGAGTGGGAATATCTTCTGAATCACCAAGATGAGAAAACATCCATTGATTCAGTTCTTCAGTATCAGCGGACGGTTTAGAGTTCGCTGAACGGGATTCGTCAAACGTGACGTGAATAGTTTCTTCTACAGTTTGTCTTCTTCGATTGAAGACTCTGAACGCTTTGGAGATTGAAGAATATCCAAGAAAGATTCCATCATCAGCCTTAGGATCAAACTTTCCAAGGGCATCTTTGTTATTCAGTATGAAACACTGACATCCAAAGATGTGAAGAAAGCTAATTGAAGGCTTTCTCCCATGAAAAAGGTTCATAGGCTGTCTTATTGAATCTTTTGACTATTAGCGACCTGTTTTGCGTAAAAGAAGCAGTGTTGACAGCTTCTGCCCAAAACTGAGTAGGTCAGTGAGAATCGCTGAGCATTGAACGTGCAGCTTCAATAATTGTTCTATTTCTTCTTTCAGCGACTCTGTTTTGTTGCGGTGTTCTCACTGAAGAAAAGTTGTGAGAAATACCCTTGCTTTAAAAGAAGGAATCAAGAGAACAATTTTTGAATTCAGTCCCATGATCACTCCTTATTGAGCGAACGGTCAAGTTGTTCAGGGTTCGAATCTTCCGAACAAAGGTGATGAGTTCTTCAGGGGTGTCACTCTTAGAACGGAGAAACATAACCCATGTATAGCGAGAGAATTCATCAACTATGACTAGCGTATATTTCTTTCCAGCGATGGATTGTTTGTTAACAGGGCCAAACAAATCTATATGGAGAAGTTGTAGAGGAGATGACACTAAGGAGACTTGCTTTGACCTAAAGCTTGATTTGGTCTGCTTGCCTTTCTCACACGCTGAACATAAGGACTCTTTGGCGTATGAGTGTTGAGGTAGACCAGTGACTAACTCTTTTGAAGAAAGAGTGTTCAGTGTCTTGATGTTTAGATGAGAGAGCCCCTTATGCCATAGCCAATTGACATCAGATGAGGCTTTTGAGAAGAAACAGGAGTTCTCAGTGGTTGTTGAGTCCATGTTTATTACATAAACATTTTCCAAACGATATCCGTTGAGAGCTATCTTCTCCTTTTTTTCAGCGACAAAGCAGGATTCCTTGGTAAAGATTACCTTGTTATCCATGTCGCAAAGCTGACTGATGCTTAGAAGATTATTCTTCAGCCCTTCAACATATGTGACTCTTCTGAAGGTTGTTGTACCATTTGAGAGTACACCAAACCCTCGGGTATATCCTTTTCCATTTCCACCGAAGGTTACAGCGGGACCCTTCTCTTCCTTGTATTCAGCGAGCAGGCTTTTCTTTCCAGTCATGTGTCTAGAGCATCCGCTATCGAGATACCAGATACCCTTCTTAACCTGCATTGCAAAGGAAGATTAGTTTTTCTTGGGTACCCACTTAACCATGTGTACACACTTGTCAGTGGGGGTAGTTGGAATGGAAGGTTCAGCAGTCTTCGCAGCATTTGAAGATTAAGCTTTGTCAGTCTTCACTTTGGTTAATTTCTTAACCTCAGTGGTCTTCTTTGCCTTGGGGGCAATGATCTTCACCTTAGATATCTTTTCAGCTTTGGTGGCTGTGGGGCACTTACTAGCAATATGATCAGTAAGTCTACAGTGATAACATTTCCTATAACTAAAAATAGTTCTAGGACCATGTAAAGCCCGTATCCCGGTATGTAATTTCTTTTATTAATTCTTTTCTTTTTAAGTTTGATTTAATGTGGTTTCCGTTAGCGGGGTAGTCGAATCGGACCAAAAAGTTAAATGAGTCAACCTTTGTGGGTTTTTTGCAAGGAAAGGAAAGTTGAGGGGCTAATTGGGGCATCTCACCAAAGTTTGGCAAGGGATCGTCCAAGAGTCACCCCCTCCCCTTCCCCTTCCCTTCGGTTTCATGCTAGTAACCACCACAACCTTTAGTCATCCCCTCCCCCTTTCTTGTTGTGTTCGGCCAAGAAGAGAACTAGAGAGAGAGAGTGAAAGAAAGAAGCCGAGAGAGGGAGAGAGAAACCGAGAGGGTGATAGAGGTTGCTGCCGGCGACGAGGAGAGAGGAGGAAGGAGACGATCGCCGGCAAGTTTGGTCGGAAAAGAGGAGGAAGAAGGGTTCGTCGAGGTAAGTTCGTCTATTTCTCGTTTGTTGTTATCGTATGTCAAAGAAACGCCGCCAACCACCACCGCCTCCGGAGGCGGTAGGGGGTGGTGCACGGCTGTTGTCCAGCCTAGGGTAACCCATATTCAGTAGTTCATATGCTTTTCGGGTCTGTTGGGATTAAGCCACGACTTAATGGGTTAATAATCAATAGTGTCATTTCATGTGAAAATTTAGTAATCTGCCACTGTTTTTCTTAAACCGTAACCTTTTCCTCGTAACTCGGATTGGGGCGAAATCGGTGCCAAAAGTTCCCATTTTGAGTCTAGTAACGTTTCTATGTTTTGTGCAAAAACCAGTTCGGAACGTAGCTTAGGTCAAATCGTCGTTTTGTACTGAAAGGTTCTGTTTTAGCTGCTCTGAGAGGTGTTTTTGTAAAATTCATATAGAGTGCTAGGAATATCGTTAGGACGCGTGCGATACGTCCCTGGAACCGTAAGACATTGAACTTCCTGAATATGGAATTAGATTTTTGGTTTGATCAGTTTAGCAGGGGTAAAATGGGTCCCGAACAGACCTGCATTTTTAGTATAAAAGCTGGAATTTTTAGTTTCGTTAAACTAGTAAAAGTGTCGTGAGTTGGGACCTTCCGTTGACGTTTTTAGTGCGTAATTAGATGGGAAAATGTGAGGAAGGTTGACGTGCTGGTGTTGCGGCTCGGGAGCGCGTCGCTTTGCTTTGAGGTGAGTTCTCTCACTGCGTAGTTAGGAATTTCATGTATATCGTTGTTTTTGTGCTATGTGTTATTACGTGTTATTACGTGTTTACGTGGACCAATTTGGTTGGAATGATTTAGCTGTGATTGTTGAAATTATATGTCGATTATTTGTGCTTGCGTACACCTCAGTTGGACTGGGGGGCTCGGTGGGACCGAGGGCTCGGTGGGACTGAGCTAGTACAATTGTATTATCTTTACTCGGTGGGACCGAGGGCTCGGTGGGACCGAGGGCTCGGTGGGACTGAGCTGGTATCAATGTCTTTACTCGGTGGGACCGAGGGCTCGGTGGGACTGAGCTTGTGTGGATATATTTTTGGTGTACTCGGTGGGACCGAGGTTCGTATTTATGCATTTATCATTATGTGGTTTTATATTTGTGGTGATGGTGACGTTGCCTACTTGCGAGTAGGGGCGATATTCGTGGGGTTGCTACCTGCGTGTGTGGTAGGACTCACTAAGCGATTAGCTTACCTTTTCCCAATATGTTGTGATTTCAGGTGCTAGCGGCAGTCGGGCTTGACGGTACACACACTATGCGCGGGGTGCTGAGAGTGTTTAAAATTTCACTTTTAAACCTTTAGATTTTATTTTATGAAATTTCCGCTGCGTAAACTTTATTGACTGTTTGAGTTAACGACGTTAATTTAATTTGAATTGCGAATTATTAAATTGGGGTTATTTTATAATGAAATGCATGTTTTAAAAATTTTAAATTCCTTGTAATTTTTGGGACGTTACAACTTGGTATCAGAGCACAGCTTGAGTGAATCAAACACATCTCGGTGTGTTTGGTCTCAAGTTGCGGCTATGAAGTTTTTTTTTTAACTCTCTTATTAAAATCTTTGAAAATAAATGAACGGAGAAAGCCCGTTTGGGAAACGGTGATCGTGGGCGCAGTGTGTACAGTCAGCCGACGCCAATTGGGAAGGTACAACACTTAGTGTATTTATTGCTTTCTAGGCATAGGGTATGCATGCTAAATTGCCGAGGTTGTTTACACTGTACTGTACGATGACTGCTTGCTAGTAGGAATCAATGCTAGTTATAGTAGGTTGTCAAGTGAAGGCCCTATAGGTTGCATGCAGTAAGAATCATATAGCCTTAGAATATTTGATTTAGTTCTATTGCGCAGCTCTTGTTTGAGTCCAACCGTTCTAGGATAGAATCTTGTATTCGAATGTCTATTTGATTCACGATGCGTGCGACTGGGTATTCGCGAATCAACTCGTTATGGCTAACAGGGATTCCGTTGTAGCAAGAGTAGTGGGATGAGATGAAATTCCTAGTGAGCTGGGAATAGCGTTTACATGTGAGTACGTATGCTATATTGCTTTCTAGAACATAGGAGTATGTATGCTAGATTGCTTACGTGGATTTTGTGGTATTGTATGGTTGTTACTTGCTATTAGGAACTTATGCTAACCTTGATAGGTTGTTAAGCGAATGCACTATAGGCTGTATGCGGTAGGAACCGAATAGCCTTAGAATGTTAGATTTAGTTCTATTGCGCAGCTCTTGTTTGAGTCCAACCGTTGTAGGATAGAATCTTATATTCGAATGTCTATCTGGTTTCCACTGTATACGACTGTGCGTTCACGAGGCGACTCGTCAGGGCTAGTGGGGGTTCCGTTCTAGCAAGGGTAGTGGGGTATTACGACTTTTCTAGGGAGCTAGGAAAAGTGTTTGCATATGCCGGAATGGGCATATGTGTTTGTTTGTGGTAAGCAACTACTTGGACGTCCCGGGACAGGACTCGAAACGAGTAAGGATAGGTGTGAAGGGTAGTAGCAGAGCTCCTACTATCTGAAGCACAGGATCCGTGCTCGAGTCGGGGAAAGTCACGGAGAATCCGAAGAGTTGAGTGTGAGCGTAGTTAGCAGGTTTTAATGTGTGCTAGTAGCTCGTTAAGGAGGAACAACAATGCTGATCCAGATGATGATGCTGGAATTATTGCTGATCAGATTCGTGAGATGTTTGCGGTCGAGGTGACGCATATTTTGAGGAGGCGATCCCCGAAATTATTACCGCCATTCGTGATGAGGTAATAGTGTCGATGGAGGAGCGCATCGCGGCGATTCCACCCCCTGCGGGTGGGCAGCCCCGAACAAGAGAGTCTGGATCGGTTATGGAGTGCACATTCCTTACCGGTGGTTGTCCTGCGAACTAGAAGGTTCGCTTCGCGGTGAATCTGTTACGAGACGGAGCGAAAGACTGGTGTGCTACTACTTTGACGCTTAACGGGCGCACTACTTGACCTGGGAGGAGTTCGTCGTATGTTTCGTGTAGAGCATGTGCCTCTAGTGGAGATGGAGAGGAGTGTCAAAGAGTTCTTGGAGCTCTCTCAGACTGCGGAGGCCATAAGGAGGTGAACCGAAAGTTCACGGAAATGACATTATTCTATCCTTAGCATGCTGCTTTTGAGGACATGAAGAGGACACGGTACAAGGATATGTTACGTACCAAGATCAGGGAGTTCGTGAGTACTGCGCAGTATGCTTCACTTGTTGTAGTGATGGAGGCGGCCTGAGGTAGAGTTCATCAACTGGGAGTGGAGGAGGCACAAGCTACATATAAAGTGGTGACAGGTACGTTCTTGGTTAACTCGGTGCTTGCTGGGGTGATGATTGATAGCGGGGCTACTCATCCTTCCGTGTCTCACATAGTCAGTGAGTGTTTGGGGCCGAGTTGTAGGACGGTTAGGCTGTCCACTTGTGGTTGCGGTTGCTGAAGACGGGACCCTGACGGTTACTGACGTGTACCGGGGGTGCACTTTGGAGATCTCTGGTGTGAAGTTCCCGATTGATTTGATTCCGATCGCTATGCGGGAGTTGTGCGTGACTGTGGGCATGGATTGGATGGATGCTTTTGATACTGAGATTGTTTGTCGTCGCAAACAAGTACAAGTTCGAACCCCAAGCGGGGGATAAATGCTAGTTCAGGGAGACTCACCCAGGCGGACCCCAGCGTTATGTTCGGGTGTAAGAGCTCGGAAATACTTGCAGCGCAGTGGCTAGGGGTAAATAGCGTATGTGATAGACACGCGCGGCGTCGGAGAGAAGAAGACTGCGGAGGATGTGCCGGTTGTACGTGAGTTTGTTGACGTATTTTCCGATGAGTTATCGGGGTATCATCGGATGCGGGTGAGGAGAGAGGATACGGAGTAGACAGCCTTTCGTTCACGTTAGGGCCATTTACAAGTTTGTGGTGATGCCTTTCGGGCTCACCAATGCACCCGCAGCGTTTATGGACCTCATGAACCGTATATGTAGCCCTATGTGGGATCGATCGGTGATCGTGTTCATCGACGATATTCTTGTGTAATCGAAGTCGAAGGAAGAGCATGAGATGCATTTGCGAGAAGTTTTGGAAGTTTTGAGGCGGGAGAAGCTGTATGCTAAGCTCTCCAAGTGCGAGTTCTGGTTACGAGAGGTCCACCTTCGAGGGCATGTCGTGAACCAGAATGGTATTATGGTGGATCCGGCCAATATTACGGCTGTGATGCGGTGGGAAGTGCCGAAGACTCTCACTGAAGTACGGAGTTTTCTTGGGTTAGCAAGGTACTTCCGGAGATCCATTCAGGATTTCTCCAAGATTGCTTTACCGATGTCCCGATTGACGAAGAAATCTGCGGCTTTTAGTTGGGGTGAAGAGCAGCAGAGGGCTTTGAGGAGCTACACAGGCGTTATGCGAGGCTCCGATGTTGACTTTGCCCGAGGGTATGTAAGATTTGATGGTGTTTGCTCTCAAGATTTGGAGGCACTATTTGTATGGCGTCAAGTGTATACACTAACCATCAAAGTCTCCAGTACTTGATGACCGGCAAAACCTCAACATGCGTCAGAGGAGGTGGCTTGACGTGGTCAAGGATTATGATGGTGAGATACTTTACCACCCCGGTAAAGCGGATGTTGTTACGGACGCACTTAGTCGACATCTGGATGGTGAGCCACTGCGGGGCTTGTGTCAACGGTTAACAGTGGTTGCACCTCTTCTCGAGTCGATAGGTAGTGCTCAGGAGGTGGCAGTTTTGGAGGAAAATGCCAAACGCGAGAGAGTTTCGGGGGAAATTCTGAATTTTGTCCGTGATAGTCATGGGTCAATTGCTCGGTCTTAATGGTCGGTTGGGTATCTCGGGGTGGGACCCCGGTATTCATGTGTTATGACTTTGACTTTCCAGTAGGCACTAGGAGGATATAGTCTTGAGCACGTACCTGGGAGGTAGACGTTAAGGTGTATCTTGATACGGTGTAACTAGGCTTCGTAGAGCGAGTGTAGGAAATACGTCAACGGTGGAAGGTTGGGTATTCCACGTGTGTTAGTACTGTAGGCCGAATAGTATCGGTTAGGGAATGATGCCCTTTGTAATAAAGAGGATATATGCGTAGAATTTTTGAGGTAAATAGTATATTTAGGTGTCGACTTTTGGGCTTGAAGCCAAACACCTTAGTGTAATTGGGGAATTGTAGCCGATTTTAAGGAAATTATGTTGATGGTAGTAGTAATCCTGAGGTGTTTGCTTGTGGTGAATGGTTATGGTGGAGTGACCTTCGTGAGTGATTTTAAATTTACTGGTTTGACGATTCTTGTAGGGTAATTTGTGGGAGTATAGTAGAACTCGTAGGAGTTAATCGACAGTTAATAGTAGGAATGATCGGATCCGAGTATCCAGTTGGGTATATTGGTAAGCAACTTGAGAATGTTTAGAGCTTGAGATGTGAATCGGGAGGTATGGAATATCTAAGGTTGGGAGACAACCGAAGTCGCTTGGCTAGGAATGATTCCAATTGGTGAAGTGTTCTATCGATCATAATTTCAGTGTCCTAGAAGGAGTACGTTAGTAAGAAAAGTATTCGAGAAGTTTTAGAAGGGGTCTCAAGTGAACTTGGGAACCTGAGGTTGAGATGTGGGAGAACTATCTTTAGCTATGCACGGGCATAGACTTCGAGGACGAAGTCTAATCCAAGTGGGGGAGAGTTGTAAAGCCCGTATCCCGGTATGTAATTTCTTTTATTAATTCTTTTCTTTTTAAGTTTGATTTAATGTGGTTTCCGTTAGCGGGGTAGTCGAATCGGACCAAAAAGTTAAATGAGTCAACCTTTGTGGGTTTTTTGCAAGGAAAGGAAAGTTGAGGGGCTAATTGGGGCATCTCACCAAAGTTTGGCAAGGGATCGTCCAAGAGTCACCCCCTCCCCTTCCCCTTCCCTTCGGTTTCATGCTAGTAACCACCACAACCTTTAGTCATCCCCTCCCCCTTTCTTGTTGTGTTCGGCCAAGAAGAGAACTAGAGAGAGAGAGTGAAAGAAAGAAGCCGAGAGAGGGAGAGAGAAACCGAGAGGGTGATAGAGGTTGCTGCCGGCGACGAGGAGAGAGGAGGAAGGAGACGATCGCCGGCAAGTTTGGTCGGAAAAGAGGAGGAAGAAGGGTTCGTCGAGGTAAGTTCGTCTATTTCTCGTTTGTTGTTATCGTATGTCAAAGAAACGCCGCCAACCACCACCGCCTCCGGAGGCGGTAGGGGGTGGTGCACGGCTGTTGTCCAGCCTAGGGTAACCCATATTCAGTAGTTCATATGCTTTTCGGGTCTGTTGGGATTAAGCCACGACTTAATGGGTTAATAATCAATAGTGTCATTTCATGTGAAAATTTAGTAATCTGCCACTGTTTTGCTTAAACCGTAACCTTTTCCTCGTAAATCGGATTGGGGCGAAATCGGTGCCAAAAGTTCCCATTTTGAGTCTAGTAACGTTTCTATGTTTTGTGCAAAAACCAGTTCGGAACGTAGCTTAGGTCAAATCGTCGTTTTGTACTGAAAGGTTCTGTTTTAGCTGCTCTGAGAGGTGTTTTTGTAAAATTCATATAGAGTGCTAGGAATATCGTTAGGACGCGTGCGATACGTCCCTGGAACCGTAAGACATTGAACTTCCTGAATATGGAATTAGATTTTTGGTTTGATCAGTTTAGCAGGGGTAAAATGGGTCCCGAACAGACCTGCATTTTTAGTATAAAAGCTGGAATTTTTAGTTTCGTTAAACTAGTAAAAGTGTCGTGAGTTGGGACCTTCCGTTGACGTTTTTAGTGCGTAATTAGGTGGGAAAATGTGAGGAAGGTTGACGTGCTGGTGTTGCGGCTCGGGAGCGCGTCGCTTTGCTTTGAGGTGAGTTCTCTCACTGCGTAGTTAGGAATTTCATGTATATCGTTGTTTTTGTGCTATGTGTTATTACGTGTTTACGTGGACCAATTTGGTTGGAATGATTTAGCTGTGATTGTTGAAATTATATGTCGATTATTTGTGCTTGCGTACACCTCAGTGGGACTGGGGGGCTCGGTGGGACTGAGCTAGTACAATTGTATTATCTTTACTCGGTGGGACCGAGGGCTCGGTGGGACCGAGGGCTCGGTGGGACTGAGCTGGTATCAATGTCTTTACTCGGTGGGACCGAGGGCTCGGTGGGACTGAGCTTGTGTGGATATATTTTTGGTGTACTCGGTGGGACCGAGGTTCGTATTTATGCATTTATCATTATGGTTTTTTATTTGTGGTGATGGTGACGTTGCCTACTTGCGAGTAGGGGTGATATTCGTGGGGTTGCTACCTGCGTGTGTGGTAGGACTCACTAAGCGATTAGCTTACCTTTTCCCAATATGTTGTGATTTCAGGTGCTAGCGGCAGTCGGGCTTGACGGTACACACACTATGCGCGGGGTGCTGAGAGTGTTTAAAATTTCACTTTTAAACCTTTAGATTTTATTTTATGAAATTTCCGCTGCGTAAACTTTATTGACTGTTTGAGTTAACGACGTTAATTTAATTTGAATTGCGAATTATTAAATTGGGGTTATTTTATAATGAAATGCATGTTTTAAAAATTTTAAATTCCTTGTAATTTTTGGGACGTTACAGACCATTTGAATGCCGAGCTTTTGATTTTGAATTAGAAGTACCAGCACCAAGTAAGCTATTGGCTTTTGAAATGGGAGGAACATTCAGTTCTTCGGATTTCTTACCAAAGACATTCACTCTGATTCTAGGAGTAGATCGCTGAATAGATCCACGCTGAGTAGATCCAGAGATCTGATTCCTTGATCCAGAGGGATAGGTCACTGAAACTTTAGAAGCATTCAACTTAGGTACTAAGGTACCCTTCTGAGGATTTTGGTTAAAAGCAATTCCTTTACCTTTATCCTTAGAGATAGAGGTAGGTTTTGGATAAACCATTTTCTCTTTACCTTTTGAAGAGGTAGAAATTTCCTCAGGGATGGGCGGTTTAGAAGAGGAACACTGAGAGGATGAAATATCAACGACTGAGGATACGAAAGTTCCAAATAAGATCATGGAACGATCAGTGGTTGGTTCTAGAGTATCAGCTTTGTAACCAAGACCACGTTTATCACTCAGGGGAATCTGAGACTTAATTATCTCAGTGATCTTTGTTGAGGAATTATACCATCCATCAACAGTAGCTTTTTCAGCTTTTAATGCAGCGATAGCTTCTTCGCGCTCGATTTTGACTAGTTGATTTAGGTGAACTTGATCTTTAAAATCTTCTTCAATTTTAGAAAGATTTTCTATTTGAAGATGACAGTTTTCAAGCTGTTCAGCGAGATCAAGGTTTTGATTTTCAACTACAGTTTTGCCATTCATGGCTTCATATAAACTTCTAGTCAAGAGATCGATTTTACGAAGACTATCAGCTTCATCAATATTTGCAATATTGGTAAAGAAGGAAGGTGATACCTGAGTTGCAGAGGTTGAAGTAGAGGGAATGTCAAGGTTGTCTTCCTCATCTTCAAGTTTTTCCATAAGACAGAGATTGGCTTCATCATCTTCAGAGTCAGATGTTTCTTCCTCATCAGAGTTAGCCCAATCATAGTCAGCCATCAGGCCTTTGCCTTTCTTCTTAAAGCTTTTCAACTTCACATACCTTTCTTTCAGCTTGGCGTATTTGTCATCTCTAGACCTGAGGTTAGAGGATTTCTTGGGAAACGCTGAGTTTCTCGAAACTTTCTTTGACCTGCACTCGTTAGCGAAATGTCCTATCTTTTCACAGTTAAAACAAGTAGCAGTAGCCTTATCAACAGGAGCTGATGATCTTGGCTTGTCAGTAATGGAAAGAGGTTTATTCTTACTGAACATTTTCTTTTTGGCGAATCTCCTGAACTTTCTTGTGAGGAGAGCCAAAGATTCATCAAGATCTGAAGAGTCAGAATCTGATGACCTTTCAGAGTTACTCTCCAACTCAGTGATAGTGACCGAGGGTCGCTGAGTGGAAGGTTCCTCTGAGATTAAAGCAACAGGGGTGCTTTTGGAATCTTTTACAAGATTCTTCTTAAGATGACTCGATTGCTCATGATTCACCATCGTGCCATATAAGGTAGAAAGGGTCATTGATTTTAGATCATTTGACAGCTTGAGACACATAGAATAACTGTCCCAGCTTTCAGGTAAACATTCTAAGAACTTTGTCAGCACTTCAAAGTTAGAATATTCCTTACCAACAGTTTTTAGATCTATTATTAAATAGTTAAAACGTTGGTGTACTTCAGAGAGAGTTTCATTCTTACCACAAATGAAGCTTTCATACTGTATTACCAGGTTGATCTTTCGAGAGTCCTGGACTTTAGAAGTACCTTCATACTGAACACAGATTGTGTCCCACATAGCTTTTGAGGTTTTCAGGTTCATGACGGAATGGTAGAGTTTGTCAAGAAGAGCCATGGAGAGTATGGATCTGGCTTTGGTGTCGATAGCCACTTTCTTCTTATCTTCATCAGTCCACATATGAATTTCCTTAGGAATCAGCCTTTCTGGAATAGCAGGTCTATTCTCAGCGGCTGGAACTGTAGTATCAATTCTTACAGGAATATATGGGCCGTTTTCAAGATAATAAGGCATAGTAGGGTCTACACCTTCTAAGAAGGGAATCATCCTATTTTTCCCTAGATTAAAATTATCTCTGGAGAATCTAGGGGGTTTTGCAAGAGAACCGTTGTCAATATAGTTTGTGTTTGTGTTGGTAGCCATTTTAAGAAATAGCAAGGAAGAGAAATCTTAGTATAGATCAGATATTGTTTATGAGATTAAACATGTCAACAAACAAATTCGTTCAACAAATATGTAACAGAAATCATTTTGGAAATATTTTTTTTTTTTTTTTTTTTTTTTTTTTTTTATTAAAGATATTACAATGAATTTCTCTCTCAATAGATCTAACAATTTATGCGTAAAGAGTTATCCAAAAGGTTAGCCAAAGATTTTATCAAAGATTCTCCAAAAAAGATTCTATTAGCTACAGTTGCTAACTTCTATATATACTGTAGAGAATAGCTAAAGCTACAGTACATATAAGAAACAGACTAATAGAACAATTACACGTGTCCTAATTAGTAACTGAATATAACAGATAATATCCCAAGATATGAATTCTGAACATACTTCTGAATAAGCGCTTCAGAACATTTGTCTTCATAGTCAGAAGTTCTGAGTCTCCTACTCAGAACTCTGAACCTTCTAGTCAGAATCCAACACTTAGAATCTTTTTGAGATTTCTCACTCAGAACTTCTGAGTCTTCTACTCAGAACTTCTGAGTCTTCTGAGTCTTCTTTAGTCTTCTTACTCAGAACTCAACACTTGTGTTTTTGACAAAACTCTAGACCTAACAATCTCCCCCTTTTTGTCAAACACACTTGTACTTTTCATCATCAAATTCTTAGAGCAGGAACAATCTTCAGAAGGAGCTCTTCTGAATGCTTTGACAACTTTTGCTCAGAATTCTGAATAATCTGAGTTAATAACTTCTGGTCAGTCTTTAATCAGCAGCAGCAATGATTTCCAAAATGATTTCTGTTACATATTTGCTTTTTCTTTGCTCCCCCTTGAAATGACAAATCTTATCTTTAGCTTTTCTCCCCCTAAAGTTTTGGAAAGCAAAATCATCTTCAAAAAAAAATCTTTAGCTTTTCTCCCCCTTGTTTTTCAAAACTTTAGCGATGCTTTTTCTTCGAATGAAGTCTATGCTTTTTCTCCTCCTTAATGCATAACCTTGCTCCCCCTCAAAATAAGAATTATGGAGCAATTTGTTTTCTCCCCCTGAAAATATGCATATATTTCATTAAAATTATTCATTTCAAATATATTTATACAAGGAAAATAAGATTCACTGAATTACACTTGATAACTACTAACATTTGATCATTTGAAAATTTTACAAAAGAAATCCAACTTAATGAATTTTATCAGATTTTTCAATCAAATAAAATCAAATGCATGTGTTTGGATTCAAATACAAGTCATCATTGCATATCAAGTTAAAGATGTTCAGTTTCAATCCCTTTATTAAATCTATTTGGTGTGCTTAGCATGCGAAATATGATTAGCTTCAAGCATATGCAATTCTAAGAACATATACGAATACTTTGCTCTACTCACACTATTTGTCCAAAATCAGGATTTTCACAAATTTACAGGTTTATTGCAACTTTGAATTTTCCCAAAGTTTCAAGAGATGTGTGCTCATTGGCATCTTTTAATTTTGTGCTCATTGACATCTTTTAATTTTGTGCTCATTGACATCTTTTAATTTTGTGCTCATTGACATCTTTTAATTTTGTGCACATTGGCATCTTTTAATCAAAAAGTTTAGTAAGAATAAGATACATCGTTAAACATGACTTTCTATCTGGTTCTATAGCAGGATTTGGGTCAGCATATCCCAGACCAGTTGGTCTTAGGTGCTAGGTGACAAGCACCCCTTGGAACTTAATTTCCCAAACCATAAAGGCCACATCGATATATCTTAAACCCATTTGTACCAGTAGAACATGGTTTTCTATCTGATTCTATTGCAGGATTTGGGTCAGCCGATCCTAGACCAGTTGATCTTAGGGACTAGGTGTCGAGCACCCCTTAGGACTTACTCTCCCAAACCAGAAAGGCCACAGGTACAAACTTTCAAACTAAATGATTTTGTATATATATATTGCATCTCAATCACTTGGTTCTAAAAACGTAGTACTTCCCCCATATTTTCGTTTCCATCCAACATTCTGACAAATTATGCTTTTTGAGCATTATATTCTATATAAGTCTAAATTTCATAACATTGAGCATTCAGCATAATTTCATTCATGATTTGCTAACCTTTCGATTTATTTCAGAAGTGAAAGTTGAAACAAATATAGCTCAGATAATACAAAAATACTTGTAAAAGCACCATTGACACACATTTTATTCATTGAATGAAAAATAAAAAAAAAATCATATCATTGAATTAAATTGTTAAGATTCAAACATTCAAAGCAATAGAAATAAAACATAATACAATGTTACCTTTCACCACTTGTTCCTTGAAACAGAAAAATATGACAGTTAAGGATATCACCTGAGAAATATGAGTTCTGAACTGATTTGTTTAGAAGTCTTAGTCTCTGAAGTACGGGTCCTGAACTGAATTATTCAGAAGCCATTGTCATTTAAGTACGGGTTTTGAACTGATATGTTCAAAAGCCTAAAACGTTGAATCACGGGTTTTGAACATTATCTTGAAACAATCAGATCAAATTTTGAGTCAATGCTTCCTCTGAAATCAAGATAATCCTGCAAAATCAAGAGATTTTGGTAATCATCTACGATGATTCCTCATTAGTTATCAAAAAAAAATTCTGAGTAGTAGAGTCAGAATTCTGATTAGAAGAGTCAGAATTATGAGTAACTTGCTCAAAATTCTAAGTATCAGAGTCAGAATTCTGATTAGTTGAGTCAGAATTCTGAGTAGTAGAGTCAGAACTTCTGAGTAACAGAGTCAGAATTCTGATAAAACTATCCAGAGAAAATGCCTTAGAAAAATGTTTGGATTTTGTGATTTTTGAACATTCTGAACTTCAAATCACCATAACT
The DNA here is from genome assembly GCA_033807775.1 of Saussurea involucrata. Lineage (NCBI taxonomy): Eukaryota > Viridiplantae > Streptophyta > Magnoliopsida > Asterales > Asteraceae > Saussurea > Saussurea involucrata. The sequence goes on from CM066324.1 coordinate 27,591,106, forward strand.
TGCTCAAAAATCAGAATTTTTCAACCAAAATTTGCAGGGTTGCTCAAAATGTGATTCTGAACACATTCTCTGGAAATGTTTTCTACTAAAAACACCCACAACTATGAGTTTGATAACCCCATAGTAAACAGAACTTTTAAAAAAATCTTCAAAAATCAACAAATTGATCTGTATGAATCAGAAATCCATAATCAAGATGAGACCAATTGTAAGTCCATAATCACATTCAGACCGAGTTTTGGACTGAATTATCCAAAAGTCAAAATTCTCAATTTAAGCACAGCATCGGTTTTAAGTCATGTGTCAGTATTATCATTCAGCTCTACACATGAATAACCTGCAAAACAGATTAAGTTGACTTTGGTACCCATATGAACTTGGGTCCAGGTTTGTTAGGTGCAGTGGTATATGCAGATATTCTATAAGAACCATACCAGTGCTGAATAAAATTCTTGTTCACAAAATCATCAGTCCCACAATATGAACAACAAAGTTTCTTTTGTGCAATTCTGACTAATTGATTTACAGAATAAATCACATCATGTTTAACAAAAGATTTTCTTTGAAATGTATTGTTCTTCTTGACATTTGAATTAGGAACCTTTGATTTTGGCACTTCTTTCTTGGAAGTAGTTCCTTTAACTCTCCATTCCATTTTTATCTTTTTAAAAGAACAATTATAAGATTTATCAATAGAAGAATCATAAAACAGATTAGAAGAACGAATCTGATCTTTTGAACTATGATTTGATTTGTTAACAACTTTTGTTTCAAATTCTTTAAACTTTTTAACATACATATCAAACCTTGACTGCAAATCAGATTTGGACTTCCTCTCTATCATGATTTTAGTTGATAAATCAGATAATTTCTTAATAAGCCTCCTTATCTCCAAATGAAAAACTTTCTTTTCCTTCTCAAACTCATCTTTTAAGCATTTTTCTTTAAATCCATTTACCTTCTTCTTTTCAGTCTCTTTCCTTCCATCTTCTAACTCTTTCTCCAACTCATTTATTTTTACAGAAAACTCATTTAACATTCCTGTTTTCTTTTTCTCAAAACCATTCTTTTCTTTTTGAAAAACATTTTTCTTGCATTCAAACTCTTTTCTTTCTTTTGCAAGAATTTTCTCCAAATCAGAAATTTTCAAAGATAATTCAACAGACTTTGTTTCAAAACCTTTCCTCTCAGTTTGAAAGTCTCTTCTCTCTTTCTCAAATTTCACTCTTTCAAGTATAAGAACTTGTTCAAAATCATAGATCTGTTTCAAGAGTTGACAATTTTTCATTTCACATGATTTGATTCTATTTTCAGACTCTGTCAACATCTTTCTTCTAAAATTGCCTTTCTCTTTCAAATCAACATTCTCTTTTTCTAACAACTTTATGTTTTCTTGAACCTTTTCAAAATCCTTTAGAAAATCAGATTTCTCTTTTTGCAAAATCTTTATAACTTTTGCATATTCGTCTTGTTTTGCTTGAAGATTAGCAATCTTGCTGTCAAAATGAACAATCTCAGTTTTTGGTTCAGAAATTGTTTCTTTTGCTTTTACAGGACTTAATTTTTGTAAATTGTCTGAACTGGTTATAGAAATTGCAGGTCTCACAAAAACTTCAATAATCTCAGGCATGATGAAATGACAAATTCGAATATCAACTATGAATTATGATAAAAAATGAGAATCAACACAAATCTAGAACATGCAAGAATTAATCAAATCTGTCACACGCATTTCATCAAACAGTTAGAGTACATGAATTAATGAAATCTTCTTTTCAACAAAAAATTTGAATACTAATCAACATGCAACAGATATAATCACCTTGATCAAGAAACCAATCAAGAATTTCGAAAACATACCTGTGATCTCTGTTTAATTTTGAGAATTAATCAGCATAGATCCCCTTTAGTTAAATCCCCATAACCTTTGACTTGACCTTTGCTATTGTTTCCAAAGTTTACTGCTCCTCCAGCCTTTTCTGTGAAGTTTGATAGAAAAGACTTCTGACCTGTCATGTGTCTTGAAGCTCCTGAATCTAAAAACCACACATGACAGCCCTGCAAAAAGATCAGTTAGGTTTAGGTACCCATTTTGGAATGGGTCCATCTTTGTTAGCTTTGTCATTGGATTTAACATCAGTACCTTTTACTCTCCACTCAAAATCTTTCTTCAAACACCACTTTCCTTGAACTTTTATGAAGTCAGAACATTTTCTGCTTACAAGTTTGTTCAAATTCTTTTTGAGAGTTGTAACTTTTGGTTTTGCTATGTTTTCAAGTTTCTTTTCTTTTATCTTTTCTTTCTTCTGAGTCTGAGGAACAAAAATTTTCTTCTTTTCTGTATTTTGAGAAACAGAAACTTTCTGAATATCTTTTCTTATGTATGAAACAGAAGTTATTTTGACTTGACATTTGTGAGAATATTGAAATGAATCATTTTTACATCTAACACAAACAAGATTTTTCTTTGCAAGTGACAATAAATCTGAAACATAGATCATTTCATTTTTATTTATACTGTTCAGAGTACAATTGCCCTTATTACAAGAATTTCTAGCGTTTAGTTCAGAAGTAGATTTCATTCTAAGCTTCTCAAGTTCCCTTTTCAGATCGTTCAACTTTGCAAGATCATCTTTCCTTTTGCTTTCTTCTTTTTCTGAAAAATTCAAGTTCTTTTTGTTAGAAGAATTAGATGATTCACCTTTTTCATATGTACTTGATTCATTAAAGAATTTATCATTTTCTCTTGAAGCATTAATTTTAAAAAGATCATACTCAGTCTTCAGTTTTTCAAGCTCTGTTATTTTCTGAATAAAAATATTCTTTTCTTTCAAAGCTTCTTCAAGTTTAATATCCACCTCACAGAAATCATTTTCAAGTTCATCATAAGTTTTCCTTAAATCCTCAAGTTCTTGACTCACAAGATTAAATCTCTTTTCAAGTTGCAAAAATTCATCTGATTTTGTTTCAGAAAATCCAGTTGAATCAGACTTCTGACTACCTGAGTCAGAGTTCTGATTTACAGACTCAGATGTCTGATCTTTAGACTCAGAATTCTGACTACAAAGTTCAGAATCCTGACTAGAAATTTCAGACTTTTGATTGACTGTTTCAGAATTTTTACTTGTATCAAATATGCTCTCAATGTCATGATATGAAAAACTTGGTTGTTTATTTTTGTAGCTGACATTTAAGGAATCATACTTGAATTTAGTATCATTGTATCTTGGCTTTTCATCTGTTGGTTTAGAAACTTCTTTCTTAACCTTTTCTTCTGAACCAACTGACTTTTCTGTTTTAGACTCAGAAATTGTCTCATCTGACTTTTTAGAGTTTGGTCTTTGCAAATTGTCAGAACTTGTTATAGAACTAGCAGGTCTTATGAAAACTTCAACAATTTCTGGGATTTTTGGCTTAGAAACTTGAAGTATTGGAGCTCTTTTTAAAATGACATTTTCTTCCAATCCCAATCCCTTCTTTGGATTGTAAAATCTTGTATCTTTAACATTGCTTAATAAAAGATTTAATGTTTGCTGAGTTTGACCTCTTTTCAAATTCAAATCTTCCAATTCTTTGATTTTGGAGTATAAATTCTTTCTTTCTTCAAATAACATATCAAATTTTATTTGTAAATCACCTTTTTCATCCTTTATTTTTGAAAACTCAATTTTTAGTTCAGAAAGCCTTTTCATCAATTCAGAATTTTCATCTTTAACTTTCTGTTTCTCAGCCTCAGATTCTTCATATTGTTCGTTTATTACTTCTTTTTCAATTCTGAATTTGTTAACCAAAGTTCTTTCTCCTTTTATCTGTTTTCTTAGGTTAGCAAATTCAGTTTTCATTTCACCAATCTGTGTCATTAACTCTAATTCAAGTGAAGAATGTACCTCAGCAGATGACTCAGAATCAGCATCTTCAAAATCAGAATCATCCTCATTCCTCATTTTTGCCATATAGCTTCGCATCTGTGGAAAGTTGATATGATCATCTTCATCAGAAGTGTAGTACAGCCAATTCTCCTGTTCAGCCAATAGCGCAATCTCGTCATCTCTCTTCTTTGCAAGCTGAGCCTTCTTCGTGTAGTATTCATAATCTTTCACAACTTTAACTCTGCAATCCTTGGCATAATGGCCAGATTTTCCACACTTGAAACACAGATTCTTTTCTTTTCTCTCTTCCTTCTCTTCCTTGTTTTCTTCACTTCTCTCTATTCTCTTTTCAATCTTATTTTCTTCTCTGTCATCTTTCTTCTTATAATCTGAACTTCCAGCTCTCTTATAATTTCCTTGAAATCTGCCCTTCCCATACCTTTTGTTGAAAGTATTTGTCAGCAAAGCTAGCTTTTCAGCCATTATCTTGATATCTTCATCATCTTCTGATCCTTCTTCTTTGTCAGATTCCTCCAGACTTGGTATTTCTGATAGATATGCAGTCTTTTTGGGTGCTTTGATTGCTTTGGACTTTGATAAGAACGCTAACTGATCAGCAACATTTTTCTTTTCTTCCACAACTAACTTGACAGAGTCTTCATGTTGATTAAGAACACAGAACAAATCATTTAAGTCTTCTTCACACATATCTTTGTTCATTTGCAGACTTATGGCAAATGATGACCATTCTGAATTTAGACTGTTCAGAAATTTGTAATTTATTTCTGATTTTGTTTTCTTCAGTCCATTTCTTCTCAAGTCATTTAGAATAGTGCAAAATTTACTGTATGTCTGTGTCAAACTTTCTGACTCTTTTGCTTTGAACCTTTCATAAGCATTTATGCTTTGATTTAACTTTGCCTGAATAGATCTCACAGTTCCTAACATTTGCCTTTCCAATTCGTCCCACATTTCTTTAGCTGATGATCCACTGTCAATCCTGTTAAGAACCTCATTCGGGACAGCCAAAGTCATCAAAGTAATTGCTCTTTTGTCAATAGCATGCCTATTTTTCTGTTCAGCAGTGTATTGGGAATAATTTTTCTTTACTCTGGTCGCTGGAATTTCTGGAGTTGTCTCTGTAGCAGGGGTTGCGGCGACATCGATATATACTTCGATTGGACCTTCTCGTATAGAAATCATAAGATTTTCATCGATGTTGTCAAGGAATTGGATCATACGAGTTTTCCATTGCTGATACTCTTCTGGTATAAGAACAGGCGGTTTGGTTTCGGATCCCATGGCTAGATATTCTTTAGAAGACATGATTGTAAGAAAATTCAACAGAAAGACAAATTCGATTTTCTTGATCGAAAAGTAGCAGGTAATTCAAGAATTGCTAAGAATTCAAGAACTAGCCCTAGCAGCGGAATCGAATTTTGAATGAATCAAGAAATCTTCAAGAAATTGATCAATCGATCTTCGCAATCACAATCTTGAACGAATTTGTTTGTTGATTAGCTCTGATACCAATTGATAGTGCAGGATCTATTCTTACAATCAATATAGAAAGAAGTAATTGAGAAATTGTATGATCAAGCCCAATTGTATTCAATGATGCACAGAATTACAGATCTAAGAGAGAGATCACCTCAAAGATTACAAGGAAAGAATACAAGTAATATGGAAAATCAATCAGTTAGCAACGTAGTGCTAACCACTCTATTTATACTGCAACAAACATCTTAAAGCTACAGTACAAATAAGAAAGACTAATAAGAACATAACACGTGTCCTAATTAGTTTACACATTACTAAATAACGAAACTCGTCATAAGTTCTGAACAGGTAGTTCAGAACTTCTGAACATTCTTCTGATCACGCTTCTCAGAACTTCTGACTTCTCTTTCTCAGATCTCTGACTCTTCTTCTCAGAACTTCTGACTCTTCTTCTCAGAACTTCTGAATCTTCTTATCAGATCTTCAACACTTGGTTTATTGACAAAACTTCAGATCTAACAATCTCCCCCTTTTTGTCAAATAAACTTAAACTTTGCATCATCTAATTCTTTCAGAGCAGGAACAATTTTCTGAAGTAGCACATTCCTCAGATTAAGCCTCTTATCAATCTTGTCAATAATTTCTTGAATAATCTCAACTTGCTGATTAATTACTTCTTGAATCATGTTTGCTTCCTTCACTTTCAGCATCTTTTTCTCCAAATTGTGCTTTATGATCCTTAAAGTTCCAGAACAATATTTTGCAGTTTCCTTTGCTCTGAAGAAGATCTTTCCACTTTTGTTCTTCAAAAATACTCCCAACTCTGGATATCTGTGAACACTTCCAGTCTTTAACACCTTTTTCTGCTCATGATCTGTATTGGGATTTGCCAGATAAACACATGACTTTTGCAAATACAGAGCTATTTGGAAATCTGTATAGCAATGCCACCTTAAGATATAGAACATGGCCTCAATCACCACACTTCTTGCCTTCCTTTCATTTCTATCTTTACTTGACTCTTTAAAACATAGAAAGCTGTGTAATCTGTAGAAGTCAACCACTGACAGTTTCTCAAAATCTGCATCAGTGAAATAATAAACCTTGCCATCTTCTCTCAAAACTTCAAAGGATAAGTACTCCATCTTTCTGAATTTCTTAACCTTCAATTCTCTGATTCCAGTGATTAGAAAATCTGAGTAAACGGCTTGCTTTGTTTTGCCAAGACATCTTGATTTTTCAGCCAACCAGATCTGAGTCTCCTTAGACCTATCATAATACACATCCAAGAATTGTACCTCTTTTGGTTTGAAGAACTCAGGCAGATCAAATTCAAGAAAGTATCCATTCAGATCAATGAATATTTCATCTTCTTTGGGTTCAGACTGTTCAGCTTGATCAATATTAGTTATCTGCACATTCTGAGGTGTTGTGTCCTGAACTTCTTCAGCCTCATTTGACAAAATTTCATTCACTTCATACTCAGCTGGGAACACAAAATCATTATGTAGAATCTTTTTGGGATTCACCTCAGATAACAACCATTCACTACTGTTTCTGATTTTTCTTCTAAAATCCAACCTCCTCTTCACACAGTTTATGCATCTCTTCTTTAAACTCTCTTTTTCAGCATCCATACTTACTTCCATTCTAATCAACAGCCAATTCAGAGTTGCATCACTGTACTTCACCAACTCTTTTAATCTGAACAACTCAAGTCTTTCGTGAACCATATATGTGAACCCTTCTGCCTCCATTCCTTCATTCACAAAACCCTTCACATGCAGATCAACTTCTGTTTTCTTTGTGGGAGAACTCAGATTGCACTTTTCTTTTCTTTCTTCTATAGCCAACTGGAAGTCATACAAGTATGTATTTCTGACATAAATACCCAGAAGTCTTCTGCATTCAATTTCTATCAAGGCTTCTTCAGTGCTAGCAAAGAACTTGACTAGAAAGATCTGATCATCAAGAGTCAATCTGTGAAAATCAAATGTAGACATGGAAACCTTTGTATTTCTTTCTTTCAGTGTTTCCATTCTAACGAACATTAAACCATTGAATTCATCTTGTTGAAACATCAGAACTTTCTCGATTCTTTTCTGAATATGCAGTTTTGAGTCAGGAACTCTGAACATATTAGAAGCTTCTGAGTAGACCATCTGAGCTCTGTCATCCATAAAACCATCAATATTACTCTCCAAAAGCTCATACTCTCCTTCTGTGTAGTAGAGATTATCATATATTTCCTCAGGAAAAATATCATCATGAAATTGTCTGGCTAAAGGTACATCACTTAACTCTAGAATGAAGTCACACAAAGGTTCTTCTAGTCTTTGCAATTTAATCTTTGGAATCTCGATTGGTTTTCTGAATACATATTCAGAAGGCATAAAGAAGTCTTTCACTTTCACATACTCTTCTTCTGTATTTAACTCATCACAAAAGTTAAACCTAAAATCATCTTTAAAATCCTGAGTGTAATCTACAGTTCTGTCTTCTTCTCCCATTAGATCAATGGGTCTTATCACTTTTATTCCTTTATGAATTTTCTGAACACTCAAAGCTCTGACTACTTCATTATGCATTCTTCTGATCAATTCTTCATTCAACCTCCTTTCTTCTGATTCAGACTCCATTGCCCTTTCACTGTTATAAACCACAATATCTGTACACCTGTTTACCACTGTACTTTCCACTATTTCTTCCATTCTCAAATCAGATTCCTCAATAGCTACAGTTTCATCTGAGTTTCCTTCCATCTCAGTATCCAAGTTCAATTCCTCTGTTTTATCTGATTCATTACTATCAATACTTCCCAACTCCATTTCTTCTGTATCTGAACTGTCAAGCTGTACTATCTGAATCATCTCCTTTAAATTTTCCTGTGTCTGATCTTCTGTACTTTTTGTATTGGCTAAGTGCATGTCTGCTATCTCAAAATCTTCTATGCCAATATCATCATCAGAACTTAACCTTTGTCTTTTCTCCCCCTTTTGATGATTATGAGGATCATTATCATCAAACTTCCTTTTCAAGTTCTGATTAAAAGCAACTTCAGGTTCAGCTTCTGCAATAGGAACAGGATCAAGAGGCTTTGAAGTAGAAGCCAAAGATACACTCAGTGCTTTCAATATAGATTCCTGCATACCCTGCATCTGTTTTAACATATCTTTTTGAAAACCAGACATTATATCCATGATCTCCTTTTTGTGAGAATCCAAGGATTTCTTTACATCATCTACCTTGGTTTCAACAGAAATTAACTTTTTCTCTAACACAACTTTCAAATCTGATACCTCATCATTCAGATCCTCCATCCTCTTCTCCAAATTTTCTACTTTTTCCCCCATCTCCTTGTTTTGTTTCTGAATCTTTTCAAATTCAGAAGTTTCTAACAGTGAACCTGAACCAACAGATGGTCCAGTTTTCATGTGCCCAGAGAGCTCATGGCCTGTAGATAACACACAGTCATCTTGTACAACAGATGCACGTTTGAATGAGGCTTTTGTAATGTTCACCTCACCAGGACTTCCATCCAATCCTCGACACCCAACATTAGGCATGTCTATGAATGTTGTTTCAGGAGTACAAAATTCCTGATCTGTGCAAGTGTCAAAAGGAATTTCAGGCTCAATATGAATAGGACTGTGATATTCAGACTCAATGTGTTGAAAAATAAGTTGGGATTTATCACCTCCCTCCAAATGAGTTTGGGATGGTTCCCCGGATTTGTGTGAAACAGTAGCATGTTGAAATGCTTCTGAGTGGGTATGGATGGGTTGTTCAAGATCCACCACTAGGTCCATGGTGTTTGTTTCAATATTGGACACCAAGAGATGTGAACCAATAGCATGTGTGGTTACCTGGTCAAGATTAGCTGGTTCAGAGGCATCTCTTTCTGTTTGAACCTCTGTTAACAATCTCTCATCCTCACCACTCTCATTCTGTTTTTCCTCACTGAGTCTAACCAAGCTCTCAGAATTTTCCCCCTCAAGTCTCTCAGAATGTTCACCCATCTGAACATCCTCCCCCTCTCTAATTCGACTAGACCCCTCACCTCTCTTCTCAGGTTGGTCCTCTTGGGTAGGGATTTGAGGTAATTCAATTCCCATAGAGGTGCAATAAGCTTTTAAAATCTCACTCTCCCTTGGAATATAGTTCCTAAGTGATTTTGGCAACAGTTTATGATTGGGATAATTTTCAAGTCTTGTTACTGAGGTCATCTTACCCAAATAAAATGTAGGACCATGCTCTTCATTTGTTCTTCTTGAGATTGTTCTGTTTTCCTGCATGGCATACCAAATAACAATTTGCCAGTACCTTATGTAGGGAATGTATGTCAGTGGAGCATCCTTTGTCTTCTTCTGAATTGCTTTCTGATTCTTCTCAAATGTATTCTTCATATCTTCCCAAAGTATTAAAGTATAGTCATAATGCCTATTCTTCACTAAACCTTGAAATATCTGAAGAATTTGTTTAGAACCTTGATCAGCAGAACTATTTTTCCCTGACAAACATTTATTTACCACATGAAAGAAGCAAGCCCAAATAGGTGGTAATTTGTTTCTTCTGAACAAACTGAGAGTCCTTAATCCTTCATTGTATCCCAACTTCATAAACTCTGCTATTAATTCCTCTGTTAGGGGTAAATCCTCAAAATCTGTTCTTCTTTGTACATCATCTTTCTCTGGTAGATTCAGCATCTCTCTTAGTACAGAGATAGATAAGACAAATGTCACTCCTCCAATTTCAGACACAAACTTATTATCTTCTAACCTAAGATATTTCCACCATTGTTGTATGTACTGAACAGGCACATTTTTACTTCTTGTAAACCATTTTCTGTACGGATGATGTTTGAATAACTCCATGATAATTCTGTGTTCAGGCTTAAAACGACTTTCCTCAAACAATATAACACAGTTATTTTCAGATAATTTCAACCATTCACTCTCAGGAACAACTCTTTCCACTAGAATAGATCTATCTGACATAATAGAACCTGCAGCACTCTGATCATGTTCAATATTAACATTTACCTCATCCGCATTTCCTTCAGATTCATCCATTTGTTCATCTTCTTCATCATTTCTTATTGCCCCTTCCTCTGCAACTCTATTTTGTACTTCATCACTTTCCGAATCAGATGAATCCATTATCGATTTTGTAGAATGTAGAGAAATTGGACCACTTCTTCGTATTTCAGACATGATTTAAGAAGAAAACAGATTCAAAGAACTCTGGATTTGATTCGTATCTCACGTTTCGCTCTGGAATTTGAAAGAACTTTGAAATAGGGATTTTAAGACCTATTTAAAATCCGCGAAGTTGAAAGGTTTAACGGAAAAGCGAAATCAATGTTATAACGGAGTCAACACACGTGAAATACCACAAAGGATTTAAATGAAATACGTGGCATTGTCAAACAAATATGAAGCTGACACGTGTTAGTGGATAGAATTTTGACTCAAGTCAAAGATCTGAATAACACGCGCAGATGTTCTGATTCCATGACTCAGAAGAATTTTGCCTTGTAACCAAAATGTCTTTTAAAATCAACTTCTGACCAATATAAAACATTTTGATTATTCAGAAGAGGTTTGAACAGATAAGAAATGAAAACAAATCTTTTAAGCATCACAAAATGATTTTCAAAAGAATTTTGATGCTCCCCCTTGACTTGAGCATGCATTTGAGTATTAATGATACATAAAGATGAGATAACAAGATAATCGAAGAAGCATAATCCATACAGTTGAAGTTATTTGTATTTCTCAAAAATAAATTTTTGAAAGTTAGATTGCTGAAGTATTGACTCAGAATTTCTGACCTCAAGATTTAGAGGTTCTGATCTCAAGACTCAGAAGTTCTGAACTCAAGACTCAGAAGTTCTGAACTCAAGACTCAGAAGTTCTGAACTCAAGACTCAGAAGTTCTGAACTCAAGACTCAGAAGTTCTGAACTCAAGACTCAGAAGTTCTGAACTCAAGACTCAGAAGTTCTGAGTACACTACTCAGACAACTTCACTTAGAAAAATTTAGCATTTTTAAGAAAGAAAAAAAAATATTTTCAACTAGGCAGATTAAGCATTCCTATTTTACATATGAGAAAAGAAAACCTTTTGTGATCAAGAGGCTTTGTGAACAAGTCAGCCAATTGATACTTTGTATGCACAAAGTGCATCTCTATAGTTCCTTTTTCCACATAGTCCTTTATAAAATGATACCTCACGTCTATATGCTTAGTCTTCGAATGTTGAACAGGGTTCTGAGTAATAGCAATTGCACTTTCTGAGTCACAATAGATGGGAATCTTATTAAGCTGATATCCATAGTCCATGAGTTGTGTTCTCATCCACAATGTTTGAGAGCATGAAGCAGCAGCAGCAACATACTCTGCTTCAGCAGTTGAAGTGGATACACAATTCTGTTTCTTTGATGCCCAACTCACTATTTTATCTCCCAAAAAGTGACAAGCACCAGATGTACTCTTTCTGTCCAACCTACTTCCTGCATGATCAGCATCAGTGAAAGCAGTCAATTTGAAGTCAGTTTCTTTTGGATACCATAAACCTAGATCAGGTGTTCCTTTGAGATATCTTAAAATCCTTTTGACAGCCAACATATGTGATTCTTTCGGGTTAGATTGAAATCTAGCACAGAAACAGGTAGAAAACATGATATCTGGTCTACTTGCAGTCAAATAAAGTAATGATCCAATCATGCCTCTATAAAGTTTGATATCTGCTGAAACACCTTTGAGATCAGCATCTAACTTTATGTTAGTTGCCATAGGTGTTCTCATAGAAGCACAATCAGACATTTTGAACTTTTTCAGAATATCTCTGACATATTTTCCTTGATTTATGAAAATACCTTTTGGTAGTTGTTTGACTTGAAGACCAAGGAAAAAATTCAGTTCACCCATCATGCTCATTTCAAATTCAGATGACATGACTTTTGAAAAATTATCACATAATTCTGGACTAGTAGAACCAAATATTATGTCATCAACATAAATCTGAATCAGAATCAAATCATTACCCTGTTTCTTTAAAAACAAAGTTGTGTCAATCTTACCTTTCTTGAATCCTGAACCTAACAGGTGTTTAGTAAGAGTGTCATACCAGGCTCGTGGTGCTTGTTTTAGACCATATAAAGCTTTGTCTAAAATATAAACATGATCAGGGAATTCTGGATCAACAAAACCTTCAGGTTGATGGACATACACCTCTTCATTAAGTTTGCCATTTAGAAAGGCTGATTTGACATCCATTTGATACACCTTGAAGTTTTTATGTGCAGCATAGGCTAAAAATATTCTGATTGCCTCTATCCTTGCCACTGGTGCAAATGTCTCATCATAATCAATTCCCTCTTGTTGACAGTATCCCTTAGCAACCAATCTTGCCTTGTTTCTGATGACAACACCTGATTCATCCTTTTTGTTTCTGAACACCCATTTAGTTCCAATTATAGATTTACCTTCAGGCTTTGGAATGAGTCTCCAAACTTTATTTCTTTCAAATTGAAGCAATTCCTCTTGCATTGCTGAAATCCAGTCTGGATCCTCTAGGGCTTCATTAGCTTTCTTTGGTTCAATTACACTTAAGAAACCAGCAAACATTACTTCATTTGCTGTAGCTGATCTTGTCTTTACTCCTGCTGATGGATCACCTATTACTTGATGAATAGGGTGATTTTTAGTCCATTTGTTAGCACTAGGGAGTACATCAATCTCTGAATAATTGTTGTTTGCATCATTCTCATCAATGATTGCTTGTAATTCTGAACTGTCACCTTGTTCTGACGTATGAGTAGGAGTTGCATCCAAGTTTGAGTTCTGATTAATGAAGTCAGAGTTCTGATTGACTTGTTCAGAGTTCTGAGTACAAGAATCAGAATTCTGATTACAAGGTTCAGAGTTTTCACCACTTGTATTTATTAGATTTGGGCACTCCTCTGATGGACCTTTGTCAGAAATTACAGTTGATTGAACTATTTCTGGAGTCTTATTTTTCATCTCTTTGACCATCTTTGGGTTTTCATATTCTGCATAAGAATCAGAAATTAGTTCACTAAAAGCATCCTTAAACAGTAAATTGAGTTCTGAACAAATAGGATTAGAATTTGTATCAGAAGTCATTTTTGTCTTGTTTAGCATGAGTTCTGAACTGTCTTGTTCAGAAGTCCGCATTCTGGCTTCATCAAAAGTTACATTTATGCTCTCCATCATCCTCTTGGTTCTTCTATTGTAGATTCTGAATGCTTTGGAAGTTAAAGAATAACCCACAAAGTATCCTTCATCTGCCTTTTTATCGAATTTGGCAAGATTTTCTCTGTCTCTGAGAACGTAGCATCTGCAACCAAAAATATGAAAGAATTTGATTAATGGTTTTCTTTTATTTATCAGTTCATAAGCAGTCTTATTTAATCTCTTATTGATTAAAGTTCTATTTTGTGTAAAACAAGCAGTTGCAATTGCTTCAGCCCATAGGAAAGTAGGAAGATTTGCATAAGCCAACATTGTTCTCGCAGCCTCAACTAGAGTTCTATTCTTCCTTTCAACAACACCATTTTGTTGAGGAGTTCTGACAGCAGAAAAATTGTGAGAAATCCCAGAACTTTCTAGAAAATTCTGAAGAGTCTCATTTTTGAACTCCGTTCCATTATCACTTCTGATTTTCTGAACTTGAAGTTGTAAGAGAACTTGAATCCTTTTGATAAAATTTATCAATGTAGTAGCAGCTTCTGACTTAGCTCTTAGGAACTCAACCCACGTGTATCTGGATAATTCATCAACAATCACAAGCATATATTTCTTTCCTCCCATCGACTGAACTGAAATTGGACCACAAAGATCAGTATGAATCATTTCTAATGGTGCTTTGCAAGATGAGTCCATTTTTAATTTGTGAGAACTCTTTTTCATCTTGCCCATTTCACAAGCTGAGCATAATGATTCTTTTTCAAATTTAAGCTTTGGTAAGCCTTTAACCAACTGTTTTGCAACAAGATTATTAAGATCTTTGAAATTCAGATGAGAACATCTTCTGTGCCAAAGCCAGCATTCATTTGCAGTTGATTTTGATAAAAGACAAACTGTATTTAATATTTTCAATTTTGAAAAATTAACTACAAATAAGTCCATATGTCTTTTGGCCCAGAAGACTTTGACATCATTTTCAGTTAGAATCATGCAACCTGTTATTTGAAACTTAATTTGACAAAGACTGTCTAAAAACTGACTTATGCTGAAAAGATTGTGTTGTAATCCTTCAACATAGAAAACCTTTTGGATAGTTAGATCCCCTTTAGTTAAATCCCCATAACCTTTGACTTGACCTTTGCTATTGTTTCCAAAGTTTACTGCTCCTCCAGCCTTTTCTGTGAAGTTTGATAGAAAAGACTTCTGACCTGTCATGTGTCTTGAAGCTCCTGAATCTAAAAACCACACATGACAGCCCTGCAAAAAGATCAGTTAGGTTTAGGTACCCATTTTGGAATGGGTCCATCTTTGTTAGCTTTGTCATTGGATTTAACATCAGTACCTTTTACTCTCCACTCAAAATCTTTCTTCAAACACCACTTTCCTTGAACTTTTATGAAGTCAGAACATTTTCTGCTTACAAGTTTGTTCAAATTCTTTTTGAGAGTTGTAACTTTTGGTTTTGCTATGTTTTCAAGTTTCTTTTCTTTTATCTTTTCTTTCTTCTGAGTCTGAGGAACAAAAATTTTCTTCTTTTCTGTATTTTGAGAAACAGAAACTTTCTGAATATCTTTTCTTATGTATGAAACAGAAGTTATTTTGACTTGACATTTGTGAGAATATTGAAATGAATCATTTTTACATCTAACACAAACAAGATTTTTCTTTGCAAGTGACAATAAATCTGAAACATAGATCATTTCATTTTTATTTATACTGTTCAGAGTACAATTGCCCTTATTACAAGAATTTCTAGCGTTTAGTTCAGAAGTAGATTTCATTCTAAGCTTCTCAAGTTCCCTTTTCAGATCGTTCAACTTTGCAAGATCATCTTTCCTTTTGCTTTCTTCTTTTTCTGAAAAATTCAAGTTCTTTTTGTTAGAAGAATTAGATGATTCACCTTTTTCATATGTACTTGATTCATTAAAGAATTTATCATTTTCTCTTGAAGCATTAATTTTAAAAAGATCATACTCAGTCTTCAGTTTTTCAAGCTCTGTTATTTTCTGAATAAAAATATTCTTTTCTTTCAAAGCTTCTTCAAGTTTAATATCCACCTCACAGAAATCATTTTCAAGTTCATCATAAGTTTTCCTTAAATCCTCAAGTTCTTGACTCACAAGATTAAATCTCTTTTCAAGTTGCAAAAATTCATCTGATTTTGTTTCAGAAAATCCAGTTGAATCAGACTTCTGACTACCTGAGTCAGAGTTCTGATTTACAGACTCAGATGTCTGATCTTTAGACTCAGAATTCTGACTACAAAGTTCAGAATCCTGACTAGAAATTTCAGACTTTTGATTGACTGTTTCAGAATTTTTACTTGTATCAAATATGCTCTCAATGTCATGATATGAAAAACTTGGTTGTTTATTTTTGTAGCTGACATTTAAGGAATCATACTTGAATTTAGTATCATTGTATCTTGGCTTTTCATCTGTTGGTTTAGAAACTTCTTTCTTAACCTTTTCTTCTGAACCAACTGACTTTTCTGTTTTAGACTCAGAAATTGTCTCATCTGACTTTTTAGAGTTTGGTCTTTGCAAATTGTCAGAACTTGTTATAGAACTAGCAGGTCTTATGAAAACTTCAACAATTTCTGGGATTTTTGGCTTAGAAACTTGAAGTATTGGAGCTCTTTTTAAAATGACATTTTCTTCCAATCCCAATCCCTTCTTTGGATTGTAAAATCTTGTATCTTTAACATTGCTTAATAAAAGATTTAATGTTTGCTGAGTTTGACCTCTTTTCAAATTCAAATCTTCCAATTCTTTGATTTTGGAGTATAAATTCTTTCTTTCTTCAAATAACATATCAAATTTTATTTGTAAATCACCTTTTTCATCCTTTATTTTTGAAAACTCAATTTTTAGTTCAGAAAGCCTTTTCATCAATTCAGAATTTTCATCTTTAACTTTCTGTTTCTCAGCCTCAGATTCTTCATATTGTTCGTTTATTACTTCTTTTTCAATTCTGAATTTGTTAACCAAAGTTCTTTCTCCTTTTATCTGTTTTCTTAGGTTAGCAAATTCAGTTTTCATTTCACCAATCTGTGTCATTAACTCTAATTCAAGTGAAGAATGTACCTCAGCAGATGACTCAGAATCAGCATCTTCAAAATCAGAATCATCCTCATTCCTCATTTTTGCCATATAGCTTCGCATCTGTGGAAAGTTGATATGATCATCTTCATCAGAAGTGTAGTACAGCCAATTCTCCTGTTCAGCCAATAGCGCAATCTCGTCATCTCTCTTCTTTGCAAGCTGAGCCTTCTTCGTGTAGTATTCATAATCTTTCACAACTTTAACTCTGCAATCCTTGGCATAATGGCCAGATTTTCCACACTTGAAACACAGATTCTTTTCTTTTCTCTCTTCCTTCTCTTCCTTGTTTTCTTCACTTCTCTCTATTCTCTTTTCAATCTTATTTTCTTCTCTGTCATCTTTCTTCTTATAATCTGAACTTCCAGCTCTCTTATAATTTCCTTGAAATCTGCCCTTCCCATACCTTTTGTTGAAAGTATTTGTCAGCAAAGCTAGCTTTTCAGCCATTATCTTGATATCTTCATCATCTTCTGATCCTTCTTCTTTGTCAGATTCCTCCAGACTTGGTATTTCTGATAGATATGCAGTCTTTTTGGGTGCTTTGATTGCTTTGGACTTTGATAAGAACGCTAACTGATCAGCAACATTTTTCTTTTCTTCCACAACTAACTTGACAGAGTCTTCATGTTGATTAAGAACACAGAACAAATCATTTAAGTCTTCTTCACACATATCTTTGTTCATTTGCAGACTTATGGCAAATGATGACCATTCTGAATTTAGACTGTTCAGAAATTTGTAATTTATTTCTGATTTTGTTTTCTTCAGTCCATTTCTTCTCAAGTCATTTAGAATAGTGCAAAATTTACTGTATGTCTGTGTCAAACTTTCTGACTCTTTTGCTTTGAACCTTTCATAAGCATTTATGCTTTGATTTAACTTTGCCTGAATAGATCTCACAGTTCCTAACATTTGCCTTTCCAATTCGTCCCACATTTCTTTAGCTGATGATCCACTGTCAATCCTGTTAAGAACCTCATTCGGGACAGCCAAAGTCATCAAAGTAATTGCTCTTTTGTCAATAGCATGCCTATTTTTCTGTTCAGCAGTGTATTGGGAATAATTTTTCTTTACTCTGGTCGCTGGAATTTCTGGAGTTGTCTCTGTAGCAGGGGTTGCGGCGACATCGATATATACTTCGATTGGACCTTCTCGTATAGAAATCATAAGATTTTCATCGATGTTGTCAAGGAATTGGATCATACGAGTTTTCCATTGCTGATACTCTTCTGGTATAAGAACAGGCGGTTTGGTTTCGGATCCCATGGCTAGATATTCTTTAGAAGACATGATTGTAAGAAAATTCAACAGAAAGACAAATTCGATTTTCTTGATCGAAAAGTAGCAGGTAATTCAAGAATTGCTAAGAATTCAAGAACTAGCCCTAGCAGCGGAATCGAATTTTGAATGAATCAAGAAATCTTCAAGAAATTGATCAATCGATCTTCGCAATCACAATCTTGAACGAATTTGTTTGTTGATTAGCTCTGATACCAATTGAATGATTTGCTAAAGATAAGATTTGTCATTTCAAGGGGGAGCAAAGAAAAAGCAAATATGTAACAGAAATCATTTTGGAAATCATTGCTGCTGCTGATTAAAGACTGACCAGAAGTTATTAACTCAGATTATTCAGAATTCTGAGCAAAAGTTGTCAAAGCATTCAGAAGAGCTCCTTCTGAAGATTGTTCCTGCTCTAAGAATTTGATGATGAAAAGTACAAGTGTGTTTGACAAAAAGGGGGAGATTGTTAGGTCTAGAGTTTTGTCAAAAACACAAGTGTTGAGTTCTGAGTAAGAAGACTAAAGAAGACTCAGAAGACTCAGAAGTTCTGAGTAGAAGACTCAGAAGTTCTGAGTGAGAAATCTCAAAAAGATTCTAAGTGTTGGATTCTGACTAGAAGGTTCAGAGTTCTGAGTAGGAGACTCAGAACTTCTGACTATGAAGACAAATGTTCTGAAGCGCTTATTCAGAAGTATGTTCAGAATTCATATCTTGGGATATTATCTGTTATATTCAGTTACTAATTAGGACACGTGTAATTGTTCTATTAGTCTGTTTCTTATATGTACTGTAGCTTTAGCTATTCTCTACAGTATATATAGAAGTTAGCAACTGTAGCTAATAGAATATTTTTTGGAGAATCTTTGATAAAATCTTTGGCTAACCTTTTGGATAACTCTTTACGCATAAATTGTTAGATCTATTGAGAGAGAAATTCATTGTAATATCTTTAATAGATCATATGACCAGTTGCTATTAATACGATCTTAATTGTTCATATTTGATTGTAAGAGTGTAACCTGGACTTTCAATTGGTATCAGAGCCAATCAACAAACAAATTCGACCAAGAGTGTGTTTGATCGCGTTCTTGAAGTTTCTTGATCAATTCGACAATTGATTCCGCTGCTGCTAACAATTCTTGAATTCCTAACAATTCTTGAATTCGTTTCTATCATTGATTCAAGAAATTTGAATTTGTCTTTCTGTTGAATCGATATCTTACAATCAAGTCATCCAAAGATTTTCTCTCTATGCTGATTAATTCTCAAAATTAAACAGAGATCACAGGTATGTTTTCGAAATTCTTGATTGGTTTCTTGATCAAGGTGATTATATCTGTTGCATGTTGATTAGTATTCAAATTTTTTGTTGAAAAGAAGATTTCATTAATTCATGTACTCTAACTGTTTGATGAAATGCGTGTGACAGATTTGATTAATTCTTGCATGTTCTAGATTTGTGTTGATTCTCATTTTTTATCATAATTCATAGTTGATATTCGAATTTGTCATTTCATCATGCCTGAGATTATTGAAGTTTTTGTGAGACCTGCAATTTCTATAACCAGTTCAGACAATTTACAAAAATTAAGTCCTGTAAAAGCAAAAGAAACAATTTCTGAACCAAAAACTGAGATTGTTCATTTTGACAGCAAGATTGCTAATCTTCAAGCAAAACAAGACGAATATGCAAAAGTTATAAAGATTTTGCAAAAAGAGAAATCTGATTTTCTAAAGGATTTTGAAAAGGTTCAAGAAAACATAAAGTTGTTAGAAAAAGAGAATGTTGATTTGAAAGAGAAAGGCAATTTTAGAAGAAAGATGTTGACAGAGTCTGAAAATAGAATCAAATCATGTGAAATGAAAAATTGTCAACTCTTGAAACAGATCTATGATTTTGAACAAGTTCTTATACTTGAAAGAGTGAAATTTGAGAAAGAGAGAAGAGACTTTCAAACTGAGAGGAAAGGTTTTGAAACAAAGTCTGTTGAATTATCTTTGAAAATTTCTGATTTGGAGAAAATTCTTGCAAAAGAAAGAAAAGAGTTTGAATGCAAGAAAAATGTTTTTCAAAAAGAAAAGAATGGTTTTGAGAAAAAGAAAACAGGAATGTTAAATGAGTTTTCTGTAAAAATAAATGAGTTGGAGAAAGAGTTAGAAGATGGAAGGAAAGAGACTGAAAAGAAGAAGGTAAATGGATTTAAAGAAAAATGCTTAAAAGATGAGTTTGAGAAGGAAAAGAAAGTTTTTCATTTGGAGATAAGGAGGCTTATTAAGAAATTATCTGATTTATCAACTAAAATCATGATAGAGAGGAAGTCCAAATCTGATTTGCAGTCAAGGTTTGATATGTATGTTAAAAAGTTTAAAGAATTTGAAACAAAAGTTGTTAACAAATCAAATCATAGTTCAAAAGATCAGATTCGTTCTTCTAATCTGTTTTATGATTCTTCTATTGATAAATCTTATAATTGTTCTTTTAAAAAGATAAAAATGGAATGGAGAGTTAAAGGAACTACTTCCAAGAAAGAAGTGCCAAAATCAAAGGTTCCTAATTCAAATGTCAAGAAGAACAATACATTTCAAAGAAAATCTTTTGTTAAACATGATGTGATTTATTCTGTAAATCAATTAGTCAGAATTGCACAAAAGAAACTTTGTTGTTCATATTGTGGGACTGATGATTTTGTGAACAAGAATTTTATTCAGCACTGGTATGGTTCTTATAGAATATCTGCATATACCACTGCACCTAACAAACCTGGACCCAAGTTCATATGGGTACCAAAGTCAACTTAATCTGTTTTGCAGGTTATTCATGTGTAGAGCTGAATGATAATACTGACACATGACTTAAAACCGATGCTGTGCTTAAATTGAGAATTTTGACTTTTGGATAATTCAGTCCAAAACTCGGTCTGAATGTGATTATGGACTTACAATTGGTCTCATCTTGATTATGGATTTCTGATTCATACAGATCAATTTGTTGATTTTTGAAGATTTTTTTAAAAGTTCTGTTTACTATGGGGTTATCAAACTCATAGTTGTGGGTGTTTTTAGTAGAAAACATTTCCAGAGAATGTGTTCAGAATCACATTTTGAGCAACCCTGCAAATTTTGGTTGAAAAATTCTGATTTTTGAGCAAGTTATGGTGATTTGAAGTTCAGAATGTTCAAAAATCACAAAATCCAAACATTTTTCTAAGGCATTTTCTCTGGATAGTTTTATCAGAATTCTGACTCTGTTACTCAGAAGTTCTGACTCTACTACTCAGAATTCTGACTCAACTAATCAGAATTCTGACTCTGATACTTAGAATTTTGAGCAAGTTACTCATAATTCTGACTCTTCTAATCAGAATTCTGACTCTACTACTCAGAATTTTTTTTTGATAACTAATGAGGAATCATCGTAGATGATTACCAAAATCTCTTGATTTTGCAGGATTATCTTGATTTCAGAGGAAGCATTGACTCAAAATTTGATCTGATTGTTTCAAGATAATGTTCAAAACCCGTGATTCAACGTTTTAGGCTTTTGAACATATCAGTTCAAAACCCGTACTTAAATGACAATGGCTTCTGAATAATTCAGTTCAGGACCCGTACTTCAGAGACTAAGACTTCTAAACAAATCAGTTCAGAACTCATATTTCTCAGGTGATATCCTTAACTGTCATATTTTTCTGTTTCAAGGAACAAGTGGTGAAAGGTAACATTGTATTATGTTTTATTTCTATTGCTTTGAATGTTTGAATCTTAACAATTTAATTCAATGATATGATTTTTTTTTTATTTTTCATTCAATGAATAAAATGTGTGTCAATGGTGCTTTTACAAGTATTTTTGTATTATCTGAGCTATATTTGTTTCAACTTTCACTTCTGAAATAAATCGAAAGGTTAGCAAATCATGAATGAAATTATGCTGAATGCTCAATGTTATGAAATTTAGACTTATATAGAATATAATGCTCAAAAAGCATAATTTGTCAGAATGTTGGATGGAAACGAAAATATGGGGGAAGTACTACGTTTTTAGAACCAAGTGATTGAGATGCAATATATATATACAAAATCATTTAGTTTGAAAGTTTGTACCTGTGGCCTTTCTGGTTTGGGAGAGTAAGTCCTAAGGGGTGCTCGACACCTAGTCCCTAAGATCAACTGGTCTAGGATCGGCTGACCCAAATCCTGCAATAGAATCAGATAGAAAACCATGTTCTACTGGTACAAATGGGTTTAAGATATATCGATGTGGCCTTTATGGTTTGGGAAATTAAGTTCCAAGGGGTGCTTGTCACCTAGCACCTAAGACCAACTGGTCTGGGATATGCTGACCCAAATCCTGCTATAGAACCAGATAGAAAGTCATGTTTAACGATGTATCTTATTCTTACTAAACTTTTTGATTAAAAGATGCCAATGTGCACAAAATTAAAAGATGTCAATGAGCACAAAATTAAAAGATGTCAATGAGCACAAAATTAAAAGATGTCAATGAGCACAAAATTAAAAGATGCCAATGAGCACACATCTCTTGAAACTTTGGGAAAATTCAAAGTTGCAATAAACCTGTAAATTTGTGAAAATCCTGATTTTGGACAAATAGTGTGAGTAGAGCAAAGTATTCGTATATGTTCTTAGAATTGCATATGCTTGAAGCTAATCATATTTCGCATGCTAAGCACACCAAATAGATTTAATAAAGGGATTGAAACTGAACATCTTTAACTTGATATGCAATGATGACTTGTATTTGAATCCAAACACATGCATTTGATTTTATTTGATTGAAAAATCTGATAAAATTCATTAAGTTGGATTTCTTTTGTAAAATTTTCAAATGATCAAATGTTAGTAGTTATCAAGTGTAATTCAGTGAATCTTATTTTCCTTGTATAAATATATTTGAAATGAATAATTTTAATGAAATATATGCATATTTTCAGGGGGAGAAAACAAATTGCTCCATAATTCTTATTTTGAGGGGGAGCAAGGTTATGCATTAAGGAGGAGAAAAAGCATAGACTTCATTCGAAGAAAAAGCATCGCTAAAGTTTTGAAAAACAAGGGGGAGAAAAGCTAAAGATTTTTTTTTGAAGATGATTTTGCTTTCCAAAACTTTAGGGGGAGAAAAGCTAAAGATAAGATTTGTCATTTCAAGGGGGAGCAAAGAAAAAGCAAATATGTAACAGAAATCATTTTGGAAATCATTGCTGCTGCTGATTAAAGACTGACCAGAAGTTATTAACTCAGATTATTCAGAATTCTGAGCAAAAGTTGTCAAAGCATTCAGAAGAGCTCCTTCTGAAGATTGTTCCTGCTCTAAGAATTTGATGATGAAAAGTACAAGTGTGTTTGACAAAAAGGGGGAGATTGTTAGGTCTAGAGTTTTGTCAAAAACACAAGTGTTGAGTTCTGAGTAAGAAGACTAAAGAAGACTCAGAAGACTCAGAAGTTCTGAGTAGAAGACTCAGAAGTTCTGAGTGAGAAATCTCAAAAAGATTCTAAGTGTTGGATTCTGACTAGAAGGTTCAGAGTTCTGAGTAGGAGACTCAGAACTTCTGACTATGAAGACAAATGTTCTGAAGCGCTTATTCAGAAGTATGTTCAGAATTCATATCTTGGGATATTATCTGTTATATTCAGTTACTAATTAGGACACGTGTAATTGTTCTATTAGTCTGTTTCTTATATGTACTGTAGCTTTAGCTATTCTCTACAGTATATATAGAAGTTAGCAACTGTAGCTAATAGAATCTTTTTTGGAGAATCTTTGATAAAATCTTTGGCTAACCTTTTGGATAACTCTTTACGCATAAATTGTTAGATCTATTGAGAGAGAAATTCATTGTAATATCTTTAATAGATCATATGACCAGTTGCTATTAATACGATCTTAATTGTTCATATTTGATTGTAAGAGTGTAACCTGGACTTTCAAAACAAATCTGCTCTGATACCACTTGTTGGTCCCGAAGGGCTATACAAGTTTGTAGAAAGGGGGGGGGGGGTTGAATACAAACACACATATTTAATTTTCTAAATTGTTTATTGATAAATCATTAACAATTTACAGCTTGTTGCGGAACAAGATTAAGGATAAACCTAAATCTAAACAAGTTGGAACACTAAGTTTCTTGCACTAAGAAAGAGAAGGAGATTACTAATAATAACCTATCTCAAGATAAGAAAGATGACTTGACCAGAGTTAGCAAGTGACTAGTCCAGAGTTTTCGAGTGCTTAAAAATTGAAGCTAGAGTCCTTCTTATATACTGCATGCATTTAATGCATGGAAGTTTATACTTTACAAGTGGCAGCAGCTCATTGGTTGTATGTCATTGACCTTTGTAGACAACCTTAGTAGCCGCATGTTTGAACAGTGTAGTATCAGAGTGGTTGTACGATTTCAGACAATAAGGAGGTTCTTTTCTGACATATCGTACGGAGTCGTGCAAGGGTGGTTAAGACAAAAGTACTTTGTACGGAGGACTTCATGATCAGCTTACGTTGATTCAGCGCTTTATCATTCTTTATCAGTGAACAACAAAGTTCAGCGATAGCTGAAGTCTTGTACTTGATACTTCACGTTGAGTGGACAAATCTGAGTCTTCGCTGATCCGCATCAGTTCATTAGGAGACTTGTCGCTGGTTCTTGAGCATGATCTTCGACTTCAGCGTAGAACCTATGTTGGCGTGAAACTTGTCTTTAGGGATCATAAGTAAACAACTAACTTATCAGCGATCACCATAAGGACTGAACAGGCTCAGAGCATTATGATGAATAGTATTCGCTGAATGTTTAATCTAGAGAACGAGAGTTCCTATCAGTGGTACTGTAAGGTCTTAGTACTTATCAGCGATAGTGAAACTCTAATATGTATTGTTTACTTACAATTTTCACTAAGTATAAAAGAGAGGGTCATTATCAAATCACTGAGGGTTTGGATCAACATATGCAAATTTTGATCACCTATAATCTGTCTTCCAGGCCAGATATAGCAGGTGCGAGGCTTTGAATATCCTCTCGATTGGCCTGAGTAAAATGAGAGGGAGCGCATGTTGGAGCATTCAAGCGGTCGATAATCTGTTGGAGAAGAATGGTGGTAGCACTGACATATGTTCGAAGAAAGGATACCTCTCCCTGAAGATTACCCACCGTTGTCTTCAACGATATGACTTCGCTGGATAAGGTGGTGAAGTTTGTGGAGAGTGTATTGATGGCAGTGGAGTTGTCAGCAACAGCAGTAGCAAGAGTTCCAATGCTACCACTAACCTTCTCCAGATCAGCACTGGAGGCTTTGCCTTGGACCTCGGTGGTCAGCTTCTTGAGATTTTCTCCAGCGTCTGTAACCACTGAAGAGTTGGCAGATAAAGCGTTGGTTTGAGCTTCCACTTTCTGTGTCAGATCTTTTAGGGAGTTATTGATGTCTCCCAAATTAGGACCTGAAACATGTAAGAACTTCTGAGCAAAGGAAAGCTCAGAAGTTGGGGATTTTGAGAGAGGAGTGTGTATAGTTTTGGTTATACCTTCAGGCGGGTTGGTGAAGTCGTCAAAACTCCGGTACCCTGAGTAATGTTCCATGTCGCCTTCCAGAGTGCCTTGGAGCATAGAGGTGCCTGCAGATCCTATTTGTTGATGGATCAACCCTTGTAGGTGAGCAGCTGATGCATCATGGGTGATGTTCGTTGCAGAGAATGGAGGAAATACGGGTGGTGTGTCCAAAGAAAGAGTGGGAGGAATGATGGTTAAGAAAATGGGTTGGGTGAGAGGTTCAGTGATGGATCTACTGAAAATCACTTCAGTCCGTAGAGAGTCTGAAGGAGGAGGGTTCAGATCCAAGTCGGTAACCTCAGCGTGTAGAGACGCTGAAGTTAGGATAGAAGGGGTGGCTTGTTCAGCTATGGCAGAGCGTACCACAGAAACATCCAGCGGCTCTAGAGAGTGAACCGTGGAGTCTTCAGCCTGGGAAGGCTTGGGGGGTTGCTCCTTGGTTTTCTTGATCCTTTCGGATTCAAGTTGGGAAGAAGATTGTATCTTTTTACAAGAAGGAGTGGTGGTTGCATCTTGGGTATCAGCAGTTTTGTTTACTACTGAAGTAGCCGCAGAAGTTGAAGAATGAGATCGAAGAATAGACAAGAGTGCAGTAAGACGTACCTCGCTCGGCATGGGGAGGAAGTCAAGCACCTTAGGGCCAACCTGAGAGAGTCTCAGGTCACCCACTTTAGGGTATTTGTCCCCAAGTCCATGTAGAAAATGGCAGAGAGAAACCGGGGGTATGGCACACATGTATGTCTGTCATCCATATCTATTCTAAACACCAAGTCGTCGTAGATGATTGACGCCCAGTCTATATGGAGACCTTTCAGCATAGCATATACCATGGCTTGCTGAGGTTGAGAGGCCTGATCAGAGGAGCCAGTCTTTGCAGTCATGCACCTGATCAAATGGGCGAAGATGGAGTTCATCTCCCTTGGCATCTTTGAATTCGTTATCAGGGTCATCTTCTTCTCAGGGAGTTCGTCTCTCCCTGTTTCCTAGATGTATTTCATTGCATCGAAGAATGCAGTGATGGCTTCCCTATCAGCTAGGTTTTTGTGGTTTGGCAGAGGGACAAAGCGGTTTTCTTTGGTAGCTGAGGGAAGGTTGAGAGCGCGTCTGATAGTAGCATGGTTAATCTTGGAGGTTCCATATTTGTTGTCACGGAGAATGACATCCAACAGTTTCTTTGGATCTTTTGGTGAGGGTACCTGAGCTCTTCTGACAGTATACCAGAACTGAGCTAGAAGAAAACGATGAGTAGGGGGTGCGATAGTTAGGGCTGTGGATATGGGGAAAGTTTTGAGGAAATTCACAACATCATCACGATGTGTGACTTGTTTCTTCTAAGGAAAATCAAATAGAGCATAAGGGTTGTTGTGTTGGAATGTGACTTGCTCTAGTTTGAATTTGACTTGAGGTGTCTTTGTGAGAACCATTTTCTCAGCAGTAGGAGATTTGAAGGTTGGAGCTTCAGTAGATGCCATTTCTATTTATAGAGATATAAGAACAGAAGATCTTAAAATGAATAAAGTATTCAAAATAAGGGATTTTAGGGTTTTACAGAAAATAGGCTTTTTCTAGTTTTGACAAAATAAATTCAAAACTAGTGAGTGTCTTATTTTCCAGTTTCCTTTTAAAGAAGGATTATGGAAAAACATATGAGGAACAAGTTTAAGATTTTTGTTTTAAACTTGAAGAACAACCATGAAGGTTGTGTTCATAAAATCATGAATGAAAATGATTTCATTTTAAGAAGTATCTTTTGTTTGATCTTTCAAAAGAAATAATAAGATCATTAACAAGTTTATGAAATGGTAAATAATAAGAATATTAACCTTTCGATGATTGAAGAAGATGAACAGTTCTTGAACAAAAATTTGAATGCAACAGAGAAGTTCTTGCGTATTGGAGAAGTTGTTCGCGTAAAAATAAAAATATAAACTCGAATGGGTTTATAGAGTGTGAGTTAGAGAGAGAAAAACTATGAGCGGGAAAAGTTTTTCATCATGACACAGATACGTGTTTGCATTTGATTGGTCGAGGAAAACGAAACGTGCAAACGTGTGTCATAAAAAGACGTGCCAGGGGTTATCTGTTGCTATGACGTCATAACAGTCCTTTCATATTTTAGGATGTCTCTGAGGATTTTGAAAACTCAGGGACATTTTGAAAACATGAAGCACTAAATAGAAATATCTGTGTTAGATTTAGAAATTTCAAAAGATCGCTGATAAGGAAAAGATATTCAGCGATGCAATTTGTTTTGAAATCTTTCAGTTCTAGGCGAACATCAGTGAGCAAGAGAGAGCGTACCTTGATATCAGCGAATCTATTTTGTTCAGAGAGGGTGAGAAGGGTTATATAGGTTTATTTTATCCCTGATCGAATGTGAACCGCTGGAGATTTATTCTTCTAGGTTCAGCATTCCAAGCTCGCTGATGAGAAAGTTGAATCTTGTCTCATCAAGCGGTTTGGTGAAAAGATCAGCTAACTGAAAATCAGTTGGGATAAAATGAAGTTCTATATTACCATTCATCATATGATCTCTGATAAAATGATACCTGATCTCGATGTGTTTGGTCTTTGAGTGTAGCACTGGATTGTTGGCTATAGCGATGGCACTAGTTCTGTCGCAATAGATTGGAATTTTGGAGAGCTGAATGTCATAGTCTAGTAGTTGATTCTTCATCCATAAGACCTGAGAACAACAGCTTCCAGCAGCTACATACTCAGCTTCAGCGGTTGAGGTGGACACTGAGTTTTTCTTTTTACTTGTCCAACTCACCAGCTTTCCACCCAGGAGTTGACATCCTCATGTGGTGCTTTTCCTATCCATTTTGCAACCTGCAAAATCACTATCTGAATAGGCGATTAGATCAAACCCTGAATCTTTGGGACACCAAAGACATAGGTTAAGAGTACTCTTAAGGTAACGAAGGATTCGCTTTACAGCGATCAAATGAGATTCCTTAGGTTCAGCTTGATATCGAGCACACAAACAGGTTGCATACATAATATCAGGTCGGCTAGCTGTAAGATACAGGAGAGAGCCGATCATCCCACGGTATGTCGTGACATTAACAGGTTTTTAGAAGGATCCTTGTTTAGTGTCAGCGGTGGTGCCATAGGGGTTTTCATAGCTGAACTCTGAGTTAAATCAAATTTCTTCAGCATATCTTTAACATACTTTCCCTGATGAATGAAAGTTCCTTTTTCATTCTGTTTGATTTGAAGACCTAGGAAATATGTTAGCTCACCCATCATACTCATTTTATACTCTACTTTCATCCTTTCAGCGAAACGAGTACAAAGGTCAGGGTTAGTAGAACCAAATATAATATCATCGACATATATTTGAACAAGAATGATATGACCTTTTACTATCCTGAAAAATAGAGTTTTGTCGATTTTACCTCGCTCAAATTTTTCGATTTGAAGATAAGAGGAGAGAGTGTCATACCATGCACGTGGAGCTTGCTTTAAGCCATAGAGTGCCTTATCCAGTTTATAAACATAACCTGGATGCTTTGGATCTGAGAATCCTGGAGGTTGTTCCACGTAGACTTCTTCATTCAGCTTCCCATTTAGAAATGCAGACTTAACATCCATTTGATAAACTTTGAAGTCTTTGTGTATAGCGTATGCTAAGAATAGACGAATGGCTTCTAGTCTTGCCATTGGAGCAAATGTTTAGTCGTAATCTATGCCTTCCTCTTGTCTGTATTCCTTAGCAACAAGTCTAGCTTTGTTGCGGGTTACAGTTCCATGTTCATCCAACTTGTTTTGATAGACCCATTTAGTTCCTATCACTGACTTGTCAGATGGACGAGGAACGAGCTTCGAAACTTTGTTTCTTTCGAATTCTGTCAGTTCTTCTTGCATAACGCTGACCCAGTTTGGATCTCTGAGGGCGTCATCCATTTTCTTTGGTTTAATCAGAGAACCAAAGTTAACGAATAAACAAATATTACCTGCACTTCGTCGAGTCTGAACACCAGCGTTTGGATCACCAAGAATTTGATCAATAGGGTGATTTATAGTCCATCGCTGAGCAGGAGCGTGAGTTGACGTCTCAGTCTGAACTACTGGAGGAGGTGAAGATGAGGCTTCAGCAACTTCTGGTATATCAGCCAAGAGAGGAATAGGTACAGATGTTATTTCATTCACTGATTGCTAAGAAGTAGATGGTATGTCTGAGATAGAAGGTTCAGAAGCAGGCATAGTGTTAATAGGAACAGTTGAGACCCATGATGTTTCAGCTTCACTAGTCTGCATGCTTGGGATGAAAGTAGGATCTTCATTTTCTGCGGGATGAGTATGAAGTGTAGAAATGTCTTCTGAATCACCAAGATGAGAAAACATCCATTTATTCAGTTCTTCGTTATCAGCAGATGCTCTAGAATTTGCTGAACGAGATTCATCAAAGGTGACGTGGATAGTTTCTTCAACAGTCTGTTTTCTTCGATTGAAGACTCTGAAAGCTTTCGAGACTGAAGAATATCCTAGCAAGATTCCATCATCAGCCTTAAGATTAAACTTTCCAAGGGCATCTCTGTTGTTCAGTATGAAACACTGACATCCAAAGATGTGAAGAAAGCTAATTGAAGGCTTTCTCCCATGGAAGAGTTCATAGGCTGTCTTCTTGAATCTTTTAACTATCAGCGACCTGTTTTGAGTAAAACAAGCAGTAATGACAGCTTCTACCCAAAACTGTGTAGGCAGGTGCAAATCGCTGAGCATAGAGCGTGCAGCTTCAATGATAGTTCAATTTCTTCTTTCAACGACTCCATTTTGTAGCGGTGTTCTCACTGAAGAAAAGTTGTGAAAGATACCCTTGCTCTCAAAGAAGGAATCAAGAGACCTATTTTTGAATTCAGTCCCATGATCACTCCTTATTGAGTGAACAGTCTTGTAGTTCAGGACTTCCATTTTCCTGACAAACGTGATGATTTCTTCAGGGGTGTCACTCTTAGAACGGAGAAACATTACCCAGGTATAGCGAGAGAATTCATCAACTATGACCAGTGTGTATTTCTTTCCAGCGATGGATTGCTTGTTAACAGGGCCAAACAAATCCATATGAATAAGTTGTAGAGGAGATGACACTGAGGAGACTTGTTTGGTCTTGAAGCTTGCTTTGGTCTGTTTTCCTTTTTCATACGCTGAACATAAGGACTCCTTGGCGTATGCGTGTTGAGGTAGACCAGTGACCAATTCTTTAGAAGAAAGTGTATTCAGTGTCTTAAAGTTTAGATGAGATAGCCTCTTATGCCATAGCCAGTTGACATCAGATGAGGCTTTTGAGAAGAAACAGGAGTTCTCAGTGGTTGTAGAGTCCATGTCTATAACATAAACATTTTCCATACGATAACCGTTGAGTGCTATCTTCTCCTTTTTGTCAGTGACAAAGCAGGATTCCTTAGTAAAGATTACTTTGTTATCCATATCACATAGTTGACTGATGCTTAGAAGATTGTGTTTCAGCCCTTCAACATATGCAACTTTTCTGAAAGTTGTTGTACCATTAGATAGTACACCAAACCCTCAGGTATAGCCTTTTCCATTTCCACCGAAAGTCACAGAGGGACCCTTCTCTTCCTTATATTCAGCAAGCAGGTTTTTCTTTCCAGTCATATGTCTAGAGCATCCGCTATCGAGATACCAGATACCCTTTTTAACCTGCAAGTAAAGGAAGATTAGTTTGACTTGGGCACTCATTTTACCATGTATACGCCCTTATCAGTGGTGGTAGAGGAAGTGGAAGGTTCAACAGTCTTCGCAGCATTTGAAGATTCAGCTTTGGAGTCAGTCTTCACTTTGGTTAATTTCTTAACCTCAGTGGTCTTCTTTGCCTTGGGGGCAGTAATCTTCACCTTAGCTAACTTTTCAGCTTTGGTGGTTGTGGGGCACTTACTAGCAATATGATCAGTAAGTCCACAGTGATAAAATTTCCTGTAGCTAAAAGTAGCTTTAGGAACATTTGCATGCTTACTTGATAATTTTAAATGAGCAGGGCTAGCACCAAGTATACCTTTGGCATTGGAAATGGGAGGAACAATCAGTTCTTCGAATTTCTTACCAATAATATCCACTTTTAGTCTAGGAGTAGATCGCTGAATAAATCCAGGGATCTTATTCATAGAGGAAGAGAGATAAGTTACTGAAGCTTTAGAAGCATTCAGCTTAGGTATAAAGATACCCTTCTGAGGTTTTTGATATACAACTTTTTCCTTACCTTTATCCTTAGCGGTTAAGGTAGGTTTTTCCTCAGGAATAGGAGATTTTGAAGAGGAACACTGAGATGATGAAGTGTCAGGGATTGAGAATACGAAAGTTCCGAATTTTAACATGGAACGATCAGTGGTTGGTTCAGAAATATCATTTTTATAACCAAGTCCACTTTTATCACTCAGAGGAATCCGAGCCTTTATGATCTCAGTGATCTTTGTTGAGGATTTATACCATCCTTCAACATTAGATTGTCCAGCCTTTAATGCAGCGATAGCTTCTTCTCTTTCGATTTTGACTAGCTAATTTATATGAACTTGATCTTTTAAGTCTTCTTCAATTTTAGAAAGCTTTTCTTTTTGAAGGTGACATTGTTTAAGTTGTTCAACGAGATCAAGGTTTTGATTTTCAGCGACAGTTTTTCCATTCATGGCATTGTATAAACTCATAGTCAGAATATCGATTTTACGAAGACTACCAGCTTCATCAGGGTTTGATATATGTGTAAAGAAAGAAGGTGATACCTTGGTAGCAGAGGCTGAGGTAGAGGCGATGTCAGAATTTGTAGCAGAGGCTGAAGTAGAGGGTATGTTAGATTTTTCTTCCTCTTCTTCGATTTTAGCCATGAGACAGAGATTGGCTTCGTCATCATCTTCAGAGTCAAATGATTCTTCTTCATCAGTGGCAGCCCAATCGAAGTCAGCCATCAGGCCTTTGCCTTTCTTCTTAAAGCTTTTCAGCTTTGCATACTTTTCCTTCAGTTTTTGATACTTGTCATCTCTAGCCCTGGGGTTAGAGGATT
Organism: Saussurea involucrata; assembly: GCA_033807775.1. Classification (NCBI taxonomy): domain Eukaryota; kingdom Viridiplantae; phylum Streptophyta; class Magnoliopsida; order Asterales; family Asteraceae; genus Saussurea; species Saussurea involucrata. The sequence goes on from CM066324.1 coordinate 27,623,654, forward strand.
TCTTAGGAAAAGCTGAGGTTCTAGAAACTTTATTTGACCTGCACTCACTAGCAAAATGTCCTATCTTTTCGCAGTTATAGTAAGTAGCAGTAGCCTTATCAACAGGAGTTGATGATCTGGTCTTGTCAGTGAGAGCGAGAGGTTTGTTTTTTCTGAAATTATTCTTTTTGGCGAATCTCCTGAACTTATTAGTTAGGAGATCCAAAGATTCATCAAGATCTGAAGAGTTAGCATCTGATAAGCATTCAGAGGTATTTTCCAACTCAGTAATAGTGACAGTAGATCGCTGAGTGGATGGTAACTCTGAGACTAAAGCAACTGGGGTGCTCTTGGAATCTTTTACAAGATTCTTCTTAAGATGACACGACTGCTCATGATTTAGCTAAGTGCCATATAAGGTAGAAAGAGTCATAGATTTTAGATCCTTAGATAGTTTGAGACACATTGAATAACTGTCTCAGCTTTCAGGTAAACATTCTAAGAACTTTGTCAGAATTTCAAAGTTAGAATATTCCTTACCAACGGTTTTCAGATCAATGATTAAACAGTTAAAACGTTGGTGTACTTCAGAGAGAGTTTCATTCTTACCACAAATGAAGCTTTCATATTGTCTTACCAGGTTGATCTTTCGAGAGTCCTAGACTTCAAACGTTCCTTCATATTGAACACAGATAGTGTCCCACGTGGCTTTAGAGGATTTCAGATTCATGACGGAATGGTAGACTTCATCAGGAAGAGCCATAGAGAGAATGGATCTGGCTTTATTATCGATAGCCACTTTCTTCTTGTCTTCATCAGACCAAAGATGAGGTTCATTAGGTATGATTCTTTCAGGAATGGCAGCTTTAGTTTCATTACCTGGAACTTCAGGGTCGATTCTTATAGGAATGTAAGGGCCATTTTCTATGTAGTAAGGCATAGTGGGGTCTACACCTTCTAAGAATAGTATCATCCTATTTTTCCACAGATTAAAACTATCTCTGGAGAATCTAGGGGGTTTATCAAGAGAACCATTGTCAATGTAGTTTGAGTTTGTGTTGGTAGCCATTTTGAGAGGTAGTAAGGAAGAGAAAATATTAGTATAAGCAAGATCTTGTTTATAAGGTTAAACAATCTGCTCTGATACCACTTGTTGGTCCCGAAGGGTTATACAAGTTTGTAGAGGTGGGGGGGGGGGGGGGGGTTGAATACAAACACACGATTTTTACTTTCTAAATTGTTTATTGATATAATCAAACAATTTACAACTTGTTGCGGAACAATATTAAGGACTAAGCCTAATCTAAACAAGTTAAGAACACTAAGAGTTTCTTGCACTAGAAATGAGCTAGAAAGTAGATAAGGAAATTACGAATAATAACCTAACATAAAGATAGAAAGAATAAGAAGGCTGAACACTTCAAAATGAAGTAGGGGTTCTTCTTATATATTGCATGCATTTAATGTGTAGCAGTATAACTTTACATGTGGCAGCAGCTGATTGGTTGCATGTATTGACCTTGGTAGACAACCTAGTAGCCGCATGATGAATAGTGTACAATCAAAGCTGGTTGTACGAATTTGGACAAAAGGGATGTCTGTTCTGACAGTTCGTACGGAGACATGCAAGGAGATAAGACAGATATAGCTTGTAGAGGAGACTTCATGATCAGCGCTTCGTTGAATAGTTCTTTATCAGCGAGTGACAAAGCTCAGTAAAGAGCATGAGTTTTCTTATCAGCGGTACTGAAGAGACATAGAACTTATCAGCGATAGTGAAACTCTAATACAGATTCTTTACTTACAATTTTCACTAAGTGTTTCTTAAAGAGTCATTATCAAATCACCGAGGGTTTGGATCAACAGTAACTCTGACCATCGTTGAAAGCATTGGCGACCGGTGTATTCCAAAAAGAAAATGCCGAGAGGTTTACTGACCACCTTTCCAGCGATGAATTCTTCACCGGGTGGCAGTAATACGTCGAGGCCTGACAAATCAGCATTGGGACCTAGCACTGATTCACAAGTGAATTCAATCTCTGTCTCGTTCCGGATAGCAGACCGTGAAGATGACGTTTCTTTCTTCTTCTTTGGAGCGCTTCGGTTTTGATAGAGTACTGGCGGAGGAGGCAAATCGACCACTGAGGAGACTTGATCGATTAGTTTATTTATAAACCTTTCGACACAAGGCTTGAAGTTTGATCGGGATCGCTGAATTGTAACCCGAATCTCCAACCACTCATCTAACCCAAGATGCTCTATCGCTGAAAGATAGCAGGTCTTAGTCACCCCGTTTTCCCTGATTGACGTAACTTCGATCAGTGCAACACCTCTGACAATTCTCCCCTTTAGGTTTAAATTTTTTATTCTACTTGGTAAACTCCTGAAGTTGACTTTCTTCTTACACCAGGCCACAGTGGTGTCACTGACGTTTGATTCTCTCTTCTTCTTCTTACCAGCTTGTTTGAGTAATTCTTGTTGGACTCTGAGGGGAAAGCATTTCAGATGCTCATCTTTAACTGAACCTTGGGTAACTTTGAGTGCAAACTCTTTGTCTTTGAGCTCGTTCCTTTGTTGTACAGCTAAGATCTTTTCAGCTTTTAGGCTTTCAGCGATTTCCTTAGGAGTCAGACAGTTGAAGCCGGATGGAAGGATGATCCACTGACTTTCTAGCTGTTAGATCATAGCTTATCTTCTCTTTAATTCATGCTCTTCTGATTGCTGACGCAATCGAGAAGGTCTGTTGGGGTGCGAGAGAAACTCTTGTTCTTCGTCTTTTTCATCAATCTCATTCACAGAGACCGGGATTATTTGTTCATCAGCTTGGAGAGCTGGGTATATCTGCAATGAAGATGGAGGAGCTTCAGCAGTATCCTCAAGCAGGGGAGAGGACTAGCTGAATCAAAAAGATAATTGAGTTAGATCCTTTGAGGGTAGAAGAAGATAGATAAAGAATTTTGGCTAAGTGTTTAGAGGTTTCAGGAGATGAAGGGTAGAAGTAGAGAAAGTAGTGTAGGGAAAGAAGAGGTAACATACCTGACAAGTTGGCTTCTTGAGGAGAATTTTCAAGTTTCCTTCAGCAGCAAGGCCCTTTTGCTTGCCAGAAGTATTCTTTGTAGGAGACTTGCATGTTGTCTCCCCTGCTTTATTTATTGAGATGCTCTTTTGGGCTGGAACCTTGATAGTTGTTGGTTGGAACCAAAAGCGTTTGTCTTCATCATTATCATCTTCATCATCCATAGGGTCAGGATGAGCTGAAGGTTCTTCGTCTTCAATCTCCACTCCTTCTTCCTCTTCTTCCTCATCAGAAGGAATATCAACATGTCACACCCCGCTAAAGCGGAAACACGGGATGTCACAGTTCAATGTTTCAATGTGTAAGGTAGAAGACAACACACAATCATCACATTACAAAAGTTTACAAAAGTACATCATGTTTTCCAAAATACAAATTGTCCAAAACGGAAAATGACATGATAAGGAAAAACATTGGATGCCGCTACTTGTGGTGTCGTCTAAGATTCATCCTTACTTGGTATTTCTTGAAAAGCATGTAAATGAGAGGGTCAACTATAAAATAGTTGGTGAGTTCACAGGTTTACGGTATGCATAACAGTTTTAATGCAAGTTTGTAAATCCGCATCGTGGGTTGAGTATTCGGTTGTAGTAAAACACATTTTTGTAAATCCGCACAACGAATTACGAGTTCGTTTGTCAACATGCGCAAGGTATAGTATCGTATGCAATTACATGTTAAAGTAATGAGCCCACTACCCAAACCTAATTACGGAATGCCCCAAACTGCATGTTCCTCACAAACATGGTTACGGAATTACGGAATTACGGAGTTACGGAAGCTAGTAATTATGCACTCGCGAGGTGAGTGGGTGTCAACCAAATAACGTTATCCATAATACTAACGGCTCAAAACGTGAGTTAATGGGTAATGTAGAGTAAACGGGGACTTAATAGCAAAACTTAGAATCAACTAACATAAGCATACATACCATAGCGCATAAGTATACGGAGCAATATTCAGTATTTTGAGTAAACAGTATAATCGATGCGTAATAAAATCGTGACATGCTTTTCACCCCAAAACGTATAAAATAGTAAAAAGAGGCTGTGAAAACTCACCGTGATAAGCGAAGGTGTTTCCGAGATGCTCACAAGCTCACTTGTACTTTGATCCTACTCCGATCCTACGAATCGTAAGGACACTAGTAAGATTCTATGTTCTAAACCTTAGTCCTTGGTATCGTGTAATTACCCAAATCAACATAAAATGCCTTTGTTGAGATTAAGTTTGTATGTTGTTATAAGCTCATCGATATTAGTAATTAATATCTCAAACGTTACATATGATAATTCGAGATTACCACAATTTCGTCATGACGTTTGACGAAAAGGGGTCAATAATTAGGAGTCATATGTAAGGTATATATAAAGTTAGGAGTTAGGTTATATATACATATACCGCAATTTCATCATAAAATGATGAAAAGGGTTCAAAATGAAATGTTAGATGTTAGAGTATAAATAAAATGAGTAAGTAAATATATATAGGTATATTCCACAATTTCATCACAAGAATGATGAAACGGGTTCAAGAGTTAGCTTTTAGCTACGTAAAATGCATAATCATATAGTATATATACATATTCCACAATTTCATCACAAGAATGATGAAACGGGTTCAAGAGATAGCATATAGCTATAATATGATATAGTTGTTAGCTGTCCAGAATTAGTAGTCACTTTCGGTAAATTTTCGGATGACTTCCAGAGATCGTTAGGTTCTGATAATTTACGACCAAGTACTTCCATGTGTTAGGAGACTTTTGACATACGATTCATGATTTTTAGAGTAGTTTAAGTGCATGAAATAATTCTTGACGTAAACTGCAACAGAAAAACGTTGCTGTTCCGCACTGTTTTTGTGCATACTGTTTGAAAGTCGAAAACTTCATGTTTTTCAAAGATTCCAGTTGAGTTTGATTCTTAACTCATAAAAGAAAATTCCAGAAGAAAAATCACCCCATTTGGAGCATTTTTGAGGGAGATATGGCCATGCAAAATCAGTGGTAAAATCTGACAGATTGTTGTTGGAAAAAGCTTCTTTATATAAAGGCTTTATTTCTATTGGTTCTTCCAAAGATTGGTTCTTTTTGTTTAACCACGATTTTTGACACCCAAATCCAGTATTTTCAGATGAAAAACATTACTTTTTGTTTACACAATCCACATGCAATGAACTTAGACAAATCATCTTGTCAAAACATTTTAAAAAATTGTTGTTTTTGAGTTTTTGTGAAAACATTCAAGTAAAACATTCTTAGATCACTAATATTGGTTTGATGATGGATTCATCACACTTTTAATAACATGCAAAGTGTTATGGTGATGAATCTACAAACATTAGGATGCCAAGAAATGTTTTAGCAAGAATAAGGTGTAAAACTAGAGTAGAAGTAGATGAAACTTTGAAGAAATGCAAGATTAACACAAGAAAAGTGTAAGTGTTGTTGTATAAGAAGTTTTACCTTGAAAGTACTTGTGTTCTTGGTGTTCTTGAGTGTAGAAGGGCTGGACCTTGGAGGTTTAGTTGAGAGAAAAAGAGAGAAAAGAGAGAAAACTCTAGAGAGAAAATGAGAGAATGAGAAAAGAGGTGAGGAAATGAGAGAGTGAGGGGGTTTTAAGGAGAGAGAGGGGTGGGGCGGTTTTAGAGAGAGAGTGAGTGTGTGTGGAGTGTGGTTTTGTATAAAATGATTGTGTTTATATTTTTATTATTAATTTATTTTTATTTCTTTTAATTATTTGAATTATTAGACATTTTAAGTTAATTGCTATTAATAATAATAATACTAGTTGAATTTGCTAGTATTTATTTTTGTAAGGTATATATATATATATAAACATATATATATATATATATATATATATATATATATATATATGTATATAAGATGTTTTTAGTTGGCATTTTATGAGATGTATGGATAATTTCTTAATTTGAGGGGTATTAGGCAAAAATCCTAGATTTTTCCTACTGTATCGGCTTTACTGTTAAAATTCGACAGTGTGACATATAATATCTGTATCTGATATGTTCAGTACAGTTCTAACCTGAACGCAAAATTGACGGTTTTCACAGGCTCCCCCGGTTAAAAGAATTTCGTCCCGAAATTCAAGAACTTTCGCCTGTAACCGGTTGTTTAGCAAATAAGTGAGGATACTTGTGTTTCATGTAATCCTCTCGTTCACATGTGTACTCAGGCCCACGCCTTGTGTTCTAGTGAACTTTCACTATTGGAATCTTGCTTCGCTTAAGACGTTTGACCTCTCGGTCAAGTATTTCGATTGGTTTTTCTACAATGTGCAGTTTGTCATTGATTTGAACTTCTTCCAAAGGCACGGTTATTTCCTCGTTGGCTAGACACTTTTTCAAGTTGGACACATGAAAGGTGTTATGAATAGCACTTAGTTTTGTTGGCAATTCCAGCCTGTATGTTACTGGTCCGATTCTTTCGGTGATTTTGAATGGTCCAATATATCGAGGGTTCAACTTTCCTCATTTTCCGCATAGCTCTTTTGACGATCTTGAGCTGCTTTAAGTCTATCCCTGATGATTGCAATTTTGTCGGTGGTTTCTTGCACAATGTCTGGACTAGACAACTGTCTATCTCCAATCTCCAACCAATAAAGAGGTGATCGACATTTGCGTCCATAGAGTGCTTCATATGGTGAACACTTGATACTGGTGTGATAGCTATTGTTGTAAGAAAACTCAACTAACGGTAAGTGGTTATCCCAACTTCCTCCGAAATCTAGTACACATGCTCGAAGCATGTCCTCCAATGTTTGAATTGTTAGCTCGCTTTGGCCGTCTGTTTGGGGATGATAGGCGGTGCTCAAATTCAATTGCGTGCCTAACGCCCTTTGAAGTGACTGCCAAAACCGAGATGTGAAACGGCTATCTCTATCTAAAATTATGGATACTGGAACTCCATGACGTGTAACAATTTCCTTGATGTAGATCTGAGCAAGCTTCTCCATCTTGTAATCTTCTCGAATCGGTAGGAAATGTGCAGATTTCGGGAATCGATCTACTATAACCCAAATTGAGTCGTGCCCTTTGGCAGTTCTCGGCAGTTTGGTTATGAAATCCATGGTTATTTGTTCCCATTTCCACTGGGGAATCTCTGGTTGTTGTAGCAAACCAGATGGTTTCTGATATATAGCCTTGACCTTTGAGCAAGTTACACATTTTCCTACGTATAGGGCGATATCTTTCTTCATTCCTGGCCACCAATAATAATTCCCGTAAGTCCTTATACATCTTATCCGCACCAGGATGAATTGAATATCGTGACTTGTGGGCTTCATTCAGGATTGTCTCTCGTACTTTGCCAGCTTTTGGAATCCAAACTCTGTCCTTGAAATAACGTACTCCATCAACCTTAGTTTCAAATCTGCTTCTATGCCGTGAAGGGTTTCGTCCTTCAAGTTTTCCGCTCTCATTGCTTCGATCTGCGCTTCAAGAATTTGAGTCTTTAAACTTGTTTGTACAAGCGCTCCCATTGCTCGTACACGTGAAGGTTTTGTCCTTTCCTTCCTACTCAGGGCATCAGCCACTACATTGGCCTTACCTGGATGATAACGAATATCACAATCGTAATCACTGAGTAGTTCCACCCATCTTCTTTGCCTCATGTTGAGCATTTTTTGGTCTAGAATGTGCTGAAGACTCTTATGATCGGTGAAGATAGTGCATTTAGTGCCATACAGATAATGTCTCAAAATCTTTAAAGCGAATACCACTGCTCCGAGCTCTAAGTCGTGTGTGGTATAGTTCTTCTCATGAACCTTTAGTTGTCGCGAGACGTATGCTATAACCTTGTCCTTTTGCATCTATACACAACCCAAACCTTGATGCGATGCGTCACAATACACCACAAAGTTATCGGTTCCTTCCGGTAAAGCTAGAATTGGCGCATTGCACAGGCTTTTTTTTTCTTCAACAGCTGGAACGCCTCCTCTTGCGGTTCTCCCCAAATGAATTTCCTATCCTTTTGGGTCAGTGCTGTGAGGGGTTTAGAAGTTCTCGATAAATCGCCCATAATAACATGCCAAACCCAGAAATTGACGAATTTCTGTTGGGGTTTTCGGAGCTTCCCACTTCCTAACGGCTTCCACTTTAGCCGCGTCCACGTGAATTCCGTTCTCTCCAATCACGTGACCAAGAAAGTGCACTTCTCGAATCCAAAATTTGCACCTTGAGAATTTGGCGTACAGTTTATGTTCCTTAAGAAGTTCTAGAATTAATCTTAAGTGCTGCTCGTGATCATCCTTATTTGCCTAAGCGGGGGAAGTCCAGGCAAATTGTCGGGGAACACCTCCGGGTGATCCTTCACCACAGGAATGTCTTGGATTCGCCTTTCCTCGGACTTCTTCTAAACTATGAGTGCCAAAAATGCAACGCACTTCTTCCTCAAATACCTATGTACTTTCACACTTGATACTATCTCTAGGCTTCTTCCGACTTTGTTTCCTTGTATGACTAGGGTTTCTCCATCTTGTAAAGGTACTCTAATCGTCTTATCAAAACAACCGATCTCCGCTCGATTCTTGGATAACCAATCCATGCCTATTACTACGTCAAAACTCCCCAATTCAATAGCAATAAGATCAATGCTAAACAATTTATCGGCTAGGTTCAAGGTACAATCTAGAATTACATCCTTAGCCTCAAATTTAGGACCATTAGCAACCTCGATAATATAGGCATCCGACATCTTCTTAGATTCCAAGCTAATTAGTGGCCTAAATTCTAATGATACAAAACTTCTATCCGCCCCAGTGTCAAATAATACTGATGCACAGTGGTTGTTTAGAAGAAACATACATGTCACCACATTAGGGTCGCGACGTGCTTTGTCAGCTCCAATGACGAATGCCCGTCCTCGAGCTTGACCTCCTTGGTTTCCTTGATTGGCTTGCCTAGCTTGATTCTCACTGTTGTTATTGCTTGGTCTTTTACCCAATCTCGGGCACTTACTCCGGAAGTGATCCTGACTTCCGCACTCGAAACATACCCTTCTCCCATCAATGACACCCCTTTCCATCCAACAGTACTTGGTGTAATGACCCGCTCGGTTACAATTTCTACAAATAGGGCAAGCTCCCTCATGATGATAGTTGCACTTGTTGCACTTTGGGAGTGGACCATTGTATTGTCCGGGGTCCTGAGTCTTCAATCCAAAGTTTCTCGCCACTTTCTTGTCCTTGCTTGCACTACTAAAGACTTTCCTTCTTTGTCTGATACTCTGGCTTCCTCTTATTGTTGGCAGTTCCTGATGTCAGAGTTCCTGCTCTAACTGCATCATTCGTTAAAGTAGTTGCCAAGGCCACAACAGCTTGGATGGTAGTCAGATTTGCCGAGGTGACCATTCCTCGGATCTCCGATGCTAATCCCCATAAGTATCGGTCGATTCTCTTGCTCTCGGGAGTGACCATGTGAGGTACAAGTTTTGCAAGTTTGTGAAAACGAGTTGTGTATCGGTCTATGTCAGCTCCGACCATGGCATGATTCCATAATTCAGCTTCTAGCTTCTGAATTTCACTCTTAGGGCAGTACTCCTCAATTAGCAACTTTTTGAACTCCTCCCATGTGAGTCTGTATGCATCTTCCCTTCCACGGGTTTGAACCTGGATGTTCCACCATGTTAGTGCCCTGCCTTGGAGTTGACATGCCCCATACTCCACCTTGCGGTCTTCCGAGCACTTGCTAATATGGAGTACCGACTACATGCTATCGATCCAAGATAGCAATCCTACAGCACCTTCCTTTCCGTAGAATTCCTTGGGTTTACAGGACATGAAGGACTTGTAGTTGCATCTGGTACTGTTATTGCTCGGATTTCCTCCACTACCTCCTTCATTCCCGCGGTTAGCATTGATGCCAGCGGTTACTTGTGTGACTATGCTGGGTATTGCTTCTTGTATGTGTTGTGCTATGATCCGTGCGAGGTCGGGTGTTTGGTTTTCAGGATTTTCTCTCGTGTGGTGTGTAGAGCTTCTTGGAGGCATGATTCTAAAACACATTTTCAAAAATTATTTTGGTTAAAAAATTTACAAATTCTTGAACTGATAGTGTCCAAAAGATTATGCTACTACTTGAAATTTTGAAACAGTAAGGTTAAGTGTAAGTCAAACGACTCGAATACTTAACATGCGTGAATCGAAAATGACGAGTAACTAATTTTTTTTTCAAAAGTTCCTCCCACATGCTACAATCCATCCGTCCAACGTTACATTAGTACCATCCCGAGTGTGCACCAAACAGAATTCCAAGCACCAACAGCAACAATACAACACCCGCAACTACACACGCCAACTCCGCCCTCCTTGCCACCCTTCTAGCCATTCTTGTACCTTCTAAAGCTTGAGTCGACATGTGGGTCAATTGATGTGTTAGCTCTACCAGCTCTGTCAAGACATGGCTTTGATGAGTCATCCACATCTGACAATCGTGTAGCTCGGTCGTCATCGCCCTTATGTGATGATCTCGTTCCCAAGTCATACCGGACACTTGTTCGATTGGCACACCGGTGACAACTCATGGCGGCTCCGGACACTCCGGCCTAAACGTCACTTGTCTAGGGATTGGGATGCTCTTCCTTGCCGTTTGTCTTATACGTGGCCCTCTAACGCTTGGTTGAACAGTTATGGGAGTTGGTCGAGTTAGTACCAAGGTCGGTGGCACTCTTGGTTCATCGCAGGGGTCTCGCTCGCTGGACACTTTGGGTTCCGATTCCGTACTATTGTAATCCTCTTCTTCTCGGTTGTTAGGCGTGTTATCTTGTGGTCGTCCGGTGAAGTATCCTGATGCATCGGCCGAGTATGATTTAGGAGTGTAAGATGGTGACGACGATGACATAGTGAAACTGAAGCAAAAGTGTACTTAGTAACTAATCGCATAAGTGGCAAGTCTACCCTATGCAATGTCTACGCACTAAGCATGCTTCTAGAGAGTGTAAGTAAAATCGACATACTCCTACTATAACCATTTATAGTCTCGCATTAACCTTCCTTAATAGAACATAGGTGATCAGGCTATGTTTAATTAAAGTCTGTTAATGCCATTCTAGACTTAGTTATACTAGTAGTAGGTTTAGTTGTTTTCATGTCAGTTTTGGACTTTTGGTTATAGTTGGGTTTTTCCTATGAAAGACCGGTATTCTCTATAACCTTCAGCTCTGATACCACTTCTATCACACCCCGCTAAAGCGGAAACACGGGATGTCACAGTTCAATGTTTCAATGCGTAAGGTAGAAGACAACACACAATCATCACATTACAAAAGTTTACAAAAGTACATCATGTTTTCCAAAATACAAATTGTCTAAAACGGAAAATGACATGATAAGGAAAAACATTGGATGCCGCTACTTGTGGTGTCGTCTAAGATTCATCCTTACTTGGTATTTCCTGAAAAGCATGTAAATGAGAGGGTCAACTATAAAATAGTTGGTGAGTTCACAGGTTTACGGTATGCATAACAGTTTTAATGCAAGTTTGTTAATCCGCATCGTGGGTTGAGTATTCGGTTGTAGTAAAACACATTTTTGTAAATCCGCACAACGGATTACGAGTTCGTTTGTCAACATGCGCAAGGTATAGTATCGTATGCAATTACATGTTAAAGTAATGAGCCCACTACCCAAACCTAATTACGGAATGCCCCAAACTGCATGTTCCTCACAAACATGGTTACGGAATTATGGAATTACGGAGTTACGGAGTTACGGAAGCTAGTAATTATGCACTCGCGAGGTGAGTGGGTGTCAACCAAATAACGTTATCCATAATACTAACGGCACAAAACGTGAGTTAATGGGTAATGTAGAGTAAACGGGGACTTAATAGCAAAACTCAGAATCAACTAACATAAGCATACATACCATAGCGCATAAGTATACGGAGCAATATTCAGTATTTTGAGTAAACATTATAATCGATGCGTAATAAAATCGTGACATGCTTTTCACCCCAAAACGTATAAAATAGTAAAAAGGGGCTGTGAAAACTCACCGTGATAAGCGAAGGTGTTTCCGAGATGCTCACAAGCTCACTTGTACTTTGATCCTACTCCGATCCTACGAATCGTAAGGACACTAGTAAGATTCTATGTTCTAAACCTTAGTCCTTGGTATCGTGTAATTATCCAAATCAACATAAAATGCCTTTGTTGAGATTAAGTTTGTATGTTGTTATAAGCTCATCGATATTAGTAATTAATATCTCAAACGTTACATATGATAATTCGAGATTACCACAATTTCGTCATGACGTTTGACGAAAAGGGGTCAATAATTAGGAGTCATATGTAAGGTATATATAAAGTTAGGAGTTAGGTTATATATACATATACCGCAATTTCATCATAAAATGATGAAAATGGTTCAAAATGAAATGTTAGATGTTAGAGTATAAATAAAATGAGTAAGTAAATATATATAGGTATATTCCACAATTTCATCACAAGAATGATGAAACGGGTTCAAGAGTTAGCTTTTAGCTACAGTAAAATGCATAATCATATAGTATATATACATATTCCACAATTTCATCACAAGAATGGTGAAACGGGTTCAAGAGATAGCATATAGCTATAATATGATATAGTTGTTAGCTGTCCAGAATTAGTAGTCACTTTCGGTAAATTTTCGGATGACTTTCAGAGATCGTTAGGTTCTGATATTTTACGACCAAGTACTTCCATGTGTTAGGAGACTTTTGACATACGATTCATGATTTTTAGAGTAGTTTAAGTGCATGAAATAATTCTTGACGTAAACTGCGACAGAAATACGTTGCTGTTGCGCACTGTTTTTGTGCATACTGTTTGAAAGTCGAAAACTTCATGTTTTTCAAAGATTCCAGTTGGATTTGATGCTTAACTCATAAAAGAAATTCCAGAAGAAAAATCACCCCATTTGGAGCATTTTTGAAGGAGATATGCCCATGCAAAATCAGTGGTAAAATCTGACAGATTGCTGTTGGAAAAATCTTCTTTATATAAAGGCTTTATTTCTATTGGTTCTTCCAAAGATTGGTTCTTTTTGTTTAACCACGATTTTTGACACCCAAATCCAGTATTTTCAGATGAAAAACATTACTTTTTGTTTACACAATCCACATGCAATGAACTTAGACAAATCATCTTGTCAAAACATTTTCAAAAATTGTTGTTTTTGAGTTTTTGTGAAAACATTCAAGTAAAACATTCTTAGATCACTAATATTGGTTTGATGATGGATTCATCACACTTTTAATAACATGCAAAGTGTTATGGTGATGAATCTACAAACATTAGGATGCCAAGAAATGTTTTAGCAAGAATAAGGTGTAAAACTAGAGTAGAAGTAGATGAAACTTTGAAGAAATGCAAGATTAACACAAGAAAAGTGTAAGTGTTGTTGTATAAGAAGTTTTACCTTGAAAGTACTTGTGTTCTTGGTGTTCTTGAGTGTAGAAGGGCTGGACCTTGGAGGTTTAGTTGAGAGCAAAAGAGAGAAAAGAGAGAAAACTCTAGAGAGAAAATGAGAGAATGAGAAAAGAGGTGAGGAAATGAGAGAGTGAGGGGGTTTTAAGGAGAGAGAGGGGTGGGGCGGTTTTAGAGAGAGAGTGAGTGTGTGTGGAGTGTGGTTTTGTATAAAATGATTGTGTTTATATTTTTATTATTAATTTATTTTTATTTCTTTTAATTATTTGAATTATTAGACATTTTAAGTTAATTGCTATTAATAATAATAATACTAGTTGAATTTGCTAGTATTTATTTTTGTAAGGTATATATATATAAACATATATATATATATATATATATATATATATATATATATATATATATATATATATATATATGTATATAAGATGTTTTTAGTTGGCATTTTATGAGATGTATGGATAATTTCTTAATTTGAGGGGTATTAGGCAAAAATCCTAGATTTTTCCTACTGTATCGGCTTTACTGTTAAAATTCGACAGTGTGACATATAATATCTGTATCTGATATGTTCAGTGCAGTTCTAACCTGAACGCAAAATTGACGGTTGTCACACAACAGTTTGTGTAGTAGTAAAGAATGGTAGAGTAGGAGTCATTCTTTCGTCTTCACTTTGCTCCCCCTCAGAGATAGAGAGAGAGAGATAGGGGTCATCAGTGGTTCCCTCCTCAGCGACGAAGGGGTTTTCTTCATTCATCTCCCCCTCAACATGATGGGGAAGATCATCAGCATTCTTCTCCCGCTCTTCACCAACATCAGGGGACGTAGGATCAGCAACAACAACTGACTCAAGTGCCCTATCTTCGAGGACAGGGACACCTGAACTAGAATCCTGGTTCTTTTCCACCTTATCCATTTTGTCTTCTAGTCCAGAAATAGAAGGGGTTGCCTGAAGAATAAAGTCCACTGGCATATCCAACTTCTCTCGGTCATCCGGAGTGAAGTGAGATAGAGGGATAGTGGGTGCCTCCAAACGTTCGAGGATCTTGGTGAGCAGGGTGTTCGATTCAGCGACTTTGGAGGTCAAGCTGCTCACCTCACCTTGGAGCCTAGTGAGTTCGGTCTTCAGCGTACCAACCTCGCCGCCGAGGTTGGTGTAGTTGGTGGAGATATCAATGATGGAGGATTGGAGATTCTGGATGGTGGTGTTGTTGACGCCGTCTCCAAATTCGTCATCCCCCCTTGCAGAGAGGAAAGATCAGCAGAATTGGCTTTATCTGCAAGGGTTGTGGTAACTTCCTTCAGCGTCACCCCAACATCATTAATTTCTGATGTGTTGGATTTCAGATTGGTGGAGAGAGTATCCACTTTATTAGCGATATTCTTGAGGGATTTGCTGATGGTGCTCAGATTAGGACCTGAAAAAGATTATGAGCAAAGGAAAGACCAAAAGAAGTTGGTGTTTGTGGAAATTGTTTGGATACTTGTCAGGTTAGGGTTGGAGTATTGGTGAATATCCAGATTTCCACTCCAGTACTCCATGTCGGTTTCCATGTCGGAGACAAAAGTAACAGGAATGCTAGTCCCAACAGGTCTTGGTGTATTATGTTGCATGAAGCCTTGCAGCATAACAACGTTCGTATCAACCAACAAGAATGTCGGTGTAGTGGTGAAGGTAGAGAATACCAAATGAGGAGCCATAGAAGCAAAGGCTGAGAAGATTGTGGTTGTTGCAGGTTCAATACTGGTGTCGTTGATGAAGATCTCTTCAGCGTTTAGAGGCGTTGAAGATATGGGGGTAGATTCTAGGGGAGCTTTAAAGATTGGAAGCTCTATAGTGGTTGTAGGGATGGCTGATACAGGTGTGGAGGAGCGTTTTGCGAAACCATCAAGCGTTGACTGTGAAGAGGCAATCACTGGTTCTTGAGCCTGTGAAGGTTGGGGTTTCTACTTTGAGATCTTCTTGGACTTATGGGTGCCAAAGGGGATATCAGATGGTTTCCTCTTTTTAGAGGATGTGGTGGTTGCAGTGTGGGTGCCATCGGTGGGTTGCGCCGCTGAAGTTACTGTAGAAGTAGAAGAAGTGTAGAGAAGAGAGAGTAGGGAAGAAAGACTTACCTCGTCGGGGATCGGTTTGATGTCGAGGATCTTGGGGCTGACCTGAGGGAGTTTGTAGTCTCCCTGCTTAGGATAGCTTTTCTCGAGAAACATCTGAAGAATGACAGAGATGAAACACGGGTAGGGGACAAACATCTATCAGTCAGGCTTCTCGACCTTTTCCATCAGGTCTTCGAAGATAATTCAAGCGTAGTCAACCTTGAGTCCTTTTAGGAGTGAGTAGGCCATGGCAACTTGAGTTTTGCTTGCTTGATCCGTTGAGCCCAATTTGGCTGTCATGCAGGAGATGACGTGGGCAAAAATGAAGTTGAGCTCAACGGGCATCTTGGCCTTAAGGACCTCATCAGGTGCTTATCATCTTCTTCAGTGCACCCCTTATTATCCCATGCGTACTTCATGAGATCAAGAAATCTTATCAGCTATTCCTCGCCTTCAAGGATGTTGGGGTTGGGAAGAGGTTCAAACGGGCGTCCAGGGAGGTTCAGTGCTTCTCGGATCACTGCAGGAGTAATGATATCGTGTCCATATTCAGTTTAAAAACCGATGGCCGAGAATTCCTTTCCAGCTTTGGTGGAGGTTTGTGTGGTACGTACAATGGTATACCAGAATTGTTGAAGAAGATGGCGGTGTGCGGGAGGAGCGATTGTCATTGCAGTGGATAGGGGGCAGGTCTTCAAGATGACAACTGCATCAGTTAGGTGGGGACTTGGTTTCTTCTTGGGAAAGTCAAGTAGGGCAAGTGAGTTGTTTGAAGTGAGGGTAATTTGGTGCAGTTCACCATTCATTTGAGGAGATTTTACCATGATTGCAGGGGTAGCAGTAGTTTTGGAAGCGACAACATTTGAAATGGCCATTTCTAAACAATGAATCCAAAAATTGAAATAGGATGAAGAAACTTCTTCAAAATGGAAAGAGATTCCAAATATAAGGGTTTTTTGAGGTTTTAGGGTTTTTACAGCTTCTTTTAGGGAAGAAAAAGTAAAATGTGGGGTTTCTAGTTTTGAGAAGTTAAAACTAGTAGAAAAGAATGTTTTCCAGTTTCCTTTTAAGGAAAGGGATTCTGGAAAAACGTATGAAAATCAAGTTTAAGAGTTTTGTTTTAAACTTAATGGAAAAAACTATATTTCAAGTTTTGGTTCGTAAAATCATGAAGAAGATGATTATATGTGGTAAAAACGTTTGTTTGATCTTTGATATCAAAGAAATGTTGATAAAAACAAGTCTGAAAAGATGATTGAAGAGTAGAAATGAGATTAGATATGAACCTGTTTGTTGAAGATTTGAAGATGCTAGAGTCAGGTTTCAAAATAATCCAAGAACAAGTATGCTTATGGAAATATTTGCTTGAGAGAGTATAGTGTGTGTAAAAGGTAAAAATATAAACTTGAGGAGTTTATATAGTGGGAGTAGAGAGAGAAAGTGACGAGCGGGAAAAACACTCATCATGACACGTGACAAGTCCCATGAAGCTTATTGGGCAAGAATTTAAATGGACGAACGTGTCAGATGAAAAGTCGTGCTAGGGGTTATCCGTTTTGATGACGTCACAGTCAGAAACGTCTTTTCATTTAAAAAAATGTCTGAAGGTTTTGAAAACATCAAAGATGATTTGTAAAATAAAGAGTCACTGATAAGAAATATTAGCGATGAGTTTTGTTATTTCAAAAGAATCACTGAGGAAAAAGTCAGTGATCAATTTAGTTTTGAAAAACAACATATTGAAGTAAACTTCAACGATTAGGAATGGAAAAACATACCTTGGTATCAGCGAATCATTTTGTTCAGAGATTGGATGATAAATAAGGAGATTGAATTTCCTTTATCACTGACATTATCCTTGACCACTGAAGAATTATTCTTCAAGGTTCAGCATGCCAAGCTCGCTGATGAGAAAGTTGAATTTTGTCTCATCAAGAGGTTTGGTAAAAAGATCAGCTAACTGAAAGTTAGTAGGGATAAACTGAAGTTCTATATCACCATTTATCACATGATCTCTGATAAAGTGATACCTGATCTCGATGTGTTTGGTCTTTGAGTGTAACACTGGATTATTTGCTATAGCGATGGCACTAGTGATGTCGTAATCGATTGGAATTTTGGATAGCTGAAGGTCATAGTCTAATAGCTGATTTCTCATCCATAAGACCTGAGCACAACAGCTTCCAGCAGCTACATACTCAACTTCAGCGGTGGAAGTGGACACTGAACTTTGTTTCTTGCTTGTCCAACTTACCATCTTTTACCCATTCGCACGATCGTAACCAACCACTAGCTCATGAGCCATCATTATATTGTACGTAATCCTTCGACCGGGGATAAAAGCAGATTGGAGGAGAGAGAAATAATTATTTAAAGGGTTTGGTCACGACGGCTAATCGGAGAAGGCGACGAAGGTAAGCGGGGAGGACAGGTAGGTACAGGTTTGCAAGGCGATTCCAAGGAACCCGTTTCGACAGACGAGTGTGGGTACGGCGGGTGTGGTGTAGGGTTTCACGGTGGCAGTCTCTTCTACTTTCTTGGAACATTTTAGGGTTCCATCGGTAAGTTTTTTGCTTCGTTTACTCCTAGAAGGTGTGTTTCCAGGGACTTCGTTCCTTCAGTTGGGGTTCCCGATGTGAGGTTTCAGCGTCCCGGCGTGCCGGTGACCTTCGTAGCCTCATTAGGGTTATCTCCGACGAGGGGGCAGCTTCATGGCTTCACCTCCAAAGTGTGAGGGATGGCATACGATGATGGCATCGATTCAACACTAGGGTGGGATTGGGATACGACAATGAATGTCGAGGATGTGGGAGACAATGGCGATGAGTCTGAAGATGAAATGGTTGACCTAGGGGCAGAGGCGACTACTACTAGGGGTAACCCTACTTCGGTGCATGAGAATGTTACGACTATTGAGAACGGGAAGGAGATTAATAGGAAGGATATGGTGTATGGAGGTGTTTCAATCCTTCAGCAGACTATGGAAGAACCATCGGTGGCGACAACGGCTAGGGTTCAACCGATTGTGAACACGGAAGACTCGAGGGTTTCGGTGTTTGATCGACTTTCAGGTCATCCATTCGACGCTAGGTTGCAGTTTGGTGTCGCTGAAAAAAACAAACTTCAGTTTGCTGCTGTTGTTGGTGGAACCGATTCTTCATCGTTGGAAGTATATCCTCTATCGGACAAAGCTCAAACGTGTGTCAAAATCCCAATTGAACTGGCGAAGGAAGCTGTAAAGGCGTATCATACTGTAACGACCCGGTTCCCCAAACATGCAATAAACAACATACATTGCATAACTTCATTACATTCATAATAAAAGATACATAATAAACCACAAACGGTCCCTTCGGTCTCGAAACTACAAAATACATTAAGCTTCCTAATCAATGTCCATCAAAAGCTTCCTACACGTTATCCTCTCCTTCGCCAATCCTCAACCTGGAAAACATATTTTTGAAAACAAAATGAGGGTTAGACCAAACGGGTCTAGTGAGTTAATCCCGGTCCTTTCCAAAATCGTTATAAAACCTTTCGCCCATACACACATATACCTTTTGTATATAAATACCACATATACCACACACATATAAATACCAAACAAGACTCGTGCATCGTGCTCCACTCATCCTCATCCTCGTTCCCATGGCCATATTAGTTGGTAGCAAGCCAACTAATAAATCAACGCCGTACAACAACTACGACACACAACGCCGTACAACATCTACGACCAACAACGCCGTACAACAACTACGACACACACTTCAGCCGGCATAGTTCGGCGTGCTCTCGTGTAGTATAATACTTACATAAATATAACATCTCATTATATTATATTTAAAAGCATATACTCAATCGTATCTCAATATACGATATACCACACCATCACACATATCCTTTTCATATATATATATATATATATATATATATATATATATATATATAAACACATATATATATATATATATATATATATATATATATATTCCACACATTCTCAATCCACACATACTTATATGTATATAAACACCTGTATATATATATTCTCCAGTTGAAAACGTTTAAAGTAAAACTCACCTTGATGATAGTTTGAAGCCACACACGCGCAAACGATACAATTGAGCAAAACCGAAAAATAATGCCACAACCGAACACCACCCAAGCCACACTAACGAGGGGCAACCGAGCCTGTAATATATACACATTAACGAAATCCATATACTTATATGTATACAAGACTCACTATGACAATTGACAACCTTAACAACTCACCGGACACTCCCGAAACACAACCGAGCTAGAAACCGGACAACCGACATCAATCAAAAGACTTTGGGTTTGTAATTGGCACTTACAAATATGTTCAATGTGCTCAAATGCTATCTTACACTCAAAACGAGTACCCATACCCCTATATTGCGCCTTAAAACGACTCCGGTACGCGAGAAACAAAATCGGAAAAATGCTGAAACAGTGCTTGGCGCCGATTGTGGCGCCAACCCATAGGCGCCGAGATCGGCGCGGACCTCTGTTTGACAGCAAACAACCCCTTTTTCAGCTCTTAACACCCCAACTCGAACCCTAAACAATTCCAAGTCGTTTTGGCTCATTTCTATGGATTTTTAGCATCATAAATTGAGGTTTTGACATCAAATAACATGGAGAAATCCATGTAACAACTCTAAACCCATATGCACTCAACCCATTTTTAAACCCAAAAACTCTATCCATGGAAAAATTGAGATTTATCAAGAATTCAAGATGAAGCATCTTACTGATTGATCAAAACTCATATGGAATCAATCCCAACATTATTTGCAATCTACCTCATGGATTAAAACTCAAGTAACATATGATTAACCAATCCACACCATATGCTAATCTAACCAAAAATGGAGAAAAAGTAAAGAAGAATAAGGATGAGAGACTATACCTTGAAGATGATAACTTAAATCATTAGTTGAAACTCTCTCTTCTTCTTCCTCTCTTCTTCGTTCTCCTATCTCTCTCTGACGTCTCTCACTCTCTCTTTCTTTTTTTAATTCCCACACAAACACACACATAATATACATATATCTATAATATCTAGATATTATAGATATTTACCAAACGAACCCCAAACTTTTCTTAATTGGCACAATCTACCCTCCAACTTCCAATAAAAATTACAGTATACTCCTTTAACTTATAACTCCATAATACTAATCCTAAATTTACCTTAAAACCAAAATTATAAAAATTAATTAAATAGATAAAATACCCGGTTATTACAACATCTCCCTCTTAAAAGAATTCCTTCCCGAAATTCGGTTAGGCAATAAACGAGGTTAATCAATTACCATAAATCGCTTCTAAACTCATACAACACATTATTCTCAATATTACCAAAACATCAAGAATTTTAATTCCACACAAAAAAAATTCCACCCCTTTAAAACAACGATAACCACCAACTTATTAATACTAACCACTTTATTTGAACTTTACACACATCTTCCGCAATTTACTCAATTAATCCATCCCACAAAGTCGATCAAAATCTTAACATAATCATAATCGAAATCCTCTGCCGAATCACCCAATAATCAAATCCCACGGAGGTTCAAAATAACTCGCTAGTTCACTTATATCACAAAAAGAAATAACTTATACTCATATGAAACTAATCCAAATAACACAACATTAATTGCTTACTCGAAACATTTACTACACTAATACTACTTTTAACTCCATCAGCATTTCACGACAAACGTCTTGTTCTATACTTTTCAAAACTAACTTGACAACATAATTATACTCTTTCCAGATAAAAACCGGCGTAGCAATTACAACCTATTTCTTATACTCTTCCAAATAGAACTCATATTAAAACATAGTTTCCAATAACAATACAATGTCTTAACATAATTGCAAAACTCGATGAGAAGTCAAAGACTTACACATCTACCTTAACTTACAATGCCAATTTCTCAATTGTACAAATACTACACCAAATATCATACCCAGGTAATAATACCATAAAATCCTTATGACAACTTTTAGCCGCAATCAACAAATTACGTCTTCATTGCATCAATCAATATATCAACAATTATGATAAAGTCTAAAACCACTCTTTAACTTAAACAACTCCATAAAGAAAGTTTATCAACATTGCCCTTACTTTATTTAACCGTAACAATCGCCAACTAATCATATAATAAATCTACTACCAATTATACCACAAAGTTCATCACACGATCATCAAAATAATTAAACATCGCTTACTTCCCGCTAATCATAACACTAATAATATAAATATTCCCTCTCAGCTTAAGTCTAGGTTATCAGCAACCTAGTTTTCTCACCTTGCGACCTACCATCGCTAATACTTCCTCCACATTATTCCACTTTTAATCCCTTCCGGTGTTTTCTAACGAAAAAGGTCGAATGAACTCCCACTATGCGTAACCCTTCGTTACTAAGAAGTATACAACAATTTAGTATCTTCCCAACTACAACAACTCTTACTTCTAGAAGAAAACCTGCGTAATATGAACAAGGTATAATCATCTCAAATCAATCATACCAATATCAGTCACACATCTAGACTCCAAATTTTAAATTATGCCTAATGGTTTCGTACAGAATTTTACCATTCTTAAAAGAACACATTTCATCACCGTTCATGTCTCAACAATCTAACACCCCAAAAGTAACGACACTCTACTCTCCAACAGATCGCATAATTAACTTGGAGTATCACCTTAACCCGTAGTTAAACTTTTCTCCATAGACTATACACAACTCTATCGTCACTTCTCTAATCCAACATACATCTAAGACAGACAACACTTTCTTGCATTAATTACACCGACCACGAACCTTAGATTACAATTGATTTCCACACTTGCCACAACATCACTCTCGTACTACTACCACGTCCTATCCAATGGTCTTTCACCCCGATCATTACATTCGACTATTTTCTTCCACTCTCTTCTCAACATAAAACACGTTTCCCCAAGGATAGCTCACTAGGAGGTGCTTACTCTAGACCGATCCTATGAGCTAGCTTTCTTTCACCTCCAAACCAATCGCACACACCCAATTCCAACAATTACTATCCTTAACCAATAATTTCACCACACCTCATATCAGGAACTTAACCGAGTTAATCCGAAATCACACTCATTGCTCGAAACAACCACACACTTTTTCATTTTTCAAATATCGATAACATATTCTTTCTAAACGATAATAAACAAATTGGATCCACACTATACACCCATCCCCAAAAATATAACAACCATAAAAATATCTTATTAACAAAATCAGTACATCTTTATTTAACCTCGTGTCTCGATTAGCACACAATATATCATCGTGCCTCTTTCAACATACAATATTTCACCGTGCCTCTTTCAGCACAAAAGTATATATATATATATATTACAAATCATCTAACACATTTGAAATTTTATTCATAACATAAACTTTAACATTTGGAGGCATAACCTAGCGTCTGAAATACTGAATTATACACAACGCCACATTCTACACTTTCGCAATATCTTTTCCAAAATTCTAACATGCACCTTCAATTTGAAAATTGCTAACAATTGCAAGTGTTAGATCATTCATTGCAAATTAAACTACCAACCACTTTCGTTCTCATACAATCAATTTTATTACCTCCTTGATAAATCTTTCAAATCCAAACACATATGATAACGGGTTATCACCTTTGATTACTAATAGCTTTTCCTTACTAATCATTCCCAATAACACTCTTCCCTTTCTAGTTTCGATTATCCTTGATTTCTCACTTAAATTTATCCCAAGTAATATCATAATGAATAAACATACTAATTTCAATATCATCCAAAATAATTGTTACACTATTGCTAAATTAGAACCAACCTCTTTTCACACCAAATGGTTCCAAACCTACACTCTTACTAAGCCATTCTCAAAAATAAATCATATACTCCCAATATAAAATTTTCTAACAAACGGAAACTTTAATTCAATTACCCTTCTAGATAGCGTCAATAATTACACTAAGTATAATCTACACAATACACTAAATCGTCGCCTTCATGACAAGGTCAAGACTACACACACTACCATTACTCTCCACCCATATTCATCACGTTCCACACACTACTATTATTCTTTACACTCAAGCCCTCACACCCCACACATTAGCAAAATCGGAACAACAGTAATTAAGCACACCCCTCTTTATCTCTAACATATTTATCAAATTACAGATAAGCAACAAAAGAATGGAGACACAAATGATCGATTTGCACCGAAGTCATACAGCACTTTAGCACGTGTAGAGTTTATAGAAATATACCTGTCTTCGTCTTCATCCATACGTCAAGTCCGATTTGCCACTCTGTTGATTCAAACAATGGTTAATATACACATAAGCACATACCCCATATAACAAGGTATTCCGGTTCAAACATGTACTTGTAAGTTCACAATTACACTGGCCAAATGTAATTTGAAATTACCTTACATGATGTTCCTTCTTCCTTTTTATACTTAACATCCCAAGGTTCTAAAATAATGGGGACATCCTACTTCACATGCAGTTTAAGTCTAGGTATAAATCCAAATACCTAAATCCCTTAAACTAGGGCTCTGATACCATCTGTAACGACCCGGTTCCCCAAACATGCAACAAACAACATACATTGCATAACTTCATTACATTCATAATAAAAGATACATAATAAACCACAAACGGTCCCTTCGGTCTCGAAACTACAAAATACATTAAGCTTCCTAATCAATGTCCATCAAAAGCTTCCTACACGTTATCCTCTCCTTCGCCAATCCTCAACCTGGAAAACATATTTTTGAAAACAAAATGAGGGTTAGACCAAACGGGTCTAGTGAGTTAATCCCGGTCCTTTCCAAAATCGTTATAAAACCTTTCGCCCATACACACATATACCTTTTGTATATAAATACCACATATACCACACACATATAAATACCAAACAAGACTCGTGCATCGTGCTCCACTCATCCTCATCCTCGTTCCCATGGCCATATTAGTTGGTAGCAAGCCAACTAATAAATCAACGTGTTAGGTCTAGAGTTTTGTCAAAAACACAAGTGTTGAGTTCTGAGTAAGAAGACTAAAGAAGACTTAGAAGTTCTGAGTAGAAGACTCAGAAGTTCTGAGTAGAAGACTCAGAAGTTCTGAGTGAGAAATCTCAAAAAGATTCTAAGTGTTGGATTCTGACTAGAAGGTTCAGAGTTCTGAGTAGGAGACTCAAAACTTCTGACTATGAAGACAAATGTTCTGAAGCGCTTATTCAGAAGTATGTTCAGAATTCATATCTTGGGATATTCTCTGTTATATTCAGTTACTAATTAGGACACGTGTAATTGTTCTATTAGTCTGTTTCTCATATGTACTATAGCTTTAGCTTTTCTCTACAGTATATATAGTGTTAGCAACAGTTTGCTAACTAATCTTTGATAAGATCTTTTGGCTAATCTTTCACATAACTTTTCACGCATATCTTTTGAGAGAGAAACTCATTGTAATATCTTGCAATTCACAGATTGTTAATAAATCATATGACCAGTTGCTGTGAATACGATCTTGAATGTTCATATTTGATTGTAAGATTAGATCCTGGACTTACAATTGGTATCAGAGCCAATCAACAAACAAATTCGTCCAAGAGTGTGTTTGATCGCGTTCTTGAAGTTTCTTGATCAATTCGTAAATTGGTTCCACTGCTGCTAACAATTCTTGAATTCGTTTCTATCATTGATTCAAGAAATTTGAATTTGTCTTTCTGTTGAATCGATATCTTACAATCAAGTCATCCAAATATTTTCTCTCTATGCTGATTAATTCTCGAAATTAAACAGAGATCACAGGTATGTTTTCGAAATTCTTGATTGGTTTCTTGATCAATGTGATTATATCTGCTGCATGTTGATTAGTATTCAAATTTTTTGTTTGAAAAGAAGATTTCATTAATTCATGTACTCTAACTGTTTGATAAAATGCATGTGACAGATTTGATTAGTTCTTGCATATTCTAGATCTGTGTTGATTCTCAGTTTTGATCAAAATTCATAGTTGATATTTGAATTTTTCATTTCATCATGCCTGAGATTGTTGAAGTTTTTGTGAGACCTGCAAGTTCTATAACCAGTTCAGACAATTTAAAAAAATTAAGTCCTGTAAAAGCAAAAGAAACAATTTCTGAAACAAAAACTGAGATTGCTCATTTAAGCAAGATTGCTAATCTTCAAGCAAAACAAGATGAAAATACAAAAGTTATAAAGATTTTGCAAAAAGAGAAATCTGATTTTCTAAAGGATTTTGAAAAGGTTCAAGAAAACATAAAGTTGTTAGAAAAAGAGAATGTTGATTTGAAAGAGAAAGGCAATTTTAGAAGAAAGATGTTGACAGAGTCTGAAAATAGAATCAAATCATGTGAAATGAAAAATTGTCAACTCTTGAAACAGATCTATGATTTTGAACAAGTTCTTATACTTGAAAGAGTGAAATTTGAGAAAGAGAGAAGAGACTTTCAAACTGAGAGGAAAGGTTTTGAAACAAAGTCTGTTGAATTATCTTTGAAAATTTCTGATTTGGAGAAAATTCTTGCAAAAGAAAGAAAAGAGTTTGAATGCAAGAAAAATGTTTTTCAAAAAGAAAAGAATGGTTTTGAGAAAAAGAAAACAGGAATGTTAAATGAGTTTTCTGTAAAAATAAATGAGTTGGAGAAAGAGTTAGAAGATGGAAGGAAAGAGACTGAAAAGAAGAAGGTAAATGGCTTTAAAGAAAAATTCTTAAAAGATGAGTTTGAGAAGGAAAAGTGTAACATCCCGCAAAACGAAAAATACATATAACATACATTCCATAACATATTTACAACAAATTACTTCATCATTCACATTTGGTCCCATCTAAAGTCTGAACATAAAAATTCATTACAACTTGATCCACTTTGAAGTTACATAGTGATAACAAAATTATAACTACAAAAGCATCTGTAGCATCATGATGATAATCTTCTCCAAAGCTAGCCAACAAGTATTCTAATTACTTGTTCTTACTGGAATCACCACCTGGAATACATAAATTTTAAAACAGAAAATGAGGGTTAGACCTAAGGGTCTAGTGAGTAAATCCCTGACATTTGTAATTCATTCAAAACTCATTTATATAAAACACTATTTATATAAATACAAATACCACACACGTAAGATAATACCAACTAACAATTATTCATCATACCTGTCTCATTCCACCTTATCCCTCCACCAATGGCCAAATCAATTGGTTGCGAGCCAATTTATCACACCGGTCCAAAGCCCGGCCACGTATTATATTTTCATATAATACTCACGTAATTATAATATCCCATTATAATCACTCACGTATGACATATTCATACACTTATCACAATTCATTAATCACATATTGTATTCCAGTAAAATACTCTTTAAAATAGAACTCACCTGATCTTTTAAGCAAGGTCCTTCAAACTTTCTTCAAAATAGATTATCTTTTAACCCAGATCCTTAATATCTGAAACAAATTAAAGCATACATACTCTTTAACACATAAACAGGAAAACCCAACTTTTCGCAACCCACTATTACGAAAAGTTCACTTTTCGCAACCTACAGTTGCGAGTTCCTCACTTTTTGCAACCAACAGATGCGAAAACCTCACTTCTCGCAACCCACAGTTGCGAGTTCCCTACTTTTCGTAACCAACAGATACGAAAACTTAACTATGCGCTTTAGCTGCTTGCGAAAAGTGGACTTTTCGCAACCAAGGCTTGCGAATTCCTACTTTTCGCAAGAACACTGTTCATCGTCTTTTTCAGCTAAGTTCAGCTCATTTGCAGGAATCCATCTTTTACCCAGATTTTGCACAGAAGTGTTCTAAACTCTTTTTAACACTCTAATTGCAACTAAAATTTACAACTTCTTCTAAAATTACTTAAACCCACCTCAAATTCCAAAATAAGCCTAATTCTCATAAAAGAGAGTTTAAATCAGAAAATTACCTCTTTGATGTTACTGCAGTAAACACAAAATCCCAGCTGAGTAACTTTAATCTTCTTCTTCTTCTTCGATGGTTCTTCTTCTCTCTCTCTCTCTCTCTCTCTGCCGTGAACGAATTCACACACACACACACACTATTTGGGTTTTTGCTTTAATATCTCAAATTGGGATATTCCTATACTTTAAACTACTGAGTCGGTTTTGGCTAACAAGGTTTGGGTAAAATACCAAACAAACCCTAAACTTGCTTCACTTGACCAAAACACACCCTTAAGCTTCTATTACACAATAAAAAGTTATCCCTTAATTTCTTAACTCCATATAACGCTACATAAAGACTTATAAAATTCCAATTTTAAATTAGATAAAATACCTGGTTATTACAACATCTCCCCCTTAAATAAATTCCGTCCCGGAATTCAGTTAAGAGAACAGATGAGGGTATTTGGCTCTCATTTCCGACTCTGATTCCCACGTCGCATCCTGACCTTTATGATGTTTCCACTGAACCTTTACCTGTCTGATCTCTTTGTTCCTCAATACTTTGACTTTGTGATCAACTATAGCTTCCGGTTCCTCCACATAGTTCAGCTTTTCATCAACCTGGATATCCGGTAGAGAGACTGCCTGGTCTGAAGTCACCAAACATTTCCTAAAATTTGATACATGGAACGCGTTGTGAATCCTGCTTAATTCTGGAGGTAAATCTAGTCGGTAAGCCACTTCCCCAATTCTTTTTGTAACTGCAAATGGACCAATATACCTCGGACTGAGTTTACCTTGCTTCCCAAATCGTATGACTCCTTTCCAGGGCGATACTTTCAACATTACAAAATCCCCAACCTGAAACTCTAACGGTTTCCGACGTCGATCAGCATAGCTTTTCTGTCTGTCTTGAGCTGTTCTCAATTTATCCCGAATCTGGGTAATCTTATCTGCTGTTAACTGTACTATTTCTGGCCCTGCCAATTGCTTCTCCCCCACTTCATTCCAACATAGAGGCGTTCTGCATTTTCTACCATACAATACTTCAAACGGTGCCGCTTGGATGCTAGAATGATAACTGTTGTTGTAGGCGAATTCTATCAAAGGTAAATGTTTATCCCATGATCCCCCAAAATCCACTATACAAGCCCGGAGCATATCTTCTAAAGTCTGGATTGTTCTTTCACTCTGCCCGTCTGTCTGTGGATGATATGCTGTGCTCAACTTTATCTGTGTTCCCATCTCTTTTTGAAAGCTTCTCCAAAATCTAGAAGTAAAACGACTATCTCGATCGGAAATAATCGAGATTGGAATTCCATGTCGAGTTACTATTTCATTAATGTACAATTTAGCTAAACGTTCCAAGGAATCAGTTTCTTTTATCGGCAAGAAGTGAGCAGACTTCGTCAATCTATCCACAATCATCCAAATCGAATCGAATCCCTTTGAAGTTCTAGGCAACTTGGTAATAAAATCAGTAGTGATCTGATCCCATTTCCACATTGGTATATCTAGTTGTTGTAACTGGCCAAACGGTTTCTGATGCTCAATTTTTACTTTCTTGCAGGTAGTACAATCTTCCACATACTTAGCAACACTTCTCTTCATTCCCGGCCACCAATAGAATTGTTTCAAATCTCTATACATTTTATTTGTACCAGGTGAATAGAAAATCGAGATTGATGAGCCTCTTGTAGTACACGATCACGTAATCCACCCAAACGAGGTACCCAAATTCTGTTTCCCATACACAACAACCCACGGTCATCTTTCCCAAGCAGTGCTGATATCCCAACCAACCGTTCTGACTTCAAACTTTCTTCTTGATAAGCATCTATTTGGCATTTCAATAATTCGTCAAAAATATTTGGGAGCAGTTCAGCTCGAAGAGATATTGCTTTTATCGTTCCACTCCTTTCTTGACGACTTAGCGCATCTGCCACCACGTTCGCCTTCCCGGGGTGATAAAGGATTTCCCAATCATAATCATTTACCAATTCCAACCACCTTCTTTGCCTCATATTCAGTTCGTTCTGATCAAAAAGATGTTGGAGACTCTTATGGTCAGTGAAAATTTGACATTTAGAACCATAAAGATAATGTCTCCAAATCTTCAAGGCAAAAACAACTGCTGCTAGTTCCATATCATGAGTAGGATATTGTCTTTCATGATCCTTCAGTTGACGAGAAGCATAAGCAATCACCTTTCCACGTTGCATAAGTACACATCCCAAACCCAGCTTAGAAGCATCACTGTAGACCACAAAATCATCTGAACCTTCTAGCAATGCTAATATCGGCGCGCTGCAGAGTTTCTCCTTCAATATTCTGAATGCCTCGTCCTGTTCTGCCTTCCATTCAAACTTTAAATTCTTCCGAGTCAGCTTGGTTAATGGTGTCGCGATTCGAGAAAAGTCTTTTATAAATTTCCGGTAATATCCAGCTAGACCCAGAAAACTACGTACTTCGGTTGATGTCTTCGGCGGTTCCCATCTTTCAATTGCTTCCACTTTCGCTGGATCGACTTGTATACCCTTCTCTGAAACTACGTGGCCCAAAAACTGAACTTCCCGCAACCAGAATTCACATTTAGAGAACTTAGCGTACAACTTTTCTTTCTTCAATAACTCCAAAATCAAACGAAGATGTTGCGCATGATCCTCTTGGGATCGGGAATAAATAAGTATATCATCGATAAACACAATGACAAATTTATCGAGATAAGGCTTACATACCCGATTCATTAGATCCATAAAAGCGGCTGGAGCGTTCGTCAATCCGAAAGGCATTACTAAAAATTCGTAGTGGCCGTATCTTGTGCGAAATGCAGTCTTTAAAACATCCTCTTCCTTAACCTTCAACTGATGGTAGCCAGATCTGAGATCAATCTTGGAGAAATAACAAGCTCCAACTAATTGATCGAAAAGATCATCAATTCTTGGAAGTGGATACTTGTTCTTGATCGTGCGTTTGTTCAACTCCCGATAATCGATACACATTCTCATTGAACCGTCTTTCTTCTTCACAAATAAAACTGGTGCACCCCATGGCGATGAGCTGGGTCTGATGAAGCCCTTATCAGATAAATCTTGAAGCTGTGACATCATTTCTTTCATTTCAGGTGGTGCTAATCTGTACGGCGCACGAGCGATGGGATCGGCTCCAGGTACCAGGTCTATTCCAAATTCTACTTGCCTAACAGGAGGAAGACTATTCAAGTCTTCAGGAAAAACCTCTGGGTATTCACTAACAATGGAAATATCTTCCAGCTTACACTTTTCAGGCCTACTATCTATCACATAGGCTAGATAGCTAGAGCAACCCTTATTAACACATTTACGGGCTTTTACCATAGATATAAGACTGGACTGATGATTCTTTCGATCTCCATAAATTACTACTGATCTCTTATCGGGTAAAACGACATGGATTATTTTCTTATCACAAACTATGTTGGCCTGATTCTCAGCTAGCCAATCCATTCCTACTACCACATCAAATTCAATCAAGGCTATTGGGAACAGTTGTATCGGTACTCCACACCCCTCTATGTCTATCATACAACAATCATAAATCTCTTTAACTGCCACTTGCTTATCATTTGCAGTATCTACTAATAAGGCATGTTTTTACATTTTAGGCTCTAAATGCATGTGAGCAGCAAAAGATCGGTTTGCACCAGAATCAAATAACACTTTAGCACGCGTGGAGTTTATGAAAAATGTACCTGTGACCACATCTGGAGTTTCCTCCGCCTCTTTCGCTGTCATTTGAAATGTACGACCCCTCGTTCTGGGCGGTTCTATTCTTGGAACCACTGGTCTAGTAATGGCTGGCTTCCCCGATGTACCCCCGGATTGTATTCTACCCCGCGGACAATCTGATTGAAGGTGATCCGGAGAATTGCACAAAAAGAAAAATCGTGTTACTCGACAATCCTTTACAACATGCCCAGTTTTCCCACATTTAAAACAAACCCGCGATTCCACTTGACAATTTCCCTGATGGTAGCGATTACATTTCGGACATGGTCTTTCCGCTGGTCGGAACAACGGACGGTTATCAAACCTCTGGAATCTAGACCTCTTTGGATCCTGTGGCGGTCCTTCCCATTTCCTTTTCCCCAAGCTCTTATCACCGGCATCCCTTTTATTATCTCTTTCCACATTCTCGGCAGCATCCACCGCAGCTGTAAAAGTATCTGGCCTTGTTGCAGTCACCAATCTTCGAACTTCTGAATTTAACCCATAAATAAACCTCTCCATTTTCATCTTTTTTGTCGCAACATAATATCCTGCAAAACGAGACTTCTCCAAAAATCGTGCAGTATAATCTCTAACCGACAGATTTCCTTGTTGTAGATTCATGAATTCTTCTTCTAACTGTCTGACAGCAGCTTGTGGGTAGAAGTGCGTTGTGAAAGCTAACACAAATTCCTCCCATGCAAAAGTAGTGTAAACATCCGTTCCTTTTGATTCTATATGAGCCTCCCACCAATACAGAGCATCCCCTTTCAGCATCGCAGCTCCATAAAGCACTTTGTCTTCTTCAGCACACTTACATGTCTTGAAGATGGCCTCTAGTTCTTTCAGCCACCTCATCGCCTTCACTGGATCTCGGTCTCCTGAGTATGTAGGGGGCTTACAACTAAGAAACATTTTATAGTCACACCTTTTCATCATCGGTAAGATAGTAGAAGTAAGTGGTATTTCAACTTCGTGTTCCGGATTTGATCTTTCAGTTTCATTGTGGAGATTATGTTCAAACATAGCTTGTATGTTATCTTGTAACCTTCCCATTTCTGCCATCAAATCGTCCCGTGTAACAAACTCTGTGCCCTGTGGTTGTGTTCTTCCTCCAGTTCGGCCCCCTGTTCCCCTTCCGGTACTGCCTCTACCACGATCTCCTCCTCTTCCCCCTGTTCCTATTGGTGGATTCCCTCCACCCGAATTCCTTCCTCCTCTTTGATTCCTTTGTCTAGTGCCACTTGCCATTCTGTAGATTCAAACAAAGTTAATATACACATAAGCACATACCCTATATAACAAGGTATTCCAGTTCAAACATGCACCTGTAAAATCATAATTACACTGGCCTGGTGTAATTTGAAATTACCTTACATGATGTTCCTTCCACCTTTTATACTTAGCATCCCCAGGTTCTAAAAATAATAGGGACATCCTACTTCACATGCAGTTTAAGTCTAGGTACAGATACTAATACCTAAATCCCTTAAACTAGGGCTCTGATACCATCTGTAACATCCCGCAAAACGAAACATACATATAACATACATTCCATAACATATTTACAACAAATTACTTCATCATTCACATTTGGTCCCATCTAAAGTCTGAACATAAAAATTCATTACAACTTGATCCACTTTGAAGTTACATAGTGATAACAAAATTATAACTACAAAAGCATCTGTAGCATCATGATGATAATCTTCTCCAAAGCTAGCCAACAAGTATTCTAATTACTTGTTCTTACTGGAATCACCACCTGGAATACATAATTTTTAAAACAGAAAATGAGGGTTAGACCTAAGGGTCTAGTGAGTAAATCCCTGACATTTGTAATTCATTCAAAACTCATTTATATAAAACACTATTTATATAAATACAAATACCACACACGTAAGATAATACCAACTAACAATTATTCATCATACCTGTCTCATTCCACCTTATCCCTCCACCAATGGCCAAATCAATTGGTTGCGAGCCAATTTATCACACCGGTCCAAAGCCCGGCCACGTATTATATTTTCATATAATACTCACGTAATTATAATATCCCATTATAATCACTCACGTATGACATATTCATACACTTATCACAATTCATTAATCACATATTGTATTCCAGTAAAATACTCTTTAAAATAGAACTCACCTGATCTTTTAAGCAAGGTCCTTCAAACTTTCTTCAAAATAGATTATCTTTTAACCCAGATCCTTAATATCTGAAACAAATTAAAGCATACATACTCTTTAACACATAAACAGGAAAACCCAACTTTTCGCAACCCACTATTACGAAAAGTTCACTTTTCGCAGCCTACAGTTGCGAGTTCCTCACTTTTTGCAACCAACAGATGCGAAAACCTCACTTCTCGCAACCCACAGTTGCGAGTTCCCTACTTTTCGTAACCAACAGATACGAAAACTTAACTATGCGCTTTAGCTGCTTGCGAAAAGTGGACTTTTCGCAACCAAGGCTTGCGAATTCCTACTTTTCGCAAGAACACTGTTCATCGTCTTTTTCAGCTAAGTTCAGCTCATTTGCAGGAATCCATCTTTTACCCAGATTTTGCACAGAAGTGTTCTAAACTCTTTTTAACACTCTAATTGCAACTAAAATTTACAACTTCTTCTAAAATTACTTAAACCCACCTCAAATTCCAAAAGAAGCCTAATTCTCATAAAAGAGAGTTTAAATCAGAAAATTACCTCTTTGATGTTACTGCAGTAAACACAAAATCCCAGCTGAGTAACTTTAATCTTCTTCTTCTTCTTCTTCGATGGTTCTTCTTCTCTCTCTCTCTCTCTCTGCCGTGAACGAATTCACACACGCACACACACACACTATTTGGGTTTTTGCTTTAATATCTCAAATTGGGATATTCCTATACTTTAAACTACTGAGTCGGTTTTGGCTAACAAGGTTTGGGTAAAATACCAAACAAACCCTAAACTTGCTTCACTTGACCAAAACACACCCTTAAGCTTCTATTACACAATAAAAAGTTATCCCTTAATTTCTTAACTCCATATAACGCTACATAAAGACTTATAAAATTCCAATTTTAAATTAGATAAAATACCTGGTTATTACAACAAGAAGGTTTTTCATTTGGAGATAAGGAGGCTTATTAAGAAATTATCTGATTTATCAACTAAAATCATGATAGAGAGGAAGTCCAAATCTGATTTGCAGTCAAGGTTTGATTTGTATGTTAAAAAGTTTAGGGAATTTGAAACGAAAGTTGTTGACAAATCAAATCATAGTTCAAAAGATCAGATTCGTTCTTCTAATCCGTTTTATGATTCTGCTATTGATAAATCTTATAATTGTTCTTTTAAAAAGATAAAAATGGAATGGAGAGTTAAAGGAACAACTTCCAAGAAAGAAGTGCCAAAATCAAAGGTTCCTAATTCAAATGTCAAGAAGAACAATACATTTCAAAGAAAATCTTTTGTTAAACCTGATGTGATTTATTCTGTAAAGTCAGAATTGCACAAAAGAAACTTTGTTGTTCATATTGTGGGACTAATGATTTTGTGAACAAGAATTTTATTCAGCACTGGTATGGTTCTTATAGAATATCTGCATATGCCACTACACCTAACAAACCTGGACCCAAGTTCATATGGGTACCAAAGACAACTTAATCTGTTTTGCAGGTTATTCATGTGTAGAGCTAAATGATAATACTGACACATGACTTAAAACCGATGTTGTGCTTAAATTGAGAATTTTGACTTTTGGATAATTCAGTCCAAAACTCGATCTGAATGTAATTATGGATTTCTGATTCATATAGATCAATTTGTTGATCTTGAAGATTTTTTTTTAAAAAGTTATGTTTGCTATGAGGTTATCGAACTCATAGATGTGAGTGTTTTTCGTAGAAAACATTTCCAGAGAATGTGTTCAGAATCACATTTTAAGCTTAATTGGCAAATTTTGGTTGAAAAATTCTGATTTTTGAGCAAGTTATGGTGATTTGAAGTTCAGAATGTTCAAAAATCACAAAATCCAAACATTTTTCTAAGGCATTTTCTCTGGATAGTTTTATCAGAATTCTGACTCTGTTACTCAGAAGTTCTGACTCTACTACTCAGAATTCTGACTCAACTAATCAGAATTCTGACTCTGATACTTAGAATTTTGAGCAAGTTACTCAGAATTCTGACTCTTCTAATCAGAATTCTGACTCTACTACTCAGAATTTTTTTTGATAACTAATGAGGAATCATCGTAGATGATTACCAAAATCTCTTGGTTTTGCAGGATTATCTTGATTTCAGAGGAAGTATTGACTCAAAATTTGATCTGATTGTTTCAAGATAATGTTCAAAACCCGTGATTCAACGTTTTAGGTTTCTGAACATATCAGTTCAAAACCCGTACTTAAATGACTATGGCTTCTAAATAATTCAGTTCAGGACCCGTACTTCAGAGACTAAGACTTCTAAACAAATCAGTTTAGAACTCATATTTCTCAGGTGATATCTTTAACTGTCATATTTTTATGTTTCAAGGAACAAGTGGTGAAAGGTAACATTGCATTACGTTTATTTCTATTGCTTTGAATGTTTGAATCTTAACAAATTTAATTCAATGATATGAATTTTTTTTTCATTCAATGAATAAATGTGTGTCAAAGAGTGATTTTACAAGTATTTTGTATTATCTGAGCTATATTTGTTTTAACTTTCACTTCTGAAATAAATCAAAAGGTAAGCAAAACATGAATGAAATTATACTGAATGCTCAATGTTATGTAAATTTAGACTTATATAGAATATAATGTTCAAAAAGCCTAAATGTTAGAATGTTGGATGGAAACAAAAATATGGGGGAAGTACTACGTTTTAGTACCAAGTGATTGAGATGAAATATAAATATATATAAAATCATTTAGTTTGAAAGTTTGTACGTGTGGCCTTTCTGGTTTGGGAGAGTAAGTCCTAAGGGGTGCTTGTCACCTAGTCTCTAAGATCAACTGATCTGGGATCGGCTGACCCAAATCCTGCAATAGAACCAGATAGAAAGCCATGTTCTACTGGTACAAATGGGTTTTAAGATATATCGATGTGGCCTTTCTGGTTTGGGAAATTAAGTTCCAAGGGGTGCTTGTCACCTAGCACCTAAGACTAACTGGTCTGGGATATGCTGACCCAAATCCTGCTATAGAACCAGATAGAAAGTCATGTTTAACGATGTATCTTATTCTTACTAAACTTTTTGATTAAAATATGCCAATGTGCACAAAATTAAAAGATGTCAATGAGCACAAAATTAAAAGATGCCAATGAGCACACATCTCTTGAAACTTTGGGAAAATACAAAGTCGCAATAAACCTGTAAATTTGTGAAAATCCTGATTTTGGACAAATAGTGTGAGTAGAGCAAAGTATTCTTATATGTTTTAGAATTGCATATTCTTGAAGCTAATCATATTTCGCATGCTAAGCACACCAAATAGATTTAATAAAGAGATTGAAACTGAACATTTTTAACTTGATATGCAATGATGACTTGTATTTGAATCCAAACACATGCATTTGATTTCATTTGATTGAAAAATCTGATAAATTTCATTAAGTTGGATTTCTTTTGTAAAATTTTCAAATGATCAAATGTTAGTAGTTATCAAGTGTAGTTCAGTGAATCTTATTTTTCTTGTATAAATGTTTTCATTAAAGCACTATATTTGAAATGAATAATTTTAATGAAATATATGCATACTTTCAGGGGGAGAAAACAAATTGCTCCATAATTCTTATTTTGAGGGGGAGCAAGGTTATTCATTAAGGAGGAGAAAAAGCATAGACTTCATCGCTAAAGTTTTGAAAATCAAGGGGGAGAAAAGCTAAAGATTATGAAGATGATTTTGCTTTCCAAAACTTTAGGGGGAGAAAAGCTAAAGATTTTGAAGATTGATATGATTGAAAAATCTGATTAATTGATTAGAAAAAAAGGAGAAGAAAGTCAGAAAGTCATAAAAAGACAGAAATTTGACTTGATCACATGAAGATAAGATTTGTCATTTCAAGGGGGAGCAAAGAAAAAGCAAATATGTAACAGAAATCAGTTTGGAAATCATTGCTGCTGCTGATTAAAGACTGACCAGAAGTTATTAACTCAGATTATTCAGAATTCTGAGCAAAAGTTGTCAAAGCATTCAGAAGAGCTCCTTCTGAAGATTGTTCCTGCTCTAAGAATTTGATGATGAAAAGTACAAGTGTGTTTGACAAAAAGGGGGAGATTGTTAGGTCTAGAGTTTTGTCAAAAACACAAGTGTTGAGTTCTGAGTAAGAAGACTAAAGAAGACTCAGAAGACTCAGAAGTTCTGAGTAGAAGCCTCATAAGTTCTGAGTGAGAAATCTCAAAAAGATTCTAAGTGTTGGATTCTGACTAGAAGGTTCAGAGTTTTGAGTAGGAGACTCAGAACTTCTGACTATGAAGACAAATGTTCTGAAGTTCAGAATTCATATCTTGGGATATTCTCTGTTATATTCAGTTACTAATTAGGACACGTGTAATTGTTCTATTAGTCTGTTTCTCATATGTACTGTAGCTTTAGCTTTTCTCTACAGTATATATAGTGTTAGCAACAGTTTGCTAACTAATCTTTGATAAGATCTTTTGGCTAATCTTTCACATAACTTTTCACGCATATATTTTGAGAGAGAAACTCATTGTAATATCTTGCAATTCACAGATTGTTAATAAATCATATGACCAGTTGCTGTGAATACGATCTTGAATGTTCATATTTGATTGTAAGATTAGATCCTGGACTTACACAACGCCGTACAACAACTACGACACACAACGCCGTACAACATCTACGACCAACAACGCCGTACAACATCTACGACCAACAACGCCGTACAACAACTACGACACACACTTCAACCGGCATAGTTCGGCGTGCTCTCGTGTAGTATAATACTTACATAAATATAACATCTCATTATATTATATTTAAAAGCATATACTCAATCGTATCTCAATATACGATATACCACACCATCACACATATCTTTTTCATATATATATATAAACACATATATATATATTCCACACATTCTCAATCCACACATACTCATATGTATATAAACACCTGTATATATATATATATTCTCCAGTTGAAAACGTTTAAAGTAAAACTCACCTTGATGATAGTTTGAAGCCACACACGCGCAAACGATACAATTGAGCAAAACTGGCAAATAATGCCACAACCGAACACCACCCAAACCACACTAACGAGGGGCAACCGAGCCAGTAATATATACACATTAATGAAATCCATATACTTATATGTATACAAGACTAACTATGACAAATTGACAACCTTAACAACTCACCGGACACTCCCGAAACACAACCGAGCTAGAAACCGGACAACCGACATCAATCAAAAGACTTTGGGTTTGTAATTGGCACTTAGAAATATGTTCAATGTGCTCAAATGCTATCTTACACTCAAAACGAGTACCCATGCCCCTATATTGCGCCTTAAAACGACTCCGGTACGCGAGAAACAAAATCGGAAAAATGCTGAAACAGTGCTTGGCGCCGATTGTGGCGCCAACCCATAGGCGCCGAGATCGGCGCGGACCTCTGTTTGACAGCAAACAACCCCTTTTTCAGCTCTTAACACCCCAACTCGAACCCTAAACAATTCCAATTCGTTTTGGCTCATTTCTATGGATTTTTAGCATCATAAATTGAGGTTTTAACATCAAATAACATGGAGAAATCCATGTAACAACTCTAAACCCATATGCACTCAACCAAATTTTAAACCCAAAAACTCTATCCATGGAAAAATTGAGATTTATCAAGAATTCAAGATGAAGCATCTTACTGATTGATCAAAACTCATATGGAATCAATCCCAACATTATTTGCAATCTACCTCATGGATTAAAACTCAAGTAACATATGATTAACCAATCCACACCATATGCTAATCTAACCAAAAATGGAGAAAAAGTAAAGAAGAATAAGGATGAGAGACTATACCTTGAAGATGATAACTTAAATCATTAGTTGAAACTCTCTCTTCTTCTTCCTCTCTTCTTCTTCCTCTCTTCTTCTTTCTCCTATCTCTCTCTGACGTCTCTCACTCTCTCTTTCTCTTTTTAATTCCCACACAAACACACACATAATATACATATATCTATAATATCTAGATATTATAGATATTTACCAAACGAACCCCAAACTTCTCTTAATTGGCACAATCTACCCTCCAACTTCCAATAAAAATTACAGTATACTCCTTTAACTTATAACTCCATAATACTAATCCTAAATTTACCTTAAAACCAAAATTATAAAAATTAATTAAATCGATAAAATACCCGATTATTACACATACGACCTTGTTTGGCTATTTCATGGGACCTAGATTACCCTTTCCAGTGGTACAGAGGCATGTCAAAATGGCGTGGGGCAAATATGGATTTTGTGATGCCATGATGAACGAGAATGGAGTTTATTTTTTCAAATTTAACGATGAGGGAGGTAGTGCTCGTGTGGTGGAAGAGGGACCTTTGATGATCAGGGGAATCCCGTTGTTTGTCTTTCCATGGGATCCGACTAAAGGCCTAACGAAACCGATCCACTCCTCATGCCCGTTGTGGGTGAAACTACATAACGTACCATTGGTAGCTTTCAACAGAGAAGGAATAAGTCGTATTGCAAGTGCTCTTGGGGTTCCCAAGCAGATGGATGCGTGTACTGCGTCCATGTGTGAGAAGGCATGGGGTTCCCAAGCAGATGGATGCGTCCATGCGTGTACTGCGTCCGTGTGCTCTTGGGGTTCCCAAGCAGATGGATGCTCTTGGTAGCTTTCAACAGAGAAGGCATGGATGTGTGTACTGCATCCAGGAGAGAGCCCATCATTCCACGGTATGTTGTGACATTAATTGGTTTTACAGAAGGATCCTTGTTTAGTGTCAGCGGTGGTGCCATAGGGGTTTTCATAGCTGAACTCTGAGTTAAATCAAATTTCTTCAGCATATCTTTAACATACTTTCCCTGATGAATGAAAGTTCCCTTTTCATTCTGTTTGATTTGAAGACCTAGGAAATATGTTAGCTCACCCATCATACTCATTTTATACTCTGCTTTCATCCTTTCAGCGAAACAAGTACAAAGGTCAGGGTTAGTAGAACCAAATATAATATCATCGACATATATTTGAACAAGAATAATACGACCTTTTACTTTCCTGAGAAATAGAGTTTTGTCGATTTTACCTCGCTTAAAATTTTCAATATGGAGATAAGAGGAGAGAGTGTCATACCATGCACGAGGAGCTTGCTTTAAGCCATAGAGTGCCTTATCCAGTTTATAAACATAACCTGGATGCTTAGGATATGAGAATCCTAGAGGTTGTTCCACGTAGACTTCTTCATTCAGCTTTCCATTTAGAAACGCTGACTTGACATCCATTTGATAAATTTTGAAGTCTTTGTGTACAGCGTATGCTAAGAATAGACGAATGGCTTCTAGTCTTGCAACTGGAGCAAATGTTTCGTCGTAATCTATACCTTCCTCTTGTCTGTATCCATGAGCAACAAGTCTAGCTTTGTTGCGGGTTACAGTTCCATGTTCATCCAACTTATTTCGATAGACCCATTTAGTTCCTATTACTGACTTATCGGATGGACGAGGAACGAGCTTCCAAACTTTGTTTCTTTCGATTTCAGTTAGCTCTTCTTGCATAGCGCTGACCCAGTTTGGATCTCTGAGGGCGTCATCTGTTTTCTTTGGTCCAATCGGAGAAATAAAGTTAACGAATAAACAAATATTACCTGCACTTCGTCAAGTCTGAACACCAGCGTTTGGATCACCAAGAATTTGTTCAATAGGGAGATTTATAGTCCATCACTGAGCCGGAGCGTAAGTTGATGGCTCAATCTGAACTATTTGAGGAGCTGAAGATGAGGCTTCAGCAACTTCTGGTATATCAGCCAAGAGAGGAGTAGGTTCAGATGTTATTTCATTTACTGATTGCTGAGAAGTAGATGGTATCTCTGAGATAGAAGGTTCAGAAGCAGGCATAATGTTAATAGGAACAACTGAGACCCACGATGTTTCAGTTTCACTAGTCTGCATGCTTGGGATGAAAGTAGGATCATCATCTTCAGCAGGATGAGTATGAGGAGTAGGAATGTGTATTGAATCACCAAGATGAGAAAACATCCATTGATTTAGTTCTTCGTTATCAGCAGAAGGTTTAGAGTTTGCTGAACGGGATTCGTCCATAGTGACGTGAATAGTTTCTTCTACATTCCGTCTTCTTCGATTGAAGACTCTGAAGGCTTTGGAGACTGAAGAATATCCGAAAAAGATTCCATCATCAGCCTTAGGGTCAAACTTTCCAAGGGTTTCTCTGTTGTTCAATATGAAACACTGACATCCATAGATGTGAAGAAAGCTAATTGAAGGCTTTCTCCCATGGAAGAGTTCATAGGCTGTCTTCTTGAATCTTTTGACAATCAGCGACCTGTTTTGAGTGAAACAAGCAGTGTTGACAGCTTCTGCCCAAAACTGAGTAGGCAGGTAAGAATCGCTGAGCATAGAGCGTGCGGCTTCAATGATATTTGATTTCTTCTTTCAACGACTCCATTTTGTTGCGGTGTTCTTACTGAAGAAAAGTTGTGAGAAATACCCTTACTCTCAAAGAAGGAATCAAGAGAACTGTTTTTGAATTCAGTCCCATGATCACTCCTTATTGAGCGAACGGTCTTGTTGTTCAGGACTTTCATTTTCCTAACAAAAGTGATGATTTCTTCAGGGGTGTCACTCTTAGAACGGAGAAACATTACCCAGGTATAGCGAGAGAACTCATCAACTATGACCAATGTATATTTCTTTCCAGCGATGGATTGTTTGTTAACAGGGCCAAACAAATCCATATGGAGAAGTTGTAGAGGAGATGACACTGAGGAAACTTGCCTGGACTTGAAGCTTGCTTTGGTCTGTTTTCCTTTTTCACACGCTGAACATAAGGACTCCTTGGCATATGCGTGTTGAGGTAGACAAGTGACCAACTCTTTAGAAGAAATAGTATTCAGTGTCTTGAAGTTGAGATGAGAGAGCCTCTTATGCCATAGCCAGTTGACATCAGATGAGGCTTTTGAGAAGAAAGATGAATTCTCAGTGGTTGTAGAGTCCATGTCTATAACATAAACATTTTCCATACGATAACCGCTGAGAGCTATCTTCTCCTTATTGTCAGTAACAAAGCAGGATTCCTTAGTGAAAATCACTTTGTTATCCTTGTCACACAGCTGACTGATGCTTAGAAGATTGTTTCAGTCCTTCAACATATGCGACTCTTCTGAAGGTGGTTGTACCATTAGAGAGTACACCAAACCCTTGGGTATAGCCTTTTCCATTTCCACCAAAGGTCACAGAGGGACCCTTCTCTTCCTTATACTCGGTGAGCAGGTTTCTCTTTCCAGTCACGTGTCTAGAGCATCCGCTATCAAGATACCAGATACCCTTCTTAACCTGCAAACAAAAGAAGATTAGTTTGACTTGGGCACCCATTTAACCATTGGCCCACACTTGTCAGAGGTGGTAGAGGAAGTTGAGGTTCAACAATCTTCGCAACATTTGAAGATTTAGCTTCTGAGTCAGTCTTCACTTTGGTTAATTTCTTAACCTTAGTGGTGTTCTTTGCCTTGGGGGCATTGATCTTCACCTTAGCTAACTCTTCAGCTTTGGTGGCTGTGGGACACTTACTAGAAATGTGATCGGTAAGTCCACAGTGATAACATTTCCTATAGCTAAAAGTAGCTTTAGGACCATTTG
Organism: Saussurea involucrata; assembly: GCA_033807775.1. Lineage (NCBI taxonomy): Eukaryota > Viridiplantae > Streptophyta > Magnoliopsida > Asterales > Asteraceae > Saussurea > Saussurea involucrata. Next base: position 27,666,856 of record CM066324.1, read on the forward strand.
CATGCTTACCCGGTTATTTTAAATGGAGGGCCAGCACCAAGTATACATTTGGCATTGGAAATGGGAGGAACAATCAGTTCTTCAGATTTCTTACCAACAATATCCACTTTGAGTCTAGGAGTAGATCGCTGAATAAATCCAGAGATCTTGTTCTTAGAGGTAGATGGATAAGTCACTGAAGCTTTAGAAGCATTCAGCTTAGGTACAAAGATACCCTTATGAGGTTTTTGATATAAAACTTTTTCTTTACCTTTATCCTTAGAGATTAAGGTAGATTTTTTCAGGGATGGGAGATTTTGAAGAGGAACACTGAGATGATGAAGTATCAGGGACTGAGGATACGAAGGTTCCGAATTTTAACATGGAACGATCAGTGGCTGGTTCTGGAATACTAGTTTTGTAACCAAGTCCACTTTTATCACTCAGAAGAATCTGAGCCTTTATGATCTCAGTGATCGTTGTTGAGGATTTACACCATCCTTCAACAGCAGCTTGTTTAGCTTTTAATGCAGCGATAGCTTCTTCTTTTTCGATTTTGACTAGCTGATTTATATGAACTTGATCTTTTAAATCTTCTTCAATTTTAGAAAGCTTTTCTATTTGAAGGTGACAGTATTTAAGTGGTTCAGCGAGATCAAGGTTTTGATTTTCAGCGACGGTTTTGCCATTCATGGCATCATATAAACTCATAGTCAGAACATTGATTTTCCGAAGACTATCAGCTTCATCAACATCTGAGATATGTGTAAACAAAGAAGGTGATACCTTGGTAGCAGAGGCTGAAGTAGAGGGAATGTCATAATTTTCTTCCTCATCTTCGATTTTGGCCATGATACAGAGATTGGCTTCGTCATCATCTTCAGAGTCAGATGGTTCTTCTTCGTCAGAGGCAGCCCAATCGAAGTCAGCCATCAGGCCTTTGCCTTTCTTCTTAAAGCTTTTCAGCTTTGCATAATTTTCTTTCAACTTTTGATACTTGTCATCTCTAGCCCTGGGGTTAGAGGATTTCTTGGGGAAAGCTGAGGTTCTAGAAACTTTCTATGACCTACACTCGCTAGCAAAATGTCCTATCTTTTCACAGTTATAGCAAGTAGCAGTAGCCTTATCAACAGGGGTTGATGATCTGGGCTTGTCAGTGAGAGCGAGAGGCTTGTTCTTTCTGAAATTATTCTTTTTGGCGAATCTCCTGAACTTATTAGATAGGAGAGCCATAGATTCATCAAGATTTGAAGAGTCAGCATCTGATGAGCATTCAGAGTTATTTTCTAACTCAGTAATAGTAACAGTTGATCGCTGAGTGGAAGGTAACTCTGAGATTAAAGCAACAGGGGTGCTTTGGAATCTTTCACAAAATTCTTCTTAAGATGACATGACTTCTCATGATTTAGCATAGTGCCATATAAGGTATAAAGAGTCATAGATTTTAGATCCTTTGATAGCTTGAGACACATTGAATAACTGTCCCAACTTTCAGGTAAACATTCTAAGAACTTTGTCAGAATTTCAAAGTTAGAATATTCCTTACCAACGGTTTTCAGATCAATGATTAAACAATTAAACCACTGATGTACTTCAGAGAGAGATTCATTCTTACCACAAATGAAGCTTTCGTACTGTCTTACCAGGTTGATTTTTCTTGAGTCTTGGACTTCAGACGTACCTTCATGTTGAACACAGATTGTGTCCCACATGGCTTTGGAGGATTTCAGATTCATGATGGAATGGTAGCTCTAGTTTCAGTGCCTGGAACTTCAGGATCAATCCTAACAGGAATATAAGGGGCATTTTCGATGTAGTAAGGCATAGTAGGGTCTACACCTTCTAAGAAGAGTATCATCCTAATTTTCCATAGATTAAAGTTGTCTCTGTAAAATCTAGGGGGTTTAGCAAGAGAACCATTGTCAATATAGTTTGTGTTTGTGTTGGTGGCCATTATGAGAAGCAGTAAGGAAGAGAAAAGATTAGTATAAGCAAGATCTTATTTATGAGGTTAAACAATCTGCTATGATACCACTTGTTGGTCCCGAAAGGGTTATACAAGTTTGTAGAAGGGGGGGGGGGGTTGAATACAAACACATGATTTTTACTTTCTAAATTGTTTATTGATATAATCAAACAATTTACAACTTGTTGCGGAACATGATTAAGGACTAAGCCTAATCTAAACAAGTTAAGAACACTAAGATTTCTTGCACTAGAAATAAGCTAGAAAGGAGATAAGGAAATTACGAATAATATCCTAACACTAACATAGAAAGAAGAAGATGGCCGAGCACTTCATTTTGAAGTAAGGTTTCTTCTTATTTACTGCATGCATTTAATGCACAACAGTATTACTTTCACGTGGCAGCAGCTGATTGGTTGCATGTTTTGACTTTGGTAGACAACCTAGTAGCCGCATGGTGAACAATGTAGAATCAGAGTTGGTTGTACGAATCTGGACAAAAGGGATGTCCGTTCTGACAGTTCGTACATGGGCGTGCAAGGGGATAAGACAAAATTAACTTGTAGAGAACTTCATGATCAACGCTTCGTTGAAGAGTACTTTATCAACGAGTGACAAAGCTCAGCGAATGCTGAAGTCTTCTACTTGAAACTTCACGTTGAGTGGACAGGTCTTGATCTTCGCTGATATCCGCATCAGTTCATAAGTAGACTTGTCGCTGGTTCTTGGGCTTGATCTTCGACTTCAGCGTAGAACCTTTGTTGACGTGAAACTTGTGTTCAAGGATCATAAGTAAACAACTAAAACTTATCAGCGATCATCACAAGGACTGAACAGGCTCGGCGCTTATAGATTAACAGTTTCGCTGAATGTAAAAATTAAAGAACAAGAGTTTCCTATCAGCGGTACTGTAGAGGCATAGTACTTATCAGCGATAGTAAACTCTATTACATATTGTCTACTTACAATTTTCACTAAGTGTTTCTTAAAGGGTCATTATCAAATCACTGAGGGTTTGGATCAACACCGTTCGTTATAAATTTGCCTGGAGATTTTCCTGTAAAAAAAACTTACCATCTTTCCACCAAGGAGTTGACAGCCTCCTGTGGTGATTTTTCTATCTAGCTTGCAACCTACAAAATCACTATCTGAATAGGCAGTTAGATCAAACCCTGAGTCTTTGGGATACCAATGACCAAGGTTGGGTGTACCCTTCAGATATCTGAAAATTCTCTTTACAGCGATCAAATGTGATTCGTTGTGTTCAAAATGATATCGTGCGTAAAGACAAGTAGCATACATAATATCAGGATGACTCACTGTAAGATAAAGAAGAGAGTCAATCATTCCTCTATAGGCAGTGACATTAACAGGTTTCCTTGAAAGATCTTTGTTAGGTGTTAGAGGGAGAGCCGTACGGGTTTTCATAGCTGAGCTTTGGGTTAGATTGAATTTTTTCAGCATATCTTTAACATACTTACCTTGGTGGATAAACTCACCCTTATCATTTTACTTGATTTGGAGTGCAAGGAAGTATGTTAGCTCACCCATCTAACTCATTTTATATTCCAATTTCATTCTTTCAGAGAATCGAGTACATAGAGATGGGTTAGTAGAACCAAATATAATATCATCGACATATATTTGAACAAGAATGATATGACCTTTTACTTTCGTGAAAAATAGAGTGTTATCGATTTTACCACGCTCAAATTTTTCAATGAGGAGAAAAGAGGATAAAGTGTCATACCATGCACGAGGTGCTTGTTTTAGACGATAGAGGTTCTTATCCAGTTTATAGACATAACATGGATGCTTAGGATTAGAGAATCCTGGAGGTTGTTCAACATAGACTTCTTCATTCAGCCTTCCATTTAGAAATACTGACTTGACACCCCTTTGATAAACTTTGAAGTCTTTGTGAACTGCATAGGCTAGAAAGAGTCGAATTGCTTCGAGTCTTGCCACTGGGGCAAATGTTTCATCGTAGTCTATGCTTTCCTCTTGTCTGTATCCTTGAGCAACTAGACGAGCTTTGTTGCGGGTTAAAGTTCCATGTTCATCTAACTTATTTCGATAGACCCACTTAGTGCCTATCACTGACTTGTTAGATGGTCTTGGAACAAGATTCCAAAATTTGTTTCTTTCAAATTCATCAGCTCTTCTTGCATAGCACTGACCCAGTTTGGATCTCTAAGGGCATCATCAACCTTCTTTGGTTCAATCAACGAGATAAAATTAACATATAAATAAATGTTACCTGAACTTCGTGGAGTCTGAACACCTGCGTTTGGATCACTAAGAATTTGATCAATGTGGTGATTCATAGTCCATTACTGAGCAGGAGCATGAGTAGCTGGCTTAGATGGAACTTCAGGAGGAGCTAAAGAAGAAGCTTTAGCCATTTCATGTATGTCAGTCAAGACAGGTTGAGGTTCATATGAAGTTTCATTTGCTGATTGCTGAGAAGTAGATGGAATATCAGACGTTGAGGGTGTAGAAAAAGGCACAATGTAAATGGGAATAGCTGAAACCCAAGATGTGGATTCAGCTTCACTTGACTGCATGCTAGGAATAATAATAGGATCGTCATCAGCGATTGGATTGTTGACCTGAGGGCCAGGGTTAGAATTAGCTTCTAAATCTCCAAAATGAGAAATCATCCACTGATTCAGTTCTTCGTTGTCAGCAGAAGGTCTGGAGTTCGCTGAACGGGATTCGTCAAAGGTGACATGAATTGTTTCTTCTACAGTTTGTCTTCTCTTGTTGAAGACTTTGAAGGCTTTGGACACTGAAGAGTATCGTAAGAAGATTCCATCATCAGCTTTGGGATCAAAATTTCCAAGAGCATCCCTGTTGTTTAAGATGAAACATTGACAACCAAAGATGTGAAGAAAGCTGATAGATGGCTTTCTTCCTTGGCAAAGTTCGTAGGAAGTTTTCTTGAATCTTATAACAATCAGTGACCTATTTTGAGTAAAACAGGCAGTGTTTTGACAAATTCTACCCAAAATTGAGTATGAAGATGAGAATCGTTGAGCAGTGATCTGGCAGCTTCAATGATCGTTCTATTTCTTATTTCAGCGACGCCATTCTACTGAGGAGTTCTGACTACAGAGAAGTTTTGAAAAAATGCCCTTATTCTCAAAGAAGTTATCAAGGGAACTGTTTTTGAATTCGGTCCCATGATCACTCCTAATTGAGCGAACAATCATATTGTTCAGGACATCCATTTTCTTGACAAATGAGATGAGTTCTTCTGAGGTGTCACTATTAGCACGGAGGAACATCACCCAGGTATAGCGAGAGAATATATCTTATATGACCAACGTATATTTCTTTCCTGCGATGGATTGAATGTTGACAGAGCCAACGCCAGTTGAAATCAGTCAAGTAAGCAAGTTTGATCAGATTCTTCATGAATCTTTTCACTACTTGATAAGCCTCAGACCAAGTCACATTCTTATTCGGAAGCCTTTCCAATATGTCGTATAATCTGAAGAAATCATCACAAGTTAGAGATTTGAAATCCGCCTCACTAAAATACCACTTCTTGCCATCTGTATAGTAGACCATGAATCGTGGATACCAAACATTCAGAATTTTCTCGGATTCTATCTTTGAAATCTTCATAATCTCCTTGTCAGTTCTAACAAACTTAAGCTCTCTATCTTTATTGCTCATCAAATGCAGATATTCAATCTGATGCAGAGGTGGGAATTTCTCTATAGAGTACAGCTTTATCTTATCGATCGGCTGAACTTGTTTCACAAATAGATCATTCCTGATGTCTTCTTGAAAAGGAGTAATGATTCTTATCTTGTGACCTCTTCTTTCAATCAACGACTCTCTATCAATTAGTATCTGAAAGTTTCTTATTTCTGCCTCGGATACCGGATCTACTATCTTGCCTTTCGGTAAATCAGGTATAACTGGAACATCAATCACTGGATCAGGTTGAGCATTAGTAGGAATACTTTCATCATCAGAATCGGGATCTTCGGGTTGTACATTTATACCATCAAATACATCATCTAACTCCTCCTTTATCTTTACAACTGTCACTTCAGGTTCATCCTCTGAATCCACATAAATGATATCATGTATCAGATCATCAGCCATTCTTTCCTCTTCTGTTATGTTATCACTTCCACCAGGCCTTTCAATCGTAGGAATGATATCATCCAGAACTCCTAAAACGTCACTTTCTTGTATATTACTAGTATCACTAGTACCAACATCAACATCAACAATATCAGTTTGAACACCAGAACCACTAGCTTCTCCAACTTTCTTCCTCATACTCATCTCCACCTCATGGTGATCAGGATCTGGATCTTGATCATCATGCTTTCGTTTACTGGTTTGGGATTGGACATCACACTTTTGCTCTAAAACGTTTTTATGGTCAGAAAAGGTTGTAAATCCGAAAGAGATAGCTTTGGTCATGTCATGTATGGATTGTTGAAGTGTTTGGATATCAGCTTGGGTTGGTAGGTTGGTTTGTTGTTCGGTTTGGCGTTTAAGAAGACCAAGTAAATCTACTTCTTCTTGAGTGTTATTGACTCCTTGTTCTAGTAACCTGGTAACCATTTGAGATTTCAGTTCATGTAGAGGTAGGTTAGGATATTCCTTCGGATGATGTGTTGGTGGAGATGTAGGTTCAGGTTGAGATTCAGATGCAGTGGATGAAGATTCCACTACAGACTTTCTTTTTAAAGCTTTGCTCACTTCATGAGATAACTTGTCAACGACTTCTTTTAACTCGGCAGTCCGAGCTTTGAATGAATTGTTCATTGAAGTAATAGCCAACTCCAAAAGCTTCACGGAGACAAAGTTGTGGGGAGGAGGACCCATCAGAGACCTGATCTGTTGTGCGCGAACCGGGGTAATTCCCAGACCACTTAGGTTATTGGTTGTCATGACAGTTGAAGAGACTGCATGGCCTGTGTTCAATGCTGGCATAGTGTTGACATTGACAGGACTTCCACCCTGTCCTCGTAAAGCACCAACAAAAGGCGGCAACACTCGGGGTGTTCTGGTTGGTTCATGAAGAACACCAACATTTTGTGTCACCAATGATGTTGTGACTGGCGGTCGTTGTGTCCTAGGAAATGAAGTAAATCCAAAGGGCTCTAGACTCGAAGTGCGTAAAAATGAAGGTGGTGGCATGGGTAATTTGCCTACCTTGTTCAATATCAACAAACACCGAGTGTGTTACCGATAGAGCTTGTGTTATTCCCGTGTTAGAAGATGAAACACCAACTTGTAAATAAGTTGATGAGTGGCCGAGTGGGGTTGTGCAATGCATAGCTGGGTCCACTATGTCTTTTTTAATGTCTTGTTGCGACGGACGCTCACTGTCAGTAGATGTGGCTACCCGGATAGACTCGGTTTGGATATGATCAGTAGTTAAAACTTTAGTTGATCCTGTCACACACTCACCATCTTTTTTTCTTTCCATCTCACTTGACCTTACTTGTATTTCTGTTTCAACTAAAGCTCCCTCAGAACACCTTATTTCCCCTCGAGCACCAGAGTTTAGCTCGGAAGTAGCAACGATCTCAAAAGGATTACGATCAGTAGGTTGATCATCATCATTATCATCTGAACTATCCTCCTCTTCTTTTGCCTCATCATCAGCTTCATCAGAACTAGAACTAGAACTAGCAGAATATATATTGGTTGGATCATCAATATCATCAAAAAGATCCTCGAAATCAGAAGAACCAAGGCTTTCTTCATCAGCATCAACATTCACACGAGACGAATGACCATGAGCACCCCAACACCAGTTCCACTCACAATGTTTTTACTGCTCGTTTCACCCTGTTCAAGGACCCCAATAGCTTGAACTCTCTCTCTCTCTAATAGGTATACCCTCACTCCTCTCTCTAAGTGGAATGGCACTTTGGGTAGGCCCCTCCGGTCCAATCCGGGCCATAAGTGCATTCTCTTTTCTAAACTCACTCACGAATGGTGACTCCTGGTTAGCGTAAGCAAGTATAGATTCAGGTAAGACCATAACATGAGGAAACTGCAAACCTGTGGGAATTCTGATGTAATGCATCCATTTATCTGGACCAAGTAAAGCTCCTGCTCGTCTCGGAATTTGTTGATTGGCCTCCAAGATGTATCGGATTACAATCTGAAGAAACCTCTGAAACGGTACAAAGGTTCTTGCTTTATAAGGTTTAGAGTTATCAGTAACAACCTAGATCAGTTCATTCCATATCAGAACAACAAAATCTATCTTGCGATCAAAAACCACGGCATGAAACATTCGTAGCACAGAAATACTACCAGTATCGAGCCCCGTATGCTTTGAAGTCATACACCTGTTGATGATGCTGAACAGTGTATAATACAATGGCGGTAGATATTTCCTTTTGAATTTTGAAGCACGTGTAATAACTCCATCTTTGATGTCATTATGTCCCAGTAGCTTGATGTCATGGCACAAATCTTCCTCAAATATCATATCATCAAATTTGTTGGAAAAAGGTAGATCTAGAACAGTTCTCAGTCGCTTAAGAGTCAGCTTCGCGTAAATATGGTCAACTTTAAGTGTGAAAAACTGATTAGTGTCTGATCTTGGTACAAACTGGATCGTGTACCACGCTTGTTGCACATAAATTTATGGTACCAACTGAGTCTTCTCGAGAGCAGTGCGGAGCGGATGACCATTAAGGATTTCCACCACAACGTGATAGTCCATTCTCACAATGGTGTTGAAAGTGTAATTATTGTGCTTGATAGGCAAATCATTCCTTGGAAGAATAAGCTCGTCATCCGGATTTCGCGCGTTCATTGATTGGTGTGATGAACGATGTGATCGAATAATTGTGTTTTCATCGGAGGAATTTCCATCACCATGCTCTCGAATATGTGCCATTTGATCTATTTTAGAACATGTCAGAACACTAGGATAATGATTGCAAGTAACCACTTTTTGAGAAAAACTTTCCAAAACTTTCCTAAGTCTGGGAGGTTGTCGGACAAAGCTCCAAGCCTAATCGCACGACACTTCTTATCGAACGACACTTGGGCGATGAAAAACTTATCGGACAAGGTTTGTATGACAAGAATGAATACTAGTTTCGTGCGACAACTATGAATGTTTGAATACATTCTTTGTCCGACAACTATGAATACTTCGAAATAGTTTGAAGTTTCATACCCAGATTCTAAGAAACCCAATGAAAGCTCATAAAATCAAATACCCTAGTGTCGATTTGCTAAGAATAAACCTATCTTATCATGTTTTCGACCAAATACTAACACAAAGAACGATTATCGATGATGAATATGAACAGTTACGATAAACCCAACTGTTAAGCAACTAAAGTCCAAATCAACGATAATGTAATGGATGAATCAAAGTAAAAATCAAGAAATCACTAACCTTTAGTGATTATGAATCGATAGCAATCAATAACAGCAACAAACTTGAAGGTGCAAAAATCACAGTTTTGAGAGAGAAAGATGATGTACGAGAAGTCAGAAAGATTCAAATGTCTGAAAACCGCTCTAAATAGACATTAGGGATGAGTGACACGTGGCACAATCTGATTGGTCCAACGTTTGACCTACCACGAGTCAACTTATCATACGAAGGATGTACGAGAAGTTCATCTTCAGCGCATGAAACGTATGCGATGAAGGCATTCAAAGTTCTCGGATAAAGGTTGTACGATGAACCTTTATGAAAAGTTTTTGTCGAACAAGTCATGTGCGATGAAAGCTCTTATCGGACAAAGCTTGTACGATGAACAATTGTTATCGTATGAAACTTGTGCGATGAGGATAGTTGTCGTATAAGGCTTGTGCGATGAACAGTTATTATCGGATGAGCTTTGTACGATAACTTCCTATATTTGGACATTTTTCAAAAAAATTGACTTTTTCACTTTTTCACTTTTTCAAAAACTCAACATTTCCAAGTTAAAAGATGTCCAACTTTTAACTTGTTCTCTCCACTGAGTTTCCAAAGATATTTTGCTCCCCCTACAATGATGCATAAGATTTTGAAAAACAATTTTCCATCAAGTAGGGTCTGTTCAAAAATTTGAATTCAGAAGACTTACCTTATCTACAAATGATTTGCACACAACTTGATCATACAAATGTATAGATTTGATTACATGCTCCCCCTCGACAAATGATTAATTTTTTTTCTTGTCTCCCCCTAAACACATGCAAACACACATAAAACTGCACAAATAATATGAAATGATAGAAATGAAGTGTATACGGTAAAGAAAAAATATAGTTGAAATAAACTTTGTAAAATACTGAAAAACATAAGGTTTTGAAAGAATCATAATAAAAATTCAATAAGATGAAAATTAGTATTTTTCAATCAAGTTGTAAGACTTGAATGACTAATAAGAATTTTCAAACTATTGAATGAAAATTATGAATAATCAAATTTTCATGTTCAACATGCTTAGCTTTGAAATCAGAAACTTGAAACGTTTCTCATCCAAAGCCTTTGTGAAAAGATCGGCAAGTTAAAATTCAGTAGATACAAAATAAAGTTCAACTGTGCCTTTTTCAACATGGTCCTTCATAAAATGATACCGTATGTCGATGTGCTTTGTCTTTGTATGTTGGATCGGATTCACTGAAATAGCAATTGAGAATTTACTATCACAATAAATGGGGATTTTCTCATACTTGCATCTGAAATCCATTAGTTGAGTCTTCATCCAAAGAACTTGCGAACAACAACTTGTGGCAGCAACATACTCAACCTTCACCGTAGAAGTAGAAACACAATTTTGTTACTTTGAAGCCCATCTCACTAATTTATCTCCCAAAAATTGTACATGTCCCGTTGTGCTCTTTTGATCCAATAAACTTCCACCATGATCCGCGTCAGAGTAAGCTGTTAGCTCGTATCCCGTGCCTTTCAGATACCATAGTCCAAGGTAGGTAGTGCCTTTTAAGTATCGAAAGATGCGCTTGACAGCTCCAAGATGTGATTCTTTCGGATTTGCGTGAAATCTTGCACACAAATACGTAGCAAACATAATATCCAGACGACTAGAAGTTAAGTACATGAGATCCTATCATACCTCGACAAGTCCTTATATATGTTTTCTTACCATCTTCGTATGGACCAGTTTTGGAACCAGGTGTCATAGGTGTTCCGATAGATGTACAATTCTCCATTTTGAATTTCTTCAAAATATTGAATATGTATTTGGATTGATTGATGAAGATTCTCGTTGAGAATGGATTCATTTGCAATCCGAGAAACAAATTGATCTCTCCTATCATGCTCATCTGGAACCTAATCACCATGATGTCAGAAAACCATGTACATAAACCAGGGTTAGTCGTGCCAAATATAATGTCATCTACATAAATTTGTACAACAATGATTTCATCTTCTTTGCGCTTAATGAATAACGTCATATCGATTTTACCTTTGTAGAATCCTGACTCAAGCAGAAAGGTTGAAAGAACTTCATATCAAGCGCGAGGGGCTTGTTTCAGTCTATACAAGGCTTTATCCAGAATGTAGACATGATTTGGATGTTCCTTGTCGATGAAACCTTCAAGTTGAGATACATATACTTCCTCTTTTAGAACTCTATTCAGAAGGCTGTTTTCACATCCATCTGATAGACGGTAAAGTTTTTTTAAGCCGCAAACGCTAGAAATATTCTGATTGCTTTAATTCTTGCGACCGAATCATATGTCTCATCATAGTCGATACCCTCTTACTGGAAATATCCTTTTGCTACAAGTCTGGCTTTGTTACGAACGATTATTCCATATTCATCCTTTTTATTTTTAAAAATCCACTTGGTTCCTATGACGCTTTTATCCACGGGTCATGGAACAAGCCTCCAAACTTTCAACACCTCAAACTGGTTTAGCTCATCTTGCATGGCTATCACCCAATCTGGATCATTTAGAGCCTCAGAAACCGTTAACGGTTCAATATTGCTCAAAAAGATTGCAAATGGACACTTATTTGTCATAGCCATTAGAGCTGACGAACGCGTCTGAAGTAGTGAATTAGGGTCACCGATTATTTGATGAATAGGATAAGCCTTCGTACACTTTGTTGAGTGTGGGTGTGGAACATATGATGTTTGAACATTGTCAAGAGAAGCATTTGTGCCTTCATTAGCTAATGGTACTTCTACTTCAGCACTCAGAATTTCCGGAGAAATATCGATAAAAGGATTTGGTTCTCCAGAAGATTCGGGTGGTTGCTGAGGGGTAGTTGTAACATTAACTGAAGGGATATCATTATGTGTTGAATCTTCCACATTTGTAGGAGCAGATTGTTGTGTAGCATTGACATTTGGTACAACCGTTTCTTGAATAGGAGAGGAACCATCAATCATTGTTGTTTGAGTTGCATCTATATATCAGTTGTAGGAACGACAACGAAAATTGTTGTAGATGCGGGGTTCTTCCTGTTAGGAACATCAGACGATTTGTAAGTACCAAAATATTCGTCATAAAAATCTTCAAACAAATAATCAAGATCATTTAAATGAGATTTAGAAGTTGAGGGTTGATCCTGATTCAGTTTTGGAACAGGTTCTGAATTGAATTGTTCAGAAGCTAATACTCCAGTTATCACGGGTTCTGAACTGTTGTGATCAGAAGCCATTTCGTTATGCTCATCAAACTTCACATTCACACTCTCAATTATGGTTCTGGACTGCTTCAGATAGATACGATATGACATTGCAGAGAAAGAATATCCAACAAAGATTCCATCAATCGCTTTCGGACTGAACTTGTTACGAATTTCCTTGTCGTTCAATACAAAGCACTTGCAACCAAAAACACGAAAGTGCTTTATGTTTGGCTTCCGGTTGTTCATTATATCGTAAGGAGTTTTACTAAACCAATGATGAATGACAGAACGATTCTGGGTGTAACATGCAATTGCGACAACCTCAGCCCAAAGGAATAAAGGTAGATTCGAGTAAGCCAACATTGTTCTTGCGGATTCGACTAACGTTCTGTTTTGTCTTTCCGAAACACCATTCTATTCAGGAGTTATGGCTGCATAAAATTGTTGAATAATCCCGTTCGATGCATAAAAATCTCCCAGGATTATGTTCTTGAATTCTGTGCCATTATCCGAACGAACAATTTTAACTGATATTTGCAAATTATTCTGTGTTGACTTGATGACGTTGATTAAAGGTTCGGAAGTCTCATCTTTTGAACGAAAAAACTTGACCCACGTGTAGCGTGAAAAATCATCAACAATCACCATTACGTACTTTCTACCACTAATACTTTCAGTCCTCATGAGGACGCATAAATCAACATGAATTAATTCCAAAACACTATTTGTCGTAGGTTCAGGTTTTGGTTTATGAGGAACCCTTTTCATCTTACCTTTCTCACAAGCATCACACAGATTTTCAGCATTAAACTTCAACACTGGAAGATCACGAACTAGATCACCTAGAACTAACTTCTGAATATATCGAAAATTCAGATGTGACAGTCGTCGGTGCCATAACCAGCTTTGTTGAACTGAAGCCTTCGACAGAAAACACACTTCACTTTCAGGTTTTACCACAGACAGATTGATTGTATAAAAATTTGACTTCCGCGTGCCAACCAAGAGTTTTTTCCCTTCTTCAGTTCTGACACAACACCTTGTTGCTTTGAAATTGACTTCCAAATTGTTAGATCTGAAGTTTGTCAAAAAACCTAAGTGTTGGAAATCTGATAAGAAGACTCAGAGTTCTGAGAAGGAGAACTCAAAAGTTCTGAATGAAGTGAAGTGACAAAGGTGTCAAGTGTTTCTGATAAGAAGACTCAGAGTTCTGAGAAGGAGAACTCAGAAGTTCTAAAGAAGATAAAAATGTCAATGTACTCTAAGTGTATGTTCTGAGTATGCTTAATCAGAAGGATGTTCAGAAGTTATGAACATGTGGTTCAGAACTTATGTCAGACATTTTCAGTCTTAGTTGGTATTCATTAGAACACGTGTAATTGTTCTATTGGTTTGTCATGTTTATGTAATGTAGCTTTAACTTTTTTTTCAGTATATATAAGAGTTAGCAACTATAAGCTAACTAACTTTCGCAACTTTTGCAACACTTTCGTATTCAATCTTTGTAATCTTTGAGAGATTCTCTCTCTAGATCTGTAATATGTTCTTCAATGAATACAAAACATTTGGCATCAATTCTCTATTTCTATACTGTTTGATTGTGTTTTTATTGTTTAATTGATTGTAAGATCAATATTGGTTTCTACAATTGATATCAGTGCCAATCAACAAACAAATTAGGTCAAGATCGGTGAAGAATCGTGTTCTTGAAGGTTTTCTTGATCAATTCGATAATTGAATTCCGCTGCTACTCGTAATTCTTGAATTCTTCGTAATTCTTGAATTCTCTGTGTTTTTTATCAAGAAATTCGAATTTGTCTTTCTGTTGAATCGATTCAATTCATCTTACAATCATGTCTTCTAAAGAATTTCTCTCGATGGGATCTGAGACAAAACCTCCTGTTCTAATTCCTGAAGAATATCAATAATGGAAAATCAGAATTATTCAATTCTTGGATAATATTGATGAGAATTTGATGATCTCAATTCGTGAAGGTCCAATTGAAGTATATGTTGATGTTGTTGTTACACCTGCTACAACTAATACACTTGAGATCCCTACTACCAGAGTAAAAAAGAGTTTCTCACAGTATACTGAAGCACAGAAGAAGAGACATGCAATAGATAAGAGGGCTGTTACTTTGTTGACTTTGGCAATTCCTAATGATATCTTCAACATAATTGATAGTGGAACATCTGCTAAAGAAATGTGGGACGAACTGGAGAAGCAGATGCTCAGCACCACAAAATCAATTTAGGCAAAACTGAATCAATGTATTAACGCACATGAGAGATTCAAAGGAAAGGAATGTGAGAGTTTAACTCAAACATACAACAAGTTTTGTACAATCTTGAATGATCTTAGAAGGAATGGGCTAAAGAAAACCAAGTCAGAGATCAACTACAAATTTCTGAATTGTCTTAATTTAGAATGGTCATCTTTTGCTATAGGTCTTCAGATTAACAAAGATAAGTGTGAAGAAGATCTGAATGATTTGTTCTGTGTTTTAAGTCAACATGAAGATTCTGTTAAGCAAGTTGTTGAAGAAAAGAAAAATGTTTCTGATCAATTAGCTTTGCTTTCAGAAAGAAAATCCAAGATCAACAAGACATCAAAGAAGTCTGTGTTTCTGTCTGAAATTCCAAAATTAGAAGAGGAATCTGAGAAGGAAGAAGGATCTGATGAGGATGCTGACATCAAGTTGATAGCAGAGAAACTGGCCTTGTTGACTAACACCTTCAATAAAAGGTATGGAAAGAAAAAGTATGTTGAGGGTAAGTTCAAAAGAGATGGACAGGGGAGCTCAGAAGAGAGATACAAAAAGAATGATGATAGAGAAGAAACTAGGTATGAGAAAATAGAAGAGAAGGAAGAGAAGAAAGAGAAGGATCTATGTTTCAAATGTGGAAAACCTGGTCACTATGCAAGGGATTGTAAAGTGAAGGTTGTTAAAGACTATGAGTACTATGCAAAGAAAGCTCATTTGGCCAAAACCAAAGACAGTGGGATTGCACTCCTAGCAGAACAAGAGAATTAGCTGTACTATTCATCTGATGAAGGGGACTGCATTCACTTCTCACAAATGCAAAGTTACATGGCTAAAATGGGTGATGAAGATGATTCAGATTATGAAGAAGGAGGTTATGAGTCATCTGCTGAGGTACACTCTAGTCTTGAAATTGACTTAATGATTCAAATTGGAAATATGAAATCTGAATATGTTAATCTCAGAAAACAGATAAAACATGAAAGGATTTTGGTTAACAAATTCATATTAGAAAAAGAAATGTTTAAAGTAAGATTTGAAGAAACTGAGGTTGAGAAACAAGAAGTCAGAAAAGAGAATTCTGATCTTTTGAAAAAGAATTATGAGTTAAAAAATGAACTTTTAGAAGTACAAGGTGAAAAAGTGTAATACCCCGGGTAAATCCGTTAATTTAAATTCTAGTTCCGTTAAGTTTATTTTCTTTATAATTGATGTTAGGGTAAGTTTAGGAGGGTTTATAAGTTTAAAGGGTAAAAGTTTGACCAAAGGATAAATTAAAGGTGTATTAGTTATTAGTGAGGAGTTTAGGGGTGGAAATGGTAAATATATGTAGATAATACCCTTTTAGTTTTCTGATATTTTCATATCAGCTAAATATCCAGAATCTCAGTGTGTGAGTGTGTGTATTGAGAGCAAAAGAAGAAAAGAGAAGAAGTAAAGCTAGGGATTCAACTTGGTACTTTTTGAAGTGAATTTGAGGTATGTTGCTTTGTATTTTGTGTTTGTAAATGTGTTTAGATAGTTTCTATCGGAGTAGAATAACCGATTACATTTCCAGTAGTGATCTCTGTTAATTCTGGGTCGAAAATGATGAAACCGACAGAGGTGTCCGGACGCAGTATGAAGGTGTCCGGATAGTTTTGTTGAATGTGTCCGGGTAGATTCTTGGGTAGTGTCCGGGTAAGTTATTGATAGAGTCCGGACGATTCGATTGATGGTTTCCGGATGATCTAGAGTCCGGATGGCATCCGGATTCCTTTGTTGTCCGGATTAGTCTGTGGTGTCCGGATTCCTCGTGTTGTCCGGATTCCTTGTATTGTCCGGAAAGTTGTCCGGATACTTTGAGGTTTCCGGATAACTTGGCTGTTTGGGTAAATTTTGAGGATAAAAGTTATGTAGATGTATCTAGAGTCCATAACCTGCTAGTAAGTCTTATACATAAGTTGGTAAGGAGATATTTTTATGTAAATGGTTTCAGATTCTGAGGTATTTGGATAAAGGATCGGATAGCTCGGAGAAAGGCTTGGAAGCGTATTTTAAGCATTCAAGGTGAGTTTTGCTTTAAAACGTTTTTGAACTGGAATACATATATATGTGTATATATATATATATGAGATGATTATGTGGTAGGAATATGATTATGTGTATATAAATGACAATATGATGTAATGAGATATGTATTGTATTTATATAAGCTTTGCACTACACGAGTGCACTTGTTGCCGGGTTCCGGTGTGCGGACCGGTGTGTAGCCGGGTTCCGGTGTGCGGACCGGTGAGTAGTCGGGTTCCGGTGTGCGGACCGACAGGTAGCCGGGTTCCGGTGAGCGGACCGGTTGTTGATTTATTAGTTGGCTTGCTACCAACTAATATGGCCATTTGTGGAGGAATAAGGTGAATGAGATGTACACGATGCACGAGTCTGGATTGGTATTTAAATACGTGTGGTATGTTTATATTTTACGAAAGGTTTATCTAAACTATTTTGATACAAAGGATTTACATAAAAGGTTTGATAATGATTTTGGAAAGGACCGGGATTAACTCACTAGACCCGTTTGGTCTAACCCTCATTTTGTTTTCAAAAAATATGTTTTCCAGGTTAAGGATCGGCAGGAGAGGATGAAGCATAGGAAGCTTTTGTTGGATGTTGATTAGGAAGCTTTCATATATTTTTTAATGTCAAGACTAATGAGACCGTACTTGGTTTGTTATGTAACTTTTGTTGTAAATCAATGTTATGTATGAATGTTATGTATTATGATGTATGTTATGGGATTTGGGTCGTTACAAATGGTATCAGAGCCCTAGTTTAAGGGATTTAGGTATTTGTACCCGTACCTAGACTTAAACTTCATGTGAAGTAGGATGTCCTTGATATATTAGAACCTTGGGATGCTAAGTATAAAAGGTAGAAGGAACATCATGTAAGGTAATTTCAGATTACACCTGGCCAGTGTAATTGTGATCTTACAGGTGCATGTTTGGACTGGGATACCTTATTATATGGGGTATGTGCTTATGTGTATATTAATCTTGTCTGAATCTACAGAATGGCAAGCGGTACTAGAAATACGACTAGAGAGGGAGGAAGAAATCCTAATAGAACGAATCCAAAAGTCGGGACAAGGGGAAGAGGAAGAGAAAGAGGTAGGGGCAGAACCGGAGGTAGAGTTCAGGGGCAAGGTACGGAGTTTATTACAAGAAACGATCTGATGGCGGAGATGGGAAGACTTCAAGCAAATATCCAGACTATGTTCGACCAAGCTCGTCATACTGAAACACCAGATCCTGGTTTGGAAGACGAAATGCCCATTACACCTACGGTCATACCAGTGTCAAGAAGGTGTGATTACAAGATGTTCTTAAACTGTAGACCTCCAACTTACTCAGGAGATAGAGACCCAGTGAAGGCAATGAGATGGTTAAAAGAAATAGAAGCCATCTTCAAGACCAGTAAGTGTGCAGATGAGGACAGAGTATTATACGGAACGGCGATGTTGAAGGCAGAAGCTCTGTACTGGTGGGAAGCTCACATTGATTCCACAAGATCGGATGTATATTCTACTTTTACTTGGGATGAATTCACAACAGCATTCAAAGGACAGTTTTGTTCTCAAGCAGCAGTTAGACAATTGGAAGAGGAGTTCATGAACCTACACCAGCGAAGTTTATCGGTTAGGGATTAAACCGCTCTCTTTCTGGAGAAGTCTCGCTTTGCAGAGTACTATGTTACCACGGAGGCTCTAAAGATGGAAAGGTTTATTTTTGGATTAAATGCAGAAATTAGAAAGCTAGTGACTGCAAGAGGACCCGATACCTTCTCAGCCGCAGTGGATGCCGCTGAAAATGTGGAACATGATAACCGGAGAGACGTTGGTGATAAGAGTGCTGGGAAATGAAAACTGGAAGAAACGATGTACGATTCGGAAGAATATGAATCCCCGAGGTTTGATAGTTATTCACCTTTCAGACCAGTTGAAAGACCATGTCTAAAATGCAACCGTGTGCATCAAGGAAACTGTTATGTGGATTCCCGAAGTTGTTACAAATGTGGAAAGACCGGTCACATAGTTAGAGACTGTCGAGTAACTCGATTATGTTTCGTTTGCAATTCCCCGGATCATATTCAGGCAGATTGTCCGCAATGGAAAGCACAGCAGAGTAGTATGACGGTAAGACCAACGAGTGGTAGACCGGTTGAGGAACACGGGCCGGAGGTACCGAAAGCAAAGGGTCGAGTTTTTCAGATGACGGAACAAGAGGTGGAAGAAAGTCCTGATGAGGTTACAGGTATATTTCTATAAACTCTATACGTGATAAGGCGTTATCTGACTTCGGTGCAACATGGTTATTGATATTTCCGTGCCTTTGTTGCTTATCTGTGTTAGAGATATAGGTGGGTGTGGGGTGGCTATTTAGTTAGTTCCTATGGTTTTGATTGAGTTCGAGGTAGTAGTGGAAACTAAGTATTCATACCTTTTCGCTTAACCGAATTCCGGGACAGAATTCTTTTAAGGGGGAGATGATGTAATACCCCGGGTAAATCCGTTAATTTAAATTCTAGTTCCGTTAAGTTTATTTTCTTTATAATTGATGTTAGGGTAAGTTTAGGAGGGTTTATAAGTTTAAAGGGTAAAAGTTTGACCAAAGGATAAATTAAAGGTGTATTAGTTATTAGTGAGGAGTTTAGGGGTGGAAATGGTAAATATATGTAGATAATACCCTTTTAGTTTTCTGATATTTTCATATCAGCTAAATATCCAGAATCTCAGTGTGTGAGTGTGTGTATTGAGAGCAAAAGAAGAAAAGAGAAGAAGTAAAGCTAGGGATTCAACTTGGTACTTTTGGATGTGAATTTGAGGTATGTTGCTTTGTATTTTGTGTTTGTAAATGTGTTTAGATAGTTTCTATCGGAGTAGAATAACCGATTACACTTCCAGTAGTGATCTCTGTTAATTCTGGGTCGAAAATGATGAAACCGACAGAGGTGTCCGGACGCAGTATGAAGGTGTCCGGATAGTTTTGTTGAATGTGTCCGGGTAGATTCTTGGGTAGTGTCCGGGTAAGTTATTGATAGAGTCCGGACGATTCGATTGATGGTTTCCGGATGATCTAGAGTCCGGATGGCATCCGGATTCCTTTGTTGTCCGGATTAGTCTGTGGTGTCCGGATTCCTCGTGTTGTCCGGATTCCTTGTATTGTCCGGAAAGTTGTCCGGATACTTTGAGGTTTCCGGATAACTTGGCTGTTTGGGTAAATTTTGAGGATAAAAGTTATGTAGATGTATCTAGAGTCCATAACCTGCTAGTAAGTCTTATACATAAGTTGGTAAGGAGATATTTGTATGTAAATGGTTTCAGATTCTGAGGTATTTGGATAAAGGATCGGATAGCTCGGAGAAAGGCTTGGAAGCGTATTTTAAGCATTCAAGGTGAGTTTTGCTTTAAAACGTTTTTGAACTGGAATACATATATATGTGTATATATATATATGAGATGATTATGTGGTAGGAATATGATTATGTGTATATAAATGACAATATGATGTAATGAGATATGTATTGTATTTATATAAGCTTTGCACTACACGAGTGCACTTGTTGCCGGGTTCCGGTGTGCGGACCGGTGTGTAGCCGGGTTCCGGTGTGCGGACCGGTGAGTAGTCGGGTTCCGGTGTGCGGACCGACAGGTAGCCGGGTTCCGGTGAGCGGACCGGTTGTTGATTTATTAGTTGGCTTGCTACCAACTAATATGGCCATTTGTGGAGGAATAAGGTGAATGAGATGTACACGATGCACGAGTCTGGATTGGTATTTAAATACGTGTGGTATGTTTATATTTTACGAAAGGTTTATCTAAACTATTTTGATACAAAGGATTTACAGAAAAGGTTTGATAATGATTTTGGAAAGGACCGGGATTAACTCACTAGACCCGTTTGGTCTAACCCTCATTTTGTTTTCAAAAAATATGTTTTCCAGGTTAAGGATCGGCAGGAGAGGATGAAGTATAGGAAGCTTTTGTTGGATGTTGATTAGGAAGCTTTCATATATTTTGTAATGTCAAGACTAATGAGACCGTACTTGGTTTGTTATGTAATTTTGTTGTAAATCAATGTTATGTATGAATGTTATGTATTATGATGTATGTTATGGGATTTGGGTCGTTACAAAAAGGTGATTTGCAAATTAAAGTGGATATGTTTCTTGACGAAAGAATGTATTTATATACAACAATTATAGAATTAGAAGATCTTAATCTAAAAAGAGGTCAAACTCAACAAACTTTAAGTCTTCTCACAAGCAATGTTAAAGACACAAGGTTTTACAATCCAAAAATGGGATTAGGTTTAGAGGAAAATGCTATTTTGAAAAAGGTTCAAATAAATCTTTATGATTTTAAGGAACTAAAAGGTTCTAAACCAGAAATCCCAGATTTAGTTGAATTTTTTGTGAGACCAGCAAGTTCAATAACAAGTTCTGATAATTTATAGAAACCAAATATTGAAAAAGTACATGAGAAAATTTCTAAACCAAAAGCTGAAAAGTCAGAAAGTTCAGAAGAAAAGGTTAAGAAAGAAATTTCAAAACCTACTGTATAGAAACCCAGATATAACACTGCTAAATTCAAGTATAATTCTCTAAATGTTAGTTATAAAGATAAACAACCAAGTTTTTCCTATACTGACATTGAGAATGTATTCTTCAATGAAGCAAATAAAGTTTCTGAAAATTCTGAAAATTCTGAAACAGCAAGTTAGAATTCTGAGTCTGTTAGTCAGAACTCTGAGTCTACTAATCAGAATTCTAAATCTACTCAGAATTCTGAGTCAGTTCAAAGTTCTGATGATACTACTCAGAACTCAAATTCAGAAAGTTTCTCAGAACTTGAAAATAGGTTAAACTGGTTAACCAAGAACTTGAAGAGTTAAGAAAAAGTTTTGATGAACTTTAAAAAGATTTTTGTGAAGTTGACTTTAAACTTGAGGAAACTTTAAAAGAAAACAAAACTTATGTCTTGAAAATAGAAGAGCTTGAGAAGTTAAAAGCTGAGTATGATCTGTTTAAGTTTAATGCCTTAAAATAAAATAAGGAATTCTTTAATGAATAAAGTATTTTTTAGCATGGTGAATCATCTGGATCATCTACTAATTTTGCAAAGTTTTTGTTTTTAATATATTGCCTGGAGTTATTCCTTTCAAAAAAAAGTTAAATGTTTCAGAAAAGGAAGAGAGCAAAAGGAAAGATGCCTTGAAAAAGATCTCTGAGAAGATTTTGTTGAATACTACTTCTGAACCCAATACCAGTAGTTCTTGTAATAGATGCAAATGTAATCTAAATACTATCAATAAAAATGAAAAAAAATTCATTCAGATTTGTTGTTTCATGCAAGAAGACATCTGAAATGTGTTTAATGTGGTAGTCAAACATTTCAACTTTCTCAGAAAACTCAAAGTTCTACAACATATTTTAAGTCTAAAGCAAAACAGAATTCAGAAAAGAAGACTGAAAACAATTCTCAATTTCAGTCAAAAGAAAAGAAAACTGAAAATGTTTCTAAGTCTCAACCAAAAGTTTTCAAAATGAAAAGAAATAATTTTGTAAACAGAAGATGTTCTGATTTCATAATAGTACAAGGAAAATGGTGCTTAAAAGAAAATTATGAATGGAAAGTTAAAGGTACTTTTGTTAAATCTATGATTGAAGCAAACAAAAATGGACCCATTCTGATATGGGTACCTAAATCTAACTAACTGTTTTTGCAGGGCTGTCATGTGTGGTTTTTAGACTCTGGAGCATCAAGACACATGACAGGTCACAAGTCTTCACTGACAAATTTCACAGAAAAAGCTGGAGGAGCAGTTAATTTTGGCAATAACAGTAAAGGGCAAGTTAAAGGCTATGGTGATTTAACAAAGGGAGATTTAACCATTCAGAAAGTGTTCTATGTGGAAGGTTTACAACATAATCTGTTCAATATAAGTCAGTTCTTGGGTAGTCTTTGTGAGATCAAGTTCATTATAACATGATGCTTAATTTTGAGTGAGAATGGGATAAAGGTGTTGTGGGCTAAAATACACATGGACTTATTTGTGGTTAATTTTTCAAAAATTGAAGCTTTAACTCCAGTATGTCTATTGTCAAATGCAACTGCAAATGAATGTTGGTTATGGCACAGAAGATGTTCTCATTTGAACTTTAAGGAATTGAACAATCTAGTTGGCAAACATTTGGTTAAAGGACTGCCAAAGATTAAGTTTGAAAAGGATTCATTGTGTTTAGCATGTGAGATGGGAAAAATGAAGAAAAGTTATCAAAAGCTAAAAATGGACTCTTCATGCATGTCATCATTAGAGATGATACACACAGATTTATGTGGTCCTATAGCAATTCAATCAATGGGAGGAAAGAAGTATATGCTTGTCATTGTTGATGAGTATTCCAGATATACATGGGTTGAATTCTTAAGAGCAAAATCTGAGGCTGCTGAAACATTGATTAACTTCATCAAAAGAATTCAAGTGTTCTTACAACTTCCAATTCAGAAGATCAGGAGTGATAATGGAACTGAATTCAGAAATGAGACTCTTCAGAACTTTTTACAAAGCTACTGGATTTCTTATAATTTTTCTGCTGTCAAAACTCCTCAATAAAATGGTGTTGTTGAAAGAAATAACAGAACTTTAGTTGAAGCTGCAAGAACCATGTTGGCTTATTCAAATCTTCCAACCATCTTGTGGGTTGAAGCAATTGCCACTGCTTGTTTTACTCAGAACAGGACTTTGATTAATAAAAGACTATATAAAACTGCTTATGAACTGATTAATAACAGAAACCCACTAATTAAATTCTTTCATATGTTTGGCTGCAGATGCTATGTTCTCAAGGATAGAGAAAATTTGGGAAAATTTGACAAGAAAGCAAATGAAGGATACTTTGTTGGTTATTTACTAACTTCCAAAGCATTCAGAATCTACAATAGAAGAACCAAGAGGATAATGGAAGACATCAATGCCACATTTGATGAGTCAAGATCAAAGACTTCTGAACAAAGCAGTTCAAAACTAAATCAGAATAAAACAAAAACAATGACTTTTGAATCAGTTACTAATCCTAACTGTTCAGAGCTCAATTTATTGTTTAAGGATGCATTTCTAGAACTAACTTCTGAATCTGATGCAGATTTTGGAAATCCTAAAATGGTTCAGGAAATGAAAAAGAGAAGTTCATAGGATCAAACAACAACAGTAATTTCTGATTCTGGTCCATCTGAGGAATATCCAATTTTGATAAATACAAGTGGTGAACTCTCTGACTCTGGTACTCATAATTCTGAACAAGATACTCAGAATTCTGAACAAGTTATTCAGAACTCTGACTCTACTACTCAGAATCTGGAATTAGAAGCCACACCTCAACAATTCTCAGAACAAAGGGATAGTTCAGAATTACAAGCTGTTATGGATAAGAATGATACAAACATCAATCTTTCAGATATTGATGTCCTTCCAAGTTCAAACAAATGGACAAACGACCATCCTATTCATCAAGTGATAAGAGATCCATCAGTTGGAGTTCAAACAAGATCAGCAACATCAAATGAAGCAATGTTTGCAGGATTCCTTAGTATGATTGAACCTAAGAAAGCCATTGAAGCCCTAGAGGATCCAGACTGGATTTTAGCAATGCAAGATGAGTTACTACAGTTTGAAAGAAATAAAGTTTGGAGACTCATTCCAAGGCCTGAAGGAAAATCAATTATTGGACCAAAGTGGGTGTTCAGAAACAAGAAAGATGAGTCAGGTGTTGTAGTCAGACATAAGGCTAGATTGGTTGCAAAGGGATATTCTCAACAAGAAGGAATTGACTATGATGAGACATTTCCACCAGTTGCAAGAATAGAGGAAATCAGAATATTCTTGGCATATGCTGCACATAAGAACTTCAAAGTATACCAAATGGATGTCAAATCAGCATTTTTGAATGGTATACTCAATGAAGAAGTTTATGTCTATCAACCAGAAGGATTTGTTGATCCTGAGTTTCCAGACCATGTGTATGTTTTAGATAAAGCATTGTATGGTCTAAAACAAGCACCAAGAGCCTGGTATGACACTCTAACTCAATACTTATTAGAATCTGGCTTCATGAAAGGTAAAATTGATACTACCTTATTTTTAAAGAAAGAATGTGAGGATTTAATCTTAATTCAGATATATGTAGATGATATAATATTTGGTTCTACAAATGCAGAATTATGTGAAGAATTTTCAGAGATTATGAAATCCAAATTTGAAATGAGCATGATTGGAGAATTAAATTTCTTTTTTGGTCTTCAAGTAAAACAATTACCAAATGGGATTTTCATTAATCAAGGAAAGTATGTAAAAGATATTTTGAAAAAGTTTAAAATGTCTGATTGTGCTGCTATGAGAACCCCATTGGCTACAAATATTAAGTTAGATGCTGAACTCTCTGGAGTTTCAGTAGATAACAAGATATATAGGGGCATGATTGGTTCTTTACTTTATCTGACTGCAAGTAGACCAGATATCATGTTTGTTACATGTTTCTATGCTAGATTTCAATCAAATCCCAAGGAATCTCATTTATTGGATGTTAAAAGAATTTTAAGATATCTCAAAGGTTCACCTGAATTGGGCCTTTGGTATCCAAAAGAGACTGATTTCAAGCTAACTGTCTTTGCTGATGCAGATCATGCAAGAAGCAGATTGGACAGGAAAAGCACTTCTGGTGCATGTCACTTTTTGGGAGATAAGATAGTGAGTTGGGCTTCTAAGATGCAAAATTGTGTATCCACATCAACTGTTGAGGCAGAATATGTAGCTGCTGCTTGCTCTTCTCGAACTCTGTAGATGAAAACACAACTCATGGATTATGGTTATCATCTTAACAGGATTCCCATTTACTATGATTCACAAAGTGTTATTGCCATCACTCAGAATCCTGTTCAGCACTCAAAGACAAAACATATTGATGTAAGATATCATTTCATTAAGGATTATGTGGAAAAGAGAACCATAGAAATGCATTTTGTGCACACAAAGTATCAATTGGCTGACTTGTTCACAAAGCCTCTTGATCACAAAAGGTTCAATTTTCTTATATGCAAAATTGGAATGCTTAACCTGACTAATTGAGTATATTTGTTACTTTTCAGAAATGAATTTTTTTTCTAAGTACGTTTTTCTGAGTAGTGTACTCAGAATTCTGACTCTCTTACTCAGATGTTCTGAGTCTTGAGTTCAGAACTTTTGAGTCAATACTCCATAAATCTGGCTTATTTTTTTTCTTCTGAGTAGGTTACTCAGATCTTCTTAATGTACCTTTCAGAACTCATTTCTAGAAATTACAAGTGTTTCAATTGGTTGTTAAGTTCTTTCTGTTTTATCCTTTTCATATAATTCTTTTATGTCTAATATGTGTTTGAGTATATGCTTGAGTCAAGGGGGAGCATTGATATCTTTCAGAAATCATTCTAAGGAGTTTACAAGGTTTGTATTCTTTTCTTATCTCAAATCATTCTAAGGGGAACAATCTTTTAATGATAATTTTTTTTTCACTCGTTCAAACTACTTCTGATTCTTAAAAAGATTTACAAGTTGAGAAGTTAGATTTTAAATGATTTTCAGAAACCTCATATCATCAAAAGAGGGACAAACTTTTGATGACAAAATAATTTCCAGTCTGTTCAAACTACTTCTGTATACCTAAATGATTTATATCATCAGAAGTTGATTTTTAAAATGTGTTTGTATCAAAGAAATTCTTCTAAATTGTGTACTCAGAACTTCTGAGTATGCATTCTCAGAATTCTAAGCGTAGTATTCAGAACTTTAACTTGTGTTATATTCTATCTCATACTACGTGTCAGCTTCTTATTTAATGAAACTACCATGATTTTTCAAAGAAATCATTTTCTGGTATTTCACAGTGTTTGCAACCGTTATAACTCTGACATAAAGCAGTTTTTCACAGTTTAAATTCTTTCAGCTTCGCGGATTTTTAAATAGACCATAAATTTCCTCTTTCAAATTCATTCAAATCCTAAGTTTGCTAGGGAGATACACAAAACTTTTGAGTTCATCGCTTCTGTTTCTTTCAAAAAGAAGAGAAAAACCTCTGACCTACATTCCATATTAGAGATATTGGCAAATGGTGATTTGATAGGCAATGAAGCAAAATCCTCAAATTCCAAGGAGAGTTGATGAAGAGCATGGGCCAATCTTCTACATGGGTAAAATGACATCTTCCCTGAAACTTGTGAATTTTCCAAATCATAAACCATTGAAAAAAGCTCTTAGGTCATACATTCCAAGGGATAGTGAGATTTTAAAAGCATATTGCACCTCTATGGGACTTGATCAACCTCAGGTCCCTACCCATGAGGACAACCCAGAGATGAGAGGTGGGGGGGCTAGTGTAGTAAGAGAAGGGGAGTTTGTTCAAGGGGGAGAGCAAACTCAGAGTGCAGAGAGGGAAAATTCAGAGAGATTGTGTAGTGGTGAGCATGAAAATCAGATAGAGAGTGGTGAGAATGAGAGATTGTCTTCCAGAGTTAGAAAATAGAGATGACTCTGTACTAGTTGATCGAAACTGGGCAGCCACATCTGCTATTAGTTCACAAGTCTTGGTGACCAATATTGAAAATACCATTGAGCCCATGGTAGAATTTGAATTACCCAATCCCATCTACTCAGAAGCATCTCCACATGTGACTGTTTCAATTCCTACAGGGGAACCATTTCTTACTCATTTGGAGTTTGGCAATCAATCCCAACCTTTTATTCATCACATTGAGTCAGGATTACACAGTAACATCCTATTTGAGCCTGATTTTTCATTGTACACACGCACATTACGGGGAATTCATTTTCCTGTAACAACTTCCATAGACATACCTAATACTGGATGTCAAGGATTGGATGGAAGACCTGGGTAGGTGAACATCTCAAAAGCCTCTTTACAAAGTGCATCTGTTGCACTAGGTGGTGCCTCTGTGACACCTACAGGCTATGTGTTCTTTGAGCATATGCAAACTGGTTCATCAGTTGTTCCCGGGTTACCACATTCACATTCTGAATTTGAAAAGATTCAGAACAATAATTAGGAGTTGGGAAACAAAGTTTAGAATTTGGAGAATACTGTCATTTCCTTAAAAGATGAAGTCGAGGAACTCAGAACCATGTTGGAAGGAAAGGCTAAGTCTGTTGAGCAAAAAGTGGTTGATGTTAAAGTGTCTTTGGAATCTCATAAAAAGGAGATCAAAGATGACTTGTCAAAGTTTCAACAGGAAATTCAGAAAGGTATGGATGATCTGAAGACTTCTTTACTTAAAGCTTTCAGTTCACAATTAGCCATTGTTTCAAAGCCTCTGGAAGTCATGCCTTTGTCTGTAGCTGCAACATAAATTTGCACAACTCAATCTTTGAAAAGAAACTTTGATGATAATGATCCTCATGATCATCAAAAGGGGGAGAAAAGGCAGAAGGAAAGCACTGAGTTGATATTTGTGCCAAGTACTAGTTCTGAGAGACAATGTTCTGAGGATGAAATGGAATCAAAAGAAGTTGTCATTGAAAAGTCATCTGATATGGTTGCGGATATGGTATTGATGAATACTTCTGAAATGGAAATGGTGAATGTTTCTGAAGTTGATATGGCAGACAGTTCTGAAGTGAATATGGCAGACAGTTCTGAAGAGGTTATGATGAATACATGTTCAGATTTTGTTACTTACACTGGAGGCAATCTGATCTCTGAATTTGAAGAAAGGATAATGAACAATATTTTGTTAAGGAGAATGCACAGTGTGTTAGTAAATGCTCTTAATGGTCAGAATGTTCACAGAAGTCTGAAAAGTGTAACTCCAATTGATATAATGGGTGAAGAGGATACCTCAGTTAAGTATTCAGAAAAGTTTGAAGAAGAATTTGAAAAGCATTACTTTAATGAATTGTCAATTTCTGAAGAGGAGTATGATAAGGTTGAAAACTACTTCTAGCCTTTGGAATATGTGTACAGAAGACCAATCATTATTCAAAGACTTGAAATGCCAATCTTAGAGGAACCACTTTGTGATTTTATTGTGGAACAAGATGATATTCCACTGGCCAGGAATTACTTCTGTGATATTTTTCCTGAAGATAACTATGAGCATCTCTACTGCAAATATAATGAATATGTTGAGGTGGAGCACTTCATTGATGGGTTTATGGATCAGAAAATGCAAATGGTCTACCTTGAAGCTTCCAACAGATTTAGAAAACCAGATGAAAGGCTGTTTGTGAAGAAAAGAATTGAAAAGGTTCTGGAGTTTCAAATAGAGGAGTTTTCTGATCTGAAATATGTGAGCATGGAAGTTCTGAAAGAAGATAATCTGAAAGTGAATATTACCAGTTTTGATTTCTACAGGTTATTCTTGGATGATCAGATCTTTTTAGTAAAGTTCTTTGCAAGTACTGAAGAGACATGGGTGGAGATTGAATGCAGAAGAATATTGGGAATCTATCAAAAATATGCACTTATATGATTTTCAGTTGGCAATTGAATCAGGAAAGGTCAAGTGTAATCTGATTTGTCCAATCAGAAAGCCAAGGTTTGGGATCTGTGTTCGTGGTTTTGTGAATGAAGGATTTGGAAATGAAGGCTTCATCTATCTTGTTTCAGATAAACCTATGTTCTTCATGTTGAATGATCTTATGAAATACAGTGATGCTACACTGCAATGGTTGTTGGAAGAAATGGAAGTAATTGCTAAAGATGACAAAACAATATTGAAGGAAAAGTGTATAAGGCATATAAAAGAAAGAATGGATCTCAGAACAAGGGTCAAAGAGTGCAGTGATTGGATGTTATCAGAAGAAAACCCAAAGAAACTCCTATACATTGACTTTGTATTTCCTTCTGAATATGAAGTTAATGGTGTATGTTCTGATGAAATTGATGAACCTGTTTCAGAATTATTGTCTACTCAAGAAGATGTTCAGATGCAAGAGACTTAATAAGTAGAAGATTTTGAAGCCAATACAGAGCAAATGCCAGTTGATTTGAACGTTTTATTTTTAGAGTATGAGCTGCCAAACTTCTTTGAACAAAGGGATGTTCAGTTTCTAAGTGTTTATCATGATAAGTCAGAAATTTCTCAGAGGTTTCGTGCTGAATTGATAAGATGTATGGGAAAACAAAAGTAGTCTGTATATTCTGAATTTTTGATCACTGGAATCAGAGAAATATGTGTTAAGAAATTCATGAAGAATGAGTACTATGGATTTGAGGTACTGAGAGAAGATGGAAAGGTGTACTACTTCACTGAAGTTGACTTTGGAAAGATCTTAGTATTTAACTTCTACAGTTTGTACTGACTTCTGGCAAATAAAGATACTAGCAAGTACAAGAAGGAAAAAGGAACATTAGTAGTTGTTAGGGATGCTATGTTCTATGCTCTGAGATGGTATGCTTACATAGATTTTCAAGTCACTTTGCATGTGCATAGACCATGTGTCTATCTTTCTAGACCAAATAATGATCACGAGCAGCTGAATGTTCTGAAGAAAGGACATGTTTGCAAACGGCCAGAATTGGGAATCATTTTGAATAATCATCGAAGTGAGAAGATCTTCTTCAGAGTTAGTGAAGTTGCTAAGTATTGCTCTGGTACACTCAGATTTATCAAAAACAGCTTGCAGAAAAAGATAGCAAGAGGAATCAGTGTTAAGGAGGCACAACAAATCATTGAAAAGATTGATAGAAGATTGTCACTAAGAAATGTAATTCTTCTGAAGATTGTGTTTGCCTTGAAAGAGCTCAACGTTGATCAATACTAGGTTGTTTGACAAAAGGGGGAGATTGTTAGATCTGAAGTTTGTCAAAAAACCTAAGTGTTGGAAATCTGATAAGAAGAATCAGAGTTCTGAGAGGGATAACTCAGAAGTTCTGAATGAAGTGAAGTGTCAAAGATGTCAAGTGTTTCTGATAAGAAGACTCAGAGTTCTGAGAAGAAGAACTCAGATGTTCTGAAGAAGATGAAAATGTCAATGTGCTCTAAGTGTATGTTCTGAGTATGCTTAATCAGAAGGATGTTCAGAAGTTCTGAACTAGTGGTTCAGAACTTATGTCAGACATTTTCAATCTTAGTTTGTTATTCATTAGAACACGTGTAATTGTTCTATTGGTTTGTCATGTTTATGTACTGTAGCTTTAGCTTTTCTTTATAGTATACATAGGAGTTAGCAACTGTAAGCTAACTAACTTTCGCAACTTTTGCAACACTTTCGTATTCAATCTTTGTAATCTTTGAGAGATTCTCTCTCTAGATCTGTAATATGTTCTTCAATGGATACAAGCATTTGGCATCAATTCTCTATTTCAATACTGTTTGATTGTGTTCTTATTGTTTAATTGATTGTAAGATCAATCCTGGTTTCTACACAAATCTTTATCACAAAGTTGTCCGATGCTAAAAAGATTGTGTCCTAGTCCTTTAACGTAGCTCACCTTCTTAATTGTTAGCTTGTCTTGTACAATGTCTCCAAATCCCTTAATTGGAGCAAAATGATTATTACCAAATCTTACTCAGCCGCAATCCTTTTCCATAAAACTTGACAACATATCTCTTTGGCTAGTCATATGCTTTGAACATCCAGAATCTAGATACCATAAATTATATTTCTGCAATCAACCAGATTAGACATTTTTAGGTACCCATTTGAAAATGGGTCCTTTTTGGTTAGTTGCTTGAGATACCTTTTTAGAAACTGGTGATCTATTTTTCTTTGAAGCACTGGTTTTATCAAAATCATTTGGAATATGATCGGAATTAAACCAACACATTGAAATTTAAAAACAGCTGTAAAAAATAAAAACTAATTTTTTTTAGAAATAAACATAAAAAATTGGATGGATCCGATCCGATCATCCATTAGATGTTGGATGGATCCAATCTGATCCAATAAATATCCAATGGATATCCAATGAGAATATCCAATGGATGGAATAGAACCGATCCAATCATCCATTGGATTGGAAAAATCCAATATCCAACCCAGCCAGTAGTCATCTTCGACAAACAGAGCTTCTACTGCCTCTTTCTGTTCAGCCAGTGCGAGCTTAGGGGCTGTTTACCAAAATTTTCATTGTCTTGTATGGATAAATGTGTCTGTCTGGTTAAATTTTTTTGCCTGGATAAATTGTTGTTATTGTTTACTTTTTTATCTGAATCAACAATCTGAATAGCAAAAATGATCGATTTACCCCTGAGTATGAATTATAAGCCGTTTTATATATTATGTTTATTGTATAAGCAACAAAAATCATACCAGGTCTAACAAACAGATTATTACGACCACAAGCAGAACAAAAACATTCTTCCTTTGAAAATTTCAACAACTGGTTGTTTGAATAACACTTGTAAGGAATTACAAGATGTCGTTTATCACTAGTACCAAATTGTTTCTTATTTGAAAAACTATTGTTTTTTACTTTCTAGTTGGTCGGTAAAGAATCCCTTTGCTTTACCCGCCATTCTTGCTTTCCATTCTTCTCATTCACAGAATTATCTGAAAAACCAGAAAATTTAGAGTCAGAAAGTTTAGAACAATGAAAAGTGATTTTCTTTGACTTTTTCTTCTTTCTTCTCTTTAAGGGTTGTTCAGAAATAGGCTTTTTCTTCGTATTTGAACACTCACCCTTACAGAAAGTACTAGAAGGTTTTTCATCTTTTATAACAAAGGCTTCATGGTCTGGAAGTGTCTTTGAAAAATCAACAAACCAGCCTTTCCTTTGAAAAATCAACTAACCGCAGGCTTTGATTTTTCTTTTGAAACAGGGGTGTTAGAGTCATTTTATTGTTGATTTAAAGTTCAATGGTTCAATTTGTAATAGTTTAATTTGAGCTTATTAGTGAACGGGCCGTGGGCTTGTTAACCACGGGCTCGCCATATATAATGCTAGCTTAGCTTAGAAAATCAAGCTAGTTGTCTCATTTGCTTTCCTTTACTTGCATTGTAATTCTCTCAATATTGAAAGCTTAATATAGATGACCAGTTGAAATCATTACAATCATTCCTTATTATTTTGATTTCATTAATCGTTGCACGGATCTGAGACTCTCAATTGGTATCAGAGCAGACAGACAGAATTGATTCAAAGCATTCCCATTGATTTATTGTAAGTCTTGACTTATTCTCGTCTGTATTCTTCTTGAAAAATCAAAATCTTGATTCTGATAAAATTGTTCAATTTGGTTCATTGGGTTGTGTTAGCATCATTGTCATTAGTGTTTCTGCAAATTTTCACATCCTAATTCGATCGTTTGTGTGGTTAATTAAGCAATTTAAGTTCAAAGTTTTTGGTTGTGTTCTTCACTAAAAATCAAATTTTTACCATTAAAACGAGTTCTTTTTGCTTCAAAATCGATTGGGTTAGTGTTATTTTTGTGTTTGGTATTGTTTCTAATCTTTCAGGAACATTTATCAGCAACCCTAATCGAGTTTCAATCGATTTGGAAAAGTCAGCCACAGAGTCCGGATAACACAGCCGCGGTTTCCGGACAAGTCTACACTGTCCGGACGATTGTGTTATTCCATCCGGGTTCATCTCCTTTCCGGGCAAGTCAAGCAATCCGGGTAAGTCCAACAATCCAGGTAAGTTCAGCATTCCGGGTGAGTCACTAAAACTCCATTCTTTCCGGGTAAATCAGTTCCGGAAACCCAAAGTTCCCGGTAACTAATCTTTCCGGATATTCAATCATCCGGTAAGTGATTTCATCCGGAAACTATGATCATCCGGTAAGCTTTTTGTTTAATATTCCTGTCCGGACACTTCTATTTTTCCGGTAACTTTTGTTATCCGGAAAGTTGACTCTGTCCGGACTCTCTTAGTTGTCCGGATACTTATGTGCTTGTTTGTTAAACTGCATTCAATTAATCTGATCCAGACACTTCCAGATCAGACCTCTTATTTTGATTCATATCCAGTAAGCTTAGTAGTAGTCATATCAATCGTAGAACCTGCGTTAGGATTCCACTCATAGTGCCTTGCGTTAGGTTTACACTTTGAATCAATCAACACGTCTGACGATCACTCTGTTGCAACCAAAGATGTCTATTTCGCGTGACGCTCTCGCAATCGGTACCGACTCCAAACCACCTTGTCTTTACCAAGGTGAGTATAGCCAGTGGCAAGACAGATTCATTCTCTTCATAGAGTCCAAGGACAACTACGAGTATATCAAGAGAGCTCTTGAAGATGGTCCAATCCCTTGGCCGATGAAGGACATAGAAGGAACCACAACTGCTGTAGCTCGTCGTGCAAAAAAGACTATCGCCGACTTGTCCGAAGATGAAAGAGGCATGATCGAAGGTGAAAAGCATGCAAAGAGATATCTTGTCCAAGCCCTTCCTAACCCGGTCTATACAGCTATCGACAGCTACAAATACACGGCAAAGGGCATGTGGGATCAAGTGGCCAGAATGATGCGTGGGAGCGATGTCAGAAATCAACTAAAGATCAACAGCGCGATAACCAAGTTCGATGGTTCCAAGCAGCGCACCGGCGAATCTCTCACACAGACCTATGAACGGTTCTGCTCACTTCTTAATGGACTGAACAAGAATAAGATCACTCGCTCCAACACAGAAAACGCGCTCAAATTTCTCAATAATCTGCTGCCGGAATGGAAGGTGTTTGCTTCTCATGTCAAGCACAACAACTTGATAAAGAACATCGGCATCAATGAACTCTATGAGACGCTTCTTCAAGACGAAGATGAAGTGAATGAGCTTCTGAGCGAGAAGAAGACTGAATCAAAGCCAGTTGCTGATCCTATTGCACTCATGTCCTCCAAGAAAGGGAAATCTTCGACCGGTCACTCAAAACGTGCTCAAAAGCAAAGTTCTTCCGAATCTGAAAAGGAAGACAGTGACTCTAATGATGAAGTATCTGACTTCAAGAAAGAGATAGCTCTACTTACAAAATCTTTCCAACAACAAAAGTACTATAAGAAGCCTTCGTCCAACAAGTATGAGGGAAAAGAAGAAAGCTACTCCACCTCCTCCAACAAGTATGAGGGAAAGAAGAAAGCTGATGAGCAAGGGAAGTCAGAGAAGAAAGAAAAGACTGAGAAATCATAAAGTTAGAAGAAGGATGAGCCAGTGACATGTTACAACTGCAGAAAGATCGGCCACTTTGCTAAAGATTGTATGAGGCATGTGGTAAAGAATTCTCACTACTACAACGCAAAACTCGCATTGGCTGAGCAGAAGGAAGCTGGAGAAGCTATGTTTGTGGAAAACGACTACTGGTTGAGTCGTTCTGATGATGAAAGCGATATTGATGGTGCAATTGCTTTCATGGGCTATCACTCTCCAGCTGATGAAGAGAAGACAAGCCAGGTATGTGAATCTTCCGAACAAGATTTCTTGAATAAAATGCATTCTCTTACCGACCAGGCAGATTCCTTTAAGGCCACCACTAAAGAACAAAAGATTGAGATTAGCTCACTAACGGAAAAGATATATGTTCAAACGCGAATAACAGAAAAATATAAGTCTGAAAATGCTATTTTAAAGGAAAAATGCAAAAATCTTTCAATAGCACCTAAAGACTTAAGGGCCAAATTATCTGATCTTCAGTCTCAGTTTGATCAGTGCATGAATGAGAAAGAAGAAATTGTTTATCAATGTTCCTCTCTTCAGATTCAACACAAGGGGTTAGTTGCCAAAATTCTTAATATTGAAACCAAACTCCACAAAAGGGGTCAAACTGATCAAACCATCTTTCAGAATAAACCCAAAGAGTTCATCTATTTTAACAAAGAGTGGAGAATCGGA
The DNA here is from genome assembly GCA_033807775.1 of Saussurea involucrata. Lineage (NCBI taxonomy): Eukaryota > Viridiplantae > Streptophyta > Magnoliopsida > Asterales > Asteraceae > Saussurea > Saussurea involucrata. The sequence continues at coordinate 27,702,529 of CM066324.1, forward strand.
TATGATAACCCACACTATTTGAAAAAGGGAAGATACCAAACTCCTACTTTGTATGATTTTGCATGTTTTAGGTTAGACAACGAGTATCCGGAATATGCCATTCAATGGACGGGTCCTCTTGAACCCGAAAAGGAAGAGGAAACCTAGGAATATAAGCGCGCACACAAACGAGGGATACAACTTCCGTTTTGTTATGAACCTTTGAACTATTCCTATCAAAAGAACAAAAAGTATCTCTCAAATGACTACTTCGACCCTTACAAGGTTGCTAAGCCCAAGGATTCCTCTAAAAAGGATGAGTACCAAGAACCCGCAACCAAGACTGAGACGGACAAGTTTAAACTCTATGTTCCCCCTCTCATCTTGGAAGCAAAGATAGTCGAGTTGAAGGGGTCACTCGAGAAAGAAAGGTCAAATTTTCAAACGGAAAAGCAAGCGTTAATTGAGAAACTTGAGAATTTACAACCTGTCAAAACCGAAGTTGTGTCTGATGAAGGACAGGAAATCCTTCAGGAAGAAATCACGAAACTCACATCAAAGTTGCCTGCTTTGGCAACAGATGCGATGAAAGAGTATGCTAAACATGGTCAGCTCCAAGAGCAAATTGACCAACTCAAATCTGAGAAGCAGATTTCACACGAATCTTCCACGAATTCATCGGAGACATCTTCGTGTAAAGCTTTTATTGGTAAAATATCTACCACATAAGACGGTAACGATTCTTAAGATGAGTGTGTTAAAAGGAATTTAAACTCTGATTTTTTCCTAGCTTCCGCACCGAATTCCCCAGAGCACACTAACAACGCGTGTTCCTCGCTTTCCTCACCTGATCCAAGTCCAGAAATTCCGGAGAAAGATTTTTCAGAATATATGAACTCTGAAGGCAATACTGTAAAGCCCGTGTTTCGCTACGTATAAATATTCTCCCTTTAAATCTTTCTCGTTGTTTAAATAATAAATATCTTTTTCATTGTTTTCCTTTCGGGTTTATAGTTTTAGTTATCGAGAGTTAGCACCGTTGACCATAAGTGTTAAATTTCTAGTAGGGGGTTTAGAGAGTGTTTGTGATTTGCCGAGGGACCAAAATTGCCAAAGGGCCAAAGTCGTGACATAGGGTCGGCCCATGCACGACCAAGCCCCATTTTTTTGTTTCCTTTTTGTTTGGATTGTTTCGGTTACGTGGGGAGCAAACGAGAAGAAGGAAAGTGATACGAAAAGAAACCCTACGGCTCCCTCCCTCACGATTCTCTCGACCGAGACTTCCCCCCCCCCCCCCCCCCATCGTCGGTTTCTTCGCCGCTGCCGGAAGACACAGCCACCGCCGCTAACGGCTGTCGGCGAGAAGAGAAGAGCGAGAGAGGAAGAAGGAGGAACGGCGATTTGTGGGTTGCTGCGTGTGTCGCCGTGTCGATCACGAGAAGTAAGTATATCCTCCCTCCCTTTTCTTTTCGTCGTCGAGCAACCCAAAAACCACCGCCACTGCCGCTTGCGGTCATGGCGGCTGTCGACGGTGTTGCCGCCGCCGTGCGCCACCAGATGGGTGGTGGCGTGGTGAGTTGTTAGGGATGGGCGGTCGAGCGTAGTTTAGATAGGGGCGAAGTAGGTTAAGTGGTCTTGCCGGAATCCGTTGGTATCTAACCACCGGAAAACCACCACGATCGCCGCCGCCGCCGGCGACCACCACTGCCGGAGGTGGCAGTGGGTGGTGCGCGCGTGAGCCCAGACTTTAGTAACCTAAAACTCTAATCCGTGACCCGATCGCGTAAACCCGAAACCCGAAAACCTTAGCCTTTAAGTTATCATTTTATGTGAATAAAAGGGTTCTGTCCAGTTCGTATTTCACCCGTAACTTTTCCGTCGTAGCTCGGATTGAGGCGAAACCGGTGGCCACGGCTCACATTCTGTGCCGGGCACACTTTTCGTGTTTTAGCGGAAGTCCGGTTCGGCCTCTAGCTAGGCTTAAAATGGCTGTTTTCGCAGCAGGTCTGAACGTGACAGTTTTGCGTTCCGTTTTTAGAAATATCATATTAAATTGTAGAAAAATCGTTAGAGCGCGTACGATATGTCCCTGGAACCCTAAGACATAGAACTAACAGATTATGGAATAATAATTCTGGGTTGATGAGTTTAAGAGGGGCTAAACAGGTCCCGAACAGACCGGTAAATCATAGAGTAAAAGTTGGATTTTTCGTGTGTAAGCTTATAGTTGTGACTTTGGGCTAGGACTTCGTTGTGACGTGTGATATCACTTTTTTAGGTGGAAAAAGGTGAGTTGGTGTTGGCCGACTCGTTTTGCTGTTGAGGACATCTACTTTGCTTTTGAGGTGAGTTCTCTCACTGTGTAGATAGGAATTGTATGCATGTTATGGTAGTTTGTATGTACTACTGTACTTGTGGTGTGAACTAGTTGTTTGTGGTGCGTAATATGTGCTTGGGTTAAATGCTTAGTATAAACGTGTTTTGCATTACATCTCGGTGGGACCGAGGACTCGGTGGGACCGAGGAAGTGGATAGAAATGTTGTGGGAACTCGGTGGGACGAGTGTGTTACATTACAACTCGGTGGGACCGAGGAAGTGGATAGAAATGTTGTGGGAACTCGGTGGGATGAGTGTGTTACATTACAACTCGGTGGGACCGAGGACTCGGTGGGACCGAGGAAGTGGATGGAAATGTTGTGTGAACTCGGTGGGACCGGGAACTCGGTGGGACCGAGGAGTTGGGTACATAATTACTTGTATGTGTTTACTTGCATTATGTAACTGTGGTGTTGTTGCTCATGTGCGAATAGGAGTGATGTGTATATAATTTCTACATGCGCATGTGATGGAATTCACTAAGCTTTGTGCTTACCCTTTCCTATAAATGTGGTTTCAGGTGCTAGTGGCTCCAAGGCGTGACGGGTACACACTGGCGTGCGTGAAGAGTTATTATGATTATGAGATTAGAATTATTATTTAAACGATTTAATTTCCGCTGTTTATTATTACCGAGGATATTTATTATTAAGTTTGCAAACGAAACGGTGTTGGATGTTTAATGAGGTTTTATTTATTAAAATGCTTATTTTTAAAAGTTAAAATTTATTGTAATTTTTGGGACGTTACAACTTGGTATCAGAGCACAACTTGAGTGAATCAAACACATCTCGGTGTGTTTGATCTCAAGTTGCGGCTATGAAATTCTTCTCTTAAAATTTTTGGAAAATAAAAGAAAGGAAAACCCGTTTGGGAAACGGTGATCGAGGGCGCAGTGTGTACAGTCAGCCGGAGCCAAAGGGAAAGGTACAGTACTTAGTGTATTTATCGCTTTCTAGATCATAGGGTATGCATGCTAGATTGCCTATGTGGTTTGCACTGTACTGTATGATGATTGCTTGCTAGTGGGAATTAATGCTAGTTATAATAGGTTGTTAAGCGAAGGCCCTATAGGTTGTATGCAGTAAGAATCACATAGCCTTAGAATATTTGATTTAGTTCTATTGCGCAGCTCTTGTTTGAGTCCAACCGTTCTAGGATAGAATCTTGTATTCAAATGTCTATTTGATTCACGCTGCATGCGACTGGGTATTCGCGAGGCAACTCGTTATGGCTAATAGGGATTCCGTTGTAGCAAGGGTAGTGGGATGAGATGAAATTCCTAGTGAGCTGGGAAGAGTGTTTACATATGAGTATGTATGTTAGATTGCTTTCTAGAACATAGGAGTATGTATGCTAGATTGCTTGATGCTTATTACACTGTACTGCATGTTTGTTGCTTGCTAATAGGAGTTTATGCTAACCTTGATAGGTTGTTAAGTGAATGCACTATAGGTTGTATGCGGTAGGAATCGAATAGCCTTAGAATGTTGGATTTAGTTCTATTGCGCAGCTCTTGTTTGAGTCCAACCGTTGTAGGATAGAATCTTATATTCGAATGTCTATCTGGTTTTACACTGTGTGCGACTGTGCATTCGCGAGGCGACTCGTCATGACTAGTGGGGATTTCGTCATAGCAAGGGTAGTGGAATTGGGTGAAATTCCTAGGGAGCTAGGAAGGGTGTTGTCATATGCTGGTACGGGCATATGGGATTAATTGTTGGCAAGGAACTGCTTGGGCTCTTCGGGACGGGACTCGAAACGAGTAAGGATAGGTGTGGAAGGTAGTAGTAGAGCTCCTACTATCTGAAGCACAGGATCCGTGCTCGAGTCGGGGAAAGTCACGAGGAATCCAATGAGTTGAGCGTGAGCGTTGTTAGTGTGAGTTATTATGTGCTAATAACTCGTTGTAATATCTACCCAGAATAGCCATCACAAGGAAGAACAACTATAGTAAACCTACTAGTACAAGTGTGTACTTGATTTGCTTTGATGGGATGATCGTTGGGGTAATGATGAAGGTTATAAATCAGTAGTCGTTGGAATAAAAGGACGATTCTAGTATTAATCACTTGGAGTGACGATAACGATATGTTTATTTCGGGCCAAGATGGATGATTGTGCTAGAATCATAGGTTTATAGAGCCGACTTTGATTTGAGGAAAAATCGTAGGGATTATTTGACGTAATTTCCCAACTTGCCTAAGAGGTTTAAATGTCCGGATGACGATTGTGGATCGGAGAGTTTTGGAGGGGTATGAGTCGAGACGTCGAATGCCGATTGAGTCATGCACAAAGTTTATTTTGAAAATAAATTGCATTAACTAATTCTTGTGTTTCCAATCCTTTTATGGATTGTGTTTTGGAATTCTGGGAAATGTTCAGCACACACACAAGATTTCGAATTATGGTTTTGAAAGTGCATGAAACCGTTTTATCACGGGAGTTGCAAACTTTGTTAGAATTTGTCTCATTTCGTTATTTTCCAACGGTTCTTTCGGGTAAGATGATATCCGTGTTTTGTGGTGTTTAAAATGTTGGGTTTGTGACTACGGCTTGTGACTTTAACATTGGAACTCCTCCACATATGTTAGAGTTGAGACGGAAAGTTACATTCCACGATGTCTGTATAAAACTATTTGAGTGATTTGGTTAAAATAAGTTTTGTTTTACGGCATGTTGAGTCGTGTGGGTTTAATTTCACGAGGTGCATATCTTATTTGTTTATGTGACCATTTGGGGAAATCTTGGAAATCAATTTAAAGAACCCCACCTTTTGAGATTTTATGAGGTTTTAGTCGATACTTGCAAATGATGGAAACGGATTGGTTTCTATCTTTAAGTTTGAAACTTGCACGAGACAGTTGTGTTTTAACAAAAATATATTTGTAAACCGTTTCATCGTTTTGTATGACTAGCTGACGCGCGTAAAAATTTGTTGGTGAACCCTGTGCCGCGACATTTTATGTTTAAAAAGAGAAATTTTGGGGTCAAATGTCGTGAGACTGATTTTGAAATTTTGTGCACACTTTTGTCGCACCCGGTGTAAGGTCGAGCGGCTACTTTAAGTACATGTCATGAGTCAATCCATACTAGAACCGTGACGGTTCATTTTTAAAGAAATTATTTATTTCGCCTTGCGTTTGGTGAGTAAACTGAGCTGCAATGGAATGATTTTCAACATGATTTTCATATATGGGACGAACGTGTCCATTTTTGCGTAACTACCGACCTGGTAATAGTAGTTTTATTGCATACGATTTTTTTGAGATGAAAAATCTTGACGTTGAAAATATTTTGTAAATGATTTTGTAAACCATTTGGGAAATGCGCTTTTAAGTGTTATGTGTCATTTTGAGAATTTAAAGGGTGTGAGTCCTTTTGGAAAACTCTTTTGTTTAACCCGTGTTGAGTTTGGGACTCATGTTGATTTTAGAGTATTGCTTGCTTAAACTTTATTTAAACGCGTTTTTGACCGACTTATGGGTCTAGCAAGCGTGGAGCATTTTGCTCGGTTTGACTTTGAGATAGTCATGGGTCAATTGCACGGTTTTTAATGGCTCGATGGGGAGTCTTGTTGATGGGTTGCTTTGTTGCACAGTTTTGCATTTATTGCACGTTAAGTAAATTACATGTTTGGGTGAGTGAGTCATTCCGGGATAGGCATGTTGTTGGTAGACTGTTTTGCATTGGATCCTTGGTCACGTCAGTCAGTCGTTGGTAATGGTCGGTTGGGTATCTCGGGGTGGGACCCCGGTATTCATGTGTTATGACCTTGGCTCTCCAGTAGGCACTGGGAGGATTTAGTCTTGGGCACTTACCTGGGAGGCAGTTCCGATGTGCTGGGCCTTGAGGCGTTACCTGGGAGGTAGACGTCAAGGTGTATCCTCGATACGGTGTAACATGGCTTCGTAGAGCGAGTGTGGAAGATACGTCAACGGTGGAAGGTTGGGTATCCACGCGTGTTGGTACTGTAGGCCGAATAGTATCGGTTAAGGGAATGATGCCCTTTGTAATTGAGAGAATGAATGCGCAGTAACCTTTTGAGGTAGGTGGTATATTTAGGTGCCGACTTGTGGGCTTGAGGCCAAACACCTTTAGTGTAATCGGAGAGCTGTAGCCGATTTTAAAATAATTATGGTGATAGTAGTAGTAATCCTGAAATGCTCACTTGTGATGAATGGTTATGGTGGAATGACCTTCGTGGGTGATTATAAATTTACTGGTTTGATGATTCATGTGAAATAAATTTTGGGAGCCTATTAGAACTCGTGGAAGTTAATCGACAATTAATGGTAGGAATGATCGGAATCGAGTATCCTGTAGGGTATACTGGTGAGCAACCTTAGAATGGTTAGAGCTTGAAATTTGAATAGAGATGTATGGAATATCTAAGGTTGGGAGACAACCGAAGTCGTTTAACTAGGAATGATTCCAATTGTGGGAGTGTTCTTTCGATCATAATTTCAGTGTTCTTGAAGGAGTTTTGTGGTAAGAAAAGTATTCGAGAAATTTTTAGGCGGTGTGAGAAATTTAGATTCCATATAGTGAAAGTCCAGTGGCAACACCGAAAGGATTCCGAGTGGACTCGGGAACCCGAGGCTGAGATGCGAGAAAATTACCCGGAGCTTTTTGCAGGCGTGGACTTCGAGGACGAAGTCTAATCCAAGCGGGGGAGAGTTGTAAAGCCCGTGTTTCGGTACGTATAAATATTCTCCCTTTAAATCTTTCTCGTTGTTTAAATAATAAATTTCTTTTTCATTGTTTTCCTTTCGGGTTTATAGTTTTAGTTATCGAGAGTTAGCACCGTTGACCATAAGTGTTAAATTTCTAGTAGGGGGTTTAGAGAGTGTTTGTGATTTGCTGAGGGACCAAAATTGCCAAAGGGCCAAAGTCGTGACATAGGGTCGGCCCATGCACGACCAAGCCCCATTTTTTTGTTTCCTTTTTGTTTGGATTGTTTCGGTTACGTGGGGAGCAAACGAGAAGAAGGAAAGTGATACGAAAAGAAACCCTACGGCTCCCTCCCTCACGATTCTCTCGACCGAGACTTTCCCCCCCCACCCCCCATCGTCGGTTTCTTCGCCGCTGCCGGAAGACACAGCCACCGCCGCTAACGGCTGCCGGCGAGAAGAGAAGAGCGAGAGAGGAAGAAGGAGGAACGGCGATTTGTGGGTTGCTGCGTGTGTCGCCGTGTCGATCACGAGAAGTAAGTATCTCCTCCCTCCCTTTTCTTTTCGTCGTCGAGCAACCCAAAAACCACCGCCACTGCCGCTTGCGGTCATGGCGGCTGTCGACGGTGTTTCCGCCGCCGTGCGCCACCAGATGGGTGGTGGCGTGGTGAGTTGTTAGGGATGGGCGGTCGAGCGTAGTTTAGATAGGGGCGAAGTAGGTTAAGTGGTCTTGCCGGAATCCGTTGGTATCTAACCACCGGAAAACCACCACGATCGCCGCCGCCGCCGCCGGCGACCACCACTGCCGGAGGTGGCAGTGGGTGGTGCGCGCGTGAGCCCAGACTTTAGTAACCTAAAACTCTAATCCGTGACCCGATCGCGTAAACCCGAAACCCGAAAACCTTAGCCTTTAAGTTATCATTTTATGTGAATAAAAGGGTTCTGTCCAGTTCGTATTTCACCCGTAACTTTTCCGTCGTAGCTCGGATTGAGGCGAAACCGGTGGCCACGGCTCACATTCTGTGCCGGGCACACTTTTCATGTTTTAGCGGAAGTCCGGTTCGGCCTCTAGCTAGGCTTAAAATGGCTGTTTTCGCAGCAGGTCTGAACGTGACAGTTTTGCGTTCCGTTTTTAGAAAATTCATATTAAATTGTAGAAAAATCGTTAGAGCGCGTACGATATGTCCCTGGAACCCTAAGACATAGAACTAACAGATTATGGAATAATAATTCTGGGTTGATGAGTTTAAGAGGGGCTAAACAGGTCCCGAACAGACCGGTAAATCTTAGAGTAAAAGTTGGATTTTTCGTGTGTAAGCTTATAGTTGTGACTTTGGGCTAGGACTTCGTTGTGACGTGTGATATCACTTTTTTAGGTGGAAAAAGGTGAATTGGTGTTGGCTGACTCGTTTTGCTGTTGAGGACATCTACTTTGCTTTTGAGGTGAGTTCTCTCACTGTGTAGATAGGAATTGTATGCATGTTATGGTAGTTTGTATGTACTACTGTACTTGTGGTGTGAACTAGTTGTTTGTGGTGCGTAATATGTGCTTGGGTTAAATGCTTAGTATAAACGTGTTTTGCATTACATCTCGGTGGGACCGAGGACTCGGTGGGACCGAGGAAGTGGATAGAAATGTTGTGGGAACTCGGTGGGACGAGTGTGTTACATTACAACTCGGTGGGACCGAGGACTCGGTGGGACCGAGGAAGTGGATAGAAATGTTGTGGGAACTCGGTGGGATGAGTGTGTTACATTACAACTCGGTGGGACCGAGGACTCGGTGGGACCGAGGAAGTGGATGGAAATGTTGTGTGAACTCGGTGGGACCGGGAACTCGGTGGGACCGAGGAGTTGGGTACATAATTACTTGTATGTGTTTACTTGCATTATGTAACTGTGGTGTTGTTGCTCATGTGCGAATAGGAGTGATGTGTATATAATTTCTACATGTGCATGTGATGGAATTCACTAAGCTTTGTGCTTACCCTTTCCTATAAATGTGGTTTCAGGTGCTAGTGGCTCCAAGGCGTGACGGGTACACACTGGCGTGCGTGAAGAGTTATTATGATTATGAGATTAGAATTATTATTTAAACGATTTAATTTCCGCTGTTTATTATTACCGAGGATATTTATTATTAAGTTTGCAAACGAAACGGTGTTGGATGTTTAATGAGGTTTTATTTATTAAAATGCTTATTTTTAAAAGTTAAAATTTATTGTAATTTTTGGGACGTTACAAATACTGACGGAGAGTTTGAGTCATTTCCTTTCGACAAACCTCTCCCAAGTCACACTGGTTTTTTGTCACTGGTAGTCAATCGTCCGGTCAATTTTCTGAAGGGGAGTAGTTCTAAAACAAAGGCCCTAGCTGTGATCAAGATTTCACAATCAAAACCAAAATCCACACCTGTTTCTAAAAGGCAGTCACAACCGAGGCAAGAGACCGAACAATTGCCTACCAAAACTCCTGTTCCATCAAAAGTCACTGACCGTTCTGTCCCTGTTGTTTCAGATAAGAATGGTCGCGCAATACAAGAAAAACCAAAGTGGCTGAACAAGGAACCTGTCAAGAAGGCAGCATCAAAGTCTTTCCCTACTGCTTCTAATTCTAGAATAAACAAAGACAATTGTGTTTGGAATAATTGGAATCGTTTTGAAGTTTCTTTTCCTATTAAACTTAATTCAGTTCATCAATTGATTCAATTATCACGTGATTGTTTATGTTGTTCTAGATGTGGTTGGAATGATTTTGATGAAATTAACTTAAATGATTGGTTTGGGTCATATCACATGTATACTCATAAACCCAAAATAAACCCCGTAATAATAAACAAGAAATACTATAAACAACGGGGTTTCCAATCTGAGGTTAAACCACAGCGGGAGGCCAAACCCATTGCAAGACGGGCTTCTCCTACTGAGGTTAAACCGGCACCTAAGAGGCAACCTGCTAAAAATAATGTTCCTCCTAAAGGTGTAAATTCTACACCTAAGAGGCAACCTGTGCCAAAACTAGTTCCCTCTAACGGTGTACACCCTGCACCTAAGGGGAAAGTTGTGTCAAAGCAAGTTCCTCCAAGAGGTGCCAAACCTAACCCTCCAGGACCCAAACAAAATTGGGTACCTAAAATCCGTTAACTCGATTTTGCAGCACGGTCATGTGTGGTACTTAGATTCTGGATGCTCCAAACACACGACCGGAAGTAGGGAGCTTCTCACGAACTACAAGCAAGAATATGGTGGAGACGTGAGATTTGGAAACGACCACAAAGCGTCGATCGTGGGCTACGGCGACATTGTTCAAGATAAGATCACGATTAAGAAGGTATCACACGTCGCAGGATTGGGACACAATCTGTTCAGCATCGGGCAATTCTGCAACAAAGATCTCGTGGTACGATTCAAAGCTAAACGGTGTAGAATCCTCAACGACGACGGAGAGGAGCTTCTGGTTGGAAAACGCAAGACCAACCTCTACACAATCGACCTCGCAACCCTCAAGACCGATAACCTTGTCTGCCTTATGTCAAAGGCCAATTCCCAATAAGCTTGGCTTTGGTATCGACGTCTTTTGCACCTCAACTTCCAAAGTATCAACAAACTGGTGCTGGGTGGACACGTGAAAGGCATGCCCATCTTCATTTCGTGAAGGATCTTTTCTGCGGGGCATGTGAAAAGGGAAAGATGAAGCGGGTGCCGCATCAACCGAAGGTAACTCCGAGCACGTCCAGTTCCCTCGAACTTATCCATATGGATTTGTGTGGACCGATGCGTGTTCAGAGTATCAACAAGCGCAAATATTTCCTGGTGATGGTGCATGACTTCTCGCGCTACACATGGGTCAAGTTCCTTTGCTCGAAAGACGAAACTCCGGAGCTGATCATCAATCATCTGAAGACCATCCAACTGAACAAGCAACAACAAGTTCAGACCATAAGGACCGACAACGGTACGGAGTTCAAGAATCAAACGGTGGACGACTATCTGACTTCAGTCGGCATTTCGCACACCTTCTCTGCCGCACGCACTCCTCAGCAAAACGGAGTGGTGGAACGTCGCAACCATACTCTCGTCGAAGCAGCTCGCACCATGCTTTCACAATCAAATCTGCCGCACTTTCTCTGGGCCAAAGCGGTGTCTACAGCTTGTTATACGCAAAACTGCTCCATCCTCAACAAGCGGTTCAACAAGACGCCGTACGAGATCATCAACAACCGTGTGCCGAACATCAAGTACTTTCATGCGTTCGGATGCACGTGCTACGTTCTGAATGACAAAGATGATCTCAGCAAATTCAACCCCAAGGCAGACGAAGGAGCCTTCATCGGATACTCCATGCAGGCTCAAGCGTATCGCGTTTACATCAAACGGAATAAATCCGTTGTCGAAAGTGTAAACGTGACATTTGATGAAGCCGCAGATTTGGCTTCTGAACAAAGCAGTTCAGAACCCGGTTTAACTGGCATGTGAGCTTCCGACCTTCAAACGTCGGGATCTACACTATCGACAGTAAATCCGAATAATGCATCTTCATCGAATGCTAACTCTTCTGATTTAGATTTATTGTTCAACTTCTTTTATGATGACATCTTTAATGTTTCCCCTACTGTTTCAGCACAACCTCGACTTGAGGCCGCTCGTATTGAGGACTCGTCGAACCTATCCGGTCCGCCGCCTTCCACCAGAAACTCACCAGCGACATCCCCCTGCTCACTCTGAGCACTCACAACATGTAACTAGGGCCACAAATCCTGAACATGAACAAGGAGATTCTGTTAATTTCACTCCGACCACGCACCTGAAATTCTTCATCGAAAATGACCACTTCGAGAACTCATTACCTCTAAAACCAAACAACCACTACCTTGTGCCATCAAGAACAGCCTTTGGAGCTGAACATGCCATTTTACTAAACATTCTTTAAAACCACCCATTGAACACCCTTCTCACCAAAAGCGTCATCTGCATCCCTGCCAGATACCTGAACCAGTTCTGGCAGAGTTGTTATTATGATGCAAAATCAAGGGAGATAAGAGGTTACATCTCCAAACCTGATAGATCCGAGAACATAGAGCTTAAATTTAATCGAACAATGTTATCCCTGGAATACAATCTGCCCACAAGATGGCTTTTAGGGATTAAGGAGTACGAAGAGATCCCCTCTGACCGCGAGCTCTGTGACTTCACAGAGATGTTGGGATACAACACCCACCTGAACAAAAGGAATGACTTCAGACGAAACCGATTCCCGCCTCTGTGGAATACCCTATTCTCGATCCTCAACATGTGCCTCACAGGCAAAGTAGGAAGTCCTGATCAATCCTCACACCAAATCCTGACCATAATGTACGGGGTTTATTATGACCTACCCCTTGACTTTGCAGCTCTGATGATGCAAGAGCTTGTAAACACGATTGACCACCGAATATCCACACATAAGGACAAGGGCCCTAACGTTCAATATCTGCCTGCCCTACAGTTCCAGAGGACTATCGGAGTCATTCTTGAACCCCTGCTACTCCTCAACAAATAGCCAATGGAAGGGCCAATAGTCAAAACTTACCCCATGACTAGAATGGCAACCACAAAACACGCAGAGGGGTATGCGATCTGCAGACCTCTGACAACCAAACTTCTCATCTATGCCTCTGATGAACAACTTAGGTTAGATTACATACGAGATCACACGACTCCAGAACCGATACCTGTGACACCCCCGCGTTTAGGAGTCCCCCTAGGAACCATAGTGGTAGAAAGGATGAGCCCAGAAGAGCACGCAGAAGCCGTGGCCAAACATGAGCAAAAACTGGCCAAGATCAAACTACAGAGGAAAAAGATAATCTCTTCCGTATCCACAACAAAGGCTGCCACTCCCCCTAAACAGAAAAAGGCTCCCAGAGCAAAGAATCCTTCAGAGGGCACCTCTGCTAGCACTTCACATATTTCACAACCTCCACCAGAAACGGTCGTAGCATCCTTTACACCCCTCCTCCTAAAGAGAAAAAGAAATGTAAGACTAATTCTTCAGAGGAGGGAGCCCCCAAGCCCAAGAAGAAAAAGACGCAAAAACCCAAGACTCCTCTGCAAACCATCGCAGAGGAAGTCATAGCTGAAGAAGCAGCCACTTAACAACCTCTGCCATCTCCAACTCCAATCCATTATGCAGAGGAGACTGACTTCTCTGCTTTCATCCAAAGGCCTGACATTGCTGAATCTCTAGACACCTCTACATGGATTGCAGAAGCCCTTCCAGAATTCAACCCTGAAGAAGCCCAACAGGATTCTCCTATGCCAGAGGTTGATCCTGACATAGAGGCGCATGGTGACCAATTCCCCTCTCCTCCGAGCTACGATCCAGAACTAAAGAACATGAAGGAGATGCTGGATACAGAGGATACTTGGTTGGAGATACAATCCAAGCCAACTGCCCCAATCTCAGAAACTCTCCCACAATGGACCACCACAAACCCATCAATTATTATCTCAAAGGTGGATTCTGAGATGGAGGCAAGTGAAAAAACCCCAGAGGGTATTCAGGCCGCTACCCTAGAAGGACTCCTACACCCAGATCTACAAACACTACAAGGCTCCCACCCCTGCTACGACTCGCTACATCAAACTACAGAGGGAGAAATAGACGTAGAAGGTCCTAGGGTAGAAACAGTGTTAGGATGCTTGACAGAGGGAGAAGCTCAAAAAGATTCCGCAGAACGTAAAGGCACACAACCCCAACCAACTCCCAGTGCAACCCACATCTCTGACACCGCTAGTTTAGTAGCAGAAGGTGTCATTGAACAAGAGCAGCACAGCTCGATCCTAACCCAAACAAACCGGGCAGAGGTACCTCTTTCCACTTATGTGCCACTGATAACCGGGGAAACCATTCCAAGGGAGTCCTCTCCAAAGGAATTACCTTTAGTTCGTGATCATTCGCCCCGGATCACATCTGAAGTCCCCGCAGAGGAATTTTTTTCCTCTGCTACACGCACACACTTAGGACTGATCGGCTCTTCAGAGGAGCCTAGAGAGCACAAAGACGAAGGGACTCTAGACAAGTCCCCAAGTACACTTAAGGATACTCTTGTACCCACCTCTGGAGTGGATCAGGACAATGTGCTTAACAGAACCTCTATAGAGTATAAGGCTCCAGAAACCTCGAGGATTAGAGAGAAGTCCTTCCGTCATCAACATTACAACGGGTATGAAAGAAGGCGTCCAAGGAACACGGACATACTCTAGGGAAGAATGTGTTCCCCCAGAGGCTACCACTGGCTCATATGTCGCAAGGGATGAGTTCCAAACCCTTGTGACCACTATGACCAGATATTTGAGGGAGTTGAAAAGTTCCTTTGATACTTTTGCAGAGACCTCTACAAGGGCAATCACATATCTGACCACCAAAGTGGACAACCTGTCCACAGAGGTGAAAATTGTCATGACGAAAATGAGAACTGTTGTAACCTCTGCAACCACAACACCCGCCTCAACCTCTGCTCTATAAGTTTTACTTGCCAGTCTTTCCTAACAACTTAAGAAGGCCAAAAAGGCACAAACGAATCTCCCACAACCCTCTGCCACGGCCATCACTACCGAAGACCTTCAGAAAGAACTTGATAAAGTCCAGGAGCATACTCTCGATCAAACGAAGGCTCTGAAGCCTATGGACTATATCACTAGAGCCCAACTGACAGAACTGGGTCAAGGAGTGTTGAACGAAATGACCGACTTCATCAAAGCCTTCACTACCGTAACCAATTACGTTAAAGAATTTCAGGCAAGTGTAGGCAAACTTCGGTTCAATTCAGAGGCAGAGGTCGCTTACCTTCTTGGAATCTGCGATGACTTGTGCGCCAAAATGCTTACCGTAGGTGCCTCCCAACCCAAAGAGCCAAAGACTACATGTAGAGCAGAAGGTACTAAGGATAAGGGTCAGGATGACTCTAATGATGATTCTAATGGATCATCAGTTCATCCTGAGGGGGAGAAACAGAGGAAAAAAAAGAGCAACTACCAGAGGTTTACCAACTCCACCTCCTCTCAACGAAGAACCTATAACCCAAATACCTTCAACCACTGAAAATCAACAACAACAACAACAAACCACAAAGGAAATACCCACCTCTGTGGAAACAACTCAACAAAAGGAGAACACACCTTCACCCAAGCTAAAGACGGCCTCAGAGCATGTCCAAATCCTTACATCTTCTGAAGAGGAACTACCAACCCCAACACCAAAACCAACTGGAGAAACCGAACTACCATCCCCGACACCAGAAGAGCCCAAAACCAAACCCATAACCAAAACAATAGCTCAAAAACCAAGGAAGTATCTAAGCAAAACCCCAACCAAACCCACCTCACCAACCAAGCCCTCTAAGAAACCAACAGAGGCACCTCCATCAGCAAAGACCTCAGAAGCTCAACAGATAAAACCAACAGAGGCAACCCAAACCTTAAAGGCAGAACATTCTAATGCAAAAGACAAGCGAAAAGGGATAGTGACAGAGGAACCTAAACAGAAAAAGCCAAAGTATCAACCCACAGAGAAACTGATGAAAAGCGCCTTCGACGCCTTTGTCACCCCGAAACCTGAAGAAGAAGTTTGGGCCTTCAAAGTTGCCCCTCTGTCAACCAAACCTATTCTAGACCCAAAGGCGAAGCCATCAGAGGATCGATGGCCAAACTTATCAGTGACATGGAAGCTCTGCGCAGGACCATGCCTCCACTCATTGCACCTCCACGACAAATGGAAGAGGTGGTGTACAAGTTCTAACA
This sequence comes from Saussurea involucrata, assembly GCA_033807775.1. Lineage (NCBI taxonomy): Eukaryota > Viridiplantae > Streptophyta > Magnoliopsida > Asterales > Asteraceae > Saussurea > Saussurea involucrata. The sequence goes on from CM066324.1 coordinate 27,718,338, forward strand.
CAGCAGAGCCATCAATGACCCTCTGCCAAAACTCTGCCTCCTGATCTTCTTAAAGAACTGAAAGAAGACTTCTACAGAACAAAAGCCAAACCTGTTAAACAAGTCTTCTCTAATTCAAAGATCACAAAGGTCGTATACTGCAAGCTCTCTAGCACCTGAGGCACGGAGATACACTACAACATCTATCACGTAAAAAGGGCCGACGGAACCGAGACAAAATTCTCAGATGCTGATCTGAGGAACCTGAGCCTTATGACCTGCCCGAACTTCTGAGCTGGGCTAGACAAACCTACAACACAAGGCTCGAAGTACAGAAGGCGTATCGTGTGATCAAAAAGACAATGCGCGAAAAGCTTCTACTATATAGTCTTACAGATTTCCAAGTGGGACTCGACCTTGGAGTAGAGAGACTAAATCTTCCGCCACCAGAAGATGACTGCCCATCCTCTGCCAGACCCAACTCCATCATCACTTTCCCAAGGATTGGGTACGTCTATCAAGATCCTGCTGGGAAGTCAAGACTATTTCAAGAGATTGAATGTCAGAAGTATGCTACAAGCACTCTGATGGAGTTCAGAACTAATCTCTTGGAGCACAGAGGAACGGAGTTCATGGATCAAGCACTCGCCAAAAGATTAATAGAGGTCATTGACTTAGTTATAAGCTTCAGAAACCTCTACATCTAGATGTACCACGAACTCAAAGATGGAGGACTTGACAACAGAAGAATCAATGATTTCCCACATGCCAGAGTCTGATATCTTCAACATTCCTCTGCTTACTTACTTTTCATACTTTGCAATGTAATTGAATGTAAATGCCTCTGGCACATCCTTATATAAAACGAAAACATTCTACAGAGGTCAAATACCTTTTGTCGTGTTCTTAGCTTAGAAAACCATGCACTCTTTAAATTTCTTATTTTTCAATACTTAGGGGGAGATTTTTAGCTCCAACTTCAATGTATAAAGAAGTATTGAAAAATAGTCTAAATGTAAAGACATTGACAGTGCCTCTGCCAAGACACCGCGTGAAAATTCAGCAGAAGACATTCTCAGAGGACAAGGCCACAGAGCCTCTGTAAAGTATGACAGAGCCTCTGTGGTATTGAAGACTTGGAAGACCAAATATTATCTGAAGATCAAGACAAAGACACTCGTGCTTCTCACGTGCCTCTGCTGTACGAAGATCCTGAAGATCGTTCGTACAAGGCGTGCCCTGCCAAATCCACGTGTCAACCTCTAATGGGTTACTGCCTTAGCAAAAAACGACGCACTACATTAACGTTGTACCTGTTGCAGATCCACAATGTTTTCTTTATACCCTCAGTACTTCTTGTCTAAAGCTTATCCCCTGTAGAATTGTATAAATAGAAGGCTCATGTTGAGCTCTTCTATTAACTTTGGCACAACACACACACACCTGTTAGAGCAGAATATTATTCATACCCTTGGTGTTCTTGGTGTTCTTGATTAATCAATACAAAATGAATCTTTGAGATAAACTTGTGTTATTACTGTTTCACGTATTTGATTCTGTGTGTTTTTCTACCTAGAATATCTCCTTAGTTCGTTAAAAACGCTTCCACATACTCATCTGTTTGAACTAATAGATATTAATATCATTGTTGAGAAATTTTGGGATCAACAGCTCTCTACTTTGCCAGTGAGGCATCTGTTGAGTATGGAGAATAAGGTGTTCCACAGAGGTAGGAGGCGATTTTTTCTGAACTCGTTTCTTTTGTTCAGTTTGGTGTTGTAGCCTAGCATCTCTGCGAAATCGCAGAGCTCTCTATCAGATGGGATCTTTGCATACTCCTTAATCCCCAAAAGCCCTCTTGTGGGCAGGTTGAACTCCAGAGATAACATGGTTCGGTTAAACTTAAGGTCTATGTTTTCAGACTTATCAAGTTTTCAGATATAGCCTCGGATTTCCCTAGCTTCTGCGTCATAGTAGCAGGTCTGCCAGAACTGGTTCAGGTACCTGGCAGGGATGCAAGTGGTGTTCTTTGTGAGCCGCATGTTCAGAGGGTGGTTGTAGAAACCAGGATTCAATCTTACAATGTAATTGTCTAACAAGAACACAATCAAATAGTAAAATGATAAAGAATTGGATCCAAAAGCTTTGTATTCATTAAAGAGCAGATTACAGATCTAGAGAGAGAGTCTCTCAAAGATTACAAAGTGAATACAAAAGCTATTCAAAAGTTATGCGAAATTTAGTTAGCTTACAGTTGCTAACTTCTATATATATTGTAAAGAAAAGCTAAAGCTACAGTACATATACATGACAAACCAATAGAACAATTACACGTGTTCTAAAGACATAAGTTCTGAACAACATGTTCATAACTTCTAAACATCCTTCTGATTAATCACTTCAGAACATACACTTGAGTACTTGGACATTTTCATCTTCATATTCATAACTTCTGAGTCTCCTACTCAGAACTCTGAGCCTTCTGTTCAGATATCAATACTTAAGTTTTTGACAAAACTTTAGATCTAACAATATACTCCTTTTTGTCAAACAACCCTGACTTCATCAACACTTTCATATTTCAAAGCAGATACAATCTTTAGAAGAATTATATTTCTCAGTGCTAATCTTCTATCAATCTTTTTGATAATTTCTTGTGTCTCTTTGACTTGAGATCCTCTGGCAAGCTTTTTCTGCAAACTGTGTTTCATGAATCTGAGAGTTCTGGAGCAATACTTGGCAACTTCACTAACTCTAAAAAAATCTTTTCACTTCTTTTATTTTTCAGGAAGACTCCCAATTCTGGCCATTTAGTAATGTTTCCAGTCTTCAGAACCTTTAGTTGCTCATGATCATTGTTTGGTCTTGAAAGATAAACATATGGTCTGTGCACATGTAGAGCAACTTGGAAATCAGTATAAGCATACCACCTCAGATGTAGAACATTGCTTCCTTTATAGTTGCCAAAGCTCCTCTTTCATTCTTGTACTTACTTGACTCTTTGTTCTCAAAAAGACAATATAGCCGATAGAAATCAAATGCAGAGATCTTTCCAAAGTCAACTTCTATAAAGTAGTACACTTTTCCATCTTCTCTCAGAACTTCAAATCCGTAATACTCATTCTTCAAAAATTTCTTAACACAAATTTCTCTGATTCCTGTGATCATGAACTCAGAGTATACAGACTGTTTATTCTTTCCCAAGCACCTCACCAATTCACCACGAAATCTCTGAGAAAATTCTGACATGTCATGATGCACACTCAGAAACTGTACTTCCCTTGGTTGAAAGTAATTTGGCAAATCAAATTCTAAAAACATATCATTTAAATCAACAGGAATTTCCTCTGTATTTGTTTCAGACATTTAAACTTGTTCAGCATCTTTCATCTGAACATCTTCTTGTGCAGATGATACTTCTAGAATAGACTCTTCAACATCATCAGAGTAAACACCATTGACTTCATATTCAGAAGGAAATACAAAATCAATGTGTAATAGTTTCTTTGGATTTTCTTCTGATAGCATACAATCACTACACTCTTTGATTCTTGTATAAAGATCCAACCTTTCTTTTATATGCCTTATACACTTATCCCTCAATATTGCTTTCTCACCTTCAGCAATTACTTACATCTCTTCCAATAACCATTGTAGAGTAGCATCATTGTATTTAACAAGATCATTCAGTTTGAAATACATTGGTTTACCAGAAGCTATGTAGAAGAAACCTTCATTTTATATTCCTTTATTTACAAACCCACGAACACAGCTTTCATGCTTTGGCTTTCTGTTTGAACAACTCAGATTGCATTTATCTTTTCTAGATTCAATGGCCAGCTGAAAATCATATATATGCATATTTCTGACATAGATGCCCAATATCCTTCTGCATTCAATTTCCACCCATGTTTCTTCAGTACTTGCAAAGAACTTCACAAGAAAGATTTGATCATCTAGAAATAATCTGTGAAAGTCAAAGCTGGTCAGATTCACTTTTAAATTTCCTTCCTTCAAAACTTTCATACTAACATACTTCAGTCCATCAAACTCTTCTATTTGAAATTCTTACACCTTCTCAATTCTTTTCTGAACAAGTAACCTTTCATCTGTTTTTCTGAATTTGTTGGAAGCCTCAGCATAGATTATTTGTACTTTATCATCCATAAACCCATCAATAAAATTCTCAACATCAACAAATTCATCTTCTTTGCAATAAAGATGCTCATAATTTTCTTCTGGAAAGATGTCACAAAAGTAATTCCTGACAAGTGGAGTATCACTTTGTTCCACAATGAAATCACATAGAGGTTCCTCCAATACTGGCAATTCAAGTCTTGGAATAACAATTGGTCTTCTGTACACATATTCCAGAGGCAGGAAATAATTTTCAACTCTATCATACTCTCCATCATGAACTGTCAACTCATCCAGAAAATGCAATTCAAATTCATCTTGAAACTTAACTGAATATCCAACTGGGTGATCTTCTTCTCCCATCATATCAATGAGCTTCACCATTCTGATACATCTGTGAACATTCTGAGCATTAAGAGCATTTACCAACACACTGTGCATTCTCCTTAACATAATATTGTTCATCCTCCTTTCTTCAAACTCAGAGATAAGATCACCTCCAATCTAAGGAATAATATATGAACATGTAGTCACTCTATCCATTTCAAAAGTTTCTTCCATGTTCACTTCAGAAGTATCCACCATAGATGTATCTGCCATAACCATTTCAGAACCAATGACCATATCAGCTTCAGAAGAATTCATCATCTCCAATTCAGTACTTTCCAGAACCATAACAGCACCTAACTCAGAAGATTTTTCAAATACCACATCTTCTTATTCCATTTCCTCAGAATTTAGACTTCCTGAACTTGTAGTTGGAACAACTATTAACTCAGTACTTTGCTTCTGCGTGAGTCTTTTGTCACGACAAGCTTTAAATTTAGATTCTTATGAATACACATTACAATAAATGACTTTCGCAAGATATATGATTGTTGAGCCACTACTAAGCCTCCGATAACTTACGCCCCGCGGACTACCTCAGAGGTGGTATGATGGCCACATGAGTAGAACATTATTACCAGATAAAGTGCACCCCTACTCGTCAGTTTAAGGTGGGTTTGTCAAACCAAATAGCGCTATCCACAAATATCACCGGCTCGTTATGAGTTAATAAGTAGTGTACCTATTGGGGACTTAACATTTTTATTATCACTCAACATATCTTGGTCACTTATGTAAAGTTGTACATTCATTTTTACTCATGTCTTAATTCGCAAATATCCACAATTTTACTATCATGAATCATTTAGCATTTTAAAATCATAACATGCTTTTCACCCCAAACATTTAAACAAGTAAAACGGGGCTGTGAAAACTCACCTTTAAGCGTAGACGCGTAGTAGTGCAAGCTTGATTACTTAATGCTTTACGGGTCTCCTATAAAGTCAAATAAGCTCTATAAGTCCTTCATATCTAATCAAGGTTAAACTTAACTAATTTAGTCCACCTCTTGTGAAATGCCTTTGTTTAGTATTTAATTTGAAATAAAGAGTTTAACATTGTCCCAATGTTTTAATCATGTATATATATAGGGTTATAATAATAAAATCCCATACTTTTTCAAAATGCTTAATCTGGCAGAAACTTTGTACTTCAAAAATGGCTATTGAAAAACACTTTCTGGAATGACAAATTTACTCATTTTTTTATATGTAGTACTATACTGAGTTCAGGCTATATTGACCAAATTTTATAAATTTTGAAGGTGTTTAAGGGGTCCAAATAATTTTTATTAACTTGTGTCATACAGGGCTTAAAACAGATTGCACCCTTCTGTGAAAATCAGACCTTTGGAAGGTCAAAACTTAATATTTTTTCAGAGTTCTTGCATGTTTTGGAAACCTAACACATAAAGGTATCTTATGAAAAAAGATTCACAATTGTTTGATAACTTTTGAGTGAGTTATGGACGAATGAAGTTGCATGTACCAATCTGTCAATCTTGGACAGCTTGACACACTTGACTTGTAAAAATCGTTTGAGTGACCAAAACACCATATATTTTTATGAAACCAATTGCATGTGAAACCTAACTCATATAAGGATCTTCCAGAAGAAAAATGAAGAACTTTTATGCATCCTACAGAAAGTTACATGCAAAACAAAGTGACACAACAATCTGACAGATCATCTGCTGCACACAAAATTTGTTCTAAAGAGTTGAAGGTCTAAATCTCAATGTGTTCTTATGAGACCAGTTGGGTTTGAACCCTAACTCATTAAACATTACTACAGAAGAAAAATGAGGAATTTTGGACATGATATGACCCAGATATGGTCGTCCCAAGTACATGCAACCAATCTGCCAGATTCTGGAATTTAAAGATTCTCAATAAAACCCATTTTTTTGGCACTTTAACATCCATAGATGTGGATTCCTTTGCTAAAGATTCAATCCCCACATCATATGACATGTTTTTAAAAGAAAATACTCAGAAGTTAAAATCAAATGTGCATGCAAAGTCCAAAATATCCAGATTCTTATACAAGAACAAAACCCACATTTTTGATGATTTTGCTCATTTTTCTCAAGTTCATGATGGAAGTTCATAGATTTTCACCACATTATGGACATTTCTCATGTCCTTGGTGTTTTATCTCCCTTCTAGAACAAGAAAAAGGGTTCATCCATTTGGATGAATTAAAAGTGTAGAACAAAGTAGGAAAAATGGCATAAAAAGGTGCCAAAAAGTATGAAATATCACAAGTTTGGAGTTCTTACCTTAGGAGGATAATGCAAGTACTTCAAGTTCTTTAGGATTTCGTTTTTGGAGGCTTGTAAGGGCTGAAAGTTTCTGGAGTTTGAAGGTTAAAATGATGGAGGTGATGGAGAGAACAAGTAACTTCAAGAGAGAGAGAGAAAGAAGATGGATGGTTTTTTTTTTGAGAGTTTGAAATGAAAGAAGAAAAACACTGTTGGAGGGTAAGAGGGAGGAGGGGAGGCCGGCCCCCCTTCATGGGCCCCCAACCCTTGATGAATTTTTTTTTTATAAAACAAATAAGCCCAAAATCATTTTATTGTAAAAATCACTTTTATCTAGCACTTTAATTGCAAAACAAGCTTCTAAAATACCTTCTTGTTTTATTTTTAAATCTTATAAAAAGGAAAGTTTAAGTATAAAGTAAAACCCTATATTTTATATAGGTTATATGTTATTTAAGGTATTTGGCATTTCACAAGGTGTTCCGGTTAGTTTTGGGTCAAAACCGGGTCTTTTAAGCAACTACCGGGAATTTTAGCGATTTTTTCGCTTTAATATTTTCTGGATGAGTCCTATTAGGGTATACTCCCTCTATTAATATAAGTGCGGGTTTAACAGATGCTAATGCTAACCTGGAAGTTTCGATTTTTGCCGAATGTTACAGTTTTCCCCCGATAGAGAAATTTCGTCCCGAAATTTAATGACTGGCATTCTCAATTGGTTCCTTCGCGAACATCTGAGGATATTTACTCTTCATAAAATCCTCTCGTCTTAACCGCTTAACATTCCAACGAACTCTTCATAAAATCCTCCGTGCCTTGCATTCCAACGAACTTTTACGATCGGGATCTTGCTACGTCTTAACCGCTTAACATCTCCGTCAAGTATTTCCACGAGTTCCTCTACGAAACGTAACTGCTCGCTTACTTGAATATCTTTCAACGGTAGGACCAACGATTCATCCGATAAGCATTTCTTCAAGTTCGACACGTGGAATGTGTCGTGAATGGCGCTTAACTCTTGTGGTAGCTTGAGTCTATAAGCGACCGGTCCAATCCTTTCCAGTATCTCAAATGGACCGATGTATCTTGGACTCAACTTGCCTCTCTTCCCAAATCGTACCAAACCTTTCCATGGCGATACTTTGAGTAGTACCCTATCGCCCACCTGAAATTCCAATGGCTTCCTGCGATTATCTGCATAACTCTTCTGACGAGTCCTGGCTACTTTAAGTCTTTCTTGTATGGTTACGATCTTGTCCGTAGTCTCCTGAATTATGTCGGGTCTTAACAGTTGTCTGTCTCCGACCTCCAACCAACTGAGTGGGGATCTACACTTGCGTCCATACAAGGCTTCGTACGGCGCGCACTTCAAGCTGGTATGGTAGCTATTGTTGTAGGAGAATTCGACTAGCGGTAAATGAGTATCCCAATTTCCACCAAAATCCATCACACAGGCCCGCAACATGTCTTCTAGTGTTTGAATAGTTCTTTCTGTCTGACCGTCCGTCTGCGGGTGGTAGGCAGTGCTCAAATCCAAACGCGTGCCCAATGCTTTCTGAACTGATCGCCAAAAGCGTGACGTAAAACGACTATCCCTGTCCGAGATTATTGCAGTAGGTACTCCATGACGCATAACGATCTCGTTGATGTAAATCTGAGCAAGCTTTTCCACCTTGAAGTCTTCCCGAATAGGCAGAAAATGTGCAGATTTCGTAAGCCGATCCACAATAACCCAGATTGAATCATGCCCTTTTCCGGTTCTGGGTAGCTTAGTTATGAAATCCATGCTTATCTGTTCCCATTTCCATTCGGGAATCTCAGGTTGCTGAAGAAGACCGGATGGTTTCTGATGTTCAGCCTTAACCATTGCACAAGTTTTGCACGTGCTTACATACAAAGCAACATCTTTCTTCATTCCTGGCCACCAGTAGTATTCTTTCAGGTCCTTGTACATCTTATCGGCACCGGGGTGAATTGAATATCTTGATTTATGGGCTTCATCCAAGATGATTGATCGTAGTCTGACAACCTTAGGTACCCAAACTCTATTTCGGAAGTACCGCACCCCGTCTGGTTGTGTTTCAAATTCCTTTTCCAGATGATGTAGAGTTTCGTTTTTTTAATTCTCCTCTTTTAATGCCTCTTCTTGAGCTTCGAGGATTTGATCCTTAAGACTCGTCCGGACCATTGCTCCCATAGCTCTTGCCCTCGATGGCTTCACCCTTTCTTTTCGACTTAAAGCATCAGCTACAACATTAGCCTTGCCTGGATGGTACTTTATCTCGCAATCATAGTCGCTAAGCAGTTCAACCCATCTCCGTTGTCTCATATTCAGCATTTTCTGATCAAAAATGTGCTGTAAGCTCTTGTGGTCGGTAAAGACGGTACATTTAGTGCCGTAGAGATAGTGTCTCCAAATCTTGAGTGCGAACACTACAGCTCCTAGTTCCAAATCATGGGTGGTATAATTCTTTTCGTGAACTTTAAGTTGCCTTGATGCGTAGGCAATAACCTTGTCTTTTTGCATTAGCACACACCCCAATCCTTGGTGTGAGGCATCGCAGTAAACCACAAAGTTGTCAACTCCCTCTGGTAAAGCTAAGATCGGTGCATTGCATAACTTATGCTTAAGCGTCTGAAAGGCTTCCTCTTGTTTTTCTCCCCAATCGAACTTCTTATCCTTCTGGGTTAATGCCGTCAATGGTTGCGCAATCTTGGAGAAATTTGCAATGAAACGCCGATAGTAACCCGCTAAACCGAGAAACGAACGAATTTCAGTCGGAGTCTTTGGGGCTTCCCACTTCTTGATGGCTTCTATCTTGGCCGGATCGACATGAATTCCATCTTCATTAACTACATGTCCAAGAAATTGCACTTCACGAATCCAAAATTCGCATTTGGACAGTTTAGCATACAGCTTCTGGTCTCTGAGCAGTTCTAGTATTAGCTTTAAATGTTGCTCATGCTCCTTCTTGCTCTGTGAATAAATCAATATATCATCTATGAACACAATTACGAATTTGTCCAAGTACGGTCGACATACTCTGTTCATTAGATCCATAAAGACTGCTGGAGCGTTTGTCAGACCAAAAGGCATGACTAGGAACTCATAATGTCCATATCGAGTCCTAAACGCTGTTTTCGGAATATCCTCCTCACGAACTCTCATTTGATGGTATCCGGACCGAAGATCGATCTTTGAAAAGTAAGTAGCGCCTTGAAGTTGGTCGAACAGGTCATCGATTCGAGGAAGAGGATATCGGTTCTTGATGGTCAGCTTGTTGAGTTCTCTGTAGTCGATACACATTCGAAAAGAACCATCTTTCTTTTTAACGAATAAAACTGGAGCTCCCCAGGGTGAAGAGCTGGGTCTGATGAATCCCTTATTGAGTAGCTCCTTAAGTTGTTCTGACAACTCCTGCATTTCTGAAGGTGCTAACCGGTAAGGTGATTTCGCCACGGGTGCCGCTCCTGGAATTAAGTCGATATGAAATTTCACTTGTCTTGGTGGCGGTAATCCAGGTAATTCATCTGGGAATACTTCGGGAAAATCTCGTACTATCGGAAAGTCTTGAATATTCTTCTCCTTGATCTCCTTATCCACCACGTGTGTCAAAAACGCAACACAATCTCTCCGCAAATATTTTCGCATCTTCATACTCGACACTAATTTAAATTTCCTCCCCGAGCTTTCTCCCTGTATTTCCAGCATTCTTCCTTCGGTTTGAGGTATTCGGACGATCTTTTCGGAGCAAACGATCTCAGCGCGATTCTTCGATAACCAATCCATACCTACGACTATATCGAAGCTTCCTAATTTGATTGGGATTAAATCTATGCTAAAATCGTTTTCTGCCAGTTTTAGGGTACAATTCTTAATTACATCTCTGGCCCTAACTTCCCGTCCATTAGCAAATTCTATAACGTAAGCTTCTTTCAACTTTTGAGGTTCCAAGTTAATTTTCGGCCTAAACTCTAGTGATACAAAGCTCCTATCCGCTCCAGAATCAAATAGTACGGTTGCATAGTGATTATTCAAGAGAAACGTACCTGTGACTACATCTGGGTTTCGTCTTGCTTCATCTGCTCCAATTTCAAACACTCGACCTCGAGCCTGGCCTCCTTGGTTCCCTTGATTAGCTGGCCGTGCTTGATTAACGTTTGGTCCTCGGTTCAGTTTCGGGCACATGTTCCGAAGATGATCTGGGCTTCCGCACTCGTGACATGTTCGTCTTCCTCCACTTCTGCAATCCTTAGCGAAATGGCCTCCCTTATTGCATTTGAGACAAATAATACATCTCCCACCATGGTGGTTATTGCACTTATCACACTTGGGATAGGTTCCCTTGCCTTTCTCCACCATCTGAGTCTGAACCCCAAAGTTTCCCATCACCTTCTGGTTCTTACCAAACTTCCCTCCAGATTGCTTTTTCGAGGGTTCTTCCATCTTTCTCTTACCTTTGGCATTGTCGCTCGTGAATGTTCCTGACCGAATGGCATTGTTGGTGAGCTTAGTTGCTAGGTTCACTGCATCTTGGAGTGTTGTTGGTTCTGCCGAGGTAACATTCCCACGAATTTCAGGAGATAAACCCCAGATGTATCTTTCGATTCGGTTCTCCTCGGGCGTTACTAGATGTGGCACTAACTTTGCTAGCTCATGGAAACGGGCGGTGTAGGCGTCTATGTTCTTCCCTACCATTTCATGATGCCATAGTTCCGCTTCCAACTTCTGGATCTCACTTCTCGGGCAATACTCTCCCTTGAGTAGCTTTTTGAACTCTTCCCACGTAAGGTTGTAAGCAGCTTCTCGTCCACGGGTTTGCACTTGTGTTTTCCACCAGGTCAATGCTCGGCCTTGCAGCAGACAAGCAGCAAACTCTACCTTATTCCCTTCAGTACACTTGCTGATATGGAGAACGGATTCCATACCCTCAATCCATGTCAGTAATCCAACAGCTCCCTCAGTTCCATGGAATTCCTTTGGGTTGCAGCCCCTGAAAGTCTTGTATGTGCATTCCCGATTTCCGGCCGTTCCCGCATTGTTTGGATTAGCATTCAGTCCAGCTGCTACTTGGCTGACAATGTTCGGAAGTGCAACCATAATTTGCTCAGCCACTAGCCGTGCGACTTCAGGATCCTCTCTTCTTGGGGGCATAGTCCTACAGTTATGGTCTTAATTAAGGATTTAGTCGCATGGTCACCAATTCTGTTACTTGGTTACACTTCCTACTTGTTATGTTAATCCAAGTTATGATACTACTTCATGCATGCTATCATTATTATTAACACATATTGTCATAATAACATACCACGATTTCATAATCATGCATTAAAGTAGTTGAGATATATAAACATTAACCAAGCATTTCATTTATAAGCCGTACATATTCAATTCCCCAAAAGAAACAGTTAACAAAACATGCAATGTTTGAAATTAAACGGCCAAATGTCCCAAAAATATGAGTTTAAGTTTAAATAAATCCCAAAAGTTCCACCATAATTGGTCTTCTAGTGCATCATCATCCAAATCAGCATCCCTATCATCAACACCAGTGCTCCTATCACCCACATTAAGTACATATACAGGGTCCTCATTGTCAGGATCGATTCTTAACAAGAATTAAACTTCTTAGAAACAGAATTTAGAGAATCTTGCGGAATAGAACTCTAAATCAATAAAGAACAATCAATAGAAATTCAATAAACTGTATATAGATCAAACCGTTATTACTCACAAGTTTTACACCAAACCTCAATCTTGTTGAACAGGCTCAACAAGACGATTTCTACTTCTCTAGAAATAGGATCTAAGACCTTGAGGTTAATTCACTCTTGAATATCGAATTCTGTATGCTAACTATCTTCTATTTTTCTCATGATTTTTTAATAGCTATCTATCAATACTATTTATACAAAAGTAATTACAAGATAACCATAAAAAGTAACTTGATCTTCTGAATCTTCGTTAAGCATATCTTGATCAATTCCTTCTTTGTCTCCAAAAGTATCGCATACCAACTTTATCAACTCAGCAGTATTAATGATGATTTGACTCAGCAGCATTAACAACCTTCAGCAGTATTAATCTTCACAGTCTTCAAGCAGTAGTAACTCAGCTCAGCAGTACTAACCATGTCTAGCAGTAGTAACTTGGACTAGCAGCACTAACTTCAACTAGCAGCAGTAACTCTGCCCAGCAGTAGTAACGAAGAACTGGCAGTAGTAATGAAGACTTAGCAGTACTAACCATCCTTAGCATATCTTCAGTTCCCAACAATCTCCCCCTAACTTGACTTTTAGGAAAAGAAGTCAAGTTCTTCAGATGATGCTTCCAAAACTTAGTCATCATGTACACACAGATTAGGACTTAGGCCTAGACTCTGATTGAGAATCCTCTTTACCAAGAATCTACCCATTGCTGAATCCTTGTTGCAGGTCAGCTTAGTGTGTAGCATTCCCTGCAGCCTCTTCATGCTGTGATTGTATATTTCATCTACAAGATAGTATTCATGAGTTGCAGAGTCAAGGGAGATGACATATACTCCACAGTTTTCATAGAGCATCCAGTTGGTAATGACTTGAAACTGTGTGTTTAACCTATGCTGAACTGCTTCAGGTTTGAACATTTGGCACAAGAATTCAAGTACCATTTTAGAAATTGACATCCCTGGCTCAGTCAGCATGTTTCCATATATCTTCATCCCAACTTTGAACATCTCTTCTAAGTCTGATCTTGAGCAAGTTCTGACAATTTTTCCCCAAGTAGAAAATACTTCAAATTTTCCATCAGCTCTTTTTATCCTAATGAACTCCTTTCTACCATCTTTCAAAGTGTCCCAAAAGATGATTTCAGGAGCCTTAGATGATATTGGTTCAGCCTGAAGTGGAATTGGGTTAGATTCAACACTAGTAATGTACAAGTCACATTGGGCATCCGTTTGTGATTGCACATTGCCTGATTTCCCTGATGGAGTTGCCACTTCTTCTTCAGCAACTTTTCCATCAGATTTCACTGTTTCCTCCTGGGCCTTTTCTGCAGATGACTCCACCCTTGGTTTCTTTTCATTTTTCTTCTTTGTAGTTATGGGCTGGGTTCTTGGTCTTTTCTTGGACATCATCTTGGTTCTTTTAAGAGTTTTGACAGCCTCAGGAGTTGGTTCAGCTGCTTTAAGTTTTTCAGCAGCAATAACCATTTCTGCTGCTATGGCTGTTACTGCTTCTCTTAGTACCTGTAGTGATGCTGCTTCAATACAGTTCTTTACAATCCAGTAAATTTCTTCATCTATTTCAGCTTGAGTTGTAGTTACTGCTTCCTTCTCAGTTTCTGCTGCTTTGACTGTTTGTCCATCAGCAGCATTAACTGTTTCTGCTGCTTGTTCAACCTCAGCAGCATTAACAGTTTCTGCTGCTGTGGTTTCTGCTGCTGTGGTTTCTGCTGCTTTAGTTTCTGCTGCTTTAACACACTCTTCCCCCTTTTCTGTCTCACTGGTCTCCCCCTTAACCTGTGCATAGTCCATTTCCATATCAGTCTCTATGTGAGTAGTCTCCCCCTCAATTTGTGGACCCTTCAGTGTCAGTTCTGCTTCTGACTCTGACTCCCCCTTTTTGGGAGCATCATCAGTTGAGGTTCTCCTTCTTAGCACAAACCTTGCCTTTTTCCTTTTGTTCAGCAACTTGGTGACCATCTTTTTGAGCTTCTCAATTTGAGACTGTTGGTAGGTGACCACAGTCTTAAGTTGCTCAATCTCTTTCTTTTGTGCCATGACATCCAAGTTGATATTCCCTAAGGTTTCCATCAATTCCTCATAGTTATATCTATCCTCACCTTGTTTAGAAGTATTAACCTTCGTTAAAGGATCCTTGGAAGTTTCAGCAGAAGCCTTCTGCCTAGCAGAAGCACTATCTGCCCCCTTGGTTTCTTGGCACCTGGGTCCTCCTAATGATTTCTCATTTAGAGTTGCCATGGGGAAGGTCTTATTTATGTTACCACTGTCCTTCTCTGTGCTAGCAGAAGTAGTGGCAGCCTTAGCACCCATATGGTCATCCTTCTCCTTAGAGACCACCTTCTTGAGGTTGGGAGACACCCCTGTGGTTTCCCTGTTGATATTCTCAATTGGAGAATGCTCCAATTGAGGGCTTAAAGGCGTTGGGCTTTGAGTAGGTACAACAAGGGAAGGAGCCTTGTGCACCTTTCTTCTTTGAAACCTTTTGGTGATTGTGGGAGTGGGCTGTTCAAGAATGGACTGTGGGATGTCTTTTGAGATGGAAGGGTGGGATTGGTCATCAGTGGGTTGATCTAATGAGGGCCTTGATCCTGATGCCATACCTTCAGAGGGGTGGGACACAACCATCATTGTAGAGAACAATGGTGTGTCAACTCCTTCCGAGTCCCTAGGAAGCCTTTTCATATTTGAAAAAACCTTCCCTTTAGGGGATTTGGGTACATATACCTCAGTGAACTGAGGTAAGTCCATCAACTCCTTGTTAAGAACTTCTTGCACAAACCTTGGATACATGAAAAAGGTCTTTTTGGATTCCAAGTTTGATACAAGATCAGTAAAGATCATTGCTGAGAAATTGTACTTTCTGGCAGTGGATAAGCAGACCAAGGCATATGCAATGGGACTGCTGAACTCACTCCATCCAGTAGTTTTCTTGGAAATACAGTGCATCAGGGTATGAACAAGAAATCTCCATTGGTTGAAAAATTTAGACTTGTAGAATTTAAAAACACCAATGGGACCTTCATACCCCATTCTTTGTAAAGTAGAAAAGAGTTCTTCATTGGGAATAGAAGTTATACCTGAAGCATCATTCAGCTGAAGGGAGATGCGAATAACCTCTTCAGTGACTTTCAAGGGTTTATCACAAACCCTTGTTCGAATGGTCTTCTGCCCTTCTTCAACACTAACAGTGGCATTCTCCCAAAATTGTTTCTGATGTTCGATATAGATTGTTGGGCTCACCGTGAGTGCATAGGAAATGTGCGAGGATTTGAGAAAATCGACTATATCGTGGAATCCCGCAGCTTGTTTCGGCTTCTGAAGCATGGCTATTTCATTGTGCTCATCCACGAACTCCATGATGCCTGAGGATTCTTGAAAGAAAAGCACAGAGATTCTGGAGAGTCTAGGTTAGAACGAGAGAGAAGAAGTAAATGCGAAGAGTCGTTATGAACATGGGCGGGCAAACAGGGGTATTTATATGCCCTAGATTATCAGAAGCAGTATTAACTACCTCGCAGTAGTAACCACCGAGCAGTATTAACTGCCAAGCAGTATTAACTGCCAAGCAGTATTAACTACCTAGCAGTATTAACTACCGAGCAGTATTAACTACCGAGCAGTATTAACTACCGAGCAGTATTAACTGCCAAGCAGTATTAACTGCCAAGCAGTATTAACTACCTAGCAGTATTAACTACCTAGCAGTATTAACTACCGAGCAGTATTAACTACCGAGCAGTATTAACTACCGAGCAGTATTAACTGCCAAGCAGTATTAACTGCCAAGCAGTATTAAATGCACTAGCAGTATTAACTACTGAGCAGTATTAACTACTGAGCAGTATTAACGACCAAGCAGTATTAACTACACTAGCAGTATTAACTGTACTAGCAGTATTAACCGCTGAGCAGTATTAACCACTGAGCAGTAGTAACTGCACAAGCAGTAGTAACTACTAGAACACAGACAGTAGTAACTTCTGTACTGGCAGTAGTAACCACACTTACACTTTTCTTTACTTGGTAATCTGAGGAAAACAGAGGATCCGGAGAAAGAAAGTTAGTAGCACCAAATATATGAAGAAATATAGGTATAAAAACAGAAAGTCAAGAATTTATTCTAGGTTGATCATGCCCACACTTGTTACCAAAAAGGTGAATCTACCCACATCAAAAGCTTTTGTGAATAGATCAGCAAACTGGTCATTTGTATGAACTTTAGCAACCTGAATTAATTTCTTTTCATTGCAATCTCTTATAAAGTGATACCTTATCTCTATATGCTTTGTTTTTGAGTGTTTGACTGGATTATTAACAATGCTAATAGCACTGTTGTTATCAATGAAGATTGGTGTGTGAAGAAAAGTTACCCCATAGTCCAACATCTGATTCTGAATCCATAGAACCTGAGAGCAGCAGCTTGCAGCAGCTATGTACTCAGCTTCTGTGGTAGATAAGGACACTGTGGTTTGTTTCTTACACTGCCAAGATACTAGTCTTGTACCCAAAAACTGACATCCACCTGAAGTAGACTTCCTATCCATGTTGGCTCCTCCCAAATCACTATCTGAATATGCAAGCAAGTCAAAAGAGGATTCATGAGGATACCAGAGACCTAATCTAGGTTGCCCTTTTAAGTATCTGAATATTCTCTTGACAGCATGAAGGTGTGATTGCTTAGGAGAAACCTGAAATCTGGCACAAACACAGACTGAAAACATAATGTCAGGTCTAGAGGCTGTGAGATACATGAGAGATCCAATCATTGATCTGTAATGATGGACATCCACATCCTCCCCCTCAAGATCTGCAGTGATCTGTTTATGTGTTTCCATTGGAGTGCTTGCTGACTTTGAGTCTGATAAACCAAACTTGTCCAGGATGTCTTTCACATACTTGGATTGGCTAATAAAAATTCCATCTTTCCTCTGTTTTACCTGAAGCCCAAGAAAGAATGTAAGTTCTCCCATGGAGCTCATCTTGAAGCTTTTGTGCATCAATTCTTCAAACTCTTTACACATTTGATCATTGGTGGATCCAAAGATGATATCATCCACATAGATTTGAACAAGTAAAGTACCTCTCTTTCTCCTCTTGATGAACAGGGTCTTGTCAATGACTCCTCTTTCAAAGTCATTTATCAAGAGATAGGTAGACAAAGTGTCATACCATGCTCTTGGGGCCTGATGCAAACCATAGAGAGCCTTCTTCAGCTTGTATACTCTGTCAGGGTGCAATGGATTCTCAAATCCAGGGGGTTGACAGACATATACTTCTTCCTCAATGCTTCCATACAGAAATGCACTTTTGACATCCATTTGGTACACTTTGAACTTCATGTATGAGGCATAGGCTAGAAATAACCTGATTGCTTCAATCCTTGCCACAGGAGCAAAGACTTCCTCATAATCTATTCCTTCTTCCTGAGTGTACCCTTGTGCAACCAGTCTAGCTTTGTTTCTGATTACAATCCCTCTGTCATCCTTCTTGTTTCTGAAAATCCACTTGGTGCCAATTGCTCTTTGACCTTTTGGAAGGTCTACCAAGTCCCAAACATCCTGTAATTTGAACTGTAGCAGCTCCTCTTGCATTGCCTCTATCCAGCTTGGGTCTTTCATGGCATCATAAGCCTTTTTGGGCTCAATCTGGGACAGAAAGCAAGTAAGAACAGTGTTAACTGTATTTTGCTGCTCTTGCAACTCTTGGAGTCTGCTTTGCTTTCTAGTCATCATGGGAGATGCAATATCTCCAATTACCAACTCAGGAGGATGATTTTTCTGAGTTCTTGTTTGATGACCAGCTTCCTCTTGTAAGTCCTCATCCAGATTAGACTCATTTAATTCTGGATTTGTTTCTGCTTCTTCAGTCACCTCAGATTCTCGGGAATTTGAACCTGAAGACTGATTTTCCTCTGCTCTCCTCTCTTCTTCATTCTGAATAGGTTCAGTCTCCTCATGGTGTTCACAGAATTCCACAGGATCAATGGAAGGGATTGGAAATATCACAGATTGAATTCTGTGTTCTGATGATGGTGTATCCCTTTGTCCTGCATATACATCACCACTGAAACCCAAAGAATTAGTGAGTGAATCAATGTCAAATAGCCAATTAGGACCTGAACCAATAGGATTTGGTGTGTTCTCATTGCATTTGACATTGTCACTTTCTTCAATTATTCTAGAAGAGGTATTAAAGACTCTGTAGGCCTTACTTTGAGATGAATACCCAACAAGAAAACCATCATCTGCTTTGCTATCAAACTTTCCTAAGTGAGATTTGGTATTGAGAATAGTACAAGGACATCCAAATGGCTTGAAAAATCCAATATATGGTTTCCTTTTATGGAAAAGCTCATAAGGTGTCTTGTTTTTAGGCTTTACAACTAAAACTCTGTTTTG
The DNA here is from genome assembly GCA_033807775.1 of Saussurea involucrata. Lineage (NCBI taxonomy): Eukaryota > Viridiplantae > Streptophyta > Magnoliopsida > Asterales > Asteraceae > Saussurea > Saussurea involucrata. The sequence goes on from CM066324.1 coordinate 27,737,228, forward strand.
AACATAGCAGGCAGTATTAACTGCTTCTGCCCAAAAAGTAATTGGTAACTTTGAGTCAGCTAACAGAGATCTAGCAGCCTCAATCAGTGTCCTATTCCTTCTCTCAGCAACACCATTTTGTTGTGGAGTCCTAGGAGCACTGTATTGTCTCTCAATTCCTTTTTCTTCACAAAAGGTGTTTAGATCAGAATTTTTAAACTCAGTACCATTATCTGATCTAATGACTTTCACTCTTTGATTTGATTGGTTTTCAATTTTGAGAATGAAAGATTTGATCAGTCCACTTGTCTCATCTTTAGTTCTCAGAAAATATACCCAAGTAAATCTAGAATAATCATCAACAATAACTAAGCAGTATGATTTCTTGCCAATACTCATCACATTGGTAGGACCAAACAGATCCATATGTAACAGTTGAAGAGGATTTGATATAGTGTTTATCTCTTTGGACTTATGAGAAGTTTTGTGTTGTTTGCCTTTGAGACAAGCAACACAATGATCATCACATGAATATACTTTGGATGGCAGACCCCTTACAAGGTTATTCTTAACAAGTTTATTTATTGTTTTAAAGTTCATGTGACACATCCTTCTGTGCCATAGTGATGATTCATCTAAAGAAGCTTTTGAAACTAAACAATTTAGAGATGAATCAGATGAAACACTTTCCAAATCCAAACAATAAACATTATCCTTCCTTGGAGTTCTCAGAAGTATCATGTTTTCATCAACCACTTTGTATCCAGGAGCAAGGATAATACATTCAGAGTCTGTAAACAATATACTATGCTTCTTGTCACAAACCTGTGATACACTTAACAGGTTGTATCTCAATTGTTCAACATAGTATACATCTTCAAAGGTCATCTTACCCTTTGAAACATCACCCTTACCACTTATCTTTCCACCAGCAGGATTATCCCCAAATGCAACATGTCCTCCATCAACCTTTTTGAAATTTTTGAGGCAGGACATGTTACCTGTCATGTGCCTGGAGCAACCACTATCAACATGCCAAATACTCTTCCCCTTGAGCTGTTGGTTGCCCTGCACATCAAGATAAATCAGTTAGTTTTATTTGGAACCCAAGCCGAAGTGGTCTTGGGTCTCCCTTGCTCATCAAAATACTTACACTTGGTTTTGATGAGATTTTTAACTTTTGGTACTGCTGTGCTGGAATACTTTGTCAAAATTATTGGTGTAGCAGCACTTGCAGCAGTACTAATAGTGCTAGCAGTACTAACAGTGCTAGCAGTATTAACCTCAGAAGTACTAACAAAGGTAGCAGTATTAACCGAGTTAACACTTCTAGAAGCAGTATTAACAGAGTTAATACTGCTAGAAGCAGTATTAACAGAGTTAATACTGCTAGCAGCAGTACTATCTGAAGAAGAAGCACTAAAAGTATTAGCAGCACTAACATTGGACTGAATACTAGCAGTATTAACACTGCTAGCAGCACTAACTTTGGAATGATTACTAGCAGTATTAATATTGCTAGCAGTACTAACTTTGGAATGATTACTAGCAGTATTAATATTGCTAGCAGCACTAACTTTTGAAGCAGTACTAGCAGTGTTAGCAGTACTAACACTGCTAGCAGCAGTATTGTTTGTAGTGCTTTTTGGAACCCACATGTTATCACATTCCTTTTCAGTTGTTTTCTTTATGTGGTTTTTGGGTTTATCTTGTTTCTTTGCCACATTTTTCTTTGCAGATTTTTTATATCCACCATTCCTTCTGTAACCACCAGGTTTTTGAAACGATCTTTGAGCATTAAACCTTTGGTTAATAGGATTGAAATAACAGTGTTTGGCTAAGTGATTTAGCTTACCACAGATGAAACAAGGTTTTGGCCTGTTGATTCTGTTCAGGTCAACTCCTTGTCTCATAGCCCACTGGTTATTCCAGTTCCTCTGATTTCCCCTCTGATTATCATGTTTTTGGGGCTTGTTCTTTTTGAATTTCCTGCAGGAACACTGTTTACAAGTATTTGAGTTCACAACTTTGGGCTGTGTGTAATGAACTTCCTTTTTCTCTTCAGTCCTTTTGATCTCTGTGTTCTTGACACATGGACTCTCACATTCCTCATCAGAGTCTACTTTGTCAGTCTCATCCTCAACAACTATTTCTTTTTCACAAGGATCTATATCAATCTTTAATTCAGGTTCCTTACTATCCTTGGTCTCTAACAAATCAGACTTAGGAGGTATGTAGTTGTTATTGTAGGGTGGAGGTGTGGCATTGTACCCTATCCCTACTTTCATCTTGTCATGGATTTGTGCTTTAATGATGGTGTCCATGGTTTTAGAAGCACAGGTAAACTTTTCAACATCAAGTTTAACCTTTTTAAGCTCTTCCTTTAACTTTTCATTCTCCTCCCCAGATACTTTCAGCTTAATCTCATACTCATTCTTCTCCCACTTCCAATAGTTAGTATCATAGTGGTGTTGAAGTTCATTAGCTTGAAAAGCTCTAATCTGTTCCTCAAACCTTTCTACAATCCTAACATAATCTTTCACATCTTTCTCTAGCCTCTTAAGGTCATCACACATACCCTGGTTGTGATCCCTATATCTTTTAACAGCATCAATGCAAGCTTGAGAACAGAGTTTAGATTGTACCTCAGTGGGGATATCAGACACTTCTGCCATAAGAGCTTGATTCTGACAGGCTTCTTCAGCTTGATCACTCCAATCAAATCCCATTCCTTGTTGAGAAACAAGGGCTTGAGAGGAGCTTCTGTTTTGGTTTCCATTTGGAGTCTGTGATCCTCCACTTCTGCATTCTCTGGCAAAGTGTCCCATCTTGTGACACTTATAGCATTCAACCTTTGACTTGTCAAAGCCTGCACCATCTTCTCTTCTTTGGGAAAAGTTGTTTCTCCCAGTCCTTTTGATGAATTTCTTCACCCTCATTGATAGCATAGCCATCTGCCACTTGATGTCCATCTCTTCCAGATCATCAGCATTGATCTGCTCTAAATCATCATTGATTAGAGAAGAGTGGACATGACTAGAAAAGAATGCTTCTAGTACAGAATCTGTGGTCTTCTCATGATTGGTTCCACTAGCAGAATTAACAGAACCTGCAGTATTAACAGAATCAGGATTAGCAGCAGTATCAGAGGATGAAGATAATAAAGCAGCATTATAAACAAATCCTGATGGCCTTTTCTTGGCTTCAACTTCAGCCTCAAATACTCTGAGATCATTGTAGAGGTCATCTAGCTCTTTGTCCTCCAATTGGTCATTCTGTCTGAATGAGACAGTGTACATGGTCCATTCTTCTCCCAATGATCTAAGGAACTTTCTGTTGACATCATCAGCATCCATGTGTACACCCACAGTTGCTAATTCTCCAATTAACTTGTTAAATCTGTCAAAAGTTTGAGTCATAGACTCATTCTTTGCAGACATAAAGTTTTCATATTGTTGCCTGAGAATAGCCTTTTGATTTCTCTTTGTGCTCTTTGTTCCAGTAAATCTTTTCTCCAGAGCATTCCACAGCATCTGTGCATCTGTGCAGTGTTGGAATTGATGTTGGTACTCATTAGGAATAGCCAAAAGCAGAGTGCTTAAGGCCTTCATCTCTGTTTGTCTTACTTTCTTTTCAGCATCTGTCTTGGGAGGAGGTCTCTTTCCATCTGCTCCAATCTTTCCTTCATTACATGGGCCATTTTCTATAATGTCCCATATTGCATAATCAGTAAGAAGAATGTACTGCTTGATTCTTAGTTTCCACATGTCAAATTCATTGGGTTTGAGCATGGGAACCTTTGAAACAAGAGTACTGTGAGAATCCATTGAGTTGTCCATAATTTCTAAGATACCAACGCTCTGATACCACTTGTCAGGATCGATTCTTAACAAGAATTAAACTTCTTAGAAACAGAATTTAGAGAATCTTGCGGAATAGAACTCTAAATCAATAAAGAACAATCAATAGAAATTCAATAAACTGTATATAGATCAAACCGTTATTACTCACAAGTTTTACACCAAACCTCAATCTTGTTGAACAGGCTCAACAAGACGATTTCTACTTCTCTAGAAATAGGATCTAAGACCTTGAGGTTAATTCACTCTTGAATATCGAATTCTGTATGCTAACTATCTTCTATTTTTCTCATGATTTTTTAATAGCTATCTATCAATACTATTTATACAAAAGTAATTACAAGATAACCATAAAAAGTAACTTGATCTTCTGAATCTTCGTTAAGCATATCTTGATCAATTCCTTCTTTGTCTCCAAAAGTATCGCATACCAACTTTATCAACTCAGCAGTATTAATGATGATTTGACTCAGCAGCATTAACAACCTTCAGCAGTATTAATCTTCACAGTCTTCAAGCAGTAGTAACTCAGCTCAGCAGTACTAACCATGTCTAGCAGTAGTAACTTGGACTAGCAGCACTAACTTCAACTAGCAGCAGTAACTCTGCCCAGCAGTAGTAACGAAGAACTGGCAGTAGTAATGAAGACTTAGCAGTACTAACCATCCTTAGCATATCTTCAGTTCCCAACACTCATCTCCCTCCTAGTGGCATCAACTACCTCCATGGTTCTATCGGAGACCTCATTATGTGCATTTAAGACCCCCATTATTGCATTCAGGTGTTCATGCTGTATGTCCAATCTCTCCTTATGATGTTGCACATCCTGCGATATAAATAGGACCCACTGGCTCTCCTGCGTGGTCATGCCGGGAGGATGAGCCACAGGAACCCCGGTTACCACTTGGGTGGCTCCGGATTGCGCCCCCTGCCGGGACGACTCTCCTATGTCTCTTGATGGGTTTGTGAATGTCACACATCTAGGTAATGGTACGCTCTTCCTTGCCGTGGTTATTACTCTTGGACCACGAAACGTAGTCGGATGGGGTCGAATGAGTGATGCATAGTTTATTTCAAGGTCGTCATCGTACGGGTCTCTTTCCACTTCAGCAGGTCTACGGTCCCTAGGTCGGCTAGTGACATAGCCGGATGGGTCGGCCGAGTACGAGTGCTCGGAGAGAGTGTGTTCCGATGGGTCGTGTTCGGATGGGTCGTGTTCGGATGACATAGTGAGCTGCGATAATAGTAGACTTTGTTATTATGTGTATTATTGTAAGTGCTTAAAATATGCAATGTTTATGCAGACACACACAAAATCATGTTTTCCCATTTCAAGTAGAAAATTTATCTTAAGCATACTTCCATTATGACCAACCCGAGTCTCTCATTATATTTACCCGAATTAAACATAGGTGATCAGGATTTGTTTAATTGAGGTATGATAATGTGACATTCGACTTGGTTATATTAGCAACATGCTCCAGATTTTAGACAATCCTTTCGAAAACCGTTTTGAAAATAGTTTTCGTTATGGTTGGGTTATAGTTTGTGGTTCCCATAAGAAAACCAGCATTCTCTATAACCTTTGGCTCTGATACCAAATCTGTCACACCCCGCTAAAGCGGAAACACAGGGTATGACAGCGTAGGGTTTCATTGGAAAGGTAACAGACAACACCAACCACAAGTTTAATACAGTAGTACAAAATATTACATTACAACGTCTTTAATCCAAAAGTTCTAAAAGGAAAGACGACAAATACAAAGATTAACAATATAAGTTTTAAGAGTCTTGATGTTGATGTCATCAAACAAAATGCACCCTACGTGCCTTCACTTACTTCTTATTCCCTGAAAAGCATGTTTAAAACGAAAAGGTCAACTACAAAGAGTTGGTGAGTTCACAGGGTTTTTTTTTATATCCAAACAGTTTTCAACCAAAGATTGTTTTCGTGAGTCTTTTGTCACGACAAGCTTTAAATTTAAATTCTTATGAATACACATTACAATAAATGACTTTCGCAAGATATATGATTGTTGAGCCACTACTAAGCCTCCGACAACTTACGCCCCGCGGACTACCTCAGAGGTGGTATGATGGCCACATGAGTAGAACATTATTACCAGATAAATTGCACCCCTACTCGTCAGTTTAAGGTGGGTTTGTCAAACCAAATAGCGCTATCCACAAATATCACCGGCTCGTTATGAGTTAATAAGTAGTGTACCTATTGGGGACTTAACATTTTTATTATCACTCAACATATCTTGGTCACTTATGTAAAGTTGTACATTCATTTGTACTCATGTCTTAATTCGCAAATATCCACAATTTTACTATCATGAATCATTTAGCATTTTAAAATCATAACATGCTTTTCACCCCAAACATTTAAACAAGTAAAACGGGGCTGTGAAAACTCACCTTTAAGCGTAGACGCGTAGTAGTGCAAGCTTGATTACTTAATGCTTTACGGGTCTCCTATAAAGTCAAATAAGCTCTATAAGTCCTTCATATCTAATCAAGGTTAAACTTAACTAATTTAGTCCACCTCTTGTGAAATGCCTTTGTTTTAGTATTTAATTTGAAATAAAGAGTTTAACATTGTCCCAATGTTTTAATCATGTATATATATATATAGGGTTATAATAATAAAACCCCATACTTTTTCAAAATGCTTAATCTGGCAGAAACTTTGTACTTCAAAAATGGCTATTGAAAAACACTTTCTGGAATGACAAATTTACTCATTTTTTTATATGTAGTACTATACTGAGTTCAGGCTATATTGACCAAATTTTATAAATTTTGAAGGTGTTTAAGGGGTCCAAATAATTTTTATTAACTTGTGTCATACAGGGCTTAAAACAGATTGCACCCTTCTGTGAAAAACAGACCTTTGGAAGGTCAAAACTTAATATTTTTCAGAGTTCTTGCATGTTTTGGAAACCTAACACATAAAGGTATCTTATGGAAAAATATTCACAATTGTTTGATAACTTTTGAGTGAGTTATGGACGAATGAAGTTGCATGTACCAATCTGTCAATCTTGGACAGCTTGACACACTTGACTTGTAAAAATCGTTTGAGTGACCAAAACACCATATATTTTTATGAAACCAATTGCATGTGAAACCTAACTCATATAAGGATCTTCCAGAAGAAAAATGAAGAACTTTTATGCATCCTACAGAAAGTTACATGCAAAACAAAGTGACACAACAATCTGACAGATCATCTGCTGCACACCAAATTTGTTCTAAAGAGTTGAAGGTCTAAATCTCATTGTTTTCTTATGAGACCAGTTGGGTTTGAACCCTAACTCATTAAACCTTACTCCAGAAGAAAAATGAGGAATTTTGGACATGATATGACCCAGATATGGTCGTCCCAAGTACATGCAACCAATCTGCCAGATTCTGGAATTTAAAGATTCTCAATAAAACCCATTTTTTTGGCACCTTAACATCCATAGATGTGGATTCCTTTGCTAAAGATTCAATCCCCACATCATATGACATGTTTTTAAAAGAAAATACTCAGAAGTTAAAATCAAATGTGCATGCAAAGTCCAAAATATCCAGATTCTTATACAAGAACAAAACCCACATTTTTGATGATTTTGCTCATTTTTCTCAAGTTCATGATGGAAGTTCATAGATTTTCACCACATTATGGACATTTCTCATGTCCTTGGTGTTTTATCTCCCTTCTAGAACAAGAAAAAGGGTTCATCCATTTGGATGAATTAAAAGTGTAGAACAAAGTAGGAAAAATGGCATAAAAAGGTGCCAAAAAGTATGAAATATCACAAGTTTGGAGTTCTTACCTTAGGAGGATAATGCAAGTACTTCAAGTTCTTTAGGATTTCGTTTTTGGAGGCTTGTAAGGGCTGAAAGTTTCTGGAGTTTGAAGGTTAAAATGATGGAGGTGATGGAGAGAACAAGTAACTTCAAGAGAGAGAGAGAAAGAAGATGCATGGTTTTTTTTTTGAGAGTTTGAAATGAAAGAAGAAAAACAATGTTGGAGGGTAAAAGGGAGGAGGGGAGGCCGGCCCCCCTTCATGGGCCCCCAACCCTTGATGAATTTTTTTTTATAAAACAAATAAGCCCAAAATCATTTTATTGTAAAAATCACTTTTATCTAGCACTTTAATTGCAAAACAAGCTTCTAAAATACCTTCTTGTTTTATTTTTAAATCTTATAAAAATGAAAGTTTAAGTATAAAGTAAAACCCTATATTTTATATAGGTTATATGTTATTTAAGGTATTTGGCATTTCACAAGGTGTTCCGGTTAGTTTTGGGTCAAAACCGGGTCTTTTAAGCAACTACCGGGAATTTTAGCGATTTTTTCGCTTTAATATTTTCTGGATGAGTCCTATTAGGGTATACTCCCTCTATTAATATAAGTGCGGGTTTAACAGATGCTAACCTGGAAGTTTCGATTTTTGCCGAATGTTACACACCTGAACATTCTCCCCCTCTCTATTTGTACTAGACCCCTCACCTCTCCTCTTAAGGATTTCCTCATGGGTAGGGACTTGAGGTTGTTCAAGTCCCATAGAGGTGCAATAAGTTTTTAAAATCTCACTCTCTTTTGGAATGTAAGCTCTAAGTGCTCTTGTCAATGTCCCGTGACTAGGAAAATTCACAAGTTTAAGAGAAGAAGTCATTTTACAATGTAGAACACTGGTCCTTGTTCCTCATCAACCCTCCTTGGAATTTATGGGTTCTGCTTCATTGCATACCAGATGACCATTTGCCAAAATCTCTGATAAGGAATATAGGTCAGAGGATTCTCTCTTGTTTCTCCCGTTAATGCCTTCTGGTGTCTTTCAACAGTATTCTTCATTTCTTCCCATAAAATTGAAGCATAATCATAATGTTTGTTCTTCACCAACCCATGAAAAATCTGCATGTTTTGTCTTGATCCTTGATCTGGAGAACTGTGCTTCCCAGATAAACATTTGTTAACAATTGTGAAGAAGCATGCCCATATTGCTGGTAGGTTGTTTCTTCTGAAAGAACTAAGATTCCTTAAATCATCATTGTATCCCAATCTTCTGAATTCAGCTATCATCTCCTCTGTTAAAGGTGAATCCTCAAAATCTGATCTCCCCTCTAAATCATCTTTCTATGGCAATCTTAACATAAATCTAAGAAAACTTATAGTCATAGTCAATGGAACTCCCCCTACATTGGATACAAACTTATTTCCTTGTATCTCCAAATTCTTCCACCACTGTTGAATGTACTGAATTGGTACAGTCTTCTTCAGAGTAAACCATTTTTTGAAAGGGTGATATTTCAACAACTTTGTTATAATCCTATGTTCTTCCTTGAAATTTGTTTCATCAAGCACTAAGACACAATTATTTTCTAACAAATTCAAATATTCATCCTCTGGTACTGATCTTTCCATTGAAATTTGTCTGGAAGACATTGCAGACCTTACAACACTTTGTTGGTGCTCAATATTTTCATTTCCCTCCTCTGCATTGCCCTCAGACTCAGCCATTTGTTCATCCTCTGCATTTCCTCCAACATTTCCTCCTAAAACATTTCCTCCTATAGCCTCTTCTTCTGCGACTATATTATCTGGCATTCGAACTTCATTATCTGAATTCGAAGATGATTCCATTAAGGTTTTCGTCGAATGTAATGATTAAACAACATTCCTTCTTGATCCAGACATGATGACAATATAGGAATTTGAATAAAACAGAATCGAAGAACTCAAGAATTTTGCGTATCTCACCAATCGCTCTTAGAATTTGAATAAATTTGAAAGAGGGATTTTAAGTTCTATTTAAAATCCGTGAAGCTGAAAGGATTTAAATGGTGAAAAGTTGCTTTATGTCAGAGTTATAACGGTTTCAAACACTGTGAAATACCACAAAAGATTTGAAGTGAAACGTGGCATTATCAGATGAATAAAATGCTGACACGTGTTATTTGATAGAAATCAACACAAGTTAAAGTTCTAAATAACACGTTCAGAATTCTGAGAGTGCATACTCAGAAGTTCTGAGTACACAATTCAGAAAAGTACCCTTAGAATTCAAAATTCATTTAAAATCCACTCCTAATAATATAAATCATTTAATCATACAGAAGTAGTTTAAACAGATAGAAGATTGTTTAAACATCAAAATTTTGTCCCTCTATTGATAATTTGAGATTTCTGAAAATCATTTAGAATCTAACTTCTGACCTTGAAAACCTTTTTAAGGATTCAGAAGTACTTTGAACAAGTGAAATTTTTTTATCATTAAAAATTTGTTCTCCTTATGATGATTTGAGATAAGAAAATAATACAAACCTTGTAAACATCTCAGAATGATTTCTGAAAGATATCAATGGTCCCCCTTGACTTAAGCATATACTCAAACACATATTAGACATAAAGGTAATATATGAAAAGAATAAAACATAAAGAACTTAACAACTGATTAAAACACTTGTAATTTCCAGAAATGAGTTCTGAAAGGTACAATCAGAAGATCTGAGTAACTTAATCAAAAGAAAAAAAAAGGAAAAAAATTAAGTCAGATTTCTGAAGTATTGACTCAGAAGTTTTGAACTCAAGACTCAGAACATCTGAGTAAGAGATCCGAATTTTGAGTACACTACTCAGAAAATCTTACTTAGAAAAAAAATTCATTTATGAAAATTAACAAATATGCTCAATTAGTCAGATTAAGCTTTCCTATCTTACATATGAGAAAAGTAAACCTTTTGTGATCAAGAGGCTTTGTGAACAAGTCAGCCAATTGATACTTTATGTGCACAAAATGCATTTCTATAGTTCCCTTTTCCACATAATCCTTAATAAAATGATACCTTACATCAATATGTTTGGTCTTTGGATGTGGAACAAGATTCTGAGTGATGGCAATAGCACTTTCTAAATCACAGTAAATTGAATATTTGTTAAGTTGATAGCCATAATCCATGAGTTGTGTTTTCATCCACAGAGTTTGAGAACAACAAGCAGTAGAAGCTACATATTCTGCCTTAGCAGTTGATGTGGACACTCAGTTTTGCTTCTTTGAAGCCTAACTCACTATCTTATCTCCCAAAAGGTGACATGCCCCAGAAGTACTTTTCCTGTCCAATCTGCTTCCTGCATGAACATCATCAGTAAAAGCAGTTAGCTTAAAATCAGCCTCTTTTGGATACCAAAGGCCCAAATCAGGTGAACCTTTGAGATATCTTAAGATCCTTTTAACAGCCAGCAAATGAGATTCTTTTGGATTAGATTAAAATCTGGCACAGAAACATGTAGCAAACATGATATATGGCCTACTTGCAGTCAGATAAAGTAAAGAACCAATCATGTCCCTATAGATCTTGTTATCTACTGAAACTGCAGAGAGATCAGCATCTAACTTGACATTTGTAGCCATTGGTGTTCTCATAGCAGCACAATCAGACATCTTAAACTTTTTCAGAATATCTTTTACATGTTTTCCTTGATTTATAAAAATTCCATTTGGTAATTGTTTTACTTGAAGACCAAGGAAAAAATTCAATTCTCCCATCATGCTCATCTCAAATTTAGATTTCATGATATCTAAGAATTCATCACACATTTCTGCATTTGTAGAACCAAATATTATATCATCTACATATATCTGAATCAAAATCAAATCATCACCTTCTTTTTTTAAAAATAAAGTAGTATCAATTTTACCTTTCTTGAAGCCAGATTCTAATTAGTATTGAGTTAGACTGTCATACCAGGCTCTTGGTGCTTGTTTCAGACCATACAATGCTTTATCTAAAACATACACATGATTTAGAAACTCAGGATCAACAAACCCTTCTGGTTGATAGACATAAACTTCTTCATGAAGTATACCATTCAAAAATGCTGATTTGACATCCATTTGGTACACTTTGAAGTTCTTATGTGCAGCATATGCCAAGAATATTCGGATTGCTTCTATTCTTGCCATAGGTGCAAATGTCTCATTATAGTCAATTCCTTCTTGTTGAGAATATCCCTTTGCAACCAATCTAGCCTTATTTCTGACTACAACACCTGACTCGTCTTTCTTGTTTCTAAACATCCATTTTGTTCCAATAGTTGATTTTCCTTCAGCCTTTGGAATGAGTCTCCAAACTTTATTTCTTTCAAACTGTAGCAACTCATCTTGCATTGCTAAAATCCAGTCTTGATCCTCTAGGGCTTCAGTGGCTTTCTTAGGTTCAATCATACTTAAAAATCCTGCAAACATTGCTTCATTTACTGTTGCTGATCTTGTTTGAACTCCCATTGATGGATCTCCTATAACTTGATAAATAGGATGGTCTTTTGTCCATCTGTAACATCACGTAATTCTAAACAACCTCTTTATTTTGAACATTGTTGAGGTGTTACATCTAAGTCCTCATTCTGAGTAGTAGAGTCAGAATTCTGAATAACTTGTTCAGAATTCTGAGTACCTTGTTCAGAATTCTGAGTACCTTGTCCGGAATTCTGAGTAACATGACCAGAATTCTGAATACCTTGGTCAGAATTCTGAGTACCCGACTCAGATAAATCACTTGTATTTACCAAAATTGGACATTCCTCAGATGAACCAGAATCAGAAATTACTGTTGTTTGAACCTCTGAACTTCCCTTTTTCATTTCTTGAACCACTTTAGGATTTTCAAAACTTGCATAAGATTCAGAAGTTAGTTCTAGAAATACATCCTAAAATAATAAATTGAATTCTGAACAATTAGGATTAGAATTTGATTCAGAAGTCATTGTTTTTGTCTTATCCTTTTTGAGTTCTGAACTGTTTTGTTTAGAAGTCTTTGTTTTTACCTCATCAAAAGTAACATTGATGCTCTCCACAATCCTCTTGGTTCTTTTGTTGTAGATTCTGAATTCTTTGGACATTAATGAATAACCAACAAAGTATCCTTCATCTTCTTTCTTGTCAAATTTACCAAGATTTTCTCTGTCTTTGAGAACATAGCATCTACATCCAAAAACAAGAAAGAATTTAATCAATGGTTTTCTTTTATTTATTAGTTCATAAGCAGTTTTATCTAGTCTTTTATTAATCAAAGTCATGTTCTGATTAAAACAAGCAGTGGCAATTGCTTCAGCCCATAAGAAGGTTGGAAGATTTGAGTAAGCCAACATGGTTCTTGCAGCTTCAACTAAAGTTATGTTCTTTCTTTCAACAACACCATTTTGTTGAGGAGTTCTGACAGCACAAAAATTATGAGAAATCCCAGAGCTTTGTAAAAAGTTCTGAAGAGTCTCATTTCTGAATTCAGTTCTATTGTCACTCCTGATTTTCTGAATTGGAAGTTGCAAAAATACTTGATTTTTTTTGATGAAGTTAATCATAATTTCAGCAGCCTCATACTTTGCTCTTAAGAATTCAACCCACGTATATCTTTTGTACTCATCAACAATGACAAGCATATATTTCTTTCCTCCCATTGATTGAATAGCCATTGGACCACACAAGTCTATATGTACCATCTCTAATGGTGACATGCATGAGAAGTCTATCTTCAACTTGTGAGAACTCTTCTTCATCTTGCCCATTTAACATGCTGAACATAATGAGTCCTTCTCAAATTTAATCTTAGGCAGCCCTTTAACCAGATGTTTGCCTCCAATTGTTTGGTGGTCGTCGTCAACTTATCCGATCACTCCTTCAATCGCTAAAAATCTATTGGATGGGGGTCTATACCATCCCTGCTGGTGTGATCCATGATCTGGATTCTCTATTCCGTAACTTCCTCTGGTCGCATGGAGAGAACTCGAAAGGTAGATGTAAAATCTCTTGGGATGAAGTTTGCAAGCCATTGGCGTCTGGTGGGCTTGGAATTAAGAACTTGCGCTTAGGAGTCGTACACTCCTTACTAGACATATCTGGGACATACTTTGCATCTGGAAGTCCTTGTGGGTTAAATGGATCCATTTGTATAGACTTTCCAACACATCTTTCTGGAGTATTAAAAAGAAACCAGCTTGGTCGTGAATTTTCCGTAATATCTTGGACCTTAGACCTCTTGTGCACGAATTCTTTATGAACGTAATTGGCAATGGGCAATCGTCTCTTGCTTGGGAGGACCAATGGTCTACGGCTGGTGGTCTTTGGTTGCACATCACTTACCGAACTTTCTGCCAGGAGGGATTTTCGGTGGCCTCTACGGTGGAAGAAGTTATCTCGACTATTGGGATCGAATGGCCACCCACTTGGGTGTAACGGGCTTCGGGGCTCACATCGCATCAAGTGTCGCGACTTAACCCGTTATTAGAGGACAAGGTCAAATGGAAAGGGACTAACGATGAATTAATGGACTTCTCGGTTAAAAATGCTTGGAATTCGATTGTTTCTCAACAAGGTTTGGTTCCGTGGTTTAGTGCCATATGGTTTCGTGTGCACATCCCGAAACACGCGTTCTGTGCATGGCTTGCATGTCGTAAAAGGCTACATACGCAAGATAGATTATTTGCATGGAAGCGAGAACCACCGGACCCAAGATGTGCTTTTTGTGAAGACTGTATCGACTCCCATTCGCACCTCTTCTTTGGGTGCAAATTCTCTATGGAGGTTTGGCAAAGGATTAAAAAGGAGGCTGGTTTGGTAAACTTTCCGGATAGTTGGGATGACATTATTGGGGCGATGGGAAGCAGGATGAACCTTTCTGTCATTCATAAGCTTGTGATTTCGGGAGCTGTTAACTTTATTTGGAAGGAGAGGAACTGGAGGCTCTTTAGGGGTGCTTCAAGGTCGACTACGCAAATTGTTAAAGAGATTAGGGACACTGTGCTTCTTAGATTGGCTTGGAAGACCAGTTAAAAGAGACGCTGATGGAAGATGGCTAGTTCCAGTTTCTTTTCTTGGTTGGTGTCGTATGGGTTTTGGTGGTTTTTGAGCGGGTGTGTCTTCTTTTACATGGTGTATCGCTCTGTTTGTTTATGTTCCTTTTGGTTGTTGGTGGCTTGGTACGGGTTGGTTACCAAGTTCCATTGCTTTGTTCCTGTTTAGGCCGTGTGCCTTGCTTTTCCTTGTATTGTTTCTTTCCTTTTTAATATATTGCCAGGAGGCTTTCTCCTTTCCAAAAAAAACAGATATCTGCCAACTAGATTGTTCAACTCCTTAAAATTCAAATGAGAACATCTTCTATGCCATAACCAACATTCATTTGCAGTTGCATTTGACAATAGACATACTGGAGTTAAAGTTTCAATTTTTGAAAAATTAACCACAAATAAGTCCATGTGTCTTTTGGCCCAGAACACCTTTATCTTATCCTCACTCAGAATTAAGCAACATGTTATATTGAACTTGATCTTACAAAGACTATCCAAAAACTGACTTATGTTGAACAGATTATGTTGTAGTCCTTCCACATAAAATACTTTCTGAATGGTTAGATCCCCCTTTGTTAAATCCCCATAACCTCTAACTTGTCCTTTACTGTTATTGCCAAAATTAACTGCTCCACCAACTTTTTCTGTGAAATTTGGCAGTGAGGACTTGTGACCTGTCATGTGTCTTGATGCTCCAGAGTCTAAAAACCACATATGACAGCCCTGCAAAAACAGTTTAGTTAGATTTAGGTACCCATTCCAGAATGGGTCCATTTTTGTTAGCTTTAATATCAGATTTAACAAAAGTTCCTTTTACTTTCCATTCAAAGTCCTTTTTTAAGCACCACTATCCTTGTACTTTTATAAAATCAGAACATTTTATGTTTACTAAATTATTTCTTTTCTCTTTGAAAACTTTTGGTTGATATTTAGAAACATTTTCAGTTTTCTTTCCTTTGGACTTGGATTTAAACATATTTTCAGCCCTTTTCTCTTTTGTTTTGAATTGAGAAATGTTTTCAGTCTTCCTTTCTTTTGATTGGAATTGATAAACCTCTTCAGTCTTCTTCTCTTTTGACTGGAATTGAGAAACCTTTTAAGTCATCTTTTCTGAATTCTGATTTACTTTAGATTTATAAGAGGTTTTAGATTTTTGACTTTTCTGAGAGAATTGAAATGAATGACTACCACATTGAACATAGTTCAGATGTCTTCTTGCATGAAACAACAAATCTAAATGAAAAGAATTTTCAGTTGTATTTATACTGTTCAGATTACATTTGCATCTAATACAAGAACTATTGACATTTGGTTCAGAAGTAGTATTCAGTCCAATCTTCTCAAAGATCTTTCTTAGATCATCTTTCCTATTGCCCTCTTCTTTTTCTGAAACATTTGACTTTACAGAACTAGTAGATGATCCAGATGATTCACCATGCTCATAAGTACTTGATTCATTAAAGAATTCCTTATTCTCTTTTAAGGCATTAATCTTAAACAGATCATACTCAGCCTTTAACTTCTCAAGCACTTCTATTTTCAAAACATAAGCTTCATTTTCTTTTAAAGCTTGTTCAAGTTTAAATTCAGCATCACATAAATCATTTTCAAGTTCATCAAAAAATTTCCTTAATTCCTCAAGTTCTTGATTTACCAATTTAAACCTCTTTTCAAGATCTGAAAAACTTTCTGACTTTGACTCAGAATTTTCAGTTGACACAGAGTTCTGACTAACAGACACAGAATTCTGATTAGAAGACTCAGAATTCTGACTAACTGTTCCAGAAGTCTCCTTGTTTTTAGAAACCTTGCTTGCTTCAAATATGTTCTCAATGTCAGTATAGGAGAAACTTTGTTGTTTATCTTTGTAACTAACATTCAGAGAATCATACTTAAATTTAGCATCATTATATCTAGGTTTCTTTCTGTTGGTTTTGAAATTTCTTTCTTAACCTTGTCTTCTGAAATTTATGACTTTTCAACTTTTGTCTCAGAAATTTGTACTTTTTCAATATTTTATTTTGGTAAATTATCAGAACTTGTGATCGAACTTGCTGGTCTTACAAAAACTTCAACTAAATCTGGAATTTCTGGTTTAGGACCTCTTAATTCCTCAAAATCATAAAAATTTTACTGGAGCCTTTTTCAAAATAACATTTTCTTCCAAACCTAATCCCATTTTTGGATTGTAAAACCTTGTGTCTTTAACATTGCTTGTGAGAAGATTCAAGGTTTGTTGAGTTTGACCTCTTTTCAGATTAAGATCTTTCAACTCTTTGATTTTAGTGTATAAGTTCTTTCTTTCATCAAGTAACATATCCACTTTAATTTGTAAATCAACTTTTTTCATCTTTTACTTCTGTAATCTCATTTTTTAGCTCTGATATCTTTTTCAAAAGTTCATAATTCTCTTTTCTGACCTCTTGTTTCTCAACCTCAGTTTCTTCAAATCTAAGTCTAAGCATTTCTTTTTCTGTTCTGAATTTGTTAACCAGAATTCTTTCACCTTTTATCTGTTTTCTAAGGTTAACAAATTCAGAATTCATATTGCCAATTTGAGTCATTAAATCAATTTCAAGAGCAGAATGTACCTCAGCTGAAGATTCAGAACCTGCATCATCATAGTCAGAATCACCTTCATCATTCATCTTAGCCATGTAACTCTGCATCTGTGAGAAATGAATGCAGTCCTTTTCTTCAGAAGAATAGTACAGCCAGTTCTCTTGTTCTGCTAGGAGTGCAATGCCACTGTCTTTGGTTTGGGCCAGCTGAGCTTTCTTTGCATAATACTCATAATTTTTAACAACCTTTACTCTACAATCCCTTGCATAATGACCAGATTTTCCACATTTAAAGAATAAATCCTTCTCTTTCCTTTCTTCCTTATCTTCTTTCTTCTCATACTTATTTTCTTCTCTATCTTCCTTCTTCTTATATCTCTCTTCTGAACTTACCTTCAACCCTATTTTTTCCATACATCTTATTGAAAGTATTACTCAATAGAGCCAGTTTCTCAGCTATTATCTTGAGATCAACATCATCACCAGATTCCAGATTCCTCCTCTAACTTTGGAATTTAAGAAATAAACCCAGACTTCTTGGTTGTTTTGTTAACCTTGAATTTTCTTTCAGAAAGCAAAGCTAGTTGATCTGAAACACTTTTCTTTTCTTCAACAACCAACTTAACAGAATCTTCATGTTGATTTAACACACAGAACAAGTCATTCAGATATTCTTCACACATATCCTTGTTCATCTGAAGACTTATTGCATAAGATGACCATTATGTATTGAGACAATTCAGAAATTTGTAGTTGATTTCTGACTTAGTCTTCTTTAGCCCATTCCTCCTACGATCATTTAAGATTGTGAAAAACTTGTTGTAGGTTTGAGTTAAACTCTCACTTTCCTAGCCTTGAATCTTTCATATGCATTTATGCATTGATTCAGTTTTTCCTGAATTGACTTTGTAGTGCCAAGCATCTGCTTCTCCAGTTCAATCCACATTTCTTTTGCATATGTTCCACTATTAATTCGGTTGAATATGTCATTAGGAATTGCCAAAGTTAACAGAGTTACAGCCCTCTTATCTATTGCATGTCTCTTTTTTGTGCTTCAGTGTATTGTGAGAAACTTTTCCTGATTCTTGTAGCAGGAATCTCTGGTGTAGTGTTAGTTGCAGGTGTAGCAGCAATATCAACATAAACTTCAATTGGACCTTCACGAATTGAAATCAACAGATTCTCATCAATATTATCCAAGAACTGAATAATTCGTATTTTCCATTGCTGATATTCTTCAGGGATTAGAACAGGCGGCTTCGTATCAAACCCCATAGAGAGAAATTCTTTAGAAGACATGATTGTAAGATGAATTGAATCGATTCAACAAAAAGATAAATTCGAATTTCTTGAACAAAAACAGAACGAATTCAAGAATTATTGAGAATTCAAGAATTATGAGTAGCAGCGGAATCAATTATCGAATTGATCAAGAAATTTTCAAGAACACGATCAAGAAACCTTCAAGAATGAGATCTTGACCTAATTTGTTTGTTGATTGGCTCTGATACCAATTGTAGAAACCAGGATTCAATCTTACAATGTAATTTTCTAACAAGAACACAATCAAACAGTAAAATGATAGAAAATTGGATCCAAAAGCTTTGTATTCATTCAAGAACAGATTACAGATATAGAGAGAGAGTCTCTCAGAGATTAAAAAGTGAATACAAAAGCTATTCAAAATTTATGCGAAAGTTAGTTAGCTTACAGTTGCTAACTTCTATATATACTGTAAAGAAAAGCTAAAGCTACAGTACATATACGAGACAAACCAATAGAACAATTACACGTGTTCTAAAGACATAAGTTCTGAAAAACATGTTCAGAACTTCTAAACATCCTTCTGATTAATCACTTCAGAACATACACTTGAGTACTTGGACATTTTCATCTTCATATTCAGAACTTCTGAGTCTCCTACTCAGAACTCTGAGCCTTCTGTTCAGATATCAATACTTAAGTTTTTGACAAAACTTTAGATTTAACAGTAGTTCTCCAGGATGTTCAATAAAATGGCGTGTTATTGGTCCCGAAGGCCTATACAAGTTTGTAGAAGGGGGGGGTTAATACAAACACACGATTTTTACTTTCTAAATTGTTTATTGATAAATCTTAAAACAATTTACAACTTGTTGCGGAACAAGATTAAGGACTAATCCTAAATCTAAACAAGTTAAGAACATTAAGTTTCTTGCACTAGAAATAAGACAGAAAGGAGATAAGGATATTACGAGTAATAACCTAACACAAAGATAGATAAGAAGAGATGGCCGAGCACTTCAAAATGAAGTAGGGTTTCTCCTTATATACTGCATGCATTTAATGCATTTCAGTATAACTTTACACGTGGCAGCAGCTGATTGGTTGCATGGTTTGACCTTTGTAGACAACCTTAGTAGCCGCATGATGTACAGTGTAGAATCAGAGTTGGTTGTACGAATACAGACAAAAGGGATGTCCATTCTGACAGTTTCGTACAGAGACGTGCAAGGGGATAAGACAAATTTAACTTGTATAGTAGACCTCATGATCAGCGCTTCGTTGAATCAGTACTTTATCAGTGAGTGACAAAGTTCAACGAATGCTGAAGTCTTCTACTTGAAACTTCACGTTGAGTGGACAGGTCTGGTCTTCGCTGATATCTGCATCAGTTCATTAGTAGACTTGTCGCTGGTTCTTGAGCTTGATCTTCGACTTCAGCGTAGAACCTATGTTGACGTGAAACTTGTCTTCAGGAATCATAAGTAAACAACTAATCTATCAGCGATCATCTACAAGACTGAACAGGCTCAGAGCTATGTAGACGAACAGTGTTCGTTGAATATTAAACTTAAAGAGCAAGAGTTCCTATCAGCGGTACTGTGAAGTCTTAGTACTTATCAGCGATAGTGAAACTCTAATACATATTGTTTACTTAAAATTTTCACTAAGTGTTTCTTAACGGGTCATCATCAAATCATTGAGGGTTTGGATCAACAATCTTCCCCAATTTGATAATGATATAGCAACGAAGGAAAATTGCTAAGTATGAAAACATAAGGATAAAAAGAACTAATAAAATATTTGTCCCTTTTACTGTTTTCTGGGATCTTTTCAGTACTGATGGAATAAAGTACATTCGCTGAAATTTTTTCTTAAACTTCATATCAGGTTACAAAGGGAAGTAGAAAAATTACAAGTACAGCAAATACATTTACAAGTACAAAAGATATTAACTAATAAGGATAGAAGAATTACAAGGAAATCCTATCAGCTATCGAAAGGTTCTTCCTTAACGAGAAGTTCTTCAAGGGTATTTGTTGTGGGAATCATCCAGTCAGGGATGGTTATTCCTTGATTTCTTCTTTCTGAGAAGAACAAGGGTTTGAGATACCATGCCTGAAGATCGCGTCTGAATTCACACCAGTAAATGACATCTCTGAGTTGTTCGATGGGAGTGATGGGAAGCTCAGAGATGCGTTGAAAGCGTTGACCTTCATCATTGTCGAGAAAGAATATCCCATAGGGTTCGCTTATGACTTTACCAGGGATGAATCTTTCACCAGGTGGCAGAGAGGTATCCAGAGCTGAGAGATCTGGGTCTGGACCAAGTACTTCAGCTCGAGAGAATCCGATACCTGTTTCGTTCCGGATAGGAGGACCTGAGTCTGATGGTTTTGACTTTTTCTTTGCAGAGGCCCTTCTTTTTTGATTTGCAAGAGGAGGGGGAGGAGGAATATCCACGACAGAAGATACCAAGTCGATCTGTTGATTTATAAGTTTTTTGACATGATCCCTATACTTAGATTGTGACTTCTGGATGGCTATTCTGATCTCCAACCATTCAGAGAGACCGTACTTTGTGATAGCATCAGCATAGAATTTTTCTTTTGTACCGTTCTCTCTGAGTATCTCGACCTCAACAATTGGAACATTTATGGACGTTCTTCCCGAGATGTGTACCTTGTTGATTCTGGCAGGTCGGTATCTGAAGTGTACTTTCTTTTTGCCCCATTTCAAGGTAGATAGAGATACCTTGGTCTTTTCTTCAACGATCTTCTGGGCATCTTCCCATAACTGACGTTGGACTTCGATGGGAGTTCTTTTCAGAGCAGGGTCTCTCACTGATTGTTGGGCAAGCTGGATGGCGAGGGCCTTATCTTTTTCTTCAGCTTCCTTTCTTTCACCGAGTTATTTTTTAGCTCTGATGTGATCAGCAAATTCTTTCTTTGTCAGTCTGATCTTTTCAGGAACAAAAGGAACTTTGTCTTTAGGAAGGATGATTCGCTGAGCTTCGAACTTCTTGATTATTTCTTCTCTCCTTTTCTGATCCTCTTCACTTAGCTTTTGAGGAGCTAAGGAAGATCTGTTTTTGTGAGAGAGAAGTTGTTCTTCAGGTTCATCGGTCTCAGTGATTAAATCCAAGACCGGAATTATGTCTTCGGCTCTTGTGGCTGGGATTATTGTTGGTGCAGCAGTAGGGACTTCAACTGGATCCTCAAGCAGGGGAGAGGACTAGCTGAAACACAACGATCATTTAAGTAAGATCATGGGAAGAAAGAGATAGAAAAAGAATGAGGGTTAAGTGTTTAGAGGTTTCATGGAGAGAAGAATTGAGATTGAGAAGGGATAGAGGAAGGATGCGGTATAAGGAAAGAGGAGATAATACTGTACCTGACAAACTGGTTTTATTTGAAGGATAGCCAGATTGCCTTCTGCAGCGACGCCTTTGTTTTTGCCTTTGTCAGCTTCAGACGCTGCAGGGTTTGTCTTAGTCTTCTCCCCTGATGAATCTTTTATTACGATCCCTTTTTGAGCTGGGGCTTTTTCGACAGGCTGAATGTAGAAGAAATCGTCATTATCGTCATCATCATCATCATGTTTAGGGGATGATGATGGTTCTTCATCATCGATGTCGATAGGTTCTTCGTCTTCAGCTTCTTCTTCATCAGATTCGTCCTCAACAGCATAAGGTTCAGTCACATCAGCAACAGCTTCCTTATGTTGATCTTCGAGTTGCTCCCCCTCAGATACAGAGGGAGGTTTCTCGGTTCCCCTCGGGGTTTTTAACTCCCTGGGGTTGTGCAGAAGAAGTAGCAGCAGCAGCTTCAGTTTCATTTGTCTCCCCCTCAGCATTATGGGGAACACCATCTTGAACATTCATCTCCCCCTCTTCCTCATGATGAGTGGGGAAGGCAACAACAGCATCAGCGGCAGCATCATCGGACTGAGAATCACTGTCTTCTTGGCCAGTGAGTCCCATGCAGAGTTCAACTATTGCTAATCTGTCTTCCAGGCCAGATATAGCAGGAACAAGGCTTTGAAGTTCTTCTCGATCCACCTGAGTAAAGTGCGAAGGGGCACAAGTAGCAGCATTCAGGCGGTCAAGGACTTGTTGCAGTAGATTGGTGGCGGCGCTGACATCTGTCCTTAAGAAGGACACTTCTGTCTTCAGGATTGTGACTTCGCTGGACAGGTGTATATGAGAGAGGTTGAGATTGTTGATGGCAGTAGAGTTTTCAGCAAGAGAAGCAGCAAAACTTGCAATCTGACCATCCACCTTTGTCAGATCAGCACTGGACGCTTTCTTTTCAACCTCGGCGGTCAGCTTTTTCAGATTTTCTCCAGCGTCTATAACCGCTGAAGAGTTTGCCGTGAGAGTGGTGGTGAAAGATTCCACCTTAGTTTCCAAGTCTTTCAGGGAGTGGTTGATATCTCCCAAATTAGGACCTGAAAAAGTGATTAACTTATGAACAGAGGAAAGCTCAGAAGTTTGGGGTTGAGAGAGATTAGTGGTTGGGATATTGTGTATACCTGCAGGCGGGTTGGCGAAGTTGTCAAAACCTCGAAAACCTGTAAATGTTTCATAGTCGTCTTCAATAGTTCCCTGACGACTTCACGTACCTGCAGGTCCTATGGATTGCCCTATCATCCTCTGAAGATGTTCAGCAGTAGTGTCGCTGAGGATGACGGTTGTTGAAGAGAACAGGGGAAGAGATTGAGTGACCAAAGGAGAGGTGAGAGGAATGGAGGATGAGAAGGTTGGTTGGGTTCGGGGTTCAGCGATGGATTCGCTGGCAATCACTTCAGTCTCTAAAGAGGCTGAAGAAGGTGGGTTATGTTCCAAGTTTATAACTTCAGCGTTTAGAGACGCTGAGGTTGGGATGGAAGGGGTGGCTTGATCAGCTGTGGCAGAGCGTACCACGGAACTTTCCATCAGCTCTTCAAGATGAACTGTGGAGTCTTCAGCATGTGAATGCTTGGGGGTTTGCTCCTTGGTTTTCTTGATCCTTTCGGAACTAAGTTGGGAAGAGGAGTGTTTCCTTTTACGGGAAGGAGTGAAGGTTGCAGCCGGGTTATCAGCGGTGGGGATTTCCACTGAAGTAGAAGAAGGAGGATTTAGAAGAGTGATAACGCCACTTTTTGGCATTATTTTCCGTTCTCAAACCAATGAGATTGGCTTGTATTTGAACAAAGAGGTGGAATTTTACAGTTTATCTAATGGAATGTCCAGGTTATCTAAAAGACGGCATTCATCGAGAAAAGAAGCGGAAAAGAGCCTAAAAAGAGCCCAAAACGAAGCCAACGGAAGCCCGAGATCCAAGCCCAAGACCCGCGCCCGAACCAGGACCCAGGTCCGCGAACCAGAACCTGACCCGAAGCATTCTGGAACACGCGCAACTTTCCACGCAACTTGCAAGTCGTGGGGAAGGTCGTGTAAGCCTCTGTTTCTGTGTTATTTGTTGCTGAATTCCGGAATTAGGTCATTATCTCACAGACGACGATGGCAGACGACTTGGGGGCGATTTTCAGAGCTTTTTCGGAGCCACGATAGAGGATCAATTGAGGAGGAAGTCACGACGCAAAGCGGATTAGAGCCGGGAGAAGGGAGTTCATCATTCCATTCATCACAGTCACGTTTACTATGTTTGCACACATTATTTCCATTCTTTCTCTTGTGTTTGTATCCACTACCAACATGAACTAATCTTTAGATGTTGGGGGTTGGAATGAATTTGGTTTAAGCATGTGAACAGTTGACTTGAGACCTTTATCAGTTTTCTATTTTAATGAAGCATGTGATTTGGTTTTTAATGCTTTTGTGAGTTAGGCCAAACTTTCAATTGTTTTGTTTGTTTCCAATTAAGTTATAGAGAATTAATTGTAACTAGAACTAGAAATCGCATGCCTAAGGTGAGAAATTGGTGATAGAGATATACCAAGTAAGCCTTAGTCCCGTTAAATCTTGATTTAATGTGTTTTGAATTCCATAGGTTGAGATCGAGAGATAAGACTTATGTTTTTCAAGATAAAACCCGTTGTTGCTTGAGAAAGAACAACGGTGACTTTTAAAGATTGGGTATTCATTAAAGGGAACAACTGGTAATTGTCTGAGTCAGATGTTTATATGTGAAAACCTTAGGATTTCCAACTCTCAGCTGTTTTCTCTATCAGAAGTCCTTAAGTTGTTTATTGTCTTGTGTTTGATTTGTTATTTGCAATTAATTAGTTAATACCACCAACTCAAATTGCGACCGTTCAGTTAATAGTTTTTATAGTAATTGTGATACTTAGTTCCTAGTTCCATGTGTCCGATACTCGTACTTCTAGTACTATTACTTGATTTCGACCCGTACACTTGCGGTGAGATTTAGGGGGGTGCATACCCGCCTATCAAGTTTTTGGCGCCGTTGTCGGGGAACTAGTTGCAACTGATAGCACTACCAGCTATAAGCGCTATTACATTGAACATTTTTTTTATTTTCTTTATTTTATTTTCATCACTTTCAGTTTTGGATTGCTAATTTCGGTTACTTTCTGTTTCAGGTACTAATTGGTTTATGCCAAGGAAAACCCGAGGGGAAGGAATCGAACCACTCAATCCAGAGATTGAAAGAAGCGCTCGTCGATTACTCAAGGAATCAAAAGTTAAAAGGCAACTGAAGATGGGCGACGAAGCACATCCTGAGCGACGTCCTATGCGGTCGTTTGCCGATCCGAATGTGGCAGCGGCACGTATAGGCATCCAAGCGCCTACCACTGCAGAAACTCTTTTGAGTTCAAACCGAGTACCATCGTAATGGTATAACAAAATCAGTATGGAGGAGCACCGACAGAAGGCCCTCATGCACATCTTCGGGCATTCGATAGGATTTGCAACACATTCAAGATTAATGGGATGGAAGAGGATGCAATCAAGCTGAGATTGTTCAGCTTCTCACTCAAAGGCAGAGCCATAACATGGACCGAGAGTATCCAACCGGACTCGATCACCACCTGGGCACAACTAAAAGCGGCCTTTCTTCAAAAGTTTTTCCCACCAAGCAGAACCGCTCAACTTATGGCCGAGATTACTCACTTCGCTCAATGGGACCAAGAGACGTTATATGAAGCTTGGGAGCGTTACATAGATATGATCAAAAAGTTCCCTCATCATGGGTTGCAAGGTTGGATCATCATCCAAACATTCTTTAGTGGACTCCACCCACAGTTCAAAAACGACATCACAGCTGCATAGGGTGAAGCACTAACGGATAAGTCTTACGAGGAGGCATGTGACTTGATCGACAAACTGGCGGAACATAGTTTTTCTACTCCGAGATCAGCCGTTAGAAGAGTCGCGAGTGTTCAAGAATCGGATGAGCTGAAGGAAATAAAAGCTCAACTAGCTGCGATCACGAACCATCTGAAAGGAGGTAGTCCTCAAGAACCTGAACAAGTGCAGTTTGTACAAACCCGGAACAACCAGCCTAGGAATGACCCCTTTTCGAACACTTACAGTGAAGGGTGGAAGAAACACCCTAACTTTTCATGGAGTCAACCCGGTCAACAACAGCAAGGTAATTCTTCTAACTTTTCTAATTCTTCTAATGCTAACAATGTGTACCGTCCTCCAGGTTTCAATCAAAGGAATTTCAATGAAAGACCATCTATGGAGAAGAAGTCGGGATTAGAAGACATGATGATGAAGTTTATGGCAAAGATGGATGGCACGGTTGGAGAGCTAGCGAGCACGGTTAACACGGTCAAGGCGGCTACTGATCAGAACACGGCATCCATAAAGCTCCTTGAAAGGCAAGTGGGGCAAATTTCCGAAGCCCTACAGAACCGAGCTCCCGGGACATTCCCGAGTATGACTGAAAGGAAACCAAGGGAAGAGTGTAATGCCATCTATCTAAGAAGTGGTAAGTAGCTGATCAAGGAGCCTACACGAGAACCATCATCAAAGGAAACCGATCCTAAAGAGAAAGAGGTTGAGGTTGTAGACATGGACGAGTTGGAGGCTGATGAAGAGGTTGTGATTGAAGAGAACAAGAAGAGTGAAGAGAAAAAGCCGGTAGTCAAACCGTTTGTACCACCGCTACCATATCCAAACCGGGCGAAGGCACAAAAAGATGAAGAACAGTTCAAGAAATTCCTCGACACCTTCAAGAAGCTTCACATCAATATCCCATTCGCGGAAGCACTTGCCCAAATGCCAACGTACCTCAAGTTCATGAAGGAGATCTTATCCAAGAAAAGGGCGATCGAACACCAAGCTACCATTGCGCTTACTGAAGAGTGCAGTGCGATCATCCAGAACAAGCTTCCCCGGAAGCTCAAAGATCCAGGGAGTTTCTCGATTCCTATTCAAATTGGGAATCTTTCTTTTGATAAAGTGTTGTGTGATTTAGGAGCTAGTATTAACTTAATGCCATTATCTATTTTCAGGAAACTCGGATTGGGAGAAGTAAAGCCGACATACATGACGCTTAAACTCGTGGATCGATCGATTGTGTACCCGTATGGAGTGGTAGAAGATGTGCTAATCAAGGTCGGCAAGTTTTACTTCCCGGTGGACTTCGTGGTGCTAGACATCGATGAACATATAGAAGTTCCGCTGATATTGGGAAGATCTTTTCTGGCCACGAGTAGAGCGTTGATCGACATGGAAGAAGGTGAAATGACTCTAAGGGTTGGTGATGAGAAGGCGGTGTTCAAGATGTTCGAGAGCAAAAGAGGTGGAAGTGAAGAGGAGCCGGGTAAGCACGAAAGGCCTAAGGAGTGATCGGAAGCAAGGTCGAGCCACGACCGAAACCAAGGCGCTGGGTGGGAGGCAACACACCGAGGTTTGCATTCTTTTTATTTTTCCGTTTTGAGTGAATTTATAAAATAAAAAAAAAAAAAAAAATTGGGGAACAGGGACATACGCGGTATACCCCGCGGCTTCCAAACCGCGCGGAAAAGCACGGATGTCTATGAGTTGTTTGTGAAATAGGGAGGCCCGCGAGATACCCCGCGGCTTCAAAACCGCGTGGCATACCGCGCGGCCCCCTGTTGCTTCTAGTTATTTTTCGTGCAGTTTTTGTTCCTTTCTTGCTTTGTGTTTCCATATTCTTTTCTTTCGTTCGCCTTTTGCTTTGTTTTCTTTTGGTTCTGTATGCTCTCCCTCCATCTCCTCCGATGTTTCTCAACTGTTTTCTCAAATCTTGTAAGAGAATCCTCTCCGTCCGGGCAAACAGGTATGTTCTAACTCTGTATGCAACGAGTGGTGTATGATGTTTTGGTTACTTATTAGTTAAACGATATGCAACAAACCTAAGTTTCACTTAGGTTTGGGGTGCCTCACTTATCAAACATCTACACACTCACTTCTAATCCTGTGCAAACCTCGGTTTCACCGAGGTTTGGGGTTGGCTTTGTTTGACAAACCTAGGCCATGGCCTAGGTTTGGGATGCCCATATTTGAAAATCTTTGTGTTAGCTCTTTGAAGTTTCATGCTAACATTGTATCGTGTCTGTCTGATACCTGTAATAACCGCACAACGATATCGGTTTCATCTTATATCACCTACGCCGACACTTGCACATTGGGGACAATGTGTGGGTAAGGTTTGGGGTTGCCCAATCGGGCCCATGTTATGCACGTGGATTTCCTGCACCTCTGAGTGTCTAGATCACTTTAGCTAAAAAAATTGTTTTGAATGATTGAGACCGACCATTGTAGGAAGAATCTTGTGATAGTGACGTGACCATTAGGGAAGGACCGGGAAAGGACATGACTAGGGACATTAGTGGAGACCACCCAATAGCGAGTTTTAAGCCTAAAAGACGTTATTCATTTCGAGGGATTCATACACTTGAGTCATATATACTTTTTCGAGTTCCTTGTCGTGAATATAGAGTGATCTCGCTATATTATTGCATTGAGTAGCAAAAACAACCATCGGGATATTGGGTAAGGGTATAGTAGACTAAATCGTGTGGACCTTAAGATGTGATTCCGGGCAATGTGTGTTTTGTTTTAACCCATTTTTAGCTATCGTACCTTTTTACCCTTTATGTGTGTGTCCTCAACCCATTTTGTAGCCAAACACTCACCTTGTTCATTCCTAAACCCACCATTTAACCAGTAGCCATTAAACCTTAGCCAACCCTTATCCGAAAAGGTGTCAATCAGAAGCAGTACAGGCCAGTTATGAAAATAGATAGAAAAGATAGCCAATGCAGCCCCGACCAAATAAAGAGGACCAATGAAGTCCCAGCTAAAAAAAACTAAACACAGTTATTTAGATAGCTTTACAACAGCTAAATAAGCGAGTCAAAGCGACTCCAATAGTGGGAAGGCTAAATGATAAAATCAAAACCAGAAAAGTTCATAACTGTTAATGATTGACACACCGAGGATTTTTGTTCCTTTTTACCCTTCGTTTCTTAGCCATAACCCTAACCCCATTACAACCCTTGGAAAGACCTGGATGATCTTTTGGAAAATGTGATTAGAGTATACGACTATCTCTACTGATATTCCCTGTCTTGCTACTTGATTCCTTTCTGAGATCAACCGTTTGGACATTTGTGCGTCTTTCAATAGAGTTGTCATGTAATTATTGAGTATTCTTGTACATAAATTCCTTAGACATGACAACATATGCGACAACCTAGGTTCGAGCGAAATGAGAGTATCCCGTAAGGTAGGGTCGAGGCGAAATGTTTTCCCTAGTATGTTCTGGACCTAGTATGACCCTAATGAAATCGGAGCAGTCACGAGTTCAACCCACAATGGAAGGCCATAGATCAAACAGAATAAGAATGAGGCGAGAGTGAGATAGGCATTCACGGGTATGGGAAATCACCAGTGCATCACGCGGTACCAATTAAAAGTTGTGCAGTTATTATTTCGCTGATATATGCTTTTATTCTATTTTATCGCTAATTTGCTTGGGGACAAGCAACGCTCGGTTTGGGGTTATTGATAACGCCACTTTTTGGCGTTATTTTCGGTTCTCAAACCAATGAGATTGGCTTGTATTTGAGCAAAGAGGCAGAATTTTACGGTTTATCTAATGGAATGTGCAGGTTATCTAAAAGACAGCATTCATCGAGAAAAGAAGCGAAAAAAAGCCTAAAAAGAGCCCAAAACGAAGCCAACGGAAGCCCGAGATCCAAGCCCAAGACCCGCGCCCGAACCAGGACCCAGATCCGCAAACCAGAACCTGACCCGAAGTATTCTGGAACACGCGCGACTTTCCACGCGACTTGCAAGTCACGGGGAAGGTCGCGTAACCCTCCGTTTCAATGTTATTTGTTGCTGAATTCCGGAATTAGGTCATTATCTCACAGACGACGACGGCAGACGACTTGGGGGCGATTTTCAGAGCTTTTTTGGAGCTTTTGGAGCCACGATAGAGGATCAATTGAGGAGGAAGTCACGACGCGAAACGGATTAGAGCCGGGAGAAGGGAGTTCATCATTCCATTCATCACAGTCATGTTTACTATGTTTGCATACATTATTTCCATTTTTTCTCTTATGTTTGTATCCACCGCCAACATGAACTAATCTTTAGATGCTGGGGGTTGGAATGAATTTGGTTTAAGCATGTGAACAGTTGACTTGAGACCTTTATCAGTTTTCTATTTTAATGAAGCATGTGATTTGGTTTTTAATGCTTTTGTGAGTTAGGCCAAACTTTCAATTGTTTTGTTTGTTTCCAATTAAGTTCGAGAGAATTAATTGTAACTAGAACTAGAAATCGCATGCCTAAGGTGAGAAATTGGTGATAGAGATATACCAAGTAAGCCTTAGTCCCGTTAAATCTTGATTTAATGTGTTTTGAATTCCATAGGTTGAGATCGAGAGATAAGACTTATGCTTTTCAAGATAAAACCCGTTGTTGCTTGAGAAAGAACAACGGTGACTTTTAAAGATTGGGTATTCATTAAAGGGAACAACTGGTAATTGTCTGAGTCAGATGTTTATAAGTGAAAACCTTAGGATTTCCAACTCTTAACTGTTTTCTCTATCAGAAGTCCTCAAGTTGTTTATTGTCTTGTGTTTGATTTGTTATTTGCAATTAATTAGTTAATATCACCAACTCAAATTGCGACCGTTTAGTTAATAGTTTTTATAGTAATTGTGATACTTAGTTCCTAGTTCCATGTGTTCGATACTCGTACTTCTAGTACTATTACTTGATTTCAACCCGTACACTTGGGGTGAGATTTAGGAGGGTGCATACCCGCCTATCAAAGAGATAAAAGAGTAGTAAGACGTACCTCGTTT
Organism: Saussurea involucrata; assembly: GCA_033807775.1. Classification (NCBI taxonomy): domain Eukaryota; kingdom Viridiplantae; phylum Streptophyta; class Magnoliopsida; order Asterales; family Asteraceae; genus Saussurea; species Saussurea involucrata. The sequence continues at coordinate 27,767,995 of CM066324.1, forward strand.
GGCATGGGGCTGAAGTCGAGCACCTTAGGGCCAACCTGAGAAAGTCTCAGATCACCCTCTTTTGGGTATTTGTCCCCAAGTCCTTTGAGGAAGGCGGCGCTGCAGAACCACCTGCAAACAAACACAAGGAAAAGTGAGAAAGAGAACTCACGATATATACAGGTACGATCGAGTCGTGTGATTACCATATGCGTGATCAGACACAAATCATTACCTGTTGCCTCCGTCTCCTCTTCTCTTCTCTTCTCTCCACTCCCTATACAGGGATCTCCGTCCCTCCAAGCACGACGACCTCATCATCTGTGTCCTCATCCACAAGACTGCGCTAGACAAATAAAGATCTATCCTCCAGACTATAAGATTGAAACCTCTCAATCTTTGCCAAGGACTCCTTCGGATCATCGACATAAGATAGTTGTAACGCACGATCAAAAGGAGAAATACACGACAAAACAAAGAAATAACTTACTTTCGGTATTCCACCCGGCGACAACCCAGGTTGTATCCTCCGCCAGAAGGTCCAGCGATTGGACCTTGCCGAAAACATACATGGCCTTCCACCCACGGTCGTTCACTTGGGTATTTTGCACAAGTATCTGGGCACCCCTGTACTTAGAGAATAGGCTATACCGGTGGTAGTTGTCCTCCTTAACCAAATGTGCCACCAGCAGGTCATCCACCGTGAATGGTGTCGCCCAGTCGGCGGTAACTCTGTCGATCACATGAACTATCCGCCAAAATTGTGTCATCACCTAAGCAGGTGACAGACGGTACTTACACCCAATCTTGAACGGATATTCGTACATGACGAAATACCCGTTCGGGCATTCAGATGGCCAGAACTGATCCGGCAGGTGAAAGTATAACGCTTCCGGAACACCAACCAACGCCCTGAAGGCGCTAAGGCTTTCCTGAGTAATGATCAAACTTGCAGGTTCGTTTGACATGGTGGGATTAGCGAAATAACTATGAACTATTGCTCGACTTAAAAAACACTCGAGATTCGCACGTAAAGAAAGAAATTAAATCTCTCGAAAATCCTCTCTCTGAAGTTACCAAAGTCGTAAAAAGGAAATGATCTCCAGAATTGCGCTATTTATATGGTAATATCATGTCGGATCGGTCCTCGACAGTTGTCCACCACCTCTCCGCATACCACCCCTCGATGAATGACACTTGTCCTGCAACGGCTCCACGCCTCCTCCACGTCCCCATGACGTCATCGACCGTTTTCGTCTCCTTGGTTTAAATCGAACCAGAACGGTTGGGATTTGACCAGATCCTCTCCCCACGTGACACATGCCACCCCAACTATTTAAAATTTGAAATTTGAATTTCACGCCAGAATTCAAATTTTGGGGGCAAACTGTTTGGGTAAAAATTCACACCTCACGATCGACGATAAAAAGTACATATGACATTTACGTAGACCATTATTGTATTAAGATAAGGTTATGTAGATTATCTACAATCGTCTTTTTTGTCGTATGCTTCTGTGACGGTCGTAAGATCCATACGACCGACAAACTGTGACTTAAGATGGTCGTACGACCATACTAACCGTTAACAGTCGAAAACCGTTTTCTTTGTTTCATTAATGTAGGTTTAAGAGCAATCATGGTACAATGGTCATAATGGACACGCTTTTAATGACAGTTAAAGACTCGACAACGGTTACGAGCAAATCATCAAGACACATTTAATGCTACCTCAAGCTATATAAAGGCATGCGCCACACTTCAAAAGGGAGAGGCATTCACAATTACACATTCTACAACTCTATGTAATACAACAGTAATCATCAGAACATTCGAACACATATCGCTTACGCAAGATTCACACGGCAGTAGTTCATTCCACACGACGACTGTCTGTTTCGCACGATTTATCGCACGCCACACAACTTTAGTTTACGATTAAGTTTACTTTCACTCTTATTGTAATCTATTGTACTCACGACACTTGTTACCAAAGGGTTTCGCCCATGTTTGGCGATCATAGTGCACAGTCGACTTCCCCAAGTCGGCCGCGGTTTTTTACCTTGTTTGGGTTTTTCGTGTCACCAATTCTTCTGTCTTATTTGCTTTCTGTTTGCGATTGTGTTGTTTGTCTTGAGATCTCTTTCTTTAGTTGTTAAAGCTCCACATCGACCTTAAGTTATCCTTTGGGTGATTTTTGGCTTTAACAGTAATATGGCTAGGTGTCAACTTTTGGATTTTGAGGCCATGAACCGTCGGAGTATTTGGAGTGTTGTAGTCCAATCTTAACGGATAATGGTACAAGTTGTTGTCATTTTAAAAAGTCCAGTTGTAGTAAGTGATTTGGTGGGATGACGTTCCTTGAAAGGTAGGGAATCTGTCAATTTGATGCTTGGTAATTAGACATATTCTTGGAGTCGTATGATCGATGGGTCAGGGACAACCATTAGTATTGGAGTCTATTGGAGCCCGTTAAAGTTAAATGGCAGTTCAGTAGCGAGAACAGTTGATTTCGGTAGTGAGCAAACCTTGGGTTGATTTGGAGAAAAGTTTACGAGCGCTTAGTCATGGACTGATTGAAAGTCAGGATCTGTCGTTGGGGAGGTATGAAACCCCTGAGGTTGGGAGACAATCAAAGCCTTATGATTATAGACTACCCTAGTAAGCCAAAATGATACACGGATGTAAGTATAGTGTGCCTAAGGGGACTTTGAGTGTGAGAATCAATATGAAGATTATCGGGGCAGTACTGTTAAGAAGAAAAATCCGACTCTCGGGAGCTAAGGGGACAAGTAAGGTGTTGAGCTCGGTAACTGTTGGAAGTATGGGAATTAGATTTCGGGGACGAAATCATTTTTGAGGTTGGGAGGATTGTAACACCCGGAAACTTATTAAAAGAAAGGACCTCCCTCATGACCTTTGAAAGGTTTGATTATTTATAGGGAAAGGAAACACTGGGCGTGAGGAGTTTAGCGAATAGGGAGCATGTCGGATTAATCGGGACAAAAAGTGAGTTTTGGTACCTCTGGGGAGATAGTGCCCTGCGATAGTCTCAGGGTCACTATCGCCGTGTCATACTTGCAGAGAGGGGAAGACCCTCGGTACAGATTGGGCGATTGTGTCCAACGAGAGTGCCCTGGGCACAATCGTGTGGCATAATCGCGGTCTAGGTGCAGGAAGCAATTTAAAACCCTTTTTAGCCTCTTTTCATTCCTCACTTCAACCAAACCTTCTCCTTTTCTCTCAAAATCGAACCCTCTCGATATTTTTGGGTTTTTGCACCTTTAAAGCCTCAATCCTTGGAAACCCTTGAGATCTTTTGCATCTAGGAGAAGATTGAAGATCTATGGAGTGGAGCTTTTCATCTCATCTCACCTTATCTTGAAGATTTCTTGATTTTAGGGTTTCATCCAACTCTCTTCAAAACCCTTTCACCTTTTGGAGTTCAATACTCATTTTGGAAACCTTAAGGGTGTTGGCTTGGTGGATTCATGTGGTGGTTGATGTAACATTCTCTTTTCTTCATTAATGGAAAATAAGGTTTTGGTATAAGTTGAGGTTATTGATGAAAATATTTAGGGAATTTTTTTAAATGGTTGATTATGCTTATTGATGGTTGTAAGCTCATAGATCTAGGTTTTCGGAAGATTTGGCTTGAGGATTCAAGTTTCTTCAAAGGAGCTCAAATTTGGGGAAAATCTAAATTTAGCCTAAATCTAGCAAGGTGAGTTCAAGTTGATTTGTGAAAACGTTGTACATTCCAAAATGTTCATTTTAAAGTGTTTTAAGTATTTTACAAGAAAATATGCATTGTTGAGTTACTTGAATGATTTTGATTACTTGGAATATATGATTTTATAAATCTTGTAAAATAACCATTTCTGGGATTTTTGGATAACTTGATAAAATAAGCATTAATGGAAGTGTTTTGATACTTAATGCATAATTGAAGGTTATCTAGTAAAAATACACTTTTAATTTTTTGTTGGAAATATGCATAATCTTATGTGGGGGTACTTTTTGAAGCATGAACGTGTGGGTCATTGGGTTTTAGGCCATTTTCGACCTTGTGAACTTTTTAAAAGTTGTAGACCATTCGGTTTGAGAAAAGACGTAAGTTGGGTATTTTGATGGAGGAACCTTAAGTATTGTTATTTTAAATGATTTATTTTACGTTTGCAAATCTTTGGGTATAAATGCACTTGGATGTGTACTTTGGAAAATGATGTGTCTTAAATTAAGAGTTGTGTTGAGTAATTCGAGTCTATGAAGTATCTTTCGCATAAACGTAGGTTATAAGTGTTTTAGTGGATTATTTGGTTTCCAGGAGTGGTTAATTGGTTTTGGTTGAGCTTATGGCTCGGGACTGAATCCGTAGATATCAAGTTCAGGTGAGGCCACGACATTGGCGTCAGGGACAACATTAGGCTGAGCAACCTCATCCCTCTGCGCCCTACTAGAGCCTTGTCGCTTTGAGCTACTTGTGGAATCCATTTGTGCGCTAATAGGTATGTGAGTGCAAAAGATGTAATGCGTGAAGTGTACACAACCTATGTCCGCCCAGTGGTGACGGCACAATCTATCAAAACACACTAAAAGGTAAAATTCAAGCAAGCAAGTATCAACAATTAAACATGGAAAGGACACAATCCACAAGCAACACCAAATGACCGTCACAAAAAGAATGCATGTAAACGTCAAACTTTGCCCAAGTGATCGTCTAAGCAGAAAACACATCCCGACGATAATAACATTATATTGCAACACATATAAGGGCACCAATGAGCAATATATCAATCCAAGAAACAGTATAAACACGAGATAACAAATCTCAAGAGTTTTGGAAAGAGTATACCCAATTAAATGCCTCAGATCAGAACCGGAATGATTGTTCACTTCGCTTCACCAGATCAGAAGAGGTTGACGATTGGATTGAGCGGTTTCAGGCGGTAATAAGCTGCAGGGAGGGAAAGAAATCGAGAAGTGTTTGGAGAAACGGCGGCGTGTGGTTGAAATGAGTGAATAGCAGAGGTGGTTCTGTGTGTGATTTCAAGAGTGATATCTATTGTGGTCTTCGACGACTGCTGGTGGTGGTGCCTGGTTTTCACGAGAAGGAGAAGTGAAAGAACCGCTGTGGTTCTCAATGGCAGGCGGAGATCAAGAGAGGAGGGTGGCTGGAGGAAATCGATAGGAGAACCAAGGCGGTTCCCTGTGGAGACGACGAGCAGAGGAGAGCGATGGTGGCGGCTGAGGTTGTCGATGGTGGCAGGCGGCGATTAGGGTTGATGGCGGCGGTTCTGGTAGTCGAACGAGAGAAAAGAATGAATGGATGAGGCGGATGGTGGTTTTCGGCGGTGGTTGTTGAACGGAAAATCGAGAGGAGAAGAGGAAGGAGACGGCGCCTGGTGGTGGCGATGGAGGTGGATGGTTCAGATGAGGGAGAGGGAGGCGGAGATGGAGGCGCCGATGACCGGCGGTGGTGGCTCACAGGTGATGGTGTGGATGGCGGCGGATGACGGTGGCTGTGTTGATCCAAACCCTTAGTGATTTGATAATGACCCTCTCTTATATACTTAGTGAAAATTGTAAGTAAACAATATGTATCAAAGTTTCACTATCGCTGATAAGTACTAAGATCTTACAGTACCGCTGATAGGAACTCTCGCTCTTTAAATTAAACATTCAGCGAAACTGTTCACCATTAATACTGAGTCTGTTCCGTCATTATGATGATCGCTGATAAGTTAGTTGTTTACTTATGATCCCTGAAGACAAGTTTAACGTCAACAAAGGTTCTACGCTAAAGTCGAAGATCAAGCTCAAGAACCAGCGACAAGTCTCCTAATGAACTGATGCGGATCAGCGAAGGCTCAGATTTGTCCACTCAACGTGAAGTATCAAGTACAAGACTTCATCTATCTCTAAACTTTATCATTCGCTGAATAGAAAATGATAATCGCTGAATCAACGAAAGCTGATCATGAAGTCCTCCGTACAAAGTACTTTTGTCTTAACCTCCCTTGTTCTTCATTCGTTTCCAAAATCTATTTCTTCATAGAAAACTGGAAAACAAGAAAATGGGTTTTACATTTCGTTTCAAAAATCAAGAAAAACCCTAATCTTCATTAAGACATTTTGTCTGAATGAAATGGACAAAATTCGAACCATCTTAATGGAAAATCTTTCCACATTAAGATTATTCTTATTTGTTAATCTTTGGTTGAACTGATAATACAGGAAATGGCAACATCTAACATTCCTACTACCGCTGAGAACTTCTCTACTGACTCTGAGGAAGTGGAAATCATCAAGGCTCCTCAGGTTAAGTTCAATCTTAATCAACTAGACTGGACTAAGATAAACAACCTTTCTGCGCTTCTCGAGTTTCCTCCTCGAAAGCAAGTCACACATCTGACAGATGCTGTGAATTTCCTGAAGAATTGCTGCATTTCAACAGCCCTGACCATTTCACCCCCTGCAAGTCAGCTGCTACTATCTCAGTTCTGGTACTCTGCCAGACACTCTCAGCTACCATCCGCCAAAGATCCCTCCAAAACAGTTGATTGTATCCTCTGCGATACTGAATATGGCACGATAAAGATCACACCTGCCATCATTCGCAAAGCTCTGAACTTTCCCATCGCTACAAAGGAAAACCTTTTGTTCCTTTCCCTGACCATAAGAAGATCGCTGACAAAGAAGCCCTTATTGCAATTTTTTGATGCAAAGGGCTATGTATGGGAAATGGGCAGAGACAAGAAGCCTGAGAAGAAGCTAACACTGCTGAAGAAATCGAAAATGCCCAGCGAGATGAACTTCATCTTCCCTCACCTTATCAGCTGCATGACTGCCAAGACCGGCTCTTCTGATCAAGCCCCTCAACCTCAGCAAGCTATGGGATACGCTCTGTTGAATGGTCTACACATTGACTGGGCATCTCTCATCTATGATAACTTGCTGCAAAGAGTAGACTCTGCCGCTGACAGGCCTGCTTGGGTTCCCTACCCCCGATTCATCAGCGCTATCTTTCAATATGGCCTGAAGGACAGCTACCCGCAAGAGGGCGATCTAAAACTCTCTCAGATTGGCCCTAAGGTACTCGACTTCAAACCTGTTGAAAATGAGGTACGTCTTTCTACCCTCTTAACTCTTCTCAACCCTTCTTCTACTTCTGTGGCTCCTTCAGCGACAATACCCATCGCTGATACCCTGGCCACAAAATCCTCTTCTTCTAAGAAAAGGAAACATTCATCTACCCCACTTGATTCGAAAAGGATCAAGAAAACAAAGGAGCAACCCCAGCAATCTCATGCTGAAGACTCCTCAGCTCTTTCTGCAGAGCTGAAGGAACGTTCAGTGGTACGCTCTGCCACACCTGAACAAGCCATCCCTTTTATCCAAACTTCAGCGTCTCTAAACGCTGAGGTTACAAACTTGGAACCGACCCAACCTCCTTCAGTCTCTCAAAAGACTGATGAAGTGATTGTCAGCGAATCCAACGCTGAACTCATAACCCAATCCCCATTCTTATCCTTCGCTCCTCCCTCCACTCATTTGGTCTCTACTCCAGATCTAACTGGAGCTGCCATCATTTCCTCGGAACATAAAGCTGATTCTCCAGGAATGATGAAGACAGGACCTGCAGAAAAATCCATGGGCACTTTTGAAGATGACATGGAACTTTACTCAGGAACCCGTGATTTCGATGAATTCACCAATCCTCCTGCAGGTAAACAACAACCCATAAACACTGTGACTAAACCCCAAACTTCTGAGCTTTCCTCTGTTCACAAGTTTTTATATGTTACAGGTCCTAATTTGGGAGATATCAACGCCTCTCTGAAGTCCGTGGAGACAAAGCTGACAGGTCTCACCACTACTCTCTCCAATAACTCTACAGTTGTAACAAATGCTGGAGAGAATCTGAACAAGCTGACAACAGTGGTGGAGAAGAAGGCTTCCACAGATGACATGAAGCAAGTTGATAAAACTCTCAGCGACTTCGCCAAGGTGCTCGCTGATATCTACAAAGACTACACCTCTCTCAAAAACTCAGTTTCGTCCATGTCCAGCGAATTTACAACGCTGAAGACATCGGTTGGAACACTAGAGGGAGATATGTCTGCTGTAAAGACAAATGTCAACACTCTGACGACTGACTTAAGCTCTGTAAATACTGACGTTGGTTCGATGAAGACTATGATCGAACAGCTGCTGCACAAGGCGAATACTCCTGCTCCTACCCCTGTCCCTGAATCTGAACATTTTACAGCGGCAGATCGCATTGAGCTCGGGAAGATCAATCCTGCTATTTCTGGCCTTGAAGACAGATTAGCAAAGATTGAAGTTTGTGTAGGTCTCTCTGGCCAAGACGACAGAGAACCTACCAACGCTGCTGAATCTAGCCATTCCTTCCCCAGTCATCATGAAAAAGAGGGGGAGAAGAGCGCTGAAGATCTCTCCAAGAGCGCTGAATACCTTTCCCATGATGAATCTATCAGGAGAGAAAAGAAGGATGCTGAAGAAACCCCCGCTGGACCTCAGGGAGATGAAAACCCTAAGGAAACCGAGAAGCTCGCCTCTGTATCTGAGGGGGAGCAACTTGAAGAAGAAGCTGAGAAAACTGAATCCGAAGCAGAAGATGATGAAGCCGTCGACATCCCTGATGATGAACCATCTTCTTCTCCAAAGAATGATGATGATGATGATGACGAAGATGACGATGACTTCTTTATCGTCAAACCTGCTCAAAAGATCAAAGCTCTTAAGGGAATCTCGATAAATGAACCTTCAGGGGAGCGGACAAAGACAAAGCCTTCAGCCTATGGAGCTGAGAAAGGCAAAGGCAAAAGCGTCGCTGAAGATGACAATCTGATGATCTTTCTTGAAAAACCGGTTTGTCAGGTATGCTAAACATCTCTCACTCCATCCCTCCTCTATCATACCTATCAGTTATAGTACCCAAGCCTATACACTTGAACCAATTCTCTCTATCTGATTCTACCCAAGTTCTTACTCGTAAGATCGCTGTGTTTCAGCTAGTCCTCTCCCCTGTTTGAGGATATCGCTGAAGGCTCCACAACTGCGACTTCACCAAAAATACCAGCTGCTGCTGAAGAAATAATCCCAGTCTTAGATTTAATCTCTGAGACTGATGAACCAGAAGAACAGCTACTCTCGCACAGAGGCAGACCTTCCTTAGCTCCTCAAAAGCTAAGTGAAGAGGATCAGAAAAGAAGAGAGGAGATAATAAAGCGATTCGAGGATCAGCGAATCATTCTGAGGCGTGATCAACTTCCTTCAGTTCCTCCAAAGTTCAGAATTTCCAAAAAGGAATACAAGGAACATCTCAGAGCTGAACGTCTAATAGCTGAAAGAAAAGAAGCTGAAGAAAAAGACAGAGAATACGCCATCCAGCTTTCTAAACGTTCATTAAAAGACCCCAAGCTGAAAAGAGTTCCCATTGATGTTCAACGTCAGCCCTGGGAAAACGCCAAGAAGATAACTGAAGAAAAGAGAACTGTGTCTCAGTCAACTTTAGCCTGGTGCAAAGAAAAGGTCAACTACAGAGACTCTCCTGCCAAAATCAACAAGGTATTCATCTCTGGAAGAACAACCCTTGTTTCAATCGCTGAAATCGAGATATTCAGAGAAGATAAGAAGTCCGAAAAATTCTATGCTGAAGCCATAACGAAGTACGGTCTCTCTGAATGGTTGGAGATCAGGTTAGCCATCCAGAAGTCCAAGTCGAAATACAAGGAACATGTTGAAAAGCTGATCAACAAACAAATCGACTTAGTCTACTCCTGTGTGGATATTCCTCCTCCTCCTCCTCTCGAAAGTCAGAAAAGAAAGGCCTCAGCGAAGAAGAAGAAGAAATCTATATCTTCAATTGATGGCCCTGTCATTCGAAATGAAACAGGTATTGGTTTTTCACGTGTTGAAGTCCTTGGTCCTGATCCTGATCTTTCCATGCTTGACACATCTCTTCCTCCTGGTGAGACTTTCATCCCTGGCAAAGTCATAAGCGAACCCTACGGGATATTTTTTCATGACTACGATGGTGGAAAGCGTTTTCAACGGATCGCTGAGCTTCCAATCACTCCAATCGAACAGCTCAGAGATCTCATCTACTGGTGTGACTTCAGAAATGACCCTCAGGCACGACATCTGAAACCCTTGATTTTTGAAGAAGCGCTGATCAAAAGAAAACAAGGCGTAACCGTTCCTGACTGGATGATTCCCACCACATCAATGACCCTTGATGAACTTCTCATTAAGGAAGAACCTTTGTAAGCTGATAGGATCGCCTCTTTCATCTATTTTATCAGTTATCCTTTTGTACTTGTAATTTATTTCGCTTGTACTTGTAATCTTTTCATTTCTCTTTGTATCCTGATTCAAAGTTTTAAAGAAAGATTTCAGCGAATGTACTTTACTCCAACAGTACTGAAAAGATCCCAGAAAACAGTAAAAGGGACAAATATTTTATGAGTTCTTTTTATCCTTATGTTTTCATTTAATAGCAATTTTCTTTGTTGCTATGTCATAATCAAATAGGGGGAGATTGTTGATCCAAACCCTCAGTGATTTGATAATGACCCTCTCTTATATACTTAGTGAAAATTGTAAGTAAACAATATGTATCAGAGTTTCACTATCGCTGATAAGTACTAAGATCTTACAGTACCGCTGATAGGAACTCTCGCTCTTTAAATTAAACATTCAGCGAAACTGTTCACCATTAATATTGAGTCTGTTCAGTCATTATGATGATCGCTGATAAGTTAGTTGTTTACTTATGATCCCTGAAGACAAGTTTCACGTCAACAAAGGTTCTACGCTAAAGTCAAAGATCAAGCTCAAGAACCAGCGACAAGTCTCCTAATGAACTGATGCGGATCAGCGAAGACTCAGATTTGTCCACTCAACGTGAAGTATCAAGTACAAGACTTCAGCTATCGCTAAACTTTATCATTCGCTGAATAGAAAATGATAATCGCTGAATCAACGAAAGCTGATCATGAAGTCCTCCGTACAAAGTACTTTTGTCTTAACCTCCCTTGCACGACTCCGTACGAAATGTCAGAAAAGAACCTCCGACTGTCTGAAATCGTACAACCACTCTGATACTACACTGTTCATCCATGCGGCTACTAAGGTTGTCAACCAAGGTCAATGACATGCAACCAACCAGCTGATGACACGTGTAAAGTGTATACTGACTTGCATTAAATGCATGCAGTATATAAAGAGATGAACCCACTTCATTTGAAGTAACTTGCTAACTCTGGACAAGTTCAATCTCTTATCTCAAGATAGGTTATTATTAGTAATTTCCTTATCTCTCTTAGTGCAAGAAATCTTGGTGTTCCAACTTGTTTAGATTTAGGTTTATCCTTAATCTTGTTTCCGCAACAAGCTGTAAATTGTTAATGATTTATCAATAAACAATTTAGAAAAGTAAAATCTGTGTGTTTGTATTCAACCCCCCCTTCTACAAACTTGTATAGGCCTTCGGGACCAACAGGCTGAGGGTTGAAATGGAGAGGAAGAAAGCGTTGGCGTCTGTTGTTCACAAGAAGGAGAAGCAGGACGTCGGCGGAAGAAGGAGGCAGTGTAGGGTAAGCGATCGAGACGAGAGGGGGATGGCGGCCGCTGCTCACGGCGGTGGAGTCGGTGTTTGATGGTGGTGTAGAGTGGTGGTTGTGAATGATAATAGTGAAAGAGAGAGGAGGGGAATAAGAATTAGGGTTTCTGTTTTACTTTTCTAAAAATGACGGTTTTCAAAATAAAATAATTTTTTTTATTTTAAAATAAATAGATAACTAAAAGAAAAAAAAACAAGGGAGATGTGAAAACTTTCTGTCCATGTTTCACGGCCGGGTAATATTTTTCACTCCCGGGGAGTTCGGCCCTCCCCGGCCGGGGAGATTTCTTCACGGGCTAGGAGTTTGGGCACAAAGTTTGTTTTTTTTTGAACTGATGCGTTTTTCTTCACCCCCGGGGAGATTTCTTTACTGGCGGGGCGTTTGGTCAAAACTTAAACACACGATAAAATTAGAAAATATCTATATATACACCGACACACATATTTATAAATGGTATAAAACACTTTTGGGGTCGATTTTCCAGCATTTGAAGCCCGAAAAACCGAAAAATTATTGTAGAACAAAGAGAGAAAAAACGGAGACTCGTTTGACATCGCGAGTTTGATGAAGAATTAAATAAAAGGGGAGGGAAAGAGTGACTCGTTTATCGTCGCGAGCTTGACGAAGAATTATACTATTAGGGAGTAAAGAGTGTACAAATCGGTGAAAGTCAAAGGATTGACTTATTTGCTCACCGATTTGTATGGGTTGCGTAAACACAAAAGACACCGTATGATCGATGTGTATTCGTTGTATAACATGTTACGTTACCCATAGCCGAGAATTAAACAAGGATGGAGAAAGATGGATCGGTGATGTCCGGCTTGACATTAAAAAATACCGAACCGAGAGAATAATAAAAATAGCGCACGAGAAGGAATTAATGAGATAGAGATAAAATCACTCATCATTTCTAAAGGTAATAATATCTCGATCTTACCAAACACACATCTCAATGGCCCGTCACTCACTGCCTTTTTCGTCAATCGTGACTTTTCATCCCGTCTGCAAGTTGGCCAAACTACACAAACAAAAACTTCAAGCACACGGTTAAACAAAATAAAAGATGAGACGACGAAATGAATACATAAAAAGAAATGGGGTAAAGACATAGACTAGTAGATCAAAAGTAAGCTAATATTAGGCTAGTCGCCTCCCCGGCAACGGCGCCAAACACTTGATGTGTTTTAAATTTATACCGCAAGCGTACGGGTTATGTAGCATACGGGTCGATCACGGGGAGGTGGCGGTCTAAACATTAACTACTTAATAATCATGGCTAGTTATGCGAATCAGATCATTGGTTTGATTTCTTTATCTTGATGAACTTAAACTAAAAGGGATTAAGGGAAGGAGACGCAAAAAGAAGCAATTAGAACTAAATTTAAATAAGAGAAGCGACGACTAAAACTAAGAACATTGGGTAATATCAACCTCGGATCTTGGTAATGGTGAGAATTTGTTTTTCCAAAAATACTTCAACCCTCTCTCGAGGTGAGAAAGCTTTTCTAACCAAGATATGTATTTACTTTCGCAATACATATACATTGGGAAGAAACATTAATAATTAAAACGAATGTATTTCCCAATCAACGTCCCTAACTATTCACATGTTAGGACCGTTGTCATTGATCAATTCGACTCAAGTGAAGACTAAACTTTCGTTTTTATCAACAACCAATTTAATTACTAGACATTTTGTTGAAACCCAATTAAATCAATTCAACTTTCGTCAAAATCAAAATGGATTAAAACTCAACATCCGCTTTAAGAATAATTGATCAATACCAAAACTTCAATCCTAAGCGATGATTACCCAATTAAACGAACTATTTAAACAAGACCAACACAAATTACTTAATTAGACTCTAACGGAATAAAAACCAAAATTAAACCTAGACTAATAGAGAAATTACATTAGACTCAATCTAATTACAATTAACACTAACAATCAAGAGATGAACAATGGATTACTAAGTAAACATGTGCAGAAAATTAATCTAACCTATTTTTATGCAGAAAATTTGAGTGCAGAAATTAATTAACCCTAAAATTATGTGCAGAATTTTAATCATGTGCAGAATTTTAAATAGAGTGGAAGAAATTAGGGTAGAGATGAGAAATAGAGATGCAAAGGAGTAGAGAAAATACAATAAACACGAAAGAGATGAAGAGAAACAAAATCTAACACTTCAATTAAGAACAAAGATGAATTCATGAACAAAACATTGTTTCCAACCAAATAAAATTAGAATTCAACAACAAAATAAGTTAAGAAGAAAGGGAGGAAGATACTAGTATGAAAACCGGTAGAAAATCGGTTCCAATGGCCTAAGCTCCTTGCAATTTCATCTTCTTCCCTCTAATTCTTCAAGACTCGTTGGAATTGAAAACCACCCACAGAAACTGAAAAATATCGTGTGATTTGAGAGAGAGGTCTAATTCTAAAATGAAAACACTTAATATACTAGGAACAAAGGCCTAAGAGAGTTTAAAGACAAAGCCCAAAAAGCCCAAAGTTAAAAAGCCCAGAAAATTAAATAATCCAAATGACTTTCACGGTCGGGGAGTTTCCATCGCGCCCGTGAAAGTATGGCAGCTACTTTCAGCATCAATTCAGGTGTTTTCTTCGTGTTCTTTCATCTTCTTTCCTTCGCTCTCCGTTTTCTCGCCCACGTACATTTCATCTTTTCGTTCTTTCTTCTTCAAGAGCATGCCTCCGCCCATCTCGCCTTTCAAATTACGCACAATCTGCACAAAATATATACCAAAAACATAAAAACAATTCCCAAGAGAATTTCCAACCGTGATTAAAGAAAGTAAGAAGAGATGAATAATAATGCATGGAAAGGCTAAACTAAACACTAAAAATAGAACGATCTATTATATACAAAGTTAGGTGCATAAAATGCACTTAACAGCTATCTTGTCTTATGAAAGTTCTTTTGGATTATCAAGTTGTTCCATCATCACTTGAAGCGTTGGACGTCTAGTGACGTCTACTTTAGGGTTGATTATGTTTCTATCGTACCTTGATCCAATCTTATTATTAATGTTCTTTAGATTCTTAAGTGTTGGTAGGACTTTCAAGCGTGGGGGCTCCTCGGGCTTGAATTGCTCATTTGTCTTGCATTGTAAACACCATACTTTATTTCCGCTTCAATGGGTGATTTGTCTATGTTAGTCATACATTTACCGTAATTCCGCACGTTTAAAATTTTCCCGTAGGGTGTTACATTATGGGTGTCGTATTATTTCTCCTCCTTGTTGGGATGTTTCGAATAATAGGGATTTTACTCAAGTTTACTTCATTTGGAAATTTAATAATCATCCACGTTTTAAGTGAGTTCTTGGATCTACATCCATTATTTAGAAATGTTTCATCGTGGAGTTTGTGGCACGGGTTTTGTATGCGTTGGAAAATGGGTTGTTCACATACTTAAATATAACCCTTTTTGGAAAATCATGGTTTTGAGTTGTACTCATGTGGTTTAACAAACTATTTTAATCATGATGAAAACTCTTGAACTCACTAGGCGTTAGCCTAACCCTTTTTATTTGTCGGCATGTGCAACAGGTTCCGATTAGGAATAGTTCTAGTGACACTGTGAAGAGTGGAAAGCTAGTTGTATGTTCAAGAAGTAAGTGACTTGGTGAAGTCTTCCATATTTTGGGATTAGCAACTTTAGTTTGAGTTAAGTAACACCCAACTTTTGTAGTCTTTGTGTAGGACTTAGGATATTGAATTGTTGAAGTTGTTATGTTGTATATTTTGAGGTATTCCCAAGAATGTTTTGTAGAAGAAATTTTATCCTTATTTGATTATTTTACCGAAGTTTTGTTTAGTTTCTCTTTCCAGTTTTGAGGGTGTTACAATCTCCATCTCCTATCGATCGATCTCCATCTCCATCTCGGTATGTCGATTTATGTTCATTGTTTGGTTCGATCTTTTGATTCTTTTCGCTCGATATATTGATTCTTTTGGTTCGATTTCATGCTCTTTTTGCTTTAATATGTTGCTCCTTTTGGTTTGATGGTATGTGGTTCAGTTTGGTGCGTTTTTTGGTTCTTCTTTTGCTGTGAATCAGCTGATTATGGTTCATCAAACAGCCCTTGGTTTTGTTGTGTATTTTTATATGTTGCTTCTGTTAAACTTCAACCCAAACAGCCCCTGATCTTTGTTGCAAAAGGGTATTTGTGACTATAATACTTATTCTAGTTTGGTGCCTCTTAAAATAAACTTGTTTCAATATTGTATCTCTTTGAAAGCCTCTGTCTGGTTTGTCTTTTTTAGTCCACAGTGGAATTTTTAGCATCTAATACTCATAATTATAGGATAAGAAATTGTGTGATTGGAACAGTAAGTGTGTCCTGACTGATCCTTGCTCTTTTTATTGGAACTTTTAGCATCTAATGCATTTGAAGCTTATGTTTGTTTGAGGTTGAAATGTTTCACTCATCTATCACTTAATCTACTGCTTCACATTAGTACTTGTTTGGATTATTTCTAAACGATACGTTTTTCTGTATAGGCGAATGATGTGAATGTGGAAGTTGTGGAAGGTGATGCTAGGAACGTTCTATGTGAAGCTGTAGAGAGGCACCATGCTGCCATGTTGGTGGTTGGTAGCCATGGTTATGGAGCAGGTAACGTTTGTTTTTGTAACTAGAGTTTATGCACGCATGAACTGATCGAAACTACCATGGATTTATTGTGCAATTGGGGAGTGTGGTCTGTGAAAATTCATTATTTTTCTTTGCTTATTCTTGGTTCATTGGATTACATTTTGAATTTTGTGATGTTTAGAGATGGGCGAGAATGTTCAACGTGTAAGGTGGATGAATGAAGCCATCATAAAAACAATACTGAAAATGATGGGTAATATCATAAAAACAGATTATGCATATTTTTCAAAGGTTGATAGGGCTTCATTAATCAAATTTCATTCCCTAATAAGTTAATGTTGTCTTATTAAGGATTACTTTAGGTATTAAATCGTTAGTCAAAGCTTTTATTAAACTAAAAACTACATACCAAGTCAAACTTGAAACAATTTAGGATACTATAATTATATAAAACTAAGGGGTTGTTCGGTTGTGGCTTAATGGGCTGTATAGCACATATAGCTTATTCGGTCAGCTATAAATAGTTGTTCGGTTGTGGCTTAATCTGAAAATCATGAGCTGATTCGGTCAGCTGGAGAAAGGCACTAGTTTACACTCAGCCACCCTTTTTACCATTATGCCCTTCTTTTAAAAACACTCCCACTAATAAAACCTGGATGCTCTCTCATAGGTCATGGCCTCCATCCCTTGAAGCTCTACTGCTCCATTTCCTCCGTCAGAGTTCTACTTTGCAGTCGTCGGTCTGCCATCGTCGGCCTTCCACTGTCGTTCCAACCCCTCATCTTCATTCTTCCTTCCCACTCTTTTTCCGTCTTTTACTCTCCGCCCCTGCCTCGTCGATCTGTTCTAGCCGACACAGATCTGTTACATGGAGGTTTGTCTTTTCTTTTTTGTTCCATGAAGAAACGCAGATCTGAGACAAAGCTTCATACCATGTTCCATGGCGATTTTTCTGATATCGATGTTTCTTTTTTGTAACAAAGCTTCATACCATTTTCTTTTAATGGATTTGTGTTCTTAACAAACATTTGTTCTTGATATAAACTTGCACATGTTCATGAAGATGTGTTAATTGCAAATTAGGTGTTTATCGGCCTGTTTCATGTTTTTATGATACAATGTTTGTTGTTCATCAATTTTAGGGTTTTTTATTTGGATTTAAAATGTCTGGTTCTCAAAAATGGAAAGTAAAAGAGAACAAGGGTTGGATTTGGACATTGAAGATTTGAAGTTAGAGATCATGTACTCAGAAAAAGAAAATAGGACGTAAAAATATAAATCAGGGGTAAAATGGTAATTTCTAACATTCAGACTGTCTATTTAGCTGAGCAACCGAACACCAACTTATCTGTTAACAGTCAGACAACCATATCCACTCAGATAGCCATATGCATTCAGGTCTTAACAAAAAATGTACCGAACAACACCTAAGAGAGAGAAAAAAACCAAGCATGTGCAAGCATGAGATTATTTATGATTTTTTTTAAAAAGAAACTAAAAGTCAAAATCTGTAAAAAAATTACCTTCAACAGATTCTCTAATTTACAGAGTTCAACATCCATTATATTATTAAAATATTATTTAATTTATCATTCCAATACATTTTTTAAAAAGAATTTATGAAAAGTAGTAATAAGTGAATTGTATTTATAAATAAAAGAAATTCTCTCTATACCAAGTTTTAGAGAATTATTTAAACTTGAAGGTTTCTCTACTTTAGGGTGCGTTTGGTATGCAGACTGGATGTGACGGGACGGGACAAAAAAAATAATCTCATACCATCCCATCCAGTCCAATACCCCTTTTTCCAACGCTCCTGTCCCATCCCATCCAGTCCAATCCCGTCCAATTTCGTCCCGTCCCGTCCCATATAGTCTGCGTACCAAACGCTACCTTAGAGAACAACATAGAGAAGTTGTTAGAGTAATTTAAAGAACAAAAGTTCAATTTTCTCTATTATATAGAATCTATTGGTGATACTCTAATACAAGAACATTCAACTTCAGATAGACTATTTCCCCATTATGACCATGAGACCATTACGATAAGAACACTTTAGAGGGTACGTCATACCCTCTCCAAAGACGACCAATATAACATGTACGACACACGAACCAGGTTTGGAGAGGTAAGATGCAAGGCCGACCCAATTCAACAACCCTACAATCTATGATGCTTGAAGTTGAATCAAGAACGGAGGTTGCTATTCATACCCTTCCGCACTCACATATCACCCCATTTCTTAACACCCCCCCCCCCCCCCCCACCCCCCCCCCCCCCCTCCCCCTCCTTTTTATCTCTCTCTTTTCACTCACATAGCTCCCTACAGGAGGGGATATGGTATGAATATAATAAACCATCCAGAAAACCTCCAGCAACTAAAGACCCTGTTTACTTTTAGCTAAAGAAAATCATCTATAATAAGCTATTAGGCTGCATAATTCATTTCTTAACTTACATGGATTTATTGACCTTATTCATAAACCCCAACAAAAAAAAGGATTTTCTCCAACCAACAGAAAGCCTAAAAAGCCACAAACTAACCCAAATCACCTTAATTCACCTGCATCTACAAATTTTACAGATAACAGTTAACGAGGCCCTCCAAGATAACAAACCGCGTTAAAAATAATCGTCCAGATAACGGTCAGTTATTTTGCACCTCCTCCTTCCCATGGAAGCTTGCTACATTTAATAACTTGTCAGCAGATTGTTTTGATTTTGACTATTTATCATATAACCATTGTATCTTTTAATGAATAAATAAAAGAACACATTGATCTTGTAGACTAAGGTTAATAGCTTGAATTTACTTGATAACATGAGGAAAAAAAATGCAATTTTAACATGAAATATTATCCATAAAATAGAAAAGAAAAAGATTGCAATTCACTTGGGATATATGTAATGAGATCACAGATCATACTTATAATCTATCTAGAACAAAATATCACAATTATCTAATCAGATTTGTGAACACCCACATAATATTCCATATAGGATCAATCTTGAATCACCATAACACCAAAAAAAAAAATTGAACTTCTAAACGGTCATCATCAAGTTCACAATTTTGCAAGAACTGAAATACTTATTAAAAAAACACATTCATAAACTAAAACTGGTAGATTATGTCACACTAGTAAGCTTTCACTTCAAGATCGAACTTCAATAGATTCAAAAATAACACATGAAATCAGAAACTTAAGGGAAAAGTACACCAAACACGATAACAGACAGATTACACAATCTCACAATAACAGAACCAACATAGATCCAAGAACAAAACCATACTTCTTAAGCAAGCGCCTCGTAGCGATCACCCCCACTATCTGGATTGACACATAGGATGGTGTAGAGGGCGTAAATGATCCCCGGAAGATAACCCAGAATAGTCAACACCAAACATATAAGGACCTCTACCTGCAACAATAAATATGGTATATCTCAGTTAGACATTTCTACAAACAGTTTGTGTGCATAATGAATTCACGTCTTACCGTGCAGCAACCATAACGGAGGCAGACGCCGAGAGGTGGAAGGAGGATCGAGAGTATGATCTCGCAAATGAGAGTCAATCCTGATGTCATTTTTGGTTGGAGATTTTTCAGAGAAGATGAGGGGTTGGGTCGGTCGAGAAGTGAAGCCGATGACTAAATTGGGATCAGATATTAAGCGAGATGTCGGCCAAAATGTGGAGTGGTGGACGACCACGGATTTTTTCCGACATGTGAATAAGATGATCAACCTACAAATAAGGTCCCTTGTCTATATAAATATTACAAATTTGGTCCCCAAACAATATACATGTTTGTTTAGTCGATATAAAACCATAAAATGTCGACCATGTTAAAAAGTCTGGACACCAAGGCCGTCTCTAAGGGAGGGCGAAGCACGCGTAAGGCACACAAGAAAATAGGCGTCTAAAATTTTCTAATATATATTAGTAGTTCAAAATAATAACTAAATAAAAAGAGTACAATTTTGTTGGTATGTAATAGGACCTAAAAATAATTTAATATTATATTAAGGGTTCGAAATGTATTAATTAATTAAACTGGAAAAGAAATTATGTTAAAAGTTAATTTTCTTTTATTTCATAGTAATGTTTATTGTTTTTCTTTAAGTTTTTTTTATCTAGTACCAAAGTCTAAAACTATTGCCTAGAAAACCTTGATACATTCTTCATCATTCATCTTTCACCAACTCTTTTGATTATTCTATCCGCATGATCTATTTGATTGTATTAGGATATAATAGATTTCTTGTTATTAACTAAGAAAACTTATATGTTTTGAAAAAAATTACCAACCATACGAAATGGTCCAACTTGTATACATATTTAGGATTTCAAAATGACACTTGTTTTTTCATACATTATTGATTCTTTTACCTAATATTGAGTACATAAAATTTAAGTACTCTCCTCCCTCTTAAGTTATAACCAAAATTGTTTTTATCCTAAGATTGATAGTTTTGAAAAGTTTGTTTTAACACTAAGAGTTTAATCACTGTGACGAAAAACATTAACATGAGGAAAGATGAAAACCCAACTGAGGTCTGAGTTATATTGATTTACATACAGTATTATTCTGAATAGTCAACATTGTGACTCCAAATGATGTCAATTTATATATTAAATGTATATCATAGAATGTTTTTGACGGTGAAACAAATTAACATGTTATGTAAAAATGATATGGTAGATATTATTAATATAGGAATAATAATTAAAAAAATTGATTAATTTTGCGACTAGGAATACATGGAAAAACAATTTTATATGAATTATTAATATATTTAAATTCAATGTTATTTATGATGACAAAAACAAAGTATTGAAGATTTTTTTCGTAGTTATCGATGACCCTTTTTTACATCTCATTTAGGGCCCATAAAATGTCAGGAACGAATTTGCCATGGTGGTTTGGACATGATTTAAGTTCTTAGGAATAACAGTTTTAGTTTTCAAACCAACTCATAATTACTCAAATGCGTTCAGATACATATATAAACAGTTCGGCTCAATCGAGATGGTTGGTTTATTGTTGTTAACTAAACCAAATTACCTAGTTTCAAGTTGGGTGGCCAATTAAGGACTTTTAAAACTGGTTAAATTGTTCGTCGTTATCTTTTTCTTCTTTCTTCAATTATTTTTCAACATTGTACATGTATTAGGCAAATACATAATTGTAGGGGGTGGTTATGTAATTGTAAATTGTAGGTGGATGGTCAGGTAAATATAGTGGGTGGTAGGTGCATAATTTAAGGTTCATAGTGACTAATGTGGTTTATAAATTAATCACTTTGATAAAAATTATTAAAAAATATAAAATAATTAAAAAAGACATACTAAAAAGGGAAATTAATTAAAATGCCCCAAGTTGACAACCGTTTCATCGAAATGTTCTTTCTCTCTCTCAATTTGCAAAAATACCCTGAAAATCCGTGGCCTGATCCGTGGCTCACGGATTTTTTTTCAAAATTTGACTCATCCGTGGTCAAAGCCCGTGGGAGCCCGTGGGAGGGGTAAAAATCCGTGGCCAATACTTTTGTCCGTGGCGCACGGATGTTTTTACAAAATTTGATTGAATTTTAAATTGAATGTTACACTTTCAACCCCTATACTTATTTACTTTATACCTTTTACTTTCATAATTTTAATTTTACATTTAACACATATAATCGTTTATTAACTAAAATACGTTAAAAAATACGTTTTAATTTTAACAAGTTACACCATTATAATCGTCCATTCGATACGTTCGAAATGAGCCCAATATTGAATATTTTTGGATTTATTTATTTTATTATATATCATATATATACTACATAAAAATATTTTTAATATTTACAATTTATACTTTTATAGTTAATTATTTCATTTATGGTACATCTCTTATTTTTTTTAATTTTGTTTTACACTCTTATCGCATTAACATAATAATAATATATTAACTAATTCATTAAATCGTTTTAATTTATTATTATTTGTATGTGTTTATAGATATCGTGAATGACAATAGGACAAAGTTTCACGAGAAAAATATGAAATGGGGTTTTGACAAGTTGGTATCACTGGACTTATTTAAGAATTGTGAAAATAGGTATTTGGCGAATAATGATTCATGTGTGTTTGGAGCTGAAGTATTTGTAGTTACAGAGTATGCACAAAAGGATTGATGTCTGTCCATCACAAAGCCTCCGTCAATTTTTAATACTTACAGTTGGACCATCGATAATAAAATAAATAAATCGTATTTTAACTACAAGAGTACCATAAGTTAAATAATTAACTATAAGAATAAGAATTTTAAATATAAAAAATGTTTTTATGTAATATATATGATATATAATAAAATAAATAAATCCAAAAATATTCAATATTGGACTCCTTTCGAACGTATCGAATGGACGATTATAATGGTGTAACTTGTTAAAATTAAAACGTATTTTTTAACGTATTTTAGTTAATAAATGATTATATGTGTTAAATGTAAAATTAAAATTATGAAAGTAAAAGGTATAAAGTAAATTAAGTAAATAAGTATAGGGGTTGAAAGTGTAACATTCAATTCAAAATTCAATCAAATTTTGTAAAAACATCCGTGCGCCACGGACAAAAGTATTGGCCACGGATTTTTACCCCTCCCACGGGCTTTGACCACGGATGAGTCAAATTTTGAAAAAAAAATCCGTGGGCCACGTATCAGGCCACGGATTTTCAGGTTATTTTTGCAAATTGAGAGAGAGAAAGGGCATTTCGATGAATCGTTAGTCAACTTGGGGCATTTTAATTAATTTCCCTACTAAAAACTCAAACAATTTAAATATTTCATTTTTATATATATAACAAAAAGGTATGTAAGTAAGACCATTTCCAATTAGGCATGGGAATGGGGCGGGCGGGGACCCCAATCCCCATCCCCATATCCATCTCTATTCCCGTCCCTATCCGTGTCGGGGAATATAATCACATCCTCATTCCTGTCTCCGACGAGAAACAGGGATCCCCAACGGGGAAACGATGATTTTTTTATGCTAAAAAATGTTAATATTCAACATGCTAATTTTAAACGGGAATTTAAAAAAGAAGTCAAAATTACGTACACGATGTACATGTACACACACACACACACACACATATATATATATATATATATATATATATATATATAGAGGTCCCTTCTTTTGTTAACCACTCAATTAGTGTTAACCTTGTTAACTAATCTGGGCCATTAATCATCAAAATCAATGGCTAAGATTAAAAGCATTTTTAATTCATAATTAAACTAAACCCACGACTGAAGCATATATGCATAGGGGTATTAGAGTCATTTAATAAATCTTGATAAGGAAACAATTAAATCGAGAGCTACATTGAAGGACCTATAACTTATCTCTAATTGATTCACACTCTCTCTCTCTCTCTCTCTCTCTCTCTCTCTCTCCAATCTCGATTCAAAAGTAAATCACGCCGGAGAAGGCACTGCAGTAGGAGAAGCAGGGGCGGTCGTCGGACCTGGAGGAGGCAGCCGGACGAAGTGGAGGAAGGATGTCTTAGGTGGTGAAGTAGGGCGGCGGTTGCGTGAGAGAGCTTCGCCGGAGAGAGAGAGTGTCGCCTCTGAGAGAGAGAGAGAGAGAGAGAGAGAGAGAGAGAGCGCCGCCAATGGAGCTTCGCCTGAGAGGAGCGCCGACCACACGGAGAAGAAGGTGGTGGCTGGTTGCTGGAGTATCGAAGAAGGCGAACTAGAGGTGGGATGCAGTTCGCCGGCGAGAAAGGTTGAGACCGGAGGTGGCTGCTGTGGTGGTGCGCCGGCAGTCGGCTGCCGGAGTAGGTCACCTGCGATGGTGGCTGTGATGGCGTCTAAGCCCTACCATCGCACAACATCAAAGAGAAAAAAAACACTGTTCAACTGGGTTTTTTCATATATGCAATTTTAAGAAGTGCATATATGCAATTATATGATGTGCATATATGCACTTTTTTGATCTTCATATATACAACTGATGTGCATATATGCACATACACTGTGCATATGATTATTTGTCATGTTGGTTTGATCATTCTTATGGATACACGCTATTTTGTTTATGTGCATATATGCAAGTTTACATAGATTTATGGTTGTGCGTATATGCAAATTTACATAGATTTATGGTTTACACAGATTTATGGTTGTGCATATATGCAATTTCTCTTATGTGCATGTTGTAGGTGTAAAATATGCATATATGCAATTTTGACATGTGCATATATGTTTCAGATGTTAAGTGTAAATATATGCAACTTTGATATGTGCATATATGCAATTGAGAAATGATGCATATATGTTTAGGGTGTAAAGTATGCATATATGCAATTTTGATATGTGCATATATGTCGCGTGTGTAAAATTTAGATAATCCAGTTTTAATAAGTGCATATATGCACATATCATAATTGACACACCACTTTCTTCTTCAGATGAAAGCATATTCGATTAGGAAATTACCAGTAAAAACGTGGAAAAAATGAGTGATTTTGATAATATCAAGAGAAAAAAGGATGAAGATAATCATTAATATTAAAAAAAATATATAATAATAACTATCAATATTAGATGGCATGAAATTAGGAATGTAAACTTACTTGAAATAATAAAATGTTAATCTTCCAAAAATGCCCCTGCAGAAATCGGCCCTCCATTAGTAAAACCAACCATTTCTCTTGATTTCTATTGGTTGAGACAAGTTAATAAGGTTAATACTAATTGGATGGTTAACAAAAGAAGGGGACCCTATATATATATATATATATATATATATATATATATATATATATATATATATATATATAATCAAATAAAAACCACAAATATGTTACAAATCTGTGAGAACCAACATAAAAATATTTGTTTACATGATTTTTTTTCATCAAAACCTATGATTTAATATATTGTTACACATATGTTCGTGTTCACCTTATGAAAAGATTACATGTGAAAAACGAATTTTGTTTCACCTAGTGAAATAAAAAATACTCGTAAAAAATATTCACATGGTGAAACAAATATATGTGAAACTATCATATTATGAACCACATATATGTGAAGCAAAATATAATAAATCATAGCATTTGATGAAAAAATATCATTAAAAAATATTTTTTATATCGGTTCTCACGGTTTATAACATATTTGTGGTTCTCATTTGATTTAACCCATATATATATATATATATATATATATATATATATATATATATATATATATATATATATATATATATATATATATATCGTGATACATACCAAAACCACATCGAATAATATCCAACATCCAAAGATATCAATAACAATTATATATTAAGTACCAAAAATTGTGTTTTGACTTGGAATTCACAAAAATTACATATTAAGTACCAACATGGCAACATCCAAAATATAACAAGATCACTTGTTACTCGACGTCCTCATCATATGCGATTGTTTTGTCAAATGCTTTATGCTTTTCATGTTTTTTATCTACAAAAAGTAGAACAAAATAGAAAAAATGAAAATACATGTATGACTAAGAATTTTAAAAAAACAATTACCTTAAAGTTCTTTCCATAACCAACTTTGAGTGCACATTAATGCTCCAACGGTTTGTGGGTGGAGTCAACTACGTTGTTTTGTGACTTTGTTACCGCTCATGCTAAAAGCGGATTCAAAAGCTACCATATATTTTTTTTTGAAAGGCACACCAAAATTTTATTACCACCAAATGGTCAATAAAAGAGTTTAACAACCAATACACATACAGAACTATTGTTGCATAAAGCTGGTACAAAATCCAAACAGAAAGCAAGAGGCAACCAAAACTCATTAAGCCACCAAGGAGTATCCCACTATTTGCAAGACGCAAACACCTGCAGACAGACCTTCATAGCCCCCGAGCCTCCTCCACACACGATCCAAAAGGCCCACCAACAGTCCTGAAGTGAAAGATCTGCCAGGGACAGCAGCTTAATGAAACAAATGCTATCCCCAAACAGCATTGTCTTAATTGTACTGTTACCAATCGAAACAACATTGCCACTGTCCTCAGAACTCACAACCGAACAACTTCCAGCCCAAACATCACCGCATTCAGCTTGTTTTCGCGCAGCCGATCGTAATCTCCAGCCCTTACTGAACACCCACCACGAAACTGAACCTGCAGACTCCACAAAAATTTTCTTCTTGTCGCTGCTACATCGAGTTTTTTTGGGTCTATTAACCATTTTTGCCACTTGATATTTCTACCACCGAGTCTTCTTGCCATCCATTGGTATGGCTAAAATGTCTCTTGCAATCTTTTGAAGCATAGGAAACTTGGAATCTTTTGAAGCGTAGGAAATTGGTATGGCTAAAATGTCTTGCAATCTTTTAAAGCATAGGAAACTTGGAGCCGTTGCACTTCCACCACATCAAGATGTCAAAACCATCTTCATTATGCAATAATTTCTCGGCCAAATAATCATCCAGTTCACTTGTTTCCAAGGCATCATCATCACTCATCAAAGACTCAAAATCCATCTCCCTTGTAGATTTCTTGGAAGTAGAAATCATCTACATCCAAGGCACTAGCGGTGGATTGTCCTTTCCAAGAAGTTCCTCGATTGTTGGCATACTTCTTTTTATACTCTTCAAACAACTCAACAAATAAGTTACGTATCCTCATAACCTCACTTTTCGCTTCATCACCATATATTTTTGGAAATAAATAGTTTATTAGCTTCAACTTATATCGAGGATCTAACACAATCGCTACACTCATAACCTCGTGTATGACACTCTAATATTTGTTGCACTTGATCAACATAGACTCCAATGAACCCTCTATTTTTCTCTCTAAAACATTTTCAATGAACCTTCTATTTTACTCTCTATAATAGAGAAATTAATAGTAATTCTCTAAATATAGAGGAACACTATTCATACTCTCTATTTTTTTCTAGAGTAGAAAACAAAATATACTTGGAATATTCTCTTTTACAGTAGAAAATAGAGTAATACATTGAAGAAAACATAAAACATCCTCTATATTTTACTCTATAATAAAGAGTAAAATAGAGAATTACATTAGACATGCCCTAAGGCCTAAGGTAGGAAGTAAGAAATAGAGAATAAAATAATAATTAAATTAAATAATTTATTAGTATATTTATCATTGTTTCATATTTACCAAACAAATTAAATATATCTATAATCAATCAATATATATATACATATATATATATATATATATATATATATATATATATATATATATTAAAGGAGAAACCACCATGTATGACTTGACATCTTCTCAAGCCACTAGTACAAAAATGGGTTTTTGCCACGGTTAAAAACTGTGGTCGTAGGCCTTTAGCCACGGTTTTTTGAATTGATAAAATCGTAGCCTATCTTGCCGTGACTTTTGATACCCTTATGGCCACGTTTAAAATGCGTCACCATATCACATGAAAAACCGTAGCCATAGCCTAAAAACCGTGGCCATAAACGTATCCAAAATTTGATGGTATTGGGGCATTTTTCCTATAACCGTGGCTATAAACTACTTATCGCCACACAAACTCATATTAAACGTGGCTATTAGATACCTTTTAGTCACATGAGTAAACTAAAACCGTGACCATAAACTACTTATAGCCACACAAATGTTCCTATAACCGTGGCTATAAACTACTTATCGCCACACAAACTCATATTAGTCGTTACTTGTCACGGAAAAAAAAACCGTGACCTTAAAGAACCATTTAGTCACGGTTTTATCTAAACCATGGCATTATGTTTAAACATTTTTTGTAATGGTCACGGTTTTTTAGTTAAGCCGTGGCTAGCCCAATACTCAAATTTTATTTATGACTTTTAGCCACGGTTCTAAACCCAACCGTGACTAACTCCAATTTTCAAAACCGTGGCAAAAACCCATTTTTGTACTAGTGAGCCTAGAACATCTTTTATCTTTTTTCTCATTTTTTCAGTATTTTAATACTAATTAATTTAAAGATTTTTATACCCCTATAGGCAAATTGTATGTTTCATAATAAAATGAGATTTTTTGGTAATTCTGCATCCACCTTAAGTTTAACCTCCTTGACTATTCAACTTCTTGATAAACATTCAAGTTAATTTTAATTTCTCAAACTATTTGTAATAACCCGAATTTCCAGTTAAGACTTGGAAGTTTGGTGGCCAAAGTCAAATTTTGAGAAGTTGGGTGTTGAATGTCAAAGAAATAAAAGTTTAAGATAAGGGACCCTTATGCAATTTTTGAAAGATATAAAGGGATACAAATCCCTAGGTATTTCATTTTCACTGATTATTCTTGCAATTGGTGTTGGCGGCTGAGAAGAAGAGCAGAAAGGGGAGAAATCAGTTTGGCATTAAATTCGATAGGAGAAGCTCGCTTTTGGTAAGAAATCAATTCCTTTATGTAAATTCCTGCTTAGTACTTAATTGAGTAAATCCAACTTTGATTATTCTTCATGTTGAGCTGTGAAATCTGGATAAGAACATCAATGGGGTTTTAAACTCTTAACTGAAATGATAAATGTTGAAGGTAAATGTTTATAGGGGTTTTGGGATGTTAAAGATTAACACGTACCAATTTATGAGAGGTTATAATGTCAAAATCCTCAATGTTTGAGCTAATTAGGAAGGGTTTTGGTTTTGGGTTCGGCATCTGCAATCGCAGTTCCGGAACTGGATAATACCGGATCCTTAAGGGATTTTGGAAGAGTTTTAATACCGGAAGTAGTAAATTTTGGATCCGGAACTACCAAGAATTTGGATCCAGAAGACCGGAACTACCCAAGAACTGGGATCCGGAACTTACCCCTTACCTGATCCGGAAATGGGGTCGATTATCATGCAGGATCCGAAACTTTAAAGTTCCGGAATTGGGTTCCAATTAACAGATCCGGAATCCAAGTTGTGTGGATCCGGAATTAATTCTCTCATGGACCGAGTTCCGGAGTATAAATCATGGGCCGACGATTAAAATAGTTTGGG
The DNA here is from genome assembly GCA_033807775.1 of Saussurea involucrata. Lineage (NCBI taxonomy): Eukaryota > Viridiplantae > Streptophyta > Magnoliopsida > Asterales > Asteraceae > Saussurea > Saussurea involucrata. The sequence goes on from CM066324.1 coordinate 27,797,271, forward strand.
CGGTATAGCATAAATCGATAAGTGGATCCGGAAGCCTGATTTAAAGAATTGTTGGCTGGGCCCGGTTAATAACAAAAGAAGCGGACTTGAACCTAAGTTATTACAACCCGAAAATTTAATTAATGATGGGCCGGATTTTATTAAGCGTGTTATGGGCTTGCTTTAGAAGTGGATCCGGACTCCATTTATATAGTGGGTCCGGAAATCATATTTTGAATAGAAAATTAATTGTGGGCTTAATTAATGTTGGGTCCGGTAAGGTATATCAAAGCAAAACCCGGTATTTTGGGTTTTAATTTAAGGAATTCGGTATTTAATTTAATTGGGCCGAAGGGTATTAAGGAACCGAATATTAAATGGTCCGATATTCAATTTATTAGAAGTGTAACTTATCATCTTAGATAATGGTGGGTTACGTTCGGAAGTAAGCTCGAATATAAGTTATGAGATTTTGATATGCATTTCCTAAATAATAGGTGTCCCACCTAGAGATCGGAAGTGTAAGTGAGAAGCTTTGAAGCGAGCAAGCCAAGTGAGTTTTTCTAACTAAAATACGTGATTTTTACGTGTTTTACAAAGAAAGTGATTGAGTAGAAATGCCATGTTATTTTACATGGTTTTACTTGAATGAAAGATTAAATGTTTTACTGATTATGGTGTGTTTACGAACATGATTTGCTTACAAGCTTTTACGAATTACTCCATGAAAAGTTTGTTTTGTTTGAAAGATGATTTAGCATGAAAGTAATGATTTATAAAGCTTTCACGTTCCGTGACTCATGATGAGCTATGTGTATGTTATGTGAAGTCGGTCTGCACAGTGGGATCTGAGTACCTCGGGATCCGATGATCCTTTGGGCATTTGTGATAAGCTTGTAGCAGGGAATTCATTTCCTCCCTACTCGGATAGATTTGTGATGAGCTTGTAGGAGGGAATTCGTTTCCTTCCTACTCGGATAGAGGGGAGTCTGCTTGGGCCCCGGTATGAGGTGAGAGGGGAGTCTGCTTGGGCCCCGATCGCGGTTAGCTTATGTGATCCTTAAACACTGTGTAGTACCATGATTGAATGATTGTGTGAAGAATGTTAATGAGTTTTATAAAATGATTTTATACTATTGTTATATGCTGTTTACGGAGGGAGCTCACTAGACCTTTTTGGTTTAACCCTCGCTTTTCAAAACTAAACCATTTTCAGGTAAGCAAATAGTAGAAGGCTCAGATAAGTGAGCAATAGCAGGATGGAGTACAGATGCAGATAGAGATAGTGCCTGTGCCACTATTAGAAGCTAGTGTGTTCTCAGTTGTGTATAGGTTGTTTCTGCCAACCTAAGTTTTGAGACTAATGTAATGAAATTTTGGGACACAGTTTTGTAATTCCTTAACTTAAATGCCATGAATGCTTTATCTAGAATTGGGTTGTTACAAATGGTATCAGAGCCATAGTTTAAGGGATTTAGGTGACCAGACGGGCCTAAACTTAAACTTTGGAAGTAGAAATCATAACTAAGAATCAGGAAATGCGTTAGGATGGCACTGTTGTAGATGTAGGACTAATAGGGTACCGAGGACAGCCATGTAAGGTAAGCTTGGGATTACACGGTGTAATTGTGAACTTACAGGTACATGTATGTGCTTAGCATGCCTTATTATTCCGAAGTTGTAGTATTAAGCTAGTTTATATGTCGTGTTCCAGTAATCTAGAATGTTAGAAGGACCCCTGAGGGGTAGACTGAGATCCCTTGTTGGGGAAGTATAATGAGAGATCATTTATGATGTGATGTATGTATACATCGTAGAGAAGAAATGTTGTATAGAATGTTATGAGTCGTCAAGAGGTAGATCTTCGTGGATTCGAAGAGGATGGATGATTGTTTTTGAGTAAGACTCCTGTTTGGGGAGTGTCCCAGTTCTAGAAATCGTAGGATAGATCAGTCGGGATGGTAAGGAAGGACCGTGTTGAAATATTGAAAGTATCAATAGAGCCCTGACTTCTTAGTCGAGCTTTTCAGTGGCAGGATCAATTATGGGAGATACCAGTAGTGAATTGAAAGCATGTAGAGATAGAATGTGAGATATTTGATCAAAACGAAAATAGTATGAAATGGTTGAGTAAGTGGGTTGTGGAACGCATGTACAGCAAGTCATTGCATGACCGAGAGGGCGACCATTGGTCAAAGGTAGAGTGTCAAGGATAAGTTGTGTGAGTAAAACGGTTGACATTGTTTGAGTGAGTAGCCTTCATTTGCAAGTAGAGTTTCATGCATTGCGTTCTTGTGTGTGTTACATGAGTTTTCGTGACTAAAAACAAATGTGAAAATAGCAAATTTTTGGTCAGGACCGAGTCAGCTTGTGCAAGCGTGTGTTTAAAGAAAAAGGAAATTCCATTTACGTCGCACAAATGAATTTTTGAGCTTAGCAAATTGCAAATACTTCACACTTTTCATGATAAGTTAAATAGTTGTAAAGAGTCAAGAAAATGTTTGCCAACAAAACTTTTATAACCAAAAAGGAGTACTAACGTGTTGATGTCATAGAAATGAGTGTGATAACCGACTGGTTTATTCCGTGTCGGTAATTCCTTTCAGAATTTTGTATACATAAGATTTTCATTCAATGTGTCGCTGTCGTAACAACGTCGTTTTGGTTGAGATAAACCGAGTGTTACTAAAAGGGTGCGTGCGAACGATTCTCGAGATCGTTGTGCAGGGCATTGAAGTTATGAGAATGTTGGGGTCAGGTGTCCCCAGGTCGTTTCCAAGTGTTGTTTATTTAAAATGATAAAATGTGCGAAATGAATTGTTTACTGCGTTGTCATGCATGAAGGCTATTAACTCACTAGGTCGTAGAGTATTACATTTTAAGCTAAGGAAGAACTCCAAGAGTGGAAAGGTGTTGGACAAATCAGGGGAGAATGTTTGTAGTTTTAGTATATGTGTTCAAGAGGAGAGATGAACGGTGATAGAGTCAGAAGTGGACCTTGGTATCGGTTGTATGAGGGTCTGTACCCTTATTCGGTGACTGGAAATACAGTTGCCGAGGGACGGTGGTGTCCGGAGGAAAGACTAGGAGTCATCAAGGGGTTGGTTTAGCAGCTCGTTATGAGTAGTGTTGTGAGGCAGAAATGAAATGTCTATGGCGTGGGATATGAGTTTTGAGGTGAGCTTGTAATATTGATGTTACATGAGTAAGTTTTGAGATGAGGGCGACGGATTATGAAGTTGATTATGGTAGGTTGGAAGAATTAGGTTCCGCGAGGAAACCATGTTAAAGAATAGGTTAAAAGTATCAACATGTTGACTATTGATGTTGAAGTCGACATCTGGGTAAAATGGTTGAGGCCGAAGACTTGAACCAGAAGATTGAAAGTTGATAGAGCACCTTGTAGGGGTGTTAAGATGGTGAGAGACTGCTGTTTTGGATAAACGTTCTACTTACGAGATTTGGTCGGTTCGTAAAAGGATGGGGTACTTGGCACGAACGAAGTGAGTGTGAGGATTATATCGATCTGTGAGAGAATGCGCCCTGTTTATGTAATGGTTTAGAGTCACAAAGAACTAGCAAGAATCGAATATGTTGGAGTTAGTCCGGAACTCGTGAGTTGTTGTTTTAGAGTTGGTAAAAGACAAAGTAGCGAGATAACCTCGGTTATTTGTGCGGAGGAATTTGAAGGCAGGATCGAATTGTGTATGAATGACCTCGAGAGACCTGGTCTGCAGTGTGGTGTTATGGGTGGAGAATGTACGGGTGAGTAGTTGCATCAATTGCCAAGTTAAGTGTGCCAGCCAGTATTGCAGTAAAGTGATGATAGGAAGATGAAGCATTAGATGGAAGCCTTTTTGGGAGTTCGGACGAGGTGTGTGATTTGTTAATCAAGTGGTTGGGGCAAGTAGTTGTAAGTTGGCATTGTGATATGACTATTATCAGAGTAGAGTGTCAGAGCGGTAGCGGGTGGTTGCCCAAATGAGAGACCAATCGTTTTTGGTTGTAAGAGTCACTTGGTAAGTATGTTTTGGAATCATTGGAAGTTTAACAGAAGACGAGAGATGGATCAGTCAAAATGTGTTATAGTAAATGCTGAATCTTTAAAGAACATGAATTGTTTCTTATGTGTGAAGGAATGATCCTATAAGGAAATAGTTGGAGATTTGGTTATGTTTAGGAAGGAGAGAGTATTTTCAGCATGTGGAAAGACCGGAGGAGAGGGGCAAGTAATGTTTGATGGACGGTGCTCCACGCTAACGCGAAGAGGTGAAGATAGTACGTTGGACTAAATGAGTGGGTTAGAAGCAGTAAATGTTGGTAGTAACATCGGAAGGGTGGAGTAGTGTGAGTAGATTAACTTCGGAAAGTGTGCAAACTCCTGGAAAGAGAACAGAACAAGGGGATTTGTGTATGTTTTAAGGTGCGAGAAAGAAGTGGAAAGGGGCAGTTGAATGAGTTGAGTTGGTGTCATTGTGAGAAACGTTCAAACGAATTGGTCGTTCAGTAATAGACTATTGGGAAAGTCTTCGTGAGAGCATGGTTACTTCTCCTCATTGAGTGAGAGTAACCGAAGTTATGTTGTATGACTAGACACTTGTGGCAAGTAGTGAGAAATCGATGTGTTTTCAGGATAAGTTAAATTCAGATAAGTGAACACTTCAATGAGGGAGCGTGGAGGTTTCCTACTTTTAGTTACGTATAAGTGTGGGTGATAAAGTGGTGAGACCGTATGAAATGGTCCATGAGCGGTAGCCGATTTGTGCTGAAGAAAAGTGAGGTAAATTATGTTTCGTAGATCCGTCGAAGTTTTGAAGAGTGGATAGATAGTGCGAACTTGGGGTGTCTGATGAGATTGTAGAAAAATTCTTAGTACGATGCACGTCTTTATTTTGGAGAGCAATATTGGAAGTTGAGATGGTGGCGACCTTGCAAGAAATACTGGTGAGAAGGAGTTGATTTTTCACCATTATTGAACGAGTTGGAGTCGAGGCTTACAAGTTAGACTTGTCGAAGATTAGTAAAGGTTCAGTGGAGATACCATGAGGAACGAGAGGAAACTTGAGAGGTAGAAGCGGATACGAGGTTCAGGTACCCGCATCTTTCCCAATAAGGAATTCCGGGGATAAAATTCTTTTAAGGGGGAGTGTTGTAATAACCCGAATTTCCAGTTAAGACTTGGAAGTTTGGTAGCCAAAGTCAAATTTTGAGAAGTTGGGTGTTAGATGTCAAAGAAATAAAAGTTTGAGCTAATTAGGAAGGGTTTTGGTTTTGGGTTCGGCATCTGCAATCGCAGTTCCGGAACTGGTTAATACCGGATCCTTAAGGGATTCCGGAAGAGTTTTAATACCGGAAGTAGTAAATTTTGGATCCGGAACTACCAAGAATTTGGATCCGGAACTACCCAAGAATCGGGATCCGAAACTTACCCCTTACCTGATCCGAAATTGGGTTCCAACTAACAGATACGGAATCCAAGTTGTGTGGATCCGGAATGAATTCTCTCATGGACCGAGTTCCGAAGTATAGATCATGGGACGACGATTAAAATAGTTTGGGCCGTATAGCATAAATCGATAAGTGGAACCGGAAGCCTGATTTAAAGAATTGTTGGCTGGGCCCAGTTAATAACAAAAGAAGCGGACTTGGGCCTAAGTTATTACAACCCGGAAATTTAATTAATGATGGGCCGGATTTTATTAAGCGTGTTATGGGCTTGCTTTAGAAGTGGATCCGGACTCCATTTATATAGTGGGTCCGGAAATCATATTTTGAATAGAAAATTAATTGTGGGCTTAATTAATGTTGGGTCCGGTAAGGTATATCAAAGCAAAACCCGGTATTTTGGGTTTTTAATTTAATAGATTCCGTATTTAATTTAATTGGGCCGAAGGGTATTAAGGAACCGAATATTAAATGGTCCGATATTCAATTTATTAGAAGTGTAACTTATCATCTTAGATAATGGTGGGTTACGTTCGGAAGTAAGCTCGAATATAAGTTATGATATTTTTGTTGATCCAAACCCTCAGTGATTTGATAATGACCCTCTCTTTTATACTTAGTGAAAATTGTAAGTAAACAATATGTATCAGAGTTTCACTATCGCTGATAAGTACTAAGATCTTACAGTACCGCTGATAGGAACTCTCGCTCTTTAAATTAAACATTCAGCGAACACTGTTCATCATTAATGCGCTGAGTCTGTTCAGTCATTATGATGATCGCTGATAAGTTAGTTGTTTACTTATGATCCCTGAAGACAAGTTTCACGTCAACAAAGGTTCTACGCTGAAGTCGAAGATCAAGCTCAAGAACCAGCGACAAGTCTCCTAATGAACTGATGCGGATCAGCGAAGACTCAGATTTGTCCACTCAACGTGAAGTATCAAGTACAAGACTTCAGCTATCGCTGAACTTTATCATCTGCTGAATAGTAAATGATAATCACTGAATCAACGAAAGCTGATCATGAAGTCCTCCGTACAAAGTACTTTTGTCTTAACCACCCTTGCACGCCTCCGTACGAAATGTCAGAAAAGAACCTCCGAATATCTGAAATCGTACAACCACTCTGATACTACACTGTTCATCCTTACGGCTACTAAGGTTGTCAACCAAGGTCAATGACATGCAACCAACCAGCTGATGACACGTGTAAAGTATATACTGACTTGCATTAAATGCATGCAGTATATAAAGAGATGAACTCACTTCATTCGAATCAACTTGCTAACTCTGGACAAGTTCATATCTCTTATCTCAAGATTGGTTATTATTAGTAATTTCCTTATCTTTCTTAGTGCAAGAAACCTTAGTGTTCCAACTTGTTTAGATTTAGGTTTATCCTTAATCTTGTCTCCGCAACAAGCTGTAAATTGTTAATGATTTATCAATAAACAATTTAGAAAAGTAAAATCTGTGTGTTTGTATTCTACCCCCCCCCCCCCCCCCCCTTCTACAAACTTGTATAGGCCTTCGGGACCAACAAGTGGTATCAGAGCAGATTTGTTTAATCTCATAAACAAGATCTAATCTAAGATATTTCTCTTCCTTGCTATTATCTGAAAATGGCCTCCCACACAAACACAAATTATATAGACAATGGTTCTCTTGCAAAACACCCTAGATTTTCCAGAGATAACTTCAACTTGTGGAAAAATAGGATGACACTCTTCTTAGAAGGTGTAGACCCTACTATACCTTACTATCTTGAGAACGGCCCACACATCCCTGTAACAATTGATCCTTTAGTTCCAGCCACTGCAAATAGACCTGCTATTCCTGAAAGGCTGATTCCTAAAGAAATCCATCAGTGGACCGACGAAGATAAGAAGAAAGTGGCTATAGATACAAAAGCCAGATCCATACTATCCATGGCCCTTCCTGACGAAGTCTACCATTCCGTCATGAACCTGAAATCATCAAAAGCCATGTGGGACACAATATGTGTTCAGTATGAAGGAACGTCTGAAGTCCAGGACTCAAGAAAGATCAACCTGGTAAGACAATACGAAAGCTTCATTTCTGGTAAGAATGAAACTCTCTCTGAAGTTCACCAACGTTTTAATTGTTTAATTATAGATCTGAAAACTGTTGGTAAGGAATATTCTAACTTTGAAGTGCTGACAAAGTTTCTAGAATGTTTACCTGAAAGCTGGGACAATTATTCCATGTGTCTCAAGCTATCAAAGGATCTAAGATCAATGACCCTTGCTACCTTATATGGCACGTTGCTGAATCATGAGCAATCTAGCCATCTTAAGAAGAATCTTGTAAAAGATTCCAAAAGCACCCCTGTTGCTTTATTCTCAGAGGAACCTTCTACTCAGCGACCCTCGGTCACTATCACTGAGTTAGAGAGTAACTCTGAAAGGTCATCAGATTCTGATTCTTCAGATGATGATGAATCCTTGGCTCTCCTAACTAAAAAGTTCAGGAGATTCGCCAAGAAGAAAATGTTTAGAAAGAACAAACCTCTTTCCATAACTGACAAGCCTAAATCATCAGCTTTTGTTGATAAGGCTACTGCTACTTGTTTCAACTGCGAAAAGACAGGTCATTTCGCTAATGAGTGCAGGTCAAAGAAAATCATGAGACCTTCAGCTTTTACAAAGAAATCCTTTGTTCCAAGGAATAAAGATGACAAATACTCAAAGCTGAAGGAGAAGTATGCAAAGCTGAAAAGCTTTAAGAAGAAAGGAAAAGGCCTGATGGCTGACTATGATTGGGCTGCTTCTGATGAAGAAGCCTCATCATCTGATTCTGAAGATGATGAAGCAAATCAATGTCTCATGGCCAAGATTGAAGAAGAGGAAGAAAGTTCAGACATTCCCTCCACTTCAACATCTGCCATTCAGGTATCACCTTCTTTCTTTACCAATATTGCAAATATTGATGAAGCTGATAGTCTCTGTAAAATCGATCTATTGACTAGAAGTTTATATGAAGCCATGAACGGCAAAGCTGTGGTTGAAAACCAAAATCTTGATCTCGCTGAAAAGCTTAAAAACTGCCACCTTCAAATAGAAAAGCTTTCTAAAATTGAAGATGATTTTAAAGATCAAGTCTATTTAAATCAGCTAGTCAAAATCGAACGAGCAGAAGCTATCGCTGCATTAAAAGCTGAACAAGCTACTGTTGAAGGATGGTGTAATTCTTCAACAAAGATCACTGAGATAATTAAGGCTCAGATTCCTCTGAGTGATAAACGTGGTCTGGGTTATAAATATGATACTCCAAAACCAACCACTGAACGTTCAATGCTTAAATTTGGAATGTTCGTATCCTCAGTCGCTGACACTTCATCATCTCAGTGCTCCTCGTCCGTTACACCAATCCCTGATGAAACTCCTACCTCCTCAAAAGGTAAGGAGAAAATGGTTTATTCAAAACCTACCTCTGTCTCTAAAGACAAAGGTAAAGGAATTGTTATTTATCAAAATCCTCAGAAGGGTACCTTAGTACCAAAGCTGAATGCTTCTAAAGCCTCAGTGACCTACCCCTCTGGATCTAGAAAGCTGATCTCTGGATCTATTCAGCGATCTACTCCTAGACTCAGAGTGGATATCCTTGGTAAGAAATATGAAGAACTGAATGTTCGTCCCATTTCTAAAGCCAATAGTTTACTTGGTGCTGGCACTTCTAATTCAAAATTAAAAGCTCAGCATACAAGTGGTCCTAGAACTACTTTTAGTTATAGGAAATGTTATCACTGTGGACTTATCGATCATATTGCTAGTAAGTGCCCCACAGCCACCAAGGATGAAAAGATAGCTAAGGTGAAGATTGCCCCCAAGGCAAAGAAGACCAACCCTGGTGCAAATCAGGTCAAGGTGAATTCTACCACTGAGGTTAAGAAATTAACCAAAGTGAAGAAAGACAAAGCTGAATCTTCAAATGCTGCGAAGACCGCTGAACCTTCCATTCCAACTACTTCCACTGACAAACGTGTATACATGGTTAAGTGGGTACCCAAGCAAAACTAATCTTCCTTTGTAAATGCAGGTTAAGAAGGGTATCTGGTATCTCGATAGCGGATGCTCTAGACACATGACTGGAAAGAAAAACCTGCTCGCTGAATACAAGGAAGAGAAGGGTCCCTCTGTGACTTTCGGTGGAAATGGAAAAGGACACACCCGAGGGTATGGTGTACTTTCAAATGGTACAACCTCCTTCAGAAGAGTCGCATATGTTGAAGGGCTGAAGCATAATCTTCTGAGCATCAGTCAGCTTTGCGACATGGATAACAAAGTGATTTTCACTAAGGAATCCTGCTTTGTCTCTGACAAAAAGGAGAAGATAGCTCTCAGCGGTTATCGTTTGGAAAATGTTTATGTAATAAACATGGACTCAACAACCACTGAGAACTCCTGTTTCTTCTCAAAGGCATCTTCTGATGTCAACTGGCTATGGCACAAGAGGCTCTCACATATAAATTTCAAGACACTGAATACTCTTTCCTTCAAAGAGTTAGTCACTGGTCTACCTCAGCATTCATACGCCAAAGAGTCTTTATGTTCAGCGTGTGAAAAAGGGAAGCAGACCAAGGCAAGCTTCAAGTCAAAGCAAGTCTCCTCAGTGTCATCTCCTCTACAACTACTCCATATGGATTTGTTTGGCCCCGTTAACAAACAATCCATCGCTGGAAAGAAATATACGCTGGTCATAGTTGATGAATTCTCACGTTACACATGGGTAATGTTTCTCCGTTCTAAGAGTGACACCCCTGAAGAACTCATCACCTTTGTTCGGAAGATGGAAACTCTGAACAATATGACTGTTTGCTCAATAAGGAGTGATCATGGAACTGAATTCAAAAACAGTTCTCTTGATTCCTTCCTTGAGAGTAAGGGTATTTCTCACAACTTTTCGTCAGTGAGAACACCGCAACAAAATGGAGTCGCTGAAAGAAGAAATAGAACAATTATTGAAGCTGCACGTTCAATGCTCAGCGATTCTCTCCTGCCTACTCAGTTTTGGGCAGAAGCTGTCAACACTGCTTGCTTTACGCAAAACAGGTCGCTGATAGTTAAAAGATTCAAAAAGACAGCCTATGAACTCTTTCATGGGAGAAAGCCTTCAATCAGCTTTCTTCACATCTTTGGATGTCAGTGTTTCATACTGAACAACAGAGATGCCCTTGGAAAGTTTGATCCTAAGGCTGATGATGGAATCTTTCTTGGATACTCCTCAGTGTCCAAAGCCTTCAGAGTCTTCAACCGTAGAAGACAAACTGTAGAAGAAACTATTCACATCACGTTTGACGAATCCCGTTCAGCGAACTCTAAACCGAACGCTGATACAGAAGAACTGAATCAATGGATGTTCTCTCATCTTGGTGATTCAGAAGATATTCCCACTCCTCATGCTCATCCAGTAGAAGATGATAGTCCCACTATCATTCCAAATATGCAGAATAGTGAAGCTGAAACATCTTGGGTCTCAGCTGTGCCTATAAACACTATACCTGCAGTTGATCCAAATGTCTCAGACATTCCATCTATTTCTCAGCAATCAGTGAATGAAGTGACAAATGCAAACATTCCTCTCTTAGCTGATAATCCAGAAGTAGCTGAAGCCTCATCTTCAGTTTCTCCAGTTCAGACTGAGTCAGCGACGTATGCTCCGGCTCAGCGATGGACTGTAAATCACCCAATCGATCAAATTCTTGGTGATCCCAACGCTGGTATTCAGACTCGTAGAAGTGCAGGTAATATTTGTTTATTTGTTAACTTTATTTCTCTAACTGAACCAAAGAAAATAGATGATGCCCTCAGAGATCCAAACTGGGTCAGCGCTATGCAAGAAGAGCTGACTGAATTCGAAAGAAACAAAGTTTGGAAACTCGTTCGTAGACCAACTGACAAAACGGTGATAGGCACTAAATGGGTCTATCGAAACAAGTTGGACGAACATGGTACTGTAACTCGCAACAAAGCTCGTCTTGTTGCTCAGGGATACAGACAAGAGGAAGGCATAGATTATGACGAAACTTTTGCTCCAGTAGCAAGACTTGAATCTATTCGTCTTTTCTTAGCATATGATGTACACAAAAACTTCACTGTACATCAGATGGATGTTAAGTCAGCGTTTCTGAATGGAAAGCTGAATGAAGAAGTGTATGTGGAACAACCTCCAGGATTCTCAGATCCTAAGCGTCCAGGTTATGTTTATAAACTGGACAAGGCACTATATGGCTTAAAGCAAGCTCCTCGTGCATGGTATGATACTCCCTCTACTTATCTCCATATTGAAAAATTTGAGAGAGGAAAGATTGACAAAACTTTATTTTTTAGAAAAGTGAAAGGTCATATCATTTTAGTTCAAATATATGTTGATGACATTATATTTGGTTCTACTAACCCTGAGCTTTGTACTCGTTTCGTTGATAGAATGAAAGATGAGTATAAAATGAGCATGATGGGTGAACTAACATATTTCCTTGGTCTTCAGATTAAGCAAACTGAAAAAGGAACTTTTATAAATCAAGGAAAATATGTTAAAGATATGCTGAAGAAATTCGACTTAACTGAAAGTTCAGCTATGAAAACCCCTATGGCACCACCGCTGACACTTGATAAGGACACAAAGGGTGTTCCTGTCAATGTCACGCTGTACCGTGAGATGATCGGCTCACTATTGTATCTTACAACTAGCCGACCCGATATTATGTTTGCAACATGTCTGTGCGCACGATATCAAGCTGAACCTAAGATATCCCATATGAAAGCTGTAAAGCGAATCTTTCGATATCTTAAGGGTACAGCGAATCTAGGTCTTTGGTATCCCAAAGACTCAGGATTCGATCTAACCGCCTATTCAGACAGTGATTTTGCAGGTTGTAAAATGGATAGGAAAAGCACCACAGGAGGATGTCAGCTCCTGGGTGGAAAGCTGGTAAGTTGGACAAGTAAGAAGCAAAACTCAGTGTCCACTTCCACAGCTGAAGCTGAATATGTAGCCGCTGGAAGCTGTTGTTCTCAAGTCTTGTGGATGAGAAATCAGCTACTAGACTATGATCTTCAGCTCTCCAAAATTCCAATCTATTGCGACAGCACTAGTGCCATCGCTATAGCAAACAATCCAGTGCTACACTCAAAGACAAAACACATAGAAATCAGATATCATTTTATCAGAGATCATGTGATGAATGGTGATATAGAACTTCATTTTATCCCAACTGATTATCAGTTAGCTGATTTGTTTACCAAACCTCTTGATGAGACAAGATTCAACTTTCTCATCAGCGAGATTGGAATGCTGAACTTTGAAGGGTAAAATCTTCAGCGGTTCACATTTGATCAGCGATATGTTTATACAATCTTGTATAGCCTTCGGGATAAAATCAACTCATATAATCCATTTCATCATCTTCTCTCTGAATAAACTTGGTAAAACTGATATCCAGGTATGTTTTTTTTCTCTCTGACAATCGCATGTAAATGCAAGATTTCAAGATAAATTACATCGCTGAATATCTCTTCCTTAACAGCGATATTTTGAAAGTTCTTTAAACCTTCACTGATATTTTCCATTCAGTGTTTCATGTTTTTCAAAAGAGTCCCTGAGCTTTCAAAACCTCAGAGACATCCTAAAAGAATGTGAAAGGACAGTTGTGACGTCATTGCAACGGATAACACTAGGCACGATTTCTTTCTGACACACGTTTGCACGTTTCGTTCAAACTTCCAATCAAATGCAAACACGTGTCCGTGTCATGATGAAAACCGTTTCCCGCTCAAGGTTTTCTCTCTCTAAAACTCCATATATAAACAACTCTTGGTTTATATTTGTCTTTTACGCGAACAATCTTTCTCCGCAAGAAAAGAATCCTCTGTTGCATTTGTGTTCTCAAAAACCTCAAGAACTGTTCATCATCTTCTTCATCAAAACATCAAGGTTAATATGTTCTTATCTATTATCAAATGCGTATAACTTGTTTTCGATCTTCTCATTGTTTTAACAAGATCAAACAAAAGAACTTTGTAAAATAAAATCATTTCTTTCATGGTTTTATGAACACAACCATTTCATGGTTGTTCTTCAAGTTTTAAATCTAAATCTTAAACTTGTTCTTCATTAGTATCCAGTTTTCTTTTAGAAACTGGAATACAAGACTTTATGGGTTTTACATTTCATTTCAAAAATCATGAAAAACCCTAATCTTCATTAAGACATTTATGTCTGAATGAAATGGACAAAATTCGAAAAATCTTAATGGAAATTCTTTCCATACTAAGACAATTCTTATTTGTTAACATCTTTGGTTGAACTGATAATACAGTTAAATGGCATCTTCAAAGATTAATGTCACCGCTGAGTCCATCTCCGCTGAATCTGAGGAAGTGGACATCGTCAAAGCCCCTCAGGTTAAGTTCGAGCTGGATCAACTAGATTGGACTAAGGCCAACAACCTCTCAGCTCTTCTCGAGTTTCCTCCTCGGAAGCAAGTATCACATCTGGACGATGCTGTGAGTTTTCTGAAGAACAACCCCATCTACACAGCCCTGACCATAACACCTCCTGCCAGTCAGCGGCTCTTATCCCAGTTCTGGTACTCTGCCAGACACACTGAGCTACCCTCTGCCAAAGATGCATCCAAAACCATCGACTGCATACTCAGCGATACTGAGTATGGCACCATCAAGATAACCCCTGCCATAATCCGAAAAGCCCTGAACTTCCCAAATGCTACCAAAGAAAAACCCTTCGTTCCTTTCCCTGACCACAAGAAGCACGCTGACAAAGAAGAAATCATTGCTTTCCTTGACGCAATGGGTTATATCTGGGATATTGGAAGGGACAAGAAGCCTGAGAAGAAGCTGACGCTGATAAAGAAATCCAAAATGCCCAGCGAGATGAACTTCATCTTCGCACACCTGATCAGCTGCATGACAGCGAAGTCCGGCTCTTCTGATCAAGCCGCCCAACCTCAGCAGTCCATGGGATACGCACTGCTGAAAGGTCTAAACATTGACTGGGCCTCCATTATTTATGATGACCTGATTCAACGTGTCGATTCTGCCGCTGACAGACCAGCATGGGTTCCCTACCCCCGTTTCATCAGCACCATCTTTCAATATGGCCTAAAGGACAACTATCCTGAAGAGGGTGATCTGAAACTTTCTCAGATTGGCCCTAAGGTTCTCGACTTCAAGCCTGTCGCAAATGAGGTACGTCTCTCTACTCTTCTCACTCTTCTAAATTCTCCGCTTTCTGTGGCTCCATCAGCGACAATACCCATCGCTGATACCCCGGCCACAAAATCCTCTCCTTCTAAGAAAAGGAAACCCTCTCACACCCAACTTGATTCCAAAAGGATCAAGAAAACCAAGGAGCAACCCCAGCAATTCCATGCTGAAGACTCCTCAGCTCATTCTGACGAGCTGAAGGAAAGTTCCGTGGTACGCTCTGCCACACCCGTTCAAGCCATCTCTCCAATCCAGACTTCAGCGTCTCTAAACGCTGAGGTTAGAAACTTGGAAACTACCCAACCTCCCTAAGTCTCTCAAAAGACTGATGAAGTGATTGTCAGCGATTCCAACGCTGAACTCAGTACCCGAATCCCAATCTTATCCTTCGCTCCTCCCTCCACTTCTTTGGACACTCCTCCAGCTAACAATGGAGATGCCATCATTCCAGAAGCCACCGCTGACGCTTCTCAACAAATGATGAAGACAGGACCTACAGAGATCACCATTCCTCACCGAACTTTCGAAGAGGATATGGAACATTATTCAGGAGTCCGCAACTTTGACGATTTCGTCAATCCTCCTGCAGGTACAAATCAACCCATATACACTGTAACTAAACCTGAAACTTCTGAGCTTTCCTTTGTTCACAAGTACTTATGTGTTACAGGTCCAAATTTGGGAGACATCAACGAGTCTCTGAAGTCCGTGGAAACTAAGCTGACTGATCTCACCACCACACTCTCCAACAACTCTACAGCTGTAACAAACGCTGGAGAGAATTTGACAAAGCTGACAACGGTGGTGGAAAAGAACGCTTCCACAGACGACATCAAGATTGTTGATAAGACTCTCAGCGATTTCGCCAAAGTGCTCGCTGACATCTACACAGACTACACCTCACTCAAACAATCAGTTTCCTCCATGTCCGGCGAAGTAACAACGCTGAAGACATCGGTTGGAGCACTAGAAGGTGATATGTCTGCTGTGAAGACAAACGTTCAAACTCTGACGACTGACTTAGGCTCTGTAAAGACCGACGTTGGTTCGATGAGAACAATGATCGAAGAGCTGCTCAACAAGGCAAGAACTCCAGCTCCTGCTCCTGCCCCTGCCCCTATTTTGGAATCTTTCACAGCGGCGGATCGCACAGAGCTGAAGAAAATCACGCCTGCTATTTCTGGCCTAGAAGACATAATAGCAAAGCTTGAAGGTTGTGTGAAAATCTCTGGCCCAGAAGACAGAGATAACACCAATGCTGAGTCTACCCATTCCTCCCCCAGTCATCATGAGAAAGAGGGGGAGAAGAGCTCTGAACATACCAGGGAGAAGAGCGCTGAAAATCTTGAGAAGAGCGCTGAAGATCTAAACAAAAGCGCTGAAGACCTTTCCCATGATGAATCTATCAGGGGAGAGAGGAATGAAGATCTAACCGCTGGACCTCAGGGAAATGAAAACCCTGAGGGAACCGAGAAGCTCGCCTCTGTATCTGAGGGGGAGAAACTCGAAGAAGATGCCGAGGAATCCGAAGCAGAAGAAGATGAAGACATCGACATCCCTGAAGATGAACCATCCTTCTCTCCAAGAAAGGATGATGATGATGATGAAGATGATGATGATTTCTTTATCGTCAAACCTGCCCCAAGGATCAAAGCTCTTAAGGGAATCTCAATAAAAGAACCTTCAGGGGAGAAGACAAAGACAAAGCCCTCAGCCTCTGGCGCTGAGAAAAGCAAAGGCAAAGGCCTCGCTAAAGATGAAAATCTGGCGATCTTGCTTGAAAAGCCGGTTTGTCAGGTACACTAAACTTTACTTATATTCCTTCCCTGAACATCTCAATACACAATCAGTTCTCTACTCAACAACCTCTCTACACATCCACAATCTTTTTCTATCTTTTCTACCCATGTTCTTCTACCCAGTTCTTATTAGTAAGATCGCTGCGTTTCAGCTAGTCCTCTCCCCTGTTTGAGGATATCGCTGAAGGCTCTACAACTGCGACTTCACCAATAATTCCAGCTGCCGCTGAAGACATAATCCCAGTCTTGGATTTGATCTCTGAGACTGATGAACCAGAAGAACAACCCCTCTCGCACAGAAACAGACCTTCCTCAGCTCCTCAAAAGCTGAGTGAAGAGGATCAAAAGAGAAGAGAAGAAATGATAAAGCGATTCGAGGATCAGCGAATCATTCTAAGGCGTGATCAACTGCCTTCAGTTCCTCCTAAGTTCAGAATTTCAAAAGATGAATACAAGGAACACCTCAGAGCTGAACGCCTCATCGCTGAAAGAAAGGAAGCTGAAGAGAGAGACAGAGAATACGCCATCAAGCTTACTCAACGAACAATCAAAGACCCCAAGCTGAAAAGAGTTCCCATTGATGTTCAACGTCAGCTCTGGGATGATGCTCAAGAGATCGTTAGAGAAAAGACAAAGGTCTCTGATACAACCTTGGAATGGCTAATCAAATGCTGACCTATCGATCAAGACCATCCAAGATAATCAAAGCCAACATCAGAGGAAAAATGTTCGTTGATGTTCCTGTTGTTGAAGTGGATATCTACAGAGATGACAAAACCAAGCAAACCTTCTATGCTGCTTCATTAGAAAAGTTTGGTCTCTCTGAATGGTTAGAAACAAAATTAGCCATTCAGGGATCACGCTCAAAATTCAAAAGCCATGTTGAGATGATCTTAAACAAACAGATCGACTTGCTTTCATCTGCTGTGGATATCCCTCCTACTCTTCCTCAACTGAAGAAAGCCTCTGCTAAGAAGAAGAAAATTTCTGATTCAGGTCCAATCATTCGAAATGAAACAGGTATTGGTTTCTCTCGTGCTGAAGTTCTTGGCCCTGATGCTGATCTTTCAATGCTTGACACCTCCCTACCACCTGGAGAAACCTTCATCCCTGGCACAGTGGTAAGTGATCCATATGGTATATTCTTCTTAGACTATGATGGAAATCATCCATTTCAACGTGTCTCTGAGCTCCAAATCGCTCCCATCGAACAACTCAGAGATCTCGTATACTGGTGTGAAGCAGACGCGACATCAAAGCTAGACACCTGAAACCCTTGATTTTTGAAGCTGCTCTGAAGTTAAAGAATCAAGGAGTAAATGTCCCTGACTGGATGATCCCCACTGAAAAGACGACCCTTGATGAACTTCTCATTAAGGAAGAACCTTTTGAAAACTGATATAATCTCCTTTTTCTCTATTGTATCAGTTATCCTTTTGTACTTGTAAATTATTTCGCTTGTACTTGTAATCTTTCTGTTCTTCATTGTAACCTGATTCAATATTTTAAAGAAAGATTTCAGCGAACGTACTTTACTCCATCAGTACTGAAAAGATCCCAGAAAACAGTAAAAGGGACAAATATTTTATGAGTTCTTTTTATCCTTATGTTTTCATTAAATAGCAATTTTCTTTGTTGCTATGTCATAATCAAATAGGGGAAGATTGTTGATCCAAACCCTCAGTGATTTGATAATGACCCTCTCTTTTATACTTAGTGAAAATTGTAAGTAAACAATATGTATCAGAGTTTCACTATCGCTGATAAGTACTAAGATCTTACAGTACCGCTGATAGGAACTCTCGCTCTTTAAATTAAACATTCAGCGAACACTGTTCATCATTAATGCGCTGAGTCTGTTCAGTCATTATGATGATCGCTGATAAGTTAGTTGTTTACTTATGATCCCTGAAGACAAGTTTCACGTCAACAAAGGTTCTACGCTGAAGTCGAAGATCAAGCTCAAGAACCAGCGACAAGTCTCCTAATGAACTGATGCGAATCAGCGAAGACTCAGATTTGTCCACTCAACGTGAAGTATCAAGTACAAGACTTCAGCTATCGCTGAACTTTATCATCTGCTGAATAGTAAATGATAATCGCTGAATCAACGAAAGCTGATCATGAAGTCCTCCGTACAAAGTACTTTTGTCTTAACCACCCTTGCACGCCTCCGTACGAAATGTCAGAAAAGAACCTCCGAATATCTGAAATCGTACAACCACTCTGATACTACACTGTTCATCCTTACGGCTACTAAGGTTGTCAACCAAGGTCAATGACATGCAACCAACCAGCTGATGACACGTGTAAAGTATATACTGACTTTCATTAAATGCATGCAGTATATAAAGAGATGAACTCACTTCATTCGAAGCAACTTGCTAACTCTGGACAAGTTCATATCTCTTATCTCAAGATAGGTTATTATTAGTAATTTCCTTATCTTTCTTAGTGCAAGAAACCTTAGTGTTCCAACTTGTTTAGATTTAGGTTTATCCTTAATCTTGTCTCCGCAACAAGCTGTAAATTGTTAATGATTTATCAATAAACAATTTAGAAAAGTAAAATCTGTATGTTTGTATTCAACCCCCCCTTCTACAAACTTGTATAGGCCTTCGGGACCAACAATTTTGATATGCATTTCCTAAATAATAGGTGTCCCACCTAGAGATCGGAAGTGTAAGTGAGAAGCTTTGAAGAGAGCAAGCCAAGTGAGTTTTTCTAACTAAAATACGTGATTTTTACGTGTTTTCCAAAGAAAGTGATTGAGTAGAAATGCCATGTTATTTTACATGGTTTTACTTGAATGAAAGATTAAATGTTTTACTGATTATGGTGTGTTTACGAACATGATTTGCTTACAAGCTTTTACGAATTACTCCATGAAAAGTTTGTTTTGTTTGAAAGATGATTTAACATGAAAGTAATGATTTATAAAGCTTTCACATTCTGTGATTCATGATGAGCTATGTGCATGTTATGTGAAGTCGGTCTGCACAGTGGGATCTGAGTACCTCGGGATCCGATGATCCCTTGGGCATTTGTGATGAGCTTGTAGGAGGGAATTCATTTCCTTCCTACTCGGATAGATTTGTGATGAGCTTGTAGGAGGGAATTCGTTTCCTTCGTACTCGGATAGAGGGGAGTCTGTTTGGGCCCCGGTATGAGGTGAGAGGGGAGTCTGCTTGGGCCCCGATCGCGGTTAGCTTATGTGATCCTTCAACACTGTGCAGTACCATGATTGAATGATTATGTGAAGAATGTTAATGAGTTTTATAAAATGATTTTATACTGTTGTTATATGCTGTTTACGGAGGGAGCTTACTAGACCTTTTTGGTCTAACCCTCACTTTTCAAAACTAAACCATTTTCAAGTAATCAAATAGTAGGAGGCTCAGGTAAGTGAGCAAGAGCAGGATAAAGTACAGATGCAGATATAGACAGTGTCTGTGCCACTATTAGAAGCTAGTGTGTTCTCAGTTGTGTATAGTTTGTTTCCGCCAACCTAAATTTTGAAACTAATGTAATGAAATTTTGGGACCCAGTTTTGCAATTCTTTAATTTAAATGCCATGTATGCTTTATCTAGAATTGGGTTGTTACACTATTCAACTTCTTGATAGAAATGCCTTTGTTGTTTTGTTGCAATTGATCAATTCTCCAAATCTTCATCTCTCTATTTCTTTATTTCTCGATTTCATCCCCTCCAAGTTTTGAGATAATTGCTATCAAGAAAACAATCGATTATGTTCTTGAAAACATTCACACCCCCTCAAGTTCAAGTTCAACTAGGACTACGTCATAGCGGATGATTAGTACGGTAAAATTTTGCAGAGAATGGTAATTTTATATTTTTATGTCATTTTCTCTAGATTGTTATAATTTTGATCTCTCAATCTCTTCCTCTCCACTTAGTTTTGTCATATTTGCTATCAAGAAATAATCAATTATGTTTTTGAAAATATTCACTCGCATCCAAGTTTAACCGGGACTACTTCATAGAGGAAGATTTAGCACGGTGAAATTTTACTGAGAATGGTAATTTTATATCTTTGGCTTTTTTCTCTTGGTTGTTGTAATTTTGATCGACATATTCGTTCCCACACATGAACATAAACCGTTTTTTTAATGTCCGAGTGCCTTTTTTGGGTTTGAATTCACATCAGCAATATTCTCTATCCTAAAGAAGATAAAGGTTAAAAATCTTCCTTTATGCTTTTCGCAACTACGTTAATTTAGGTAAAGTTTATCTGCTATGCTATGTTATCATGCACCTACCTATACAAATTGTAATGTTTTTTTGAGTCTTGAAATTCCTTTTTTAATTTAAAATAAGATTTTCAATTATTTAACGAAGACTTTTCAATTTAAACTATAATTAAAATTGTAAAAAATTAGGTGAATAATTTTGTTTCTATGTTTAAAGACTTAAAATACATTGTTCTCATATGATATAAACTTTTGTTTATTTAAAAACTAGCTTGGTGTTGTTCAAAATAGATGTGTATGTTTGTATTATACACATATATGTTATATAGTGCTATGATCAAGTTAAGTTCATACTTGAAAATAAGTTTGCAATGAAAGATCGTTATCTCTATATGTTACAACTTCAACAACATTTATCAAAACAAATGTATTGTCTATTTCAAAATATGTATATTTTTTCAGATTTGAAAAATTAGGTTAGTTGTTTGATAAATTGAAGTTTTTTTCTTAAGTGAACCACGAACTAAGTTTGTTCCATTATTGTGAACTTAGAAAAGATTTTTTTATTGATTTTGTGTTTTGAGTTGGATCATGAATTGATATTTTTTACTTTTTTTCCAATGACGAGTTAGATGTTTTTTGTTTGTTTGTTGGGATTCTTAACTGACAATTTTACATATTGAAGCTTTCATGGTCGGAGTATTGACGACAATTGGTGATATAGTGCCACAAAAACTCTCCAACATCAAAAGATTGCAATACGTTAACTTTTCTTATCGAAGTGATATGATCTGATTGTGTTCCATCTTACGGTTTAACTGAATCTTTGCAAAAGAGTTCTTTCGATCCTCGGATTTAATTATTTTAGTTTAAAGCCTAATAAAATTTGTTGTATTAGCTTTATTGTTAAGTTGTGCAACACTGTCTTCCGGCTTATGTTTTGATGTCTCTCTTTGTTTTGATCTTATATAGTGCACATTTTGTTATGATCCTTCTAAATGTGGGTGCAAGTACCATGAGTGAATGTGCAAGTCTTTGTGCCGGTTTAATTGTGTTTTTATAAATGTTGCACTAATATACTTTACTTCTAGATTTTGGTTTCTTTTTTAATCACACATAATATGTATAAGCAATGAATTTTTTTTGTTGAAAGATTAAATTTGGTGAATATTGGTTTTAAGCCATGCATGAGGTCTTTTTGGGAGTGGGTGGACTAATAATTTTAATCACGGGTTGGGTTGGCCGGGTTGAAGGCACTTTGACAACCCAACCCAATCATTGCGGTTTGAAAAATCTCAACCCAACCCAACCCAATCAAAAGTGCAACCCAACCCAACCCAAACCGTTCGGTTGGGTTGGGTTGTCGGGTTGGTCGGGTTGAAACTTGTATCGATCATTTCACCATTTCACTAAGTTATCGTGTCTAAAAATTATTAAATGTTTCTAAATATTTAAATGTTCAACCGATTTCTAAATCGTCAAATAAAAGATTTCTTATAAATATTCTGTTTATAAATGCGGCATCAAGAATCAATAACTAGATTACTAAAGTAACAAATGGCCAACAATTGTATGTTTATAAATTTTCAATAGTAACAAAATTGCTTTGATAGTAACAGAAATGACGTTAACAAAAATTCAAAATTAGATTTAAATATTTTCACGGGTTGGCGGGTTGGGTCGGTTTGGTTTGGGGCTAACCCGTTATCAACCCAATATATGCGGGTTGGTGAAAAACAATATCAATTATACATCGGGTTAGCTCGATTTGAGTTTTTTTGCCTCGGGTTGGGTTGGGTTGACCGGGTTGGTCGGAAATTTGAGCACCCCTAAACAAAATAGTGGGTTGTTAATACATTTGTTTACTTTGAAATGTTGCCTCAATTGGTAAAGAAAATTGTGATATAGAGGTCGGCCAATACAATTTTACGATTTTACATTTGGATGATTATTGGATTTCAAAATTGTAAATATTTTTAGAGAATTTCTAATTGTCAAACTTTATTTTTGGAAGACATGTATTTTGGTTGAAGATGCCAATTTTTCATTTGTAATTGCTATTTTTTGTTTGAAATAAAAGATTTTGGAGGAGTATGTCCTATTATTCAACAAAGAAAAATCACTTCGAAACATTATTTTATTTAATAAAATAAATAAAAGAATAAATTTTGGTTTGTTATTAAGAAATTAATTTTATGAATGAAAAATATTTTGTGTTTATTTATGATCTTTTTAAACCAACAAAAACATTGTGATGAAGATTAAATCGATGGTTGAATGTCTATATACATGGACAAAAAACCTAATGAATTTTATATTAAAAAATCTAATCAACAAAAATAATTTATATAGAAATTTTTTTAGTACACGCATTGTTTTATATCGTATTTTATAGTTAATTAACACATTATGCTTCTTATATTGTAATTTAACATATTTCATGTATAAAAAATAACGTGCGGAGCATACACTAGTTTTTATGTAATTGGCAAACCATTCATAAATTTTTATACTTGTTTTTTGACGACTATATAATAAAACTAATAATAACCATCTAAAAATATTTGAGAAAATTAATAATAATGAAAAATTTACAATTAAAATTAATTAATAAGTTGAAACTAATATTAATTAGTCATTAATATTTATTAATAATTAATAATTTACTAATTAATATTTTCTAATAATAAATAAAAATTGATATTATTCAAGGTATAATTTAAAGAATGCTACAAAAAAAACTTATGGAGTTTATTGAAATGCTACTCTAAATAGTTTTTCAAAGAGCTAGAACCTTTAGTACTCTTTTTTAGTTTCTTAATGCATGTTTTTCAGGAAAAAAGAAAAAAAAACTAGGTTATAAACTACTTTTTGTCCAATTCAAATAACACTTATACGATAAAATTAAAGAAATAAGTTAGCTTATTTTTGTCAAATATAATCTAAAGTAATAGTGAGATATTGTAGACATTTTATTAGAATAATATGGATCGAATAAGGAAGGGTTAACAAGAGATTTCTTTTTTGTGGTTTAGCCAACGTTATCTGTTTTCAGCCAAATTAAACCATACATATCCCGAACATAACTAGACTAGTTAATTAATTAATACGTGAATATTATCATCTCTAATATGATATACAAATAGGCAAGATATAGTCGATATTACTTTTTAGATATAGCAAATAAACAAATAAAATTATGTTTTATTAAAAATATAAGTCGATCATATATCCATAGGATGATAATCAAATGAGAACCACAAATATGTTACAAACCCGTGAGAATCAATATAAAAATATTTGTTTACATGATTTTTTTCATCAAAACCTATGATTTTAGATATTGTTACACATATGTTTGTGTTCACCTTATGAAAAGATTACATGTGAAAAGCGAATTTTGTTTCACCTAGTGAAATGAAAAATACTCGTAAAAAATATTCACATGGTGAAACAAATCCATGTGAAACTATCATATCAAGAAACATATATATGTGAAGCAAAATACAATAAATCCTAGCATTTTATGAAAAAAATATTTTTTATATCGGTTCTCACGGTTTATAACATATTTGTGGTTCTCATTTGATTTAACCCCTGTATTGATATTACCTCAAATATATTAGTCGCGTCACTTTACCATCAAATTTAAAAAGATAACGTTATACTGATCGAATATTATAAACCATGTATCTAGAAAGACAAATATATATAATATATGATATTTTGGAAACTTTGGAAAAAATACACACAGTCGACATAAAAGAACATGGGAGTGATAGGTATTTGTATGACATGGTGATTAATATGTTTCGAAACGTGTGAACGGTGTAAACAATAATAAAGAAACTTGTAAGCTTTTACCCTGCCATCTTCATCATGTTATAAAGTAGAGGTGGCCAAATGTCGGGTTCGGGCCGGGCCGGGCCGGGTCGGGGGACAACCCGGTTCTGCACAGTAACCGTGCGAACCGGGTCAGGTGAGAACCGGGTCGGGTCGGGCCGGGTTTAAACCGAAATCCCCTGACCCGTTTACTTGTATGTAGAACCGGTTTCGGGAAAACCGGGCCGGGCCACGAACCGGGTCGGAGTAGGGCCGGGGATTTTTTTGTTTTTTAACTGCTTTCTTTGTATAATAATTAATTACTAAACTTTAACAAAGAAAAATTGGATTGGAATCATTGGATAAGTAAAATACACTTTAAAATACGTTTTATTTATAATATATATCACTAAAATACACTTTTACGTTTTATAATTTATATATAATTTTAAGTTACAAACTTACAAGTTACAAGTTACAATACATAAATTCTAAACATTCGAAGGTCCCGCTCCCGAACTTCCACTCCCATCACCCGGATAGTAATTGAATGGATTATAATTGAATGGATTGTATGGAGCGTAGTATGGATTTTGATTTGGATTGTAGTCTTCAAGAGTATTGTACTGCATCAGTCGTGTAATAGCCGTCTGATCGTCAAGGCGGTCGGTGTCTACATCTTCGTCATCTACGACACTACTAACATCAGAACTATCGGTTACGGACAGCGTACTTAGTAGTTCATCCGTGTCGTTTTCGAATAAGTTTTCTTCCACGCCTTCTATATCATCCTCCAGGTTCGTTCGATTTTGAATGCGGTCTTCTCCATCCAAGTAATCCTTCAGACATACGCAGCACTCCACCGATTTTGGGGTTAATTTTGTCCGACGCTCCGATATGATCCTGCCACTAAGAGAAAAGGCCGACTCCGAAGCTACAGTACTAGCTTGGATTGTTAGTACATCAAGTGCAATAGTGGCCATAATTGGGAAACTTGATTGTTTACTTTTCCACCATTCTAATAAATCTAGGGATTCAACATCTACGACGTTTGTGAAGGATGTTGTTATAAAATTAGTACGTACGTATTGATTGAATTCACCCAAATTATCCACATCATATCTAGCTTTTTTAGAAGATTCCATGACAACCGATTGCATTAAAGTTTGCATTAAGTCTTCTCGGTTTCGGCCACGACTGCTACTAGAACCCGGTGAAAACATTTGAGGTGTAGGGGTTTGTTGGCTTCCTCCCCCATAATTAACTCTATAAATTTCATATAATTGATGAAAATCAGTATTAAATTGTTGTATGCGTTTCCTTGAAAAGCTAGAATTTGTAAGAGAATCCAAACCAAACGATAAACATATTGCTTGTATTAAAACTTCGACACCCGTAACATTTAAAAACGGGTTTAATGCCGCGGCACAAAGAAAAGTGAAGGGGATCTTTTTAAAATATTTTACCAATTTTTCTTTCATTGGTTTCACCACGTCGTGAAAGTGCAAATCCTGTTCGTATTGAGCAATTTTACTTGCCAAAATATAAAGTTGATTTAAAAGTAAAGGGCTCGTTGGATAATAAACACCGGATAACATAGTTGTTGCAGTTTTAAAATCGCCCAAAATATCGTGAAAGCCATGAATCCTTGTCCAATCATCCTGAGTTATCGTGTTATCCGGGTAATGAATGTTATAAAATGCTTGAATATATTGTTGTTGTCTTAATAAATTATCCATCATTTTCCAAGTCGAATTCCATCGAACCGGCATATCGTGCGCCGGTCCCAAAGCTTTAAAACCGACTTGTTTGCAATAATCTCTATATAAGTTTTGCATTTTTTTATTTCTTGTGAAAATTCGGCGTAACATAAGCCTAAACTTAGTTAAAGGCTCATTAAGTTTACTTAAGCCGTCTTGAACGACTAAGTTTATTATGTGTGCGCAACAACGTGTATGAAATAATTTTCCCTCTAAAATAGGGGATAAAGCCAAACGTAATCGGTCTACGCATGCCGTATTATTACTAGCATTATCAAACGAAATACTAATAACTTTATTTTTTAAATTATAATATTGAAGACATCTCATAATTATAGAAAACTGACGTTCACCCGAATGTGGCGAACCAAAGAGCTCAAACGTGATTGCACGTTTGCATAATTGCCACGATCCCGGCACAATCCAATGTGCCGTTATGCATATATAAGAATCTGGCAATCCGCATGGTGCGCTCCATACATCACAAGTTAAAGAAACTTTGTTGGGTAAGTTTAAAAACATTTCTCGCATAATTTTTTGAACCTTATTCCAATATTTTAAAGCATCACGCTTAAGAGTTTGACGACTTACCGAACCATTGTAGCGTGGTTGGAACCCATTTTTGATCATGTTTGTAATGTGAGGATTGTCGAAATGTCCGAACGGCAACGCCATTTGAATGACACATTTCATTTGCATTTCTCGGGCGAGATCATTATCATACGACCATACTTGACCGGAATTGTCAAGTATGGGTTGAGTTGGATCGGGACCCGATTTCAACCTCTTGCATCTTTCCTCGAAGTGGCGCTTTAACGTGCTATTTGATTCGGGTTTTAGGAAATCTCCACACCGTTTGCATTGCGCCTTTTTTGTATCGTCGGGAAATTTTACCAAGTTGAAATTATCCCAAACCGGTGATTTTCGTGAATGATCGACAATAATGGTGTAATTTTGTTCGGCCATTTTTTTGATAGTAGAGACTAGAGTAGAGAGTAGAGAGTAGAGACTAGAGAATTGTATGCGTTTTTTGCGAGAAACGAATATAGCGAGAGCCGAGAAATGAGAATTGTATGTGTTTTTTGCGAGAAACGAATATAACGAGAGCCGAGAAATGAGAATTGTATGTGTTTTTTGCGAGAAACGAATATAACGAGAGCCGAGAAATTAGAATTGTAAGCGTTTTTTGCGTTTTGTAAGCAATTGTAAGGTGGTGATCACTCCATAACACCCCTAGTATTTATATGGGGTTTGGAGGGTGTTTTTTGAGGCAAAAAACGGTCAAAAAGGGGTCCCAACGGCTCTCTAACGGCTCTCTAACGGTCATATTGTTTTTTGAAAAAAATCGGGTCGGGCCGGGTCGGGTCACGAACCGGGTCACGAACCGGTCCCGGGTCGGGCCGGGTCGGGCCGAGGAAAATCCTATATACGCGAACCGGTCCCGGCTCTCGGGCTTGAAACCGGTTCTTGACCGGGTCGGGCCAGAACCGGTTCTTGGCCGGTTTCGGTTCGGGTCAGCCCGTCGGGTCGGGTCGGGTCGAGTCGATTTGGCCACCTCTATTATAAAGTATGTTTCGTGAGTTTGTAGGATTGAACATGATACGTATAAATTTGGACTTTAATTATTAGAAAAAAGTTTAAAAAAACCGAACCAAGTATCTCATCTTGAATGATTAAGTTTTTAAACTATTATTTTTGAATGAAAATATCATTAAACTTTTTCAGTTTGAATGATTAAGTTCCTAAACTATTTTTTTGAATGAAAAAACCGTCAATCTTTCTCATTTTGGATGATTAAGTCCTTGAACATTATTATAATAAATAAATCATCGAACTTTAAAATTGGTTATGTGCATCATTTTAACAAAAATAAAACATGTAATCGACTAGGAAATTTTTAAAGTAAAATAAAATCTAAATCGGTTTTACCATTTCCAAACCATACGTTATTCAAAATCCTCGCATACATAGATACCGCTCCTCCTCGCCACTCCATGCTGCTCTCCATATCATTTATTAGCTGTTGACCTCAGTTTTTGCGTGGGGTCTCAATGTCGTAGGGTTTGGGTTTGGGAACGGTAAATTTGATTTAGGTTTTTTTACTTTAAAACATTTTTAGTCGGTTATAGGAAATTTTTAAAAGTTCGGTGATTTATATTTTTAAGAAAAATGTTCAGGGAATTGATCATTCAAAATGAGAAAGTTTAATGGTTTTTTCATCCAAAAAATACTTTAGGGACTTAGGGGGTGTTTGGGAGTGCTTATATTTTTGACTTATTTTCTTATAGCTTTTCCCCACCGCAAATAAGCTATTTGGAGTGTTTGGATAGAAAAAATCAAAAGTGCTTATATGTTTCTCCTCACCACAAATAAGTTATTTTTGATAAATCATTCCATACCTACTTATTTCCTTATTTATCCAAATTACCTTTTTACCCTCAATTTTTAACAAACACTTTTTAAAAACTGCTTTTCCTCATCACATAAGCAAATAAGCATAAGTTAAAAATATAAGCACTCCCAAACACCCCCTTAATCATTCAGAATGAGAAAGTTGATTTCTAGAATTCCTATTGTCAAAATGCTAAGTTCAGGATAAAGAGTACGTCGATAAATAGTGGAAGATTCGGGGTGTTACAATCCTCCCCAACATGGAAAAGATTTCGTTCTCGAAATCGTAGGCTAAGCAAACAAACGAGGATACCGGCCTTTCATGTCCTCCTCCGCTTCCCAAGTCACGTTGGCACCCCGGTGATGTTTCCATTGTACGTTTACCATAACCACCTCCTTGTGTCGAAGTCTCTTTGTCATTCTTTCTAAAATAGCTTCGGGTTCTTCAATACAACGATTGTCATCTACTCGGATTTCCGACAATGGTATCACGCCCTCTTCTTCCGCTAGGCACTTTCGCAAATAACATACATGGAAGGTTGGATGGATTTCGTCCATTTCCGGTGGTAAATCCAATTTGTAGGCTTGCGAACCCACCCGCTCTAGAATGGTGAATGACCCTAGGAAACGGGGACTCAACTTCCCTCGTTTTCCAAAACGAATCAATCCTTTCCAAGGTAACACTTTCAACATCACGCGCTCCCCCACTTGGAATTCTATCGGTCTCCTCTTCTTGTCGGCATAACTCTTTTGGCGGTCTTGGGTGATAACGCCACTTTTTGGCGTTATTTTCGGTCATCAAACCAATGAAATTGGCTTGTGTTCTAGCAAAAAGGCGGAATTTTATGGTTTATCGAGTGAAATGTACAGGTAATCTAAAAGACAGTAATCATCGAGAAAAGAAGCGGAAAAGAGCCCAAAACGAGTACAAAACGAAGCCAACGGAAGCCCGAGATCCAAGCCCAAGACCCGTGCCCGAACCAGAACCAGACCTGACCCGAATCACAACCAGAAACCGCGCGGTTTCTGGCGCGGTTTGCAAGTCGCGGCCAAAACCGCGCAACCCTCTGTTCTAGTTTTATATTTTGGCGTTTTCCGACTTTTAGGTCATCATTCACACACGACGACGGCCAGCAGCTGAGGGGCGATTTTCAGAGCACTTTCACGTCTTTTGGAGCGACGATAGAGGATCGGTTGAGGAGAAGTTCACCACGCGAAGCGGATTAAAGCTGAGAGAAGGGAGTTCACCATTACATCTAACACGTTCACGATCACTATGTTTGTACACACTTTTTCATTCCCTTTTCTTATGTTTGAGTCCACCACCAACATGAACTAATCTTTAGATGTTGGGGGTTGGACTGAATTTGGTTTAAGCTTATGAACATGTGACTTGATACTTTTATCAGTTTTTCCTATTTTAATGAAGCATGTGATTTAGTTTTTAATGCTTTTGTGAATTTGGCTAATTTACATCTGATTTGTTGTGAACAATTAAGTTCGAGAGAATTAATTGTTAACTAGAACTAGAATTTGAATGCCTAAGGTGAGAAATTGGATAGAGATATAGCAAGTAACCCTTAGTCCCATTACAATCTCGATTTTAATGTGTTTTGAATTCCATAGGTGAGATCGAGAGATAAAACTTGTGTTTTTCAAGATAAAACCCGTTGTTGCTTGAGAAAGAACAACGGTGATTTTAGAGATTGGGTATTCATTATACAGAATAACTGGTAACTGTTTTTAGTCAATTGTTTGTAAGTAAAAACCTTAGGATTTCCAACCCTCAACTGTTTTCTCTATCCGAAGTCTTTAAGTTGTCTACTGTCTTGTGTTTGATTTAATTACTTGCAATTGATTAGCTTAAAACCAACAACTCAAAATTGTGACCGTTCAGTTAATAGATCTTATAGTCATTGTGATACTTAGTTCTTAGTTCCCTGTGTTCGATACTCGTACTTTTGTACTATTACTTGATTTCGACCCGTACACTTGCGGTTAGATTTAGGGGGGTGCACACCCGCCTATCAAGTTTTTGGCGCCGTTGCCGGGGAACTAGTTGCAACTGATAGCACTACCAACTATAAGCACTATTACATTGAACATTTTTTTCTTTATTTTTATTATTTTATTTCATCACTTTCAGTTTTTGGATTGCTAATTTTGTTTACATTCTTTTCAGGTACTAACTGGTTTATGCCAAGGAAAACCCGAGGGGAAGGAAACGAACCACTCGATCCAGAAATCGAAAGAACCGCCCGTCAGTTAAGAAGTGAATCAAAGGCTAAAAGGCAATTGTAGATGGGTGACGAAGCTCCTCCTGAGAGACGCCCTATGTGGTCGTTTGCCGATCCGAACGTGGCAGCCGCATGCATAGGCGTTCAACCGCCCACTACTGGGGCGAATTATTTCGAGATAAAACCGAGTACCATTGTCATGGTACAGCAGAATCAGTTCGGAGGGGCCCCAACTGAAGATCCCCATGCACACCTTCGTGCATTTGAACGGATCTGCAATACGTTCAAGATCAATAGGATGGAGGAGAATGCAATCAAGCTAAGGCTATTCAGTTTCTCCCAAAAGGGTAGAGCTGAAATTTGGATAGAGGGCCTACCATCGGATCAGATCACTACATGGGCAGGCCTGAAAGCTGCGTTCCTCCAGAAATTCTTCCCACCGGGAAGAACCGCTCAACTGATGGCCGACATTACCCACTTCGCTCAATGGGACCAAGAGACCCTATACGAGGCATGAGAGCGATATAAAGATATGTTGAAAAAGTGTCCGCATCATGGGTTACATGGCTGGGTAATTATCCAAACATTCTTTGGAGGCCTCCACCCGCAGTTCAAGAATGACATCACTACTGCAGCGGGTGGAGCCCTTATGAATAAGACGTATGAAGAAGCAGTTGACTTGATTGAGAACTTAGCCGAACATAGCTATGCCACTCCACGATCGTCTATCAGACGGGTAGCTAGTGTTCAAGAGTTGGATGAGTTGAAGGTGATAAAAGCACAGCTAGTTGCTATCACAAACCACTTGAAGGGAGGTAGTCCGGAAGTGTTTCCCACTTCGCAAGAACCCGAGCAAGTTCAGTTTTTACAAAACCGTAACAACCAGCCGAGGAACGACCCTTTCTCGAACACATATAATGAAGGGTGGAAGAAACACCCTAACTTTTCATTGAGTCAACCCGGCCAACAACAACAAGGTAATCATGCAAACTTTTCTAATTCTTCTAATGCTAACAATGTTTACCGTCCTCCAGGTTTCAACCAAAGGAAATTCGATGAAGGACCATCCGTAGAGAAGAAACCGGGGCTGGAAGATATGATGATGAAGTTTATGACAAAGATGGACAACACGGTTGAACGTTTGGCAAGCACGATGAGTACAGTGAAAGCTGCAACTGATCAGAACACCGCATCCATCAAGATCCTTGAAAGACAAGTGGGGCAAATTTCGATGTCTTACAAAACCGATCCCCAGGAACGTTTCCGAGTCAGACTGAAAGAAAACCAAGAGAAGAGTGTAATGCCATTCATCTGAGGAGTGTCAAGGAGGTGATTAAGGAGGCAAATGTTGGGCTGAAAGATGGTATTGTTAGTGATATGGCTGATCGGGAAGAACCGAAGGAAAAAGAGGTGACACCCCCGTCAAAGCCGGTGGTCAAACCGTATGTGCCACCGCTACCATTTCCAAGTCGCGTAAAGGCACATAAAGATGAGGAACAGTACAAGAAATTCCTTGATATCTTCAAGAAGCTGCACATCAACATCCCCTTCGCAGAAGCACTTGCTCAAATGCCCACATATCTCAAGTTCATGAAGGACATCCTATCCAAGAAGAGGGCAATCGAACACCAGTCTACCATTGCACTTACTGAAGAGTGCAGTGCGATCATTCAGAACAAGCTTTCCCCGAAGCTTAAGGATCCAGGGAGTTTTTCGATCCCTATTCAAATCGGGAATCTCAATTTTGATAAGGTGTTATGTGATTTAGGAGCAAGTATTAACTTAATGCCGTTATAAGTTTTCAGGAAACTTGGCTTGGGTGAAGTGAAGCCAACATACATGACACTTCAGGTCGCGGATAGATCGATAGTATATCTATATGGGGTGATAGAGGATGTTCTCATCAAGGTTGACAAGTTCTACTTTCCGGTGGATTTCGTGGTGCTGGACATCGATGAAGATATAGAGGTCCCGCTGATTTTGGGAAGACCATTTCTGGCCACGAGCAAAGCGCTGATCGACATGGAAGAAGGCGAGATGACCTTAAGGGTTGGTGGTGAAAAGACAGTGTTCAACATGTTCGAGAGTGGAAAACGTAGAGACGGAGATGGTCAAGGAAAGCCAGATGTGGAAGAATCTGCGGAGAATCGCAAGTGTGGGCGGTTCGACTCCGCGAATACCGAGCCAAGTTAAGAGCCACATAGTCGGGCCACGACTTTAACCGAGGCGCTGGGTGGGAGGCAACCCACCAAGGTTTGTTTTCTTTTAAGTTATGTTTTGAGTGTTTTGATTTACAAAAAAAAAAAAAAAAAAAAAATTGGAACAGAGACTTACGCGGTTTTGGCCGCGGCTTCATGCCGCACGCCAAGTCGCGGGGTTCTCTGAATACTTTGCGAAACAGAGAGTTACGCGATATGCTGCGCGGTTTGCAAACCGCGGCACAAACCGCACGGTTCCCTGTTCTCGTGCGGTGTGTTCCTTTTTCTTGCTTTGAGTCATTTCGTTTCGTTTCGTTTCTTTGCTTTCCTTTTTATTTCTTTTCTTTTGTTTCTGTGTTCCCTCTTCATCTTCTCCGATGTCTCCCAACCATTATCCTTAATGTCGCAAAAGAATCTTCTCCGTCGGGTCAAACAAGTATGTTCTAACTTGGTATATTAACGAGTGGGGTACGATGTTTGTTTCCTTATTAGTTAAACGAGATGCAACAAACCTAAGTGAATGTTTGGGTGCCTCATCTTTCAAACATCTACACACTCACTTTTAATCCTGTGCAAACCTCGGTTTCACCGAGGTTTGGGGTTGGCTTTAGTTGGCAAATCTAGGTCACGGCCTAGGTTTGGGGTGTCCATATATGAATAACTCTGGGTTCGCTTCTAGATATGTTCTGTTAATGCTTTGTCCTTTCTGTTTGATGACTGTAATAACTGCACAATGACACGTGTCCCACCTGTATATCGCCTGCACCGATACTTGCACATTAGGGATAATGTGTGGGTAAGGTTTGGGGTTGCCTAATCGGGCCCACGTTATGCACGTAGATTTCCTGCACTCCTGAATGTTTAGATCATAGTAGGTAAATTTTTGTTTTGAATGATTGAGACCGACTATTGTGGGGAGAATCTTGTGATAGTGACGTGACCATCAGGGAAGGACCGGGGAAAGACATGACTAGGGACATTAGTGGAGACCACCCAATAGTGAGATTTGAGCCTAAATGACGTTCTTCACTTCGAGGGAGTTAAACACAAAATTCATATACACTTTTCCAAATTCCTTGTCGTGATTATAGAGTGATCTCACTATAATATTGCATTGAGTAGCAAAGACGACCATCGGGATATTGGGTAAGGGTATAGTAGACCATATCGTGTGGACCTTAAGAGATGATTCCAGGCATTGTGTGCACTTTAACCCGATTTTGTCTAACGTACCTTTTGACCCATTATGTGTGTACCCAAAACCACCTTTGTAGCCAAACACTCACCACTTGTTCATTTCAGACCCACCATTAAACCCTAGCCAAAAGCCTTAGCCAACCCTTATCCAAAAGTGTGTCAATCAGATGCAGTACAGGCCAGTCATGAAAATAGATAGAAAAGAGGGTCAATGCAGCCCCAATCAAATAAAGAAGACCAATGAAGCCCCAACTTGAATAAAAAAAGATATATAAAATAAAATAAAAAATAAAGTTAGTTAGATAGTATTTACAGCAGCTAAATAAGAGAGTCAAAGCGACTCCAATAGTGACAAAGAGGGCCGAGTGATAGAAAGTGAAGTAAAGAAGTTCAGAGCTACTAATAGCTGACACACCGGTGATTTTTGATCCGCTCACCCTTCGTTTCTTAGCCATAACCCTAGCCCCGTTACAACCCTTGTAAAGACTTGGAGGATCTTCTGGAAAATGTGATTAGGGTATACGACCACTGTTTGGGCAAAAATTCACCAATCTCGACCACGACCAAGGTAAGGAAACACTTATTCCCTTTTCCATAACGAAGGTAAAATCATAGTACTTTAAACTCTTGATTAAAGATAAAATCGAAAGTCTTTTTACCTCACGACACTCGACCTCGACGTCGCCTAGCTCACACGACCGTCGCATAGAACCATGCGACCTCGACCAACTAACGCATGACATAAACTGTTACGTTTGTTCAGTGTTTAATGTAGGAGTCAACATCATTAATGGACAAACGGCTATAACTGATGAAGGTCATTAAACAGCACTAAAGATGACGACCGTTACGACAATTATCAAATTATTTAATGAGCCAATTAAAGCGTCCGAAGACTATAAATATCAAGGATAATCATCATTTCAAGAGGACGAAAAAGAACACTGAGACACAACATCGAAAAACAGACACAAGCACTCGAAACGAAGAAATCACTCGTAGAAGATTGCTCTCGACGCACGACATCAGCGCACGACACATCATTTTCACACACGACACACACTGTTTTACATTAAAAACACTTGTTATTTTGCATTTCGAAGTTTTTCCTTCATCTGTATTGTAATCTCTGTACGATCGACACCAGGAACATAAGGACATCGCCCCTGTTTGGCGACCATAGTGCAGAGACGACTTCCACAGTCGCCCGCGGGTTTTTTCCTCGTTGAGGTTTTTCCCGCGTCACCAAAATCTCTGTCTCATTTACATTTCTGTCTTTGTCGCACGCTTTTGGCAAACGATCCCTTTCTTTAGTTGTTAAAGTCCACATCGACCTTAAGTTGTACTTTGGTGCGATTTTTGGCATTAACAGTTTGGCGCCATCCGTGGGACCCCATCTAGAGAAAATCTTCGAAAAATGTGCGTCGTACTAACGGTTTCTTGGAGTTTCCCTTGTTTTCTGTTTCAGGAAGATGGCAGCCCCAGGAAATCAAGAGCATGTTATTGCTCATATATATCAAGAGCTAGAAGTTGCTCGGAATCAAATCAATGCCATGGCTGAGTAGAGTCGCAAAGCAGCTGAGGAGATTGCGCTACTAAGGAATCCCTTTGGACCTCAGCATGGTCCTAGGCCATTCGTTCAGAATCCCGACCAAGGATCGTTCGGTCAAAATGGTCCTAGACCATTCGTGCATAATCCAGGTCCAGGATCGGGTCCGTTCGCTCAAATCAGCTTCCAGGTCCGTCCGCTCAGAATCAACAACCAGGTCCGTTCATGCAGAACCAGCAACCGGGACCGTTCAATCCAAATCCCCAGTTCGGGACGGTTCCTCCTCAGCATATAAGGCCACCACCCATGCAGAATGGATCACAGCCGAATTTTGTTCCTTTCAACAGAGACGCCCATGGCTCATCGCATGGCAATGGCACCAGTTCAGGAGCCAACTCGCAAGCAGAGGCAAATCCCGACCCCAATGACCCCGTCTCCCAGCGTTTGAAAATGCTAGAGGATCATAATGAGCACGTCCTATCTTTGCTCGCCAAGCTACCCGGGGCAGCCGTGCCCGTCGACGTCGAGCCTCGGTTAGGCTATCAGGCGTCACCCTTCATCGATGAGATCGCGACCGTCGAGGTTCCAAAGAAATACAATGTTCCCGCTTTTACACCCAAGTATTCAGGAGTGACCGATCCAACCGAGCATGTCGCGCAGTATAAGCAACTCATGTGGACGGTCTCAATCCCACACATGTACCAGGAAGTATGTATGTGCAAGAGCTTCGGTGCGACCCTCACTGGTCCTGAACTCCAATGGTTGATCAATCTCAAACCCAAATCCATCGGGTCGTTCGCTGAGTTGGTCAACCAATTCTCTCAGCAATTCGCCAGCAGTCGCAAGATGGAGAAGCAGACCAGTGACCTGTATTATGTCGTGCAGAAGGCTAATGAATCTATTCGAAGCTATTTAAACAGATTCAATGCAGAGATGATCAGTATCCGCAATTGTGACGTCAAGACCGCAATCGAAGCTTATAAGCGTGGTCTGGACGATAGCTCGGGTTTATATACTGATCTAACCAAGTATCCCCCAGAAAATTTCGAAGACGTCCGAGCCCGAACCCTAACGTATATGAGGGTAGAAGACGATGCTGCCTTTCGTCGCAAGCATACTGACGACAAGAGGTCGTTAGGTGTAAGGAAGCCAGAGTTCAAGACGAAAACGATTTCCAAAATAAAGCCCGCGCGTCACATCTCGAACGTCCGATTCAAGACGAAAGCAGAGGCTAAGACCGCGAGCAAGTTTCCTCAGTACCCCAAGATATCCTATTACGGATTCAAAGGGTCCACTAAGGATTTGGTCAAAGCTCTGAAGACCGCCCATGCGACTATTCGATGGCCTAAGAAGTCCGATCAGGACGATGCTAAGAAAGACAAATCTAAATGGTGCGACTTTCATGTCGACCATGGTCATGCGACAGACGATTGCATAGCTCTAAAAAGGAGCTAGCATATCACGTCCTGAAAGGAAACCTCTAAGATATCATTGATGACGTCGTTACTTTAGCTAGCGACCATCGACCGTCAACCCCCGAGCATGCAAAGGTCATCAATTGCATCACCGATGGTTCAGACGTATGTGGTCTGACGTACTCCACGGCCAAACGCCACGCCAGTCAAGCACCTGACGATCGGCCTATTCCGCGTTCGTCAAGACCCAAAGGAGATTTGGAGTTGGAAGCTATGAAGATCGTATTCGACCAAGACGACCTCAGCGACTCGTATCAGAAACATCATGACGGGTTGATCATTCAACTCACGATTGGTAATTGTTTGACCCGAAGAGTCTTGATCGACGGGGGCAATTCAGAAAACGTCATTTTCCTTGACACCATCAAGGCCATGTGTTAAGTTTAAAATATGTCTTCAAGATTTAATATAGAAAGTCAAAGTCAAAGTTATTGTATAAAGTCAAAGTCTTTATAATTAGAGTTGTCAAAGTAGCTTAATGCCTTAGTTAGTATTAGGTATATAAGCTTTGTTTAGAGATGAATTACATAACTTAGAGCATAATTCACATCTTGTAAATCAGAGAGCTTATAATATACGCTTACAGTTTCTCTCTCTACTTTCTCTCTCTAGAATATTGTGTGAATTCTTAGTTGATTGATCATTTTGGGACACACAATTGGTATCAGAGAAAGTTAATGAAGATCTGCTGAAGAATTTGCACGAATTGAGATCAAATTTGTTAGGTTTTTGAGGAAAATCGATTGATTTTCTTGATTTTATCAAGAAAATCTATTTTTCTCAATTTCTTGAAATTTTTGAGATTAATTCGATTAGATTTTGGTTTCTTTGTGTTAGCAATCTGTTTTGGAACATATCTTCTTCAAAGATCGAGAGCTAATTTCAAAGATTTGGAGGTTAATTTGAAGATTTTTCAGGTTTTGTTCAGTTCGTCAAAACTGATCTGATCAATCATTCAGATTTTGATTCAGTGTTTGATTTGTCTGAAGTTTGAGTTCTTGGTGTTAGAAATCTCATTTGCAACACTTCTTCTTCTTGAATCAAGGGCTAATTTCAAGATTTCGAGGATCAATTTGAAGAAATTTGAGTTTTCTGTTCGGTTCGATCGTTTCGTCTGGTTGATCATTCATATGTTAAATCAGTGTTTTTCAGCAAAATTGGTTTACATCATCGTGTTAGAAACTTGTTTTCTAACATATCTGCAAATTTTGGTTGATTAATTCGATGATTTGATGAAGATTTGAAGAGATTTTGATTCTGATCATCTTGTTCATCTGAACTCAATTTTGCGCCAGTTCATCTAGCTTTGCGCCACCCATTGAAGCCAATTTGCGCCATCAACTTAACCCCTATTTTCTAAGTCAACAATTGCGGCTTCCAAATTCATTTGACTTCAGCTACTAGTCTGCTTCACCTGCTTCACATTTCACCAACAATTAATTTCAGCTACTTTGCGCCACCGTCTTTGGCGCATTTCGAGTATTGCGCCACCTGCATTAGCGCATTTCAGAGATTTGCGCTACATTCAGTGGAGAGTTTCAGACTTAGAAATTTTTTGAAGCTTTGCTAATTGTTAATTGTTTGAATTTTTCAGATTAAATTTTCAATCATGAATCTACCTCCGGTGCTGATCAAAGACTCCGCTTTTGAACAATGGACTGTTGCGTTCATCGACTTTATTTCAAGTAGAGAAAATGGTGAAAATATGATAAAATCTTTCTCCAAGGTCCAATGAGCAGAAACAAAATGGAGAATGATTTTACAGAAGAAGAGATTAAAAGAATGAAAACCGACAAGGAAGCTTCATCCAACTTGATCTTCCCAATTCACAAACTTCCGCAACACATCTACAACCATGTTGAATGTTTCAAAAACAACCAAATGCAGATGTGGAATGAATTAACAAAGCAAATGCTTGGATCTGAAGTTGCTTTTAAGAGAAAGAAAGAAGAAAAGAAAGTTGAGAAAGAGGATAAAGAAAAGGTTATTGAGCTTACAAAGAAGCTGTCAGACATGGAAAAGCTCCTAAATGTGGAAAAAGAAAATGTCAGAAAAGAAAAGGCTGATCGTTTGATTGATAAAAAGTGCTATGAAAAGCAAATTTTGTCTCTCTCACAGAAAGTTTCTGAACTTGAAAAGAATGGGAAAAATGAGAAGAAAGAAAATGAAGAAAAGAAAGTTCTTAAACTCAAATGCAGAAAACTTTCCAAACAAAATTCAGATTTTGAGAAAGTTTTATTTCTTGAAAAAGAAAAATTGGAGAAGGAAAGGATCGAGTATGAAAAAGAAAGGAAAACCTTTGAAGCGAAGAATGCGACATTGTCAAAGAAAATTTCTGAGCTTCAAAAGGACTTAGAAAAAGAAAGTGAAGAGCTAGAAAAGAGAAAGAAAGCTGACTTTCAGGCCAGGAGCGTTAAAGATGAATTTTCTGTTGAAAGGAAGATTTTTCAGCAAGAAATACGAAAACTCACAAAGAATTTGGCTGTGTTATCGACTGATATCATGAAAGAGAAGAGGGTGAATTGTGACATTCAGAAGAAGCCTGATTTGGTGACCAAGGAACGGAATGACTTATCTTACAAAGTCAAGTCACTTAACAAATCCAAACACTATTCAGAATGTCCGATTCGTCCTTCTAATCTATTTTATGATCATTCAGTGGATAATTCTTCCAAATTTCAATCTGCTGATCTTCCTACATATAAGAAAGTCAACATGCAATGGAGAGTTAAAGGTACGTTTCCTGAAAAAGATGTACCAAAATCATCTGTTCCCAACAAGAACACTAACCTGAAAGGTAAATCTTTTGCTAAACCTGGTTCATTATATTCCGCAAATCATTTAATCAGGTTAGCACAAAAGAATTTTTGCTGTTCTTATTGTGGAACTAACGATTTTATTAAAAATAATGATGCTCAATATTGGTACGGTTCTTATCATTTTCCTTCTGATAGAGCTCCGCTTAACAAGCCAGGACCCAAGACTCGTTGGGTACCAAAATCTACTTAATCTGTTTTTGCAGATTTAGAAGCAAAGCGTTGAACTCTCGGAAGAAGATTACTTGTGCCATTAAGGGGGAGTAAAGAGATTTGGTTTCTAAACACATCGGTTTAGAACCCGAATTTCACAGTTAGTGGTTTCTGGACAAAACAGTTCAGGACCCGTGCTTCAACGACTATGGCTTCTGAACAATTCAGTTCAGGACCCGTACTTCAAAGACTAAGACTTCTAAACAAATCAGTTTAGAACTCATACATATCAGGTGATATCCTTAACTGTCACATCTTTCAATTCAAGGAACAAGTGGTGTAACGACCCAAATCCCATAACATACATCATAATACATAACATTCATACATATCATTGACTTTCAACAAAAGTTACATAACAAACCAAGTACGGTCTCATTAGTCTCGACATTACAAAATATATAAAAGCTTCTTAATCAACATCCATCAAAAGCTTCCTACACTTCATCCTCTCCTGCCGATCCTTAACCTGGAAAACATATTTTTGAAAACAAAATGAGGGTTAGACCAAACGGGTCTAGTGAGTTAATCCCGGTCCTTTCCAAAATCATTATAAAACCTTTTATGTAAATCCTTTGTATCAAAATAGTTTAGATAAACCTTTGATAATCCTTTCGTAAAATATAAACATACCACACGTATTTAAATACCAATCCAGACTCGTGCATCGTGTACATCTCATTCACCTTATTCCTCCACAAATGGCCATATTAGTTGGTAGCAAGCCAACTAATAAATCAACAACCGGTCCGCTCACCGGAACCCGGCTACCTGTCGGTCCGCACACCGGAACCCGACTACTCACCGGTCCGCACACCGGAACCCGGCTACACACCGGTCCGCACACCGGAACCCGGTAACAAGTGCACTCGTGTAGTGCAAAGCTTATATAAATACAATATATATCTCATTACATCATATTGTCATTTATATACACATAATCATATTCCTACCACATAATCATCTCATATATATATACACATATATATGTATTCCAGTTCAAAAACGTTTTAAAGCAAAACTCACCTGAATGCTTGCAATATGCTTCCAAACCTTTCTCCGAGCTATCCGTTCCTTTATCCAAATACCTCAGAATCTGAAACCATTTACATACAAATATCTCCTTACCAACTTATGTATAAGACTTACTAGCAGGTTATGGACTCTAGATACATCTACATAACTTTTATCCTCAAAATTACCCAAACAGCCAAGTTATCCGGACAACCCGGACAACACCACTTTTCCGGACAACAAGACTTTTCCAGACAACCTCAGTAATCCGGACAGCACGACTAATCCGGACAACACGAGGAATCCGGATGCCATCCGGACTCTAAATCACCCGGAAACTCTCAAACAAATCATCCGGACACTATCAATAATCTACCCGGACACCA
This sequence comes from Saussurea involucrata, assembly GCA_033807775.1. NCBI lineage: Eukaryota > Viridiplantae > Streptophyta > Magnoliopsida > Asterales > Asteraceae > Saussurea > Saussurea involucrata. Next base: position 27,839,011 of record CM066324.1, read on the forward strand.
CCCAAGAAACTACCCGGATACCTTCATATTATCCGGACACCTCTGACTGTTTATCCCATTTTCACCCAGAAATCGACTGAATCATTAACAGAAGTGTTTGGGATGTTTCTACTCCGATAGGAACTACTTACTAGCAATTACCAACACAAAATACACAGGGAACATACCTTAAATCGTTTCCAAGCAATCCAATTGAAGCCTTAACCCTAGATTTCTTCTTTTCTCCTTCTTGCTCTCTCAACACACACACACACAACACCTACTGAAATCTGGATAATTGTTGTAAATGAAAATATCTGGATATAGCTTAAGGGATAATATCTATCCATACTTACCATATAGACCTTGAACTTCTCAATAATGACCCAAACACCCCTAAACTTATAATTTATCCAAACATACCCTAAACATCTAACTTTAAAGTTAACTTTATTTAACGGAAAGGAGATTTTAACTAACGAAATTATCCGGGGTATTACATTATCTCCCCCTTAAAAGAATTCCGTCCCGGAATTCGGTTAAGCAATAAACGAGGGTAACTACTATCATGTCCTATCCAATGGTCCTTCACTCTGATCATTACGTTCGACTACTTTCTCCCATTCTCTTCTCAACATAAAACACGTTTTCTCCAAGGATAGCACACTAGAAGGTACTCACTCTTAACAGATCCTATAAGCTAGCTTTCTTTCGCCTCCAAACCAATTGCACGCACCTAATTTCAACAACTACTATACTTTACTAACAACTTCACCATACCTCATATCAGAAGCTTAATCGAGTCAATCCGAAATCACACTCAATGCTCAAAATAACTTCACATTTTCCATTTCTCAAACGGTAATACTCTATTCTTTAGCTAACCATCTATTGCCACTCCATTCTCTTATTCTTGAATAACACTACTACACACCGCCTAGACATCTATACCTCTCCCCACATACTTTTGGCACCTCTACACAACTTACAAACAAAATTCCGAGCAGAGGTTTCCACTTATACTCACCCCATATCCTCACAAATCTACCACTTAATCTCACGAAATTCATTACTACTACACCTCGCACATTCACTAATTATAAACTGCCACCATCTTATCCACATTACCCCACACATTTAAACAATACCTTTCTTGATAGCGTCAACGATCACATTAAGTATAATCTACACAACATACTAAACTGTCGCCTCCATGACTAGGTCAAGACTTTACGCACTATCGTTACCTTCCACACACAATTCATCACGTTCTACATACCGCTATTATTCTTTACACTCAAGCCATCACATTCCACACTAACAGATTAGAACAACAATAATTAAACACACCCTTCTATATCTCTAACACAATTATCAAATATTTTTCTAACACAAATAATAAAATTGAAAACACAAAAGAATCGGTTTGCAACGAAGTCAGATAACACCTTATCACGTATAGAGTTTATAGAAATATACCTGTAACCTCATCATGACTTTCTTCCACCTCTTGTTCCGTCATCTGAAAAACTCGACCCTTTGCTTTCGGTACCTCAGGCCCTTGTTCCTCTCCCGGTCTAACACTCGTTGGTCTTACCGTCATACTACCCTGCTGTGTTTTCCATTGCGGACAATCTGCCTGAATATGATCCGGGGAATTGCAAACGAAACATAATCGAGTTACCCGACAGTCTCTAACTATGTGACCAGTCTTTCCACATTTGTAACAACTTCGGGAATCCACATAACAGTTTCCTTGATGCACACGGTTGCATTTTGTACATGGTCTTTTAACTGGTCTGAAAGGTGAATAACTATCAGACCTCGGGGATTCATATTCTTCCGAACCGTACATCGTTTCTTCCAGTTTTCTTTTCCCAGCACTCTTATCACCAACGTCTCTCCGGTTATCCTGTTCCACATTTTCCGCGGCATCCACTGCGGCTGAGAAGGTATCGGGTCCTCTTGCAGTCACTAGCTTTCTAATTTCTGCATTTAATTCAAAAATAAACCTTTCCATCTTTAGAGCCTCCGTGGCAACATAGTACTCTGCAAAGCGAGACTTCTCCAGAAAGAGAGCGGTGTAATCCCTAACCGATAAACTTCGCTGGTGTAGGTTCATGAACTCCTCTTCCAATTGTCTAACTGCTGCTTGAGAACAAAACTGTCCTTTGAATGCTGTTGTGAATTCGTCCCAAGTAAAAGTAGAGTATACATCCGACCTTGTGGAATCAATGTGAGCTTCCCACCAGTACAGAGCTTCTGCTTTCAACATCGCTGTTCCGTATAATACTCTGTCCTCATCCGCACACTTACTGGTCTTGAAGATGGCTTCTATTTCTTTTAACCATCTCATCGCCTTCACTGGGTCTCTATCTCCTGAGTAAGTTGGAGGTCTACAGTTTAAGAACATCTTGTAATCACACCTTCTTGACACTGGTATAACCGTAGGTGTAATGGGCATTTCGTCTTCCAAACCAGGATCTGGTGTTTCAGTATGACGAGCATGGTCGAACATAGTCTGGATATTTGCTTGAAGTCTTCCCATCTCCGCCATCAGATCGTTTCTTGTAATAAACTCCGTACCTTGCCCCTGAACTCTACCTCCGGTTCTGCCCCTACCTCTTTCTCTTCCTCTTTCCCTTGTCCCGACTGTTGGATTCGTTCTATTAGGATTTCTTCCTCCCTCTCTAGTCGTATTTCTAGTACCGCTCGCCATTCTGTAGATTCAGACAAGATTAATATACACATAAGCACATACCCCATATAATAAGGTATCCCAGTCCAAACATGCACCTGTAAGATCACAATTACACTGGCCAGGTGTAATCTGAAATTACCTTACATGATGTTCCTTCTACCTTTTATACTTAGCATCCCAAGGTTCTAATATATCAAGGACATCCTACTTCACATGCAGTTTAAGTCTAGGTACGGGTACAAATACCTAAATCCCTTAAACTAGGGCTCTGATACCATTTGTAACGACCCAAATCCCATAACATACATCATAATACATAACATTCATACATATCATTGACTTTCAACAAAAGTTACATAACAAACCAAGTACGGTCTCATTAGTTTCGACATTACAAAATATATAAAAGCTTCTTAATCAACATCCATCAAAAGCTTCCTACACTTCATCCTCTCCTGCCGATCCTTAACCTGGAAAACATATTTTTGAAAACAAAATGAGGGTTAGACCAAACGGGTCTAGTGAGTTAATCCCGGTCCTTTCCAAAATCATTATAAAACCTTTTATGTAAATCCTTTGTATCAAAATAGTTTAGATAAACCTTTGATAATCCTTTCGTAAAATATAAACATACCATACGTATTTAAATACCAATCCAGACTCGTGCATCGTGTACATCTCATTCACCTTATTCCTCCACAAATGGCCATATTAGTTGGTAGCAAGCCAACTAATAAATCAACAACCGGTCCGCTCACCGGAACCCGGCTACCTGTCGGTCCGCACACCGGAACCCGACTACTCACCGGTCCGCACACCGGAACCCGGCTACACACCGGTCCGCACACCGGAACCCGGTAACAAGTGCACTCGTGTAGTGCAAAGCTTATATAAATACAATATATATCTCATTACATCATATTGTCATTTATATACACATAATCATATTCCTACCACATAATCATCTCATATATATATACACATATATATGTATTCCAGTTCAAAAACGTTTTAAAGCAAAACTCACCTGAATGCTTGCAATATGCTTCCAAACCTTTCTCCGAGCTATCCGTTCCTTTATCCAAATACCTCAGAATCTGAAACCATTTACATACAAATATCTCCTTACCAACTTATGTATAAGACTTACTAGCAGGTTATGGACTCTAGATACATCTACATAACTTTTATCCTCAAAATTACCCAAACAGCCAAGTTATCCGGACAACCCAAACAACCCGGACAACACCACTTTTCCGGACAACCTCAGTAATCCGGACAGCACGACTAATCCGGACAACACGAGGAATCTGGATGCCATCCGGACTCTAAATCACCCGGAAACTCTCAAACAAATCATCCGGACACTATCAATAATCTACCCGGACACCACCCAAGAAACTACCCGGATACCTTCATATTATCCGGACACCTCTGACTGTTTATCCCATTTTCACCCAGAAATCGACTGAATCATTAACAGAAGTGTTTGGGATGTTTCTACTCCGATAGGAACTACTTACTAGCAATTACCAACACAAAATACACAGGGAACATACCTTAAATCGTTTCCAAGCAATCCAATTGAAGCCTTAACCCTAGCTTTCTTCTTTTCTCCTTCTTGCTCTCTCAACACACACACACACAACACCTACTGAAATCTGGATAATTGTTGTAAATGAAAATATCTGGATATAGCTTAAGGGATAATATCTATCCATACTTACCATATAGACCTTGAACTTCTCAATAATGACCCAAACACCCCTAAACTTATAATTTATCCAAACATACCCTAAACATCTAACTTTAAAGTTAACTTTATTTAACGGAAAGGAGATTTTAACTAACGAACTTATCCGGGGTATTACAAGTGGTGAAAGATAACATTGCATTATGTTTCATTTCTACTTCTTTGAAAATTTGAATCTCAACAAATTTAATTCAATGAGATGAAATTTTTCAATTTTCATTCAATGAATTAAATGTGTGCTAAAAGATGATTTTACAAGTATTGTTGTATTATCTGCGTTATATTTGTTTCAACTTTCACCTCTGAAATAAATCGAAAGGTCAGCAAAACATGAATGAAATTATGCTGAATGCTCAAAATTATGTAATTCTGGACTTATTTAGAATATAATGCTCAAAAAGCCTAAATGTTAGAATGATGGATGGAAACGAAAATATGGGTGAAGCACTATGTTTTTAAAACCAAGTGATTGAGATGCATCAAATATATACAAATAAAATCATTTAGTTTGAAAGTTTGTACCTGTGGCCTTTCTGGTTTGGGAGAGTAAGTCCTAAGGGGTGCTCGACACCTAGTCCCTAAGGCCAACTGGTCTGGGATCGGCTGACCCAAATCCTGCTATAGAACCAGATCGAAAGTCATGTTCTACTGGTACAAATGGGTTTAAGATATATCGATGTGGCCTTTCTGGTTTGGGAAAGTAAGTTCTAGGGGTGCTCGACACCTAGTCCCCTAAGGCCAACTGGTCTGGGAGAGGCTGACCCAAATCCTGCTATAGAATCAGATAGAAAGCCATGTTTAACGATGTATCTTATTCTTACTAAACTTTTTGATTAAAAGATGCCAATGAGCACAAAATTAAAAGATGAAAATGTGCACAAAATAAAAGATGCCAATGAGCATAAAAGTAAAAGATGCCAATGTGCACACATCTCTTGAAACTTGGGGATATTACAAAGTCGCGATAAACCCGTAAAATTGTGAAAATCCTGATTTTGGACAAATAGTGTGAGTAGAGCAAAGTATTCTTATATGTTTTAGAATTGCATATGCTTGAAGTTAAACATATTTCGCATGCTAGCACACCAAATAGATTTAATAAAGGGGTTGAAACTGAACATTTTTAACTTGATATTGTTAGGGTAGAATTTATGTTGATTTTAAGTTCAAGGGTTTGAATTGTAATTCTTTAAACTTAGTCCATAGTGAACGGGCCGTGGGCTTGTTAACCACGGGCCCGAGGTATATAATGTCGTATTAGCCTAGAAAAATAGGTTATTCATCCTTTTGCTTTCAACATTGTATTGTAATATTCTCTCTGAAAGCTAATAAGAAAGGGATGACCAGTTGAAATCAATACGCATACTGTTCATATATTTCGATTTCATATCTTGTTGCACGGATCTGGATTCTACAATTGGTATCAGAGCAGACAGCCGGTTTCGATTCAAAGTATCATTCTCTGATTTCTGGTTAGTTTGACTTTTTCACGTCTGACTTTTCTTGAATTTTTGATTCTGTGATTCTGCGTAAATTGATTGTTTTTGCTTATTGGGTTGTGTTAGCATTATCATTATAAGTGTTTCTGCAAATTTTCACACCCTAATTCGTTCGTTTGGTTGGTCAATTTTGCAAAATAAGTTCAAAGTTTTTGAAAGTGTTCTTAATCAAAAATCGAATTTTTTACCATCAAAACGTGTTCTTTGTGCATTGAAATCGATTGGATTAGTGTTATTTTGTGTTTGGCATTGTTACTAATCTTTCAGGATCGATTTTGGGCAACCCTAATTGAAAATCCAATCGAATTTAAGCACACAGCCGACTTGTCCGGATAACACAGCCGACTTTTCCGGACAATTTCAAGGTTCCCGGATAATTGTGTTAAATTCATCCGGGTTCTTTCATCCATCCGGACTCGTCAATCTTCCGGGTAAGTTAAGCATTCCGGGTAAGGTTTTCAATTATTTCACTCTATCCGGGTAAACTTGTTTCCGGAAACCTAAAGGTCCCGGACATAATTTTTACCCGGACATCCTCGTATCCGGTAACTATTGTATCCGAACATAATTTTTACCCGGACTCTTTAGTTATCCGGTAAATACTGTATCCGGTAAGTCGCAGGAGGGGGACATTTAAGTATTCGTGAATCTGTGCCATCCGGATTCTTTGTTTTACCCGGACACTTTGTGATTTATTGAACTGTTCTTAATTGATCTGATTCAGACACTTCCTGATCAGACCCTTACTTGAATTCCTATCCAGTAAGATCACTCTTAGTTCATACCAGTCATAGAACCTGCGTTAGGATTCCACTCTTAGTGCCTTGCGTTAGGTTTACACTTTGAATCAATCTACACGTCTGACGATCACTCCAGTGCAACTGAAGATGTCTCCTGCTGAAGAAGACATGAAAAGGCCGTGTCAGGTATGTGAACCTATCTTTTTAGAACTTTATGACCGAGTGAAACCTCTTGCTGAACGGGTAGGTTCCTTTAAGGCCACTTCTAAAGAACAACTGCTTGAGATTAGGTCTCTAACCGAAAAGCTAGATGTTCAAAAGAAAATAACTGAAAAATATAAGTCTGAAAATGCTATTTTAAAGGAGAAATGCAAACATCTTTCTATAGCACCTAAAGACTTACGGGCCAAATTATCTGAACTTCAGTCACAGTTTGATCAGTGCTTGAATGAAAAAGCAGAAACTGTTTATCAATGCTCTGCTCTTCAAATTCAGCACAAGGAGTTTGTAAATAAAATCACTGATCTTGAAACAAAACTCCACAAAAGGGGTCAAACTGATAAAACCATCTTTCTAAATAAACCTAAAGATTTCACGTACTTCAACAAAGAGTGGGAAATCGGTTATGATAACCCACATTATTTGAAAAAAGGAAGATGGCATACACCCACTCTGTATGATTTTGCTTGTTTTGGGTTAGATAAGAAGTATCCTGAATATGGAATTCAATGGACTGGTCCTCTTGAACCTGAAAAGGAAAAGGAAACCGAGGAATATAAGCGCACACACAAACGAGGAATACAACTTCCATTTTGTTATGAGCCTTTAAATTATTCTTCTAAGAAAAATCCAAAGAAGTACCTCTCGAATGACTACTTCGACCCCTACAAGGTTGCTAAGCCCAAGGATTCCTCCCAAAAGGATGAGGACCAAGCACCAGCAACCAAGAATGAGACGGATGAGTTTAAACTCTATGTTCCCCCTCTCATCTTGGAATCAAAAATTGTCGAGTTGGAGGAGTTGTTTGAGAAAGAAAGGTCTATTTTTCAAAACGAACAGAAAGTGCTCATCTCTGAGATTGAGAAACTCAAATATGAGAAAATCGACGGTGTGTCAAGTGAGGAAAAGGAAAAATTTCAGTGGGAAATCAATTCGCTCTCATCAAAACTGTCTGAAATGACAAGAGAAACGATGAAAGAGCACCTGAGAAATGGTCAACTCCAAGAACAGATTGACCTTCTCCAGGCTCAAAAGCAGATTTCACCTGATCTTTCCTCCAACTCATCTGACACATCCTCGTGTAAAGCTTTCATAGGAAATATCTCGTCTCAAGAAAGTCAAGTTTCTCAAGATGAATGTGTTACAAGGAATTTAAACTCTGATTTTTCAAACGCTTCCGCACCAAATTCCTCAAAGCACACTACAGAAAGCACAAAGTGTTCCTCGCCTTCCTCGACCGATCCAAGTCCTGAAATTCCGGAGATAGATTTTTCAGAATACATGAACTCCGAAGGTAATTCTGATAGAGAGTTTGAGTCGTTCCCTTTTGACAAACCTCTTCCAAGTCATTCTGACTTTTTGTCTCCAGTGGTTAATCGTCCGGTCAGTTTTCAAAAGGGCGACTGTTCTCAATCCAAGACTCCGGCTGTGATCAAGATTCTAAAAAATGCTTCAAATTCTCAAAAACAATCACAGCCGAAGCAAAATACCGGTCAACCACCTACTAAGATCCCTGTTTCCTCAAAGGTCACTGACCGCACTGTCCCTGTTGTTTCGGATAAAACCGGTCGAGCTAAACAAACAAAACCAAAGTGGCCAGCCAAGGAATCTGTCAAGGATGATACATCAAAATCGTTCAATACTGTCTTTCATCCTAGGATGAACAAAAACGATTGTGCCTGGAATCATAGGAATAATTTTGTTAATATAGATGTTAATTTTCCGATGAAAATTTATTCCATTAAGCAATTGATTCAATTATCACACGATCGTTTGTGTTGTTCTAGTTGTGGTTGGAATGATTTTGATGACATTGCTAACAATGATTGGTTTGGGTCATATCAAAGGTTTAATCATACACCCAAACGCAAACCCCGTAATAACCAGCAAAGACACTATCAAAAACGGGGTTACCAATCAGCGGTTAAACCACAGCGGGAGACCAAACCTTCTCCTAGATGGGTTGCTCCTACTGAGGTTAAACCGGAACCCAGGTGGAAAGCTGCTACAAAATCTGTTCCTCCTAAAGGTGTAAATTCTGCACCGAAGATGAAACAAGTGCCAAAACCAGTTCCCTCTAACGGTGTAATTCCTATACCTAAAGGGAAAGCTGGGACAAAGCAAGCTTCCCCAAACGGTGCCAAACCTAACCCTTCCGGACCCAGGCAAATCTGGGTACCGAAGGTCCGCTAAATTTGTTTTGCAGGACGGTCATGTGTGGTCCTTAGACACTGGATGTTCCACACACATGACCGCAAGGAGGGAGCTGCTCACGATCTACAAGGAACAATATTAAGAAGACGTGAGGTTTGTCTATACCTGTGCTTTAACAAGCTGCTCATGTGTTTAAGGGGAGCATGATCAGCTATCAGGTATGTTACTCTACTGTTGAGGGGGAGCGTCACACACATTTCTTTCTTAAATATGTTAAAAAGTTTTTTTGTGTGTGTGGATACTCCCGTGTGCACTTCACTCTACGCGCACATTCTGAGGGGGAGCAAAGCCATCCCCATGCTCAGTCTGAGGGGGAGCGAGAGAAGGGTCATTTTTATCCAAACAGTCCTATTTTGGCAAACTCTACAAGACCAGAGTAATTTTTGTGAACATCCCAGAGTATCCGGACAGTCCTATTTGTCCGGAATCCTCAACATTATCCGGAATCTATCCTGCCATCCGGAAACTGTTGCTGTCCGGACACCTTTTGTCCGGATACAATGGTTTGTCTGGATACTATGGCATGTCCGGAAAGTATTGCATTGTTACATATTTTTGTCCGGACACCCTTGTTCCGTCTATCCAGTACCTGTTTAGTCACTGCCAGTCCTCAATCTGTCCCAGATTGAGCCCCTTAATGCAAAGGTACGCACCAGAACTTGTTTATCCGCCTCAGTTTCTAACTTTGGATCTTTTTACAGATATTCCATGGCAGATCAACAACCTCAATCCGAGGGGAAGAGTCACACTGTTTTTCTTACAAAGTCTAAATATTTTTTCTTGTGTTGATATCACTCTCACTCCGAGGGGGAGCAAGTCAATCCCCATGCATGTTTTGAGGGGGAGCAGGATAATATCCGTGCTATGCATATGCCTGAAACCCTACCTGTGATAGCATATAGACGAGAGTTAGGGAATCCCATGGTCCAGCCAGAGCCGGAGGGACCTTCCCCGGGACATAGAACATGTGAGAAGGAGGGTGTTAAGGTCGAACGCGAACCAAGAAAGATTGAGCCGTAAAGATAACGAGGCTCCTGAGCGAAACCAGCCATGTCATATCCGGGTTGCCACATCTACTACCCCGTCTCATTTGTTGGGACAGGGTATTGAAGAAGCCTCCGTGGACCCAGCGGAGCAATTGCACGACCCCCTCATCCACTCATCCGTCTCACAACAGACGGATGTTTCAATATTACACGGGGAACAAGCACAACTTCCACCGGCCTCTCATTCAGAGAGTGTTGGTGTTGAAATAAGAGACCAGCAGCCCCCGGTCTCGACTTCGTTTCATGCACAATCGAGTCTAGAGCCACTTGAAATAGATCAATCTTTGGCTAGGACACTTGAAGAGGTACAACACCAAGTCGAGGCTCTTAGTGACCCGACCGGAACCACCGTAGTGTCTTCACCTCTTGGTGGAACACAAGGATCGGCGGGAAATCCTACCACAGCTAACATCACGCCAACTGTGAACGTAGGTGGCTCTACCCCTGTGGTAGACGCCTCAATGGGTAACCTAAGTGGTCCCGGAGTTATTCACCCCGACTTTGTGTCGAAAGGGTCCCTGGACAACACCCTCAAGGCTGTCCGCGAGGCACTGGAACAGCATGTCACCGACGAGATCGACAAAGCCATCAAAGGCAAAGCAAAGATCGTTGAAACCGAAACCGCACCACCATATCCACCGACATTTGCTCAACATATCTATTCGGTGGATACCCTGAAGACGATGCTATTGGCCCAACTGCTCCAGGAATCAGACACAACTGCATCTGCCGAAGCAGACCTGATCTCAGTTCTCCGATCCTAGGTCACTGCTCCTTCTTCATCCATCACCTCACGCCTTGACGCCATTGACTCGACCCTCAACGACTACAACAAAGCGCTCGCCACGCTGTCTGAGAGGGTCCGCTCACTAGAAGACACTTGTAAGAGTCAAGCCGGCGGTCTCAAACGCAAGCACGATGACCAGGATGATCCTGATCACCGTGAGGGGGAGAAGCGTCTACGCCAAACCGAGACCGTCCAGGTCATGACTGTCGAAACTACAACAGTGGTTCAACAGGAACCCCCAACTGCGGCAACTTCAACAGAAACACCCGAAGCCGAGTTGCCATTAGCACAGATGGTCATCGACATGGATATGTCATATGATGAAGCCCCAACGGTTGAAAAGCCCGAGGGTACAACACCGGAATTGGTCGCACAAGAACCATCAGACATGCCAATGCTCACCATGATTGATCCAGCATGTGAAACCAACCCGGAAACCGAAGACGCATGGTACGAAAAAGCTGCCAGAGCCGTAAACTTCGAGGTAAACTTGGTGTTTCCCACTGATGAAGACGACAACGTTGATTACGACCAGTTTCTGCTTCAGAATTTCTATGGTACGACTCCCGTTCACTCGACTCAACCCGCTACGACTACAGATCAACCCGAAAGTTCAAATGCCGAAATCCCGACATCTCCTCAGCAAACGACAGTTCCTGATCTTTCTCCCCCTCCTCAGCAACAAAATCGTTGGGAGAAGATCAAGGTCCTCATTCCTCATCTGGAGGAATCTCTGAAGAAGCTGTTTGTACACAGAATTCGCCCGATCGAGCCTACCTTCTGCCTTGTCATCTACAGTCCTGAACCGGCACGTCAACTTCGATATGTAGAAGCCATGAAGCGGTGTCTTCCGAGAGACCAGGTTCGAACTAAGCATAAGATCTCAGAAGTGCTAAAGATTCAGTCAAACCGAATTATGAAGATCGTCTTTCCCGTATTCACTGTTCGACGTGAAGACGGAAAAGAATGGATTTTTTCTGAAGCTGACTTTAAGCATCTCCATCCGTTCGACCTCCTGGTTATTCTGAGAGACCTTTGCACCAGAACCATCCGACCGCTTGCTGTAACAAAGGCGCTCGAAGCGGTTCGTCGATTCCTCGTCCGTTCTATTATGATCTCTTATCTTACGGACTTTCAAATGGCAATCGAGAACCGAGCGAAGAAGGTAAATCTGCTCAAACCGAATCTGAAAGCTCCTGAACTGTCGATGTATCCCGAGAATGCAATGCTGCTTCAACCGGAATTTGGGATCATCTTCCTCAACGCTCAGAAAGAAAAGAAGTTTATGAGGTTCAGTTAGGTAGATCGATTTTGAGACGGCACACTGCTCAAAGTTCAAGACGCTCTTCGGAAGATCATCAAGCACGAATCCAAAAATCCAAAGGTATCCTATTTACCCAATCTGAATGAAAGAACTGCTCAGACTACTTTGGATATGGTTGAAGAACGTCTCGACTACCGCCACGCCATCAGATTCTTCGAGGTTCATTTCGCACTACGCAAACGCTATGTCTACAACTGGCAAGAGATCGAGCGCGAACTCGTACTTCAAATCAAAGGGGGAGATTGTTAGGGTAGAATTTATGTTGATTTTAAGTTCAAGGGTTTGAATTGTAATTCTTTAAACTTAGTCCATAGTGAACGGGCCGTGGGCTTGTTAACCACGGGCCCGAGGTATATAATGTTGTATTAGCCTAGAAAAATAGGTTAATCATCCTTTTGCTTTCAACATTGTATTGTAATATTATCTCTGAAAGCTAATAAGAAAGGGATGACCAGTTGAAATCAATACGCATACTGCTCATATATTTCGATTTCATATCTTGTTGCACGGATCTGGATTCTACAGATATGCAATGATGTCTTGTATTTGAATCCAAACACATGCATTTGATTTCATTTGATTGAAAAATCTGTTAAATTTCATTAAGTTGGATTTCTTTTGTAAAGTTTTCAAATGATCAAATGGTAGTAGTTATAAAATGTAGTTCAATGAATTTTATTTTCTTTGAATAAAATTTTCAACTACCCTGCCTAAATGAAATATATGCATACTTTCAGGGGGAGAAAACAAATTGCTCCAGAATTCTTATTTTGAGGGGGAGCAAGGTTTTTCATTAAGGTGGAGATTGTTAGTGTTACTCAGAGACGCAACTGAAATTGAATAAGGTTTTTGATGATCATGATGCCCACTTTCATCGAAAAAGGGGGAGAATTGTTTAATTCAATTTCATGTCATGTTGATCCAAACCCTCAGTGATTTGATAATGACCCTCTCTTATATACTTAGTGAAAATTGTAAGTAAACAATATGTATTAGAGTTTCACTATCGCTGATAAGTACTAAGATCTTACAGTACCGCTGATAGGAACTCTCGCTCTTTAGATTAAACATTCAACGAACACTGTTCACCATAATGTTCTGAGCCTGTTCAGTTCTTGTGATGATCGCTGATTAGTTAGTTGTTTACTTATGATCCCTGAAGAAAAGTTTCACGTCAACATAGGTTCTACGCTGAAGTCGAAGATCAAGCTCAAGAACCAGCGACAAGTCTCCTAATGAACTGATGCGGATCAGCGAAGACTCAGATTTGTCCACACAACGTGAAGTATCAAGTACAAGACTTCAGCTATCGCTGAACTTTATCATTCGCTGAATAGAAAATGATAATGTTCTGAATCAACGAAAGCTGATCATGAAGTCCTCCGTACAAAATACTTTTGTCTTAACCACCCTTGCACGACTCCGTACGAAATGTCAGAAAAGAACCTCCTTATTGTCTGAAATCGTACAACCACTCTGATACTACACTGTTCATTCATGCGGCTACTAAGGTTGTCAACAAAGGTCAATGACATGCAACCAACCAGCTGATGACACGTGTAAAGTGTATACTGACTTGCATTAAATGCATGCAGGATATAAAGAGATGAACCCACTTCATTTGAAGTAACTTGCTAACTCTGGACAAGTTCAATCTCTTATCTCAAGATAGGTTATTATTAGTAATTTCCTTATCTCTCTTAGTGCAAGAAACCTTAGTGTTCCAACTTGTTTAGATTTAGGTTTATCCTTAATCTTGTTTCCGCAAAAAGCTGTAAATTGTTAATGATTTATCAATAAACAATTTAGAAAAGTAAAATCTGTGTGTTTGTATTCAACCCCCCCTTCTACAAACTTGTATAGGCCTCCGGGACCAACAAGTGGTATCAGAGTAGATTTGTTTAATCTCATAAACAAGATCTAATCTAAGATATTTCTCTTCCTTGCTATTATCTGAAAATGGCCACCAACACAAACACAAATTATATAGACAATGGTTCTCTTGCAAAACCCCCTAGATTTTCCAAAGATAACTTCAACTTATGGAAAAATAGGATGAGTCTCTTCTTAGAAGGTGTAGATCCTACTATGCCTTACTATCTCGAAAACGGCCCATTCATCCCTGTAACAATTGATCCTGCAGTTCCAGCTGCTGCGAATAGACCTGCTATTACAGAAAGGCTGATTCCTAAGGAAATACACACGTGGACCGATGAAGATAAGAAGAAAGTGGCTATAGATACAAAAGCCAGATCCATACTATCCATGGCTCTTCCTGACGAAGTCCACCATTCCGTCATGAATCTGAAATCATCAAAAGCCATGTGGGACACAATATGTGTTCAGTATGAAGGAACGTCTGAAGTCCAGGACTCAAGAAAGATCAACCTGGTAAGACAATACGAAAACTTCATTTCTGGTAAGAATGAAACTCTCTCTAAAGTTCACCAACGTTTCAACTGTTTAATTATAGATCTGAAAACTGTTGGTAAGGAATATTCTAACTTTGAAGTGCTGACAAAGTTTCTAGAATGTTTACCTGAAAGCTGGGACAATTATTCTATGTGTCTCAAGCTGTCAAAGGATCTAAAATCAATGACCCTTTCAACCTTATATGGCACGTTGCTGAATCATGAGCAATCGAGCCATCTTAAGAAGAATCTTGTAAAAGATTCCAAAAGCACCCCTGTTGCTTTAATCTCAGAGGAACCTTCTACTCAACGACCCTCGGTCACTATCACTGAGTTAGAAAGTAACTCTGAAAGGTCATCAGATTCTGATTTTTCAGATGATGATGAATCTTTGGCTCTCCTAACTAAAAAGTTTAGGAGATTTGCCAAAAAGAAAATGTTTAGAAAGAACAAACCTCTTTCCATAACTGACAAGCCTAGATCATCAACTTCTGTTGATAAGGCTACTGCTACTTGTTTTAACTGCGAAAAGACAGGACATTTTGCTAACGAGTGCAGGTCAAAGAAAGTTTCTAGACCCTCAGCTTTTTCAAAGAAATCCTTTGTTCCAAGGAATAAAGATGACAAATACTCAAAGCTGAAAGAAAAATATGCGAAGCTGAAAAGCTTTAAGAAGAAAGGCAAAGGCCTGATGGCTAACTATGATTGGGCTGCTTCTGATGAAGAAGCATCATCATCTGACTCTGAAGATGATGAAGCCAATCTATGTCTTATGGCCAAGATTGAAGAAGAGGAAGAAAGTTCAGACATTCCCTCCACTTCAACTTCTGCAATTCAGGTATCACCTTCCTTCTTTACCAATATTGCAAATATTGATGAAGCTGATAGTCTCCGTCAGATCGATCTCTTGACTAGAAGTTTATACGAAGCCATGAACGGCAAAACTGTGGTTGAAAACCAAAATCTTGATCTCGCTGAACAACTTAAAAACTGTCACCTTCAAATAGAAAAGCTTTCTAAAGTTGAAAAAAATTTCAAAGATCAAGTATATTTAAATCAGCTAGTTAAAATCGAACGAGCAGAAGCTATCGCTGCATTAAAAGCTGAAAAAGCTACTGTTGAAGGATGGTGTAATTCTTCAACAAAGATCACTGAGATAATAAAGTCTCAGATTCCCCTGAGTGATAAACGTGGTCTGGGTTACAAATATGATACTCCAAAACCAACCACTGAGCGTTCAATGCTTAAATTTGGAACGTTCGTATCCTCAGTCGCTGATACTTCATCTTCTCAGTGCTCCTCGTCCAATACACCAATCCCTGAGGAAACCTCTACCTCAAAAGGTAAAGAGAAAATGGTTTATTCAAAACCTACCTCTGTCCGTAAAGATAAAGGTAAAGGAATTGTTATTTACCAATATCCTCAGAAGGGTACTTTAGTACCTAAGCTGAATGCTTCTAAAGCTTCAGTGACTCATCCCTCTGGATCAAGGAAGCAGATCTCTGGATCTATTCAGCGATCTACTCCTAGACTCAGAGTGGATGTCCTTGGTAAGAAATCAGAAGAACTGAATGTTCCTCCTATTTCTAAAGCAAATAGTTTACTTGGTGCTGGTACTTCTAATTCTAAATTAAAAACTCAGCATTCAAATGGTCCTAGAACCACTTTCAGTTATAGAAAATGTTATCACTATGGACTCACTGATCATATTGCTAGTAAGTGCCCAACAGCCACCAACGCTGAAAAGATAGCTAAGGTGAAGATTGCCCCCAAGGCAAAGAAGACCACTTAGGTTAAGAAATTAACCAAAGTGAAGAATGACAAAGCTGAATCTTCAAATGCTGCGAAGACTGCTGAACCTTCCATTCCAACTACTTCCACTGACAAATGTGTATACATGGTTAAGTGGGTACCCAAGAAAAACTAATCTTCCTTTGTATTGCAGGTTAAGAAGGGTATCTGGTATCTCGATAGCGGATGCTCTAGACACATGACTGGAAAGAAAAGTCTGCTCGCTGAATACAAAGAAGAGAAGGGTCCCTCTGTGACTTTCGGTGGAAATGGAAAAGGACATACCCGAGGGTATGGTGTACTTTCAAATGGTACAACTTCCTTCAGAAGATTCGCATATGTTGAAGGACTGAAGCATAATCTTCTAAGCATCAGTCAGCTTTGCGACAAGGATAACAAAGTGATTTTCACTAAGGAATCCTGCTTTGTCGCTGACAAAAAGGAGAAGATAACTCTCAGCGGTTATCGTTTGGAAAAATTTTATGTAATAAACATGGACTCAACAACCACTGAGAACTCCTGTTTCTTCTCAAAAGCCTCATCTGATGTCAACTGGCTATGGCATAAGAGGCTATCTCATCTAAATTTCAAGACACTGAACACTCTTTCTTCAAAAGAGTTAGTCACTGGTCTACCTCAACATTCATATGCCAAAGAGTCTTTATGTTCAGCGTGTGAAAAAGGGAAGCAGACCAAAGCAAGCTTTAAATCAAAGCAAGTTTCCTCAGTGTCATCTCCTCTACAACTACTCCATATGGATTTGTTTGGCCCTGTTAACAAACAATCCATCGCTGGAAAGAAATATACGCTGGTCATAGTTGATGAATTTTCTCTCTTCACATGGGTAATGTTTCTCCGTTCTAAGAGTGACACCCCTGAAGAACTCATCACCTTTGTTCGAAAGATGGAAACCCTGAATAATCTGACTGTTCGCTCAATAAGGAGTTATCATGGGACTGAATTCAAAAACAGTTCTCTTGATTCCTTCCTTGAGAGTAAGGGTATTTCTCACAACTTCTCTTCAGTGAGAACACCGCAACAAAATGGAGTCGCTGAAAGAAGAAATAGAACAATTATTGAAGATGTACGTTCAATGCTCAGCGATTCTCACCTGCCTACTCAGTTTTGGGCAGAAGCTGTCAACACTGCTTGTTTTACGCAAAACAGGTCGCTGATAGTTAAAAGATTCAAAAAGACAGCCTATGAACTCTTTCATGGGAGAAAGCCTTCAATCAGCCTTCTTCACATCTTTGGATGTCAGTGTTTCATACTGAACAACAAAGATGCCCTTGGAAAATTTGATACTAAGGCTGATGATGGAATCTTTCTTGGATACTCCTCAGTTTCCAAAGCCTTCAGAGTCTTCAATCGTAGAAGACAAACTGTAAAAGAAACTATTCACGTCACGTTTGACGAATCCCGTTCAGCGAACTCTAAACCGTCCGCTGATACTGAAGAACTGAATCAATGGATGTTCTCACATCTTGGTGATTCAGAAGATATTCCCACACCTCATGCTCACACAGTAGAAGATGATAGTCCTACTATCATTCCAAACATGCAGAATAGTGAAACTGAAACATCATGGGTCTCAGCTGTTCCTATAAACACTATACCTGCCGCTGAACAAAATGTCTCAGACATTCCATCTATTTCTCAGCAATCAGTGAATGAAATGACAAATGCAAGTATTCATCTCTTAGCTGATACTCCAGAAGTAGCTGAAGCCTCATCTTCAGCTCCTTCAGTTCAGGATGAGTCAGCGACTTATGCTCCGGTTCAGCGATGGACCGTAAATCACCCTATTGATCAAATTCTTGGTGATCCAAACGCTGGTGTTCAGACTCGACGAAGTGAAGGTAATATTTGTTTATTTGTTAACTTTATTTCTCTAACTGAACCAAAGAAAATAGATGATGCCCTCAGAGATCCAAACTGGGTCAGCGCCATGCAAGAAGAGCTGACTGAATTCAAAAGAAACAAAGTTTGGAAACTTGTTCGAAGACCAACTGATAAAACGGTGATAGGCACTAAATGGGTCTATCGAAACAAGTTGGACGAACATGGTACTGTAACCCGCAACAAAGCTCGTCTTGTTGCTCAGGGATACAGACAAGAGGAAGGTATAGATTATGACGAAACATTTGCTCCTGTAGCAAGACTTGAATCTATTCGTCTATTCTTAGCATATGCTGTACACAAAAACTTCAAAGTACATCAGATGGATGTTAAGTCAGCGTTTCTAAATGGAAAGCTGAATGAAGAAGTCTATGTGGAACAACCTCCAGGATTCTCAGATTCTAAGCGTCCAGGTTATGTTTATAAACTGGATAAGGCACTTTATGGCTTGAAGCAAGCTCCTCGTGCATGGTATGACACTCTTTCTACTTATCTCCATATTGAACATTTTGAGCGAGGTAAGATTGACAAAACTCTATTTTTTAGAAAAGTAAAAGGTCATATCATTCTAGTTCAAATATATGTTGATGACATTATATCTGGTTCTACTAACCCTGAGCTTTGTACTCGTTTTGCTGATAGAATGAAAGATGAGTATAAAATGAGCATGATGGGTGAACTAACATATTTCCTTGGTCTTCAGATTAAGCAAACTGAAAAAGGAACTTTTATTAATCAGGGAAAGTATGTTAAAGATATGCTGAAGAAATTTGATTTAACTCAAAGTTCAGCTATGAAAACGCCTATGGCACCACCGCTGACACTTGACAAGGATTCAAAGGGAATACCTGTTAATGTCACGCTGTACCGTGGGATGATCGGCTCTCTGCTGTATCTTACAGCTAGCCGACCCGATATTATGTATGCAACATGTTTGTGTGCACGATATGAAGCTGAACCTATGCTATCTCATATGAAAGCTGTAAAGCGAATTTTTCGATACCTTAAGGGTACACCGAACCTAGGTCTTTGGTATCCCAAAGACTCAGGATTCGATCTAACCGCCTATTCAGATAGTGATTTTGCAGGTTGCAAATTGGATAGGAAAAGCCCCACAGGAGGATGTCAGCTCCTGGGTGGAAAGCTGGTAAGTTGGACAAGTAAAAGCAAAATTCAGTGTCCACTTCCACAGCTGAAGCTGAATATGTAGCTGCTGGAAGCTGTTGTTCTCAAGTCTTGTGGATGAGAAATCAGCTACTAGACTATGATCTTCAGCTCTCCAAAATTCCAATCTATTGCGACAGCACAAGTGCCATCGCTATAGCAAACAATCCAGTACTACATTCAAAGACCAAACACATAGAAATCAGATATCATTTTATCAAAGATCATGTGATGAATGGTGATATAGAACTTCATTTTATTCCAACTGATTATCAGTTAGCTGATTTGTTTACCAAACCTCTTGATGAGACAAGATTCAACTTTCTCATCAGCGAGCTTGGAATGCTGAACTTTGAAGGGTAAAATCTTCAGCGGTTCACATTAGATCAGCGATACTATTATACTGTATAAATTCTTTGGATAAAATAAACTTCTTTAACCTATGAAATCATCTTCTCTCTGAATAAACTTGGTTAGCTGATATCAAGGTATGTTTTCTCTCTCTCTGACAATCGCATGAAAATGCAAGATTTCAAAACAAAATGCATCGCTGAATATCTCTTCCTTAACAGCGATATTTTGAAAATTCTTAAAACCATCACTGATATTTCCATTCAGTGCTTCATGTTTGTAAAAGAGTCCCTGAGCTTTCAAAACCTCAGAGACATCCTAAAAGAATATGAAAGGATAGTTGTGACGTCATTGCAACGGATAAACCCAGGCACGTTTTTCTTTCTGACACACGTTTGCACGTCTCGTTCAAACTTCCAATCAAATGCAAACACGTGTCCGTGTCATGATGAAAATCTTTTCCCGCTCAAGATTTTTCTCTCTCTAATCGCTCTATATAAACAAACTCTTGGTTTTAATTTTCCTTTATGCGAACAATCTTCCTCCGCAAGAAAGAATCACTATTGCATTTGTACTCTCAAACCTTCAAGAACTGTTCATTATCTTCTTCATCAAACATCAAGGTTAATATGTTCTTATTTTTTGTCAAGTGCGTATAACTTGTTTCTGATCTTTTCCTTGCTTATACAAGATCAAACAAAAGAACTTCTTAAAAATGAAATCATTTCTTTCATGGTTTTATGAACACAGCCATTTCATGGTTGTTCTTCAAGTTTAAATGCAAAAATCTTAAACTTGTTCTTCATTCGTTTCCAGAATCTATTTCTTCATAGAAAACTGGAAAACAAGAATAAATGGGTTTTACATTTCGTTTCTCAAAAGCAAGAAAACCCTAATCTTCATTAAGACATTTGTGTCTGAATGAAATGGATAAAATTTGAACCATCTTAATGGAAAATCTTTCCACATTAAGATTATTCTTATTTGTTAAACATCTTTGGTTGAACTGATAATACAGAAATGGCATCGTCTGAAATTCCTGCTACCGCTGAGAACATCTCCGCTGATTCTGAGAAGGTGGAAATTTTCAAGGCTCCTCAGGTTAAGTTCACTCTGGAACAACTAGATTGGACCAAAACGAACAACCTTTCTGCGCTTCTCGAGTTTCCTCCTCGAAAGCAAGTCACACATCTGAAAGATGCTGTGAATTTCCTAAAGAATAGCTGCATTTCAACAGCCCTGACCATCACACCTCCTGCAAATCAGCTACTACTATCCCAGTTCTGGTACTCTGCCAGACACTCTCAGCTACCATCCGCCAAACATCCCTCCAAAACAATTGATTGTATCCTCAGCGATACTGAGTATGGCACAATAAAGATCACACCTGCCATCATTCGTAAAGCTCTGAACTTTCCCAACGCTACAAAAGAAAAACCTTTTGTTCCTTTCCCTGACCATAAGAAATTCGCTGACAAAGAAGCCCTTGTTGCATTTTTCGATGCAATGGGCTATGTATGGGAAATTGGCAGAGACAAGAAGCCCGAGAAGAAGCTGACCCTGCTAAAGAAGTCGAAAATGCCCAGCGAGATGAACTTCATCTTCGCTCACTTAATCAGCTGCATGACTGCAAAGACCGGCTCCTCTGACCAAGCCGCTCAACCTCAGCAAGCAATGGGATACGCTCTGCTGAAAGGTCTACATATTGACTGGGCATCTATTATCTATGATGACTTGGTGCAAAGAGTAGATTCTACCGCTGACAGACCTGCATGGGTTCCATACCCAAGATTCATCAGCGCCATCTTCCAATATGGTCTGAAGGACAGCTACCCGCAAGAGGGTGACCTGAAACTATCTCAGGTTGGCCCTAAGGTACTTGACTTCAAACCGGTGGAAAATGAGGTACGTCTTTCTACCCTTTTAACTCTTCTCAACCCTACTTCTTCTACTTCTGTGGCTCCTTCAACGACAATACCCATCGCCGATACCCAGGCCACAAAATCCTCTCCTAGGAAAAGGAAACAATCATCTACCCAACTTAGTTCCAAAAGAACTAAGATAACCAAGGAGCAACCCCAGCAATCTCATGCTGAAGACTCCTCAGCTCTTTCTACAGAGCTGAAGGAACGTTCAGTGGTACGCTCTGCCACACCTGAACAACCCATCCATTCCATCCCAACTTCAGCGTCTCTAAACGCTGAGGTTACAAACTTGGAACCTACCCAACCTCCTTCAGTCTCTCAAAAGACTGATGAAGTGATTATCAGCGAATCCAACGCTGAACTCATTACCCAACCTCCATTCTTATCCTTCTCTCCTCCCTCTACTCATTTGGTCTCTCCTCCAGTTTTCGCTGGAGCTGCCATCATTTCTACGGAAACTAAAGCTGATACTCCAGGAATGATGAAGACAGGACCTGCAGGACAATCCATGGGCACTTTTGAAGATGACATGGAACATTTTTCAGGAACCCGTAATTTTGATGAGTTCATCAATCCTCCAGCAGGTACACACCAACCCATATTCACTGTAACTAAACCCCAAACTTCTGAGCTTTCCTTTGTTCACAAGTACTTATCTGTTACAGGTCCTAATTTGGGAGACATCAACGCCTCTCTGAAAGCTGTGGAGACAAAGCTGACAGGTCTCGACACCACTCTCTCCAACAACTCTTCAGCTGTAACAACTGCTGGAGAGAATCTTACAAAGCTGACAACTGTCGTCGAACAGAATGCCTCCAAAGCTGACTTGGAGAAGGTTGATAAATCACTCACCGATTTTGCCAAAGTTCTCTATGATATCTACACGGACTACCTCGACATCAAGAAATCAGTTCACACCATGTCCAACGAATTCACAACGCTGAAGACATCGGTTGGCACACTCGAAGGTAGTTGGTCTGATGTAAAGGCTGATGTCAATTCAGTAAAAACTGACATGAGTTCTGTGAAGACTGATGTCAATAATATAAAGAATGATATCGCCTCTATTCAGACTTTGTTGAAGCAGATCCTGACTAAAACGACCGCCCCTGCAACTGTCCCTGCATCTGAAAATTTTACAGCGGCGGATCGCACTGAGCTCGAGAAGATCAATCCTGCTATTTCTGGCCTTGAAGACAGATTAGAAAAGATTGAAGTTTGTGTAGGAATCTCTGACCAAGAAGACAGAGAAAATACAGCTGCTGAGTCGACACGTTCCTCCCCCATTCATCGTGAAGAAGGGGGGGGGGGGGAGAAGAAGACTGAAGACCTTCTCCACGATGAATTTGTCGTGGAAAAGAAGACTGAAGACCTCATCCTCGCTGAAGAGAGTGAGAAGACAACTGAAGAAACCACTGCTGGACCTCAGGGAGTTGAAAACCCTGAGGAAACCGAGAAGCTCGCCTCTGTATCTGAGGGGGAGCAACTCGAAGAAGAAGAAGCTGAGAAATCCGAATCTGAAGCTGAAGACGAAGAAGCCATCGATCTATCTGATGATGAACCATCATCTTCTCCAAAGAATGATGATGACGACGACGATGATGATGACTCCTTCATTGTTAAACCTGCTCAGAGGACGATTGCTCTCAAGGGAATCTCCATAAATGAATCAACAGGGGAGCGGACCAAATCAAAGCCATCAGCCTCTGGAGCTGAGAAAGGCAAAGGCAAAAGCGTCGCTGAAGATGACAATCTGACGATCTTGCTTGAAAAGCCGGTTTGTCAGGTACACTAAACATCTCTTACTCCATCCCTCCTCTATCATACACTATCAGTTCTACTACCCAAGCCAATACACTTGAACAAATTTCCTCTCTCTGATTCTACCCAAGTTCTTACTTGTAAGATCGCTGTGTTTCAGCTAGTCCTCTCCCCTGTTTGAGGATATCGCTGAAGGTTCCACAACTGCGACTTCACTAATAATACCAGCTGCTGCTGAAGAAATAATCCAGTCTTGGATTTAATCTCTGAGACTGATGAACCTGAAGAACAGCTACTCTCGCACAGACGTAGACCTTCCTTAGCTCCTCAAAAGCTAAGTGAAGAGGATTAGAAAAGAAGAGAAGAGATAATAAAGCAGTTTGAAGATCAGCGAATTATTTTGAGGCGTGATCAACTTCCTTCAGTTCCTCCAAAGTTCAGAATTTCCCAAAAGGAATACAAGGAACACCTCAGAGCTGAACGCTTCATTGCTGAAAGAAAGGAAGCTGAAGAAAAGGACAGAGAATACGCCATCCAGCTTTCTCAACGATTAGTGAAAGACCCCAAGCTGAAAAGAGTTCCTATTGAAGTTCAACGTCAGCTGTGGGAAGACGCCAAGAAGATAACTGAAGAAAAGAGAACTGTATCTCAGTCTACTCTAGCCTGGAGCAAAGAAAAGGTAAACTTCAGATTATCTCCTGCCAGAATCATCAAGGTACTCATTTCTGGAAGATCAACCATCAACGTTTCAATCGTTGAAATCGAGATGTTCAGAGATGACAAAAAGTATGAAAAATTCTATGCTGAAGCAATCACGAAATACGGTCTCTCTGAATGGTTGGAGATCAGGTTAGCCATACAGAAGTCTCAGTACAAGTACAAAGAATATTTCGAAAAGCTGATAAACAAGCAGATCGACATGGTCTACTCTTGTGTGGATATTCCTCCTCCTCCTCCTCTCAAAAGTCAGAAAAGAAAGGCCTCAACGAAGAAAAAGTCTAAATCTTCAAATGATGGTCCTATTATACGAAATGAAACAGGTATTGGTTTTTCCAGAGCTGAAGTCCTTGGTCCTGACCCTGATCTTTCCGGACTCGATACATCTCTTCCTGAAGGTGAGACTTTTATCCCTGGAAAAGTCATAAGCGAACCCTACGGGATATTTTTCATTGACTACGATGGTGGAAAGCGTTTTCAACGCATCTCTGAACTTCACATCACTCCCATCAAACAGCTGAAAGATCTCATCTACTGGTGTGACTTCTGGAATTATCTTCAGGCAAGACATCTGAAACCCTTAATTTTTTAAGAAGCGCTGATCAAAAGAAAACAAGGTGTAACCGTTCCTGACTGGATGATACCCACATCACAGACCCTTGATGAACTTCTCATCAAGGAAGAACCCTTTATAAGCTGATATGATCGCCCTTTTCTCTATTGTATCAGTTATTCTTCTGTACTTGTAATTTATTTCGCTTGTACTTGTAATCTTTCCATTTCTCTTTGTAACCTGATTCAAAGTTTTAAAGAAAGATTTCATCGAATGTACTTTACTCCATCAGTACAAAAAAGATCCCAGAAAACAGTAAAAGGGACAATATTTTATGAGTTCTTTTTATCCTTATGTTTTCATTAGATAGCAATTTTCTCTGTTGCTACGTCATAATCAAATAGGGGGAGATTGTTGATCCAAACCCTCAGTGATTTGATAATGACCCTCTCTTATATACTTAGTGGAAATTGTAAGTAAACAATATGTATTAGAGTTTCACTATCGCTGATAAGTACTAAGATCTTACAGTACCGCTGATAGGAACTCTCGCTCTTTAGATTAAACATTCAGCGAACACTATTCACCATAATGTTCTGAGCCTGTTCAGTTCTTGTGATGATCGCTGATTAGTTAGTTGTTTACTTATGATCCCTGAAGACAAGTTTCACGTCAACATAGGTTCTACGCTGAAGTCGAAGATCAAGCTCAAGAACCAGCGACAAGTCTCCTAATGAACTGATGCGGATCAGTGAAGACTCAGATTTGTCCACACAATGTGAAGTATCAAGTACAAGACTTCAGCTATCGCTGAACTTTATCATTCGCAGAATAGAAAATGATAATGTTCTGAATCAACGAAAGCTGATCATGAAGTCATCCGTACAAAGTACTTTTGTCTTAACCACCCTTGCACGACTCCGTACGAAATGTCAGAAAAGAACCTCCTTATTGTCTGAAATCGTACAACCACTCTGATACTACACTGTTCATTCATGCGGCTACTAAGGTTGTCAACAAAGGTCAATGACATGCAACCAACCAGCTGATGACACGTGTAAAGTGTATACTGACTTGCAGTAAATGCATGCAGTATATAAAGAGATGAACCCACTTCATTTGAAGTAACTTGCTAACTCTGGACAAGTTCAATCTCTTATCTCAAGATAGGTTATTATTAGTAATTTCCTTATATCTCTTAGTGCAAGAAACCTTAGTGTTCCAACTTGTTTAGATTTAGGTTTATCCTTAATCTTGTTTTCGCAACAAGCTGTAAATTGTTAATGATTTATAAATAAACAATTTAGAAAAGTAAAATCTGTGTGTTTGTATTCAACCCCCCCTTCTACAAACTTGTATAGGCCTTCGGGACCAACATGTCGAAGAGCTTTCAAGGCAAAGATTCAATTTCATGACAGGGGGAGAAATGTTTAAAGAAGATTCCGTCTCAAGATAGTAAAAGGGGGAGAATTCTTCTTCAAGAGTTTAAGAAAAATCGATTGATCATCATGTGATCTCGTTTTCTTAAACTTGTGCTATATTGTGAATATCATTACTGAAGCAAGAATTTCTCAAATCAAAGAAAGAAAAAAGGGGAGAATTCTTCAAGAGTTTAAGAAAAATCGATTGATCATCTTGTGATCTCTTTTTCTTAAATTTGTGTTTATCAGTACCAAAGTGCCTTGTGTGAAGAAACAAATTCTCCAAATCGAAGAAAGAAAATCTCCGCCAGATCCCCGTCTGAAGATTTTGTGACAAGTTGACTTTGACAAGCCAAAGACTGCTGTTCTCAAATTGATTAAATCTTGAATCCAAGGGGGAGATTGTTAAGTCTAAAATATGTCTTCAAGATTTAATATAGAAAGTCAAAGTCAAAGTTATTGTATAAAGTCAAAGTCTTTATAATTAGAGTTGTCAAAGTAGCTTAATGCCTTAGTTAGTATTAGGTATATAAGCTTTGTTTAGAGATGAATTACATAACTAAGAGCATAAATCACATCTTGTAAATCAGAGAGCTTATAATATACGCTTACACTTTCTCTCTCTACTTTCTCTCTCTAGAATATTGTGTGAATTGTTAGTTGATTGATCATTTTGGGACACACACCATGGGAATCGATCGTTCGGAAATCACCCGACGTTCGACGACTTTGGTCGGTTTCAATGGAGAAGCGACGAGCACCTATGGAGATATTATCTTGGCCGTCTATGCCGGAGGAATCAACAAGCAGACCAAGTTCAGTGTCATCGATTGTGCATCAGCCTATAACATCATTTTAGGTCGACCATGGATCCATGAAATGAAAGCCGTTCCTTCGACATATCATCAGACCCTGAAGTTCCCTATGCCATGGGGAATCCAAGGAATTAAAAGTGAGCCAAAAGTCGCCCGCGGCTGCTATAAGGCCACCCTGAAGCCGCGAAAGTAAACTGTCTAACAGTCACAAGGTTAAGCACGACCGTAAGGTCTTGACAGGTTCGTCCTTCTATCGTTAACCTTAAAGATAAACTCATGCCTTTCCTGCAGGAATAAAACGACTTTCTTGCCCTGTCGCACGAAAGCACAGTCGACATAAACACAGTCGTTATTTCTCAAAAGCTCGGTGTCGATCCGTCATTCATAATCTATTTTTGTTAGGTCTAGAGTTTTGTCAAAAACACAAGTGTTGAGTTCTGAGTAAGAAGACTAAAGAAGACTCAGAAGACTCAGAAGTTCTGAGTAGAAGACTCAGAAGTTCTGAGTGAGAAATCTCAAAAAAATTCTAAGTGTTGGATTCTGACTAGTAGGTTCAGAGTTCTGAGTAGGAGACTCAGAACTTCTGACTATGAAGACAAATGTTCTGAAGCGCCTATTCAGAAGTATGTTCAGAAGTTCTGAACAACATGTTCAGAACTTATATCTTAGGATATTTTCTGTTATAATCAGTTACTAATTAGGACACGTGTAATTGTTCTATTAGTCTGTTTCTTATATGTACTGTAGCTTTAGCTATTCTCTACAGTATATATAGGAGTTAGCAACTGTAGCTAACAGAATCTTTGGAGAACCTTTTGGATAACTCTTTACGCATAAATTTGTTAGATCTATTGAGAGAGAAATTCATTGTAATATCTTGTAATTCACAGATTGTTAATAAATCATATGACCAGTTGCTGTGAATACGATCTTAATTGTTCATATTTGAGTGTAAGAGTGTATCCTGGACTTTCAATTGGTATCAGAGCCAATCAACAAACAAATTCGTCCAAGAGTGTGTTTGATCGCGTTCTTGAAGTTTCTTGATCAATTCGACAATTGATTCCGTTGCTGCTAACAATTCTTGAATTCCTAACAATTCTTGAATTCGTTTCTATCATTGATTCAAGAAATTTGAATTTGTCTTTCTGTTGAATCGATATCTTACAATCAAGTCATCCAAAGATTTTCTCTCTATGCTGATTAATTCTCGAAATTAAACAGAGATCACAGGTATGTTTTCGAAATTCTTGATTGGTTTCTGGATCAAAGTGATTATATCTGCTGCATGTTGATTAGTATTCAAATTTTTTGTTGAAAAGAAGATTTCATTAATTCATGTACTCTAACTGTTTGAAGAAATGCATGTGACAGATTTGATTAATTCTTGCATGTTCTAGATTTGTGTTGATTCTCATTTTTTTTTATCATAATTCATAGTTGATATTTGAATTTGTCATTTCATCATGCCTGAGATTGTTGAAGTTTTTGTGAGACCTGCAAGTTCTATAACCAGTTCAGACAATTTACAAAAATTAAGTCCTGTAAAAGCAAAAGAAACAATTTCTAAACCAAAAACTGAGATTGTTCATTTTGAAAGCAAGATTGCTAATCTTGAAGCCAAATTTGAGGAAAGTGCAAAAGTTGTTGTAAATTTGCAAAAAGATAAATTCAATCTTCTAAAAGATTTCGAAAAGGCTCAAGAGAACACAAAGGTGTTAGAAAAAGAGAATGTTGATTTGAAAGAGAAAATCAATTTTGAAAGAAAGATGTTGACAGATTCTAAAAATAGAATCAAATCATGTGAAATGAAAAATTGTCAACTCTTGAAACAAATCTATGATTTTGAACAAGTTCTTATACTTGAAAGAGAGAAATTTGAGAAAGAGAGAAGAGACTTTCAAACTGAGAGGAAAGGTTTTGAAACAAAGTCTGTTGAATTATCTCTAAAAAATTCTGATTTGGAGAAAATTCTTGCAAAAGAAAGAAAAGAGTTTGAATGCAAGAAAAATGTTTTTCAAAAAGAAAAGAATGGTTTTGAGAAAAAGAAAACAGGAATGTTAAATGAGTTTTCTGTAAAAATCAATGAGTTGGAGAAAGAGTTAGAAGATGGAAGGAAAGAGACTGAAAAGAAGAAGGTAAATGGCATTAAAGAAAAATGCTTAAAAGATGAGTTTGAGAAGGAAAAGAAAGTTTTTCATTTGGAGATAAGGAGACTTATTAAGAAATTATCTGATTTATCAACTAAAATCATGATAGAGAGGAAGTCCAAATCTGATTTGTAGTCAAGGTTTGATTTGTATGTTAAAAAGTTTAAAGAATTTGAAACGAAAGTTGTTGACAAATCAAATCATAGTTCAAAAGATCAGATTCGTTCTTCTAATCTGTTTTATGATTCTCCTATTGATAAATCTTATAATTGTTCTTTTAAAAAGATAAAAATGGAATGGAGAGTTAAAGGAACTACTTCCAAGAAAGAAGTGCGAAAATCAAAGGTTCCTAATTCAAATGTCAAGAAGAACAATACATTTCAAATAAAATCTTTTGTTAAACCTGATGTGATTTATTCTGTAAATCAATTACTCAGAATTGCACAAAACAAAAGAAACTTTGTTGTTCATATTGTGGGACTGATGACTTTGTAAACAAAAGGTACATTCAGCACTGGTATGGTTCTTATAGAATATCTGCATATACCACTGCACCTAACAAACCTGGACCCAAGTTCATATGGGTACCAAAGACAACTTAATCTGTCTTGCAGGTTATTCATGTGTAGAGCTGAATGATAATACTGACACATGACTTAAAACAGATGCTGTACTTAAATTGAGAATTTTGACTTTTGGATAATTCAGTCTAAAACTCGATCTGAATGTGATTATGGATTTCTGATTCATACAGATCAATTTGTTGATTTTGAAGAATTTTTTTGAAAAAGTTCTGTTTACTGTGGGGTTATCGAACTCATAGATGTGAGTGTTTTTAGTAGAAAACATTTCCAGAGAATATGTTCAGAATCACATTTTGAGCAACCCTGCAAATTTTGGTTGAAAAATTCTGATTTTTGAGCAAGTTATGGTGATTTGAAGTTCAGAATGTTCTAAAATCAAAAAATCCAAACATTTTTCTAAGGAATTTTCTCTGGATAGTTTTATCAGAATTCTGACTCTCTTACTCAGAAGTTCTGACTCTACTACTCAGAATTCTGACTCAACTAATCAGAATTCTGACTCTGATACTTAGAATTTTGAACAAGTTACTCAGACTTCTGACTCTACTACTCAGAATTCTGACTCAACTATTCAGAATTCTGACTCTGATACTTAGAATTTTGAACAAGTTACTCAGAATTCTGACTCTTCTAATCAGAATTCTGACTCTACTACTCAGAATTTGAATTTTTGATATCTAATGAGGAATCATCGTAGGTGATTACCAAAATCTCTTGATTTTGCAGGATTATCTTGATTTCAGAGGAAATATTGACTCAAAATTTGATCTGATTGTTTCAAGATAAAGTTCAAAACCCGTGCTTCAACGTTTTAGGTTTTTGAACATATCAGTTCAAAACCCGTACTTAAATGAAAATGGCTTCTGAATAATTCAGTTCAGGACCCGTACTTCAGAGACTAAGACTTCTAAACAAATCAGTTTAGAACTCATATTTCTCAGGTGATATCCTTAACTGTCATATTTTTATGTTTCAAGGAACAAGTGGTGAAAGGTAACATTGCATTATGTTTATTTCTATTGCTTTGAATGCTTGAATCTTATCAAATTTAATTCAATGATATGGTTTTTTTTAATTTTCATTCAATGAATAAAATGTGTGTCAAAGAGTGATTTTACAAGTATGTTGTATTATCTGAGCTATATTTGTTTCAACTTTCACTTCTGAATTAAATCGAAAGGTAAGCAAAACATTAATGAAATTATGCCGAATGCTCAATGTTATGAAATCTATACTTATATAGAATATAATGCTCAAAAAGCCTAAATGTCAGAATGATGGATGGAAACGAAAATATGGGGGAAGTACTACGTTTTAGAACCAAGTGATTGAGATGCAATAAATATATATAAAATCATTTAGTTTGAAAGTTTGTACCTGTGGCCTTTCTGGTTTGGGAGAGTAAGTCCTAAGGGGTGCTAGTCACCTAGTCACTAAGACCAACTGGTCTGGGATCGGCTGACCCAAATCTTGCAATAGAATCAGATAGAAAGCCATGTTCTACTGGTACAAATGGGTTTAAGATATATCGATGTGGCCTTTCTGGTTTGGGAAATTAAGTTCCAAGGGGTGCTTGTCACCTAGCACCTAAGACCAACTGGCCTGGGATATGCTGACCCAAATCCTGCTATAGAACCAGATAGAAAGTCATGTTTAACGATGTATCTTATTCTTACTAAACTTTTTGATTAAAAGATGCCAATGTGCACAAAATTAAAAGATGTCAATGAGCACAAAATTAAAAGATGCCAATGAGCACACATCTCTTGAAACTTTGGGAAAATTCAAAGTCGCAATAAACCTGTAAATTTGTGAAAATCCTGATTTTGGACAAATAGTGTAAGTAGAGCAAAGTATTCGTATATGTTTTTAGAATTGCATATTCTTGAAGCTAATCATATTTCGCATGCTAAGCACACCAAATAGATTTAATAAAGGGATTGAAACTGAACATTTTTAACTCGATATGTAATGATGACTTGTATTTGAATCCAAAAACATGCATTTGATTTCATTTGATTGAAAAATCTGATAAATTTCATTAAGTTGGATTTCTTTTGTAAAGTTTTTAAATGATCAAATGTTAGTAGTTATCAAGTGTAGTTTAGTGAATTGTATTCTCCTTGTATAAATGTTTTCATTAAAGCACTATATTTGAAATGAATAATTTTAATGAAATATATGCATACTTTCAGGGGGAGAAAACAAATTGCTCCAGAATTCTTATTTTGAGGGGGAGCAAGGTTATTCATTAAGGAGGAGAAAAAGCATAGACTTCATTCGAAGAAAAAAAAGCATCGCTAAAGTTTTGAAAATCAAGGGGGAGAAAAGCTAAAGATTTTGAAGATGATTTTGCTTTCCAAAACTTTAGGGGGAGAAAAGCTAAAGATTTTGAAGATTGATATGGTTTTTGTACAGAATAACAAAAGAGAGAAATGTTATTTTAAGAAGAAGAAGAGGAAAAGGAAACTGATATGTTGTTTCTTATAAAGAAATCTTATGAAAGCTGAAATGAAGATGAGAATTTTCATTTCAAGGGGGAGCAAAGAAAAAGCAAATATATAACAGAAATCAATTTGGAAATCGTTGCTGCTGCTGATTAAAGACTGACCAGAAGTTGTTAACTCAGATTATTCAGAATTCTGAGCAAAAGTTGTCAAAGCATTCAGAAGAGCTCCTTCTGAAGATTGTTCCTGCTCTAAGAATTTGATGATGAAAAGTACAAGTGTATTTGACAAAAAGGGGGAGATTGTTAGGTCTAGAGTTTTGTCAAAAACACAAGTGTTGAGTTCTGAGTAAGAAGACTAAAGAAGACTCAGAAGACTCAGAAGTTCTGAGTAGAAGACTCAGAAGTTCTGAGTGAGAAATCTCAAAAAAATTCTAAGTGTTGGATTCTGACTAGAAGGTTCAGAGTTCTGAGTAGGAGACTCAGAACTTCTGACTATGAAGACAAATGTTCTGAAGCGCCTATTCAGAAGTATGTTCAGAAGTTCTGAACAACATGTTCAGAACTTATATCTTAGGATATTTTCTGTTATAATCAGTTACTACTTAGGACACGTGTAATTGTTCTATTAGTCTGTTTCTTATATGTACTGTAGCTTTAGCTATTCTCTACAGTATATATAGGAGTTAGCAACTGTAGCTAACAGAATTTTTGGAGAACCTTTTGGATAACTCTTTACGCATAAATTTGTTAGATCTATTGAGAGAGAAATTCATTGTAGTATCTTGTAATTCACAGATTGTTAATAAATCATATGACCAGTTGCTGCGAATACGATCTTAATTGTTCATATTTGATTGTAAGATTAAATCCTGGACTTACAATTTTTCTCTGAAAGAAATAAGATAATAAACGACGGGGGGCAAATAGACATAAAAGAGAAAAGAATATAGAAAGGTACGTATTCTAAGTCCTTTTTCATTTTTTCTTTCACACGATCTCTCATCATGAACGACTACTAACTTAAGCATCGGAGGGTCGTTGGTTAGCCAACGACCAACATCTAACATTATTTTTTCGCAGAATCGCACGACAATAATCATACGACTCTAGTTTCGCAAGGTCACACGATATAAACGATCAGGTCTATGACTTGATCATCCTTTCACATGAACACACGATTCAAGCTCGTCGCATGACTTAGTCGTACGATCGCAAAGTCTAAATGACTTTACATTTTAAGTTTCATACTCTGAATGCATGCTTTGATCGCACGAGCTTATGTTTATATACACGATTTAAAAGTCTTATGGCTTGCGTTCTAGTTATTGTAATGCAATGATGCCTAAGTCGCATGATTTCTTGGTTGTTCTTTACTTAGTGGATCTTACAATTGATATTGTATTTATTCATAGAATCACAAGTTTGAGTTCCATTCATTGAACAAACTGTCATTTACAAAAAACACGATCACCAACGGTCGGGTAGCAAAGAAACAGAAATAAACAAATATATTTTTCTAAGGTTGGGGAGGAACGTCGGTCGCACCCTTGCCCGACACGTCACCCTGGAGACCCTCCTCCTCCTCGACTTCCTTCTCATCATCCGAGTCGAGGTCTCTCTCGGTCCCGACCTCCTTGAAGAAGATAGCCAACTCGTCCGACGCTGAGGCTAGAGGATTCTTGCCCAGCAAGTGACTTCACATGATAGCCGCTCGTGCAGTGAGTCGATCAAAGGAAAAGAGGGACTTATTCTCATCCCTCAACTCCTCCAGCTCCTTCTCTAAACCCACCGCTTTGGATTTGGAGTCTTCAACCTCTTTCCCCTTCATGATCAGAGACTCCTTCATCCCCTCCATCTTCTCCCTTTGATTATGCATCAAAGATAGAGACTCTTTAGACGTGAATTCATGTCATCCCTTGCGTGGCCAAGCGATTCCAGCTCGTTCAAATCATCATCGAGTTTTACTGACACCGCCTATTCGTGTTCCAAAGCGGACCTTTCCCTTTCTAACGCTGCATCTTCTTTCTCGATAGCAGAGGCCATTAAGCCTTCTATCTTTTTCATTTTAGCATGCAACACCAAAGACGACTGAAACGTCTGAAAATATAAGCAAATTAGCATAGTATACGACGTCGACAACAGATAAAAAACAAAAGTCTTGAAAGATAGACTTACCATGAATGCTAATCCAGCAACATGGGACTCAGTATCCTCAAGAGAGACCCCGTTGAAACACTCTCTGAAAGAAGAGAGTTGATACTTTCCCAAATAAGGGAACAGTTTCGTCCCGTCTAGGACGTTATCATTCAAAAAATCCGATGGTAACGTAAAGTTCACCGTCGTTTCAGAACCCGTTTGCGCGCCCTTGCCCTTGTCGGCCGAAGTGGGGCCTGATGCGGCAAGAGAAGGCATCGTTGCCGGTTGCGCAGTATCAACGGACCTTGTGTCAGAAACCTTCTCGACAGACGTGGTCGATACCTTCACCCTTTCAGACGAGGCGACTCTCGACGAACCACCCGTCCTTGACGATGATTTCCTCAGAACTGACATCCTCGTCCTCTTTGGGGGACCCGACCCAGACGTCGGGACTTCTTTTCTCTCTAGAACCCCCGACCCAGTTGTCGAGGTATCCTTCTCCCTGTCTTCCCTCGCCTTGCGAGCTAGCTCGACTTGAACCATCTTCTTGACGACTGCAGGCGTCACCTTCGCCCGAGATTCTCCTGTATGGTAAAAGAAAGAATTAGATGCTTGAGGATAGAAAAAGACTAGATCGGGCGGAAAGAAGGCCAAGTGATACTTACCAGTTATCTATACTTCCGGTTCTTCCCCCTTCTCTTCCTCCACAGTCTCCTCAGAATCCTCTCTCTCGTCCTCTTCTTCTTTCTCCTCCCGACCAATCCTCATTTTATCGCTCAAGAAAACGGTGTCTTCATCCTCGTCTACCAAATGACGCGTGACGTACGACCGGTCCTCAGCACTAAACTCCAGGAACTTTTCGACCTTAGCCCGGGAGACGTCGTCCGGCTCTACCTTGTCGAAATCAATATCTACTCGTAAGGAAGAAGATCAGTCGAAAAGTAACTGAGCAACAGAATAACATAAGACATACGATAAACAACTGAAAGTTCATGTTGATCCAAACCCTCAGTGATTTGATAATGACCCTCTCTTAAATACTTAGTGAAAATTGTAAGTAAACAATATGTATCAGAGTTTCACTATCGCTGATTTGATAGGAACTCTCGCTTTTTAAGTTAAACATTCAGCGAAACTGTTCACCATAAATGCTCTGAGTCTTTTCAGTCATTATGATGATCGCTGATAAGTTAGTTGTTTACTTATGATCCCTGAAGACAAGTTTCACGTCAACAAAGGTTCTACGCTGAAGTCGAAGATCAAGCTCAAGAACCAGCGACAAGTCTCCTAATGAACTGATGCGGATCAGCGAAGACTCAGATTTGTCCACTCAACGTGAAGTATCAAGTACAAGACTCCAGCTATCGCTGAACTTTATCATCTGCTGAATAGTAAATGATAATTGCTGAATCAACGAAAGCTGATCATGAAGTCCTCCGTACAAAGTACTTTTGTCTTAACCATCCTTGCACGACTCCGTACGAAATGTCAGAAAAGAACCTCCGACTGTCTGAAATCGTACAACCACTCTGTTACTACACTGTTCATCCATGCGGCTACTAAGGTTGTCAACAAAGGTCAATGACATGCAACCAACCAGCTGATGACACGTGTAAAGTATATACTAACTTGCATTAAATGCATGCAGTATATAAAGAGATGAACTAACTTCATTTTGAAGTAACTTGCTAACTCTGGACAAGTTCATATCTCTTATCTCAAGATAGGTTATTATTAGTAATTTCCTTATCTTTCTTAGTGCAAGAAACCTTAGTGTTCCAACTTGTTTAGATTTAGGTTTATCCTTAATCTTGTCTCCGCAACAAGCTGTAAATTGTTAATGATTTATCAATAAATAATTTAGAAAAGTAAAATCTGTGTGTTTGTATTCAACCCCCCCCCCCCCCCCCCTTCTACAAACTTGTATAGGCCTTCGGGACCAACAAGTGGTATCAGAGCGGATTTGTTTAATCTCATAAACAAGATCTAATCTAAGATATTTCTCTTCCTTGCTATTATCTGAAAATGGCCAACACAAACACACATTATATAGACAATGGTTCTCTTGCAAAACCCCCTAGATTTTCCAGAGACAACTTCAACTTGTGGAAAAATAGGATGACACTCTTCTTAGAAGGTGTAGACCCTACTATGACTTACTATCTTGAAAACGGACCACACATCCCTGTAACAATTGATCCTTTAGTTCCAGCCACTGCAACTAGAGCTGCTATTCCAGAAAGGCTGATTCCAAAGAAAATACACATGTGGACCGATGAAGATAAGAAGAAAGTGGCTATAGATACAAAAGCCAGATCCATACTATCCATGACCCTTCCTGACGAAGTCTACCATTCCGTCATGAACCTGAAGTCATCAAAAGCCATGTGGGACACAATATGTGTTCAGTATGAAGGAACGTCTGAAGTCCAGGACTCAAGAAAGATCAACCTGGTAAGACAATACGAAAGCTTCATTTCTGGTAAGAATGAAACTCTCTCTGAAGTTCACCAACGTTTTAATTGTTTAATTATAGATCTAAAAACTGTTGGTAAGGAATATTCTAACTTTGAAGTGCTGACAAAGTTTCTAGAATGTTTACCTGAAAGCTGGGACAATTATTCCATGTGTCTCAAGCTGTCAAAGGATCTTAAATCAATGACCCTTTCAACCTTATATGGTACATTGCTGAATCATGAGCAATCTAGCCATCTTAAGAAGAATCTTGTAAAAGATTCCAAAAGCACTCCTGTTGCTTTAATCTCAGAAGAACCTTCTACTCAGCGACCCTCGGTCACTATCACTGAGTTAGAAAGTAACTCTGAAAGGTCATCAGACTCTGATTCTTCAGATGATGATGAATCCTTGGCTCTCCTAACTAAAAAGTTCAGGAGATTCGCCTAGAAGAAAATGTTTAGAAAGAACAAACCTCTTTCCATAACTGACAAGCCTAAATCATCAGCTTTTGTTGATAAGGCTACTGCTACTTGTTTCAACTGCGAAAAGACAGGTCATTTCGCTAATGAGTGCAGGTCAAAGAAAGTCATGAGACCTTCAGCTTTCTCAAAGAAAAACTTTTTTCCAAGGAATAAAGATGACAAATACTCAAAGCTGAAGGAGAAGTATGCAAAGCTGAAAAGTTTTAAGAAGAAAGGAAAAGGCCTGATGGCTAACTATGATTGGGCTGCTTCTGATGAAGAAGCATCATCATCTGACTCTGAAGATGATGAAGCAAATCAATGTCTCATGGCCAAGATTGAAGAAGAGGAAGAAAGTTCAGACATTCCCTCCACTTCAACATCTGCCATTCAGGTATCACCTTCTTTCTTTACCAATATTGCAAATATTGATGAAGCTGATAGTCTCCGTAAGATCGATCTCTTGACTAGAAGTTTATACGAAGCCATGAACGACAAAACTGTGGTTGAAAACCAAAATCTTGATCTCGCTGAAAAGCTTAAAAACTGCCACCTTCAAATAGAAAAGCTTTCTAAAATTGAAGATGATTTTAAAGATCAAGTCTATTTAAATCAGCTAGTCAAAATCGAACGAGCAGAAGCTATCGCTGCATTAAAAGCTGAACAAGCTACTGTTGAAGGATGGTGTAATTCTTCAACAAATATCACTGAGATAATTAAGGCTCAGATTCCTCTGAGTGATAAACGTGGTCTGGGTTATAAATATGATACTCCAAAACCAACCACTGAACGTTCAATGCTTAAATTTGGAACGTTCGTATCCTCAGTCGCTGATACTTCATCGTCTCAGTGCTCCTCGTCCATTACACCAATCCCTGAGGAAACTCCTACCTCCTCAAAAGGTAAGGAGAAAATGGTTTATTCAAAACCTACCTCTGTCTCTAAAGACAAAGGTAAAGGAATTGTTATTTATCAAAATCCTCAGAAGGGTACCTTAGTACCAAAGTTGAATGCTTCTAAAGCCTCAGTGATCAACCCCTCTGGATCTAGAAAGCTGATCTCTGGATCTATTCAGCGATCTACTCCTAGACTCAGAGTGGATGTCCTTGGTAAGAAATCTGAAGAACTGAATGTTCGTCCCATTTCTAAAGCAAATAGCTTACTTGGTGCTGGCACTTCTAATTCAAAATTAAAAGCTCAGCATACAAGTGGTCCTAGAACTATTTTTAGTTATAGGAAATGTTATCACTGTGGACTTACCGATCATATTGCTAGTAAGTGCCCCACAGCCACCAAAGCTGAAAAAATAGCTAAGGTGAAGATTGCCCCCAAGGCAAAGAGGACCAACACCGATGCAAATCAGGTCAAGGTGACTCCTACCAATGAGGTTAAGAAATTAACCAAAGTGAAGAAAGACAAAGCTGAATCTTCAAATGCTGCGAAGACCGCTGAACATTCCATTCCAACTACTTCCACTGACAAACGTGTATACATGGTTAAGTGGGTACCTAAGAAAAACTAATCTTCCTTTGTATTGCAAGTTAAGAAGGGTATCTGGTATCTCGATAGCGGATGCTCTAGACACATGACTGGAAAGAAAAACCTGCTCGCTGAATACAAGGAAGAGAAGGGTCCCTCTGTGACTTTCGGTGGAAATGGAAAAGGACACACCCGAGGGTATGGTGTACTTTCAAATGGTACAACCTCCTTCAGAAGAGTCGCATATGTTGAAGGGCTGGAGCATAATCTTCTGAGCATCAGTCAGCTTTGCGACATGGATAACATAGTGATTTTCACTAAGGAATCATGCTTTGTCTCTGACAAAAAGGAGAAGATAGCTCTCAGCGGTTATCGTTTGGAAAATGTTTATGTAATAAACATGGACTCAAAAACCACTGAGAACTCATGTTTCTTCTCAAAGGCATCTTCTGATGTTAACTGGCTATGGCACAAGAGGCTCTCACATCTAAATTTCAAGACACTGAATACTCTTTCCTCCAAAGAGTTAGTCACTGGTCTACCTCAGCATTCATACGCCAAAGAGTCTTTATGTTCAGCGTGTGAAAAAGGGAAGCAGACCAAGGCAAGCTTCAAGTCAAAGCAAGTCTCCTCAGTGTCATCTCCTCTACAACTACTCCATATGGATTTGTTTGGCCCCATTAACAAACAATCCATTGCTGGAAAGAAATATACGCTGGTCATAATTGATGAATTCTCTCGTTACACATGGGTAATGTTTCTCCGTTCTAAGAGTGACACCCCTGAAGAACTCATCACCTTTGTTCGGAAGATGGAAACTCTGAACAATATGACTGTTCGCTCAATAAGGAGTGATCATGGAACTGAATTCAAAAACAGTTCTCTTGATTCCTTCCTTGAGAGTAAGGGTAATTCTCACAACTTTTCGTCAGTGAGAACACCGCAACAAAATGGAGTCGCTGAAAGAAGAAATAGAACAATTATTGAAGCTGCACGTTCAATGCTCAGCGATTCTCACCTGCCTACTCAGTTTTGGGCAGAAGCTGTCAACACTGCTTGCTTTACACAAAACAGGTCGCTGATAGTTAAAAGATTCAAAAAGACAGCCTATGAACTCCTTCATGGGAGAAAGCCTTCAATCAGCTTTCTTCACATCTTTGGATGTCAGTGTTTCATACTGAACAACAGAGATGCCCTTGGAAAGTTTGATCCTAAGGCTGATGATGGAATCTTTCTTGGATACTCCTCAGTCTCCAAAGTCTTCAGAGTCTTCAACCGTAGAAGACAAACTGTAGAAGAAACTATTCACGTCACGTTTGACGAATCCCGTTCAGCGAACTCTAAACCGTCCGCTGATACTGAAGAACTGAATCAATGGATGTTTTCTCATCTTGGTGATTCAAAAGAAGTTCCCACTCCTCATGCTCACACCGTAGAAAATGATGGTCCTCCTATCATTCCAGATATGCAGAATAGTGAAGCTGAAACATCTTGGGTCTCAGCTGTGCCTATAAACACTATACCTGCAGTTGATCCAAATATCTCAGAAATTCCGTCTATTTCTCAGCAATCAGTGAATGAAGTGACAAATGCAAACATTCCTCTCTTAGCTGATAATCCAGAAGTAGCTGAAGCCTCATCTTCAGTTTCTCCAGTTCAGACTGAATCAGCGACGTATGCTCCGGCTCAGCGATGGACTGTAAATCACCCAATCGATCAAATTCTTGGTGATCCCAACGCTGGTATTCAGACTCGTAAAAGTGCAGGTAATATTTGTTTATTTGTTAACTTTATTTCTCTAACTGAACCAAAGAAAATAGATGATGCCCCCAGAGATCCAAACTGGGTCAGCGCTATGCAAGAAGAGCTGACTGAATTCGAAAGAAACAAAGTTTGGAAACTCGTTCGTAGACCAACTGACAAAACGGTGATAGGCACTAAATGGGTCTATCGAAACAAGTTGGACGAACATGGTACTGTAACTCGCAACAAAGCTCGTCTTGTTGCTCAGGGATACAGACAAGAGGAAGGCATAAATTATGACGAAACTTTTGCTCCAGTAGCAAGACTCGAATCTATTCGTCTTTTCTTAGCATATGCTGTACACAAAAACTTCACTGTACATCAGATGGATGTTAAGTCAGCGTTTCTAAATGGAAAGCTGAATGAAGAAGTGTATGTGGAACAACCTCCAGGATTCTCAGATCCTAAGCGTCCAGGTTATGTTTATAAACTGGACAAGGCACTTTATGGCTTAAAGCAAGCTCCTCGTGCATGGTATGATACTCTGTCTACTTATCTCCATATTGAACAATTTGAGAGAGGTAAGATTGACAAAACTCTATTTTTTAGAAAAGTGAAAGGTCATATCATTTTAGTTCAAATATATGTTGATGACATTATATTTGGTTCTACTAACCCTGAGCTTTGTACTCGTTTCGCTGATAGAATGAAAGATGAGTATAAAATGAGCATGATGGGTGAACTAACATATTTCCTTGGTCTTCAGATTAAGCAAACTGAAAAAGGAACTTTCATTAATCAGGGAAAATATGTTAAAGATATGCTGAAGAAATTCGACTTAACTGAAAGTTCAGCTATGAAAACCCCTATGGCACCTCCGCTGACACTTGATAAGGACACCAAAGGTGTTCCTGTCAATGTCACGCTGTACCGTGGGATTATCGGCTCACTATTGTATCTTACAGCTAGCCGACCCGATATTATGTTTGCAACATGCTTGTGTGCACGATATCAAGCTGAACCTAAGATATCTCATATGAAAGCTGTAAAGCGAATCTTTCGATATCTTAAGGGTACAGCGAATCTAGGCCTTTGGTATCCCAAAGACTCAGGATTCGATCTAACCGCCTATTCAGACAGTGATTTTGCAGGTTGCAAAATGGATAGGAAAAGCACCACAGGAGGATGTCAGCTCCGGGGTGGAAAGCTGGTAAGTTGGACAAGTAAGAAGCAAAACTCAGTGTCCACTTCCACAGCTGAAGCTGAATATGTAGTCGCTGGAAGCTGTTGTTCTCAAGTCTTGTGGATGAGAAATCAGCTACTAGACTATGATCTTCACCTCTCCAAAATTCCAATCTATTGTGACAGCACAAGTGCCATCGCTATAGCAAACAATCCAGTGCTACACTCAAAGACAAAACACATAGAAATCAGATATCATTTTATCAGAGATCATGTGATGAATGGTGATATAGAACTTCATTTTATCCCAACTGATTATCAGTTAGCTGATTTATTTACCAAACCTCTTGATGAGACAAGATTCAACTTTCTCATCAGCGAGCTTGGAATGCTGAACTTTGAAGGGTAAAATCTTCAGCGGTTCACATTAATCAGCGAAAGGATAAAATCAACTCGTATAACCTATTCAATCATCTTCTCTCTGAATAAAGTTGGTTAAACTGATATCCAGGTATGTTTTCTCTCTCTGACAAACGCATGAAAATGCAAGATTTCAAAAACAAATGCATCGCTGAATATCTCTTCCTTAACAGCGATATTTTGAAAGTTCTTAAAACCTTCACTGATATCTTCTATTCAGTGCTTCATGTTTTTCAAAAGGGTCCCTGAGTTTTTCAAAACCTCAGAGACATCCTAAAAGAATGTGAAAGGACAGTTGTGACGTCATTGCAACGGATAACACCAGGCACGATTTCTTTCTGACACACGTTTGCACGTTTCGCTCAAACTTCCAATCAAATGCAAACACGTGTCCGTGTCATGATGAAAACCTTTTCCCGCTCAAGGTTTTCTCTCTCTAAAACTCCCTATATAAACAACTCTTGGTTTATATTTGTCTTTTACGCGAACATTCTTCCTTCGCAAGAAAGAAATTACTGTTGCATTTGTGCTCTCAAATCTTCAAAGAACTGTTCATCATCTTCTTCACCAAAACTTCAAGGTTAATATGTTCTTATTTTTCAAATGCAGATAACTTGTTTCTGATCTTATCTTTGTTTTAAACAAGATCAAACAAAAGAACTTAAAAATAAAATCATTTTCTTTCATGGTTTTATGAACACAACCATTTCATGGTTGTTCTTCAAGTTTTAAATCTAAATCTTAAACTTGTTCTTCATTCGTATCCAGTTTTTTTTGAAACTGGAATACAAGAATTTATGGGTTTTACATTTCATTTCAAAATCATGAAAAACCCTAATCTTCATTAAGACATTTATGCTTGAATGAAATGGACAAAATTCGAACAATCATAATGGAAATTCTTTCCATACTAAGACAATTCTTATTTGTTAACATCTTTGGTTGAACTGATAATACAGAGAAATGGCATCTTCAAAGATCAATGTCACCGCTGAGTCCATCTCCGTTAATTCTGAGGAAGTGGACATCATCAAAGCCCCTCAGGTTAAGTTCAAGCTGGATCAACTAGATTGGACTAAGGTCAACAACCTCTCTGCGCTTCTCGAGTTTCCTCCTCGAAAGCAAGTCACACATCTGGATGATGCTGTGAATTTCCTGAAACACTGCTGCATTTCAACAGCCCTGACCATCACTCCTCCTGCAAGTCAGCTACTACTATCCCAGTTCTGGTACTCTGCCAGACACACTCAGCTACCCTCCGCCAAAGATGCATCCAAAACCATCGATTGCATACTCAGCGATACTGAGTATGGTACAATTAAGATAACCCCCGCTATCATACGAAAAGCCCAGAACTTTCCCAATGCCACCAAAGAAAAACCCTTCGTTCCATTCCCTGACCATAAGAAGCAAGCTGACAGAGATGCCATCATTGCTTTTCTCGACACAAAGGGTTACATCTGGGACATTGGAAGGGACAAGAAGCCCGAGAAGAAGCTGACGCTGATAAAGAAGTCCAAAATGCCCAGCGAGATGAATTTCATCTTCGCTCACCTGATCAGCTGCATGACAGCGAAGTCCGGCTCTTCTGATCAAGCCGCACAACCTACGCAAGCTATGGGATACGCACTGCTGAAAGGTCTAAACATTGACTGGGCCTCTATTATATATGATGACCTAGTACAACGCGTGGATTCTGCCGCTGACCGACCAGCATGGGTTCCTTACCCAAGATTCATCAGCGCCATCTTCCAATATTGCCTGAAGGACAGCTATCCTGAAGAGGGTGACCTGAAACTTTCTCAGGTTGGCCCTAAGGTGCTCGATTTCAAACCTGTCGCCAACGAGGTACGTCTCTCTACTCTTCTCACTCTTCTAAATTCTCCGCTTTCTGTGGGTCCTTCAGCGACAATACCCATCGCTGATACCAAGGCCACAAAACCCTCTCCTTCTAAGAAAAGGAAACTCTCTACTACCCCTCTTGATTCTAAAAGGATCAAGAAAACCAAGGAGCAACCCCAGCAATTCCACGCTGAAGACTCCTCAGCTCATTCTGACGAGCTGAAGGAAAGTTCCGTGGTACGCTCTGCCACACCCGTTCAAGCCATCCTTCCAATCCAGACTTCAGCGTCTCCAAACGCTGAGGTTAGAAACTTGGAACCTAACCAACCTTCTTCAGTCTCTCAAAAGACTGATGAAGTAGTTCTCAGCGAATCCAACGCTGAACTCGCAACCCGAACCCCATTCTTATCCTTCGCTCCTCCCTCCACTTCTTTGGACACTCCTCCAGCTAACACTGGAGATGCCATCATTCCAGAAGCCACCGCTGACGCTTCTCAACGAATGATGAAGACAGGACCTGCGGAGATCACCATACCTCACCGTACTTTCGAAGAGGATATGGAACATTACTCAGGAATCCGCAACTTTGACGATTTCGTCAATCCTCCTGCAGGTACAAATCAACCCATATACACTGTAACTAAACCTGAAACTTCTGAGCTTTCCTTTGTTCACAAGTACTTATGTGTTACAGGCCCTAATTTGGGAGACATCAACGAGTCTCTGAAGTCCGTGGAAAC
Organism: Saussurea involucrata; assembly: GCA_033807775.1. Classification (NCBI taxonomy): domain Eukaryota; kingdom Viridiplantae; phylum Streptophyta; class Magnoliopsida; order Asterales; family Asteraceae; genus Saussurea; species Saussurea involucrata. The sequence continues at coordinate 27,883,724 of CM066324.1, forward strand.
TAAGCTAACCGATCTCACCACCACACTCTCCAACACCTCTACAGCTGTAACAAACGCTGGAGAGAATCTGACGAAGGTGACTACGGTGGTGGAGAAGAAGGCTTCCACAGATGACATTAAGGGCCTTGATAAGACGCTCAGCGATTTTGCCAAGGTGCTCTCTGACATCTACACTGACTACACCAGCCTCAAAAACTCAGTTTCGACCGTGTCCAGCGAAGTAACAACGCTGAAGACATCGGTTGGAAAACTCGAGGGTGATATGTCAGCGGTCAAGACCGACTTGGGCTCTGTAAAGACCGACGTTGGTTCTATGAAGACGATGATCGAGACGCTGGTCAACAAGGCAAATAATCCTGCTCCTGCCCCTGCCCCTATTTTGGAATCTTTCACAGCGGCGGATCGCACGGAGCTGAAGAAAATCACGCCTGCTATTTCTGGCCTAGAAGACATAATAGCAAAGCTTGAAGGTTGTGTGAAAATCTCTGGCCCAGAAGACAGAGATAACACCAACGCTGAGTCTACTCATTCCTCCCCCAATGATGAGAAAGAGGGGGAGAAGAGCGCTGAACATTCCGGTGAGAAGAGCGCTGAAGATCTAAACAAAAGCGCTGAAGATCTGAACAAGAGCGCTGAAGACCTTTCCCATGATGAATCTATCAGGGGAGAGAGGAATGAAGATCTGATCGCTGAAAAACCTCAGGGAGATGAAAACCCTGAGGGAACCGAGAAGCTCGCCATCCCTCGAAGAAGATGCTGAGGAATCCGAAGCAGAAGAAGATGAAGACATCGACATCCCTGAAGATGAACCATCCTCCTCTCCAAGGAAGGATGATGATGATGATGATGAAGATGACGATGATTTCTTTGTTGTCAAACATGCTCCTCGAACCAAAGCTCTTAAAGGTATTTCAATAAAAGAACCTTCAGGGGAGAAGACAAAGACAAAGCCCTCAGCCTCTGGCGCTGAGAAAGGCAAAGGCAAAGGCCTCGCTGAAGATGAAAATCTGGCGATCTTGCTTGAAAAGCCGGTTTGTCAGGTACACTAAACTTTACTTATATTCCTTCCTTGAACATCTCTATACACAATCAGTTCTCTACTCCACAACCTCTCTACACATCCACATTCTTTTTCTATCTTTTCTACCCAAGTTCTTCTACCCAGTTCTTATTTGTAAGATCGCTGCGTTTCAGCTAGTCCTCTCCCCTGTTTGAGGATGTCGCTGAAGGTTCTACCACTGCGACTTCACAAATAAAGCCAGCTGCTGCTGATGAAATAATCCCAGTCTTAGATTTGATCTCTGAGACTGATGAACCAGAAGAACAACCTCTCTCGCACAGAAACAGACCTTCCTCAGCTCCTCAAAAGCTGAGTGAAGAGGATCAAAAGAGAAGAGAGGAAATAATAAAGTGATTCGAGGATCAGCGAATCATTCTGAGGCGTGATCAACTGCCTTCAGTTCCTCCTAAGTTCAAAATTTCAAAAGCTGAATACAAGGAACACCTCAGAGCTGAACGCCTCATCGCTGAAAGAAAGGAAGCTGAAGAGAAAGACAGAGAATACGCCATCAAGCTTACTCAAGAATCTGTCAAAGACCCCAAGCTGAAACGTGTTCCCATTCAAATCCAACGAAAGCTTTGGGAAGAAGCCCAGAAGATCGTGGAAAAGAAAACTGAAGTTTCTCAGACCACCCTGATCTGGTGTAAAGAGAAAATCCACTTCAGATATCGTCCAGCGAAGATCAACAAGGTATTCATCTCTGGAAGAACATCTATCGGAGTACCTATTGTTGACATCAAACTTTTCAGAGAAGATGGCCAATCCGAAGCCTTTCGCGCTGACACTGTAAAAAGGTATGGTCTCTCTGAATGGTTGGAGATGAGGTTAGCTATCCAATCGTCACAATCTAAGTACAAGGATCATTTCGAAAAGCTGATAAACAGATAGATCGACTTGATATCTTCTTTTGTGGACATTCCTCCTCTTCCTGATCTAAAGCCGAAAAGAAAAAGGGCCTCTCCAAAGAAGAAACGTCAAGATTCAAACTCAGGTCCTGTCATACGAAATGAAACTGGAATTGGTTTCTCTCGCGCTAAAGTTGTAACACCCCGCTTACCACGACACAATATTGTCCGCTTTGCCCCACTGGCTCACGGCTTTGTTCTTGGCGACCTGGCAAGGACTTCGCAAGGACTTCCCAGGAGGTCACCCATCCTGGTACTACTCCCACCCAAGCACGCTTAACCACAGAGTTCCCAAGGAATCCGCATGCTTGTGGCCCCAAAACGCGTTGTGTCTGGTAAGGCCAAGGTTTACTAATATACCTAGCATCTCTCCTGTCCACGGCCGATGTGGGATATGCCTAAGGTGTTACACACACCCCCCTTAGGGACTCATCGTCCTCGATGAGGTTTGCCCCACCATCCCGAACGGCACAGGAGTGGCTCTGATACCAAGTTGTAACGTCCCAAAAATTACAAGCAAATTTAAATTTTTAAATAAACAATTCATTTATAACAACTCATTAAATGAATCCCAACGTTTCGTTTGCAAACTCATAATTAATATCTTTATAATAAAAACCAGCGGAATGAACGTTTAATAAATAAAACCATAAAACAACCAACTCTCCTCGCGCGCCAGTGTGTACTCGTCACGCCTTGGAGCCGCTCGGACCTGAAACCACAGTTTATTGGAAAAGGGTAAGCACGAAGCTTAGTGAATTCCAACACATGCGCAGATAGGAATTATATACGCATCACCCCTATCCGCACATAAGCAACAACATCACAGTTACATAAAACGAGTAAACATCTACAAGTAATTATGTATCCAACACCTCGGTCCCACCGAATTGTAATGTATCACACTTGTCACACCGAGTTCCCACAACGTTTCTTTCCACTTCCTCGGTCCCACCGAATTGTAATGTATCACACTCGTCACACCGAGTTCCCACAACGTTTCTTTCCACTTCCTCTGTCCCACCGAATTGTAATGTAAAACATTTATACTAAGCATTCAAACCAATCAAATATTACACACCACAAACAACTAGTTCCCACCACAAAGACAGTAGTACATACAAACTATTATGACTTGCATACAACCCCTAACTACACAGTGAGAGAACTCACCTCGAATGCGCGCCCAGCTTAATAACACAATTCATGCTTCACAATTACGGTCACTTCCCAACACCTAAACGCATGTTAAAACGTGTTAATACGAGACCCGGACCCTATGACACGACACACGCTTAAACCGTCACTAAAACTAAATTCCGTTCACCCAAAACAGGTCTGTTCGGGACCTGTTTCGACCCCTTTAAACCCAGAAAATTCTCAATATTATTTCATGACCAGAAAGTACTCTGAGTTAGGGTTCCAAGGACATATTATACGCCTCCTAACGATTTTTCTACAATTTACTACGGATTTTACCAAAAACAGTTTCCGGAACAGCGAAATTCAGCACCTTTCAGTATAAAACGACAAATCTACCCATGCTACGTCCCGAACTGGGTTTTGCACAAAACACAGAAAAGTTTATAGACTAAAAAAGGGGACTTTTGGCACCGAAATCACCCTAATCCAAGTTACGAGGAGAAAGTTATGATTTTCGCAAGATCAAGGCAGATTCCAGAAGTTTTCACATGAAATGACGAAATACCGAACTTGCGACTACTTTTTCGCCCAGTTAGAGACCGAACCAGTTTTTCGCTAAAACACGGAAAACGTGCTCGACCCTGAACTTGAACCGTGGGCGCCAGTTTCGGCTCAAACGGAGTTACGACGGAAAAGTTATGGTTACATGAAAACTGGACAGCACACTTTAATTTTCATAAAATAACGATTTTATAAACGGTAACGTGATTAAGGTTTCGGGTTAGGGTTTAGCTATTACGGGTTAACGAAAACTGAACAACACCCGGCACCACCCACTGCCATCTCCGGCAGCGGTGGTCGCCGGCGGCGGCGACGACAAAGAATGAAAAGAATGGAAGAACGGAACCTTACCTTGGCGATGACAACGAGACCGCGACGACAACTCGACCCCTTCCGATCGTCTCTCTCTCTCTGCTGATCTCTCCCTCTCGCTGATCTCTCCCTCTCGCTGATCTCTCTCTCCCGGCTTCACTCTCTCGGCGGACAGCAGCGCCGGTGGTTGGCCGCTGGTGGTGGTGGTACAACGGCAGCAATGGAGGTGTGGGGGGTAGGGGTTTCTTGCCGTGGTTAAGAACGAGAGAGAGTGATAGGGTTTTGCGGCTGAGGTGTTGTGTGCGTCGAGATTATAGCAAGAAAAGAGAAGGGTCGGTTCCTTCTTTTGGGCCGACCCATGCATGACTAACAAACCAATGTTTCACTTTTGGTCCCTGGGTTTTCAATACTTAGCTATTAAACCCCAACCGTTAAGATTTACCATTTGGTTCTTATCTCCTAATCCCGTTAAATAATTTCGCTTAATAAAATAAATAAATAAATAATTAATTAAAACGCATATCGGGACACGGGCTTTACATATTAAGATACAATGGACTGGTTCTCTTGAACCTGAGAAAGAAGAGGAAACTGAGGAATACAAGCACAAACACATGACCCAAATGCAACTTCCTTTTTGCTACGAGCCTATGAACTATTATTATACGAAAAATCCAAAGAAATACCTCTCGAATGACTACTTTGATTGTTATAAGGTTGCTACACCCAATGAACCCAAAACCCGCCTCTCATTTTGGAAGAAAAAATAGTCGAATTAGAGGAGTCACTCGAGAAGGAAAGATCGTGTTTTCAAAAGGAAAAGCAGGCGCTCATAACCGAACTTGAGGCACTTAAAACCGTTAAAACCAAGTCTGTGTCGGATGAAGGACAGGAAATCCTTCGGAAAGAAATCGATCGGCTCACATCAAAACTGTCTGCTTTGGCGACATAAGCGATGAAGGAGTATGTGAGAAATGGTCAACTTCAAGAGAAGATTAACCTACTCCAAGAAGAAAAGACGATTTCGCCCGAATCTTCCTCGGATTCATCTGACACATCCTCGTGTAAAGCTTTCATTGGCAAAACATCTTCTTCAAACGGTAAAGGGTCTCAAGATGAGTGTGTTTTAAAGAATCTGAACTCTGGCTTTTTTCTAGCTTCCGCACCAGATTCACCTAAGCACACTGACACAAAGTGTTCCTCACCTCTCTCGACCAATCCAAGTCCATTGATTCCGGATATATATTTTTCAAAATTTATGAATTCCGAGGGTAATTCTGATGAAGAGTTTGAATCGTTCCCATTCGACAAACCTCTTCCAAGTCATACCGACTTTCTTTCGCCAACGGTAAATCGACCGGTCAACTTTCAAAAAGGCGAATGTTCTACAAAACCAACGACCCCGGTTGTGATCAAGGTTTCTAAAACTGATTCTTGTTCTAAAAAACAATCATAGCCGAGGAAAAAGACCGGTCGATCGACTGATAGAAATCATGTTTCCTCAAAATCCACTGACCATGTCGTCAACATTGTTTCAGATAAAACTGGTCGAGCTAAACAGGACAAACAAAAGTGGCTAGCTAAGGAATCTGTTGAGAAAGAGGCGTCGAAGTCATTTAATATTGTTTTCTATCCTAGAATGAACATGCATGATTGTGCTTTGAACCATAAGAATGACTTTGTTGAAAAAGATGATACTTTTTCGATTAGACTTTATTTTATTCAACAATTAATTCAGTTATCGCATGATTGCTTGGGTTGTTCTAGTTGTGGTTGGAATGACTTCGATGACATTAGAAATTCACCTGTTTGGATTGGTTCTTACCATGTCTTTAACTCAAAACCAACTCGCAAACCCCGTAAAAACAAGAAGAAATCTAAATCAAAACGGGGTCCCCAATCAGAGGTTAAACCTAAATTAGAAAGGAAACCCATTTCAAAACGGGTTCCTCGTACCGAGATTAAACCTACACCCAAGAGGAAACCTGCCTCAAAACAGGTTCCTCCGACAGGTGTAAAATCTAACCCTCCAGGACCCATTTTTAAATGGGTACCTAAAGTCCGCTAATCTCGTTTTGCAGGACGGTCATGTGTGGTATTTAGATTCTGGATGCTCCAAGCATATGACCGGGAGGAGGGAGCTGCTCATGAACTACACGAACAATTATTGCGGAGACGTGAGATTCAGAAACGATGACAAGGCGCCGATATTGTCCAACATCAGATCACCATAAAGAAAGTTTCATACGTCGCAGGATTGGGACATAACTTGTTCAGCATCGGCCAATTCTGCGATAAATATTTCAAGGTCAGATTCAAAGCCAAAAGGTGTAGCGTCCGCACTGACGACGGAACCGAACTACTGGTTGGAACACGAAAGACCAACCTCTACACCATCGACCTCTCAGCCCTGGAGACCGATGATTCTATCTGCCTGATGTCAAAGGCCAATTCCCAGCAAGCGTGGATTTGGCACCGACGTCTCTCGCACCTGAACTTCAAGAGTATCAACAAACTGGTGATCGATGGACACGTGAAAGGCATGCCCGACCTTCAATTCGTGAGGGACCGACTCTGCGGGGCATGCGAAATGGGAAAGATGAAGCAAGCGACGCACAAGCCGAAGGCCGCTCCGAGCACGTCCTGGTCCCTCGAACTTATCCATATGGATTTGTGTGGACCGATGCGTGTTCAGAGCATCAACAAACGCAAGTACGTCATGGTAATCGTACACTTGGGTAAAGTTTCTACGCTCGAAGGACGAAACCCTAGAGTTGATTATCAACCACCTGAAGACTATCCAACTGAACCTTCGACAACAAGTTCAGACCATCAAGACCGACATCGGGACGGAGTTTAAAAATCAAACGGTGAACGAATACCTAACATCCGTCGGTATTTCGCAAACCTTCTCGGCTACACACACTCCTCCGCAAAACGGAGTGGTGGAGAGACGCAACCGTACCCTAGTCGAAGCCGCTCGCACGATGCTATCACAGTCAAAGCTGCCTCTATTTCTATGGGTTGAAGCGGTGTCAACTGCATGCTACACACAAAACTGCTCCATCATCAACAAGCGGTTCAACAAGACGTCGTACGAGATCATCAACAACCGCATCCCGAACATCAAGTACTTCCACGCGTTCGGATGCACGTGCTATGTCCTCAATGACAAGGATGATCTCGGGAAATTCAGTCCGAAGGCAGACGAAGGATTTTTCATAGGATACTCCATGCAGGCTAAGGCGTATCGCGTTTACAACAAACGGACCAAAACCGTTACTGATAGTGTAAAGGTGACATTCGACGAAGCCGCGGATTTGGCTTCTGAACATATCAGTTCAGAACCCGGTTTAACTGGTGTGCTAGCTTCCGCACTTTCACGTTCGGGATCTGCACAAACTACAGTAAATCCAAATCATGCATCTACGTCGAATGCTCAACTTTCTGATTTAGATTTACTGTTTTAATATTTTTATGATGATATGTTTAACGCTTCTACCCCTCGTGTCTCAACGCAACCAAGAATTGAAGCTGCTCAGATCGAGGACTCGGCGAATCTCCCGGTCCGCCACCTTCGACGAGCACTCCAAAGATCACTATGGAGACACCTTATCCCTCAACGTCAACATCAACTGATACGACCATCCCCTTGGAGGAACCAGCACAAAACCCAGAGATCGCTCCTAAAGATTCGTCCTCGGCTACTCTCATAGATCAACCTCTGCCTTCCCCAGAACCAGAAGTTGCTCAACCTTCGACGAATCCTCCTAAGTCTCCTCCGAGAAATCAAGCCGCTATACTTGAAGCTGTTCAAGACCTTCCAACTGGTGGATACCTGGATCTGGACACATCACATTCCACTCAGCAGCCGCTTCCACACACCACCAAATGGACAAGAGCCCATTCCCTGCACCAAATTATCGGTGATACCTCTACTCCAGTTCAAACACGAGGCGCATCGGCCAACTTCTGCCTCTTCTCTGGATTTCTCAGCAAGATCGAGCCTACAACCATTCGTGAAGCACTCGAAGATCCGGACTGGGTCATGGCCATGCAAGAGGAACTCAATAAATTTGAGGCCCTCATAGTATGGCGACTTGTCTCGCGTCCATCTCACAAGACGGTAATCGGCACAAAGTGGATCTTCAAGAACGAGAAAGACGAAGATGGAATCGTCGTGCGAAACAAGGCGCGTCTTGTGGCCAAGGGATACCGCCAACAAGAAGGGATAGACTACGATAAGACATACGCTCCGGTTGCTAGAATCGAAGCCATACGTATGTTCCTTGCATACGCCGCGCATAAAAACTTCACGGTCTTCCAAATGGATGTGAAGACCGCTTTCCTCAACGGCGAGCTCAAGGAAGAGGTGTACGTATCGCAACCGGACGGGTTCGTGGACGACAAGAAGCCTAATCATGTCTACATTCTAGACAAGGCGCTATACGGTTTGAAGCAAGCTCCACAGGCCTGGTATGATACGTTGTCTAATTTTTTAATAAAATCGGGATTTTCAAGAGGTAAAATCGATACAACCCTATTTATTAAAAACGAAGAAGGTCACATTGTTTTAGTCCAAGTGTATGTTGATGACATCATTTTCGGATCTACTAACCCACTGTTTTGTAAGAACTTTTCCAAATTAATGGGACAATTTTTTAAAATGAGTATGTTGTGTGAGATGAATTTCTTCCTCAGTCTTCAAGTTAAACAACTGTCGACCGGGATATTCATAAACCAGGCTAAGTACATCCGGGACATTCTTCAGAAATTCCAGATGGAACAGTCCTCACCAATGAAAACTCCCATGGCACCCGGTACAAAGTTGCACGCCGATCCCAACGGAAAGGATGTGGACACCAAAACGTACCGGGGAATGATTGGTTCTTCAATGTACCTCACTGCTAGTAGACCGGACATTATGTTTGCGACATTTCTTTGCGCCCGGTATCAGTCAAAACCTAAGGAGTCTCACTTAATAGTTGTTAAACGAATATTTCGTTATTTGAGAGGTACTGCTGATCTTGGCTTGTGGTACCCGAAAAAGACAGGTTTTGAGCTTTCGGCATATTCTGATGTGGACCATGCGGGCAGCATGATGGATCGGAAGAGCACATCGGGACATGTGCAGTTCTTGGGCGATAGTCTGGTGAGTTGGGCATCCAAGAAGCAGCAGTGCGTCTCTACGTCGACTGCCGAGGCGGAATACGTAGCCGCCGCAAGCTGCTGTTCACAAGTGATATGGATGCGCACACAACTCAAGGATTACGATTTCACATACACCAATGTGCCCATCTACTGCGACTCGAAGAGCGCCATTGCAATATCCAGCAATCCGGTCCAGCTTACAAAGACGAAACACATAGACGTTCGGTACCATTTTATCAAGGATCACATCGAAAGAGGTACAATCGAACTCTATTTTGTTAATACAGAACATCAATTAGCAGACCTGTTTACAAAACCCCTGGATGAAAAACGCTTTAACTATCTAGTGTCCATGTTAGGTATGCTAAATCTGAAGATTTGATCTGATTGTGCGCCCGATACAAGTTCCATATATCTACGAGAAACTGCCCATTCATCATCTGTTGTTTACATTCCAGATGATTGAGTATACACTTTCTCGCATATGTATTCTACTTGTATCGGTTACACCTTTTGGTTAAATCTCTATATTAATAAGGTAGATTTCGTTTGTTTCCTTTCTTTTAGCGTGTGTTTTCCTTTTTCAGTCTATTACTGTCGTCTAATTTCTATGTTATATATGTGCTTTCACAAGTTGTTCATGTGTTCAGGGGGAGCACGAATAAGTATCAGGTATGTATATTCCAGTTTTGAGGGGGAGTGTCACACACTGGTTTTTTACTTCCAAAAAGTTTTTTTTGTGTGGACATTCCCATGTGTACTTCATATCACACTACTTGCACATTCCGAGGGGGAGCAAGTCTTTATTTGTTCATCATTTGAGGGGGAGCGACACACAATTTGTCTTTCAAACATATCAAAAGTTTTTTTGTGTGGTCGTTCGTTAAAATTCACTCACATGCACGATTCGAAGGGGAGCAAAGAAATCCCCATGCTAAGTTCGAGGGGGAGCGGGAATATTTTGTTTTACAGCGACAAGTTTGTTTTTCAAAGAGTTTTTGAAAAATCTAAGGGCTAATTCTGCCAATTTTTGAACAATATCCGGGTAACCCTCAGTTACCGGGTAACCCCAGTTACCGGGTACCCACGGTTACCGGATACGTTACCCGGTAAGTGGTGCCTTATAAAAGCATTCCCGAAACCCTAATTGTTCATTTTACCCGGATTCGTCAAAAAACCCTCCCAAAACCCTCTCAATATCTCACGTTCGGTCACTCTCGGATCACATTCTTCTCGGTCATTTCACGATCTCAAATCTCAGGTATGTTTCCTTGTCGCTCTTCGATGTCAATCTATCAGTTACACACTCACACATCCACGAATCGATGTCGAAATCGTTAAATCTGTGACCGAAAGGGTTTCTGAAACCCCATTTCGCGTCGATTCACATTCGCTCAATGGCACATCGTGTTTTCAATCATCTTAGCAACCCTATTACATGCTCTCGTTGTTTAGAATAGCTTATTAATTGTGGATTTGTGTTTTGAGAGTCGAATAAGGCTAATTTGGGGGAAATCACTTTTTACCGGTAACTCTCGAGTATCCGATAAACCCCAAATCACCCGATATCTAGCATACCGTTCGATAACCTTCATGCTACCGGAGACGTTCCTCGAATCCGGACACATCGATCATCCGGTAACCTTAGTCGTCCGGATACTCCCGTATCCGGTAAGTTCGGCTATCCGGATGAATCAATGCTCGGTACCCTTTCATTATCCGGTAACCATGAGTTATCCGGTGAATCTCATTTTATCCGGTATCCTAGCCATGTCCGGTAACTCCGCTACAATCCGGATACAACTTTATCCGGTAACCTGGTGGTATCCGTAAACTTTCCTCATCCGGACACTCTTGGACAATTTCATTGTTTTATCCTATTAGTGTGGCTTTGTCCGGTAACTTGGCACATTTACAATACATTGGCATTCCCAATGTCCTGCTGTCCACTGCAGTACTCAATCATCTCAAGATTGAGCCAGTTCATGCAACGGTACGCACCGAATATTTGTTCTTCCGTCCAACCTCTAACACTGTGCCTTTCAGGTACACTAAATGGCAGATCAAGAACAACCACAACAGAACCTTCCTTCTCCAGAGGAATTTATTGACGAAGCGTCGGACAATGCCTTGGTTCCCGAGGACCACGACATTGAAATTGCACCAAACAACCACCACCTAGACGCCGCAGAATTCAGACCAACACCCCGTGTGGTCGTCGATATCATGCTCGGCCACCCACTAAGCCAAGCACTCACCGCCACCACTGATGTACCGGTTTTCTACGTCTACCAAGTGTGGCGCACGACTAGAGTTGTAACTGGCAACAACACCCAGACCATCACGGCACGCATCGACAATCACCCTTTCACGCTCACACCGGAATCATTTCGACGACTCCTGCCCCTTCCGGAACCAACTGCCAGAGGCAATGCCGCGTACGCCCCCGCTGTCGATGACACAACTCTTTGTGCTCAATTCCGCGCTCTTGGATATCATCACGAGCTCAACCGCCCCTTCGCCTTCAACCGCAAGTATATCGCGCCCGTTTGGTACACACTGTTCACGATCCTGAACAGGTGTCTGTCCTCCTAATGGAAGGGGATAAACCAATGCACAGGCGACTTTCTACGCCTATTTCATGCAGTCTGCTACACCCGGCACAATGATTACGCCACAATAATTTGGCGTTAACTTGTTCAAGCTATCCGACAGATCGGCGGGTCCAAAGAGAAGAGGTTCCTTCCGTTCCCGCGTTTCCTTTCCCTGGGCATCCGACAACACATGGAGAAGAATCCACTAATCCCAAGATGTATCAATCACCCGGTATGTCCTCCTTTCAACTTACAATATCTAGTGATTCGCAACTCACCGACTACCCCTGCCATGCCTATCCCAGAACACCTACTGGCATACGCGGACCCCAATGCACCGAGTGTGATAGAGTATAGGCGAGTGTTAGGGATTCCCATGGTCCAGCCAGAGCCGAAGGGACCTCCCCAGGGACATAGACCCGAGCGACTTGAGGGTCCAAGGACACGTGGAGGGAGAGTCCGGTGTCACACCCCGCTAAAGCGGAAACACGGGATATGCAGCTCAAGTTTCATAGCAAAAGTTACAAAATCACATCAACCATCAAAATACATTTCAAAGGTTAAAACCTTGTCTTTTACAATCGTTTTTACAAAAGGGGAAATGAACATAAATAAAAGATAGAAAAGAAAGCTTCATCACGTGTAGCCTTCCTAGATCCCAACCTTAAAGACGTTCTCCTGAAAAGCATGTCAATAAAAAGGTCAACTAATGCACTAGTTGGTGAGATCACAGGTTTAATGAGTACAACATTGTTTATCATAGCAAAGTAGTTTAAATCCGCACAAGTGGATATGTCAAAGTAGTTGAATCCATACAAGTGGATAAATCAACCGGTTATGAAAAACTTGCTCATGGTAATAGTATGTATTATGTTTAAGTTGTGAGCCCGTTACCCGACCTATATGACGGCCGCCCCAGCGCATGTTCTATCACCAACAATGCGTACGGAAAACAATAATTATGCACTCAAACAAGCGCTACTTGTGAGTGGGGTGTCAACCAAATAACGTTATTCATAATTACCAACAGCTCACACTCGTGAGTTAAACGGGTAACGTAAGTTAAACGGGGACTTACGTATGATAGAGAGAAAGCTCAAACTTACAACACGCGTAAACCATACATACTATAGAGCATAAATGAGTATAGCAAAGTTTACGTTTTCAATAAAACAAGTAAACCGGTGCGTAAAAGTAATTGTAGTAACGACATGCTTTTCACCCCAAAATATGTAAAACATTGAAAAAGGGGTTGTGATAACTCACTTGATAAGCAGTAGTGTCCGGGAATCTCCCACAAGTACCTCGAGATGATCCTACTTCGAACCTATGAACGCAAGGTCACTAGGAAGTTTTTGCCTCGAGGGTTCAGTACTAATTATCCAAATCGTCATAAAATGCCTTGTTGTGTTTTAATATTATAAACGTAACAAATATATATACTTTGTTCTCGTTGGATTTTTGTTTCCGCAATTTCGTCACAATAAGTAACGAAAAGGGTTTAAAGAACGTATATATATATATCTATACTACATATATAAGCATTTAAGCAAAATGTCTTAAAGACAATCTTTAAAGCATAATGTACAAGCTTTTAATGCACAAAAATAGAAAATCTCTTAAATACAAGGTTTAATGCATGATGTACAAACCTTCAATTCATTCCTAGATAAACGAGAAATGTTGCAACCTTTTTGAAATACAATACCATACCCAGTGCTCTTCTTCTACTTTCTTCGCCATACCACAATACAGTATATCCAGACTTTACTTTCTTCTGCCTATTCACGTCAAAGACCATACCTACCAGTCCTTCTACACGCTAAAAGACCATACCTTACCAGTCGTTCTACCTGCTACCTGTTTGCTCCCATACGAAGACTCAATATTGCATATATATATATATCGATTGACTCTGCAGGGTTAGGGTTCTCCATCGATTCCTCAGTTCATCACTTTGTGTACCGATTCCTCAGTCCATCGCTCTCCAGGTAATATCAATTCCTTTGTTTGTGTTGATTCCTCTGTGAATTTGCTTGATACAGTAGTTTGCTTTAGCTCCTAAGCAGAAGCATAAACAGAATTAATTGATACACGTCTGCTTGAATTCAGAACTTAAAATGTTACCATTCTAATGATTTGTATAAACCAAACCAACAGAATTAACCCATGATTGTATCTTATAAGAATTGATTTCTGCAAATTTTGTAGTTTCACTTTCATTATTTCTGCAATGGAGAGTTTAACATATATTTGATTTGTTTTTCTGGCAATTCAGTCCAGAGATTGTGCATTCAATCGCTTCTGCATCAGACCACCAAATCCATATCAGGTTTTAATCTTTTCTCTCTGTTTACATCTGAATTTAATGTGAAATACATAGTATTTGATATGGTTAAGATAACACATTTTTTCATCTGTTTGCCCTAAATGATTGATTAAGATAGCTTAACCCATATTTAATTTTGTCACCTGAGAAATATGCAATAAACTTAGGCATTAACAGTGTGCAAAGCTGTGATCCCTAAATGACTGATTAAGATGCTTGTTTAGTTTTGATTAAGATAAAACTATTTTTTTGCCAAACAAAATTCACCTCTGAACGATTCAGAGGTTGCCTCTTAATGGAACTGTTAAGAGGTAAACAAACAGTCCCTCGAGTGATGAAGCTCCAAGATTCATTCTTTTGTGATGTTAGAGTGATGATTCATGCTGCTTTCTGGGTGTTGTCGAAAAACATTGCAGAAGTTTTTGACAGAACAGTTGCTCAAAACTTGCATTTAATAGTTGTATCCCATGCCCCAACAAACATCCCTAAATTCTTTCTAATAACCGCAACTTCTCTCTGCAGACTTTTGTTTTAATGTTATTTTAAAGCTATTTTTTATAGTCATTTTTTTCATACAGTTATACCCGGTAAGTGAGGGCGACGACTTTCTAATTCATACAGTTATATGTTCTTTTTCATTAAGGATGCTTATTTTGGGACGAAGGGAGTAACAAGGAATAGTGAAACATCAGGGAGGAAGCATTATGAATCTTAAATCCAGTGGTTGGTTGATTATGTATAGCGAAGAGAGGCAGTATGCTCGAAGTTGAAGTCTATGTTATCAGTTTTTTTCCATCTATCGGCTTTATGTGTTTATAGCTAAAAAATAATTCTAGAGGAATGGTAGGACATCCGAAGTGGTTTTAAGTGTTAAATTAGTATATGATCAAGGGTTGAATGTGGCTATATTGTTTTGCAATGATGACCAGAAATGATCATTTTCCCCTGTATCTTCTATTGGGATTACTTTAAGGCTCATTTCTTTCCATAATCAAGAGCTTACCATCCCTTCAACTACAAATATGGACCCTAGCATCTACCATGAAATTCCTTTCTACTGTTTTTAGGCATTTGTCAGTGGAGTTTTGTTGTATAATTCACTTGTAGATAAAGATGTCAGTTTCTTAGGTGAAAAGCAATTCAACAGTGGTGATATATAAGTATTATATAGCTTTACATTTATTTATATGAGAAAGGCACAAGAGTAAAGGCATGTGATCATGTGAGAAGTGTCTTACAAGAACGAAGTAACTCACATGCTCCATGTTTAAGCATATGAGTAAAACATGTGTTGGAATATCATATTTACCATAAAACCTTTGCTCTGTAGCTTGAACTTTACATGTGGTAAGTTTTACACAATAATCCTCTAACATATTAATGTTTATCAAAGATAATGATACAACAAAGATTTGTAACCATGTAAAATCATAGCATAAGACATGTATGAACTTGATAAAAATATATGCATAAAGAGTATCACATTAAATCTTGAACCATTAAAATCCAGATGAAGCAAGGGAGCTTTGACCACCATGGTAACTTGTAAAGCATAAAGCACTTGTACCACCATAAAGGCCAATTAAGACTAACACTCTGCTGAATTCTGATCTGGACCAGTGATACCTCTTATACCATTTGATACCTCTTAATTCAAGTTATACCTCCTAATACCTCTTAATCTGAATCGTTCAGACATTTCTTCATTCAGACCCTTTTTTCCAGATTTTAGACCCTCTAAACTCCTAAATACATCTGAATATAGAAGTGGTTACCGAACATCTTAAAACCTCTTAAATGCATTTGACAGGCCTTTCATTTTTGCAATACCCTTAAATGCAATTGTTCCCCCAACAGTGAAGGCAGAAACATAACGGATTTTGCAGACTGCTCCTATTTGCTATGAACAAACATAATTGAAAAAAGAACAATAGACACACAACTATCTCATTGGACTAATGTTTAGATCACGGTTCATGTTAGTTATTTTCATTTGAGGGCTAATGGTTTGTTGATTGATTAGATTACCACAAATTATAATAATGGAGGCTAATAAGATTACCTTTGTTTTTTTGGTTGCATCAACATAAGTATTTAAGGGGGATTATGCTTAGTTTAGTTATTGGAAATTATAAAAGATGGTTTCTATTTATGAGTTCCTTGTTTGTAATGGCCAAGTTGTAATTGGTTTTTTTTAATTGTTGGAAGGTCTTTTATTTCATTGTTGAAAGTCAACATCATGCATCTGGTGGTTGTTATTGTTTGGGTTTTCCAACAAATGTTCTTTAAATATGAAATTGGATTATTTTACAAAAGTTAGAGGTCATAACTTGGGGGTTCTGTAGGAAAATTTTTGATTTCATTCACGTGGGTTTAATGTTAACTTTCATGGGTTAACCTTTATTGTGATCAATGTAGAAAAAAATGTTTTTAGTTTGCTAATAACCTTTATTGTTTGATGATTGAATGGCTAAAGCACTTCATAAACCTATATTTGGCAACTCAATGGCAATAAAGAAAAGGCTATATATGCATGTAAAAAGGCTATAGCTTCAAAGGTTTTACCACTATTACAAGCCCCAAGGACAACATAGGTGATGGACGTGACTTAGGGTGCAAGGATATCATAAATGGAATAGACGATCCATCTCCCAAGCGCCGAGATAAACTCACTGGCCTCTTTGACATTGCTACAATTGTGATTCGCCTGCACAAAATTCACGATAAATTTACCTTTAATTCACGATAAATTTAGTATGAATGCATATTTTAACTAAAAAGTTCACAATCCTTCGTCCAATTGCTACAAAATAAGGAATCATTGGTTTGTTGTAACAATGACAATGGCAAATAGGCAAGTGTATACAAGCAGACACACATGATATAGGCATCTTAAACCTATTAAGGTCTTCATTCAATACTTACATTTGTGCTGTGTTTGGTTTTCTTCAAGCGCAGTAGATTTCATTCTCTAGGATCAAGAGAGAGAGAGAGAGAATGGGGTTGATCCAAATGAATTATATGGGGTCCGAAATGGTGACAGATGGGCAATTGAATAGTCTAAGGGACGATTTGGCAAATGTGAAATAAAGCCAAATCTCAAAAAGAGAGGTTTTAATTCATTTCATCAATATTAACTTATTAAATTATTCCAATAATACATACTTAGAAGATTGTATAAAAACTGCTACCTTAACTGCTACTTCTAAACAATAATTGGTTTTGTTTCGTAAATAGATTAAAAATTTCTTAATTATTTGTCAAAGTTTTTACAATGAATATACTTATTGCAATAAAGCTGTTAAGGTTAATTTGTCTTTAAAGGACTAAAAACAAAGATAATAAATGTAAATGTTGTTAATATTAAATCTTGAATCATAACAGTTAGTTTAACAAGCCGATTAAATATGAGTTGAATCACAAAACCCCTAATATATGAGTACATAAATTGGATGTGTTTCGAAATTGTTTATAATTTACTAAACATTATATAGACATTACATATGTTTTTTTTGAAATGGCAATATTATTAACATGTACAATAATTGTGATAACATGTGATTTATTTGTTTTCAGAGGTATGCAACAAGAAAAGCCATTAATTTCAATGATCACTTTGTCTATTTTGTCTTAAGGTATTGATTGTGACAATCTAGACTTAAAATGTGAATTAAAAGTGCAGAAAGAGTTGATTTTGTTTCTAAAATGCATAAACTCACCTGGGTATCTTGAACTTGCTCATCATGCTGAGTCTCAACTGGTTTTTAGTGGCTGAAGTGATCGATGAATCCTCTTCGTCGCTGATTTCATTAATCCTAAGGTATCCCCTATTGTTTTCTATTTTGTTTGGTCTACCTTTGTTGTCTAATTATTGTGCATCTTCGTCCAGGTCTAATGAAGATGAACCGTTCGATAAAATGCCTAAGAGAACAGAGATTGTTATTGTGATGTTGCCTAAATACTTCAAAATATTCAAACCGGTAAATTTGGGCTTTTCCATCATTTTGCATTATTTTCTTAAGTGTGCTATATAATTGACTAATCTCTAACAAACTAAAATGTAGGGATGGGATGGGATGGGATGGGATGAGATGCTAAATCTTTAGATTAAATGATAAGAACCAATAACAGTAGAAGGTGTTTCCAAGACGTAAAGAAGAGATTAAATATTGATAACCGCTTGTGGTGATGGTGAAGGCAGTGTCACTGTTAATGTAGTCATGTTACATTGCTTGTATGAAACTGTTGGTTAAGATATAGAACGACATATATAATTTAGGATGATAAATTGTTTGTTTGTGTTCTATTAATGCAGCAAATCAATACACAGTGTTGAAGCTGAAAGAAATGGGGAAGACCAAAGAGAGAAATATATTGTAGATATGTGATCAATCCAACAAGCTCGTAAGTAACAATTCTGGGACTATATGTGCTAATAAGGTACTTAATGGGATGTTATCATTTCTCAACATCTATCTATGAGAATTAACTACCAGAAGGCAACAATATTGACCCTTCTGATCATTATTGTTATTAATTTGGTGGTGGAATTCTGCCACACTTGCATGATGGAGAGGGAAGCCAAAGTGATTCATTTTTTTCTTTATGTAGATTTTAGAAACTTGCTTTAAATTTTTTAAATAGAATATATGACTTAATAGTTGAAATCTTTTGGACCATCGGTTTGATAATTGTAAGTTTTTTAAAACAATAATCTCTTCCAATTTCTTGCATATTTGATTGTATATGCAAGGAACAACGAGCACTCTGCACTATGCTATGTTATGTTCTTCATATTAGTTGTTTAATACTAGGGTTGTAAACGAACGAACGTTCAACAAACCGTTCGGCAGGAAGTTTGTTTATGTTTGTTTCTTTAATAAATGAACGAACAAGAATACGTTTTTTTGTTCGTTTAGTTAAATAAACGAACATGAACAATGGTCCTGATTCCTTTTGTCGTGGAAACTGCATTTGCATCTTGTACTTACACTCAAATTTTAAGGTTTGCTCTGTGTTCTGTAATCAGGAAAGTCTCAAGGTGGAATTTGTTGGTTTTAGAAGACAAATCGTGTACCCGTTTTCTTTTCTTCATTTCCAGGTTAGCATCATATTCATATGATCATATTCTCTTCGAGTTTGAGGCAAGTGTTAAAGTCTTGGAAGTAATAAAGTATTTTACTATTTTAACTTTATTTATATTTGGAACTGTCATTTAATTGGTTCTTGCATTACCTTGACAGATGGGACTTCTGTTTGTATCATAGCAATTCGATTTAGCACATTGATGACTCAACTACAATTAAGTGAATATTCAAATTGATTAGGTTGGTTTCACAATTTTTGAAATGTTTTATTTAGCACATTGATGACTCAACTACAATGATGGTTGTTACAGATACCCATAAAAGAAAGTTACCCAGCATGTACATGTGTTTGGCTTGTCTCCTCTATCTACTCGCATGTTTTCCTTTTCTTATGTAATGGGGTTTTCATTTCAATGGGTGTCCTCGATTCTTGTGTTCAATTTCACAACTTTTTTTGAAATTTATAACCCCTTTTCTTTTTTTCAATCTGATACCCAGATAAAGATGTCTCCCCTGGTAATGGTATATCATAACGCCTATTTCATGTTTGAAACTCACAAACAGTGGCTAGGTAACCACTGTTGGTTGTCTGCTTCCTATGAAATGTTTATGTTTTGTAATTGAGTTGTGGGAGTCGCGTAGTGGCTTTGTATTTTGGGCCAAGTTTTGTAATTGATTTGCAAGTGTGGTTTTGATAAATGAAATTTGATGATGTTCAAAAAAATATGACGCCTATTTTCCATCTTTTTCTTGTAATTTTCTTTGAATTTTTTGCCTTTTGGTTCCAAAAGGTTTTGTTTAAGGTTGATGGGTTTGTCTTATCATATCTTGATGACTTGATCTTTTACCATATGTCACATGGGGATTGTTTTGTGTTATAAAAAAGGGTAAATTGTCTTTTTTTGGATATTTGTTAGTGTTGTTTCATGTTTTTTTTACTGTAATTCATGGAAAAAATGGTCTATTTTTAAAATGGAACTCATTAAATGGGTGGGATTGGTGTTAGTGAGGACTGTGGAAAAATTCAATTGTCTCAAACGTCGTCTATCAACAAGTTTTACGTGATGAATAAGGTATAATCAACAATTGTATTATTACACATTTGGTACCATATACTTCTATTAAAATCATTGCACGTTTTTTGCAGAAAATTCGCTGGATGAGTGCATCACGAAAACTAAACAGCTTTCTGGATATACGGATGAGCATTATTTACAAATGATTGTATTTTTTTGTTCAATCAAGATTTTCAAGTTTTGTATTAGGTTCTGAGTGTGTGGGTTTAGAAGCCTAATACGTTATTTTCCATTTGATCTTGCTAATAAACAATATTAACCTTCAACTTTATATATTAGTTGAAATGCAAATTAACCACGCAAACTCATGACATAAAATCGAAAGTGATAAAGAAACATGATTCAAGGTTAAACTAATGTTTCGGAATTGTGATTCACCCGCGCTGCATCGCGCGGGTACACCACTAGTAGTACATATATATATATAAACCGAAATTTTATCGTAAAAACGATAAAATTAAGGGTTTTAAATGTAAAGACAAGTATTTAAAGTGCATAAATATAAATGTATAATATATATGTATATTCCATAATTTCATCATAAAATGATGAAATGGGATCAACAATATATAAAATGCAAAAACATATATAAATATATTATATATATGTACATTCCACAATTTCATCAAAAATGATGAAAAGGGATAAAGAATAAATAATGTGCATAAATAAAATGTAAGTATAAGATATACATATATATTCCACTATTTCATCATAAAATGATGAAATGGGATTAGAAGTTAGTCCTTAATAATAATAATAATAATTTGTCCTTTGCTGTCCAGAATTTGATGTCACTTTGTGTCCAACTTTGGGTAACTTCCAGGTACAATTTGGTCATGACATTTTATGTCCAATTATTTCAATGAGTTAGGAAACTTTTGGCATCAGTTTCATAATTTTTGGAAGAGTATAAGTGCATGAAATAATACTTGACATAAAACCCGACAAAAGACTTTACTGTTTGTGCACGGATTTTGTGAGGACTGTTTGGTAAATACATTCTTTGAGTTTTTGAGTGAAACCACTTGGGTTTAAATCTTAACACATAAAATTGATTTCCAGAAAAAGAATCACTCTATTTGGAGTTATATTGAGTGAGATATGACCCTTTGAAGTGGAGGGTGGAATTTGGCAGAAATCTGTCAAACCACACTTTGTGCATGTGCTCACATGTTGACTTATTAACCAAAATTCTTATTCCTTGCATGCACAATCCGATTTGACACTCTTCCATACACTTATTTTCAGTTCCAAAACACATTTTTGATCCATTTAAAATACATGCAAGTTACCTATCAACTCAACTTTTATAAATTCTTGTAAAAGACCCATTTTGGAAAAGGTTGATGTTCTTGCCAAGAACATCAACATGCAACTTAAAATTGTGCATATTTAGCTCATGCATGTTTGTTTAAGTATGTTTTTAGTGGATTTCAAAGATGTATTCATGAAACTCTTGAATAAAAGATGATGGATTTCTCAAGAAAACTACATGCATGTGTTCAAAATGTTCATCTTTGGTCTTAACTTAGGTTTGATTTTGGATTCACCATCTTTTACTAACAAAAAGATGTTATGATGGTAAATCTACAAACATTAAGACATATGAAAGATGGTTTTTAAAAACATGAAGAAAGTGTAGAAAAGATGAAGAACATTCATAAAATGCAAGGAAGTTGAAGAAGATTTAAAAGAGTGTGTGTGGATTTCACCCAACACACTTGTTTTTACCTTTGATTATCTTGAACTCTTAAAGAAATGTGATTTAGGGGCTGGAGTTGTGATGAAGATTTGAAGATGAGGATGAAGATTTGAAGATGGAGAGAGAAAGAATTGCAAGTATTCTTTTAGAGAGAGAGAGTGAGATGAGATAATGAAATGGAATGTGAAGACTTGTTGCATTCTTATGGAGTAGAGAGGGGGGGGGGGTGGTGAGTGATATAAATAATTTGTCAAATCTTGTCTTTTTGATTAAAAATTAAAATACAAGTACTTTCTTAATAAATGAAATACAAAGTAATTATATATAAAATAAAGTATATATATATACTATTATTGAAATACATAAATTATCAATTATATAAATACTTGTAGTATAAATGTAGGTCAAGTTGGCATTTTATGAGATTTATGGATAATTTCCTAATTCAAGGGTTTCTTAGGCAAAATTTCTCGAATTTTCCTATCGTACCGCGTTTACTGCTAAACTTGCACTGTGTGAACTATGTCATGAGAAAAATGAGATATCCAGTGTAGTTCTAACCTGAGGTATAAATTTGACAGTTGTCACAGTCTCCCCCGGTTAGAAGAATTTCGTCCCGAAATTCAAGTGTTACTAGCGTTAATAGGTTTGCTAGCAAAGAGATGAGGATACTTATAAAACATGTAATCCTTCCGTTCCCAAGTGTACTCAGGCCCACGCCTTGTGTTCTAATGAACCTTTACTATCGGGATTTTGCTTCGCTTAAGACGCTTGACTTCCTTATCGAGTATTTCCATTGGTTCCTCTACTATGTGCAGTTTATCGCTGATTTGGACTTCTTCCAAAGGCACGGTTACTGCTTCGTCAGCTAAACATTTCTTTAGGTTCGACACGTGAAACGTGTTGTGGATAGCACTTAACTCCATTGGCAATTCCAGCTTATAAGCCACTGGTCCAATTCTCTCCGTGATCTTAAATGGTCCAACATACCGTGGACTCAATTTTTCCTCTTTTCCCAAATCGGACCGTTCCTTTCCAAGGTGATACTTTTAAAAAGACTTTGTCACCCACTTGAAATTCTAAAGGTTTCCTTCGATTGTCCGCATAGCTCTTTTGACGATCGTGAGCTGCTTTAAGCCTATCCCTGATGATTGCGATCTTGTCGGTGGTTTCTTGAACAATGTCCGGACTAGATAGTTGTCTATCACCAATTTCCAACCAACAAAGAGGTGATCGACACTTGCGACCATACAGAGCCTCATATGGCGCACACTGAATACTAGTGTGATAGCTATTGTTGTATGAGAATTCAACTAACGGTAAGTGGTTATCCCAACTTCCTCTAAAGTCTATCACACATGCCCGAAGCATGTCCTCCAATGTTTGAATGGTTCGCTCACTCTGACCGTCCGTTTGAGGATGATAGGTCGTGCTCAAGTTTAACTGCGTACCTAACGCTTTTTGAAGTGACTGCCAAAATCGAGATGTAAAACGACTATCTCTATCTGAAATGATGGAAACTGGGAGTACATGTCGCGTAACGATTTCCTTGATGTAGATCTGAGCAAGCTTTTCCATCTTATAATCTTCCCGAATAGGTAAGAAATGTGCAGACTTCGTAAATCAATCTACTATAACCTAAATCGAGTCGTGCCCTTTGGCAGTTCTCGGGAGTTTGGTTATAAAATCCATAGTGATTTACTCCCACTTCCACTGGGGAATCTCCGGTTGTTGCAACAGTCCCGATGGCTTTTGATGAACAGCCTTGACTTTTGCACACGTTATGCATTTCCCTACATATATGGCAATATCCTTCTTCATTCCTGGCCACCAATAGTACTCCCTTAAATCCTTGTACATCTTATCCGCTCCTGGGTGAATTGAGTACTTAGATTTATGAGCCTCCTCCAAAATCATTTCCCATAGGTTGTCAGCCTTTGGGATCCATACTCTGCCCTTAAAGTAACGTACTCCATCAATCTTAGTTTCAAAACTAGACTCTAAACCATGAAGAGTCTCTTCCTTCAGGTTTTCAACCTTCAATGCTTCGATCTGAGCTTCAAAAATCCGGGTTTTCAAACTTGTTTGAACCAGTGCTCCTAATGCTCGGACTCGTGAAGGTTTTACCCTTTCTTTTCTACTCAGGGCATCGGCTACTACATTGGCCTTACCTGGGTGGTAACGTATCACACAATCGTAGTCGCTGAGCAGTTCAACCCATCTTCTTTGCCTCATATTCAGCATCTTTTGATCAAAGATGTGTTGAAGACTTTTATGATCGGTGAAAATAGTGCACTTGGTACCATATAGATAATGTCTCCATATCTTCAGAGCGAATACCACGGCTCCGAGTTCCAAATCGTGTGTGGTATAGTTCTTCTCATGAACTTTTAATTGTCTCGAGGAATATGCTATCACCTTATCATTTTGCATCAATACGCAACCTAATCCTTGATGTGATGCGTCACAATACACTACAAAATTTTTCGTTCCTTCCGGTAAAGCTAAAATCGGTGCATTGCACAACTTTTTCTTCAGAAGTTGAAACACTTCTTCTTGTGGAACTCCCCAAACGAATTCCTTCTCTTTTGGGGTTAATGTGGTGAGGGGTTTAGCGATCTTAGAGAAATTCTCGATAAAACGTCGATAATACCCTGCCAAGCCTAGAAATTGGCGAATTTCCGTTGGAGTCCTTGGGGCTTCCCATTTCTTAATGGCTTCTACTTTAGTCGGGTCCACGTGAATCCCTTTCTCTCCGATTACGTGACCTAAGAAGTGTACTTCCCGAATCCAAAATTCGCACTTAGAGAATTAGGCATATAGCTTATGTTCTTTGAGAAGCTCTAAAATCACTTTTAGATGCTGCTCGTGATCCTTCTTACTCTGAGAATAGATTAGTATATCATCGATGAACACAATCACAAACATATCAAGGTATGGCCTACATACTCTATTCATTAGATCCATAAACACAACTGGCGCGTTCGTCAATCCGAATGGCATGACTAAAAACTCGTAGTGTCCATAGCGAGTTCTAAAAGCTGTTTTAGGAATATCTTCCTCTCGGACTCTCAACTGATGATATCCCGATCGAAGATCAATCTTAGAAAAGTAAGTTGCACCTTGCAACTGGTCGAATAAATCGTCTATTCGAGGGAGAGGATATCGGTTCTTGATTGTCAACTTATTTAGTTCCCTATAATCGATACACATTCGAAACGATCCATCCTTCTTCTTGACGAAGAGAATCGGGGCTCCCCAGGGTGATGAACTCGGTCGAATGAATCCTTTATCTAGAAGTTCTTGAAGTTGATTCGACAACTCTTGCATTTCTGCAGGTGCTAAGCGATACGGGGCCTTGCCTACGGGCGCCGCTCCGGGTTTAAGGTCAATCTGAAATTCGACTTGTCTAAACGGTGGAAGTCCAGGAAAATCGTCTGGAATTACTTCTGGGTGATCCTTCACCACAGGAATATCTTGGAATCGCCTCTCCTCAGACTTCTTCTCAATTACTTGCGCCAAGAACGCAACATACTTCTTCCTCAAATACTTATGGACCTTCATACATGATACTATCTTCAGACTCCTTCCAACTCTATCTCCTTGGACAACTAGGGTTTCTCCGCCTTGTAATGGTAACCTAACCGTCTTTTCAAAACAACTAACCTCTGCTCGGTTCTCAGATAACCAATCCATGCCTATTGCTACATCGAAACTCCCCAATTCAATTGGAATAAGATCAACACTAAACAGTTTATCAGCTAAGTTCAAGGTACAGCCTAAGATTACATCCTTAGCTTCTAATTCAAATCCATTAGCAACCTCAACAATATAAGCATTCGGCATTTTCTTAGCTTCTAGATTGATCAAAGGCCTAAATTCTAACGAAACAAAGCTCTTATCGGCACCAGTTTCGAATAATACGGATGCATAATAATCGTTTAGAAGAAACGTACCCGTCACTACATTGGGGTCTCGACGTGCTTCTTCTGTTCCTAAGACAAATGCTCGTCCTCGAGCTTGTCCTCCTTGATTTCCCTGATTGGCTTGTCTTGCTTGATACCCAGCGTTGTTATTGATTGGTCCCCTTTTCAGCCTTGGGCACACATTTCGGAAGTGATCCGGACTTCCGCATTCAAATCATACCCTTCCTTCCTCTTTCACATTCTTTCCCGTCTTGCAAAATCGGGCTAAATGACCCTTTTGCTTACAAATGCTACAAATGAGATAGACTCCCTCATGATGCGAATTACATTGATTGAATTTTGGGTGGGGTCTATTGTAACGTCCTACTTCCTTGGCATTCATCCCAAAGTTTCCCACTACTTTCTTGTTCCCACTTGAACTACTTCCAATTGCCTTTCCTGACTGACTCTTTGGCCTTCTCTTACTACCGACACCTTTCTGAGTTAGAGTTCCTGCTCTGACCGCATCGTGGGTCAAACTAGTTGCTAGATCTACGGCGGCTTGAATTGTGGTTGGACTTGATGACTTAACCATCCCTCGGATCTCCGGGGTTAATCCATACAAATATCGGTCAATCCGTTTGCTCTCCGGGATAACCATGTGAGGTACTAACTTCGCAAGTTCGTGAAAACGAGCGGTGTAGCGATCTATCCCCAAACCAACCATGGTAAGATCCAAAAGTTCAGTCTCCAATTTCTGAACTTCGCTCTTGGGACAATATTCCTCAATGAGCAATTCCTTGAACTCAGTCCAGGACAGCTTGTATGCATCCTCCCTTCCACGGGTTTGGACTTGAATGTTCCACCAGGTTAGAGCTCGCTTTTGCAACTGACAGGCCGCATACTCTACCATGCGATCCTCCGAGCACTTACTGATATGGAGTACCGACTCCATGCTATCAAACCATGAAAGTAATCCTATAGCACCTTCCATTCCATGAAACTCCTTGGGCTTGCAAGTCATGAATGTCTTGTAGCTACATCCTCTATTGTCTTGAGTGTCATTGGGAGTTCCTCCTCCCACATTGACATTCCTTTGACGCTCATTAATGCCCGCGGTAACTTGGGCTATGATGTTAGGTATCGCCTCTTGGATACGTTGAGCTATGAGTTGGGCGATATCGGGGTTTTGATCATCAGGATTTTCTCCAGTGTGACGTCAATATCCGCCCCGATACACTTCAATCGAAACCCACAACACCAATAGAATCAATAGCGTCACTACTACTATGCTCATTATCTCGGCTCGTAAAGCTATCCTCCGAGCTATTTTTACTCCGTTCACGGCATCGGACGACATGTTGGTCAAAAGGTGACTTAATTCCACTAGCTCGGTCACGACTTGACCCTGGTGACTGGCCCTCATTTAACATCCGTGCAAGTCCATTGTCACGACCCTAAGGCGTTGCTCTTCGGCCCAGGTCATGCCAGGCGCTCGACTAATCGGCACTCCCTCGCTCACCCGTGAGGGTTCCGGTGCGTCTCGCTGATCAGACCTAAAAGACACTCGTCTAGGTATGGGCACGCTTTTCCTAGTGGTTTGCCTCGTACGTGGACCCCTAGGATTAGGTTGTATCACTACCGGGATGGGTTGTGGAGGAATCACAGTGGGAGGTATCCTCGGCCCATCGTACGGGTCTCGTTCCTCGTCAGACGTACGCTCACTTGATGGCGTATAGGAAGGTCGTGAGCTTGATGATGATGACGATGACATAGTATTGCTGAAGTAAGAGTGTGATAAGGATGTTGACATAGTGATACTGAAGTAAAAGTGTATTGTATTACTATCGCGCAATATAAAGGCTAAGCGTACTACACTATTGCATACTATAGGAAATAACTACGCTCATACTAGGCATACAACGTGAAGCATCAAGTGTGAAAACACACATATTCCTAGCATATCCATTTCCGGTCTCGCATTACTCTTTCTTTAATTAAACATAGGTGATCAGGCTTTGTTTAATTAAAGACCGATGATGCAATACTCGAATTAGTTATACTAGCAACATGTTTAGTAATTTAAGTGTTCTTTCCCGTTTTTGGTTATAGTTGCAGTTTTCCAAAGGAAAACCGGTATTCTCTATAACCTTTAGCTCTGATACCAAATCTGTCACACCCCGCTAAAGCGGAAACACGGGATATGCAGCTCAAGTTTCATAGCAAAAGTTACAAGGTCACATCAACCATCAAAATACATTTCAAAGGTTAAAACCTTGTCTTTTACAATCGTTTTTACGAAAGAGGAAATGAACATAAATAAAAGATAGAAAAGAAAGCTTCATCACGTGTAGCCTTCCTAGATCCCAACCTTAAAGACGTTCTCCTGAAAAGCATGTCAATAAAAAGGTCAACTAATGCACTTGTTGGTGAGATCACAGGTTTAATGAGTACCACATTGTTTATCATAGCAAAATAGTTTAAATCCGCACAAGTGGATAAGTCAAAGTAGTTGAATCCATACAAGTGGATAAATCAACCGGTTATGAAAAACTTGCTCATGGTAATAGTATGTATTATGTTTAAGTTGTGACCCCGTTACCCGACTTATATGACGGCAGCCCCAGCGCATGTTCTATCACCAACAATGCGTACGGAAAACAATAATTATGCACTCAAACAAGCGCTACTTGTGAGTGGGGTGTCAACCAAATAACGTTATTCATAATTACCAACAGCTCACACTCGTGAGTTAAACGGGTAACGTAAGTTAAACGGGGACTTACGTATGATAGAGAGAAAGCTCAAACTTACAACACGCGTAAACCATACATACTATAGAGCATAAATGAGTATAGCAAAGTTTACGTTTTCAATAAAACAAGTAAACTGGTGCGTAAAAGTAATTGTAGTAACGACATGCTTTTCACCCCAAAATATGTAAAACATTGAAAAAGGGGCTGTGATAACTCACTTGATAAGCAGTAGTGTCCGGGAATCTCCCACAAGTACCTCGAGATGATCCCACTTCGAACCTATGAACGCAAGGTCACTAGTAAGTTTTTGCCTCGAGGGTTCGGTACTAATTATCCAAATCGTCATAAAATGCCTTGTTGTGTTTTAATATTATAAACGTAACAAATATATATACTTTGTTCTCGTTGGATTAAAGTTTCCGCAATTTCGTCACAATAAGTAACGAAAAGGGTTTAAAGAACGTATATATATATATATAGTACATATATATATAAACCGAAATTTTATCGTAAAAACGATAAAATTAAGGGTTTTAAATGTAAAGACAAGTATTTAAAGTGCATAAATATAAATGTATAATATATATGTATATTCCATAATTTCATCATAAAATGATGAAATGGGATCAATAATATATAAAATGCAAAAACATATATAAATATATTATATATATGTACATTCCACAATTTCATCAAAAATGATGAAAAGGGATAAAGAATAAATAATGTGCATAAATAAAATGTAAGTATAAGATATACATATATAATCCACTATTTCATCATAAAATGATGAAATGGGATTAGAAGTTAGTCCTTAATAATAATAATAATTTGTCCTTTGCTGTCCAGAATTTGATGTTACTTTGTGTCCAACTTTGGGTAACTTTCAGGTACAATTTGGTCATGAAATTTTATGTCCAATTAGTTCAATGAGTTCAGAAACCTTTGGCATCAGTTTCATAATTTTTGGAAGAGTATAAGTACATGAAATAATACTTGACGTAAAACCCGACAGAAGACTTTACTGTTTGTGCACGGATTTTGTGAGGACTGTTTGGTAAATAAATTCTTAGTTTTTTTGAGTGAAACCACTTGGGTTTGAATCTTAACACATAAAAATGATTTCCAGAAAAAGAATCACTCCATTTGGAGTTATATTGAGTGAGATATGACCCTTTGAAGTGGAGGGTGGAATTTGGCAGAAATCTGTCAAACCACACTTTGTGCATGTGCTCACATGTTGACTTATTAACCAAAATTATTATTCCTTGCATGCACAATCCGATTTGACACTCTTCCATACACTTATTTTCAGTTCCAAAACACATTTTTGATCCATTTAAAATACATGCAAGTTACCTATCAACTCAACTTTTATAAATTCTTGTAAAAGACCCATTTTGGAAAAGGTTGATGTTCTTGCCAAGAACATCAACATGCAACTTAAAATTGTGCATATTTAGCTCATGCATGTTTGTTTAAGTATGATTTTAGTGGATTTCAAAGATATATTCATGAAAGTCTTGAATAAAAGATGATGGATTTCTCAAGAAAACTACATGCATGTGTTCAAAATGTTCATCTTTGGTCTTAACTTAGGTTTGATTTTGGATTCACCATCTTTTACTAACAAAAAGATGTTATGATGGTAAATCTACAAACATTAAGACATATGAAAGATGGTTTTTAAAAACATGAAGAAAGTGTAGAAAAGATGAAGAACATTCATAAAATGCAAGGAAGTTGAAGAAGATTTAAAAGAGTGTGTGTGGATTTCACCCAACACACTTGTTTTTACCTTTGATTATCTTGAACTCTTGAAGAAATGTGATTTAGGGACTGGAGTTGTGATGAAGATTTGAAGATGATATGAAGATGAGGATGAAGATTTGAAGATGGAGAGAGAAAGAATTGCAAGTATTCTTTTAGAGAGAGAGTGAGATGAGATAATGAAATGGATTGTGAAGACTTGTTGCATTCTTATGGAGT
Source organism: Saussurea involucrata (assembly GCA_033807775.1). NCBI lineage: Eukaryota > Viridiplantae > Streptophyta > Magnoliopsida > Asterales > Asteraceae > Saussurea > Saussurea involucrata. The sequence continues at coordinate 27,914,297 of CM066324.1, forward strand.
AGAGAGGGGGGGGGGGTGAGTGATATAAATAATTTGTCAAATCCTGTCTTTTTGATTAAAAATTAAAATACAAGTACTTTCTTAATAAATGAAATACAAAGTAATTATATATAAAATAAAGTATATATATACTATTATTGAAATACATAAATTATCAATTATATAAATACTTGTAGTATAAATGTAGGTCAAGTTGGCATTTTATGAGATTTATGGATAATTTCCTAATTCAAGGGTTTCTTAGGAAAAATTTCTCGAATTTTCCTATCGTACCGCGTTTACTGCTAAACTTGCACTGTGTGAACTATGTCATGAGAAAAATGAGATATCCAGTGTAGTTCTAAACTGAGGTATAAATTTGACAGTTGTCACATCCGGGTAGCTGGGGCTCCCAGACGGGGTGTGTTGAGAGTGCATAGGAGGAGAACAGGCACGGGCGGTGCATTAGATACGCATGCAAGTACTACCCAAACCAGCAGACCTGGAACTAGCCAACAACCACCCGTACAAACCGCCCGTACAACAGACGAAGCCGGACCGTCGACTAGACTACACGAGGTCCCAGTCGTCACTGAGACAGAACGACCAATACTTCATCGCGACCCCAGAACGGACACCACTGAACCCTTATCCCCATTCGTCCAAACTGACGCAATGGACTCTGACTCCACTGACTCCGATACGGAACGCGTAATCTGCCTTTCGTTAATACCAACCCGTATCAGAGGTCATCCACCGTTGATCGAAGGATCCCCTTCTGAGTCCCCTACACCCCCCTCATCCCTACATCTCAGCCTATTACAGGAGACACAAGGAGAGCAGAGGGAGAAATGGTTGAAAATCTTGAACTGGCGAGTCGGAGAGAATGGAGATCGAAAAAGAACCAAGAGAGAACGAGCATTAGGACTAGAGAGGCTCGAGAGCGACCCTAAACCAGCGTCATCCAGGTAGCCACATCTGCTATCTTGTCTCATCCGTTGGGACAAGGTATTGAAGAACCCGCCATGGACCTAGTGGCGCAACTGCACGACCTCCCTAGCCACTCATCCGTCTCTCAACAGACGGGTGTTTCACTTTCACACGGGGACTTAGCACAACGTCTATCGATCTCTCAATCGGAGAGTATTGATATTGAAACAAGAGACCAGCCTCCCCCGACCTCGACTTCTTTGGATGCACGTTCGAGTCTAGCGCCACATGATATCATACCTTCTTCGGCTAGGACACAGGACGAGTCAACGACCATCGTGGTTCTTCGTGACCTGATCGGAACTTCCGTAGTGTCTCCGCCTTTGAGCGGAATGCGAGGATCGGAAGGAAATCCTACCACGGCCACACCATTGCCAACCATGAACGTAGGTGGCACTATCTCTACGGTGGATGCCTCAACTGATAATCTAAGTGATCCTGGAGTTAAGTCACCTGACGTAATGTCAAGGGAATATCTGGACAACGCCCTAAAGGCTGTCCGCGAGGCAATGGAGCAGCAGTTCACCACCGAGCTCGAAAAACTCAAGAGCTTGATCAAAGGGAAAGAGAAGGTAGTCGAAGCTGAAACCGCACCAACACCTCCACCGGCTCCCGTTCAGACAACTTATTCGGTGGACACACTCAAGACTATGCTTCTACCTCAACTGCTCCAGCACACCGACACTGATGCCTACACTGAAGTAGACCTGGTATCAGTTCTACGCTTACAGGTATCTGCTCCTTCGTCATCCATGACCATCAGATTGGACCAGCTTGACGCGACTCTCAAGGACATTCAAAAAGCGCTCAACACTTTGTCTGAAAGAGTTGGTTCACTCGAAGACACCTGCAAGGGTCAAGCTGGCGGACTCAAGAGACGGCACGATGACCAGGATGATCCTGATCACCGTGAGGGGGAGAACAAGAGACAACGACTGTCTGAGTCCGCACCAATAATCACTGAAACAACTGTGGTTCAACCGGAACCATCAACTGTGGCAACTGCAACCGAAGACCAACATGAAGCCCAGTTGAGTTTAGCTGAAATGGAGATAGACATGGATATCTCTGACGACGAAGACCCGACGGTTGAAAAGCCCGAGGAAGATTCACAGGCGCTGGTCATATACACTGCACCAGAAGGGGATGTTCTTAACCTGATTGATCCCGATTCAGAGATTGACCCAGAAGCTGAAAACGCATGGTATCAAAAAGCCACCAGTGCGATAAACTTCGAGGTAAATCTCGTATTTCCCACCGATGCCGACGACGACATCGACTACGACCAGTTCTAGCTGCAAAACATGTATGGTACACCTGCTCACACTTCAACGATTCCTGAGACTTCTACTGCTACAAATCTGACATCTCTTCAACAGCCAACAGCTTCTGATCAACCTCCTCCACCACCGCCACAAATCCGATGGGAGAAGATTATGATCCTTATTCCTCACCTGGAGGAATCACTGAAGAAGCTCTTTGTTCACAGGTTGCGCCCGATCGAGCCGACATGTTGATCCAAACCCTCAGTGATTTGATAATGACCCTCTCTTGACACTTAGTGAAAATTGTAAGGAAACAATACGTATTAGAGTTTCACTATCGCTGATAAGTACTAAGACTTTACAGTACCGCTGATAGGAACTCTCACTCTTTAGATTAGATACTCAACAAACACTGTTCATCATCATATAGCTCTGAGCCTGTTCAGTTCTTTTGATGATCGCTGATAGTTTAGTTTGTTTACTTATGATCTCTGAAGACAAGTTTCACGTCAACCAAAGTTCTACGCTGAAGTCGAAGATCAAGCTCAAGAACCAGCGACAAGTCTACTCATGAACTGATGCGGATATCAGCGAAGCAAGACCTGTCCATTCAACGTGAAGTATCAAGTAGAAGACTTCAGCAATCGCTGAACTTTATCATTCGCTGATAAAGAACTGTTTCAACGAAAGCTGATCATGAAGTCTCCCTGCATGTTACTATTGCCTTACCTCCCTTGCACGTCTCCGTACGAACTGTCAGAACTGATATCCCTTTTGTCTGAAATCGTACAACAACTCTGATTCTACATTGTGCACCATGCGGCTACTAAGGTTGTCTACAAAGGTCAATGACATGCAACCACTCAGCTACTGCCACGTGTAAATCCATACTGCCATGCATTAAATGCATGCAGTATATAAGAAGAACCCTACTTCAGAAATGAAGTGTGCTCGGACCATCTTCTTATTTCTCTCTTATTGTTAAGTTATTTTTCATAATTTCTTTAACTCTTTCTAGTGCAAGAAACTTAGTGTTTCTCAGGACTTGTTTAGATTAGGTTTATCCTTAATCTTGTTCCGCAACAAGTTGTAAATTGTCTTGATTTATCAATAAACAATTTAGAAAAGTAAAAATCGTGTGTTTGTATTCAACCCCCCCCCCCCCCCCCCCCCCTTCTACAAACTTGTATAACTCTTCGGGACCAACAAGTGGTATCAGAGTAGATTTGTTTAATCTCATAAACAAGATCTGATCTATACTAAGATTTCTCTTCCTTGCTATTTCTTAAAATGGTTACCAACACAAACACCAACTATATTGACAACGGTTCTCTTGCAAAACCCCCTAGATTCTCCAGAGATAATTTTAATCTATGGAAAAATAGGATGATTCTCTTCTTAGAAGGTGTAGACCCTATTATGCCTTACTATCTTGAAAACGGACCATATATTCCTATAAGAATTGATCCTGCAGTTCCAGCCCCCTGAGAATAGACCTGCTATTCCAGAAAGGCTGATTCCTAAGGAAATTCATATGTGGACTGATGAAGATAAGAAGAAAGTGGCTATCGACACCAAACCAAGATCCATACTCTCCATGGCTCTTCCTGACGAAGTCTACCATTCCGTCATGAACCTGAAAACCTCAAAAGCTATGTGGGACACAATCTGTGTTCAGTATGAAGGTACTTCTGAAGTCCAGGACTCTCGAAAGATCAACCTGGTAAGATAGTACGAAAGCTTCATTTGCGGTAAGAATGAAACTCTCTCTGAAGTACACCAACGTTTTAATTTCTTAATAATAGATCTGAAAACTGTTGGTAAGGAATATTCTAACTTTGAAGTACTGACAAAGTTCTTAGAATGCTTACTTGAAAGCTGGGACAATTATTCTATATGTCTCAAGTTGTCAAAGGATCTAAAATCAATGACCCTTTCTACCTTATATGGCACAACGCTGAATCATGAGCAATCGAGCCATCTTAAGAAGAATCTTGTAAAAAATTCCAAAAGAACCCCTGTTGCTTTAATCTCAGAGTCACCTTCCACTCAGCGATCGACGATCACTGTCACTGAGTTGGAAACTAACTCTGAACGTTCATCAGACTCTGACGATTCAGATGATGATGAAACTCTGGCATTCCTGGCTAATAAGTTCAGGAGATTTGCTAGAAAGAGTAATTTCAAAAGGAATAAACCTCTTGCTATTACTGACAAGCCAAGATCATCAACCCCTGTTGATAAGGCTACTGCTACTTGCTATAACTGTGAAAAGATAGGACATTTTGCTAGCGAGTGCAGGTCAAAGAAAGTCTCTAGACCCTCAGCTTTTCCCAAGAAAAACTTTACTCCCAGGACTAGAGATGAAAAATACAAAAAGCTGAAAGAAAGGTATTCAAAGCTGAAAACCTTTAAGAAGAAAGCCAAAGGCCTTATGGCTGACTATGATTGGGCTGCCTCTGACGAATAAGAATCATCTGACTCTGAAGATGATAATGAAGCCAATCTATGTCTCAAGGACAAACTTGAAGATGAGGAAGAAAATTCTGACATTCCCTCTACTTCAACCTCTGCTACTAAGGTATCACCTTCCTTCTTTACCAATATTAAAAATATTGATGAAGCTGATAGTCTTCGAAAGATCGATCTTCTGACTAGAAGTTTATATGAAGCCATGAATGGCAAAACTGTTGTAGAAAATCAAAACCTTGATCTCGCTGAACAGCTTAAAAACTTTCACCTTCAAAAAGAAAATCTCTCTAAAATTGAAGAAGATTTTAAAGATCAAGTTCACTTAAATCAGCTAGTCAAAATCGAGCGCGAATAAGCTATCGCTGCATTAAAAGCTGAAAAAGGTACTGTTGATTGATGGTATAATTCATCAACAAAGATCCCTGAGATAATTAAGTCTCAGATTCCCCTGAGTGATAAACGTGGTCTTCGTTACAAAGCTGATACTCTAGAACCAACCACTGACCGTTCCATGCTTAAGTTTGGAATGTTCGTATCCTCTATCCCTGACACTTTCTCGTCTCAGTGTTCCTCTTCTAAACCGCCTATCCTTGAGGCAATCTCTACCTTAACTTCTAAAGGTAAAGAGAAAATTGTTTATCCAAAACCTACCTCAGTCTTTAAAAATAAAGGTAAAGGAATTGCTTTTAACCAAAATCCTCAGAAGGGTACCTTTGTACCAAAGCTGAATGCTTCTAAAGCTTCAGTGACTTATCCCTCTGGTTCAAAGAATAAGATCCCTGGATTTATTCAGCGTGGATCTATTCAGCGATCCACTCCTAGAATCAAAGTGGATACTATTGGTAAGACATCCGAAGAACTGAATGTTCCTCCTGTTTCAAATACCAAAAGTTTACTTGGTACTGGTCCTTCTAATTCAAAATCAAAAGCTTAGCATGCAAATGGTCCTAGAACTACTTTTAGTTATAGGAAATGTTATCATTGTGGACTTACCAATCATATTGCTAGTAAGTGCCCCACAGCCACCCAAGCTGAAAAGATAGCTAAGGTGAAGATCATTGCCCCCAAGGCAAAGAAGACCACTGAGGTTAAGAAATTAACCAAAGTGAAAACTGACAAAGCTGAATCTTCAAATGCTGCGAAGACTGCTGAACCTTCCACCTCCTCTTCTACCCCCACTGACAAGTGTGTACACATGGTTAAGTGGGTACCCAAGACAAACTAATCCTCCTTTCTAATGCAGGTTAAGAAGGGTATCTGGTATCTCGATAGCGGATGCTCTAGACACATGACTGGTAAGAAGAACCTGCTTACTGAGTACAAAGAAGAGAAGGGTCCCTCTTTAACTTTCGGTGGAAATGGAAAAAGACATACCCGAGGGTTTTGTGTACTCTCTAATGGTACAACAACCTTCAAAAGAGTCGCATATGTTGAAGGGCTGAAGCATAATCTTCTAAGCATCAGTCAGCTTTGCGACAAGGATAACAAAGTAATCTTTACTAAGGAATCCTGCTTTGTCGCTGACAAAAAGGAGAAGATAGCTCTCAGCGGTTATCATATGGAAAATTTTTATGTAATAAACATGGACTCAACAACCACTGAGAACTCTTGTTTCTTCTCAAAAGCCTCATCTGATGTCAACTGGTTATGGTATAAGAGGCTCTCTCATCTCAACTTCAAGACACTGAACACTCTTTCTTCAAAAGAGTTAGTCACTGGTCTACCTCAACACTCATACGCCAAAGAATCCTTATGTTCAGCGTGTGAGAAAGGCAAGCAGACCAAAGTAAGCTTTAAGTCAAAGCAAGTTTCCTCAGTATCATCTCCTCTACAACTTCTCCATATGGATTTGTTTGGCCCTATTAACAAACAATCCATCGCTGGAAAGAAATATACACTGGTCATAGTTGATGAATTATCTCGATATACATGGGTTATGTTTCTCCGTTCTAAGAGTGACACCCCTGAAGAACTCATCACCTTTGTCAGGAAGATGGAAACCCTGAACAACTTGATCGTTCGCTCAATAAGGAGTGATCATGGGACTGAATTCAAAAACAGTTCTCTTGATTCCTTCTTGGAGAGTAAGGGTATTTCTCACAACTTTTCTTCAGTGAGAACACCGCAACAAAACGGAGTCGCTGAAAGAAGAAATAGAACTATTATTAAAGCTGCACGTTCAATGATCAGCGATTCTCATTTGCCTACTCAGTTTTGGGCAGAAGCTGTCAACACTGCTTGTTTTACGCAAAACAGGTCACTTATAGTCAAAAGATTTAATAAAACAGCCTATGAACTTTTTCATGGGAGAAAGCCTTCAATTAGCTTTCTTCACATCTTTGGATGTCAGTGTTTCATACTGAACAACAGAGATACCCTTGGAAAGTTTGATCTTAAGGCTGATGATGGAATCTTTCTTGGATACTCCTCAGTCTACTGAACATAGGTTCTACTGAACATAGGTTCTACTGTATAACCTTTCTAGTGCAAGAAACTTAGTGTTTCTCAGAACTTGTTTAGATTAGATTTATCCTTAATCTTGTTCCGCAACAAGTTGTAAATTGTCTTGATTTTATCAATAAACAATTTAGAAAAGTAAAAATCGTGTGTTTGTATTCAACCCCCCCCCCCTCCCCTTCTACAAACTTGTATAACCTTTCGTGACCAACACGACATTCTGCCTTGGGATTTCCAAATTCGACAAGGAATACCAAAGCGAGTACGTAAATGCAATGAAGCAGTGTCTTCCAGTTAGCCAAGTCCGAACGAAGCACAAGATCACTGAAGTGCTCAACATCGAAACCGGTCGAATCCTTAGAGTCATGTTTCCAGTATTCACCGTCCGACGCGAAGACGGAAATGAATGGAGATTTTCTGAAGCTGACTTTAAGAACCTCAGACCGTTCGACTTCCACGCTCTACTGAAAGACCTCCGAACCAGAACTATCCGACCGCTTCATGTTACTAAAGTGCTCGAGGCTGTCCGTCGATTCCTAATTCACACAATCATGATGTCCTACCTCACAGACTTCCAAATAGGGATCGAGCATAGAGCAAAGAAGATAAACCTGCTGAAACCGAACCTGAAAGCACCCGAGCTGAAGATGTATCCCGAGAACACACTGCTTCTAGAACCAGAATTTGGGATCGTATACCTCAATGAACAGAAAGAAAAGAGGTTTCTCCGCTTCAGCCAGGTCGACAGATTCTGCGATGGCACACTCCTCAAAGTTAGAGATGCTCTTCGAAATATCATCACCCACGAATTCGAAAATCGAAAATCGTCGTTTGTTCCCAATTCAAACGAGACAACCGCACGAGAAACATTAGAAGTGATTGAAGATCGCATCGACTACCGCCGAGCCATCCGAATGTTCGAGATCCACTTTGCGCTTTGAAAGAGATACGTAGAGAACTAGCGCGAACTCGAACTTCAATTCAAAGGGGGAGATTGTTAGGGATAAAATCGGGTTGAATAGAAGTTCAAGGGTTATATTGTTATTCTTTATTTTGAGCCTTAAATTTGTTAACGGGCCATGGGCTTGATTGTTTAGGGCCCATGGTATATATAGCCTATTATGTGTTTAGAATAGGTTAATCGTCATTATTATTCAATCACTAGCATTGTAATTCTCTCTCAAGTAATCAAAGTGAATTGGATGACCAGTTGAAATCATTCTGACTGTTTCTACTTGTTGATTTCAACTGTTTGTATGCACTAATCTGGAACTCACAAGGTGGAGTTTGTTGAAGATTGGTTGGCTAAAATAAAATAAAAGATAATTTTGAAAGGGTTATCCCACATCGGTAGAGCAATGATAGGTGAGAGGGATTCCAAGCCTATAAAAAGGGGGCCTAGGTTTCAAATCGTCCCAATAAAATACACTTTAAGTATTTTATTCTTTCTTTCTTGTTCTCTTGTTTTAGAGAGTAGAAAGGTGTGAGTTAAATCTTTGAGAGTGTGGTGTTATTGGGTGAGGCTTGAGAGATTAACGTTGTTTGATTGTAATAATTTTTCACATAGTGGATTTTCTCTCTAGAGGCCCGTGGTTTTTCTCCGGTTTTGGAGTTTTGCACGTAAGTTCTTGTCTTCTTTTTCTTCTATAACTGTTCATTGTTGCTTCTTGTTTTTCTCTATAATTGTTCATTGCTTGGGTTGCTGGGAACGCGAAGCCAATTTCCCAACATTATGATCAACATGTTCTTTGTACAATTCCACCTTTATGGGGCTATTTTTGGTTTTTTGGTTGATTTTGTAATTAGCAGCAAATACAACAACAAAATATAATTTTGAGTGAATTACACCGATGCTACTTGTGATTTTCTCAAATTTGAAATGTCAGGTTTGGGATCCAAAATCACAAAGGGAAAAGTCCAAAAAAAACAATGAACTTTTATGTTTTGAATGATTAAGTCCCCGACAATTGAATGAAAAAGTCATTGAACATTTTAAAACATATTAAATTAGTACTTGTTACTTAAAAATGTAACCTGCAACCTTAATAGCAGGATAAAGTTTATTAAAAACTAAAAAATAGTTTTCTAAACCTAGATCGTGTCAACCAAGACTCGGCCCATTCTGCGCACGCCCACCGCCCTTCAATTTGGTACGCCGTCGAGCACCACTCGTCGCCGCCGAACCCCGCCAAGCCCGCCATCGTTGTCACCACCATCTAGGTCGTCGGCACCATTGTATATCCAGGTTCGATTACTGATCAGATTACTCTGATTCGCCATATCTAGTGTGTTCGATTACTGAGATTTGCCCTTCAGTCTGATTTTGCTCTATTTGATTACTGAGATTCGGGTATTCATGAGAATAGCGGCATCAAAATCCGTGTTAGGTTAGTGTGCTTGCACTCTTTACCATTACGATTCGAGTATTTCAGTTCGTTTGGCATTGCATTTTGATGTTCATGGTTAAAGGCGGAATCCCACCTCTTGTTAAATTGCTTGAATTCACTGATGCAAAGGTGCATAGAGCAGCTACAGGTGCCTTGAGTACCCTAGCATTAAATATTTGATGAAAACAAAACTCAGGTTGATACCTAGTTGGACTAATAAAACGCTTTTTCGGGACCAATGACCAAGTTTTCTAACATCGAATTAGGATTACCATGCGGGACTAATGATCGAAATCAAAATTTGGTCATTACATAATGCAATTGTATGCACAAGTGCATACCGTCCAGATGAAGGACTCCTAGGGTGTTCTTCAGTTTTCCGTTTTTTTTTAGGTTTTCCCTTGAACCTCCCTCCCTCTCTCTCTCTCTCTCTCTATATATATATATATATATATATATATATATATATAGAGAGAGAGAGAGAGAGGGCCCTTCTTTTGGCGAACTTTTGGCCTATTTGGCGTAACTATTGGTATTTTTTTGTGCAACTTTTGGTATAATTTGGTTCAACGTTTAGTAAATTATGTCCAACTTTTATATACGTCTATTTGTGTTTTGGATACAACTTTTATATGTTTTTGAAAGAGTAATGAAAATGTTATATTCGTTTTTGTTTTATAAATGTAAGTAGTTTTTTTTAAATAAAAGAATGTCTAGGGACTTAATCGTTCAAAATATGAAATCCGTTGGGTTTTTTCAGACTTTTAAAAAAAATTACCACATTAACCAATTTTATAGATCATAAGGATGTATGTAACAAGTTTTAGAAAGTTCAAGGATTTATTTAACATGTTTTGAAAAGTCCATTGGGGTTTTTTGGACTTTTTGCAATCACAAACCCCAAGTAGAATAGCCAGAAATCATGTTCCATAACTAAAATCAAACGTTTCATCTTATGAGTTGTAACAAATGAGGTTCAAAACCGAAGAAAGCTTCAATTTTGGAAGAAAGAAGTTATGAACGTAACTTGGGTCAAGATTTTTGAAAATAAAAGCAGAAGTTGGGTGAAAAGACGATGAAGAATCAACTGTGGCAAGTTATGAAGGTTGCATTCTTGTTTAGATGTTTCTTATTTATGCTTGTTGTTGACCTAGTTTGACTTTATTTTGGCATTCTTATATATAGGGGTGCTCATGTGTTGGGTTGATCGGGTTGAAGGCATTTCGACACATCAACCCAATGTTGACTGTTTGAAAAAAATTCAACCCAACCCAAACAAAGGTACAACCCAACCCGTTCGGGTTGGTCGGGTTGTGTTTAAACAAGGTAAAATCAAAATTAGAAACATAAAAATAAAAGAAACATGTCTTTAAAATATAACCGATAATTCAGACAGTATTTAGATACTATATATAAAAATGTCTAAACCAAATATGATCAAATAGTTTGACGTCTCCGATTTGCATATTTCTTAAATCCTAAACATATCGCCATCAACCGTTTTTCTCAATTTGCATGTATATGTTAACATTTAGTACATGTATATATATATATATATATATATATATATGTGTGTGTGTGTGTGTGTGTGTGTGTGTGAGTGTGAGTGTGAGTGTGTGTGTGAATGAGTTATATAGAGATGGATAAGAGATTGAATATATATATTGTTAATGCCAAAAATCGTCCAGAAGGATAACTTAAGGTTGATTGTGGAGCTTAACAACTAAAAAAAGGAATCGTTCGACAAGACAGTGCGTTAAAGACAGAAAATGTAAAAGAGACAAGGATTTTGGTGACGCGGGAAAAACCTCAACGAGGAAAAAAACCCGCGGAGGACTATGGGAGCCGTCGCTGCACTATGATCGCCAAACAGGGGCGATGTCCTTTGTTACTGGTGTCGATCGTACATAGATTACAATAAAAATGAAAGGAAATACTTTAAATGTAAAGTAACAAGTGTTTTGAATGTAAAAACAGCATGCGTCGTGTGTAAAAACTGCGTGTCGTGTGCGGATGTCGTGCGTCGAGAGCGATTCTTCGAGAGAGAGTTCTTTGTTTTGTGTGTTCTTGAGTATGCAGTGTGTAGTTCGGAGTTCGACGATGTTCCAATGATGACTTTGCCTTTGTATTTATAGTCTTCGAATGCATTTACTGAGTCCATGAATTCCTCCTGTAACGTTCGCAACGGTCTTCGCAGTTTAATGCTCATAACTGCTTTGTCGGTTTCGTCCGATGGCTATAAATGTCATTTGACCTGCATTAAATGAGGAAAACCTAACAGAAGAATCATACGTTAGTTGGTCGAGGTCGTGTGTTTCTACACGACCGTCGAGGTCGGGAGGTACGTTCGACTTCGGTCTTGGTCAGAGGACAAAATTGTTTACGTTTTGACTTTGACATGAGAAAAGTGTAATAAATGTTCTTAGTGCTTTGGTCGTGGTCGAGACTGGTGAAATTTGCCCAAACAGTTTGCCCCCAAAATCTGAAAAAGTGGAGTGGCAAATTCAAATTTCAAAAGTTTTTTAAATTTTTCTAGTCGGACGTCTAGGGTCGTGACATGTGTCAAAAAAGTCTTTTCGGTTGCTTTGGAACTGGATCGGTCCAATTCTAACTAAAGAAGAAGTCGAAAAGGTGATAAGGTCGTGACGTCATGCTGACGTCCGATAGTGTACAACAGCTGTATTGGCCAGGTGTCAACGATCTGTCTTGCATTCGAAAAGGCGGGGACATGTGTCGAATATCGAGAGGCTCGACCTGACACGACTATTTGCATAAATAGAGACCTTCGACGGATCTTTTCCTTTTACGATTTCGCAGAAATTTCAAGAGAGATTTTCCCTGATTTCTTGCTATTCTTCGTCGAATCTTTTCAAAACCTGCAAGAATCTTCGACCGAGTTAGAGATTTCGAGTTTTAGAACGCCCATATAAGGTACGATTTTATTGGTCTTTGTCTTAAAACTTTGAGAAACTTCTAAGTTTTTAGAAATGTCGATGGAACCTGTAAGTTCCATTCAAGATCAAAAGGATCTCGACGACCTTAGAGTTCTAGCGAAAATCCTTGTGGGGATTACATTGATTAGAGCAGGTCAGACTCGACATGATGTATGTCCTGATAGGTTCGTGGTCATTTACGTATACCCCTTTAGAATAGGTTTTGAATGGCCTTACTCGCCTTTGGCCAAGGCTTTTATGACTGAATTCGACCTAGCGCCAGCCCAATTAATGCCCTAATTCTGGAGGGTAATCCAGGTGATTGAGCGCCTTACGAAAAAATGGGAATCACCGATGAACGTACGCGACCTCCTCTTGGCTTACCAAGTCAAGAAGGACAAATGTCACCGCTATAGCCTGTTCTCTAGGTATAAGGGAGATCGTACCTTAGTATTAAATAACGTTGTAAACGATCGTAAGTGGAAGACTAGGTACGCTTTTGTGCGTAAGTCGACCCTTGACTCCGAGAGTGGCTGGATTAGGGCTGGCTGGAATACGTCGGGTGAGTTATTCTTGTCGTACGTTTTTCATATTATTCGACTGATTTCTAAACTGCTTTGTATGTATTGCAGATATAAAATTTGAAGACGTGAATCCCTACGCTAACTCTCGAGCGAAAATTGACGCGTTCTTGGAGTTCAGCATTGTCGAGAGATCTTTTATTACGCGACCAGCAGTGGACGAGGACGACGAAGACTTGGTGTTCTTAGGGGAGAACTGGGGAGAAAAAGACGAGGGGGAAGAAGAGGAAGAAGACGAAGAGAAAGAAGAAGAGTCGAGAGGAGAAGAAGAAGAGATGACCGGTAAGTGTACCTTCTTATTCCCTTCTGCTCGATTCTGATCTTTTGCTCTTTCGTTCACCTTGTTATGCGTCTTCAGGAGAATCGCAGACGAAGGTGTCGACCATCTCTGCTAAGAGAGCGGCGCAACTTGAGCTTGCCCATAAAGGCAGTGAAAGGAGACAGAAGACCTCGACTACTGAGTCGGGGGTCTTACCAAAGACGAGGATGACGGTTCCAAGGAAACCATCTTCGAAGGTTGACGACTCATCGAGAGTCGTTACGCCTGAGAAGGCGAAGGTCGCATCGCCTATGAAGACGAGGACGCCTGCGATTGCTGCGACACCCGTTAGTTCTGTGCCACCGGCGAAAACGGCGAAGTCCCCCACTACCACGTCGATCCCTTCGTCGGCCGACAAGGGCAAGGAGTATGCGACGGGAGGGGCTAAAGTCACGGAGGTTAACTTTACGTTGCCTTCGGACTTTATGGTCGATGACGTCCTGTCCGGGATGGATTTGTTTCCTCATCTGAGGAAATATTTGCTCCCTTCTTTCAGAGAGCGTTTTGAGGGATTCCCAGTCATGGAGACGGGATCCCATGTTGCCGGTCTGGCGTTCCTTGTAAGTTTTTCTTTCAAAACTTTATGTTTCGATGTTTTCTTAGCTTTTGTCGTATGTTTACTGACATGTTGCTTTCTGTTGTACAGGCACTCCAATCTTTTCTTGCCTTGCGTGCGGAGACAGAGAAGATCAAGGATCTGGTGTCTTGCGCCCACAAGAGGGGGAACGCAGCGTTGGCCAAGGCGAACGTCGTTATAGAGCGTGAAGAGGCCATGTCCAAATAGCTTGACGAGGCCAAAAAAGAATTGGAGGTTGTCGGTCATGCGAAGGATGATGCAAACCGTCGTCTGAAGCAGTCTTTGTCCATGATCGACAGTCAAAGGGAGGAGCTGAACAAGATGAGGGAGTCCTTGGTAGCGAAGGAGATGGAAGTCGAGGATTCCAAGGCCAAGGTGGTCAGTTTGGAGATGGAGGTGGGAAAGCTAAAAGTCGAGGCCACGTCCACCTTTGCTCTGGCTCGACTGACTGCTCGTGCTGCCATAATGAGGCAGCACTTGTCGGGAAAGAACCCTCTGGCCCAGGCGTCGGTCGAGCTTGACTATTTCTTGCAAGAGGTCGGGTCTGCAAGAGGTCGGGTCTGCAAGAGATCTCGATTCCGACGACGAGAAGGAAGTCAAAGAGGAAGAGGTGGACGAAGGCTTAGTGGTCGAGGCCTCGGGTAAAGACACGACCGATGCTCCTCCCCAACCTTAGCATTAATCTTAAGAGCCACATTTTCAAAATACTGCGGACTCATCTTCATGACTCCTTGTGATTCACAGTACCTCGATTTAAGAAAGATTTTATTTTCGTAGTCGTCTTTTTTGTTCGACCGCTGGAGGTCAAGTTATTCATATGTAATTGTATATTTCGTGAATGGAATCTTTTCTTTTGTCGAACGTACTATTTTGATTGATGCAAATAGATATGATATTAGTTACGAAACTTGTTAAGAACAAACAGGGGATCATGCGACTTAGGCATCCATTGTAAAACAACCAAAACATAAGATGTACGTTTAAACATAAGCACATGCGATCAATTCATTCAGAACACGAAATTTTTTCTAAGATAAGAAGCTTAGATCATGGGATGGTTAGACCTAGACAATCATGTGCGACGAAACTTAAGTCGTATGTCCTTGAATATTTATACCATGCGACCTTGCGAGATTAAAGTCATATCGTAGACATAATGATCTTAGTTCATGCGATCTGTGATAAAACAACGTCGTAGGCTTGGTCGTTGGCTAGCCAACGACTCTTCGATGCTCAAGTCAGTAATCGTTGTAATAAAAAATCGTGTGAGAAAAGTAAAAAGACTCAAAAGAAATACTTGTTCAAATGTATCGCATTCCAGCTACGTGGGATATCTTGATTATCGAGGGTTTGGAGCCGATAGGCACCTTTACCCACGACTTCTGAGATGCGATAAGGACCTTCCCATTTAGTGGAAAGTTTACCGGCATTAAGCTCCTGAGTGTTTTGGAACACTCGTCGGAGAACGTAGTCGCCTACTTGAAAGATTTTAATCCTAACATTTTTGTTGAAGTATCGCTCGACCACTTGCTTTTGTGATGCCATCTTGATTAACGTTGATTCCCTGAGTTCTTCGAGGGCATCGAGGTCATAGATTAGATCAACCAGATTATGGTCGACGGAAGTATGCCTTGAGGTTGGGAGTTGAGCTTCGACCGGCAAAACTGCTTCACAACCATAGACCAAAGAGAAAGGAGTTTGTCCTGTGGACGTACGAGGCGTCGTGCGATTCGCCCACAGGACTGAAGGAAGTTCTTCGACCCACTTTCCTTTTGCGGCTTGCAACCTTTTCTTGATTGAAGCGACGATGGTCTTATTGCTCGATTCAGCAAGTCCATTTGCCTGGGAATATCTGGGCGTCGAGGTCGTTAACTTGATGTTGCGGTCCTCACATAAATGTCGAGTCATGTCGCTTATGAATTGGGATCCATTGTCGCATACAATTTCGGATGGAATCCCAAATCTGCATATAATGTTAGTCTGGATAAAAGACACGACTTCCTTGTCCCGAACTTGGGAAAAGGCAGTTGTTTCTACCCATTTGGAGAAGTAATCCGTAAGTACGAGGATAAACACTTTTTGCCCAGGGGCAGGTGGTAACTTGCCGACAATATTCATACCCCACCTCATGAAGGGCCATGGGATCAGTGTCGAATGCAAGGGTTCAGATGGCTTATGAGACGTGCCTGAATGTCTTTGACAAGGATCACAGTTCTGGACGTACCTGACGGCGTCTTGTCGTAGCGTCGGCCAGAAGTAGCCTTGCCGAGAGATACGATTAGCTAGACTGCGACCTCCGGAGTGATTGCCACACTCCCCGTCATGCATTTCTTGGAGGATCTTCTGAACTTGATTCTTATTCACGACGCATCTCAGGTTCAAGCCTGTCGATGATCGTCGATAGAGTTTATCTCCGATCATGACATACCGGGATTCCTTGAATCTGATCTTTCGAGCTTCCATCTTGTCTTCCAGGAGTTGGTCGTGCACAAGAAAATTTTGAATGTCGCACGACCAATCATCCTCTTGCTCTTCGATCTGGACGACATCGTCATTTTCGATGGATGATGTCGCTAGGTGGATCAGGGGAATACTGTCGAATACAGGTTCGACTAGAGCGGATCCAAGGTTTGCTAGAGCGTCGGCCTGAGTATTCTGATCCCTTGGGATCTGCTCAATAGAAAAAGATTTGAATTTTTCTGATTTTTCTTTTGCTACCTTCAGGTACGATGTCATTTTTGAATCCTTAGTTGCGAATTCTCCATTCATCTGGTTTACGACCAAAAGAGAATCTCTCCTAACATGCAACGAAGTTGCCCCAGAGTCGTAGGCCATATCCATTCCCGCGATTAGGGCTTCGTACTCAGCTTTGTTGTTGGTGGTTTTGAAATCGCATCGTACGGAGTACACCATCTTGCCCCCCTGTGGCGACTTTAAGACGATGCCAAGTCCAGAACCCCTAACGTTGGATGACCCATCGACGTGTAGAGTCCAAGACGTGTTGTCGTGAGTCGCCATAGTAGACACTTCGAGCTCTGCTTCTTTCCCCAATTCGGGACTAAAGTCGGCGATGAAATCAGCTAGAGCTTGCGACTTGATAGTTGTCCTGGGTTTGAAATCGATGTCGTAGCTACTGAGATATACACTCTGTTGGTCCCATTTAGGACAAGCAACCAATAGAAGAACAGTTCATATATAAATAGAGATAAGATGAACAATATGAACAATTATAAAATAACTCATCTCATATTCATTGAATCACACTATGGAGGAGAAAATATGAAGAACACCACACTTTACAATTAGATGACTCTCATGAGAATAAGTCAGTGTGTGTTTTTGTGTGTATCTTCTAAAACCCTCTCTCAAATGATAAATAAAACCCTAAACAACTATTTAAAGGGTCCATTTACATTAAAAGGCTCAATCCCGCAAAGTTAACTAAAAAGCTAACTAAAAAGCTCATACACTTTTTCTTTATAAAACATTTAATTAAATTAGGAGCTAATTTAATCTAACAATCTCCCCCTAATGTTTTATAAAGAAAGCATCATCTTGTAGTCTCCCCTTGCTTTCTTTAGAAACTTTGGCATTCCATTATTCGAGTCTTCAAAGCATCACGAGCTCCCCCTCAAATGTAGGCTCATCTTCTTGAAAAACCGAGACAATTAACCCCATTTTGTCCAGTTTTCATGACTCAACTTCACTGTTGAGTAAGCATTCAGCACCGAGCATTAAACATGAATAACAGAGGAGTGAGTGACAATTAATATGTCACAATAGCAGCATGAAACCATGAAGAAACGTTGAGAGAACACCGTTCTTGAAAGCGGAAAAAGCATGAATTAGTTGCAATGCTTTCGGTCCAGCACCTTATAGCAGACTTTGAGGCTGATTTTGGCATATCAGCTCACATAATTTGAGAAAACTCAGAACATCAAAGTTGTGCGTCTGTGAATTATCTTTCCAGTGCATCTGGACTCGTGTCAATTGGATCACTGAGTAAAACGTTGTGCGCATGTTTCTGAAGCAGCGCAAAGCTGTCAAACAATCTGAAAAATTTCGGGCTCCGGGCTTTTGGATTGTTTTGATTTCTGGACCAACGAACTCTAATAAACATGCTTGAGTCTTCTTTTGGTCCCTTCTGTTCATTGCTCTTATTTCTGAAGAATTTGATCCAGAGAGCCTCTTGATTAAGCTCTGAACCGACTCCTTTTGATGTGCATATGAGCATCTCTGAACTGACTTTCAGAGGTCTTGCATGTCCTCTGAACAACATCTGAATTTCTAAGCATGTATAGATATTATGTGCATCACCTCTGTATGAATTAAGCACAATTAAGCTCTTTACAACAACGGCTTAATCTGGACAGCCGCATCTTTCTTTACTGCAGAAGCTACTCAAAATCAATTTCTCTTTCAAAACTCTGCACAAGTAGACTTTGATCTTTAAGTCTCTGGATGGTCTTAACAGAAGCAGCTTATTCAGCGGCTTAATGGTTGTTTGGATGGCTTCTGCTTCTGGACAGCCTCTGACGAATCAACAGAGCTCTGATGTCCCAAAAAAAATCAACAGAGCTCTGGACAACTTCTGTCGATGATCAGAGCTCCGATAAACTCTGTAAGCTTTTGAAAAAATTAACACAGCTCTGGTAAGCTCTATCAATTGCCTCTGATCTTTTGAATAACCTCTGATAACTCAACAGAGCTCTGGTAAGCTCTGATGTCTCTGAAAAATCAACAGAGCTCTGATGAGAGAAACTTTCTGTCCAGTAGATGTATACTGACTTTAGCAGAGATTCTAACCAAGATGAACACTGATTCAGACCAATCTCAAAACATGAAAATTGTTCATCATTGTCTTAGGAATCCAACGCATCTGGATTCATCAAATTTGGAGCTTCGAGGAGGGAGTTCTGTTGAAAATACGACAGGTGCGCAAAGCTGACAGCAAGTACCTCTGGTCTGGTGGTGTACCTCTGCTCTGGTGGTGTACCTCTGCTCTGGTGTTGTACCTCTGGTCTGGTGGTATACCTATGGTGAAACAGAAGTTTTCTGCCAGAGCTCTGGTGAGCTCTGGTGGTCTTCTTGCTGAATTTCTCTAAGTCCTCTGCCAGCAGTTTCACACTAACTTCGACACAACTTTAGACCATGATAGCTCTGGAGTTTGCAAAAACTCAAAACATAAAGAGTGTGCATTGGTTTGTTATCTTTTCAGAGCATCTGGAATCACCTCTTTTGGAGCTCGTAAGAATAAGATACGGTTGATTTACCATAGTCGCGCAGATCTGTCCAACAGCTTTGTATCAGCACACTGTTGTCTACTTCAACGATGCATATGACCCTTATAAATTTCGAATCTCTGAAATCTCAAAACACGAAATATGTTCATCAATGTGTTTTCAATCCAGGGCCTTTTGAATCGCATCAATTGGTGTCTTGATCAGTGAGATATGATCAATTTAATACAGCATCGCAAATCTGTCAGCATGTTGTCATTAAATCTGATTTGATGTAGAAAATAAGACGATCTCCATATAACTTTTAGAACCGTGAGTGCAAATACTCAGATCTCTAATTGATCAGGTCAGAAAACTAATTAAAAACACTCAAAGTTATAAAAACTTTTCAGATCAGACTTTGAATACATAGCACAACACCAAATCTTTCTAAATCAACTTTTTCAAGACCCAAATGATTTTGTTTTCATTTAAATGATTATGAGAAGCGGAATATGAACAAAATCTGGATCAAAGAGAGTCCAATCTTGGATTTAAATAAAGGTCAGATCAAAGATTAACAACCTTACTACCAAGATGCCAAAAAAAAATGCTATGGACTTAAGCACACACAAGGATGGGATCATAAATCAACCATCTACTTAGTGCTTATCAAATAAGACCAATGAATGACAAAGAATCAAAACATACACATGTATTAAATCTGATCAAATTTGATCCAAACAGAACCAAATCTTCACTTAGGCATTTCATCAAACATGTGGTGTGCAGAATCAGATTTTGTGAAGAGAAACACTAATTTTCTGTCAAAACTTATCCAAATCTTATTGAAATCAAAGATTGGATTTCTAGTAAGCATAAAAACAGAAAATAAATATCAGATATGATATTTGTGTTTAGGTTCATGTGATTGAATCAATCTAAGCACCAAAACAACAAATAAATCATCTAATCTTCTATTGTTGCCATAGATGACCGATTGAAGAAGAGTTTCTTCAATCCAGCTCTGATACCAATTGTTGGTCCCATTTAGGACAAGCAAACAATAGAAGAACAGTTCATATATAAATAGAGATAAGATGAACAATATGAACAATTATAAAATAACTCATCTCATATTCATTGAATCGCAATATGGAGGAGAAAATATGAAGAACACCACACTTTACAATTAGATGACTCTCATGAGAATAAGTCAGTGTGTGTTTTTGTGTGTATCTTCTAAAACCCTCTCTCAAATGACAAATGAAACCCTAAACAACTATTTAAAGGGTCCATTTACATTAAAAGGCTCAAGCCCACAAAGTTAACTAAAAAGCTAACTAAAAAGCCCATACACTTTTTCTTTATAAAACATTTAATTAAATTAGGAGCTAATTTAATCTAACACACTCCATTTCGCTAATCGACCTGTCAACTCAGGTTTTCTTAAGACGGGCTTAAGGGGGTAGTTAGTAACGACAGTAATCGGGTGTGATTCGAAGTAATGTCGCAATTTCTTTGTGGCGGTAACAAGCGACAAGAGTAGTTTTTCCATTGAGGAATACCTGGTTTCGGCGTCTAGAAGGGACTTACTTACATAGTAGATCGGCAATTGTTGCTTTTCATCTCTCGCATTAGGACGGCACTTACCGCATTTGGACTGACAGCTAGATATAGCTGCAAGGTCTCGTGATCGCGAGGCTTTGATAATAAGGGTGGCGACGCCATGTACTCTTTTAATTTCTGCAATGCTTGCTCATGATCGTCGGTCCAGTCGAAGCCTTTGTTTTTTCTGAGGACATTGTAAAATAAGTGACATATATCCGATGATCGAGAGATAAATCTATTCAGGGCTGCCACTCGACCAGTGAGCTTTTGGACTTCCTTGAAATTCCTCGGAGATTTGATTTCGACAATGGATTTGATTTGATCCGGATTGGCTTCTATTCCGCGACGAGTGGCCATATATTCCAAGAACTTTCCAGCGCTGACACCGAAGGAGCATTTCATTGGGTTGAGCTTCATGCTATATTTTCGGAGGGTATCGAATGACTGCCTTAAACGGTCGACGTGGTCGACTGCTTGCTTCGACTTGACGAGCATGTCGTCGATGTAGACTTCCATGGTGTCGTCGAGGTGATCTTTGAACATTTTATTCACCAGACGTTGATAGGTAGAACCTGCATTTTTTAGTCCGAAAGGCATAACCTTATAACAATAAATACCTCGATTTGTCATGAACGCAGTTTTTTCCTGGTCCTCGACGTGCATCAGGATCTGATTGTATCCAGAATATGCATCCATGAACGTTAATAGTTCATGCCCAGCTGTCGCGTCGACCATGGCATCGATATGTGGCAATGGCATCGATATGTGGCAATCGTAAAATCGGTACAGACCCTCCATTTGCCATTTTTCTTCACAACGACCACGACATTAGCAAGCCAATCGGGGTACTTTACTTCTCGAATTTTCCCTGTCTTTAGGAGGTTGTCGACCTCGTCATTTATTATCTTATTCCTCTCAGGAGCGAATTTTCGCCGCTTCTGCTTGATCGGCTTGAATGACGGGTCGACATTGAGCTTATGAGAAATGACGTCAGGATCAATACCGACCATGTCTTCATGCGACCAGGCAAAACAATCGGCGTACTCCTGCGAGAAAGATATTAGCTTGTCTTTGATGCAGGGATCGAGGGATGATCCTATAAAGACTTTTTGATTAGGCTTGTTCTGATCTAGGATGATTTCCTCCAGGCGATATTCATCAACCATTCCAGGAATATCTTGTGCATTTGAAAGCTCTTCCTGCCCACGGGCGATTACATGCTCCTGGTTTCCATTACTTGCCATTCTCCTGGAAAAAAAAGAGGAAACTACAAGAAACTGTTAGTAAAACGCACGTTTGTCGAAGATTTTCTCTAGATGGGGTCCCACGGATGGCGCCAAACTGTTAATGCAAAAAATCGTCTAGAAGGATAACTTAAGGTTGATTGTGGAGCTTAACAACTAAAGAAAGGAATCGTTCGACAAGACGGTGCGTTAAAGATAGAAAATGTAAAAGAGACAAGGATTTTGGTGACGCGGGAAAAACCTCAACGAGGAAAAAACCCGCGGACGACTATGGGAGCCGTCGCTGCACTATGATCGCCAAACAGGGGCGATGCCCTTTGTTACTGGTGTCGATCGTACAGAGATTACAATAAAAATGAAAGGAAATACTTTAAATGTAAAGTAACAAGTGTTTTGAATGTAAAAACAGCATGCTTCATGTGTAAAAACTGTGTGTCGTGTGCGGATGTCGTGCGTCGAGAGCGATTCTTCGAGAGAGAGTTCTTTGTTTTGTGTGTTCTTGAGTATGCAGTGTGTAGTTCGGAGTTCGATGATGTTCCAATGATGACTTTGCCTTTGTATTTATAGTCTTCGAATGCATTTACTGAGTCCATGAATTCCTCCTGTAACGGTCGCAACGGTCTTCGCAGTTTAATGCTCATAACTGCTTTGTCGGTTTCGTCCGTTGGCTATAAATGTCGTTTGACCTGCATTAAATGAGGAAAACGTAACAGAAGAATCATACGTTAGTTGGTCGAGGTCGTGTGTTTCTACATGACGGTCGAGGTCGGGAGGTACGTTCGACTTCGGCCTTGGTCAGAGGACAAAAATGTTTACGTTTTGACTTTGACATGAGAAAAGTGTAATAAATGTTCTTAGTGCTTTGGTCGTGGCCGAGACTGGTGAAATTTTGCCCAAACATATATATATATATATATATATATATATATATATATATATATATATATATATATATGTATAGATATCGGGTTCATCGGGTTGGGTTGGGTTCAAATTCTCGTAACCCGATATCAACCCAATACATATGGTTTGAAAATTTTACAACTCGATTGGATATTGGGTTGCTTCGGGTTAAGTTATTTCACGTCGGGTTGGATTGGGTTGATCGGGTTGGTCGGGTTTTTGAGAACCCCTACTTATATAATGTGATATGAAGGGTGTTCCAATCACTCCTTTTTAGTCCCCGGTGGGGGTTTGTCCCAACTATTAAGTGGACATGTGATGTGTGGGCGGTAGTTACCACGTTACTAGGGTGTATTACATTTTTTGGACTATTATTATATACTAAAAAACTACGAGACCTAATCTTTTTGGGCCCTAACAGGTGCTTGCCTGCTCAGCCCTCCCCGTAGGGACGCTGCTAAATACTAAGGGGTTCAAAGGTGTACAAAATCATGAACAACACTTATTTTGAATAGATTGAAGATGTAACAACTATTTACAACAGAAAACTCACTACAATCACACTCACACTCATACTTACAATAGAAACCTTACTACAATAACACTCACACTCAGATTACCTTCAAGAGATTTGAAGGTAATCATGTATGGAAGAAACCCTAATCGACTACTGAAAGAAGACTCTCAAAAGTGAGAGAGAAACCCTAATTACAACTCTTAAAAAATGACAAATGAGAAAATATTAACATTTTATATAAAGAGTAAATTGCAAACAAGTCCTTTGCATAATCACCCTTGAAACAATGGAAATTGCTCTGCTACCCTTATCAGCCACACGACTTGAAGCGCAGTCCACATCTTTTCAACATAGCCAATTTCAGTCCTCGTACAATAACAAAAGTATAAAAATAATTTAAGTTAAAATCTAAATGACAAGATTGGTATTTGACTTACACTTTTAACACCCGCCCTCAATTTTGGCATTGAAATAGATCTAACATATTTAACTTAGAACACAAATAGTTGACTTACACCAAGTGACTTGGTAAAAATATCAGCCGGATTCTCCAAAGATGGTATTTTAACAGTTTTAATCATTCCAGTAGTTACTTTATTTCTTACCTTGTGTATATCAATTTCTAAGTGCTTGGTTCTTTCGTGAAATACAGGGTTATTGGCAATTTGTATTGCAGACTTGTTATCACAGTTTAGATCAACAGGAAGAAGATTTTCTAATTTTAAATATGCTAATATACTCAAAACCCAGATTATCTCACATAAGACAGAAGCCATTGCCCTATGTTCTGACTCAGCAGAAGAACGAGAAACAGTTGACTGCTTCTTGCTCTTCCATGAGACTATACAATTTCCCAAATACAAACAGTAACCAGTGACTGAACGCCTAGTAGAGAGACACTTACCCCAATCAGCGTCTACATATGCACTAAGCTTAAACTCAGAAGAACATGAAAAATTAACACCTTTCCCTAGAGAAAGTTTCAAATACTTCATAACACGTAAAGCCAATTTAAGATGAGACTGTCTCGGTGAGTGAATAAACTGACTTAAACAATGAACAACAAACGCAATGTCAGGACGAGTTGCTAATAGATAAATCAATCTTCCTATTAGCCTTTGATACTCAGTGAAATTAGTTAAAGGAGGATCTTTTGACTTAGAACCACTTGAATCAGTGACAACAAGATTCATATCCATAGGAGTGCTTATTGGTTTACAACCCAAATAACCAAAATCACTAAGTAATTCAAGACAATACTTGCGTTGTGACATACAAATACCTTTATTTGTTTTCAATATTTCTATTCCTAGGAAAAAAAATTAGTTCACCCAAATCTTTGATTTTAAAATTAGATTGTTGACATTTTACCTTATTAATTTCAGAAATAGAATTTCGTGTTAAAACTATGTCATCAACATAAACAAGTAAAATCAACTAAACAGAACTGTTGATTTTAGTGAACAAAGAATAGTCACTAGTACTTTGTATGAAACCATGATCATGTAAACAAGCAGATAACTTTTCATACCACTGTCTAGGTGCTTGTTTTAGACCATACAAGGATTTAATAAGTTTACACACTCTTTTGTCATTTGCAGAAAAATACCCAGGGGGAAGACTCATGTAAACCTCTTCATCTAAGTCACCATACATAAAGGCATTGTTAACATCCAATTGACACGAAGGCCAATTATTTTGAACGGCTAATGCAATGACGCACCTAACTGTGACCATTTTAACAACTGGAGAAAATGCCTCCTCATAATCAAGACCCTTACGCTGAGAGTACCCTTTGGCCACTAACCTAGCTTTGTATCGCTCAATCTCACCTGTTGACTTGTACTTTATCTTATATATCCAACGACACCCTATAGGTTTTCTACCTACTGGAAGAGTATTTAAAACCCAAGTGTTATTACGATACAAAGCTTCCATTTCATCATTAATTGCACAAATCCAATTTTGATCTTTGCTAGCCTCAAAAAAATTATTTGGCTCAACAGATTTATTAAGAGTAGTGACAAAACAAAAGTTGTTTGGACTTAAAAAGGAGTAATTTACTACTTTTTCTAAGCCATATTTTACCTTACCTTCTATTACGTAATCAGTAAATTTTCTAGGTAAATTTGAAACTCGGTTAGATTTTCTAATAGAAGATGAAGGTTCAATCAAACCACCCTCAGGAGGGAAACTCAAATGACTATCATCAATATTTTGATTAGCAGCCAACTGATCATTGGCAGCCGTACTTGAACTACCAGGACTTTCATGCCCGGTAGTTCTTTCTGGGTTATTTAACCCACTTATGATACCAGATTCATTTTCATGTCCGACGGTAGAATTTGGAACTCTAGACTGGCTACTAGAATGATCAGGGTTACTTATATTTTCAGAAACATTTTTTACAGTTTCATTTTGAGAGTTATCCCTTGAATCATCATTGGGCAAGACAGAAGACAAATAATTAGGATGAATAACAAAATCAAAGAAATTTAAAGAATTGATGTTACTAGAGTCAGAATTTTGATTGTTTGCTTGCATTTTAAAAGGAAAAATGGTTTCGTAAAACTTTAAATCTCTTGAAACTAAGATTTGCTTTGTAATCAAACTATAAAGTCTATATCCTTTCTGGGAGTTAGAATATCCCAAAATAACACATTTTTCAGAACGAGATGCAAACTTATCAGAAACATTAGGTTTAACCGCAAAGCATAAACAACCAAAATTCCTCAAATGATGCAGAACGGGTGAAAACCCAAACACAAGCTCATAAGGACATTTTCCGTTTAAAACTGAGGAAGGAGTTCTATTTATGAGATATGTGCAGTTAAAATGCACTCATTCCACATGTTTAACGGAATATTTCCTTGAAACATTAAAGCTCTAGCAACGTTTAAAAGATGCCTATGCTTGCGTTCTACAACTCCATTTTGTTGGGGTATGTAGACGCAAGTGGTTTGATGTATTATACCTTTTGGTTAACAAACTCAGTACCATTATCGCTTCTGACAATTTTCACATGTTTGCCAAACTGGGTAATCAACAAACTGTGAAACACAACAATATTATCAAACACCTCATCCTTGCTTTTCAGCAGATAAACCCACACAGACCTAGTAAAATCATCCACAGCAGTCAAAAAGTATCGATATCCCTCTTTACTAGGAACCTTATAAGGCCCCCACAAATCTAGATGGATTAATTCACCTAAACTAGTTGTAGAATGACTACTCAAATTAAATTTATCTCTAGTCTGCTTAGCCATATGGCAAATGTCACAAGGAGAAGAGTAAGAATCATTTCCAAGATCTAATATCCCTTTTAAACAAGCAAGGGCTTGATCAGCAGTATGACCCAATCTACTATGCCACAATTGACGTGAAACATAGCAGAAAATAGACATATTAGAAGTATTAGATTTATTATTTAGCACCTTTGAATTAAAATTCTCACCCTTAGAAAATTGATCAAAAAACTACAGGCCTCCAAGTTCACTACCAGTCCCCACAAGTTTCGTTGGAAGTGAACCCTGAAGTAAATAACATCTAAACTCATCAAACCCAACGAAAATTTTACTGTCTCTAGCAAGTTTATGAACAGAAAGTAAATTTACATGAAAGTCAGGAATGATGAGAACATCAAGTAATACAACATTGTTGTTAAGACGATAATTTCCAATTTTATTAATCCTAGCCTCATTCTCATTGGGTTGAGTAACACTTAGGTTCAAATCAGATATATCAATCACATTTTCAAGATGAGCCATGGAAGACGTCATATGTTGATTTGCACCAAAGTCAATAATCCAACCAGAATGAGGAGTTCTAGGAATATTTGCCATATTAGCATAAAATTTACCTGCCATATTGACAGCCAATCCTTCATTTTGTTTTTGATCAAGCAGAGCCAACAACTTGTTGAGTTGGTCTTCAGTAAGAGAATTAGTAGAGGTTGAGTGATTAACAGACCCCTCTGCAGTGCAAGCATTACTGGAGGGGGATTTAAAAGATTGATTAGACTTGCCTTTAGTGAACTGGAAGTCCTTAGGAAAGCCTATCAACTTGAAACATCTTTCTATGGTGTGACCAGTCACACCACAATGTTTGCAAAGCAAAGGTGGTTTCCCATATTTTCTCTTATTATCAACAGGTTTACTAAAGAAAGTAGTGTTTTGAATTTTTGAATCAGAAGGAGAACGAGTCACACCATGATGTGACTCTTCTCTGGAAACCAAGGAAAACGCAGTTTTGACCGAAGGCAAAGGGTCAGTGGTCAAGATGTTACTCCTAATTTGCATATAAGTATCATCTAAGCTCATTAAGAACTGCATAAGTTTTATAAGTTGATTATGCTTAGAGAATTCAACAGAGGCATTACAAGAACAAGAAGGAAGTTTGACCAAAGCAATAAATTGATTCCATAAGGCATTCAACTTATGATAGTAATCAGAGATAGAGGTTCCATTTTGAGTTAGGGAATTAATTTTTTGATGAAGATTAAATGTGAAAGAACCATCAACTTTGTCGTAAGTTTCCTTTAATTCCTCCCAAACATCAGAAGCAATCTTGGAGAAAACTTGACTAACAAATAAATCCTCAGAAATAGAACCAAGTATCCAAGATAAGACGACAGAATTACATCTGTCCCACTGCTTTCCAAGACATTATTATCAGTGGAATGTAAAACGGTACCATCAATAAAACCAAGATTATTCTTAGTTTCTAAGGCAAGGATCATAGCACACGACCACACCTTATAATTCTCAGTACCAGTCAGTTTCATATTAAGGATGGACACACCAGAGGTGTCACTAGGATGAAGGTACAAAGGATCACCGAAATCCAGCTTTGCAATCAAGGATTGCGTTTCTAGATTCTTCGGATCTTCTGTGCCAGTCATCGTGAAAGTAAAAAAAACACAAGGAAACACCTAAGTGATAGATGACAGGATTCCTTGCCACTCGAGTGGCAGGTCAAGCCAAACACAAAGGTATCCTAATGAGAAGGGGATGAGAAGAGAGACTTACAGTGAGATTCCAAGAGCGATGCAGCAGAAAAAAACAACCTCTGTAAACAGAGATCTTACAATAACAAGAACAAGGAACAAACCTGAACACAGTAGATGAAGAAGAGAGAGGAGAGACAAACACACTGTTCAGATACGGAGATCTGAAGAAACCAGTGTAGATAGTCTTACCACAACCTCACAACTCTAGATTCACCAAGATCTGCAAGGATCAGACCGAATCATGATTTCTAGAACAGATCCTGAGATCTGTCCTTAAATCACGTACTCTGAACTAGCAGAGTGATGGATACACAGAGTCACGAGAGGGTCACAGGGACCACAACACACAATCCTTACAACGGAAGGGCAAAATCAAAAGAAACAAAACATGCAAACACGAGACAAGATCTAAATGTACAGATCAGATCTCATGTGACAAGACAAAAAAACTCGTATCTAAGTCACATAAAACTATTCACCACAACAAATCTAAAATGAGCGACAGACTCAGATCTGTGAGGATGAAAAACAAACCACACACCAGATTCAAAGTCCAGATCTGTTTAAAAACATAAAAGGAAGAGAGATTGAACCAAGACTAACGATTCAGGATCCAATCTTCTTTGAATATGCATAAACCAGAGAGGATGAACAAACAAAACAACATGCGAGATTCAGATCAGCGAAATACAACGAAGAGAAAGAAAAAAACCAGATCTATTTAAAAATCACATAGACAAAATGTCAGAGAACAAAAAGAAGATTTGAAACGGTTTTTTCCAAAAAAAAAAATTTGAGAAGACTGATATGAACAGATAGAAAACCACGATCTGTTGAGTTTTCAAAAAAACATTTTCCAAGCCTTGTAGATGATGACCACTAGGTCAACCTATATGAGATTCAGACGATGAAAAAAGAAAAATATAAGAGAGCAACAATTATGAACATACCAGAGGGAGATCAGTGAGTAGATATCGATGAAGATCGCACCGTGTGCTCTGATACCATGTACAAAATCATGAACAAAACTTATTTTGAATATATTGAAGATGTAACTATTTACAACAGAAAACTCACTACAATCACACTCACACTCATACTTACAACATAAACCTTACTACAATAACACTCACACTCAGATTACCTTCAAGAGATTTGAAGGTAATCATGTATGGAAGAAACCCTAATCGACTACCGAAAGAAGACTCTCAAAAGTGAGAGAGAAACCCTAATTACAACTCTTAAAAAATGACAAATGAGAAAATATTAACATTTTATATAAAGAGTAAATTGCAAACAAGTCCTTTGCATAATCACCCCTGAAAAAATAGAAATTGCTCCGCTACCCTTATCAGCCACACGACTTGAAGCGCAGTCCGCATCTTTTCAACATAGCCAATTTCAGTCCTCGTACAATAACAAAAGTATAAAAATAATTTCAGTTAAAATCTAAATGACAAGATTGGTATTTGACTTACACTTTTAACAAAAGGTGAAAAAATTAAGGCCCTTTGCATCGTGTGAATTTGATCAACAGATGACGAGTTGCTTTAAATGTGTGAATAGATCTCTGAAGCAAGTTAAGTTTGTAGCCACTAATTTCACAAATTTGGCACTGTATTGGTGGAATGTGGAGACAATTGTAAGAGGTAATGTAGAGGTAACAAAATGGAAACGACTAAGGAAGTTATGATTGATAAGTATTGCTCCATGATAGATATGAAATGGTTAGAGCATCTCTAACAAGTTTTGTAATTTCTCTAACATACTCTATTTTAGGGATCTCAACGTCAAATATATTATTAAAATATCCTATAATTTTATCATCCCAATACATTAAAAAAAACTAATAAATCAATCTCATTAGTGGGAAATTATTAAAATAACAGTTCTCTCTCTTCATTAGAGAGTTTTAGGGTCTGTTTGTTTACCTCTTAACAGTTCCATTAAGACGTAATTTCTGAATCATTAACAGATGAATCTTGTTTGGCAAACAGAAAGTCTGCCTCTTAATGGTTCTAAAACCCTTTGAATGATTTTGTATCTTAGGCCTTGCTTAACCATTCAAATCCCTAATTTCATTTGGAACAATTACCAAACAACCATATTTTATTTGGACTGTATCATAAGAGCCTCTTAATCATTCTGACTACTTAATCTTTCTATACCAAACCATTCAGTAACTGCTAAACAGCCTCTTAGAGAATTCTCTATATTTGGATTTTTCTCTAAATTTCTCATTTGTTAGAACAATATAAGAATAAACACTTAATTTTCTCTATTTTAGACACTTTATTGGAGATGCGTTTAGAGAGTTCCTAAAGTTCAAACAAGGGAATTAATTGGTGTAGGAGGATGCGAATAAGGGATGTGGTACATGAATATTTTGAAAGATTTTGATAAAAAAAAATGTGTCCGAGTCGATCTGCATGTACTTCGACTAATCTCAAGGATCCTAATAATTGTGGTTTTCAGAAATCAATATCGAATATGGATTCCCGATCTTTTACTTGACGTTTGATTTTTTTAAGAGATGCTAAAGTCTAAAGTCTGACTTCACTTGTGATTTTTATGAGGTGGTGATGAAGTCTGAAATTCAAATCAATAAGACTGTTTGTTTTTAAACTGACAAACGTCTCAATATGTATAATTCTCTATTTATTCCTAAAAATTTCAACTTAAATACGTCAAATGAAATGAGCATTGATGATCGAAGGACGAAACGAAAAAAAGACACAAAAGAAGGATGCTGACAGATTTACGAGGTTGTGGAGTTTTAATCATATCTCACACACCGAAACCCTGATTTAAGTGATTCAAGATGTTCCAAAAAGCCAACACACAGATTTACAATCTTTGTATTTTGCGTTGCTCCAAATTTGGAAATAAGAGAAGATTTAAGAGATAAAGTTACCATTTTTTTTGCCTAGACCATATTTAGAGATAAGAGACTGAAAATAAAATAAAAACAAACGGTATCAATTATAAAACGTCTTTCTGAATCAGACATAAGTGATGATTAAGAGATTAAAATGAAAAAACAAACGTGTAGCCTATGTCTGGCTCCAATTATGCTAGGCCCAAGGTTGGGAATTTAGGGGTGAGCAAACGGGCGGGTCGGGCGGGTTCGGGTTTTCAATTTCGGGTTTTTCGGGTTTCGGGTGGAAGTAGGTGGCCCCGAAACCCGTCCAAAGTGTAGATCGGGTTAATCGGGTTCGGGCCATTTCGGGTTGTCGGGTTTCGGGTTCGGGTTCTGGTTGGGCCGATCCCAAGCCCATTTTTTCAGCCCAATTTTTTTGGTGTTTTTTAGCCCAGCTTTCCTTCCATATGGTTTTTCTTGAACTATTAAAAGATAAGTATGGTTTTCCTACTATCCTCTAACACATAGAAATATAGAATGACATGCAAGTCTGAAGTTTATCCTCATATTATACAATATCTCAAAGTTCAAACATAAAATTTATTAAAGAACTTATTGATTTAAAGTTTTCAAGATATTTGAAGGAGAAAGGTTCACAGTTCACAAACACAAAATGACCAAAGACCCACACACAGATTTATATTTAATAAAAAAAAATAAAAAAAATAAAACTTCGGGTTTCGGGCGGGTTCGGGTTCGGGAAAACCCAAACCAAACCGAACCGAACCGAAGTACCAAGTCGGGTTAATCGGGTTCGGGCCATTCGGGTTCGGGCCAATCAGGTTCGGCCTATTTTCGGGTTCAGACCATTCGGGTCGGGCGGGTTGTTCGGGTCGGTCGGGTTTTGCTCACCCCTTGGGATAGCTTGATTTTTAGTGTACATATCTATATATTGGTATCGACTTTGTACTATTCGACTTGATTGCTTCACATTTGTCATGTAAATAGATTTTATAGTATATCCCTTTGTCGTTGTAGCGAGATAATTTGCTTGTTTGGCATTTTAGAGTTGTTTATCTTTTTTTACTTAACTCATTAAGTTGTCAGTTTAGATAAATTTGTCTATATAAAGGGACAGAAGGGAGTTAAAAGAGAGATGGTTGATTACTTATTCCATATAGCCATTTTAACTTAATGATTAAGACATAAAGAATCACTTTTATAACACTAAACGGATAAGCCGTTCAGATCATTACGCTATAAGTAATCAACCCAATAAATTGTTGCACAAATGTCAACACCACACCTACAGAATTTCCATTTATAACCCTAGTTAATAAGCAAGAACACAAATATGTAACAAAAATTTCACCAATCTAAGGAAACCCCTAGCCAAATAAATCAACAAACAATTAATATCCTGTTTCATTTTTGATAACCCACAAATCTATTAAACCTTTATCTACAAAAACCTTCCATTTTAAACCATAAAAACCACTGTCCAAAACCCTAGAAATCACCATAACAAGTTACCAAGATTCAATCTCTCTTTCCATATATAGCAAACCCTATGTTTATGAACTTCATACCCTTAAAGCCATTGACGAAATATACCGAGCTTGTTTGGTTAGGTTTATATCCTTAAAGCCACAGGATCTTGCCAAGAGATCTTCCTCTTCCCACCCCGACCAATTGAACCAGAACCAGAACCAACGCCACTTTGGATCAAACCCCGAGTTGGAGAATTAAACGGGTCCCATCGCTCTTGTAATTCCTCTTCTTCTCTCTGTGATCAAAAAACAAAGAATTAGAACAAATCAAACAACAAATGAACGATGTTTGAGTTTAACAAAAGTCTTGTAACTTACAGATATCTGGTTCAAGTCGATTACAGGCTTTTGGGTTCGAACCACGGGTTCTTGACCATTTTTCTGAGTCAAATCTAGAAACGGTGAAACCTTTGGTCCATTGATCCGGACCCTTTGGTTTGCAATCCCTCTATGAATAGATTGTTCTTTCACACCATGTAAAGAAATCCCAAGATTTAGGTCGAATTCAGGGGATGGTATGGTTCGAGGAGTTTTTTTCTTCTTTTCTGTAGGTGATAATTTGTGTAAAGTTGTCTGCTTTTTGGAACGATTTCTCTCTTTTTTACTTTTTGTGAATTGGGTCGGTTGTGGTTTTGCGAAAACTTGTTCTTGTGGGCTTGATGACTTCTCTTTCAGTAGAAATTTGTGTCTTTGCCTCAAGAACCTGCATTTGTAGACGATAAAACATGAGAACATGAAGTTATGGTGTTGCTCATCATAAGAATATGATCAAACTTTTGTTAGAATCCTACATCGGCTAGATTTGGACCTTTCTACTTTAATATATCATATATGTTGGAACCCCTTTAAGGGCTTTTTTCAAGGGTAATCTGATTAAGGGTAGTTGAGGTTAACGTGAGAAACATGAGAAACATGAGAAACGTGAGAAATGGATTGCGCCTTAGAAGAGAATTGATCCGGTGCATCTTAGTGCATCTTATCTCGGTGCATCATATCCTAATTCCATTTCTTATCCAATGGTTGATAAGTGATAACCACTTCTCACTGGAACCCAACCCTTTGATTAAGTCGATATCATACCTAACTTCGGCTTGTAAGGTGAGTTTCTTTTGCTTCAAGGCCATCAATTTGTTTCTTGCATCCTCTGTTTCCTGTTAAATGGCATAAAACATGTCAAATGTTGTCAAAGTACAATTCAAGATAGTTATATGTTTGATTTTATTTTTATTTTTGTGATGGAAAGAATGAACATCAACTACTCATATATACCCAAAATCATTGCCCAAAACTTCTGTAAATTACTCATGTTTACCCAAAATTAGCGGAACAAATTACTCCCTCCCACATATCATTTTCCCAGAATTGATCAAAAACAATAATAACAAAAAGCAAATTTTGAATTTAAAGATTCAATCCTAGGTTTATGTCTAAATTCAAAGTTGGCATCAACTTCTAGTTTTTTTTTTCAAATCTCCAAACTAATTATACTCCAATACTCGTTTATGTTTGTTGATGAGCAATTGGCTAAACGATTTTGATTTTTAGTTTTTTTTTTGGTCAAACCCATCTTTACTACGAAGATAGCAAAATTATCAACAATTTTGAAGAACCCTAATTTAGCCACAGATCAAAGTATAATTATAATAGATCCTAGGCAAAAAATTAGGCATGGATTAATGTTTTAAAGAAGATAGAAAAGGATGGGAGATCTATTGATCAATCATATATGTATCCACAGCATAAAGATCAAAAATCAACAAGAACCCTAAAAGATATCGAACAAACAAACCCTAAAAGATATCAGGATAACAAACAAACCCTACCCAGAATTCAATAAGTCATTAGATCGAAAAGAAAAAAAGAAACGAAATACCTGTTGCAACTCCAAGAAATCTTGAAGAAGGGTTTGATACTTAAATCTTGCCCTAGAATCCTCATATAGCACATGAGGAGATGAATCAAAATCAACCCTTTTCATCTTCTTACTCATCAGATCTCAATTTTGTTGAAGATCGATCCCAATTGGGGGAGAAAAAAAGAAATCAATTTCACAGAAAGACAAAGGGTTATTATTATAACAAGGTGAGAAAAGGGTGTGGGGAACAAAGACTTAAATAAAGAAAGATGAATTGGTGTGGTGATGATGAGAAGGTTCTTGTTGCTTTTCCTGTTGTTTGTGATGAAAATCTGACCAAATAGAAAACCCCAAAAAGGCCACATTTTTTGGGGTTGCAGAAGGGTATTTGTGGCAAAAGCATAATCAAATTGGTGTTGTATGTGAGGTGGGTTTGGTTGGAACTTGAAGGCATCTCATATTATCTCAATCTCTTCTCTCTCTATCTTTCCTTTCTTGACTTCTTTCTCTATTTTCTTTTTTCTATTCAAGATTTTGTTTTTTGTATATCTTCTTGTATATAAATCTTGGTCCAGCTGGGCCATTGATGAGTGGGGGTTGTGGACTCTCTAGTTTCTTGATTTCTTGATGATGGGTTTTGTGGGTGTGCAGTTTTTTTTTTCTTTTTAATGGGTGTTGTTGCCTCTGAAAGGAAGGGATATAGAAAGAGGTAGGAAAGAGAAAGGGGTAAAAAAGGAAAAAGAATTTTTAGATAGAGAGAGAGAGAAAGAGGATCAGAATGAGTGAGAGATGCAGTTGGTGATGGCACCTTGTTTTTAGGGCTGGATTTCCTTGTTGGCTTGGCTGGTTTTTATCTTGAATGTGATTGTGATGCTGATTCAGTAACCAAATTACTTTTTTGCCCTTCTTGTACCCTTTTTCGGTTTAAGGCCGGCCTCGCTGCAAATGAATAGTTTACACGAAATTAACCGAAATATTCAATTTTCTTATCCAATTCATTTTTTTAATCACTTTTTTATTCAAATTCTCATTTTAAGTTTACCTGTTTGCATATATTCATTTTTCAGATTTAAAAGAAATCTTTTACGCAGATTGGCATAAAGATGGTTTTCTTTTTTATTAATCTGAAAATAGGCATCATGTGTAATGCATTTATACAACCTTTGACTAAAATTGAAATTTGATTTCAAAAATGATTAAAAAGTGAATTTGTTTAGGTGAAATGGCTATTTTGGTTAATTTTCCTCTTCTTTAAATTTAAAGAGTAAATTACATTTTTGATCTTTAGATCATCCACACATCTGCAAGACCATACTCCTTTTACGAGTGTCACATCAGCTTTGCAATAACATCATTCACACACATGCAAGACCAAACTCATTTCTAAACTAATAAATTATAATATAAATAATTATAATATAAATAATGTAGATAATTATAATATAACTAATAAATTAATTATAAAATACGTTTATCTATTAGTATTTGTATTTTCATAATTTTTATATTAATGTACTTTTAATTTAGCAGTTTAAATAAAAAACATTTCATAAAAGTATAATTTTTAAAAAATAAAGCGTGGGTAAGAAATTTTAATAAAAATATTAAAAAAATAATGTTCAAATAAACTAATAAATGAATTTAATTTAATAAACATATTAATAATAACTAATATTTAAACAAACAAACAAACTAATTAAATTAATAAATGATTTTGTTTAATATATTATATTAGTTGAAAGACCTTGCTAATTATGCAAGATCATGGTAGTCTTGCAAAGCCTTGCAAGACACATGGCATGTCATGTCATCTTGAAAAAGTACTTGCAAGACGCGTGTGGATGCTCTTATAGGTGTCACTTATTATAGAGTTTAGTCCCTACTTTGAACTAATTACAAATTTTATCGTTGTGGTTGTCACCTTATTTAGCTTTTGGTTCCGGTGGCTAATGATGTTAACAATCTTTCGTACTTTACTCTATCAGTACTTAAAAGATCCCCGAAAACAGTAAATGGGACAAATACTTTATGAGTTCTTTTTAACCTTATGTTTTCTTACTTAGTAATTTTCTTTTATTGCTATGTCATAATCAAATAGGGGGAGATTGTTGATCCAAGCCCTCAGTGATTTGATAATGACTCAATAAGAAACACTTAGTGAAAATTGTAAGTAGACAATATGTATTAGAGTTTCATTATCGCTGATAAGTACTAAGACTGTTTCAGTACCACTGATAGGAACTCTTGCTCTTTAATTTATACATTCAGCGATACTGTTCATCAGTGAGCCCTGAGTTTGTTCAGTCTCACTACTGATGATCGCTGATAAAATATGTTGTTTACTTATGATCCCTGAAGACAAGTTTCACGTCAATCATGTTCTACGCTGAAGTCGAAGATCAAGCCGAATAACCAGCGACAAGTCTACTAATGAACTGATGCGGATATCAGCGAAGCCAAGACCTGTTCACTCAACGTGAAGTTTCAAGTAGAAGACTTCAGCGAACGCTGAACTTTATCATTCGCTAATAAAGAACTATTCAGCGAACGCTGATCATGAAGCTTCCTCTACAAGTTACTTTTGTCTTATCCCCTTGCACCTCTCTGTACGATCTGTCAGAACGGACATCCCTTTTGTCCAGAGTCGTACAACCAACTCTGATTCTACATTGTTCATCATGCGGCCACTGTTTTGTCTACTGAAGTCAAACCATGTGTAACACCCTAAAACTTAAACAATAAATATAGGGGATTTCCGGAAATTTGGTAAATTTAAACCTCAAAATATAAGCCAACAATAACCCATAGTTTTGAACAATGATTATAGATAGGAGTTTTGAGACATAATACATAACAACCTAATAATCTAGAAATATAGCAAACTAGATTAATCCGGGTGTCACTATATCTCCAAAAAGTCTCTCATCTCGATCCCAAAAGCCAGGCCTTCCCAAGCTCCTAAGCATGGTCAACAACACGACGATCTAGACGCCGCTAGGTGGAGCCTGTAATCCACAAACATGAAACATCAAGTGTTAGACAAAAGTCTAGTGAGATTTCGTGAAATGCACATTTATAAGATTGTGACAAATAAACATAAAATAATGTTACCGGCTCCGTGTGGTCTCAAATTACCACAAATCAATCCGTTAAGCGTTCACACCTGAACATGGTTATATAACCGAGAAGCATTTCTTTAACAACAAAATACGGGGGAGACCCGTTACCATCGGGGTGACAAGAACACGGGAATGGAGTCACCCACGACGTTATCGGATAGCACCTCAAGTCCCGGTCCTAGTTCCCATGCCATAAAGACATCACAACCTCAAACCATCTCGTACCATGCCTTTAGTGCCTACTCCGTCGAGTTACACCTCAAGGACTTATGGGACCACATTGCATATCCGAACTAGATGAGTTACACCTCAAGGACCCCAACGTCCCCCATTGCCTACTCGCTAGTGATCCAATATGGCCAACAAGAAAATGAACAAGTAGTCCATAAAGGTCTAAATCCTCATGCACAAGGAGATAACCGTCAATAAATTACGTATCATGGTAGTGAAAACGTATAAATCGACTCATGCAAATTATGGCATAACGACCATCTCTACATGGTGATATTTAGCATGTGATACTCATCCTCATGTAGATTTCAAACATTTACATCCATGCATGTCTATATATATATACTCGTATTGATATATAAAGTTTTCACATACATCTATATATATATATATATATATATATATATATTTGTACATACATCCATATATATATGTGCATATATATATATATGTATGTATATGTATATATATATATACTTATATTTATTTATAAAGTTTGCACATACATCTATATATATATATATTTGTACATACATCCATATATATGAGGGCATATATATATATATATATATATATATATATGTATGTATATATATGTATATGTATATATACAAGTCACATTGACACAAAAGATGAATGTACATATGTATAAAATATGCATTAACCAAACCCAAATAAACAAGGAAAACCCTAGTCTTTCAAACAAAGACATAAACCCATGAGAGATCCTTCATCTAGATAACAAGAAACTTAATATTTAGTTAGGGGTGGAGAAATGCTCACCAAATGGGGTTTGTAAGAGAAAACCCCCAAATCTTGAAGAACCCTAAATATAGCAAAACCTTGTGGTTAGATCCCACAATAAATAAAATCCATAGCTCAAGAGTGTGAGGGATTGAAATGAGTGCTACAACATCTTACCTAAGAGTATGTAGAAACCCTAGCCAAAAAATGGAAACCCTAATTCTTGATACCTGACTTGAACCTTAACTTGCAAGAGATGGAGATCCACAAGAGGGTGTGGGGTTAAAGGAGATAGCTACCCTAGACGGAGATCATTAATGTGTCTAGGGTTTTCATGGGTGAGGGATTGAATGAGGAGAGGGATGAAAGGGATGGAGATCGGCCAAGAGAGGAGAGAAGAAGTGGGTCTCAAAGCTGGAGATGTGTGTGTGTGTGAAAAGAAACCAGCGCTACCTTTCTTTATAACCTAGCTCCAGCCGGCGATCATGACACCGCGAGAGTGCCCTTGGAAATCTCGTCGGGCACTCTCGCCCCAAATGTACCGCAACTCTCCAACGAAGCAGTAGGTCTTGGCGATAGTGACAAGCGCGAGAGTGACCATGGCATTCTCGATGTGGCACTCTCGCTGTAGGTGTACCGAGAGTGAAATCGAAAGTAGCAGCAGACCCAGCGATGTTGACAACTGCGAGAGTGACTATGGCACTCTCGTTGTGGCACTCTCGCCGCCGGTGTACCGAAAGTGAACTCCGGGTGTCGTTTGTCTTGCGCAAAAAGGAGTCGGTTAGATACGGTTGATGCACCCGTTTGGTCAAACCCGAGACATTCACATAGATACAATACTACAAAAGCGAACGCATCGAAGCCATGTGAAAATGACATGCAATACGTGCATGCGTACATGCACGCACACGAACTAAATACACAAAGAGGACGAGGGTGGTAACACAAACCTATTTTGAAACCATAGACTAGAGAAGAACCGTACCCAAAATTTGGAGTGTTACACCATGCAACCAACCAGCGGCTGCCACATGTAAAGTTGTACTGTTGTGCATTAAATACATGCAGTATATAAAGGAAACCCTACTTCAGAAATGAAGTGCTCGACCATTTCCTTCTTTCTACTATTCTGTGTGTTAGAATATTATCCTTAGTATTCTTAATTTCTTTCTATCTTATTTCTAGTGCAAGAAATCTTAGTGATTCCCATAACTTGTTTATATTAGGTTTATTCCTTAATCTTGTTCCGCAACAAGTTGTAAATTGTTTGATACATATCAATAAACAATTTAGAAAAGTAAAAATCGTGTGTTTGTATTCAACCCCCCCTTCTACAAACTTGTATAACCCATACGGGACCAACAAGTGGTATCAGAGCAGATTGTTTAATCTCATAAACAAGATCTTGCTTATATTAAACTCTTTTCTCTTCCTTGCTATTTTCTAAAATGGCTAACTCAACAAACACAAACTATATTGACAATGGTTCTCTTGCAAAACCCCCTAGATTTTCCAGAGATAACTTCAATCTGTGGAAAATAGGATGATTCTATTCTTGGAAGGTGTAGACCCTACTATGCCTTACTATATCGAGAATGGTCCTTATATCCCTGTCATGCTTGACCCTGCTGTTCCAGGCACTACTACTAGAGCTGCTACCCGAGGGTTTGGTGTACTCTTTAATGGTACAACAACCTTCAGAAGAGTCGCATATGTTGAAGGACTGAAGCATAATCTTCTAAGCATCAGTCATCTGTGTGACAAGGATAACACAGTGATTTTCACTAAGGAATCCTGCTTTGTCACTGACAAAAAGGAGAAGATAGCTCTTAGCGGATACCGTATGGAAAATGTTTATGTTATAAACATGGACTCGACAACCACTGAGAACTCCTGTTTCTTCTCAAAAGCCTCATCTGTTGACTATGGCATAAGAGGCTCTTTCATCTCAACTTCAAGACACTGAATACTCTTTCTTCTAAAGAGTTGGTCACTGGTCTACCTCAACACTCATACGCTAAGGAGTCTCTATGTTCAGCGTGTGAGAAAGGGAAACAAACCAAGGCAAGCTTCAAATCTAAACAAGTTTCCTCAGTGTCATCTCCTCTACAACTTCTCCATATGGATTTGTTTGGCCCTGTTAACAAACAACCCCTCGCTGGAAAGAAATATACATTGGTCATAGTTGATGAATTCTCTCGCTATACCTGGGTAATGTTTCTCCGTTCTAAGAGTGAATCCCCTGAAAAACTCATCACTTTTGTCAGGAAAATGGAAGTCCTGAACAACATGACCGTTCGCTCAATAAGGAGTGATCATGGGACTGAATTCAAAAACGATTCTCTTGATTCCTTCTTTGAAAGCAAGGATATTTCTAACTACTTTTCCTTAGTGAGAACACCGTAACAAAATGGAGTCGCTGAAAGAAGAAATCAAACGATCATCGAAGCTGCACGTTCAATGCTCAGCGATTCTCATCTACCTACTCAGTTTTGGGCAGAAGCTGTCAACACTGCTTGTTTTACTCAAAACATGTCGCTGATTGTCAAAAGATTCAAGAAGACAGTCTATGAACTTTTCCACGAGAGAAAGCCTTCAATTAGCTTTCTTCACATCTTTAGATGTCAGTGTTTCATACTGAACAACAGAGATGCCCTTGGAAAGTTTGATCCTAAGGCTGATGATGGAATCTTTCTTGGATATTCTTCAATCTCTAAAGCCTTCAGAGTCTTCAATCGAAGAAGACAAACTGTGGAAGAAACAATCCACGTCACTTTTGATGAATCCCGTTCAGCGAACTCTAGACCTTCTGCTGATACTGAAGAACTGAATCAATGGATGTTTTCTCATCTTGGTGATTTAGAAGATGTTCCCACTCCTCCATCTCATACTCATACCGCTGAAGATGATGATCCTACTATCATCCCAAGCATGCAGACAAGTGAAGATGAATCCTCATGGGTCTCAGCTGTTCCTCTCAACACTATGCCTGCTTCTGAACCTTCTATCTCAGACATGCCATCTACTTCTCAGCAATCAGTGAATGAAATGACATCTGAACCTCTTCCTCTCTTGGCTGATATACCAGAAGTTGTTGAAGCCTCATCTTCAGCTCCTCCAGAAGTTCAGATTGAGTCAGCGACTTATGCTCCGGCTTAGCGATGGACTATAAATCACCCTATTGATCAAATCCATGGTGATCCAAACGCTGGTGTTCAGACTCGACGAAGCGCAGGTAACATTTGTTTATTTGTTAACTTTATTTCTTTGATTGAACCAAAGAAAAGCCCTCAGAGATCCAAACTGGGTCAGCGCTATGCAAGAAGAGCTGACTGAATTCGAAAGAAACAAAGTTTGGAAGCTCGTTCCACGACCATCCGACAAGTCAGTGATAGGCACTAAATGGGTCTATCGAAACAAGTTGGATGAACATGGAACTGTAACCCGCAACAAGGCTCGTCTTGTTGCGCAGGGATACAAACAAGAGGAAGGTATAGATTATGACAAAACATTCGCCCCAGTGGCAAGACTCGAAGATATTCGTCTATTCTTAGCTTACGCTGTACACAAAGACTTCAAGGTTTATCAGATGGGTGTTAAATCAGCGTTCCTCAATGGAAAGCTGAATGAAGAAGTCTATGTGGAACAATCTCCAGGATTCTCAGATCCTAAGCATCCAGGTTATGTTTATAAACTGGATAAGGCACTTTATGGCTTAAAGCAAGCTCCTCGTGCATGGTATGACACTCTCTCTTCTTATCTCCACATTGAAAATTTTGAGCGAGGTAAAATCGATAAAACTCTATTTTCAGGAAAGTCAAAGGTCATATCATTCTTGTTCAAATATATGTCGATGATATTATATTTGGTTTCACTAACCCTGACCTATGTACTCGTTTTGCTGAAAGAATGAAAGCTAAATACAAAATGAGTATGATGGGTAAGCTAACCTATTTCCTTGGTCTTCAAATCAAGAAGAATGAAAAAGGAACTTTCATTCACCAAGGAAAATATGTTAAAGATATGCTGAAAAAGTTTGATTTAACTCAGAGCTCAGCTATGACAACCCCTATGGCACCACCGCTGACACTAAACAAGGATCCTTCAGGGAAGCCTGTTAATGTCACGACGTACCGTGGGATGATTGGCTCTCTTCTGTATCTTACAGCTAGCCGACCTGATATTATGTACGCAACCTGTTTGTGTGCACGATATCAAGCTGAACCTAAGGAATCTCACTTGATCGCTGTAAATCGAATTTTTAGATACCTTATGGGTACTCCTAACCTAGGTCTTTGGTATCCCAAAGACTCAGGGTTTGATCTAATCGCCTATTCAGATAGTGATTTTGCAGGTTGCAAATTGGATAGGAAAAGCACCACATGAGGTTGTCAGCTCCTAGGTGGAAAGCTGGTGAGTTGGACAAGTAAAAAGCAAAACTCAGTGTCCACCTCAACCGCTGAAGCTGAGTACGTAGCCGCTGGAAGCTGTTGTTCTCAGGTATCATTTTATCAAAGATCATGTGATTAATGGATATATAGAACTTCATTCTATTCCAACTGACTTTCAGTTAGTTGATCTGTTCACCAAACCTCTTGATGAGACAAGATTCAACTTTCTCATCAGCGAGCTTGGAATGCTGAACCTAGAAGAGTAAAATCTTCAGCGGGTCACATTTGATCAGTGATTATAAAATGAACTTGTATAACCCTATTAATCACCTACTTTCTGAACAAAATTGATTTACTGATATCAAGGTATGTTCTCTCTTACTCGCTGACGTTCTCCTAAGAATGCAAGATTTTCAAAACAAATTACATCGCTGAATATCTCTTCCTTTTAGTGATACTTTGAAATTCTAAAACTAACACTGATATTTCTATTCAGTGCTTCTCTTTTTAAAAATGTCCCTGAGCTTTTCTAAAAACCCTCAGAGACACTTTAAGATATGAAAGGACGTATATGACGTCATCAAACGGATAACAATGGCACGCCTTTTCTCTGACACGTTCGTCCGTTTCGTTTACCTTGTCCAATCAATTTCAAGGGACGTGTCCGTGTCATCATGAAAAACTTTCTCGCTCATAGTTTTTCTCTCTCTACTCTCACTATATAAACCCTTTGAGTTTATAGTTTTACCTTTTACGCGAACATCAAATCTCTCAAGAAAGAACACTGTTGCATTTGAAC
Source organism: Saussurea involucrata (assembly GCA_033807775.1). Taxonomy (NCBI): domain Eukaryota; kingdom Viridiplantae; phylum Streptophyta; class Magnoliopsida; order Asterales; family Asteraceae; genus Saussurea; species Saussurea involucrata. The sequence goes on from CM066324.1 coordinate 27,958,310, forward strand.
TAATTTCTCAAGGACACGTTCATCTTCATCTTCTTCAAACATCAAAGGTTAATATTTCTGTTATTTTCCTTCACACAAACTTGTTTTTGATCTTATTCTTGGTTCAAAAAGATCAAACAAAATAACTTTTTCAAAATAAAATCATTTTCTTCGTGGTTTTATGAACACAATCTGCTTACAAATTGTTCTTCGAGTTTAAAATAAAAATTTTAAACTTGACATTCTCATATGTTTTTCCAGAATCCCTTTCTTAAAAGGAAATTGGAAAACAAGAACATTCACTATCTTTTGTATTTTTGTTGAAAACTAGAAAAACCCTAATATCCATTTCTTTCTCTAAATGGAAAGTGCAAAACCCTAAAAACCCTTATTTTGGGAATTTTATCCATTTTAAGAACTTCCCTTCATATTCTTCATGTTTATACTTTATGAACAGAAATGGCATCTACTGAAGCTCCCAGTACTCCGTCTCCTACTACTTTTGAAAGGACTGAACTCGTCAAAGCTCCACATGTCAACTTCGAAATAGAGCAAGTAACCTTTCAAGGAAACAACCCTTATGCTCTCTTCACATTCCGCCCAAGGAAAAACATCACCCACCTGAATGACGCTGTAAATTTCCTCAAGACCTGTCCTTTGGCGACAGCTCTGACCATCACACTTCCTGCTCACATAAACCTTCTCGCTCAGTTCTGGTATATTGCCAGAAGAGCTCAAATTACGTCCACTAAAGACCCTAAGAAGAAGATCAATGTCATCCTCTTCGACACCGAACATGGTGAAGCCAAGATTACTCCCGGTGCTATCAGGTCTGCCCTCAACCTCCCTGGTAGTTTAAGGGAAAGACGTTTCATTCCCCTACCTGATCCCAAGAACCTGTCTGATAGAGATGCACTCATTGCATTCTTTGATGCAATGCAGTATGTTTGGGGCACAAGGAGAGACAAACTCCCTGAGAAGAAACTCACCCAAATCCAAAAATCCAAAATGCCAAGTGAGATGAACTTCATCTTCGCACACATTATCAGCTGCATGACAGCTAAAATTGGTTCCACTGACCAAACCTCCAAACCCCAACAGGCTATGGGGTATGCGCTGCTGAAGGGCCTTCACATTGATTGGGCAAAAATCATTTTCGACGATATGATGCTAAGAGTCGACGAAACAAAGAGGCCACTGACTGTTCCATATCCCCGGGTTCTCAGCACTGTCTTCCGACAAGGGCTCGGGGACAAATACCCGAAGGTGGGCGACCTGAAGTTATCACAGGTTGGCCTTAAGGTTCTCGATTTCAAGCCCCTGCCAAACGAGGTACGTCTTTCTACACTCTTACCTCTTCTTAGATCTCCTTCTTCTACTTCTGCAGCTACCACTGCGGCAGCGGTAATCCCAACCGCTGGTACCCAGGCTGCCACCTCCACTCCTTCTCGAAATAGGAAACCTTCTGACACCCCACTTGGCACCCATAAGCCCAAGTAGACCTCCAAGGAGCAACCCCCAAGCCTTCCCAGGCTGAAGACTCCACGTCTCTCTCTCCACAGAAGACGCTAGAAAGTTTCGTGGTGCGCTCCGCCACAACTGCTGAACCAACCCCTTCAATACCCGCTTCAGCGTCTATACATGCTGAGGTTGTCTTGGAATAGAACCTCCCTCCCTCAGTACCTCTAAGTACTGCGGAAGTATTCCTCAGCAGATCCAACGCTGAACCCGGCACCTAATCCCTCTTCTCACCCAACATTCCTCCCTCCACTTCTTTGGTCACTGCACCTCTATTCCCCCTGTCAACAGCAACCGTCATTCACATCAGTGATACATCTGCTGAAGATCTACAGCGGATGATGGATCAAAATATAGGACCTGCGGGGGCGTCAACCATCTCTGGAATACGACTATGAACATTTCTCAGGTCACTGGAATTTCGATGACTTTACCAACCCACCCGCAGGTATACATAAAATCCAAAACACTCCTCTCTCAAAATCCCCAACTTCTGAGCTTTCCTTTGTTCATAAGTTTTTATCTGTTACAGTCCTAATTTGGGCGACATCAACAACGCTCTCAAGGATTTGTTTACCAAAGTGGAATCTCTCACCACCACACTCTCCACAAACTCCTCAGTGGTTACAAACGCTGGGGAGGCTCTCAAGACACTCACCACTGAGGTGAAAGACAAAGCCTTCAGTGCTGATTTGCTAAAGGTGGAAGGCAGTCTCTCCCACATGGCTACTGCTCTTGCTGAAAACTCCACCTCCATCAACACCCTCTCCAACCTGTCCAACGAAGTCACATCGTTGAAGACAGTGGTTAGCAATCTTTAGGGAGAGGTGTCTACTTTGAAATCAGAGGTGAGCACTGCGACAAATCTCCTGCAGCAAATCCTTGATCACCTGAACGCTCCAACTTGTCCTCCCTTGCACTTTACTCAGGTCGATCGGGAGAATCTAGAAAAGATCAACCCTGCTATTTCTGGCCTGGAAGACATAATAGCAAGGGTGGAAACTTGTGAAACTTGTGTTGGGATCACTGGCCTGGAAGACAGTGACCCAATGCATGTTGATGCTACTGCTGCTGCTACTGTATCCTCCCCCATCCGTCATGTGGAAGAGGTGGAGAAGACTCAAGAAGACCTTCCCCATAACTCTAAGGGGGGAGGGTATTATTTCTGGTGATACTGAAAAACCTCAGGGAGTTGAATACCCCGAGGGAACCGATTTCTCCCAACTAAACGCTGAATCTAGGGGGAGCAACTCGATGAAGAACTGGAAGATGTTGCAGTTCTTGTTCCTTCTGAGGACGAGGCTGAAGAAGAAGAAGAAGAAGACGAAGAAGATCTCGATCTTGCTGATGATGAACCATCATCATCTCCTGAAGATGATGATGATGATGACGATGATGAAGATGTCGACTTCTCCTTCAAGCCTAGAAGGGCCCCTGCTCTAAAAGGGGTAGTAATAAAAGAATCATCAGAGGAGGGGACCGCCTAAAAGCATGCAGCGACTGAAGCAGACAAAGGCAAAAATAAAGGTCTCGCTGTAGAAGGCAATCTGACTATCCTTCAAAGAAAGCCAGTTTGTCAGGTACAATATATTTTCTTCCCCTACACTGCATCCCTCCTCTATCCCTTCTCAACCTTAGTTCTCCTCTCCATAAAACCTCTATACACTTAGCCTCATTCTTTCTCTATCTCTTCTCCCAAATGATCTAATCTAAATGATCGTTGTGTTTTAGCTAGTCCTCTCCCCTGCTTGAGGATCAAGCTGAAGTTCCTCCAGCTACATCAACAATAAATCTAGCCCCGAGCGCTGAAGAAATAATCCTAGTCTTAGACTTCTCTGAGACTGATGAACCAGAAGAAGAACTGCTCTCTCATAAGAAAACACCTTCCTTGGCTCCTCAAAAGCTAAGTGAAGAAGAACTGAAAAGAAGAGAAGCAATGATCAAATAGTTTGAGGATCAGCGAGTCATCTGTGCCCCTCGATACAAAATAACAAGAAAAGAAGTCACTGAACACCTCAAAGCTGAAAAACAACTCTCCGATCGAAAGAGAGCTGAAGAAAAAGATAAAGCCTATGCTATTGAGCTCGTCCAACGATCGGTGAAAGACCCTGAAATGAAGAAGAATCCTATCTCTGTTCACCGTCAATTGTTGAAGGACGCCCAAAAGATCGTCGAGGGAAAGACCAAGGTATCTGACTCTACCCTGGAATGGTGCAAAGAAAGATTACACTATCGATATCAGGTCTCCAGAATAAATAAGGTGAACATCAGGGGAAGGATGTCCATAAATGTTCCAATTGCTGACATCGACATATTCAGAGAAAATGGTAGAAAGGAAACCATCTATGCTTCAACGATCATCAAGTACGGTTTCTCTGAGTGGTTGGAGATGCGGATAGCCATTCAGCGATCACGCTCAAGCTTTAAAGACGATGTCGAGAAAGTTTTGAATAAATAGATCGACTTGGTCACATCTGCTGTGGATATTCCTCCTCCTCCTCCTGTCCTGCTCAACGAAGAAGGCATGCTGCAAAGAAAAAGATAACACCTTCAGACTCAGGTCCTCCTATCAGAAATGAAACACTTAGTGAAAATTGTATGTAGATAATATGTATTAGAGTTTCACTATCGTTGATAAGTACTAAGACTGTTTCAGTACCACTGATAGGAACTCTCGCTATTTAATTTATACATTTAGCGATACTGTTCATCAGTGAGCCCTGAGTTTGTTCAGTCTCACTACTGATGATCGCTGATAAAATATGTTGTTTACTTATGATCCCTGAAGACAAGTTTCACGTCAATCATGTTCTACGCTGAAGTCGAAGATCAAGCCGAAGAACCAGCGACAAGTCTACTAATGAACTGATGCGGATATCAGCGAAGCCGAGACTTGTCCACTCAACGTGAAGTTTCAAGTAAAAGACTTCAGCGAACGCTGAACTTTATCATTCGCTGATAAAGAACTATTCAGCGAACGCTGATCATGAAGCTTCCTCTACAAGTTACTTTTGTCTTATCCCCTTGCACGTCTCTGTTCGATCTGTCAGAACGGACATCCCTTTTGTCCAGAGTCGTACAACCAACTCTGATTCTACACTGTTCATCATGCGGCCACTGTTTTGTCTACTGAAGTCAAACCATGCAACCAACCAGCGGCTGCCACGTGTAAAGTTGTACTGTTGTGCATTAAATGCATGCAGTATATAAAGGAAACCCTACTTCAGAAATGAAGTGCTCGGCCATTTCCTTCTTTCTACTATTATGTGTGTTTGAATATTATCCTTAGTATTCTTAATTTCTTTCTATCTTATTTCTAGTGCAAGAAATCTTAGTGATTCCCATAACTTGTTTAGATTAGGTTTATTCCTTAATCTTGTTCCGCAACAAGTTGTAAATTGTTTGAAACATATCAATAAACAATTTAGAAAAGTAAAAATCGTGTGTTTGTATTCATGCCCCCCCCCTCTACAAACTTGTATAACCCCTACGGGACCAACAAATAGTGTAATAGAATGTCGATAGAAGAAGAATGTGTGTGCAAAAAAGGGGTTGCAATAATCGGTGTGATATTGTTGGTTCTATATGCTCAAGAATGATTATAAAATAATATTACCGGTAATATATGATCCTATAGGGTCACACCGAATAACAAGTAGACACCGAATTAATATTTATAAGAATTTTGATTCTTGATATATATTATTAATTCTTGATAAATATTATTAATTATATTATTGAATATGATTTATAATATTAGATGCAAATAATTAATTTTGGTTATATAAAATAATACATGTGATGGATTTATTTTATAACTAAAATTAATAGAGGGACTTGAGGAGAAAAGTTTAAGATAGTTAAAATATAATTTTAAACATCTTAATACTTGGAGGGTTAGAATGTAATATTGCATGGCTAGCTCTTTTGTGATTGGCTTTCTTGGGTGGCAAAAAGAAGGGAACATGTGCATATAATTGAAACTTGGTCATGACATGAAAACTACTTTTGAAAAACCACTAGCCATCATTTTTCTCTCCCTCCTCTACTTGGTTTCGGCCAAGAACAAGAACACACACAAGTGTGTGTTTTTCTTCCTTTTATTTCTTATCTTCAAGTATATTGTATACTTGGAGTAGAAATTGTTTTTGCATCAAACTTTCAAGAAGGTACTAGCATACTTTGGTGTTGGAGCTTGTCGGTGGACTACTCTAGAGGAGCTCTATTTTGGGTTCTACTATCATCACCAACATCCAACCTCCCGAGAGGATTCAAAGTCTTCAAAGGTTGTAATCTTGAACTCTCTTGGTATGTTGTTCTTATTTATCTTTTCTTGCATGTAACAAGATCCTTGGTGGGAATAAAATGGTTTTATGTTTTTGTTCAAAAACTTTATTTTTGCTTCCGTTGCGTAATAATTTTTACCTCTTATGAGTTTTTTTGAAACCCATGTTTTGAACATAAAATCCCAACAAGTGGTATCAGAGCCTAAGTTATAATGCATCATTAGTAAATAAGTATTTTTTGGTAAAACTTGGTTTTTGGAAGCCATGGATAAAATTTCATTTTGGTATGAAAAGTTCATGCATGGCTTCTTTGGCGACTTGTTTGTGAAAATTTTATATTTTATGTAACAAAATTTTAACATGCATTTTTGTTACATAAAGGTTGCGTTAGAAAAACAAAGTGTTGTTTTATTTTATTTTGTTTATGATAAATGTGCATAAACAAGCCATGGACCAATATGTTGGTTGTTTTTTTTTTAAATTTGTTATAATTTTTATTATTATTCATGTTGGTTTGTAATAGTAAATAGGTTTTATTATTTCATAGTTCTTTTGTTCATTTTGTAAGTATTAGATTAGTTGTTAGAACTAGTTTTTATTTTATAAAATGTAACAAGAAGAAGGCCAACATGGAGCTTGAAGATGGAGCTTGATGTTTTTGTTTGCATGGAGATGCTAAAGCAAGTGGGAGCTTGAAGTTTTTTATATTTTTTTTGTCCCTTAGGAATGGACTTGTCATTTCTTGTTTTGGCTCACAAAAAATGTCATTAGAAATGACTTTGTTTTATGCACATTCTTTTGCATGTTTTATGGTTGATTATGTTCTTTTTGATGCGTTAAAATATATGATATTGCATGCTAGTAAAAAACATAAAATTGGTTCAAATGCGCTTATTTAAAATTGTTTAAAGTTGAAGCGAGAAATTTTAAAATTAAATTTTAAATGAACCAAGTTTTAAAATAGAGATTATTATCAACAAATATTTAAAATGGAGATTTTAAAATTGATAACATGCAAATTGGTTCAAATACATTTTATGTAAAATTGTTTATTTAAAAATGAATTTTTAACTATCTCAAAACTAGAAGGGTTTGTTTGGTAAATATGCATGGCCTTCCTCCCTTTGGTTGGTCATATTGGGTGGCAAAAAGGAGAGCACATGCTCTTGATTTAAATAAATGGATTTTAATTGATCCAAATTATTTAAAATGGAGATTTTTAATTTATTCTCTTTTTTTTTGAGAAATAGTTTATTTTTCTTAAAAGAGTACCTTGATTATTGGATGCATGCAATAATATGGTACCATGAGTTTTAAAAATTAAAATTGAGATTTTAAATGGAGTTTTCAAAACTCTTACAAACTCATAGTCTTAATAATAAAAGTGTTTTTTTAAAAAAAGACTATAAATGGTTCTTATTATGATCAAACTCAAACGTTAATATTAACATATGATCATATATAATTAGTTGATAAAATAGAGATTTATTTAAATAAAAGAAACCATTTGATGAGTAGTAAGATTTTAATTAAATACCATGTATTATTAAATGCATGCAAAATCACATGATACTAAAAATGTTTTCAAAACTAGAATTGTAAAACATCTAAAATCATTTTTATAAACACAAGTCATATGCCGTCCTTTTGAGAAACACTCAATACGTCGCTATGACACCCTTGTGGGATAAAGGTCACCTAACCACTTGGATTGTCTTGAGATGGATGAGGTGATTCTTATGTCTTTGTGGGATAAAGGTCACCTAACCGCATGGATGTAAGTTTCACACGTTGTTTCAAGTAGGATGACTTGATTGGGAATCTTTTGTGATAAAGGTCACCTAAGCATTAGAAACCCAAGGCATAGATGGGATCAAACATGCCAATTAACAAACAAGTTGTTAAGGATCCCATAACGCTAGGAATTACATTCGATGTAATCGATAAACGTTATCTACCTTGTTGGATTAAATGGACGGGATAAAGGTCACCTAACCGTTTCATTTGTTTTGCAACGTTGGATCCTAGATTTTATGCAAATTAATGTTTTTAGAAAACTAAAGGGTGATTAATTTGCTAAAAATTAATATTGAAAATACTATAATAACTTTGTTAAATTTTGTAGATGGCCTAAAATGCAAACACTGCAACTAACACATCCCTAAGACCTTTTCTTTTGGAAGAAAAGTTAACCACTCAGAACTTCCCAATTTGGTTTCACAAATTGAGACACGTTCTCAGACGTGAAAACAAATCATACGCACTTATCGTACCTCGTCCTGAAGAACCTCCTCTTACCTCCATAGAAGCTCACGATACTTGATTGAAACATAATGATGACTCAATCAATGTATCACGTCTTATGCTTGAAACCATGGTTCCATCCTTACTAGAAAGAATGAAAACGTTTCCACTGAGGGCATTTGACATGGTAAACCGATTACCAAAATATTACCAAATGTATATGGTCCGTGAACGCTTCGATACAATTGGACAAAGACCAATATGTAACCTCTCATATTCATAAAATGAGGACGCACCTTGACTATTTGGATAGACTTGGCTATCCTTATTCCAATGGGAGAGCCGTAGATGTGATCCTCAAATCTCTGATCAACGCATTTGATGTTTTTGTCGAGAATCTGAATATAGTGATAGATGAGGCAACATTGGTCATAGAAGAGGAGATTGTCCTTCTGAGAAATAAATGTTTTCTAACGAAGGAAAGTCCTTCAGGTATCAATATTTAAGATAGAACTTTTACCTTTCTATCTTACACTTGTGTATTTGATACTAAGTGTAGAACTCACTTTTGTAATATGTTACAAATAATCAAGAAAGGTAAATGACTAAAAGACAAGCAAAATGGTGATCCATATAAGCAAGGAAGCAAGATTGCGTACCAAGCTTATAGGAGATTTTATTATGAAACCATATGGCTTGTATTGTTAAACAAGTTTGTTTCGAACAATGTTTAAATTTAGTTTGACTAAATTATTATTTTTTCAGTCACATGTTTGTTGATTGAATGAAATTCACTTAACCGTTTTGGAAACGATTATATTCATATTCAAAATTAATTATTCTATTTCGAGAAATAGTTCTCTTAATTGAATAATAAAGTGAATCTCAAAAGTCTTCTAAAACATAATTCTATATAAACACCATAAGACTCAAATGTGATTTGAATCAAGTCTACACATGAAATAGTCAACTTAATCAAGAAAATTAAACGCATATCTTATTTTTTTCAAAACTGTAGTATTTTGAAACTAAATATAAATATTTTCATTTGATATATGCGATCTTGATAAAGTTGAATATAGCTCTTTTCTCTAATTCATAGAGAAGGAAAAAAAGTTTTTTTTAGAATTGATACATGTAGATGTATATGGTCTCTCAAAACCAAGTCTAGATATGGTGATAGATAATACCTTCACTGACGATTTCAATTGTTGAAATTTATGGAACATAAAGATGAAGCATTTGATGTAATTCAAGTTGTTTCAAGATTAAGAAAACAACTCAGCAGGACCATTAAAGTCTTTTCTGATATATGAGGATAGTAACTAAACCAAGAACTCTTGGATCATCATAGAAGTTGTATACATCCGAAAGGATGAACCAAACCTTATTAAATATGGTTCGCTCTATGATGAGTAGAAGTATTATTCCTATATCAAATTCGGAATTCTGCCCTAGTTAAAGTAATCCGTACTTTTTGACACCAACCAAAAGGTAGACAAAACACCTTATAAGATTTCGTATGAAAAGTTTTTCATCCTTAATCTTAGTTGAAGGCGTAGGTTTATGAAGCTCATGTGAGATAATAAGCTTCAAGTAAACTCGACCCAAACTCTACCAAATGCATATATTGTAGAATATACTATAAATTGTTTTATATACCGATTCTACAATCCCACAAACAATAAAATAGTTTATTGTTCCAAAGCCAAGTTCTTAGAAAGCAAGTTTTTTTTGGGCAAGGCAAATGGGAGATTTAAGGAACTTGAAAGGAATCAAGAACCTCATAATCTAATGCACTTATTGGTTGGCACTAGTTATCAAACAAAGGTCGTTGAAACTGAGCGATTTGATTGATCAGAAACTTAGTAAAAACACCAAGTGTTCGCAAATCTAGTAGAATCATTCAGAAATTCGAGAGATATCGATTTCTTATAACTAATAAAGAATGATGTATGACTGGGTTCTAGTAAACCCATCAACTGCTAAAGTGCTATGTCAGATTCTGAATCTGGTGAGTGGCTTAGAGTCATGAACACTGAGATACAATCCATTCATGGATCAGTACAAGTATCTCAAAATTGGAATCTTCATTTTGACAGGTAAATTAAAAGTTTAATTTTCATCAAAATAAAAGATGACTCATGTATTTGCTAAAACTAGTGGGAGCGCAGTAAAATTCCTAATCCTGTATGTGCAAGACATACTAGTATTTGGAAATTAACTTTCCGACATAGCAAAACATCATGTTTTGGCTCGGACAGTATTTCCTCAATAAAAGACTTAGAAAGGGCTAATTTTGTTCTTGGAATAAAGATCTTTAGAGATTAGATCAAGATGACTTATAGGTTTAAGTCAAAGTACATATGTTGACATGACCTTGAAAGGTTCAAGGTGCAAGGCTCTAAAGGTAGTTTATTGCAAATATGATATGGCATCTTTTTGAGCATGTCTCAATATTCTAGCACAAAGGTTGAGCTAGATAAAATGATTAGTATTCCATATGCTTCGGCAATTAGATCTATCATATATGCCATGACATGCACTAGATCGAGCGTGTCAAAATGCTTTAGAGCATTAGAAAACGATACCAACGAAATACGAGGGAAGGTCATTGGATGATTGTATAGAACAATTTAAGGCACTTACGAAGAACAAACAAGTGTTCCTTAACCGATGGTTGGAAGAAGATCATAGTAAAATGTTACACTAATGATAGTTTCCATAAAGATTGAGAAGGTTCTCAATCACAAAAGGGGAAATGTCTTCATTGTGAATGAAGAACTAGTTCGTTTGAAAAGGTTTAAGGCGAAGGTCAAATTGCATAATACACTACAAATAAGAACACACTGCCGCTTTAGAAGCCGCAAAAGAAAGATGCTTGGATGAAAGAGTTCATTGAAAAGCTAGGTAGATGCCTCTCATTCAGGATCATCTAGAAATTCTTTTATGAGCATGTGGGTGCCATTACGCAAGCTAAAGGACCCTATCTCACATCAGAGTACCAAGCATCTACTCCAAACATTTAACTATATTTGAAATAAAGTTAAAAATGGAGATGTTAGTGTTCACAAAGTTTACTCAAATCAAGTTTCTGGATGAACCCATTCACGAAGCTCCTTTCATAAGCTAAACTTGAAGTGTCAGGTTTAAGCTATAGGACTTCGTTATTCTAGTGATGGGATTTGATTTGAATTTAGTATTTGGATATTGGAACAAGTAAAGCAACAAGTCTAGTATTTAGTTAGATATATAGGATATGATCTTTTCATACTCGTTGTGTTCTATATTAGCATGTTTTAATCCTTGAATAAATTAGTTATTCTAAATGTCCATAGTCGATCATAGTTGTGGGAGCAACTATGAAGTAAGACTAATGTGAATTGGATTGGTTGACTTTTAAAAGTAAAAGTGGCAAAGTGTTGCAACCAAGTTCATAGGTACTTGTTAGGGAACGAGTACTGGACCTGACCCGCTTCAAGATCACTTCATGGATCGTCGTCATAAGTGATTCTTGAATAAAAGGTAGTATCTTTGTATCCTTCGACCTGAGATGCATATTTGGGACTCAAGTGTAGGGAGTGTTATGCTTTGATATGGTTAACCGTTGTTCTTGAAAAAGGCAGCTATAAAGGCCATTATCGGGCATAGCATGAACTGCATGAGAGGCGTATGTAGTCAAGATGGAATTTGTTTCTCTAAATATATTAAGAGTGAGACATCTAAGGCGCCTTACCAAAAGTTGAACAATAGATGAGAATGATAGTGATCCATGTCTCATGTTCAACATGATGTCTAAACAAAGGGATAACTGATACCACACCTAATACATCAATTGAAGCTATGAGCTCGTGGGAATTGGATGTTGTTGAATGGCACTTACAGTCATACGTTGCTGGGGGCAGTGGACGTTGATGTTGCTAGACGTCCACCACTGTCTATATCATTCTATAATGCAATCTTGAGCAAGTGGGAAATTGTTGGTTCTATATGCTTAAGAATGATTATAAAATAATATTACCGGTAATATATGATCCTATAGGGTCACACCGAATAACAAGTAGACACCGAATTAATATTTATAAGAATTTTGATTCTTGATATATATTATTAATTCTTGATAAATATTATTAATTATATTATTGAATATGATTTATAATATTAGATGCAAATAATTAATTTTGGTTATATAAAATAATACATGTGATGGATTTATTTTATAACTAAAATTAATAGAGGGACTTGAGGAGAAAAGTTTAAGATAGTTAAAATATAATTTTAAACATCTTAATACTTGGAGGGTTAGAATGTAATCTTGCATGGCTAGCTCTTTTGTGATTGGCTTTCTTGGGTGGCAAAAAGAAGGGAACATGTGCATATAATTGAAACTTGGTCATGACATGAAAACTACTTTTGAAAAACCACTAGCCATCATTTTTCTCTCCCTCCTCTCCTTGGTTTCGGCCAAGAACAAGAACACACACAAGTGTGTGTTTTTCTTCCTTTTATTTCTTATCTTCAAGTATATTGTATACTTGGAGTAGAAATTGTTTTTGCATCAAACTTTCAAGAAGGTACTAGCATACTTTGGTGTTGGAGCTTGTCGGTGGACTACTCTAGAGGAGCTCTATTTTGGGTTCTACTATCATCACCAACATCCAACCTCCCGAGAGGATTCAAAGTCTTCAAAGGTTGTAATCTTGAACTCTCTTGGTATGTTGTTCTTATTTATCTTTTCTTGCATGTAACAAGATCCTTGGTGGGAATAAAATGGTTTTATGTTTTTGTTCAAAAACTTTATTTTTGCTTCCGTTGCGTAATAATTTTTACCTCTTATGAGTTTTTTTGAAACCCATGTTTTGAACATAAAATCCCAACAGATACAGCTTCCGACCACCATCATATCAACATACATACAATATGTGATAACTTGTGATAGATAACATACATGAAGTTGAATTCGCCTTTCTAATTCGAAAATGTGAGAAAACCTGGAACTCCTCTCTGCCATTTTTTTACACATAATCGACCGCTTTGATAACAACCCGGTCGCTTTATCCTTTCCAAGACGATCTGAGAATTTTGATCGTGTTATTTGAATTGTGATAGATCAAATACCGAATATACCCTTCCACATTTAAATATAACAGAAAAAAGTTAAAAAAAATTAATTTTAAAGCTCCTTTAAAACCTCTATTGATTAATACTTTAATTATAATACTTGGCTTAGAGATTGTTATCGCGTTAGCTATTATAGAAGGACTTAACATTCGTAAATCACACCCTTCCCTTATGTTTTATATATACATAATAAAAAGTTATACCTTCACCTGGTATATTCATTAGTTAACTATTGAGATTTTGGACCATCAAATTTCATGGGTACAAAACAAATTAAAGCATAAGGCAGTTAATCAATATATCACCTCACTGTTTTCTTCATAATAAAAAATAATAATTGAAAATTAAATATATTGTAGATCCTAGAACGCATGGATCACATATTATTTCTCAAAAACTCAAAGACAAAATTGTAGTTCCAAGAGAGTATGTATCTACCTTCACCTGGTGTGTTTTGGGACAATCTTATAACAAGACAAGATATACTATATGAAAATTAGTTCCTTTTTTTTGCTTTGTCTAGTGATTCTTTTGTATGTTGTCTCCCACACTGGCATGCAGTTGTGTGTCTGACTAAATTTACTTGGCTAAATTTATATGTATCATGAGAATGTCAATAGGCTTTGCAAGGGTAGAATCTTGGTCATATTGTGCAAGTTAATTTTAGTTAATGAATTTGATGTTTTGATGTTGAATCAACACGCATGACTGAGTCTTGAGATCAACTTAAAGAACGATTAAAGAACCGTAAAAGAGATGCGTGCACCTAGCTAGCGTTACATCAATTGGTATGCGGTCTCATAAATTGTTTTGGTGCAGGTTTTATGAATCATTTGGAATCAATCTATTTCTTCATAATTTCATCATCTGATCCTTGTTTCCATCTAACAACCTACTTGCATCTCATCGATTTGCCCCTTGCAGCAACGTAGCCAGTCCTAGCATGTATTATAGTTGGGAAATTGCCTCAAATAGCCATTTCATACCCCTTGTGTCTCTAAATAACCACTTTACTAACCCTATTCCATAAATACCCAAAACTTACGCATACAAAGTTACGCAGAGAAAACTCTCTGCGTAACTTTATTTTTCCTCCTAAAAAATATAAAAAAATGATTTTTAAAAAAGTTTACGTAGAGAAAACTCTATGCGTAAGTTTTTCCATCCCGCCTGTCTGCGTAAAGTCCACATATGCACCACGTGTACTCCACGTTGGAAAAAAAATACGCGGAGAGTTCAAAAACTTACGCAGAGAGAAGTCTCTGCGTAAGTTTTAATTATTATTTTTTAATTTTTTCTGATTTTTATTAAGAAGGGAATCAGATTCTTTAATATAAACTTTGTATTAATTTCCGCCGCTGATGAATCGGAGGTCTCTACCGCCGCGTCTGCCTTGGAGGAACTCAAATGTATTGGAGCGTCCCTCGCCGCCGCCGCTGACAACACCTCTGCCGCGGCCATTGCGGTCTCTAATGCGGTCTCCGCCGCCATCGGTGCAATCAACGACTCTGAGAACCCTGTAATCACAATAGGAAACAGGCAAGATCGGACCGAAGGCATCAACGCAAATGTTGACCGGGTAGCACGTAACTGCGACGATGGGCGTCCCTTTAGTGGGGTGCCGGTTACTCTATCCTTCACGTCTAGCCTCCTTCTAACGATGGTGGCGTTGCATTCACTGTCACGTCATGACGGATTCCCATCATCCATACACCGCTTGTACATCGGAGTGATAATCTTTTCTATCATCGGATTCTGTATATTTGTTGTGGTGATGCTGATCCCATCGCCAAATTCAAAGGTAACTTTTTTCTTAGGCTTAGCGAAGATAGGATGTCTTTTAACTATCTTCGGGCAGCAATGGTACTCCTGCCATGGCCGGTTATATTTCCGGTGAGCAACCCCATCACCGGTGGGCTAGTTGCAGCTAACTTAGCTATATCTCATGTAAAAACTTGTATAAAAAGATGTATAAAAATGATGTTACAATGCAAAATAAAAGAACAAGTAGACGTGGACATTTTCACATGCTTTGGCGTTCCAACGAGTACAAATATATCCGTATCTAATAAATATATGTATCCTTCATTACAGAATGTATAGAAAAGTACACAATGCTTTAGTATCATAAAACAATATTAAATAGGGCATCTTAACGTACAATGTGAACCACAAGCCTGTTGACTCATCGGTCATTGAAGACCGGTCTATTTGGTGCATTTGAGTCGACCTGGGTTATGATATAATCAAGAGTTATGATATAACTTAATGATTTTGGGTTTAGTTTGGTGTTATATTTCTTTTGGATATAATCAAGAATTATGATATAACTTGATGAATTTGGATTCTGTCAAAAAGAGTTTAGGACATGATAAGTTTAAACGTTTGTTATATTAAAAAAAAGATTATGATTACATTGAATAAGAAGAAAAATAAGTTTTTGTTGCATTTTGATGTGTTTTGACTGACTAATTATTACCATTATATGAAAATGATTATCCAAGCACTCATTATATCATTATCCTTGAAGGATTTTTTTTTTCTTTTTTCCTGTTACCGTTCTTGAAATTTGTTATAATGGTATTAGAGTTCTTGAACTTTTGAGTAGTATGTATTAGAGGTAAAGATGAGATATTGGTTAACTGGTTGGTCTTTATGGTTTAGGGCAACCAACCAAATAGCCCCGATATATGTTGTACATTCAAGATATAATATGCCTACCTTCTTGAAGATGACCTTTCGCTATGGGATCCATGAAACAATGGATAAATACTGGATAGAGAACACGAAGCAATTCATGCTGCATTATTAAAACATCACAATATGAACAAAATGAATATATAAAACTTTTGTGCTAAAAGGCATTACTAATATATGTCACAAGGTCACTCCCAGGTGATTTATAGAATTACAATTTACAGTAAAATAAGTAATGCACTAAAATAATGTATACTAAGCAATTGCTTTGCAATCAACATGCATGTGACTCAAATTTTAAGTAAACCAGAGCTCGTTCGGTGAAAAATCAAATTACAAACCTAAAGAAGATACGAAGTTCAGTATCTTGTACAAATCTAGTGAGCTATAAGTCCACAGCCTCAACTTGCTATATCCATCATCGTACAATACAGGAATACTTTCAGGCCTGAAAAGCATAAACCAAGATCAAGCAGGGGACCAAAATCAACAATAAATAGGCAAGATCAAGCAGGGGACGCACACACAACGTCTTAAGCTACAGCCCCAACTCTAGACTATTACCATGCAAGAAAATCAATATTTGAGATACTTAGAAATACGGTAAAAGAAAGAAACAATGATTTTATACCAACTAGTGTAGCTTCAATAAAGCATACTCCCTTGGTTCTAAAAAAGGAGAAGGAGACCATGGTGGTCAACAGGGTACATCCCAAGTGTATTTTGATTTTCATGTGTTTCTAGAAAAAGGTACTAACTATAAGACTTTACAACAAACATGGCTGGACTTAAATTTGCAGCAAAATTTAACACAATTTTTGTATTAGAAAAGTATACTAGGTTTGACATCGAAATGAGAAATGTAGCTTATTTTTAAAACGAATTAAAGATATTCAGATTTTGAAATAACCATTAGCACCAAAACGAACGAATATAAAAGAAACAAAAACTCCCTGTAGTTCCACGAAATAATGAAGGTGATGATGTATTTAGAAGTTAAAAAGCAACATGCATATCAACTGAGCGTTCCGTTTTAATTTGGAAAGGAGTGAGTAACAGTAGACAAACTTAGATTGCACCTGAAAAATATATCAATGAGATCCACATAAGCTCCAAAAGAGGATTATGCATTATACAACAAATAAATTGATTAATAATAAGGAACAATGTGAAGTGAAGAGGGGGTAAAGAAAGTACTGGGAAAAGGCAAGAATTTGTTTGGCAAGATATCTGGCTCTGAGATAGAAACATCAGTAGCATTTACAAAGGAGCTGGAGTTCTTGTTCTTGCTCTGCTGTTCTTGTTGAAAAATCTGTTCACTTTGGGTAAATCCCTTTTTCTTCAAATACAAAAAGACGGCTTTATCCAACACTTGTTCTTCCATGTCTGGCTTCTTTCTATTTCTTTACTGAAACATAAGACAGATACGCATCATTACCTGAATGCTGATTTAGATCCAAATTTGTATCAAAATAAACTCGAATAAACACAGAAAAACTAATATCATATGTAACCAAAATTAGATGTAAAACATTATATCTAACAAATATTTATACACAAAATTCATCAGAATTCTTATATAATAAAGAGGGCAAAGCCCTAACTTTGTTAAACTTAAGCAACAAACACAAAAATTAATCTTCAAAACCTATTTTCTACTTTGTAAAATAAGCACTAGCTTCACATAGTTTTCCCCTGAACATAAGTACAAACTCATAAAAATAGTATTTGGATCATAAATATGTCGATTTAAACATCATTTTAGGGGGAGAAAATCGACAGGGGCAGGTCACCTCGCCACCATAGGAGTTGTTAGGAATTGGGATCGTCACCTACGTTCTCCGGTGTATCCAGTGGTTTCGTCTCTGATGTTTTCATGAAGAGTCTAGGGAAAAAATTATGCATCTACGGACTACAGTATACCTCCAAAATCTAGATTGAAATTAGAAATAACTGACAAATCAAAACCTTAGCATAGAAGAAATGTAACATATCTAAAACGTAGAAGAAAGCAATAATCAATTCAATTCAATAGCACTTGATTCAAAATAAATATGATTTCCCAGGATTGAAAAGCAGAACACTATAAGTAAGCATAGAATAACAAACAACAAACCCAAAGCAAACTAGCGTTATACCTTATCCATCAAATGTTTTACAACGTTACAATTTTCGAATTTTGGAAAACAGCTAAGATTAACTATAACACATCAAAATTAAAAATTACAAAGGGCTCCAATTTTTTTATCCATGATAACAAAATACAAACACACCTGGTAAATGTGACAGGAAAAAACAAAACTTGGGGCCACAATGCTTATGATCTTACTACTTCCCGTGCGAATAAGAATTTGTGTTGGTCTCTGAATTTGTAGTAAATAACTGTAAAGTAAATGAATTTAGAAGGAATTGAGGGTGTAATTGTGAGAATGAGTGGAGCCAGAAATTTATAAAGGGTGAGCGCCAAATAAAATATAAGTAAATATTAATTATCTCGAATATTAGGATTTTTATCTAAAATCCTTTTCCGTAAACCGGGGTCACTAGGAAGATCGATAAGTAGGTTTCAACATGACTTTGTTTACAACTATCAGCATCACTCTTTTCCAGCATATATGATGAATCACAAGTTCTTTTTCTTTTGATTATATACTTATAACTGCTATAAGTAAACAAAAAATAGCATATATGATGAATCACAAGTTCTTTTTCTTTTTCTTTTGATTGTACACTATTTTATCTGAATGTTTTTGTATAAGAATCCATGATTTCGAATGCTTTATCGCTTTAATGTAGCTACTAGAATGCAGTAGAATGATGTTAGAATTACCAGAGTTCCGTTCTCTTTCGGTTCTATTAGCGATGAATTGCTTCGATAAGAAAGTTTTCGAATTGGAATCTGTAAATGCCGATGGACACAGTTATTTATTTGAAATTAGGGTTGTTTTACTTAAGTATATTGTAACAACCGGGTTTTTCTAGTATGTATTGAAAGTTTAGTGGCCAATGTTAAAAGAATGCAAGTTAAGTAAAGGGGGCCTTTGTGCAAAGTTATGAAAGTGATTTACTGGTTCAAATCCCTAGGCCATCTTGCATTTCTTTAGTCAGTAACATTCTATTACTCTTGGGTGTGTGGCGGCTAAAGGAAGAGAAAGGAAGAGAAGAAGAAACCAAGTTGGAGAAATCAGAGTATGGAAGTAATCATTGAAAGTAAATTCATCTAGAACTCTTCTCCTTGTTAATTCGTGATCTCTCCTCTGTGTTGGCTAAGATTTTGGATGAAAAAACTTAAGTTCACTGTGTCCTCCACCTTAACGCCTTTAAAAGGGGATTTTGGGGATTTGACTCTTATGCATCGATTTAGAGGTAAAGACATGGAATACATGGGTGTTTGATAGGCAGGTATCACCCCCCTAATTCTAACCGCAAGTGTACGGTGTCGAAATCAAGTAATAACGTACGGTAAGTACGAGTATCGAATCCACGGGAACTAGGAACTAAGTATCACAATTACTATAAGCTCTATTAACTGAACTATCGAAATTGAATTGGTTGGTGTTAAACTAATTAATTGCAAGAAAATAAATCAAACACAAGACAGTAAACAGCTTTGGAAACTTCCGATAGAGAAAACAGTTGAGGGTTGGAAATCCTTAGGTTTTCACATACAAATATCAGACTTAAAACGATTACCAGTTATTCCCTTAATGAATACCCAATCTTTAAAAGTCACCATTATTCTCTTTCGAGCAACAACGGGTTTTATTTTGAAAAGGACAAGTTTTATCTTTCGATCTCAACTTATGGATTCCAAAACACATTAAGCGCAAGATTTATTATGAACGTATAGATTTTATCTTTCGATCTCAACCTAAATGGTTCAATTAGGACTAAGGCTTACTCGGTATATCTCTATCCCCTTTCTCACCTTAGACATGTAATTCCTAGTTCTAGTTAACAGTTAATTCTCTCGAACTCAACTGGAAACAACAAAACATTTGAAAGCTAGCTAAACTCTCAAAAGCATTAAAACCAAATTACATGCATTCATTAAATAGGAAAACTGATAAACGTTCAAGTCATTTGTTCATATGCTTACAAACCAAATTCATTCCAACCCCCAACATGAACAGATTAGTTCATGTCGGTGGTGGATTCAAACACAAGAGAAAGAAAGACGAAAGTGTATGTAAACATAATGAATGTGATCGTGGTGAATGTGAAAGATGTAGTGATGAACTCCCTTCTCCCGGCTCTAATCCGCTTCGCGTCATGAATTGCTCCTTGATTGATCCTCTATCGTGGCTCTGAAAGGCGTAGAATCTCTCCCAAAATTGCCCCCTCAACTGCCGTAGTCGTCGTGTGTGTGTTGCGTGCTGAATAATGACCTAACACCCGGAAAATAAAGCTGAAAATCGACAAACAGGCACTTACGCGACCTTCCACACGACCTGCAAGTCGCGTGGAAAACCGCGCGCCTTTCAGATGGTGCGTGGGTCGGTTTCTGGTTCGCGGTTCGGGTCCTGGTTCGGGCGCGGGTCTTGGGCTTCCGTTGGGCTTCGTTTTGGCTCTCTTTTGGACTCTTTTTAGCTTATTTTCTCGATGATCACTGCCTATTAGATAGCCTGAACATTTCACTAGATAAACCGTAAAAACCACGCCTTTTTGCTAGAATACAAGCCAATCTCATTGGTTTGAGTACCGAAAATAACGCCAAAAAGTGGCGTTATCAACAACCCCAAACCGAGCGTTGCTTGTCCCCAAGCAAGTTAGCGATAAAAATAGAGTAAAAGCATATATCAGTGCAATAATAACTGCACAACTCCCAATTGGTACCACGTGATGCACTGGTGATTTCCCATACCCGTGAATGTCTATCTCACTCTCGCCTCATTCTTATTTTGTTTGATCTATGACCTTCCATTGTGAGTTGAACTCGTGACAACTCCGATTGCATTAGGGTCGTACTAGGTCCAGACATACTAGGGAAAACATTTCGCCTCGACCCTACCTCGCGGGATACTCTCATTGCACTCGAACCTTGGTTATCGCACATGTTGTCATGTATAAGGAGGTTATGTACAAGAATACTCAAAAATCACATGACAACTCTAAAGAAAGACGCACAAGTGTCCACAAAGTCGATCTCAGAAAGAATCAAGTAGCAAGACAGGGAATATTGGTAAAGGTAGTCGTATACCGTAATCACGTTTTCCAAAAGATCATCCAGGTCTTTACAAGGGTTGTAGCGGGGCTAGGGTTATGGCTAAGAAATGAAGGGTAGAAAGGATAAAAAAACCTTGGTGTGTCAAGCTTTGGCAATTTTGAACTTTATAACTTTCTATCCTATCACTTGGCCCTTTTTATCACTATTGGAGTCGCTTTGACTCACTTATTTAGCTGCTATAGATACTATCTAAACACTGAATTTATTTTCTTTTTGTATTTTCAAATTTTTATTTTTTTTTATTTTTTTTAGTTGGGACTTCATTGGTCCTCTTTATTTGATTGGGGCTGCATTGGCTGTAATAACCAAGTATTTTATTTAATTTAAAATATGAATTTTATAAGTTTTTATGGGTATTTAAGGAGTTAGAAGTTAAGGGGTAAGTTTTGATATTGAATATGGAAGTTTAGGGATAAGTGTTGCCAATTAAGATAAGTCTAGGGTGGCTTAGTCACTTTTGCCAAACCCTTTCTCTTAACCGACTTGTGTATAGTCAAATGGGAAATGATGTCTTATTATTATTATTATTAGCAAAAACACAATAATCCTAGTGTGTGTGTGTGTTTCGTGAAAAGAGAGAGAAGAGAGAGAGGAAGGAAAAACTAAGAAAGAAGAAGGAAAGTTGTAGATTTTCTGCTGGAATTGCTTATAACAACTGAAGAAATCGAGGTAACAATCTATCCTAATTCTTCCTTTTTAAGTATAATAGGTTTTACATGAACCTTAGAAGTGGGTTAGGTTTCTTTTAGAAAGATATGATAATTTTGGGTTTGGAATAGTGTTCTAATGGTAGTATAAAACATATCTGCAAAGTTACATAAACATGCATAGAGTAAAACTGTAAAAATCTGGGTTTTAGGATGAAACAGTAGACTGAGACATTCATCGAAGTCGCAGTAGGCTAATATTCATCGAAGTCGCAGTAGGTTAATATTCATCGAAGTCGCAATGGACGACTGTGACGTTCATCGGAGTCGCAATGGTTGGTTGCGACTTGGGTATGAAGTCGCAATGGTCGTTTGCGACTTGGCTTGAAATCGCAGTAGTTGGTTGCGACTCCAAGGTGGAATCGCAATAGTGGGTTGCGACTCCAAGGTGGAATCGCAATAAGGGGTTGCGACTTCGGGGTGAAATCGCAATAAGGGGTTGCGACTTCAGGGTGGAATCGCAATAGGAGATTGCGATTTGGTACTGTTCATTGCGATTTCAGTTGGGAATTTTGTAAGTTTAAGTATTAAAGGAAATATTTGGTATTTTATCCGATTTCAGATTCTGTGAGGGATCGACACACGTGAATTATCTTGGAAGAGTTTTTGTGATAAACACACGAGGTGAGTTTTTATTTGAAATGTTTTCAAATGGAATACATATATGTGATTAAATGTAATATGGTGCATATAATGTTTATATGAATATTGCATTGTATGAGTACTAGTTGGCCGGGCTTAGGACCGGTGAAAGTTAGCTGTACAAAGGGACAGTGGTGTTGGTTGTATTTAGTACAGCGGTGTAAATTAATTAATTGGCTTGCTACCAATTAATATGGCCAAGGAAAAGAAAAGAGATAGAGATGGAAAGATACATGATGCATGAGTCATATTTGGTATTCTTACGTGAATTATGTGCAAATGTTTTCTTTTACTAACGGGGATTTTTCTCACTAGACCTCAAGGTCTAACCCTCATTTTTGTTTTAAAATATGTATTCCAGGTCATGGAGCAAACAAGAGACAATGATAGGATTTATCATGTTAGCTTTTGTGGATGTTGAATGATTATGAAGATTTCAGTTATAATTAGTAGTTGTTATGTATTTTACTTTATTCGAAAAAGTTTGTACTGAAAGACCTAATTGTAGAATTTAAGGGACCATATTTGGATTATGATATGTTATTTTGTGGTGAATTATATGAAACTTGTATGTTGGGATTAAGGGATGTTACAAATGGTATCAGAGCCTTAGTTTAAGAGATTTAGGTATTAGTATCTGTACCTAGACTTAAACTGCATGCGAAGTAGGAGGTCCTTGTTATTTTAGAACCTTGGGATGATAAATATAAAAAGGTAGAAGGAACCTCATGTAAGGTAATTTCAGATTACACCTGGCCAGTGTAATTATGATCTTACAGGTACATGTTGGAACCAGAATACTTTATTATATGGGGTATGTGCTTATGTGTATATTAACCTTGTTTGAATCAATAGAATGGCAAGTGGAACGAGACGAACAAACCGAGAAGGGGAAGGGAATCCAAATAGATCTAATCCAACAGCTAGTGGAAGGGGAAGAGGGGGAGAAAGAGGTAGAGGTAGGTCAGGGGGCAGAGTACAGGGGCGAGGCACAGAGTTTGTTACAAGAGATGACCTAGCAGTTGAAATGGGAAGACTTCAGGCAAATATACAAGCTATGTTTAACCAGACTCACCATTCGGAAACAGAAATACCAGACCCTACCCTCGAAAACGAAGTGCCTATCGCACCTATTGTCACATCAGCACCCAGAAAGTGTGATTATAAAATGTTTTTAAGCTGTAAACCACCCAATTATGGAGGGGACAGAGATCCAGTAAAAGCAATGTGATGGCTGAAGGAGGTTGAAGCCGTATTTAAGACCAGTAAATGCGCGGAAGAAGATAAAGTGTTATATGGAACAGCAATGTTGAAAGCAGATGCCTTGTATTGGTGGGAAGCCCTTATTGACTCTGAAGGACCTGATGTGTATTCAACTTTTACTTGGGGCAAATTCTCGAGAGCATTTAAGGAACAGTTTTGCCCGCAAGCCGCAGTTAGACAGTTGGAAGAGGAATTCCTGAGCCTACAGCAAGGAAATTTATCGGTAAGAGACTACACTGCCCGTTTCTTGGAAAAGTCGCGTTTCGGAGAATATTATGTTGCCACAGAAAAGATGAAGATGGAAAGGTATGTATTCGGATTGAATTCGGAGATTAGAAAGTTGGTAACTGCAGCGAGACCTAATACTTTTTCAGAAGCAGTCAATGCTGCGGAAAATGTGGAGCGAGACAATAAGAGGGATGTTGGGGATAAGAGTGCGGGAAAGAGAAAATGGGAAGGACCACCACACGATGTGAAGAAGTCTGGATTTCAGCGATTTGATAGTCGTCCACCTTTTAGAGCAGCTGAAAGACCTTGCCCAAAGTGCCACCGTTTCCACCAAGGAAACTGTCAAGTAGATCCTAGAAACTGTTATAAGTGCGGGAAGTTTGGACACATTGCTAAAGATTGTAGGGTGGTTAGATTTTGTTATTCATGCAATTCGCCAGATCATCTTCAATCAGATTGTCCATTGGGAAGAATACCATCGGGTGGCACGTCAACAAGAGCATCGGGTGTTAGACCAACAACACCGAGGTTAGAGCCAGCAAGAGCAAGAGGCCGTTCATTTCAAATGACAGCAAAAGAAGCGGAGGAAACTCCGGACGTGGTTACAGGTACATTCTTAATAAATTCTACACGTGCTAAGGTGTTATTTGATTCCGGTGCAAACCGATCGTTTGTGTCTCCTTCATTTGCTGCTTACATGCGTTTAAAGCCGAAAGTGTTAGATCATGCTTTATTGGTAGATACGGCAAATGAAAATCAAGTATCAGTTAAAGAAGTATTTGATAGTTGCGTGATAGATATAGAAGGGTGCGGAGTACCGATTCAGTTATTTCCAATAGCCCTGGTAGAGTTTGATGTGGTAGTGGGAATGGACTGGTTAGCCGAGAACCAAGCTAATATAAATTGTGATAAGAAGTTAATAAACGTTGTGTTACCTGAAAAAGGACCGGTAGTGATTTATGGCGATCGTAGGAATTATCAGTATAATCTTATTAACATGATAAAAGCCCGTAAGTGTGTTAGTAAAGGTTGTCAGAGTTACTTAGCTTATGTAATAGATACTAAGCTAGAGAAGAGTAAGTTGGAAGACATTCCAATTGTTAGTGATTTTCCAGAAGTATTTCCTGAAGACTTGAACAGTCTTCCGCCCGTTAGACAGGTAGAGTTCGGTATAGATCTAATTCCTGGAGCCACCCCTGTAGCCCGTGCACCGTATCGTTTGGCGCCTCCAGAAATGAAAGAAATGATTGCACAACTGCAAGATCTATCCGTTAAGGGTTTCATCAGACCAAGTTCTTCACCGTGGGGAGCACCAGTCTTATTTGTGAAAAAGAAGGATGGTTCGATGAGAATGTGTATCGACTACAGAGAATTGAATAAGCGCACAATCAAAAACAAGTATCCTCTACCTAGAATTGATGACCTCTTCGATCAATTAGTTGGAGCATGTTGTTTCTCCAAGATTGATTTAAGATCCGGTTATCATCAGTTGAAGGTCAAAGAAGAAGACGTGTTGAAAACTGCTTTTCGCACCAGGTACGGTCACTATGAGTTTCTAGTAATGCCATTTGGATTGACAAACGCTCCAGCCGCCTTTATGGATTTAATGAATCGGGTATGTAAGCTATATCTTGATAAATTCTTCATTGTATTTATCGATGATATACTTATTTATTCCCGATCCAAAGAGGATCATGCACGACATCTTCGTTTGATTTTGGAATTGTTGAAGAAAGAAAAGTTGTATGCGAAATTTTCAAAGTGTGAATTCTGGTTGCGGGAAGTTCAGTTTTTGGGGCATATAGTTTCTGAAAAGGGTATACAAGTCGATCCGATGAAAGTGGAAGCAGTTGAAAAATGGGAACCACCAAAGACAGCAACAGAAGTACGAAGTTTTCTGGGTTTGGCCGGCTACTACCGAAAGTTTATAAAAGATTTCTCTCGTATTGCCACACCGTTGACGAAGCTGACTCGGAAGAATCTGAAGTTCGAATGGAAGGCAGAACAGGACGAGGCATTCAGGATATTAAAGGAGAAACTCTGCAGCGCGCCGATTTTAGCATTGCCAGAAGGTTCGGATGATTTTGTGGTCTACAGTGATGCTTCTAAGTTAGGTTTGGGATGTGTACTCATGCAACGTGGAAAAGTAATTGCCTATGCTTCTCGTCAATTAAAGGATCATGAAAGGCAATATCCTACCCACGATATGGAACTGGCAGCAGTTGTTTTCGCTTTGAAGATTTGGAGGCATTATCTTTATGGTTCCAAGTGCCAAATTGTTATGGACCATAAGAGTCTCCAACATCTTTTTGATCAGAAGGAACTGAACATGAGGCAAAGAAGGTGGCTAGAGTTAGTGAATGATTATGATTGTGAAATCCTTTATCACCCAGGAAAAGTGAATGTGGTGGCAGATGCACTAAGTCGACAAGAAAGAAGTGGAACGATAAAAGCGATATCTTTAAGAGCTGAACTTCTTCCAAACATTTTTGACGAATTACTGAAGTGCCAATTAGATGCTTATCAAGAAGAAAGTTTGAAATCTGAACGGTTGGTTGGGATATCAGCATTGCTTGGGAAAGATAACCGTGGATTGTTGTGTTTGGGGAATAGGATTTGGGTACCTCGTTTGGGTGGATTACGTGATCGTGTACTACAAGAAGCTCATCAATCTCGATTCTCCATTCATCCAGGTACAAATAAAATGTATAGAGATTTGAAACAATTCTATTGGTGGCCGGGGATGAAAAGAAGTATTGCTAAGCATGTGGAAGACTGCATTACCTGCAAGAAAGTAAAGATTGAGCATCAGAAACCGTTTGGTCAGTTACAACGCTTAGACATTCCAGTATGGAAATGGGATCAGATCACAACTGATTTCATTACCAAGTTACCAAGAACTTCAAAGGGATTCGATTCTATTTGGGTGATTGTGGATAGGTTGACAAAGTCTGCTCATTTCTTGCCGATAAAAGAAACCGATTCTTTGGAACGTTTAGCTAAGTTGTATATTAATGAAATAGTAACTCGACATGGAATTCCAATCTCGATTATTTCCGATCGAGATAGTCGTTTTACTTCTAGGTTTTGGAGAAGCTTTCAAAAAGAGATGGGAACGCAGATAAAGTTGAGCACAGCATATCATCTACAGACAGACGGGCAGAGTGAAAGAACGATCCAGACTTTAGAAGATATGCTCCGGGCTTGTATAGTTGATTTTGGAGGATCATGGGATAAACATTTGCCTTTGATAGAGTTCGCTTACAACAACAGTTATCATTCTAGTATTCAGACGGCACCGTTTGAAGTATTGTATGGTAGGAAATGCCGAACGCCTTTGTGTTGGAATGAAGTGGGGGAAAAGCAGTTAGCAGGGCCAGAAATAGTACAGTTAACAGCAGATAAGATTACTCAGATCCGGGATAGATTGAAAACGGCACAAGACAGACAGAAAAGTTATGCAGATCGACGTCGGAAACCGTTAGAATTTCAGGTTGGGGAATTTGTGATGTTAAAAGTTTCACCTTGGAAAGGAGTCATACGTTTTGGGAAGCAAGGTAAACTCAGTCCGCGATATATTGGGCCATTTGAAATTACAGAAAGGATTGGTGAAGTAGCATACAGAATGGATCTTCCGTTAGAATTGAGCAGGATTCACAACGCGTTTCATGTGTCGAATTTTCAAAAATGTTTAGTCACGCCAGACCAGGCAGTCTCTCTACCGGATATCCAGGTTGATGAAAAGCTGAACTACGTGGAAGAACCGGAAGCTATAGTTGATCACAAGGTTAAAGTATTAAGGAATAAGGAGATCAAACAAGTAAAGGTCCAGTGGAAACATCACAGAGGTCAGGATGCTACGTGGGAGTCAGAGTTAGAAATGAGAGCCAAATACCCTCATCTTTTCTCTTAACTGAATTCCGGGACGGAATTCTTTTAAGGGGGGGATGTTGTAATAACCAAGTATTTTATTTAATTTAAAATATGAATTTTATAAGTTTTTATGGGTATTTAAGGAGTTAGAAGTTAAGGGGTAAGTTTTGATACTGAATATGGAAGTTTAGGGATAAGTGTTGCCAATTAAGATAAGTCTAGGGTGGCTTAGTCACTTTTGCCAAACCCTTTCTCTTAACCGACTTGTGTATAGTCAAATGGGAAATGATGTCTTATTATTATTATTATTAGCAAAAACACAATTATCCTAGTGTGTGTGTGTGTTTCATGAAAAGAGAGAGAAGAGAGAGAGAGGAAGGAAAAACTAAGAAAGAAGAAGGAAAGCTGTAGATTTTCTGCTGGAATTGCTTATAACAACTGAAGAAATCGAGGTAACAATCTATCCTAATTCTTTCTTTTTAAGTATAATAGGTTTTACATGAACCTTAGAAGTGGGTTAGGTTTCTTTTAGAAAGATATGATGATTTTGGGTTTGGAATAGTGTTCTAATGGTAGTATAAAACATATCTGCAAAGTTACATAAACATGCATAGAGTAAAACTGTAAAAATCTGGGTTTTAGGATGAAACAGTAGACTGAGACATTCATCGAAGTCGCAGTAGGCTAATATTCATCGAAGTCGCAGTAGGTTAATATTCATCGAAGTCGCAATGGACGACTGTGACGTTCATCGGAGTCGCAATG
Source organism: Saussurea involucrata (assembly GCA_033807775.1). Taxonomy (NCBI): domain Eukaryota; kingdom Viridiplantae; phylum Streptophyta; class Magnoliopsida; order Asterales; family Asteraceae; genus Saussurea; species Saussurea involucrata. The sequence goes on from CM066324.1 coordinate 27,986,860, forward strand.
GTTGGTTGCGACTTGGGTATGAAGTCGCAATGGTCGTTTGCGACTTGGCTTGAAATCGCAGTAGTTGGTTGCGACTCCAAGGTGGAATCGCAATAGTGGGTTGCGACTCCAAGGTGGAATCGCAATAAGGGGTTGCGACTTCGGGGTGAAATCGCAATAAGGGGTTGCGACTTCAGGGTGGAATCGCAATAGGAGATTGCGATTTGGTACTGTTCATTGCGATTTCAGTTGGGAATTTTGTAAGTTTAAGTATTAAAGGAAATATTTGGTATTTTATCCGATTTCAGATTCTGTGAGGGATCGACACACGTGAATTATCTTGGAAGAGTTTTTGTGATAAACACACGAGGTGAGTTTTTATTTGAAATGTTTTCAAATGGAATACATATATGTGATTAAATGTAATATGGTGCATATAATGTTTATATGAATATTGCATTGTATGAGTACTAGTTGGCCGGGCTTATGACCGGTGAAAGTTAGCTGTACAAAGGGACAGTGGTGTTGGTTGTATTTAGTACAGCGGTGTAAATTAATTAATTGGCTTGCTACCAATTAATATGGCCAAGGAAAAGAAAAGAGATAGAGATGGAAAGATACATGATGCATGAGTCATATTTGGTATTCTTACGTGAATTATGTGCAAATGTTTTCTTTTACTAACGGGGATTTTTCTCACTAGACCTCAAGGTCTAACCCTCATTTTTGTTTTAAAATATGTATTCCAGGTCATGGAGCAAACAAGAGACAATGATAGGATTTATCATGTTAGCTTTTGTGGATGTTGAATGATTATGAAGATTTCAGTTATAATTAGTAGTTGTTATGTATTTTACTTTATTCGAAAAAGTTTGTACTGAAAGACCTAATTGTAGAATTTAAGGGACCATATTTGGATTATGATATGTTATTTTGTGGTGAATTATATGAAACTTGTATGTTGGGATTAAGGGATGTTACATTGGCCCTCTTTTTTATTTATTTTCATGACTGGCCGATATTCTTTCTTTTTCGCTCTATCTTCGGTTATTCATTACCGCTTCTAGTTGACACACTTTCGGATAAGGGTTGGTTAAGGCTATTGGCTATTGGTTTAATGGTGGGTTTAGGAACAAACAAGGTGAGTGTTTGGCTGCAAACTAGGTTGTGGGTACACACAATATGGGTCAAAAGGGTACGATAGCTAAAAACAGGGTTAAACAAACACACAATGCATGGAATCATCTCTTGAGGTCCACACGATATGATCTACTATACCCTTACCCAATATCCCGATGGTTGTCTTTGCTACTCAATGTAATAATATAGCGAGATCATTCTATATTCACGACAAGGAACTCGAAAAAGTGTATATGACTTAAGTGTATGAATCCCTCGAACTGAAAGACGTCTTTTAGGCTCAAAGCTCGCTAATGGGTGGTCTCCACTAATGTCCCTAGTCATGCCCTTTCCCGGTCCTTCCCTAGCGGTCACGTCACTATCACAAGATTCTTCCTACAATGGTTGGTCTCAATCATTCAAAACAAAAATTTTAGCTAAAGTGATCTAAGTACTCAGAAGTGCAGGAAATCTACGTGCATAACGTGGGCCCGATTGGGCAACCCCAAACCTTACCCACACATTGTCCCCAATGTGCAGGTGTCGGTTCAGGCGACACAAAACGAAACAGGTGTCGTTGTGCAGTTATTACAGGTATCAGACAGGCAAAACATAACATTAAGCACAAGCATCAAAGGGCTATTCTCATTTTCAAAAACATGGCCACCCCAAACCTAGGCCGTGGCCTAGGTTTGTCAAACAAAAGCTGTAACACCCTGAAAACAGGGCTAATTTAAACCTTTAAAACTTCACAAGTTATGATCATAAAACTTCAAACTTATATAACAAAAGGATCATCAGTAAGGTTTCTATATACAACGAGTGTCTAATTCAAATAACCTATTAATCTAATCATACATCATAATCAGATTAACTAGGTTATCTAATCATCTGTCCCAAAATATCCAAAAGAACAAATAGATCCCCTGTTATCTCCAAGTTTGATTCCTTCAAAAGTTCTCGTCTCTCATCCCCACTTACTTCCCGGTAGCTTGTACCTGGTAAGAAAATTCAACTTGAAACATTAGGCTTTCGCCTAGTGAGAATATTCATATCAAATTAAAATTTAACAATCAAAATATTAACAGATATATCAAACCTGTTATCAAACATCTTACCATACCAAGCTCTTATCAACCATTGGAATCCACCTATTCCGTTATTTACGACTAGTACATCTAGTCATCATACTACCATCAGGAATTACTATAAATCCCACCGGATTATAAGTAACTTCCAACTCCCAGAAATTACAGTTTCCAAACCTGCTTCTTTCTGAATTAAGATTTCAATTCCTCAACAATGAAGATATCTCGTCTTTCGATTGAAATGGGAATTACAACTCTAAGTCTGCTATTCCTCATTTCATTTCCTCCCCACCTTGAATCACTGGTCCCCCAAATGAGATTTTATTTTATCGCGATCATCAACCACCAGAGACCCTCACAGATGATTCAAGATTCACTCCAACAACTAGAAATACATCCCAACGGTCCCTGGCTAGTAAACGGTTCTCATTATACCGTACTTTATGCCCACTAGACCAGATGCATATTTCTAGCCAACGCCACACAATAATTGTGTATCATCACTCATTCTATTGTATGCTAAATCTATACAATTCATCATATATTCTATATCTCTATGTACAAAATATTAATTTCAACGATTATCCCCACTTTTCCATTTAGCATCGGGAATCAACATCTCAACAATTAACAACAACTCCGGACTCATAAATAAGTCCTTAAAATTTACATAACATGGTTTTTACATCAACAACAGAGTTATAAACATATAACAAATAGCATATAACTATCAGATTGTATTCCACATAAAAGCTTCAAACTACTACTGAAAGTCAAAACTTTTCGCAAGCCACTGTAGCGAAAAGCTACACTTTTCGCAAGCCAAAGCTGTGAAAAGTTCAGAACTCGCAACCCTCTATTGCGAAAACTCTAGAACTTGCAACCCTTTGTTGCGAAAACCCCACTTTTCGCAATCCTCTATTGCGAAAACCTTCACTTTGCGCAACCTACTGTTGCGAAAAGTTCACTGTTCATCGTCTTCTCTACAGATTCAGCTCAACAGTTTGACTCATTAAGCCTACCATTTCTTAATTAAACCATACCACTGAGTTTATACACAAGTATAACATATCTATAACAATTTTAATTGCTTAATTTTAATAAGAGTGAATAAACTCACCTGGGTATTTTCTGAACACAGTGTTCTTCCAAATCAGTGGCTTAATCGACAGCTTAATCACAATCACAACAATCACCAAACTGATTTCTCTTCTTTTCTTCTTTTCTTTCTTTCGATTTATTTCTCTCTGTTGCCGAACAAACTCACAAACACACACAACTTTTGGACACAAAAATAAAAAATGAATATGTGTCTTCACTTTGAGTATTATAATTTCCCACAAGTACTGAAGTGGTGACACCTCTCACATACTTTTACCAAACAATCAATCAACCCCAAACTAATAATTATTGGTAAATTTGACCCCTCAAGTTAATTTCTTTTCACATTAACTTTATTTTTCAAACAAATTACAAACTTAACCCCGGACTTAACCGTTTATAAAATAGTCCATAATCCGACTAAATTATAAATAAATCCCTATTCTCATTAACATATTAAAATGGAAAATTCGGGGTGTTACAATACTCCCCAACTTGAGAATGATTTCGTCCCCGAAATCAAAGTCAGGTAAACAAATGAGGATATCTATCCCTCATACTCTCTTTCGACTCTAAAGTTACATTACTACCTCGTGGTGTTTCCACCGAACTTTCAACATAGCTACTTCTTTACCACTACGTAGCTTCCTAACTGATCTTTTCAAAATTACCTCTGGTTTTTCCACACCGCGACTCTTTTCATCTACTCTCACATCAGTGAGTGAAATCACATCTTCCTCTTCGGCCAAACATTTCCGAAGATAACATACTTGGAAGGTATTATGTACCCCTCCCAATTCTGGCGGAAGATCCAAATGATATACTTGCAAACCAATCCTCTTAGAGTAATTGTTATCATCAAATCCATGTTTGACTACTTCTTAGTCTAGCATACCGATATCATTTCTCTCTTGTTTACACGGAATATCCACCACACAGCTACAGTCCAAAAGGACAGTTTCTCTAAAAACGTCAGTTAAGATTTCCAGCCAAATCCTCGTAACACCGAGAACTGCATTTGATGTATTTCTTTTACATCTACTGAATATTCCAACACTATAGCTTAACGGTTACAGTATTCTCTTCACCTAAAACCAATGGGATTGAGAAGAACAAAGATCTTCCTTTCACCCCATCATCATCACAACTCACTCTCCAGGTCTCAAAATAACATTAACATGTACTACCTGAAATTTCCACATACATTATAAATTAAACATACTCGTCACTATTAAATACTTCAACAACCACGGCAGTCCATTATTACATCCATGACTTACACGTTTTTAAATGCTATCCCTTCCTCACATCACTATCTCATCGCACAAACACAATACAACCAAGCACCAAAGTATTGAACATCAAAAGTGATAACTCCATTGAACCTGCAATATGACTACATTCTTAAGTCCAATCTTTCTATCATAGGAAGCAACTCACACAATCAAAATCACTTTGGGTAAACACCCAATGCCACTTCGACATTCTGTTTCGATATTATCCATATCACTACTCTATCTTACAAACTACATGCCCCAACAACTTTAATGATAAAGTGGTATTTTTCATCCAGAATCCCCGAAAAGACTTCCATCAGATGCTTCCTAGTTCTAACTTCATAATACATACTAGTTGACACATTTATCTTGGCAGTTGATACCAATACTCACTCGCACATTCTCCACCCATAACCTTTCACCACAGACCAGGTTTCTCACAAGCATTCATACACATATTAACCAAGTTTATTTCACTAAATATCTCCTCCCCAACTTTAGTTGAACTACCACTCTCGGTTTGCTAAATAACTTGAACTTATTCGTTCATACTAGCTCCCTGTGATTCCGAACCAATACCAAAACACGATACAATCCTTCACAGATCAACATTTTCCATACTTCACTTCATTTGTGCCTAATACTTTCTCCTTTGTAAACCATCCACATCGCAAGTAAAACACTTCTATAACACAACAGTCTTTCATAATCTTAACACTCTTACAAAGTGTTCCTTCAGCTTTTATTCTTCTGATTAAAGGCTTAACAATAATTAAATCCAAAAGAATACCCAAAACATTCACATCATGCAAACTTCTATTTTAATACAATTCACGTAATCCCAACCCAAGCCTACAACGAGCTTATTAAACCGTGCAAATGCCCTCAAGACTCAACCGAGTCTAAAATTGAACTATTTACTCAAAGGATCATTTACCAACATCAACTCATGCAATCAAAATGCATCTAACTCACATCATGTATCTATATGTACAAGTGTATACAACTTCTTTTATACCCAACAATATATATATATATATATATATATATATATATATATATTTATATACCTTACCAAAGTTCATTAGTACCAAAGGTACTAAGAATACAAGATCATCAAACGATCCTTACACATAAGACCAATATTTAAAACGACATTTATTAAATAAAATGCAATCAAGCACATAACACAACGTAATTAGTGCACATCCACCAAAAACTCAAAAACATAATTTGACCACATAGATTTCACTGATGCCATATAGAAACAAATATACTCGCGTATTAATATATTCATATCTGAGAATTCTCGTTACCATCGCTACGACACTAATTTCACGTATTCCGTCGACTCTAAGACTACCCAGTCTTAGCAATTCTACCCATTCCTCACGGATCATAACTTAATTCATCACAGCTTAAGTCTAGGTATCTCAAATTCATACCTAGTTCGCTTAAACTACTGCTCTGATACCATATTGTAACACCCTGAAAACAGGGCTAATTTAAACCTTTAAAACTCCACAAGTTATGATCATAAAACTTCAAACTTATATAACAAAAGGATCATCAGTAAGGTTTCTATATACAACGAGTGTCTAATTCAAATAACCTATTAATCTAATCATACATCATAATCAGATTAACTAGGTTATCTAATCATCTGTCCCAAAATATCCAAAAGAACAAATAGATCCCATGTTATCTCCAAGTTTGATTCCTTCAAAAGTTCTCGTCTCTCATCCCCACTTACTTCCCGGTAGCTTGTACCTGGTAAGAAAATTCAACTTGAAACATTAGGCTTTCGCCTAGTGAGAATATTCATATCAAATTAAAATTTAACAATCAAAATATTAACAGATATATCAAACCTGTTATCAAACATCTTACCATACCAAGCTCTTATCAACCACTGGAATCCACCTATTCCGTTATTTACGACTAGTACATCTAGTCATCATACTACCATCAGGAATTACTATAAATCCCACCGGATTATAAGTAACTTCCAACTCCCAGAAATTATAGTTTCCAAACCTGCTTCTTTCTGAATTAAGATTTCAATTCCTCAACAATGAAGATATCTCGTCTTTCGATTGAAATGGGAATTACAACTCTAAGTCTGCTATTCCTCATTTCATTTCCTCCCCACCTTGAATCACTGATCCCCCAAATGAGATTTTATTTTATCGCGATCATCAACCACCAGAGACCCTCACAGATGATTCAAGAGACCCTCACAGATGATTCAAGATTCACTCCAACAACTAGAAATACATCCCAACGGTCCCTGGCTAGTAAACGGTTCTCATTATACCGTACTTTATGCCCACTAGACCAGATGCATATTTCTAGCCAACGCCACACAATAATTGTGTATCATCACTCATTCTGTTGTATGCTAAATCTATACAATTCATCATATATTCTATATCTCTATGTACAGAATATTAATTTCAACGATTATCCCCACTTTTCCATTTAGCATCGGGAATCAACATCTCAACAATTAACAACAACTCCGGACTCATAAATAAGTCCTTAAAATTTACATAACATGGTTTTTACATCAACAACAGAGTTATAAACATATAACAAATAGCATATAACTATCAGATTGTATTCCACATAAAAGCTTCAAACTACTACTGAAAGTCAAAACTTTTCGCAAGCCACTGTAGCGAAAAGCTACACTTTTCGCAAGCCAAAGCTGCGAAAAGTTCAGAACTCGCAACCCTCTGTTGCGAAAACCCCACTTTTCGCAATCCTCTATTGCGAAAACCTTCACTTTGCGCAACCTACTGTTGCGAAAAGTTCACTGTTCATCGTCTTCTCTACAGATTCAGCTCAACAGTTTGACTCATTAAGCCTACCATTTCTTAATTAAACCATACCACTGAGTTTATACACAAGTATAACATATCTATAACAATTTTAATTGCTTAATTTTAATAAGAGTGAATAAACTCACCTGGGTATTTTCTGAACACAGTGTTCTTCCAAATCAGTGGCTTAATCGACAGCTTAATCACAATCACAACAATCACCAAACTGATTTCTCTTCTTTTCTTCTTTTCTTTCTTTCGATTTCTTTCTCTCTGTTGCCGAACAAACTCACAAACACACACAACTTTTGGACACAAAAATAAAAAATGAATATGTGTCTTCACTTTGAGTATTATAATTTCCCAAAAGTACTGAAGTGGTGACACCTCTCACATACTTTTACCAAACAATCAATCAACCCCAAACTAATAATTATTGGTAAATTTGACCCCTCAAGTTAATTTCTTTTCACATTAACTTTATTTTTCAAACAAAATACAAACTTAACCCCGGACTTAACCGTTTATAAAATAGTCCATAATCCGACTAAATTATAAATAAATCCCTATTCTCATTAACATATTAAAATGGAAAATTCGGGGTGTTACACTTTTGTACTTGTAATTTATTTTGCTTGTACTTGTAATCTTTCCACTTCCCTTTGTAATCTGATTCAAAGTTTAAAGAAAGATTTCATCTAAAGTACTTTACTTCATCAGTACAGAAAAGATCCCAGAAAACAGTAAAAGGGACAAATATTTTATGAGTTCTTTTTATCCTTATGTTTTTCATTAAATAACAATTTTCTCTGTTGCTATGTCATAATCAAATAGGGGGAGATTGTTGATCCAAACCCTCAGTGATTTGATAATGACCCTCTCTTAATACTTAGTGAAAATTGTAAGTAAACAATATGTATCAGAGTTTCACTATCGCTGATAAGTACTAAGATCTTACGGTACCGTTGATAAGAACTCTCGCTCTTTAAATTAAACATTCAGCGAACACTGTTCACCATAATGCTCTTAGTCTGTTCAGTCCTTATGGTGATCGCTGATAAGTTAGTTGTTTACTTATGATCCCTGAAGACAAGTTTCACGTCAACATAGGTTCTACGCTGAAGTCGAAGATCAAGCTCAAGAACCAGCGACAAGTCTCCTAATGAACTGATGTGGATCAGCGAAGACTCAGATTTGTCCACTCAACGTGAAGTATCAAGTACAAGACTTCAGCTATCGCTGAACTTTATCATTCGCTGATATAGAATGATAGACCGCCGAATCAACGAAAAGCTGATCATGAAGTCCTCCGTACAAAGTAATTTTGTCTTAACCACCCTTGCACGACTCCGCACGATATGTCAGAAAAGAACCTCCTTATTGTCTGAAATCGTACAACCACTCTGATACTACACTGTTCAAACATGGGGCTACTAAGGTTGTCTACAAAGGTCAATGACATGCAACCAACCAGCTGCTGCCACGTGTAAAGTGTAAACTGCAATGCATTAAATGCATGCAGTATATAAGAAGGACTCCAGCTTCATTTTTGAAGCACTTGCTAACTCTGGACAAGTCATCTTTCTTATCTTGAGATAGGTTATTATTAGTAATTTCCTTCTCTTTCTTAGTGCAAGAAACTTAGTGTTCCAACTTGTTTAGATTTAGGTTTATCCTTAATCTTGTTCCGCAACAAGCTGTAAATTGTTAATGATTTATCAATAAACAATTTAGAAAAGTAAAATATGTGTGTTTGTATTCAACCCCCCCTTCTACAAACTTGTATAGCCCTTCGGGACCAACAATTGGTCCTTACCAAACTGAGTCAGTTATCCGGGTAACCACACAATCTATTCATTCTCGTTCTTTGGAGATGAATATTGAAATAGACATGGACCCAGTGTCGATAAATCGTGTCACCCCACCCAGCCACTCAAGTATCTCACAAAAGATGCTTGTTTCATATATTCACGGAGAATTAGCACATAATCTATCTATTCCTCACTCAGAGGTCTTAGATATTGAAAAAGGAAGACACCAACTCCGGTCTCCGAACTTCATATTATATTCACTGTGTCAATTGATTTTTAACTTGTGTCCCGAGTTAAATCAATTTTTAAGCCAAATTGATATAATTAATTTTTTTCACACATGCACGAGTCTTTGTGATTCCAATTGCATATCTTCGTGATATTGCCGGAACAGTTTGAGAAGTTAATATTTTAAAAGTTTTCTTCAGTGATAACTGGAAGTCCTATCAGAGATACCCCATTGCAAACTCTGAACATAGGCCACACACTTTTTTAAATTGTTGTGATAACAGTTACTATGTGTTTATGTGTTAGATTTTTACCCCATTCTAGTTACTTAATATTTTGATCTGGATTTTTTTGCTACTCGTCACTATTGTCTTTGAACGTGCATGATGCTCTGGATTCTCCTACTCATCATGAGGGGGAGAAAGGGTACAGATTCAAAGACACCGAATATCAAGTTGAGGGGGAGTTAGCAAAAGCCGAGGGGGAGTTAGCAAAAGCCGAGGGGGAGTAAAGAAGTCCCCATGCAAAAACCGAGGGGGAGTAACTGTTGATCAATAAGCTGAAAGCAAATTCAACTCGCGGGTCAAAGACAGATTCGTTGTAGATTTAAAGACCAAGAGCTTTATTCAAGGGTGAACATTAAAAGACTTGAAGACAAGCAACACCGAAGTCTTCCAATGATTCAAAAGAAGGAGAGAAGATCAAGATCTGAAGATTTCAAGACCGATTTTTATTTATATATCTTTAGGGGGATATGTTAGGACCATAAATGTCCTACATATTAGAAAGATATATAAATAATTATATAAAGCGTAATTAGTTTAATTATAGTGGTTTATTATTGTAAAAGCCTTAATTATTATTAATTGGGCTTAGATTAGATTGTTGAGCCATGGGCCATTGTGTTTAAGGCCTAGGTATTTAAGGTTATGTTAACCTTTAGAATTAGGTTAGCAATTGATTAGCCATCCAAGAGATTCATTAGAGAGAGAGAGAGATAGTTGTGTTCTTCATTCTAACCTTTGTAACTATCTTGATTTATTGAATACGAGAGGGAGGACAGATTGAAATAATCAATTGTTCGTGTTATTGTTTACTGATTTGTTGTTACCTGATCAAACTGGGATTAACAATATATAAACTCAATCTAGCTTCATGAATCTGTAATCTGGCTTCATGAATATATAATTTGGCTTCATGAATCTATATTTTCCGGTCGTCGGTGCCGGACGATGAATTTATTTTTTCATCTAATAGTTACAAAGGGTAAAATAATATATTAAAAAAAAATTAAAAATATGCTAAAAACCCTAAAATACCCTTATGGATATAAAAAAGAAGTTACGTGATTGGTGGAGATGAGTTTGTACAGTTTGTACAATCTATTTGTTTTGTACCCGATACCACCCCTATATATATATATCTGCCTGTTTGGTTCACATAATGTAACTTTGAAATTGGAAATAAAATATTGATAAATGACCAAAATGCCCTTTTTGAAAATTTTAATTTTTATAAAACTGAAAATACTATGAAAAAGTAAAATGATGAAAATAAATAAATGATTTCATTCCATCAAAATCTCAACTTATTGTGAATGAATGGTAAAATCCTTTATCCATGGAAGTTATTGGAATTCAAAGATTTCATCCATAAAAAAGATTGAACCAAACAAAGGAACGGAATCTGGTTAATGGAATTCAACATTCCAATTTCATCAGATTCCGTCACATTATGTGAACCACCTTAGGGTTGAAACAAATTTTTTAAGAACTATCAATCTTAGAATCAAAAGTCTTTGTTGGTTATAGCTTGATATCTTATTTTTATTTTAGATATAAGAGAGTATTTACAATGTTTATATAAGTTGGATCGTCTCATATAGCTGGTAACTTTTTTCAAAATGTACGATCTTTTTAGTTAATAACAAGAAATCTACAATATTTTAACACGATATTAGGATTCATATGGGTGAAATAATCAAAAGAGTATTAGGTTTTTAGGCAAAATAGTTTTAGATATTAGTACTAGGTAAAATATAGTTATAGAAACAATAAACAACACTATAAAATAGAAGGCCAATTAACTTTTTACAATTTTTCTTGTTTAACGTAATTACATCATACATATTTGGGCCCTTTAATATAATGGAAAGTTCTATTTGGATCTTACTCGATACTAAACTTTTTGTATTTTCAATTTACTAATTTTTTGAACTACTAGTACATACTATATACTAAAAAAATTGGGCCCCTGCCCGCCCTCCCTCCGGGACGGCCCTGTTAAGACCTCACTATCCAATGGTATATATGATCTTAAAGTTGTCGAAAGTACCTTATGATTTCTGAACTGTGAAAGTGGGGTTGAAGTTCTCAATTTCTCCATGACATAATGTGGTGCTATCTTCTCTCCTTGTCTTTTGTTGATACTAACTACGATTGTCTAATATAGCTCTTCTGATACATATATGCCAATATCTCTGATATGCAATAAATGTAGGACATTTTTTCTTGTTGAAAGTAAGTTTGATGTCTTCCCACATGAGCATAGCATAATCATAATGTCTGTTTCTAGCGAACACATGAAAATTGCAAGAATCTTGTTAGAAGCTTGATCTTGACTGTTGAACTTTCCAATCAAGCACCTATTTATCACTAAGAACAAATAATACCATACACGAAGTAAGAATTTCCTTCTAAAGTCACTCAAAGTTTTCAATTCACCATTGTAGCCCATTCTTATGAAATTAGAAATCATCTCCGCTGATGTTGGTTCGTTATCAAAATCATCCTTGCCATTTATAACATCATTGTTGAGAAGATGCACTAATGATCTGCAGATATTAAGATTCACTAAGAATTCCTTATAACAATGTATTTTATCAAAACAGATATTCATTTTTTCAAGTATAAATTATAGGAGTATAATTAACTAATTAAATTTTATTAGGTGTAAAATGAATATCTAAATGAGCGTAGGCTATAATGAAATTTTAGTTGTTAAGAAAAGCTATTGTATAATAGGTTCCTAAACTCTAGCCCTTTGTTGAAAAAGCTTTTAAAAAGTTTTGGTGTTGTTTGTTTGTTGAGAGGTGCTGAAATATAAAGTTTAAAGTTTGATTTCACTTCTAAAGTCTGAAATCTGAATCAATAAGATTGCTTGTTTTTGTAAACTGAAAAACGTCTGAATAAGTATAACTGTATATTTTATTCCTAAAAGTTTGACTTAAATACGTCAATTGAAGTGAGCATCGATGATCGAAAAACGGAACGAAAAAACAAAACAAAAGAAGGATGTTGGCAAATTTGCGAGGATGTGGAGTTTTAATCATATCTCACACACCTAAGTATCGACTTAAGTGATTCAAGATGTTCTGAAAGGCCAACACACATATGTACAATCTTCATGTTTTGTGTTTTTGCAAATTCAGGGTGCATCTGGGCTAAACTTGACATTCAAATCGAAAGAATGGTGTTGGATGAAAATAAGAGGAAATTAGGTGGTTAGCTTATCACTTAATCTATCATAGGTCATTAACGGTGCATCTGGGCTAGACTTGAGATTTTCTGTTCGATTTTGGTTTCACTTTTCTAGGACTCCATTGCTATTTCTTGATTTTATTTCACTTTTGTGTTCGATTTTGTTTAGCCACTTTTCTGCAGCCTTCTCTTCTTTGTTTTGTTTTGTGATGCAAAACTCTTAGACCAATTTAGTATCAGATTGTCAGAATCAAGACTATAGTTTGTTCAAGGGATCTTATCTAGATACCAACAAATTCCAAGGATAGATTTAAACTAGACCACACCCTCTATAATCTTGAATATGTGTGGTTTATGATGATGGCTTTCTAGTATAAAGTGCATAAGAATCAAGATGGTTGATGAGCTTAACCTGTTTGATGAAATGCCTGTATGAAACTTTGTTCCTTTGCTGTTTTTTCAACTTCATAAGCAAAATGAAAGCTTAACTTGTATATTTAGGATGACAGCAAAAGGAATTTTATGATTCACGACAAATTCTGTTTCACGACAAATTATATTTTGGGTTTACATTCAAAAGGGTAATTGTTCTGATGGATGATACGAAAATATTGTTCTTCTGAGGCATATTGAGTAATTAAGACAATAGTACATATTCAGACGTTTTCAGCTTACAAAAACAAACCGTCTTTTTCTTTCAGATTTCAGACGTCAGCACCACCACTTAAAAATCAGAAGTGAAATCAGACTTCAAACTTCAGCACCACTTAAAAAACAAACGCCACCTAAGGGTTAAGAGACTATGAAAAGAGGGAAAAAACGATCTAAATTATCTTATGTTTGGCGGAATCAAACATAAATGACAAATAAGAGCTTTTTTTGAAAAAACAACAACCACCACATTAATGTCCAATGCTACCAAGTCTTTACAAAGACTTTTTGTAAATAGTAAAAAACCATAAAAACTTATTCATCTGAAAATTTAAAAGCTCATTTCGCTATATGTGTAGTCAACGTCATCTATATCTATACATAAAGAAAGTCATCAAAAGATAAAAATGAAATCTTGAGAGAGCTTGAAATATTATATACTACTTTCTTGGAATTTTGAATTAATGTAAAATAAAAACATATCACTAAATGCATAAACCTTTAGCTTTTTCTAATTCATATGTAAAATATTATTATATTGATAATCTAGATTTATATAAAAGATTATCATTACAAGATGGCATTTAACCAAGTAATTTATAGAGTACAGTAGGGGTAGAGGGAATTTCCGATGGAGTGGTGACGTGTGTAGAGATCGAAATTTTAGAAACAACAACGAAGCACTCTGTTGGGCCGAAAGAGAGCAAATTTATTCAAACCCTTGTCTTTATTAGTCTTGATTTTCTTTTTATTACGTTTAAGCCTGACAAGAATAACCTTCTACAACTAGCAATTCATTTACTTTTAAACCAACCCGTTAACTATCTATTATTTTATTGATGTTTTTAGTAATAGTAATATGGTTGTGACACGTGTCATTTGAGCTCTAAATATTGTAGAAACAAAATTATTACCATTGCATCTCAAACATCACGTAAAGACAAACAATAATCAATATATGCAAGATAACCACTTATCAATGTACATTCATTGTTTTATATTATATTTCATTATTATTATGTTTAACTGAGGAATTATGTATCATCTTAACTCCGGCCAATACTTGCTAAAAAATGAATCGCCAACCACGCACGACGGTGTCAAACACTAGCCATTGATAAAACTAAAATATAAAGGTAGCTCAAATACAACAATTTGTAGCAACATTTCAAAGATGAACAAATTCGAAAAATTAAGGTGATTAAGGAAGAAACATGCCAAGAATTAAGGATGAAGGGGAAGGTTTTGAGTGCCATGGTTAGAAGCTTTCTTCATTTCCAAAGCTCTCTTATAAGGGGGGGTCTATTGGGGGCTGCACAGGATCCAAGCTTTTATAACTTCCATCAGCGGCTTTAGGAAGCGGGTATGAACGGTCCGAGTCATATCCGTTAAGATTCCCACAAGCCAGGAATGGTATATAGACCTTGTTTGCACCTTCTAACCATCCACTACTGCAATCTGCCATTTAACAACCCCAATATCAATCACACAACTGCAGTTTCAACATTTTCTGGTTCACAAATGTAATATTTTTGAAACTCGTCTCTTTATCAGAAACAACTGAAAAGACTGAACTGCAAGTCCTTTAAGATTGGATGTATAAAAAGGAGACTGAAGGAAATATAATTTGAAGTTGTAAAATACCAATCATAAAGAACGGAAATAGTAAAATAAGATACCTACCTATGTCGTCTGCACCAGATGGACTTCCAACCTTCTCAAGGAGGCGATGCAAATCTTTCTCTTTGAATCCTTCAGGAGGTGAATAATTCTCACAAACAGCAAACAAATGCCTCTGTTGACAAAAATATTCAGCTCATGAAATAATTGAAGTAACGAGGAAGACTCAAGTATGTTCGCTCAGAATAAGATGAAGCTACAAAAACTTTTCTCAAACTTTTTTAAATTGTTTCATAGATTGACATATCATAAGCAGCACTTTCCAGTACAAAAAGCATTCATATTAGAGGGCTGCATCTGCACCCATTAATTAAAACTAAAACAAATCTCTTAGGTGTGGGTAACTTGTTTTTAGAGGCTAGTTCAGTTTTTGTCTTTTCAAGTCCTAGCTAGCTTTAATGGTTTTCTATGCTTACAAAACATGTCACTTGAAATACTTGGAATGCTTATATTTAAAGTTATAAAAACTTTACAGGGTCTAAACACTCTGTTTTCCATTTCTCTGCACTCCCTCCTCTCCTTTTGATTTCTTTTTTGAACTTAAGCGTACCATCTTTTCTCCTACAGTTATTTGATAGCGGGAACAACCCATTGGACCAGGAGAGCCCAGGCCTTGGAAAGTGTATGTAAGGAGAAAGTTCAAGGGAGGACAGGCAATCGCTTATGTATGCATAAATTAGTGCATTCTGTTAGAAGGTGCAGCATGTGTTTCTTACCTTTCATTGTATTTCCTTTCGGCTCTGTGACCTTGGGCAGTTGATCTCACTGATTTCCTATTGTTTCTATAATTCTCCTTTCAATCAGTATAGCTAATTACCTTGGCCTTGAGTAATTTCTGTTTCCAATTCCTATCAATTTGGTTCCACTGCCAGATCGAACATCATGGTTGCTCCTGAACCCCAAATTACCACCAGGCTACAATCCGGAGTCGACACTCAGGACGAGAAGATCGATTCCATCGCTAAAGAGGTACGGGATCTCTCTGCTTCAATCATCTCCATGAAGGTAATTCTCAAGGAATTACCCAATTCTCTCGTGAAGTTAACCAAACAGCCCCATCAGCAACACGCAGAAGGTGAGTTCTCGGAATCGGGGGTGTTCGATTCCAGCGGTAAACCTCTAAATCCAAATCTGGGGAAATTCGTTAAGCACTATCACTTTGAGACGTCACTTTTCTCCATGCCTAAGGTCAAACTACCAGTGTTTGAAGGTGTTGACCCTAGAGGATGGATCACCAAAGTTGAGCTCTATTACCAGGTTCAGACCCCCTCCCTCTCCGAAACTTCAACTCGTCCATATGTGTATGGATGGTTCAGCGCTTAATTGGTTCACCAATCTCCTTATCAAACATCCTCACACCACCTGGGAGCAGTTCCGTGAGAAATTGCTTACCCGATTTGGTGGTACTCGATACCTCAACGCACACGAACCCCTAAATTCTCTCTGTCAGGAGGAGGACATCGATACCTACATCGAACACTTTGAAGCCTAGTCTGCTTTAATTCCCGATCAATCTAACGAGCAAGCGGTTGGTATGTTTCTTCGAGGTCTTCAAAACGACATCAAGAATTGGGTCTTTAAAGCGGTTGGTATGTTTCTTCGAGGTCTTCAGGGGAGAAAAATAACGTGAAGGGGAAGGCGCTATGGAAATATGGCCCGACCCATCACAAGATAAACGCACTCCTATTTTCTCTCATAACACATTTGCTAAGCCCAATTCCAATTCTATTGCTGGACAAGCCCAACTGAAACCTTACGACCCCAAATCCTCCACTACGGAAAAAAGACCGCCTAGTACACGCCATCTCTCAAAGCAAGAGTGGGATGATCGCTGTCGCCAAGGGCTCTGTTTTGGGTGTGGACAGAAATATTCCCCTCAGCACAAATGCACCGAGGGACAACTATGAGTCATTATGTTGGCCGATGGCTAGATCATGGATGAGGACGGTGAAATTCGCCGTATCGGATGACGATAATAATCCCGATGGGAAATGCAACGCCCTCCAACAATTCTATGGAACCTCTACCGAAACCCCACCCACTTTAAAAACATTGAAGTTAATGGTTGAATTACGATGGATTCTTTTGATTGACAGTGGGGCTTCCAACAATTTTATCTCCTGACAGTTAGCCCTCGCTTTGGGGTTAGAAGTCCGTCCAACCAGTCCACTCACCATCAGTTTCGGATATCGAACCAGTCAGGGCCTGTTTGTTTTTGACTTAACGAGCATAATGACACGTATGGCTTATTCGGTCAGCCTGATATCGTTGTTTGTTTGGAGCTTAATAGTAAATCACATGACTTATTCACGCAGCTCTTGTGATGCTCTTTATCCACTCAGCAGACTCTCCCCAAAATGCCCTTGCATACCCACCTCTCTTCTTCTTATCTCACTGATATATGTGTTTGTTGCATCCTCTCTTCTTCTTATTTGTCCATCTCGTTGCTGTCGTCGACAACCCCCTTCTCTCTTCCCCATCTCTCAAAACCATAACCCTCGTCAACCATTCCTCGTATTCTTTTTTCTTTTTCAGATGCAGCAATGGAAACCTCGTCGACAGCCTCCTCTCTTCTTCTTGTTTCTTTTTCAGATGCAGTAATGGAGATCCGTGGCTAAGGAAGAAATGGCAAACTGATCTGTTGTTCGATTTTAATTCACATAGAGAATAGCAATACAAGAGCCAAGAAACAGGTCTGTTAGGTACACTATTATTGATAGAAGATAACCAAGACCTAGAGAGAGGGAGAAAGTAATGGCAAACTAATCTGCTGATTTACAGCGATAATTACAATTCCTTTTGGTTGAACAACTTCTTCTGTCTGTCTCATCTAAACCCTTTATTTTAGTTTTTCTTGGTTTTTTTCTTCACATTCCCTTTGATTTTTCATCAGTTTATTTGTTGAAGATAACCAAAACGCACAGAGAGGGATATTATCCCCAAATTACATGAAGAAGTTAAGTTGTACCCGACGATTGATGGCAGGCACTGCAGCCTCAATCTTGGTCAATGTGGCACTAGTATTTCAATTTAGGAACCTCATGTTGTTCATGCTTAATGCTCATCAGATCTCCTTGTTCTTCTTTGACTCTTCAATTTGAAGGGACCTACGGTTTCAGTTATGATTTCGTCCTTTCAATTGATTCTTTGGGTTTGATGCAACAATATAGTATGGTTTTGGTCTTCTTCTTCAATCATTTATGGGTTTGATGTTCTTGATTGTTTTGGTATTTTTTAGAACAAAAAAGGGGGGTAAAATGGTCATTTTCATCATTCAGACGACGTATTCAACTTAGCAAACAAACAACAATTTTAGTTAATCCATACAATCAACTTTATTCATATAGCCAACTTTATCCATACAAGACTTAATGAAAAACCAACCACACAGCCCTTAAAATTGCCAAGATGTGTCATGACGTTTCGATCCAATTGGAGGCCTTCACATGTACTATTGACGCCTTAGTCTACGACTTGGCGTCGTTAGACATAACTTTAGGTATCGCCTGGTTAGGTACAATAGGGGATATGATCTTCAATTGGCAAACTCATTTGATGCAATTTTGGCACCGGCGTACTCTTATACAATTACAGGGATTGTTCGTTACCTAGCAAAACATATTTTCTCAAACTTTGGCTCAATGAGCAATTGCAACTCCTCACAGCAGAAGCCAATTACATACCTACTCTATCGAATGATCAACAGATTCAGTTAGATGCCATTTTACTCGACTTTTCCTTGCTATTCCAGTCACCGCAAGGTCTACCTCCTGTACAATCAATTGAACATGCTATAAACCTTCGAGAGGGTCATGGTCCCGTCTATGTGTGTCCCTACCGCTACCCCCATTTGCACAAAGACGAAATCCAACAAGAAGTAAACGAAATGCTAGCCACGGGTATTATTCGGTTCAGTCAGAGTGCGTATTCCAGTCCCGTAGTCCCGTAATCTGGGTTAAGAAAAAGGATTCTATGTGGTGTACGTGTATCGTAAATCGCTCTACTATTCCGGACAAGTATCTGATCCCGGTCATTGAGGAGCTACCGGATGAATTGCACGGTTCCCAATTCTTTTCAAAAATCGACTTGAAATCGGGATTCTACCAGGTGCGAGTACGAGAATCCGATATAGAGAAAACCGTGTTTCGAACTCATAACGGGCACTATGAGTTTTTGGTTATCCCCTACGGGCTGCTAATGCACCGGAGACTTTCCAAGCATTAATAAACGAGGTTTTCCGTCCACTATTGAGCCGTGGGGTACTCGTCTTTTTCGACGATATCCTAGTCTACAGTCAGACTTGGTCAACCCACATGCAGCTCCTTTCGCAAGTTCTTCAACTTTTGCAATCCCACCAATGGTTGTCTAACCAGAAAAAAACAGTTTCGGTCGCCAATCACTAGAATGCCTCGGCCACATCATCGATGGACTCCTACAAAATTTCTGTTGTACAGGAGTGGCCTACCCCCAAAACGGTCAAAGTTGTCCGCAGTTTCTTAGGCCTTACAAGATACTATAAAAAGTTTATACGCGATTACGGGAAGATCGCCAAGCCTCTCACGGATCTAACTAAACGCGACGGGTTTTGTTGGGTCGCTCAGTCTGCCATCGATGAATTGAAACAGGCCCTAGTCACAACTCCGGTTCTCTCCTTACCAGACTTCTCTCGACCATTCGAAATTGAGTGTGATGCTTCTGGCCGGGGACTAGGGGTTGTCCTTATGCAATCTTGACAGCCTATCACCTATTTCAGCAAATCCATGTCCGATAAAAATCTTAACAAATCCGCCTATTAGAAGGAAATTATGGCCCTTGTTCTTGCAATACACCATTGGCGGCATTATCTTTTAGGGCGTAACTTTACGGTTTTTTCTTATCAGAAAAGCCTTTGTCACTTGCTTGACCGGCGTATAACGATGACCGACCAGCAAAATTGGATTGCCAAGCTCATGGGTTACCAATTTTCCATTCATTACAAACCCGGAAAGAAGAATGGTGCAGCAGACGCCTTATCTCGTATAGGGGAAGGAAATGAGCTGAAGACCTTGTTATCATATCCTCAATGGTTGGTGGTGGTCCCTATTAGATGGATTCGATGCCGCCCCGAAACTTCAAAAGCTAGTTCTCGATCTCACTAAGGACCCACACTCACACCCGGGATTTTCTCTATCTAACGGTCGCCTATTTCATAAAAAGAAGCTCGTGATTCCTGCGGATTCTCATTGAATTCCAAGTTGTTAGCTGACTTTCACAATAGTCCAAGTGGGGGACACTTCGGGTTTTATCGAACCAACAGGCGACTACTGGTTGGGAATGACAAACACAGTTAAATCTTATTTCAGGCCTGCGACACTTGCTAGCGCTATAAGTCCTCTACCACCGCTCCCGCGGGGCTTCTTTAGCCTCTGCCCATTCCGAATGCAATCTGGGATGACGTCTCTTTGGATTTCATCACGCGGCTGCCTAAGTCTATAGGTTTTGACATCTTGGTGGTCGTAGTATTGTCACTTTATCGCACTTAAACACCCGTTAACCGCACCTCGCTGAAATTTTTGTTCGAGAAATCATCCATCTACATGGCATCTCTAAGACCGTTTAAAGCGATCGTGATCCACTTTTTCTCGGCAAGTTTTGGCAAGAGATATTCTCGTTTCAAGGCAGCCACCTTAAGTTCAGTTCCGCCTATCATCCCGAGACCGATGGACAAACCGAAGTGGTCAACCGTAGCTTGGAAACTTATCTCAAGTATTTCGCTGCTGAACAATCTAAAATGTGGTCCTATTGGTTCCCTTGGGCCGAATTTTGGCATAATACAGAGTATCATGTTTCCACTGATACCACTCTGTTTGATATTGTCTACGGTCGACCGTTTTAAATTTATTCCAGGTGAAATCAGCTGCGATTTGGTGGACCAGGATCTGTCAGACCGTGATGAGGCTCTTAGACAACAAAAGTACCATTTGACTCGGGCCCAAGCTCGGATGAAGTCTACAGCGGACAAGCATAGACACGATGTGGATTTCGCGGTGGGGAGTCGAGTGTTTCCTAAACTCCGCCCACACCGCCAACAATCGGTTGCCCGACGGATTAATCAAAAGTTAGTCGCCCGATATTATGGGCTTTTCCCAATTATTGCTAAAGTTGGGTCGGTTGCCTACAAACTCTAGTATTCACCCGATTTTCATGTGTCTCTCCTCAAACGAGCTGTCGGCAACCATACTGTCGAGACTTCTCTCCCTTCGTGCATGGAAATGGACTCCACTATCTCCCCTCATCCACTCAAATGCCTCGCCACCGGTTCAACCACCAAACACAACCACCAAACAGGGTATTCATAATCCATTAGACTAATGGTACTGTCGAGGATGCCACATGGGAGGATGTTCATGCACTCTTACACCAAGATCCCACCTTCAGGCTTGAGGACAAGCCTGATCTTAACGAAGGCGGCATTGATAGCAACGGTCCAATATCATGGGAACAGCCCATTGGACCAGGAGAGCCCGGGCCTTGGAAATGGTATGTAAGGAGAAAGTTCAAGGGAGAACAGGTGTATGGTGGACAGACAATTTCTTATGTATGCATGAGAAGAGGAGAGAAAGGTTAGTTATAAATAAGTGCATTATGTTAGAAGGTGCAGTATGTGTTATCTTACCTTTCATTGTATTTCCTTTCTGCTCTGTGAGCTTGGGCAGTAGAGACAACCATTTGAGTTGATCTCAGTGATTTCCTATTGTTTCTATAATTCTCCTTTCAATCAATATAGCTAATCACCTTGGCCTTGAGTAATTTCTGTTTCCAGTTCCTATCATTATTTTTCACAGAAACAGTCGTGCTACTCTTTAAGGTAGAGGCCAGGTTTGCGTATATGTTACCCTCCATAGATCCATAGACCCACCGCCAGGTGGGATATATAATGGGCTCGTATGGTTTGGTTTTGTTAGAAAACTGTTCACAATTGCTTGGAGCATTACACTCAAAGAGATCATACATAATTGGGAGATTCTTTTTAGATTAAAAAACTAAGGGGCTGTTTGTTTGCCTCTTAATGATTCCATTAAGAGGAAGACTCTTATTCGCTAAGAGGTCATTCATGTTTGGTAAAAACAACCTGCCTCTTAACCCTTCCACAAAACCTCTGAGCGATTCTTTCTTTTATGTCTCC